>OX465556.1:8893758-10172200 GCA_950022955.1 Xestia ashworthii
GTGTCGCTAAAACAACTTGAGCAAGAAGAAAAGGACGAAGACGATGTAATTTCCGAACATGACAAGGACGTCTTACAGAAGACCCTGGGCGAAGAGGCTATGCAGATACGACTAGAAAAGTGCCGAAACTCAGGGAGAACTTCCGTAGCAGTGGATGGAGTCACGGAATTCCACCAGAATTTCGCATTGCAGCCTCCAGTTGCAAACACTGACATACCACCAACGACCTTAGAGAGACCTGGTCCTTCATCACGTCATCCAGGTATGATAAGGTCTTCCACTTTTGATGATGGCTTCCACAAACGGAAGTTGGTTCCCATCAAAGATTGGGGTGTCAAATTTAGTGGTAGGGGCACCGTAAGTGTGAACGCATTCTTGGAAAGGATTGATGAGCTTAAAGAGGCGAGGAATGCTGTGGATGAAGACTTATATCGATATGCCATAGACTTCTTCGAAGATGAAGCGTTAATATGGTTTAGGGCCAATAAGGGTGCGGTAACAAGTTGGGCTCAATTAGTGAGGCTTCTGTTGGACACATTTCAGCAACCGTATTATCAAGAGGAGCTATTGGAGGAGATTAAACGGAGAACCCAAAGCAACCAAGAAAGCGTTTTGATTTATATAGCCATTATGCAGAATATGTTCAACCGGCTTCCCCAGCCGATTCATGAAACACAAAAATTGATGATACTTAGAAGGAACTTACAACCCTATTTGCAGAAGGCCATATGCCGAGACACTTTTAAATCAGTGAGTGAATTAACATCAGTCCTAAGGATTATTGAACGCACTAAGTTAAGCTGTGATAACTTCAAGGAACCTACTCAAAGTGACCATTCTCTGGAGAGGGATTTAGCATATAAGGGAAGTACTTCAACGAAATCGCGCAATGAAAATACGCCTGAGCTGGCAGCCATTGATGATAAGGGAGTACCTTTATCAAAATGCTGGAACTGCAGGGCACCAGGGCATCGTTTCAAGGATTGTAAGTTGCCAAAACAAAGACTGTTCTGCTACAGATGTGGACGTTTTGGGAAGACAACTAATAAATGTTCATGTAATGCTACCGATAAGGGAAACGACAAATCGGAGTCGATGCCGGCCGATCGTACCCCGAAAAACTAAGTCATTCTAACTCGGATGACTGGCAGCAATGGCTACACACAGTTTCGAGTTTTTTCAAAACAGGGAAAATCTGTAATATTAATAAGCATAGTCGAGACAATCGGTATTATGCGGAAATAAAAATTTTAGATCAGCCGTTTGTGGGATTATTGGATTCTGGAGCTACTGTCTCAGTAATTTCACAGAAATTTGCAACGAAAATTGTGAAATTGGGATTTTCAGAACATAAAGTCGACAAAGAAATGATCTCAACGGCTGATGGCACACACCACACAATGGATTCCATTGTTCATTTACCAATTGAGTTTACGGGAAAATACAATGTGGTAGATTTTTATATCATGGACTGTTTAAAACATGATATTATTTTAGGCATGAACTTTTTCGAGACATTTAATTTAGCCATAGGGGAAGGGAAATCAATTGGTGACATTATGGAAATTAACGTGTCACAACCAGTGATTTCGAGAGATGAGCTTTCAGTCCAACAGAAAGAGCGTCTGGATAAATTGTTGGAAGAAATGGCAGCAGAGATCGGTAAAGGTTTAGGAAGAACATCGTTGATCCGGCATAGAATTGACACCGGGGACAGCTTGCCCGTCAAACATAGACAGTACCCCTTGGCACCTCCAATTATGGCAGAACTTGAGAAGGAAATAAAGGATATGCTGGAAAATGATGTAATAGAACCCTCCTTCAGTTCATGGCGCTCTCCTGTATTGTTGGTCAAGAAATCTTCGGGTAAGAATCGCTTGTGCCTCGACAGTCGTCAGTTAAATAAAGTCACAGTAAAAGACTCTTATCCCTTGCCTAGAGTTACCACCATCTTAGACAGTCTAAAGAATGCTCGGTTCCTATCAACTATTGATTTACGATCAGCCTTCTGGCAGATACCGCTAGAAGAAACAAGCAAGGAAAAGACTGCCTTCGGTCTCGCTGGAAAAGGACTTTATCAGTTTAAAGTCATGCCATTTGGGTTAAGTAATGCATCTCAAACACAACAACGTTTGATGGATCGCTTGTTCATGCCAGAATATGAAAGTAGAGTGTTCACTTACTTGGATGATATTGTCATATGTGACGACAGCTTTGACGGCCATTTATCATCATTGTCACATGTGAAAAACCAGCTTAAGGAAGCAGGATTAACCATCAACCTGGAGAAATGTGTATTTGCGAGATCATCTTTAAAATACCTGGGCTACATTGTAGACAAGGAAGGATTACGCACAGACCCGGATAAAGTTAGAGCAATTCTCGACTACCCCAGGCCAACAACTTACACGGAGCTAAAGCGATTTATTGGTCTAGCGAGTTGGTATAGGCGATTTGTAGAAAATTTTGCCATTGTCGCAGCTCCACTACATGAACTAACTAAGGGAGGCAAGAGGACTAAATGCATTGTGTGGAATAAAGAGGCTGAAGATTCTTTCTTAAATTTAAAGACTGCCCTGACTTCAACACCTGTATTAAGAGTACCAGACTTCTCAAAGCCCTTTTCTGTTCAATGTGACGCTTCTAACAGGGGGACTGGTGGAGTTCTAATTCAAACAACCGATGGTCTGGAGGTTCCCATTGCTTACACCAGCAGAAAACTGTCGGAAAGAGAATGTAAGTACTCAGCGTCTGAGCGAGAACTATTAAGTGTTTTGCATGCTGTAGAACAATTTCGTCCATATGTTGAAGGTAGTCATTTTAAGGTCATTACGGACCATAGTGCCCTTCAGTGGCTACACCGTAATAAGGACCCTCATGGACGTTTGGCAAGGTGGGCTATGCGTTTACAACAATTTGATTACGAAATAGTTCATCGCAAAGGCAAACTTAACACTGTGCCGGATGCCTTGTCAAGAGCGATCGAAGAAATTAACATATTAGAGATAAAACCGGAAGATAAAGATGACTGGTATAAATCAAAAGAGGACTTGGTGCTTTCCGGAAAGAATAACGAGGATTGGGAAGTCAGTCAGGGGCAACTGTGGAAGTACATGAGATTAAAACAATTTCCCAATGAAAACGACAGTTGGAAACTTGTGATTCCAGAAAAGCTTCGTCATGAAATCCTGAAGGAATGTCATGATGACCCCACAGCTGGTCACTTTGGTGTTAAAAAATCGGTCAACCGAGCGAGACAAAAATACTATTGGCCGACATTGATACAGGACATAAAAAACTACGTACGGAAATGTGAGGTGTGTGCAAAATACAAGCACTCGCAAAGTAGGCCATCTGGTTTAATGGGGAAGCAACGAGACGTAACAGAACCTTTTCAAATCATATCTATGGACCTAATGGGGCCTTTTCCGAAATCTAAGCATGGCAATACTATGCTGCTAGTTATAACATGCTGGTTCAGCAAATTCTGTTTCCTATACCCACTCAGGAATGGAAAGTCATCAACTATAGCTCAAATACTGGAGGAACAGATATTTTTAATGTTTGGAACCCCTAATGTAATAGTTTGTGACAATGGTAAGCAATTTGTATCCAACCAGTTTAAGGATTTAGTTTCAGGGTACGGTGTAAAGTTATGGTATACCCCTTACTACCATCCTCAGGCCAACCCTACTGAGCGGGTGAACAAAGTCGTTGGCTCGGCTATAGCTTCGTACGTTGAAGATAATCACAAGGAATGGGACAAGTATATACCACACATAGGACATGCAATCAGAACATCGGTTCATGAAATCACAGGGAAAACACCAGCCTATTTGTTTTTTGGACGCGAGACTGTGGTCAAGGGTATGAAACCCTATAGTTTCGAACCAGACGTACCGATTACTTTCGACAAAGGAAAATTTGAAAGAAACATAGCCTTCAGGAGTAAGATTTATGACGAAGTTGGTGAAAGGATGCGGCAGTCACATGAGACCAACAGCGAACAGTACAACAAGAGACGTCGCATATGTGACTATAAAGTTGGGGATCTTGTTTGGAAACGCACTAAATTCTTATCGAATGCGGATAAGTCTTACATGTCTAAATTGGCCCCTAAATTTGAAAAAGCAGTCATAGCAGAGAAGATATCAGGTGACGTTTACAGATTAGAGAGTTTCAGAGGCAAAGATTTAGGAAAATGGCATTCTTGTGACCTTAAACGTTTGGTTTGAATCCGGTTGGATTCTTTAGAGGAGAGGGGATATTGTAATGATTCTAGCCCACAAATGTAAATACTAGATGGCGTTACTAGGCTCGTCGCAATGATTACAATTCATATTTTTTTGTGAGACAATTTGCAAATGACGGTGGCGGTAAATTAAGAGTTCGGACAAAACGTCAATCGAAGACGAACGGGAAAAAACGGTGCTCCGAATGAAATTGCATAAATCGATTAATAATAAGGCCATCGTTAATTGGAAATTTGCTACAGATCGTACATGCTTAGTTTTGGTGCCATATTGTGAATTTGTGTGCGAGTAACAGAAGAAACGGGGTAAGTGCTTGCGTCTATTTAACGAGTGTAGTAAGCCAGTTCATTAGAAAAGTTGTGCAAAGCTGACTGTTCCCATTTTGTCCTCAGCTTACGGAAACGCCCTTGTTGTTGGGACACATATTGATATTTAAATTCCGGTTTCGGTGAAGCAACAATAATATTACTGACATCGTGAGATTGAGATCCACATATTTGCTACGGTTTGCATCAAGCCGGCTGGTCTAGGGGCACGGCGTGTGGTTGAAATCTTGCGACTTTGAGTTCGATCCCAGCTTAAGAATAATTAGTTTTGTTTTCGATATTTTTCTTTTTTTTTGTTTCATTTTATTTTTTTGTTTCTTTTATATTTTGTTTTGTGTGTATATTATTTGCCTTTATTAAACTTTCAGTTTTAGTCATTAAGGTGTTAGTAGTTAGTAAGTCATTAAGGTGTTAGTACTAGGTTAGGTAGTCATTAGTCATTAAGGTGTTAGTAATAATAAGGTTTGTACATGGAGTCGTTCTTTGAGTAAATAATTTATCACATGCTGCCGGTTTTTCTTTCGTTCAGTTGATTTAGAACCCCGGTCATCACAACCTTAAAACACAATAGAAAATTCTATAACACTTTTATCCACATGCGAGATAAACGAACAATGAGTACACGTGTTTTCACTCACTCGGTTATTAGACAAATGAAATAACAACTGTCTTCAGACACACAAACAATAGAAGAGTAATAGAACAACAAAATAATAACAAATGCCATATCAAATCTGCAACAGAGTGTAATACGAATCAAAGTTTATCTTCAACTGAGTTCCCAAAGGATAGCTGACACTAAACTGACAGGTGAGATTGCCATAAAAACGCATCAAGTTTATTACAAATTAACACTTATATCTATGATCTTATTGATGGTAATAGGAAAGCTTGTAATCGATGGATTTAAATTATAATAAACTAGCTTTAGATTGCAATAAGCCAAGTTAATGATGATTATGAAACTTGTCCGAGGATTTGCTCACGAAGATTAGGTTTCTTGAAATAGGCGAGATACTATTGGAATTGCTGAGACAGTTTATTAAATGTTTATCGCTGTAACACGGACTATATTGATGCAAAAGTAGTAAATCGATTCCGTTAAACAGCCGAGCCATAAGTGAAAGAAACTCATTCTCACATTTGTAATATCAGCTAGGATTAACGCAAATAGTTCTGATCTTATTGATGGTAATGTGAATGTTTGCGATTAAGAGATTTAAATTATAATAAATAAGATATTTTCAGGACTTAGTTTCGAAGCCACTAGAAATATCAGAAATGCATTAAAGGCTGCTACTTATCGCAGCAATGCAATAACAGTAAAGCTTTGGAAGAATCTGCCAAAGGTAAATTGTCAAGAGCAGATGCAAATATCACAGTAGTCAATTTAACAGAATAATCCTTTTAAGCGCTACGTGTTATAATCTGAAATTGAAAAATGACCATTCTTACGAAATATCTTGACAGTGTTTCAAAATATAAAGATACTTCAAGCACAGTAAATACTAAAACTTTATGTTCGGATAGAAATCGCTATTTGATCTGTGAACCTTGGTGGTTGAAGGGTGCCCGAGCAATGATTAAGAACTTTACGTCACTTAATAACTTATCAAGTCCAAATTTTAGGTAGAAACAGCTGTCTCTGCTCCAACAATATTTTACAAGTAAACATGACAGGCTACCAACAAATCCCAGTGTTGGACTTTCTGGTACCGAAGTAGATAACATTAATCGGATTACAAACTACACAGTTATCGCACCACCAATTCTCACGATTAAGCAAACAGGCACAGCCTTGGGAACACTTTACAAATCCATTTGTATCTAAATGCAATTTACAATCATTGAAATCCCACAAGCTAAAGCAGAAAAATAAATGGTGTCGCATAAATTATTTGTATTGATACCCCGGTCAATATATCGTTTCGAAGCTTAAGACCTCAAAGCCTTGGGGTCTACATTATATTGGAATTTATAGGCAGATAGTTTGTAGATGATATTCAGCAAATGTATGGTTCCACGTTGCTTGCTTTTGCAGCAATGTGAATATCGAACATTATAAACAAAGACGAACTTTACGAATTTATAATATACTTGTCTTAAACACTTCGCTGTTTCTGTTTCTACAGGTACGTGTTGCATCTAAGGTTCTGTTTTCATTAAGAAACAGGTAAAGCGTTCATTAGCGGTTTCATGTCGTAATACTTCATCCGCAGTATTGTGAGATTCTGGTTTTACGCGTGAATGCGTATTTTCAATTTCTAGTACTTGCACACAATGTAAAGACATTTGTACGACATTTTCATAATTTAACTTCAGGCTACATTTAATCGAAATCAGGGCACGCATAAACTATCCTATTATTATGTCCAAAGTTTCGTAAACACACTTCCTAAAACCTACATCATAAGATTCAGAAAACATAATAAAGGACAATACTGCTTTGCTAGCAAGCACTGTAAATTCTCATTACGATTAAGGTCAAGCTCATATTGTAAGTCAATGTAACAAAGTAACAAGTTAATAATCACCGCAGACAAACGAACGTGTAAAGGCTTTTAAAATGTATGCAGTTCAGAACAAAGTTCGGTATAAGGTTCGAAAATGCTAAGATTTATTCGTCCAATGCACGCTAAAGACTTAAGTCATACGATGTCTTATATGACATAATGCTATGCTTACGCATCTTATGTGCATACAACTCCTGGCAGTACAAAAAAAAACATGTGATACAGCATATTCCTAGCGGAAGGCATCTTTCTTCGAGACAAATTATGAAATAGCTACAATACCAGCTTACAGATTAACGTTCCCACATAAATACATTCTTATTAACACAATATTGTAGTGTATATTTTTATTTTTTATTTTTAATACAAATGCGACGGGCTTGCTCTATGGAGATCTGCAAATGAATGCATCACCTGCTCATACTCCCACGCAGTTCAACATAAACAAAGAAGCGAAAACTTTTCATATATTAAATGGAGCTGTTTGATTTTATGCAAAAAGTCTTAAGGCGTTGTCTGTAATGCGCGCTTGTCCTAAGTGAAATTATTTATAGTGGTTTATAGGTGCAATAAAACAAGCGGAGCGGTCCTGACCGGTTGCAATTCAGTGCAAAAAGTAGACCCAGTATTAACAGGCTTTTCAGAAGACAGGGTAAATCATGAGAAATCGTTAAAACTCTAACGCAACATCTAAGTTTGTGGGCGGGGACGACAATAAATAAGATAATGCAATGATACGGCTAACGGATGAACTTACTTTTATAAGTGTTAATCTTTTGTATAGAGGTATTATTACAAAGAAAGGAGAAGCTCTAATGGTTGCTGTTGTAAATTGTAACCTAGATAGAATCGTAATTTGTGTGTTGGATGAAAGTTGAAACTAAAATTTTACAGCTTCCGTATGACATTTTGCAATCTTAGGTAAGACGCCAAGCGATTTGCACCTTAAGGAAAAAATGTAATAACTTTTGGGATTCTAGACTCCACCTGTCCTCCCATAACCATTCACAAGGAAATCTTTCTCCCCGATTATAAAGGAACACGCAACAGCACATTCTTTCTTCGTTCTCATAAACCATTTCACAATTAGCATTATTGCTAGGTAATAGACATTGGATCGAAGCCAACGTTTGCTTGCACGTAGCTTTAATTTGTCACGCATTGTATTTGCATGCTAAAGGGATGTCTCAGGTAGGCCCCCTGGCGAACAGACTTAAAGTTTGACGGGACTACGAATTACTATTTGTTGGACACGCTACGGATGTACATGAATTCTGATAAGGTTTTGATTAATTGTTTAAAATTGTAATAATGGTAATTAGAGGAAGTGTTAGCAAAAAACACTGTAAGAGTAGAAGAAGGCCAAAGAAACAATGGTTTAATGTATGAAAAATATTATGGCTAGAAAGAAGAGGGCTCATAAGATACAAACAAATTAAGTAACTAATAGGGAGACCCAAATAATTCAAGTAAGAAATAGTAAGAAAGACAATGTCATTATAAATGAATAAGAAGTTATCGCTTTATTAAATAAGTATGATCAAGAGGCTATCGATCGTGTAAGTGACAAACTGGAGGAGAATCGTTTGATGGATCGTCCATGTCCGTAAGCGTAGATAAGTACATAGCACCAGCCTGAACTCGGACTAGCGGTATTCTTAGTAAGATGTTGTGAATGCCAATGGTAAACTTGATAATATATCCAATGGTGGTGTTTATTTATTTATTTATATGGCACTTCAACGACTAACTCACTAAAACATACATAAATATAGATCACAAATTTTCGGTACAGTGAATTCGTCACTTACAGAAAGAAGTGCACTCACAGAATATTAAAAGGGCAAGTAAAAAAAAAACAAGTTAAAATTATAACTAAACCAATCGGAGAATAGTTGTGAATGTCAAAATTGAACTAAGTCAATGAACCTAAAGGAGACCAGATCAGAAATCAGACCAATAAACAGGTCACAATAAAAACATAATCTAAATGGAAACCTTATAATAATCGGAATAAATCAACGCCTTTATCCAGATATGCGATTACGGTTAGCCTTGATTACGGAGCGTATAATCCGTTAACAGTATTACGATGAATTACGAACAGTAGGGCACATTGACGTTTCTTATAATCCTATTAGTACCGTCTTGGAATCTTGTCACGAACATTAATGTTTGGGAAATTATTGGTCTTCATTGACACGGTAATTTTGGAGTGTTACAAAATATTGATTAATGTAATGACCTTTTTTTCGACTGATGCTAAGATATATTAAGGTGCTTTGATGGTAGTGTTTATCGAAACTAGATGGCATAAAATTATGTCGTATTCCTTAGTTTTGAAATTGGTGGTTCTCGTCATGGTGATTTTGAATAAGACTATTTTGTTATTGAAACTCAATTTCTTTAGACCAAAATAAATAAGTACTTACTTTAAAAAAATGTTTTTGTTGTAAAAACTGGTCGTAATACATTGACAGAAATCATGTTTTTAATAACATTGTGCCATTTATCTTCAGCTAACGATGCAGGGTTTATGACGTTGAAAATATTGTGGATCGATAAATCTGATAATATAATAGATCAATAAATCGAAACATAAATTATTATCGTACTGTAGTTTTATTACCCAACTCGCTAATTATTCCCCCAAGATGATGAGATCCTAAACGTGACTTGACCACACAGGGTTAAGAATATTAATCAAGCAATATTAATGATAATAAACAATTCATAATCGACATAAAACATGCTGGATATAAAACATAATTAACGAAGGAACTATTAAAAGACATGTACTCAAACACATTAGAAGGTAATTTATGTGATATCTAATCAATAGCTTGAAGTTTTTGCTTACTCTGAGCTAATTTTAGAATAAAATAAGTTCAGAAGTGTTTTTTTGATGATAGAGTAACGAAGAGGATTGTCGGGCTTATACTTCCCGAGACTGCCACAGTATCATCAGCTTGAGCAGAACTGTTCAACAGTTCAACTTCACCAAACTAACAGCTTCAACAAACCAAGCTACTAAAACTCTTTAGTAACTTGTTCCACAATCATACAAGCAAATGCATAGTGTATTTCTAGCCCACAGACGTACATACTCGTATATTAACTAATCAACCCAAGCTACGTTACAAGCTACAAGAATATTAACCAAACAGACGCGAAAATTGAAAACGTCATACCATACGCATGAAATATAAGGTATAACTCATAGCTGAAATCGTTCGGGAACCTATCGGCAATTTGCACACGGAACAATGAAAAACGTCTAGGAGGCGGCTACGGAAACTTGCACACATGTAATTTGTGTTAGGAATTTGTATTGTAAAACAACAGTAACCCATCGCCATTGTCTTAACGGATTGTGGTGCACTCCTGCGCACGTTCGGGGGCAGACTAACACCGATGAATGTTGATAGGTTCCTTTGGAGCATTTCTGCAGATAATGTTTTCGATTTATTGTAAGGTAGTTTGGAATGAGCTGCACAATATACAGTTAGAACGGGTAAGGAAGACGAAACTACTTGGAAACGCACTCAGCAAAATGTTAACAAAATCAAAATGAACATGAATGAGCAGCAAGTAGAATGGAAACAAACGTTCTGAAGAAAAGGAACAAAAAAGATAGTTAACAGATAAACAGATAGTCTTCCAACTGACTAATTACTAGACAGCCACTTAATAAAAACTAGTACCAAAGATAAACGAATAAAATATCCAACGTCAAAGATAACAGTCGATAAATTCTATCATTATAAACATTTTGACACCCGATGATGGATCGTTTGTCGACTTACTTTATACTTTCAATAAATTAGTAGCCATTTTTTATTTCTGCTGATCGCTTGTTAGTTAACACATCGATATGATTGCTAAAGACACTTAATTGAGGCCTGTCGAACGTGATAAAAGAGTGGTGATTTCTAAAGTGAGAAATTCATCAATTTAAACGAGAAAATGCCAATGCTATTTTCACACAGATTTAAAAGGTTGTGATAAGCCTTCGAGCTATGCCCGGAGAACAAAAGACAATCAATGAAAAATTAATGACACTATATAAATATTATGGACATTACATAAACAATCTGGATACTACATTAACATCCTGGACGCTACACCCAACTAATGGTAGGCAAGGCTACATTTCAGTCGTTCAGCAGTTTTCTCTATGAGCAAAAGTGCATACTACAAAAGTACAAACATACTTTCTTTAAAAGCTCCTAAAGCCACACGATCTAATTAAAACCTCTTTATATTCTTACTTCTTCTATAGTAAACTTAAAGGCTGCTAAGCACAATATTTTCAACAAACATCGAAACACCCTACAAACGTACTTTCTTTAAAAGCTCCATAACCCTCACTATCAAATTCATAACCGCTTTGCGCAGTCATACTCCTTTAAAACTAAAGGCTCTTCTATTAACCGCACCGTTACATCTGCAATATCACGGATCATTCCATCTGTTTCCGCATCCACCCCTCGATTTACTTTGCTAACGGCGGCGATTGTGCGCCGGCGCAACCAAATGATCGATGCTTTATTGTAATGGCCCACACGCGGGTGAATCTATTAACGTTCACAAAAAGCGGCGTGAGTGCGAATATATTGCTTTGTGACGTAACACAGCAGAGAAGATTCATTGGAAGTTAAAGGTGGATTTCGTTGGATAAAGGAATTCGATTTATATTCACGTAATAAATAGGGAAAGCTAATCTGATGGGTACCGGTGGATGGTATTCAGAAGATCGCATGTAAGTCCTTTATGAAACTTGCTCGGAACAGGGAAACATGACACAAATGGGAAGGCTCAGAAGTTAGCTGCGTTTGATGGTCCTGAGCATTATACAGTCAGGACGTTGCGTGCTCTGGGACGTCTTCTGCTGATACGTAAAATTGTGTCCTGGACACCTTTACGTTAGATGCTCCGAGCCAACATTAAATTTAAACCATTAGGTAGATCTGTACAAATGGTTACAGCTAACTTCCGAGCCGCCATAAAGTTTGAATAGAACTATAAAAGCCGAAGGCATCAAAGACGAACAAAAGAATTAAATAATGCTTAAGTTTTAAAGAAAAAGAAAAGTTTACGAGCCAAGATCAACCCATTGCAATCTACAGTTAAACGTTAACCTTCATCGAGTTAAAGCAAGATTGAAGGAAATGACAGATGTATTACAAGTGCCTACGCTTCCTAAGAGCCTTTACGGAGCGGATATCGGATTTCTCCCACACGAACCCCTACAGTGTTACAAGTAATCTCAGAAACGTTAGGCGTCTGCAAATCTTTTGATAGTAACAGGGATTGGGATAAAAGATTACCGATATTAAAAGATTAAAGCTGAAAGATATTATTGACACTCAGGTGTTTGTCGCTTTCGTCCTGATGAAGATAATCTTGAATTTGTTGCTATGACAACGGACGGGATAAATAATTGTAAAACTTTTCCACTAACCAGAATCCGCAATGCTATCAATTGGCTCAATCGCAGTCGTTAAATCGAAATAAATAAGCTCTTAAAAGTCAAAACTAGTTTCGAAATAACTTCATCGATAACATAATAAAAACGCTTAAAAAAGCAGGTTTAATAAACCTGTATCAATATCAAGTAAACGTCAAAGCTTTAAGTAAAATAAAAACACATGTATGTACAACTAAAAGTCGAACTTAAATTATAATAAAGTCGAACGCAAAAACGAGTCTCGTGTAACGTGGCATTTACTTTTATCTCAATGATCTAATTAAACAACAAGAACAACGCCATAAGTAGACTCACTTTTAAGGCAACATACGCCGTTTTCGAACAGAGCAGTAATGAGCTAGATTAAAGTTTCTTGATCCTTCGCAAGACAGGTGTAGAACTCGCTTGCGGTGTTGCGTTTGAAATCGTGCTTTACCCCGTGGGAAAAAGGTTGATATTAAACTGATATTGTTTGACATGATTTAAGTTCCCTTTTATAAAGCAAACTCCCGTGCGATTTCGACAGCAGCTTACTTTGAGACTCGAATGTTGTTTCCTAATAAAAATGTAGAAATGTTTTTGCTAAATATACTTTTTGTCATGTTCGGTTCTAAGTTCAAAAGTGATGAGGTAGGTACAAACGGAGATGATAATAATAACAACAGAACGAAAAAAGCAACAAAACACAGTAACCAACCTTTCAACATAACTAAAGTACAGTTGAAGTAAAGAAAAGAATAAAGTAAAAAAATAGCGTACATAAAGGCCCACACAATGAGAAAAGACACCAATAAATACAGGGTCTGCCACGGGTCGGATTATTTGAACTTGTTGGTGCTATCTCCTATCGCTGATACTATCTCCGCATACGACAAACAATATAAATTCCTACACGTATATGCAGTAAAAGGGGCGTTTACGAGTAGTTTAGGGTTTAACGCGAAATTTCACCGTTGCTAGAGTGAGTTGTCTAACAGACATGGAAAGTTAGGATTTAATTAAGCAGACCATGGAGCAATAATTACAGAACAGTACTGATAAGTGTAATCACTTAAAGACGTGTCTTGCGAATTGAATTCCAAGTAGATGGATGATAGAAAACATTTCTAAGATGATAGTGTGTTTTCTGAAACCCTAATTGACGATTTTAAAATGACAGGGTATTATTTTGACTTAAATCTTTAAATTTTAAAGGAAAACGACAAACTAGAGACCGTTTCCAGTCCTCAACCAAAAAAGGCACACAGAAATGTCGTTACAAAAAGCACTTAAGATACAGTGTGAATTTTATTACATAATAAAACCCTTAACGGCGACAACAAAGATGGAGAAGATAAAGCAACAAATCAAAACCCTCACGATTCATTCCCTTATATTACCTTAGCATTACGTACAGAACCTCTATTAGTTCGTGAAAGTGTTTACATAAAGCCTGTGTTTGGTGCATCCTCATCATTTGCATAGGCTTGCGTAACATCTTCATCTAAAGTTCATTGGGTCGCAGCTTAGTGCTCGTGACTGATGTAAATTAACAGCGCTGCAGCGTCTTCGTGTCAGCGGATTCTGATGTATTAGGATGATAGGGTTGGCGATGAAGCATTTGCTAATCTAGCCTCATCATTCATCAGTCACAAATCGAAAATCTAGATATTCAAATACAAATCTTAAGAAAAAAAGCAGGTCGATCATAATATTTATTTTGGTGAGTGAAAGAGACAAATAAAACACCATTTCACAGTTAACTCACTCATCTTGAAAATGGCTGTTTGGCTCAAATATTTTTTTTAGAACTGTAACCGTGAAGAGTTGTCAATTGGAAATCAAATTTCACCGAACCGATATACTGAAATTGGTCTAATTTACAAGTGAGATTTATTTTATTCCTGATCACAAAATTCCTTCTTTACATGCAAAGTTCAGACGAATGATAACCCTATGTAAATTGTATAGCAGAGCAGTAAAATTATAACCGATTTGTGAAATAGAGATGTAACGTATGATCAATTGCTCGCCGACTTAATGACCGTCTTGCTAATGAACCAAATATCGCAAAGTGCAAAAGGCCAACACTAGCCTGAAGTGAAGTAATTAGTACATTGATCATTACTGGGTACTCATAATCTATTATTTTAATGTTTAAGTAGAGTAAGTATACAGGGTGTAAATAAACTCTTCATGAAGCCGTCAACCAAGCATTCTGTAAGTAAGTAAAAATCATTGGTGGGAAACTACTTTTAATATATATAATGTAGGTGGAGGTCTTAAATTAAAAAGCAGTATTTAAAAAAGAAGTTGAAACTTTGACCCCTAATCGAAGATTAGTTGGGGTCCCCCAGTTAGGGTCTAAAAAATATCCTTCAGTTTCGCTAAGGGTACTTTTAGAACCATTTTAATATGCCTAAGGAAGTCACTTGCTATGCTAACAAGTCAGATACTGTTATAACTGCCTCTCTTGCGAATACTAACTGCGAATGTTATTGTTATGGCTCCCGTACAACCCACTGTGGCCCACTTCAACGCCCACATGCAGCGCTTGTCGTACAAAAGAGGTCCATTAAAGAAGCAATTAAATCACCAATGGTTGTTAAAGTATAGCCAAGACCAGGAGCGACAAAGGAATCGGAAAGGAACTTGATCAAAGTTAACTTTCCTGTAATAAATGATCAAGAAATCATTGGTTCTGAGAATTAGAAAGCTAAACCACTTACATCTCGTACTAAGACAGATCACTCCAACTTTGTCGATGTTAATAGATATGAGACATTGACATCTGACTCACAATATACTAAAATTAATACACAACCCATTTAAACAAAACCGATTCTTAATTTATCACCCATAAAGACAACTAATTTTGTAACATCACATATTGTTACAAAAGTTTAGAATTCACACAAAGAAATACAGAGAATCATCGACAAGATCTTGCATGTTAAACTCCTCATTTGAATAATATTTCATTATGCGACCGTTAGATAATAAGATGCAGATGTCATTAACATAACCAGATATAGATATAACAATGATTACAATGCCGGACGTGATAAAGAATACAAAGGAAACGCTGATTAAAATGAATTCTGTTGAGTCGGTCACTATCTAATCTAAATTAATTTGTGACTGCAATATGCAAGACTTGGCCAATAAAGGATTGTATTGCAACTTTTTGTCATTGTCAATGTTGAGGTGGTTATGTATGCTTTCTCTTGAAAAGAGACCAATGAATTTTATGGCAAAATTGAGTATATGCGCTTATTAAGAGAGTGATAGAGGGTAGAGTATGGACTCGTATGTAGCAGAAGTCCTTGATCAACATCGTCATTATCATGCCCTTATCCCAATTTATCTGCTGTCGACGCAGCATGTCTTCATCCAAACCTAACTATTACTCGTCATCTCAACAGTTACCTCCTTTCTAGCCATATCATCCGACACACAGTCCATTCATCGTTTCTTTGGTCTTGCTCTATTCTTATAGCCCATCCACAAAGAAGTCTTTAATATTCTATTCAAATGTAAGAATGAAAAGGTTAAGGACCTATGTTCAGCAAGTTAACCAATTATTCACCAAATCACAGATATAATTAAAATTCACGAGAAAGGCGTTACAATTCAAATAAGAACATAAATCTTTGTCAAGGCTGTCTGAAAGATCGAGCACTAAAATAATTGATTGGAATGATTAAGCAAATATTGCCAAACGACAATAAAACTAATTTCACGGATTAATATGAGTTAAAAATAAAATTTGTTTAGTACATTGAGAGATTCAATCTGCAGTCTTAAGACTTGGCATCAAGGCGTCAAGGATAATATCCACTGACCACTGCTAAACATAGACCTTGGTAAATATAAGAAATAATTTTGAAATGAGCACCGGTACGTAGGTATAACCACCACTCTTGACAAGCGAATTCGTGATTCCTGTATAATACCTATTTCTAAAAAGTCACTGTTCTTGCGGCAGAAGGCAGTGATTATTACAGGACTCAAGGAAGTCTTGAGGACATAACGTCTTCTCAACAACAGATGATTTACTTTTTATTACCTTTCCGTTATTCCAATGCCACCGGACACATCAGAAAACAACCATCCAGGAAACACAATTCTAAACAAAGATAAACTGATGCTGATGTATGTGCATAATAAGCACACTATTATATAAGTGCCGTGGTATGTATGATAAAAACGGACAATTTTCTAGCCACTCCCACGAGACTGAATCACCAGGCCTCATTAAAGTAGGGGGCTTAAAGATCGGATCTGCACGCAAGGAGATCCGATCTAGATGTTATCATCGGGACATCGCCACCGAAACCTCTGAGAATAAATCCTGTGTTGACTGTACTTTTGTTGCTTACTTTTTCATTTGAATAAGCGTGCAGCGTGGCTTAAAATGCACCTGCGTGAATTTATTTGGCAAGGAACACAAGGTGGCCAATGCTAATTTTTGAATAATGTTTCAACTGTGGAATGAAATATAAAGGAAATTTAGTATGCAGCCCTTTCTATTCAGAAACGGCATCAATTATGGCATACCGGTAATAAACATAACATCTCCTGGACATGCTCATTTTATTGCTTTTAATAAAATTGACAACAAAAACAACAGGACCTGAATGCAAATTTATTGTTATTGAGCAATCACGACTAGCGACTAACAATCATATCATCAAGGTAACAGTAAAGGATAATAATATACTCATCCTGTACACTGAATAACACATCTGACCATCAACGGCGATTTAGCATACCATCTTATGGATATCGGATAACCATCAGTCAGGCGACGCGTCTTTGCGGACTTTCAAACAAAGTTTACTGATGAACATGGAACTGATAAGACCCTATTACAAAGTCCAAAGGTTAGTTTTAGAACGCTCTTCTTCTTATAACATGGTCATGTTTAGTTTGCAACAATATCTTAAACGACACCAAATGTCAAAGGGGAAGTAATGACCGAACATCGTAACCTGGTAATAAGCTCCTTTTATCCGACCATGGTAATCCGCAGATTTATGAAATAGGAAGCAAGTTGACATAAAATGTGAGAAATTTATCGCTGTCGCGTTTTAACGCTAAGCAAGTTTACTGACAGTTTCAACAGCAGGCAATCAACGGGTTATGCTGAATAAGTGCGTTGTAAATTGACGTAGAAGCGATTACACTGGTTTATGAGTATTAAGATTTTGCGGTGTTAATAAAGAAAGGGTCGTATGCTCAAAAAGTACTGTCTTTTTTATTACGGTGGCATTCTTTTTGTGCCCCGGTATAAAACAGCTCACCTATCCTATTATTTCGTGTCGTAAAAGGCGTTTAAAGACGTGTCCAGAAAATGGCAGTCGCATCTCCCTGTAAATTGTTAACAACATACTGCGAAAGCCCAGTCATTAAAATTGTTCACTCTTTAATTGCTTTCAATAAAACAGAGAATGAAGGATTGGATGAAGTTGATTGGAAGCTCACATGGCTTACGAATTATAGCCCTCTGAAGTGTATTCGAGCACATTCCAGATCCTAACACAAGTTCACATTTTGTCTCATTTAAAACTGAATAATTCCACAATTAACATCCAATAACCTCTAATATAGATAGCGATACACTGAACCGTTGAGAAAATAATTGACAGATCCCATGAATATTAACTGAACCCAATTGTTCTGTCAAACGGATTCTGATACGGCTGCCCCGTTTTCCCAGGATACAAGCGAACCACGACTGTAAAGTTTCCTCTTAAGGTAACAATCCATTAACATTTTGCCTCTTACTACATATCAGAGGGCGAATGTAAAGCGGCAATGTACATGCAATTAAGAGTTTAATTCGTGGCCGATGTATAGTTGGGTGCGGTTCAGATATTTTCTAGTCGCCAGGATTAGTGTTATTACGTGAAGATAGAAACGGGATTTGCGCTGAGGTGTAAGCTGTGTTTATAATACCTAAGTATATAGATAAAGCGCAGGTATTTTGTTTCGCTTACAGAAATTGCTGGAGTAAGGAAATTGACGGTGTCTATGAAATTGGAAGTGGTTGTGTTTCATTCCTTTAGGAGTACGGTAAATGATGCAACAGTTATTATTATTTAAAGGATAAGCAGAATATAATAATCGTTATGTTATGGCATTCAGTTTCAGAAACTATATTTGGCATTCATTATTGTGAGCTAAGGTTTCATGTCCAACGTTCGTAAAATATATAAAATAGGTGTCTTGAACAGCATTTTACAGAACCAAAATTGCGAATTTGTTGAAGTTAATAGCCAATAAACAAGTCTCAGCAACAAGGCCTTCGTATTTACAACAGAAAGAAAGGTTTAAAGTTACTCGAAACAAAACAACACAACGAAACTAATCAATTACGATTCGATCACAACTTAGAACGTTACAAGAAGCCATTCGCGCCAAGTGCACAGTGCAGAGAATTCGTGAACATTCCTAAACACAAAGCTCCAGTTAGGCTAGTCATTATGCTAAGAAACAGGTAGCTTGGTACGGATACGCCATTACTGAACCGTCTTGTAATTTTGCTGCAAAGAATGCAGGCTTTGCGCGTTAGACAGCGAGTCTTTACTGCACCAATAATAATTAAAGGTGCTATATTTTTACGTTTTATAGACCCGGGACTTAAGACTTTTTTTTCCGATAGATTTATGAGAAAAAGTTTGTTTGTTAGAAAGTTTATTTTATGGGATTGAATAGATGTTTATGGCTTACTTTTGTAGATTTAATAGGACATTAAATAGCTTATTTGGTTACGCACTATGTTTCGTTAGGGCTGTTAAATCTTTTGAAGATGAAGTAACTTAGTTCAGGAAGATATTTTTCGTCTACAAATAAGATAAATAAAAAAGTAAGCGTTACTAGTCCAATCAATCTATCATCATCATCATCTACCTAGCCTTTTCCCAACTATGTTGGGGTCGGCTTCTAGTCTAACCGGATGCAGCTGATTATGAGTATTTTACATGGAGCGACTGTCTATCTGACCTTTACGACCAGATAGTACTGGTACGATACCCCTTGGTAAGACTGGTTGTCGGACTTTTTGGGACTCTTTGGGACTACCTGTTACGCTGTCAAAGTTCTACAAATGACAGCCGAGTCCAACTGCTTATCGTGCTTTCCAAGGCACAGAGGAAACTCGGTATGTAATGAGTGGTCACCCATCCACAAACTTACCTATGCAAGCACGGCTTAACCTAAAGATTGACCTGAGCGGCTGTAATTATTGAAAAAAATATCAATTCACACATTTAATTTATAACCTCATCGATTGATTGGACTCGTGGCTACTTAAAAGTCCAATCAATCGATATAGTTATAACTTAAATGTGTGAATTGATGTACTTTTCAATTCGTCAACTAAAAGGTCAAGTGAAAAGTGAAAACTCCAATCAATGTTATATATTACTAAGGTCCATGTTCACCGAAAAGATAACAGCCTGATTAGCTAAAAACAGCTGTCACTGTGACATATTACCATACAAAAATGTGCTTTAAACAGCTGTTTTAGCTAATCAGGCTGTTATCTTTTCGGTGAACATGGACCTAAGACAATATTAAAATTAATGTAAACGGTCAATTAAAGTCAGACCATAAAAAAAAAAAACAGATTTTAAAGCAGGCCAATTAAATCGAAAAACGTTGTAATTAAAATTTAATTAATTATAAATGCACATATAATTAACTGACGTATGCTGTCAACGTCAATCTGACATAGAAATGTTTATGAGTCAAACGGTTCAGACGTCATATTGATTTGCGAAGTCATAAATCTATTAAAAACACTTTTATGTAAGTAACTTCGTCTATAATCTTAAAGCTTTTAAACCGTTACATTACAGTGATATAGATATGATGTGTTTACCATTATGCATTATGTAAATTGGTTCTAAAATTAATGCTAATGATAATGTTGCACTACTAAAATAAAATTACTCGATATTTGAAATTAAGGAAATAGAAATGTCACTTCTAAATATGAAATGTCAGACCCACTGCAGAGTGGAATTCAAGGCACATGACTTGGAAGATAAATCAGAGAATTACTGCACAGCAACTTTTTGTAAAATTGTCTTTAAAATCATATGCATTACTACTATTGTCTATTTGTCCTAGAACCAAAAACTTCGAAGACATGTGACATCAACCAATCCGCACTGGGCCCGCGTGGTGGATTACAGCCCATTTCCCCCCATTGAGAGGAGGCCTGTGTCCCAGCAGTGGGAATATTAATAGGCTGATGATAATTGTCTTGAGAGAAACAACTCTAATTCAACAGGCTACAAGTATAATATTTTTGGGATAGACTTCACTCTGCCAAAAATTACACAGACATTCTTCACAGCGACATTCTTTCTTACAGATTCCAAATAATCGTCGTCGTGCAGTCATGCTTTGCTACTATAAAAGATATGAGGCCACTGACATTTACCAAACTTTTTACACCTTTAAGCTTAGTACACATCACACGCACAATCTCACACGTACTTTGCTGCAGACTCACACTAGACATGTGAAAACTACGCTTTAAATAATAAAATATTACACACGAAAAAATAAAAAAATTGGTATTAGATTAAACTAGCAATAAAATGCTTGTGTGACTACTTTTTACTGCTAAAATAGTGGCTTGACTTGACAGTAGCCCGCGGCCTTACCAAGAATTAGTTTTTTGACGACTGTGCGTATTCTTTTTTTAAAAGTTGCGTACTATGCTATTATATTTCTCCGGCCATCTTGGAATGAAGTGGTTAGTTCCTGATTTATAGTTTCTGTCGATTAAGTTCTAAGCGATTATATTAAGGTTTAAGAATAACTTTATTTCTCATTAGAATTACATAGTTAATTCACTTACTGAGAAACACACTAAAATTAAAATTTATACTAAAGCATTAATGATTTATTAGACGGCTTCTTGTTATTTCTTCCTGTTTTCCAAGGCTCGGATATAAAAGTACTAATATGAAGGTTTGTAAATCTAAAAATCTATTAAAGAACACTCGTCCAACATTACTTGATAGAATATTGTCATAAACTTCCAAGTCTCGTTTCTGAACGAAGCAAAAGCCTTTTATTCCATCCAATTTACGATAGCATCCAAGAAATAAAATCACAATGCAGCTCTTTAAAATTTATAAAGAAACATTTAGCTTGCCAGCGGTGAATTAAAACATGTAAGCGTCTACCAAGCTAACCGTAGGGTTTAGAAAGCAGATGCTATAAATTATAGCGAAGAAGAGGCACCGGATACAAAGAGACATGTATAATTTGCTAGAACCAGTTCCTACACAGTCCGAGCATCGAACCAGTAAAATATAGTGTTACTATCCAGTTATAAAATATCACATAAGAATTTATTTATGATTCTTTAGCATAGAATTCTAGGTGGCCAGGTGTTTCGCGAACATAAATATTAAAAAGTTTCCAATTTCTTTTTATTTCGTAAAACGAAAATCTATCTGGTATTTATTAAAAATGACTTGAGTCTAAACATCGGCCGGCTAGTGTTGCACGTCAAAATTATCGATAATCTTGTCTCGTCGTTGCTACTCGACAGAAGATTTATTGTTCCAGTGTTGCGAGGCGTTCACCTACGCGGTGCAAGTGTTTTAAATAACTCTAACGATGTTATCGATCGAACATGAAGAAAGACAAACTATAAGATTTATTTCACAGCACTGTTTATCGATTGTCGTTTGTATTTACTCAGCCAATGGATGCCGACTGAGCATTCATGATACGAATAAAACTTTAATGAAGTCGTTGTTAGCATTTAAATAACGACTGTAATGCACACACTGGGCTTAATAAAGAACTAAAGCAACAGGACATGTTAACGAGAAATGTTAATTACCCAGCGGATGGCATAACTATATCGTAATAGCTTTTTATTATAGCACAGAACAATAAATGATCCCATTTTACAACACATAATAAATTTGCTAACACATTGTTATTAACACTTTTACCACGGCATAATCGAAATTGCGAAGCAATTATGACGTAACCGAATAGAACTTATGTGTTAAATCAGAACAAACTTTCTGAACCGTGTAATTTTAACTCCACGATTTTAATTAACTCTGCAAATATCCTAACTGGGAATAGCAAATATAATGGTAACGAACTAAACGATTGAACTTCATTATCATAATCATTTAATGCAATCGCAATCTTTAATTACCTCTCCTGTGGTCAGTTAGCCATGCACCTTATTTGCGTAATAGTATCGATAAAATGCAATTGAGGCCAACACTTTTTTCAAATTGACAGCTGATTGGAAGATCGGTATCTTTAAACTCGTGTCGGGTGAAATTGTTCGTTTTTTCTGTTAATTGTTTTCCGTGTTTACTTTATGATTTATGTCCGTTGAGAACAGGTATTACTGCGTGCATGTCGAGCTATGTAAGAGAGTCGATATCCCCTCATCATAGCGTCTAATAACTTACGTGATGCAATCTAACCGTCGCTCCCTTTTCAAAAGCCCGTCTGTTTGTTTGCAAAGTAGCAGCTTTGATGTTCGCGCAGTCATGTTCTTTCCGCTGTGCGCGTGAAAGGAACTCCAATCAGTGTCAACAAGAAGTACGTTCCTGGTTGCAACGGCTGCAATAATGTGTTGGGGATTAATGATTGCAACAGTACAGGAGTAGTGACAAATTGCTGGGCCGTCGGCCACGGAAACATTAAACAGTTTCCAGTTGATTTCCAGCTACTTTAACGCGGCGATAAACAGTTAATATACTTTAATGCGCTGTTTTCATTTGGTTCATGGATAAAGACGACAGAGTAATCACTACATGTTGTAAAATGAGGCACCCATGTAACGATTTCCATGTTCATCGTATGTTTGAGACTAGCCCCCGAATACTGAAACGTCACTCACAATGTAAGAGCTGCTTAACATTTGAGAAGCTCCTAAACTTAAAATTTTGTATGGCCAAACGTCATTTTTGAGTATCTGTTAAATATAAGTGTTACTTAAATTTTGAGTGACGTTTCAGTATTCGGCCGTAGAAGATCTATAAAAGTAGTGGGTGGTTCTTGGACCTGCATCATGATTAGTTACCTAGTGGAAAGTCTTGGATTAATATTGTTTTCTACGATCGTGTTTAAGATAATACATTGGGATTCCTTTAGTTTTAAGAAGTCATCGAATCGTTTTCAAACCTCAACAAACAAAACTAGATTACTTTTATCAACAAATCTTATTTTTTATTTATACATCCACAAAAACATCGATTAAAACCCGTTCTTATATGATGCTCATAAACGTATCATTAATTGTGAATAGCTTCATTAGACGCTTCCCTTTCTTGTATTTGTTTAAGCTTTCTATAGGAAGTTGGGTGGGCGTGTAAGAGTATGTCGATAATAAGTGCTAATATTTCTGACCTCGATATCGATAGACGGGTTGGGCCACACTATTAGCACTTTGAGCGTAGGAAATGGAACATACTAAAGTGTCATACTGCGACTGTTATTTATGTTTCGTTTATGATGTTTTATTTCGTTTTTCTTGTTTCACGTTATACTAACCGTATCTACGTTGAGGTTTTTCTCAGTTAAGGAATTTGCTTTATTTCAAAATTGAATTATCTAGCTGTTTGCCATAAACAATCAACTAATTATAATTTTAAATACTTTAAACTGGTAGGGAATGCTGTCCTATCCTAACCTCAAAATCAGTCAATATATTTTATTGTCAATAGTATCAGAAAGGACAGGGCGTTTGTTTATACAGCCTGAAACGTGAGAACGGTATTTTAATGGCTATTTATTACATTACAATCGTTACTTAGTTTAAATAGAATATTTAACTTGGACGTAAAGTTAGACCTTATCTTAAAATGAAATAATTATATCATCGCTAATTAAAAAGTCTAGCTTTATATTTAAACACATATTAACAACTAGCTGACCCACGCAACTTCGTCTGCGTCACATAAGAGAAAAAAACGAAAAGAAAAAAATACCCCGTTTTTGCAACATTTTTCATTCCTGCTCCGCTCCTAATGGTCGTAGCGTGATGTTATATAGCCTAAAGCCTTCCTCGATAAATGGACTATCCAACACAAAAATAATTTTTCAATTTAAACTAGTAGTTCCTGAGATTAGCGCGTTCAACCAAACAAACAAACAAACAAACTTTTCTGCTTTATAATAATATATATATATATAATATATATAATATATAATAATAATATATAATATAATATATATGTCGGATCCGGTCATTGGTACGGACACGGGAATGAATCAAAGCGCGCCAGTGGTGACATCACGCGACCTAGAGACCAGTCTACCCCCCGCCATGGCGTGCTTCTACAGAGTCCTGACGTTAACAGATCACCGCGAGGACGACATTCTGGGTCGGATCGCAGTGGAGTTCAGACGTCTTGAAACTGTATCCGATTCATTGTGCCCAGTGTTACTCGTATAGTGTGAAAGTGTAATGTCAAGTAATTCGTTAGTTTACTCAGTGTAGATATGTTTGAAAAGAGTAACCATGGAGTTTCTTGCCGGTTCTTCTCTATGGAAACAACCAACCCGAACCGAGCACCTGACAATAAACAAAGTATCGCATTTAGTGAGTTTTCATAGCACGAAACCCGTCTTCTGCCCACATAATGCTCGAGCCTAACGAAATAAACCCTGCCAAACCCGACATATATATTAGTATAGAAGTATAGATATGCTAATCAGATGGACATGGGAACCTACTCTGGAATTGCTAAGTAGCAGCCACGGAGTCTGAATCTGGGCCCAGTTGATGGCAATAGGCACTCACTCTATTACGTTACGTGGGACTTAAAAATAACCAGCCCGCGTAGTATGACCACCGTACACACGAAAGAGAGTCGACAAAATCTTTTGTTCGTCTGTCACTTTGTCGATTCAATGACAGATGAACAAAATAATAGTCGATTCTCTTTCGTGTAGGTCTACGGTGGTCATGCTACGCGGGCTGGTGAAATAGTAGATTGTATCATAAGGGAGCAAAATAATATTTTTACGGCGAGGGCGCTTTTTTGAATCCAGAGCGAAGTGAGGGATTCTAGAGTAGAATCCCGAGCGTAGCGAGGGATTCTTTAGTAGAATCCTGAACGTAGCGAGGGATTCAAAGTACGTCGCCCGAGCCAAAAATATATTTTGCGCCCGAGTGATACACTCTACTTTTTATCACCCACTATGAGAAAATAAAAGGCGCCTCATATTTTATTGTAATATTGATATTTAATGAAACAGAGTAACAACTAAATTGAAATTAAGTAGTATCTAATAATAAAACAACTAAAAACTTATATTTACATTTGAGACATTTTCACAATTTTGAAAATTAATTGTTACAGTTTTATTAGGAATAGAGATTGTTGTAGATTTAATTTTATTCTGCGTGTTTGAAATAATGTCAGAATGTGGCTCATTTTGAGGAAAATGTGACGGTGAATCTCTTTGTTTGGATGTAGATGGGCGCGGCGACAGTGGCATGGATGGATTAACTGAAGGTTGCAATTTAATGTTTTCCACGATGCGTTCACATGTTATCGCCTTGTTCTCAATGGAATCTTCTATATATCCCTCTGCTACAGCACTCGACTTCCATCCTCCATGTCGCTTGAGAACAGTTAAGTCCGCTCCAGAATCTGCCAACAGGGTAGCAGAAGTGCGACGAAAACAATGTCCTGTATATAGCTTGATATCTGGTAACTTCAAATAAGTAGCGATTTCTTGTGGCATGTAAGAAATTTTATTTTTTCCCATAACTTGTTTGAAGCACTTGCCATTTTGATAACGGATGAAAAACCGATTGGTCTTTATATCAGCAGGACGCAGGTCCAGGTATTTCTGTACAATAGTTTTGTATTCTCCTCGGATTACGAAGGATCGGTCAATTTTTGTTTTTGTGTCTGTCAGCTTTACTAACAGTAAATTATCCGAGTGATTTTCGACATCATCAACAGTTATTTTTAAAAGTTCATTGCCACGACAAGCTCCATGTACTCCGAAAATTAAAGCCACCTGTAACAAAACCGAATGTGAATAAGACAAGTACCTATCTATCGAAGTACAGGTTACAATAAAATGCGCATTTTAAAACACTGGTTATACTTTACTAATCCACCATATATACATACATAGTTACTTACTTTTACGGCAAGAAAGATGTTGTCGGGTGCCTCATTAAGGAAAGTCTCCACGTTTTTGACTGAGAACACTTTGGATTTTTTAGGTTTAAATCCATCAGACATCCTCTTCAGATACGCTATTAATTTCGAATATGTGTCCAGTTTTACGTCGTTATTAGAACTGACTGTTGATTTTAGCATTGAGTAGGTACTCCAAAGTGTGGAAGGTTGTTTAGTTTTGGCTAAGTACTGGAAGTAGGCCAAAAACACAGATTCTGAAAAATTCTTGGCGCCTCTTGAATTTCTCCATTCAATAAAATTACCATAAGCTTTCATATATTTCTCCCGGGATTTTGCAGGTAGTAGATTATCCATCACATTTCTTGCGTCAGTTCTAATACTATCAGGAGTTAATTCTATACTTTCACTGTCACTTGAAGAACTCATTTTTCAAAACAAAATCATGAATTTCTATCAATCCGTGAAAATTGACGAAAACGCGGGCTATAGTTCGCGCGTTTTTAATTTTATTTCTTTTTTTTTTTGTATTCAGCCGGCGCGCGGCGCTACTATGGGCCGTCGCACCAGCCAGTCTTTATTCAAACAATATTTGCGTTCGATTTCTTGGGCGCTGAACACAAGATGTTCCAAATTCAAAAAGTGCGCGGCAAAGATAATTGCGGCGCACTTATAAAGAGGATTAAAAACTCATTACTGCCCGCTAAAAGTTTCTTATAGAAAACACCACCTTTGGGTGCACTTAAAGGCGAACCAAGTCGTCTTTTTCGAATAGATGGGATGAAAATAATGTTAGTGTACCTTGGGGTTGTACTATTCAACGTATAACCTAAAGGTGTTATACATATTTATAATATAACAAATTTATAATATTTTCATTTTTTTTTTTCTAAGTGATACCAACATCGTTATGACGAGAAATCAATCAGCTTGCTAATTCATTTTGGTCACGAAGGTATTGTGTTAGTAATGAGAAAAGGAGTAAATATTAGCATGACGGTTGACAAAAGAGTAACATAGGACCGGGGCAGAAAAATGATGAAGGAGACCGTATTGAAATTATGCATGAGAAAGCTCAATATTCTTCCATTATAACCACGACAGACCCATGAAGAAAGTGGTTCAGTTTGATGGTCTATCTATAGACCATCAAACTGAACTACTTTAGCGGCGCGGTATACCGTATACCGCACCGCAGATCACACTTGTTTGGTGCACGCTGTTGATATTTCTTGTTTGTTAATCTTACGTGGCATTCAGCAGTGATGTTATCAGACAAATTCAAAATCACAATCATCATCATCATCTGTCTAGCCAATTATCTTTATTATTTGCCCACTGTGTTGGGGTCGGCTTCATGTATTGTAGTAGCATTTAATACGGAGCGACTGCCTATTTGACCTCCACAACCTTGTTAGTACTGGGTAATACGGTACCCCTTTGTAAGGCTGGTTGTCAGCCTTTCAGGTCACTAACTACCTGTATTGTATTGTATTGTTTAACGGGTTGGTGTCCGCAAATCCACATCACGGCTATAATCCACAACACGGGCCCAGTGCAGGTTGGTAGGTTGGTTCTAGGACCTGCCGGTTTCCTCACGATGTTTTCCTTAACCATTTTTGAGAACAGTGGTGATGAAATAAATTACAAAAAGTAATGCGCCTGCAAGTCGGGGCCGCTATAACTGGGCCACCGCTGTTATTCGACCACCAAATTCAAAATCACAATACTGCTAAAATATCTAAATTAAATTTGTATAACGGTAATGTTAAACACACACTCGTCTAAACAGTTATGTTGAAGCAGCAGGAAGATATTTGCATGTTCTGCTTACGTCATAAGAGAAAATCACCGTAATTATTTAACTTAAGAATGTTGTAATGCCTGTAACTTCAATCCTAGTATTGGAAACGTGTATTTGTGTAATAGGCGACTTCCGAATTGTACAATACATGGTAGGATATTTTCAATTTGATGGTGAATAGGTACTTTTATACTAATAAAGACCGAAGGTGTTTTTTACAGAAAAAAGGAGCTTGGAAATAACCAATTCTGATGGCAGACAGCGTAACTTGGTAATTTGGAAATGCATTTAATTTTAAAGCAACACCCTAATCCAATATTTTTGCAGTCCACATTCTACCGAATACTGTATTAGCTCACAGCCATCATCTGGTATCTCGTAGATGATAAAATGCGATGGTTTCATTCAACACGGCAAGCACGCAGGCAATAAAGAAACTACCAGCAAATATTCCCTTTTTTCTTCCTAGGTAATGGCACATCTTTCAAAGAACCTACCCAACGTGTTCTTCATTTTCTTACCTTTAAAAGCCTTGCCTTAATTCACATGAACAGTTTAGTTGTAAGCTCACCTGAAATGATAATTCAAGCTCTTTCCGTTCAGGTCTCTGAGAAAGCGGCGATTGTTTGACCTCGCATTCACACGCAACGCATAGCTGGACTATGCCTTTATCTCATGCTTGCTATATGCGAAATTATAATTATTTTCTATAATGTTGTCTTTGTTACGTAACATGCGTGACTAAGGCAGATGCTTGGCAAAATTATGTGTTTGTACTACTCTGAGGTAAGTTGTGGAATTACTTTAGGAGAGTGTTTATGTGCTTCGTGTTATGTGCTTAGCCTGAAGGTGTTTTACTCGCGTTCATAACAGTTCTGGGTTAAAGGAGATAGTTTTTTTTGGGCCCACCTGGTCGTTGCATTTATTATTCATAATAACACCGAAAAAAAAGTAACCATTTTACTATAGTATTAAACGAAACATTACGTAGAAATGAAAACGGAATCTTCAAAATCATAATAAATAAGCTATGTTATGATATTTTATTGCGAGTCAAGTCATTCATGTTTTGGTCAATGTCTAAAAAATGTGAAAAAAAATTGTCTCCTTTATTTAGAGTAGTTCGGTTTTGGACGCTTCTTAGGGGTTTCCCTAGGAAGCGTCCAAAACCGAACTACGGATTTTACGAATTGGTAATTGGAAAACTCCAATTCCTATAAGTAGTTACATAATAATATTGACAATCTACCTATGTGAGTCCGACCTAGTGTACAATCCGTTGAATGATTAAAGTGTGTATGAGTTTGAGTTATGTACATAGGTACATACAAACTTGAACATTTTTAAACAGCAGTTAAGCATAGGGAATAAATATAGGTAGGTACCTAATTCCAGTTCCACTATTCGATACGCTATTTTATAAATCGATGATCTAAATCGACAAATCTGTAAAATACTCGGTATCCAGATAATTATGCGTAACTAAAGCTTACTCGACTACTAACCATTAACCACTCGTAGTCGTAAACGAGTGAACAGATTAGCGTAAAATTTCATAGACGATAGATCAGGCTTTAGATTACAATTAGTGTTACATTGTGTATTGCTAATAATGTAAGTAATGCTGATGGAACGATACATAATTAAGGAGATAGATACTAAGGTTTGCACGCGGTTACACCTGTAATCGCTTAATTGAAGGTTTCGATAAAAAAAAAAAAAAATATTCATCTTTGTGGCATAATGAGCCTCATTGTGTTCTTTTAAAAGATTTCAAGGATTATATTATTATTTTGTACCAATCAGAATGTTTTCCTATTTAAGGCGCAGACACATGACTTTTAGTGATTTTAAATTGATCATCACGTCTTAACTTGTAGTCTAATTTATTTAAAAAAATATATGTTATACTAGACCATTTCTTTCATAATTTGATATGTGAAAATGTGAAGGAATATTTTTATAACTTAGTGTAATTAATTTGTAAAGTAATGTCTAACGCGGCAAAAAAAAACGATCATCACGCAAAAACTATAGGGCGTATTTGCATGAAACTTAGATCATCTCAAAGACTATTTAATGCCCTTTATATTAGTATATATCCGTATTGTGTTTGATTTTGATAAATCAAGGTGGGTTGTTTTTTCGAATAATCTTGGTGCGCATTGAAGCGGGGCTCCTCGGGGCGACGGGCGGCAGTGAATCGCTGACCACTCTCACGCACGGGTATACGCTATTGCTAAACTTCTCCCACTCGCTCAAGGTCGTTGGCGTGAGGTAGCCCAAAGGTTTACTGGTAGAGAAGACTTGTGGTATTACCGTACCACTATTGTACACGAAGTTTAAATAAATAAATATCAGAATTTGAAATAAAAGCGAGCTTATTCATTATCTTGATCAAATTCATATAAAACGACCTAAGAGGTCGTATAAATTATCCACAAACCATAAAAAGTTTTACACTAGTTGCGCCATTGTTATATTATTGCATATAAACCATTATGATAGAAACAACGGCAAATATTAAACCAATAAACATTAACAATATATCAAAACAATTTAATATCAAGATGAAATTAGTTCAACATCACAAAACAAGAAACAATTGAAAGTGGTTAGATTGACAATCGAAGACGCAATTTGACAGTAACCATTGTTTAGTTCAAGCTATTTCTGAGCAGTCGATTGTTTTATTGGCCAGTAACAATGCTTAATCGAATTAGTAAGTGGAGCATTCGAATAATTTAATTTGTTTTGCATTTTATTTTCGGCCATCGTTAATTCATTAAAACGCGTGTTACTGCTGCAAGCAATACCAAATCTAGAGTCGCCTACAGTCAAATTCGTTGATTAATAATTTAATTTAATTGAAACTTACTAAAACAATAAATCAAAAAGTGTTCTTGGTATTTGTTTATTAAATCGGCAAGTTATTTAGAAAGGGTCGAGCCGAAACTTTAATGTAATTCTATGTATACGGGATATACGATTATTCAAGTATAATCTAAACAGGGTGGGGACTAGATTCCTCCATAATCCATAACATAAGCTTTGACGAACACAATTTTGCTGACCTAAATATATTACACATATATTTGGCATATTTCTCATGATGACGTGGCCGTTCACAATAGGTCTCATCCAAAGGATTAAAGTCACCCAAAGGGCAATCCAGAGGGCCATGCTCGGAGTTTCCTTGTGTGATCGAATCAGACATGAGAACCAAGAGAACCAAGGTAACCGACGTAACCAGAAGATTTGCCAAACTTAAGTGGCAGTGGGCAGGGCACATTGCTCACAGAACGCATGGGCAATAAGTGGCGACCGCGAACCGGAAGACGATGCGTTGGAAGACCTGCCACTAGGTGGACCGATGACCTGGTGAAGGTTGCGGGAATCCGATAGATGCGAGAAGCACAGGACCGGTCAATGTAGCGACACTTTGGGGAGGCCTATGTCCAGCAGTAGACATGGGTCTTTCAGCTAAAATGATCATGATAATGATATTTCTCATTACGTACTGTGAAAACGATCACAAATTGCGGAATACTTACGGGAAATATTAAAAAAAAAGTGGGTGCAGGCTCAAGTGATGCCTCCCTCGTACGCAAACAATTTCCCCTGTCGTTTCTATTTATTTGAGCTGTTATTTTAACTTACTCTTTTGTTTGAAAACGACTGCTCATAAATATTCAATCACAAATAACTTTTGATTACAAGTCGTGTTTTACAATTTTTATACACAAATATTAATAGTTGTTGTTTCTAAAGCTATTTAATTTAATCGTTGCATTCAATTTGATTAAATTATTTCTAACATGTAGAGTGTAGACAGATATTGTATTAATCTCCTTTTTGTACCTACCTCGGGGTTTTTGTAACAGGTTGCCCGGGTATGACAAGACATGGTCTATCAGAAGGAAAGTGGTTCTCTAATCCCTGCCGTCATACATACGACAGCATCTAACAGTAAAATGTTGATCACTTTGAAAAATAAGTCACTTTCGGTCCCTTACAGAACCAATAATTGAATAAGAATTTCTTCTTAGCTTAAATTCAAATTAGGCTATAAGTTTATTACTTTCAGTAGAGTCCAGCATCAGCTCCTGTGATGTGCAAACAACAGGACAGACAGAACACTAGATCAAGTGTCCCATCATTTGTGACGCAACACCATTTCAACATTTGACTGAAGCAGCATGAGTGACTCCAGGGCAGATGAATCTACACCTGAACAAGATTTTCTAAAGCAAGAAAATCCTGACCAGAGTCTAATAAAGACTTCCAGATCAATCCTCGTAAAATATGGAGAGTGATGACAAAAAAAAACATGTTGTTCGTATTGCCAGTCACCTCGAATAAGATAAACGATGAACATTGGCAAGAACAACTTCAAAAATAACTTGTGGTCATTCATCGACACACAAAAACATCTGTATTTTGGTCAAGAGGTCAATACTCTAAAACAAGGGCTGTCAAATATCACTAGTATTCGTATTCTCCAATTACTAAACATTGGTGTAAGACAATAACAGAATTAGTAAAGTTCATTATGCTAATCGTAAGGCCAGATAATTAGCAATTTACCGGCAATTAACGCAGTAAGTTTCGTTAATTGTTGTAATTTGAGAGGTAAAGGACATTATTTTTAAAACAATCCTTTACAAAAGCAAATAATTATTTTACAAAATGTAATGTCCTTTTATCTGTGTATGGATCAAGACGGGACGGGACAGAAAGAAGTATTTCACTATGAGCAACCAACAGTAAATTATATTTATAATTCAAGATGGAAATACATGTATGTATAAAAAAAAACTACAAACAATGTTGATTGATTTTTACTCTCGCGTTTTGGAGTGACTATCTGGTCAATAATAAGTAACTTGTTTCTAGGAAACTGAAAATGAGAAACGGAAAGTTTAGAAAACATTAAAACATTATTAGATTTGCGGGCGGACCCGGTAGCAGTTTTAAACTTAGACAATAATTCACTTAATATAATATAAATATAATTGACCAATTCAACCCCATTACTTTCTTTGAAAAGGAAATGAACAAAACATAAAATATTAATGTCATAACATAATTACGTTTAGCGGTAGGCCAGATTACCTTTCACGACCACGAAACCTAATCCAGAAATTCCTATTTCCTATGTAGTCTGATTCTGATAGAAACCTTATTTATGTCACATTGAGATGTCAAGATGTGGTCCACAGAAAAGAGGCCATTCACCTTCCAGTGGTCCCGGTGGGTTGACCCATTACCGAGTCCATGGGTAATTTTAATTACCCGTGGATCCATGGCTTTAGGGATTGTTTCCTGGACTTCCGAATATTATACATGCCAAATATAGATAGAAAATACAAATCCATAACAACAGCATATCATATCCCACCGGGACCACGGGTAAGGATAACGAGTGATTGCATAATTTGACTACGAGTTTATTGGTTTTTTATTTATTTTTATTTAAGTACTCGTATCTACCAACTACCAGGAGGCCAGAATCATAAAGGAGGTATTTTATATTTTTAATAGCCACCTTCACTGTCTGTGTGGGACTCCTTTGGTTCTTTTCATCATCATTATTCCTAATGCTTCCCTAACTGAGCCTTTCGCATACTACTGCTGGACATCTTCCTGCATCCAGTCTGATCTAGCTTTTTAAGGTTGTCTGTCTATCTAGCGAATGGTAGTATTAGATTGAGACTACCCCTCACTCGCCGATAGTCAATCTCCCCCAAGACTCCCTGCATTCCCATGTCATTGTCCACTGTCGTATATATGTTATCAGAAGAAAAATCTGCATTCATCCCCGTCAGCCGTCAACAACATGTTGTAAACCACTCCCTTTTCATCCATTTCATTTCTCATGAAATAGCTAGTAGTAAAATGTTATCACCAAACCGCTTGTGACTAAAGCTTTAATTTTGGCTTTGAAAATAAGTAGATAAAGTACCACCATCAACAAGACAACCCTACAATCACTTAGATTTTCGCTTTCGTTCCATTTCGGACGAAATTCACATGAAACAGAGCGAACCGACTTCGATACACTGCTTTTTGTTTGCAAAAAGTGACCGTAACTTTTCGTTGTTATTGTTATAAATTTTTTGTTGTATTTGTGGTAATAGATAATCGTAGTCTCGTTTTCCTATTAAGAACAGTTTTGAAGAAATACGTATAAAAAAGTTAATAGGACTTAAAATCACACCTGTAATAATAGTCTTATTTAGCCAGTTACGTATAAGTCTCATATTGCAATGAACCGGACCAAAATCCTTGGTTGCTACTGAGAAATTGATAAAACCCAATGAGACTTCGTCCGACCGGGGAATCGAACCCAGGACTCCATGCACAGCGCAGCTTGCGACTATTAGACCAACGAGGTCATCATAAAATAAGTTATTGCTTGTTTCTCTTTCTTTCTATTGCAGAAAGAAAGAGAGACAAGCCATAACTTCTTTGCAAGGGTCAGTGGGTTAATTCTACCAGCTGTCAGCAAATGTGCAAAGTTCATACGTCAAAGCATAGTGAATGACTCACTTCCTAATTAAACGACCTGTGGGTCGTGGGTGTGAAATTAACTTACGTTTGTACTTTATAGCTTGGACGGCAGGTTCCCCCGTTTGTGAAAGGTCCAGAAATGCGTTGGTAGGTTGTTTGTGAGCTATAATTTCAATTACTGGGATACGAAACGGAACGTATAAAAAACCAATCACGTATGATCCATGAAACAAATCGAATTTAAATGTCGCTCCAAATTCATTTTGTAAATTTCAATTTTTGTATGAACTGTTATACAGATTATCATATCTTCCTGCCCTGGTCCCATTCTATTTGCCGTGGTGCAACCCGTTTTTCTTCTTACATTCTCCCCTGTCAGACGTCACAGCCGCATTTACTTCTTTCTCTTTCATATCATTCCACACAATCCATCCATTTCTTTGGCAATAAATCATAATTAGGTAGGCCTAAATTGTTGGATTCTTATCTCCAATCCGAACATGCTCTTATAAAGTGATATATCAATCACCCCGCATACCCTTTTTGAAGGGAAACTATCGACCATAACAGTCAACCATTTTATTTACCTTCGAAGCGCACCTTTTTTTTTTTTTTTTTTTTTTTTTAGGATGGGAAATCATCAAATGACTTCTCCCACTCTGGGCGGAGCGGGAGGGAGTGTCAGACTCTTACTGACTAAAACCCATCCATGTTCCTTCCTCGCCCTTTACGTTCCGGGGCCGCGGTATCTCTTTCGAACAGTCCCGCAACCCCGGCAGGCTTCGGCCGTTGCGGGCCCCTCTCTTCTGCTGACATCTCTTTGAGGCGCGCGTGGAACACGAACGCGCCGTCGACACGGCCTGTCGTCACTAGACGGACGGACGGCTAGCTAGCCCATAGCTAACCGTCCACAGGCCCGCATCTACGGTGGCCGGTAGCCACCACGTGGCCCCCGACGCCCGGTGCGTCTCCCGCGGCGGCCGGGAAGAGAGGCTCTCTCCCTCTCTCGTTCCGCCACCTCCTTCGCTAGCATGACTGCTTCGCAGAAGGAGGTGACGGCTTCCCATTCCGTCTCGCTCCGGACCATGGATTGAACAAAGGCCGGACGCGAGAGGTCGCCGCCGCCGATCGCCGCTACGAGGACACGGCGGTGCTCCGCCCACGCAGGGCAGACTTCCACCGTGTGCTCCACCGTGTCCTCCGGTCGATCCTCGCAGTGGAGGCACCCGGGCGTTTCCTCCCGCCCGATTCGGTGCAGGTACCTCCCGAAACATCCGTGTCCGGTGAGGACCTGCGTCAGGCGGAAGGTGAGGACGCCGTGGCGCCTCTCCAGCCACTCCTCAAAGAGGGGACTTACCGCCACTATCGTGGCGTGCCCTGCACGGGGTTGCGACAGTCGCTCTCTCCATGTCGCCATGAGATCGCGCCGGAGGTCTGTCCGCTGAGCGGCAATTTGCCGCGGCAGCGGAGTTTCCCCCCGGCGTAGTGCCTCCGCGCGCCAGTCGTGCAGGCGCGCGAGGACTATCGCCTCCAGATCCCATGGCGGCAATCCGGCAAGCAGGCCCGCCGCCTCGCGGGAGATCGTGCGGTACCCACGGACCATTTTTACGGCCACCACTTTCTGGGGCGCGTTCAGGTAATGGGCGGCTCGCCGCCTCAAGGAACGCGCCCACACTGGGGCCCCGTAAAGGGCCATGGACCGCACGACCCCCGCATAGAGCCTGCGGCAGGAGGCGTTTGGCCCCCCAAGGTTGGGCAGGAGCCGCCTGAAGGCAGCCCCGGTCCGTTCCAGCCTGGGGGCCAAACGTCGGAAGTGCTCCACGAAGTTCCACCGGCTGTCGAGGACGAGTCCTAGGTACTTCAACGTCGACTCGACGCCGATGGATACCCCTCCTACCGTCAGTGTGGATCCCGACGGTGGCGCATTCCGAGGCCCATGAAAGCACATGGCCTCGGACTTGTGCAGTGCCACCTCGAGACCCAGTTGCCGGATCCTCTCTACGACTATCGCAACCCCGCGTGTCATATTGTCGGCCGCCGCCTCGTGCGACCTCCCCTGTGCCAGCACCAGGGTGTCGTCTGCGTAGCAAACGACGCTGACACCACTAGGGAGGTCGGCGCGCAGCACCCAGTCGTAACCGATGTTCCACAGGGGCGGTCCCAGAACCGATCCCTGTGGGACACCGCACGACATCTCTCGCCGGTTCCAATCTCCGCAGCGACTGGGGTAGATGACGGCCCTGTCCGTCAGGTAGTCCCCGATCACACGACGGAGGTAGGTCGGCACCCGGTGATACCGGAGTGCCTCCCTGATGCAGCTCCAGGGCAGGGAGTTGAAGGCGTTGGCGATGTCGAGAGACACCGCCAAGACAACCGCGCCCCGGGATATCGCATCCCCCGTCGTGAGGGCTCTCACGCGCATGATGGCGTCCACAGTGGAGCGCCCCCTGCGGAAACCAAATTGGTTCTCCGCAAGATTCGGCCCCATCCCCTCAAGGTGCTCGGCGAGGCGGTTTGCAATTACTCTCTCAAAGAGCTTGCCCACCTCGTCGAGCAGCACAATGGGCCGAAATGCGGACGGAGAGTCCGCAGGGCGCCCCGGCTTCTGGATGAGGACCAGTTTCCCCGTCTTCCAACCAAGCGGGAACTGGCCTCTCTCCAAGCATGCGCTTAAGAGCCCTTTTAGTCGGGGCCCGAGAGCCTCCGCATCCGAGGCCAGGACCCAGGCTTTGCCAGGCAAGCCATCGGGTCCCGGGGCGGTATTTTTGGCCTTGAGCCTACCTACCGCCACTCTCAGGTCTACCCCAGTCACTTCCGGAGTGTCGTCGTCGTCATATGGGTCCTCTTCCGGCGCCGCAGGTGGCGGAACCATAGGCGGGGGCGGATGTTCCCCCCGCGAGGGGAACAGAGCGCTCACCACGTCCTCCACGAGCTCTGGCCGGAGACTCTGCGTCAGCGGGGGGGCCCAGGTGCGGAGTTTATTCCGCACCATCTTGTAAGGGCGCCCCCACGGATCTCTGTCGAGAGTCTCCAGCATCTCCAAGCGGGCCAGTTCCCTGGCCCGCAGGACAGCCTCCCGGAGGGCGGTCTTCGCCGCTCTGTATCCCTCATACAGCTCCGCCTCAATGGCTGCCGCATCCGCCGGGCGGATGCGGAGCCTGCGATGCCTGGCGTACAGGCGCCGCGCATCAACGCACGCCTCGCGCAGAGATGTTATTTCGCGCGACCACCAGTACACCTGACGTCGGGCGCTTCCTGGCCGGACTCGGGGCATTGCCACGTCGCATATGTCGGACATGGCCTCCCGGAACCACTCTGCCTCACTGTTAACGTCGGCAGGCCTGTCCGGTGATGTCACCCAGGCCTGCACGATCGAGGCTTCCAGGAGGAGCTCCCGGTCCAGCTGCTTCAGCGCCCAACGCGGACCACTCGGGGCCTGTTGGACTGGCGCGCTTGAGGACTGGGTGGAGACGTCAAACCGGATGTACCGGTGGTCGGAATATGTCTCCACCCCCTCCATGACACGCCAGTCAACGACACGCGGCGACAGAGCGGGGCTAGCGAACGAGATGTCCACCACCGACTCGCCCCGCATCCGCACACACGTGGGAACAGAGCCCCGATTAAGGACGTCCAGGCCCTTCTCCAGGGCCCAGTCCTCCACCATCCTTCCCCGCACATCTGTAAAACGAGAACCCCAAGCCAAGTTCTTGGCATTGAAGTCCCCGAGGACAAGCACGGGGAGGGAATGGTTTCCAACGACGACACCCAACTCTGCGAGAGAGTTGTGGAACTCGGCGAGAGTTCGGCTCGGGGAGAAGTATACTCCCACCACGTCGATCTCCCCGAACCGTGCTGCTACGCACCCCCGACCCCTCCTGACATTTTCAAGGGTCGGGGTACCGGCGGCGGCCGATGAAACTATGGTCACTGAGCCGTCAAGGTCCGCCACCCAGTCTTCCCTGGGCAGGACAAAGTACGGCTCAGCGACCACAGCGATGTGAATCGACCACTGCGCCATGCTCTGGAGCAACAGATTCTGAGCACAGGCGCAGTGGTTGATATTCGCCTGGAGGAGGCGTAATGGTGCCGTTATTGGCATTCCATTATCGCCTCCTCCCCCCGGGCCCCCTGTGAGGGCCCCTCCGCAGGTAAACTTGCCGCGCTCTGGGCGGCGGCGGTGGCGACAGCGGCAGTGGCTGTGGCGGCCACGGCAGCGGCGGGGGCGACGGTGGCGTTGGCGGAGGTGGCGGAGGGCCTTCCCCTGCCTCTGGCTCTGGGCTTGGCAGGCGCAGCGCAGGCCTTGCTCCCGGCGCGGTGATCGGCCGGCTTGCCAGCCACCGCACATGCTGGGCAGTGCGGCGCAGCGCTGCAAGTCGCCGACACGTGCCCGGGCTGTCCGCAGCGGAAACAGAGGCCACTGCGGTCAACCTCTGAGGCGCACTGCACTGACACATGGTGACCCACGTGGCAGCGATAGCACCTCAGAGGTCTGGGCTCCAGCAGTTTCACCTGCGCTGATACCCAGCCCACCAAGAGCCTTCGGCCCTCCACTATCGTTTTCGCCGCCGTCACGGGGCAGCTCACCGTAACGGTTCGCATTCCCGTAGGGTCCGGGCGTAGGGTGCCTGCCTTGATCTGCTCGGCAGAGCACCCCCCGGACCTAGCGACGGCGGCCACCACCTCCTTCTCGGTGACCGAGTCGTCCAGACCCATGACGCGCAAGTCCGCGCATCTGACGGGTCTGGACACTCGGGCCTCGTCCGCGTTTAGAGACGCCCTCAGCTTTTCAGCCAGAGCGTCAGCGGACGAGCCGCTGGTTTCACCGGGGATCTCCAGCATACGAGCCCCCGTTGCGGTGACTTTGAGCCGGAGGCCCCCGGTGATACCGAGCTCCCCGAGATCCACCGTCTCCTTGGCCTTCGCTAGCAGATCGCGGTAGGTCACGCCCTTCTTTTCCGCCTCCGGCTGTAGTGTAATCACTACAGCTGCGGTCTTCGGTGCGCGAAGCCTAGCCGCGACCTTTCGCGCCTTGTTTTGGCGCTGCCGCTCCTTTTTGCGGGCCTTTTTGGCCGCCTTTCGCCCCCTCTGCTTCTCCCCGACCAACTGCCATCCAGCTTCAGCCGTTGGAGGTGTAGGGGGTGTAGGGGGCTGGGGGGGCGATGGTGATGGCAGCGACGGCTGACGTGCCGCAGGCGCTGGCCCACTCACCACTGGCGCTGGCCCACTCGCCATTGGCGCTGGCGCTGGTGTAGTCGCCACCTGTGCCGCTGCCTTGCCCTTCTTCTTTTGGACCGCCGCCCTCTTCTTAGCCGGCGCCGCAACCTGCTTGGCCGGAGTCGGCTTAACAGGGGGCGGGGGCGGCAGCGCAGCCCTGCTGGAGGGCTGGATGGACGGCCCCGGTCCGGTTGTGACAGCCGCAGCAGCCGCATACGAGACCGTCGGTCCCTTATTTGCACCAAGGGGGGGGCGCAGGACAATCCCCTCCAGGACGGAGAACCGCGCCTCGAAGGCAGCCAGTTCCTTTCGCACCAGGTTCAGGACCTGGTTTTCCACCGGCATGGGCTGGCTTGGCGTCTGGGCCCCCCCACTTTGAGGTGCCACGCGGGAGCTAGGCTGGCGTAGGCTGGCTAGGTCCGCCTGGAGCTTCGCATTCTCTTTTTGGAGAAGCTCCATGGCGGCCGTCAGGCGGGCCACATCGGCCCGCAGTTTGGCCATCTCCTCTCCCTCTGCCGAGGGAGGGGGAGGCCCCGCAAAATTGGCCTCCGCTGCCGCCATGATGGAGGCGGAAGCCGCGGGTATGGCCCTGAGTTTCGACGATGTCTTTATTTTCAGGGCCACCGTCCTTATGGCGGCTTCCACCTCCTTGGTGAACCTGGCCTTACGCTCCGCCTCGGAGCCGCCAGGTGCACCCGCCTCGCTGCCAGACCCACGGGCTGTTGTCATGCCCGGCTGGCGCCCCTCCTCGGCCGGTCTTGCTGACCTCTCGGAGGCAGAGGCCCCGCCCCTCTTACCTCGGATCCCCCCGCGCTTGCTGGTGGGGATCTTGCGAGCAGAGGCCATCTGCCCCTCCTCAGAGGACGACGATCGGTCGCCGTCCTGCCTGGGCCGCTTGCGGAAGAACTTATTGTTCTCCGCAGCAGCCCCGGCCCTCTCGCGGCGGGAGCTCCCTGAGCCTCCCGCAGCACTTACCTCACTCGATGCGGCGTCGGACTCCGACACCGCATCCCTCCTTATCTCTCCCTCTCCTTTTTTGCCGTTACCGGCGGTGTTTTGTTTTGTTTTATTATTAATTTCTTCCATTTTGTTCCCACGAGTAGTAAAGGATATAAACGTCCACCCAGGCAGAGCCTTTTACCTGGGTAAGCCCAATACTGTAGGGTGTGGCCGGTGCCCTACAGGCGAGGCGCTAACGACTGGACACCCTCCAGCCATTCATCCTCTCGCCGCGCCTCAAAACTTAGGATTGGGTGGTTTTTTATCTTAGAGGTAGCCTTCCTCTGGGCCAGGCGGTTAAGCCAAGCCCCCGACGGTGGCATTAGGCATGCCTCCGTCCGCTGTCCGGCCAACCCGGCTCAGCGAACCCGCCGAAAGTTGTCTCTTCTGGGAATGCCCCCAGAGGAGAGACAACGAATGCCGCGTTGGTGCGCCTGCACCTCAGCGGCATGGTCACGTCCTCCGCTGTGCCCTCTGCTTAACAGAGGGTCACGCGGAGGATTGGCCCAAATTGGACCCCGCTCGTGATGCCAGACTCATTGGCCGCGGCAGTGCTAATCCCAAGGGATGAGAATTTCTTCTCATTCCAAGAGGAAGGACACTGCCGCGCCCGGGGTGCACCGGCCCAGCGGCTGCTGTTTCCTCCAGACGTATCGAGAGGAACCAGCAGCCGCCGAGCACACGTGGAGGACTTCTGGCATCGCACCCCAGAATTCGAAGCGCACCTTAAATCTTTTGTACTAATTCGTCTTACTTTAATTGGAAGTTCCCAAAACTAGAATAACACGCCACATAAATCAACATGTTTGTCGGCATGCTGAGACAACTCGACGCTAGATTAGGGTTGGCCCACGTGCATAATATATTGTATAATCGTCTTGCTAGAATTTGACCTCCCTGTCACTTCCCGTTAGTGTCGCAAGAGTTGTTTAGAGGATTAGACGTGGAAGACACCCGACGACGAATATCATTGCAGAAAGTCACTAACAGCATTGCATAGGAGATAATTGCAAATAGATGGTATCTTTTGCCACCGGTGACAGCTGTCAGTGTCAGCAGTGACTTTACCATTTCAATTTACTTGTCAAGTAGAGGATTTTTAGAAGTCTCAGGCCGTATTCCCACTTTGTCGTGACGACAGATAATCGTATAGTTTCAAGTGTCGTGGCTTGTGTATTTAAATGGAGGTGTTCACATATAGGACGATGCTATTACTGTCGTCCACGATGAGCACGACTTTTGCCAACTAAAAACCAACGATAAATTAATCGTCACGACGACACTCACGACATAGTGGAGTTTTTAGTTTGTCAGTCTCCAGATCATTGTCATTCAGCAGCTAATGGACAAAATATAGGTTTTCGAAATCCAGAATATTGTACGATCCCTACAAACGATTAATTCAATTTACAATTACAGGTTCCTTACTTGCATGTTGACGCCCAACTCCTTGATGTCCCTTGATTTATGGCCATTATTCACCCACATTGTTTAGCTTTTCAAAGCCATTTCAACATTGAAATGGACATTTTCCTAGATTAGTTGTCAGCCCTACACTAGATCGGAGAGCCCGGAATGTGGCTGTGACGAAACGCAAAGGCCGCGTTGGGTGCGAGCGGTACTTGCTTATTTGAAGTACCTACTATGAAATTAAAGGCAATAATGTGCACCGTGCACCTATATCGTAATCTGTTCGGAAATGATTTAGCTTCAGAAGGTATATTAAAGTTATTAAACTGATTCGATTTGATATCAAAAGGTAATGTCGTAAGGTAATGTATGGGAAATGTCTGAAAGAGGCTTTTGTCGCAGAATAAATAATAGTATCTACTATCATTAAAGCTTTTGATTGTATTACATTTTAAGCCTGCCTCGTTGGTCGAGTGGTCGCAAGTCCCCGAAACAGGACTAGTTTGAACAAACCCACGACCAGCGGGTCCATGCATATTAGCCCTGGATGGAAAGAACTGGAAATCAGAGTGGCTGTTGTCGAACAGTGAGTTGACACAGGCTAATAGTACGGCCTATGGCATTAAGTCCGCCTCTGTACTTTTGTGCTTGAAGTGTTAAATAAATAGTAAAAGTTATTCCCTGAAACTGACCATAAGCAAATTCCCCGAGCTAATTTAGAACAAAATATGGGAGATCAGAAAAACAGAACCGAAAGAAAAAGTACTTTTTAGTCCGCACAACACAACAAAAAAAAGGTTAGATCAACTGACAGTAAAACAAAATTATACAAAAAAAAAACAAGAAAATAAAATAGAACAAATGAAATAGGAACAGGTACTTACTGGTCGATTGAGGTACTGGTAAAGCTTACTAAATACAGTCAATTGGTTATCAAAAGGTATGGGCAAACGGCTTCATTATACCAGGAATTTGATTACAAACGAGTGGGAGGTAAGTTAAAGATCAAAGCTTATGGAAATATAACGAGGAAACGGTTATGAAATGGAAACAGACTACAGGCTTGTCCCGCACTAAGATACAAATCCCGTTGAATGTTGCTTGATTTGTGACAATATTTCTAACATAATATGTTATGTACATCACGACTGTTTTCACCAAAGGTTTAGGCACAGGTGGCCTATTACAACCACATTTCGCCTATTATATGTCCATGGTGACCTATTCAACCAGCCCATCAATGGGACATAACTCCAGGCTCTGGTCTGCTACCAAGACATTCTTGATGGAAAATCCCAAGAACATTTTTCCTCTGCCGTTAATCAAACCAAGAATTGGTAGCATTTACGATGACTGCACCATCAAGACAGTCAAGCATATTTCTATGAGATACGTTTGGTTTATTGTTGTCATTTTTAGTCGTAGGCTAGTTTTCCACCATCAATAAATTGCAAATCTATTTAGTCTATCAGTTAGAGTATTAGAAAATAATAGACACGTATTTATTGTTTTTGTAAATCAATGTTTATTAACAAAGACAAAACGCATCAAAACTCGGGAGAGGTGACGTCAGTACGCTCAAAAAATTACATCACCGCGTGACGTATTGAGAATTTTAATAGCGTCGTATCTTCGTCAATTTTGGTTTACGTACCAAACGAAAAAATATGGGTTAAATATGTTTTGAAAATCTAACTGACGGACTAATTAGATTTTTTCAGTCGACAAGTCTATTGTAAAACTTCTAGCAAGAAGAGACGGCACAACATACCGAGTATGGAAAAGCCTTGAGGTATTTCTATAAGTTTATTTATAAGGTTTCCAAAAAAATACAAAACAGTTTGCAACTCAATAAAAAATCCAATAAAATTCTCCACGGAACTTATAACAACTTCATCTCAGCACTTAATCGGCTTTATCCTCGTAAAATGTATTTTTTTAACGGCAACCCTTTTATTTTTTTACGCTGGCAATCAAACAGCTGGACTGCGCGGACGCACCGCGTACGGAAGACAGGTGCGCCCGCTTCCTTTGTTTATAACTAACCGTAAAATTATAAAAAATGAGCAGTTTAAGTTTATTACTATTCGAAGATATTGGATACTGTTATCATGCTCTATTTCTCTTTTGTGTGACCTTTTCCCGGCTACTACCTCTTTTAATCTTAGTAACGTCTCCAAATTGGAAATACATATTCGTTACATCATGTAGCAATGGACATGAATAATATGATTATTCACAAACCATTGCATGAAAATAGCTCATGTTGGACCTTTTTCATTGAAGTCATGTCGTAGAGTATTTGTTCAGCAGTAAGTAAAGACGATAATAAAATATAAGTTTCTTCACTCAGTAACTTTATAGCACTATAATTATAAAAGCATACGCCTCCACTAAATTTGAAGTCGTATAAACTTTTAATTAAAAAAACATTGCGACACATAAACAAACAAAAACTAAGTACGACACTTAAGACAACGCCTCCTAACTTTACCATTACAAAATCAATTGCGAAAATAATTCATTAGGTAAACCACCTATCAATCCAATTTATTTAATTGAGCCTTCACAAGAGTTAATATAAAAGGTCATAGTTTGTATGTCTATTGATCAATCATTTGAATTAGCAGACGCGAAACGAACTGTAGGTCAGGGATTAACGCTTCGCCATTTTGATTAAAGTGAATGTTGTACGTCATTTGTTTTTAGAGTAAATAGGTAATAGAGTATTTTGATGAGTAAATAGGTTATAAGTTTAGTCGGTATCGTAGTCAAATATAGCTAGATTCCCAGTTGAGCAGAACTCGAACTGCATGGGTGCCAATAGGACAGTAAACTGGATAAACTGTTAGATCGGTTGACGACCTAAAAAAGTTCACCGATTTGTCTGGAAGATGCTTTACAGACCGGGGAAGATTGACACAAAAGATAGAAGTCAATCTCAAATCAAAAATATTTTAGATATAGGTACGCTAACGGTCAATTCTTTTTATACTCTCCCATGATTTACATTGTTTCCTAAACCACCCAATCTTTCTAAGAGCGTTTTACGTCCTGACCAAAAACCCATAACTGTGGTCGACCTAATTATTCCTTTTGTAAAGTCACGCCGACTCTCATCAAGAGTGTCGAGAAGCTTCATCAAGTAGCTTCTTAATAGCTAGACGATTGCAAACATCCGGTCTGCCGTCATAATATTATGATAGCAGATTGCTTCATTCAAGAGGACTAAGTTTAGTTTCAACTGAAGTTTAGTTAAGCACTTGGAAAGCTACATAGGTATTTATTGCAAAATGTACTGACCATTAAATTAAGGTACACGGCCTGGAATCACACCACATAATAATTTTGGTCGGAAAGGGCATATTATTGCAAACAGGATTGGAAAGCCTCACCACAGTAATTAAAAAAAATGCTGCGCCATACATTTTGACCGTGTGGCTGCACTTTTGTGGGAGATTTTATTTAAAATTACTGATGAAAAGTTTTGATGTGGTGTAGAATGATAGTAAGTACTGAGTATGTGATAACCATATTCGCGTTGGTGTCCATTACACCCTGTGTACAACATGCTAAAGAAAACAGTTTAAGCTACAGTTTTAATTTCACAAGTGGCACAAAATGTTGTTCTAGAGAATTATTAGAAAACTAAACGACATCGACATCCAATTATAAAGGTTTAATCGCTAGCTATTTGCCAAATAATAATAAATTCTCCATTCATGGTCATGCTAAGAGCGCTAAGTATTATCTAAATTGATGCAAAATATAGTTTACTTAACAAATTGTTACCGTAATTACGATATTACAACACAATAACCGATTTTCGATCGACATAGGTGGGCGTCGTTCTAATGAATCGATTTTGTTATGCGATTGCATTTGAATCGAATTACGATAAAGTTGAAATAAAATTGTTGAATAAAGTGCTGCTGATATTATTTCGGACTAGAGGACTTCACGAAAATAATATTTTCGTGAAGTCCTCTAATATTGTTGGTATTTTAATGTCGGTTTCTCTATCGGTACTAGACTTCAACTCAGGATAAGCAACCGTAATCTGGAGGTACTCGTATACAAGACACCAAGTTTATTTTGAAACTGCCATATTAAAGTGCTTTAAGGGGCCGGGGAGCATGCGTATTTCATACAAACGTAATACCAAAATAATTTGTAAAACAAACATATTCTTAAGGTAGTGTGTATTTATTTCGATTTTATTACAGAATATCTATGTTCCCAAATATATTTTTTGAGAGGACAATGGTACAAAGACGAGATATGAGGAATTTAAAATTTCCATAGAAAACTTATTTTTCTTATAACTCTTGTTAACATCAGTGTCCAATCAAAATATATATTTGGGAACCTAGCTATTCTGTAATACAATCGAAATAAATACACACTACCTTAGGAATATGTTTAATTTACAAATTATTTTGGTATTACGTTTGTATGAAATACGCATGCTCCGCAGGCGTCTTAAGAGAAATTGGCATTATGTAAAATGGTAGTTTGGGTGTCATCCAAAACTACACTTGGGAAATGGTAACAGTAAGGTACTGCTGTGTGCAAATCTAAATTAAAGCACAAATGCAGGTTACTTGAGATGCAGGTGACTTGAGGAAGAAGACGAATTCAATAGAAGTATATCAACGACATACTATGAGAAACCGAACGTACTGATTCACAGCAACACCTATCGCACCCGCAAATAATAGCTAGTCTCCAGACAAAACTACATAAATTCAAACATATCGTCCTTCAGGACAAGTTGTTTAAGTGCCCTGATAATGGTTTCACTTGCACAAACCAACTGATCAATAAAACCAGCAGTTTTATAGCCAAAGATTAATCTTAAACTGGAGCGGAATTTGTTGTTGAACAAGTCTTGCAAACAATTCTTGCTTCACAGTACTTCTGTTGCATTTTATATTGCGCATAAAAGAATTCTAATCGCGTATAATTGGTTGTATTTGTATCTGATTTCGATGAAGCTGACGCCGATAAGGTATTTGATAGTGCGTTAGCCAATGCAAAGATTGTAGTTGCAACAGTGCTTACTTTGCTAATCAAAAGTTCCTGCGTAATGGTATTGCATGGCGCAGTTTGGCTACCTAATACACATTCTAATGAACATGTACGATCTGATAAATAGGGTGTTAAACACCTCTTAACGAAGCCGAAAGTCACTTGTTCTCCCTGTCATTGCGATCATTTCTTTGTTCTACACCATACATGGGAACCTTCTAGTTACGGAAATATTGGGGGTCAAAGTTACAAATTTTTGACAAGTTTTTTCCATCCATCAGCACAATGTTTTGAGTGCATTACATTGAGTTATACCCCAAACGTGATTCTTGACCCCAAAAAAAAAAGTTGTTTCCCAGCAATAATGTTTGCGTAAAGTTACTTAGTTTGATGTACTTACAGAATGCTTGGTTGACGGCTTCGTGATGAGGTGGTTTACACCCTGTATAGCATAAAAGGAAGTATGAGAGGTGGTTGGTAGTTATATGGTAATCAAGACTTCGACTTCAAGATTGGTAGCGTCAAGCAATCAAAAATGGGAATATTTCTAGGGTAAGAGTAGAACAAAAGTTTTTTTAATAGATGTTTGGCCAGGACTTGACTTGCAATTACTACGAAAGCATTAGCATAAAACGGGAGAGGTGTGTTACTCAGCAGTGTGTGGAACAAGGCTACAAATGATTATTGAGAATATTGAAATATTGATAATACTTTTTAGATGACACGTTCTCTATTTTCTAGCAAGGTATTGTTCTTTGCCTAATTATAGATATCCTAAAATGGGCCTACATTTATTGGAACATAAATTGTACCAATTACCTAAAACGTTACCCTACGTGAATAGCTAGTAGCAACGTTTGAAATATCACTGCAATATATCATGGAACAATTTATCTATACGATTACGAGATCGTCACGATAATCGTGACATTATATTAGAAGGTATGGACCAACTAAACAATAACTTACTGGGATATTAACGATCAAAACTAATTATTTACGTGAGATAATATTAGGTTAACAGGAGCCATTATATTAATGAGTGGATGAAGGCAATTAAATGAAATTATTTAAGAATATTTATAGGTCATAAATACTGAGTAATAATGCCTTAATTATGTTAACTCACATTTACTTAATTTTTATTTGAATCGGTATAATACAGTGAGGCACTTGTTTATTTAAATTACATACTTATTTCTTTGTACTGTCACAATTTTATATATAATTTGAATAAAAATACAATTATGACAAAAGCCGCCTTGAAGCTGCGCGACCCGTAAAGGCGATTGTATCTATAAAATTAAATAGGTATAATCATAAAAGTCAAAATCAATGTCGTACCTTCACATCTTAATACTACAAACTAATCTCTACAGATCTGACTTCATCGAATTTCATGGCCATAACGTGAACGGAACGTGACTTGATTTCATAAAGAAATTGCCGTAAAATATTGTATCAAACTGTCATCTGACGATTGTATTAAAACATGACTATTAGAAATAATAAAAAGTCTAAGGTTTCAATAAGTGAAGCCATTTACTTTCATCTCGATACGACAAAACTTGTCCGATGTTTATGTATCAGATTTCCAAATCTCTCAAAACATGAGCATATAAGATTTCAACATCACTTTCTGACAACTCAACGTTGTACTTGTATTTACTATTTAGATTTACCTGAGTAGACGATTTTAATTTAGATTTTCTAATGATCTTGATAGTCTGGTTTCGATCAATTACATTGCATGTAGGTTGAAAAGGTTATTCTTAACGCATCGTTAATTTCATAAAAAAACAGGCACTTAAATATTAATGACACATCAATGACATAAAGCACCATATCTAATTGAGCCGTACAGTTACTGATTAGACAAAAAAGCAGCCTCATAAAAATGTACGCGCATTTTTCATACAACTTCAAGTTCTAAACCAGCTTATCTTTTTACTACCATCAACATAGATCAAGCAGTAACCACTAGTTTCAAGCCCGTTAACTACGCGTGTCGAATTGAAAACGAATCGACAACCGCATATAATGGATGTTACATAAAATTGTACTTACGCAGAAATTATGACACCGAAGTGTTCGCATTACTCAAATTATGCTTCCTTCTCGTACATCTGAAACAAGAAATTAAATGTGTTATAGATGGAACGATAAAATGATCATTAAAAGTAAAACAAGGTGAGAAAGCAGTGACCAGTGAAGTCAGTGATAGTTTAACACATTAAAAAGATTTTATTGCTGATGAAGATAGTTTTACCTATAAATAAGATTTCGATGTTGCATGATGTTTCGGTCCTTAATCAGAGAAACCGTTTAATCTTAAACAAATCACATGAACAACCGAAGCTACAAAAGACAATCACAAAATCTTACACGGCAAAAGATTCCTAATAATAAGATACGACAATGTTCTCAATAATCAGGACCTAAATCGAAAGGCACCATTCTAAGAACCCATCGCTTCCTACAGCAACAAAAAGTCGTTGCATCATGATCCTTAAGGTCAGCTCCCAACATTGTCTAACCACAATGGCAATTGTGAGAAAGAATCGCCAAGGAAACAATAGAAACGAGTCAGCAATTAGCAATACCAATTAAATATTTGTTTAGATAGCATATTGTTGTGGTCGATCTGTCGGGCTCTAAACAAAGATGGACGGTGAAATTGAAAACAATTGACTGTGGATTCAATTAGATTTTAACAATACTTTCATGCAAACTCAATTCTTCGATTAGTTTTGGTTTCATGTTCCTGAAACAATGAAAGTTTGCATTTAATGCAGCATTGGGTTCTATATATCATGATGTCCTGATCATTGCAATAATATTCGTAAACAATTAAAACGAAGACATAACTATGAGATAGAGATACAGATGAATATCTGCACGTATTCAAAATCGCCCCAAATAAATAATTTCGTCTAGATATAAACTACATTAAATTTCAAATAATAAGATAAACTGAGTTAATAAGTAAGAACAATAAGAACCATACGTGGATGATAGACCTATGAGCCAATTGTTTCTTCATAATGGAGCAAATAAAAAAGCCTAGAATAAAATTATAGTATACGCAAAATCACATTAACCATAGTATAGGGCACATGTCGAGACAGACCAAAGGAATGAAACCATAGGTTGTCATTAACTGATTACATGGAAACAGAATGCAGAATAAAAGGATAGCCTCATTGTTCTCCAGTGAGTAATATCTTTGATTTGATTCTGATATTATATATTAAAAAGAGAACAGGCAAAACTAGCGTTATAGCTAGTTTTTATTGTGTTAAATTTAGTTAACTGTTGAAGATGACATTCCAGTGGTCGTAAAAGAACTGAGCTTTCCTACATCTATCATAAAAGAACTTAAACAAAAAAGTGACAATTAATGAAGTCCACAAATGAAAAGCAAACGTATTAAATATTCTCCAAAACATAAATAAAACAGCAAACATTAATGAACTGGTAGAAACAAACATAAAAGAACAAGTGTAACACAACAACCCTTGCATAAGTGATGTCAACGTTTCGGTGCGCTGCGTAGGCGCAGAGTGGGTGTGGGAACCGGTCCACGTGACTCACTTATTGGACAATAATTTTGGTGGTAAGACAGTTACGTCATTAATTTAATAGGAATAGGGTTGAAATGTTTCGGACTACGGTCGTAAAGACAAAGTTGATGTCAGAGCAGTAAAATCTGGTGAGTGTGCGAAAAGTTGTAAAGAGGAAGCGGATTCAGGGCTTGTAGGAAGCTGCACTACTCGTATTTGATTTGTTTTTCTTCTTGTCGCTGGGACAAGAGGAGGTATTCGATTTGTTGAAGTACCTATGTGTTGATTTGTAGGTTAAGCACGAAATGACACATGTTCCATATTTTAATTTAACTTGATTGTTTCTACCACAACAATTATGTTAATCTGAGAGTTCAGATTGTTCAGTATTACCAGCTTGAAGATAGAATATTGCATCTTCTGTTTTATCTTTATCTTCAACATAGCTCTTTTCAACGTTAATTTATACTAAAACATGCATATCGTTTCTCATGTGTTTAGTTTTTATCTGATTTGTTGTTTTCACACCATAGTTATGCCATATGTAATAAATGGAATTAAGCACCACTTAAGTCATTCTAGGTGGCAGGCAGTCTAGGAGTACGATAACTTAATTCGATTGGCTCATGTTAGTTGCGAGTTTTACCAGTCCCCCTTTCCCTTTTTACATCAAATTGGGTAATGTTTCTTTCATATATTAATACATTTTATTAATACAGTTTATGGACTAGGAGTAAGTTCCCATTTACATAATCCAGAATTTGTGGGAAATGTTTGGAATTTCTTAATTGGTATAATTTATTTACGTACTCAACATGCATGGCACCCTTAGTTCAAACTTGACGTTGATTAAAAGTAATAAGGACTTGGTAAAATGTGGAGTATTTTATTAGTCTCACTAATTGAAGTTTTTAAATTGGAAATCATTCTTTTAACGCCAAAAAAGCTCCAACCAATTACAGTTTTATGGATCAAAGTGACGATTTTATGACTTTCTTTGATCATCGATGATCGATTAACGATATCAATCATCTTAATCTTGAATAGTCCAGTTTCCGTGTGTTACACCACGTCTCTATAAACTTGCTGGCGACTGGTTTGACTAGGCATCAAACCCGATCGATCATTAATATATTTACAGAAACAAGTATTGTATCGGGTTATCGTTATGCTCTGTTTGCTTGGTATCTAAAGTTTAAAGGATTCTTTGATGTAAAAGTTATTGAAATATTAAATGTTCCTTTATAAAATACACTATTTCCAAATTCAGAGTGATTTTGATAAAGATTTAAAGACACACACAGACAGATTTTGACATTAAAGTACCTATTACTATGGATAGATGAACACGAACTTTTGGATCTACATCACAACGATGACGGTTTAACTGTTGCTCTTCATAACATGAAACGATTCTCACACATCTCACGATAATACAGAATAATCGTGCGGTTGCATACTCGTACATTGTAACATAGCCAAGCCGTTTACAAATTCAATTTACTCGTAGAGTCTTCACTCTCAAATCAAATGCACCATTCATAAAAATTGCCTTTACGTGTTACCCAAAACAATAGCAATTTATCACGCTAAACACATACCTAGTTACCCACTTACTGAAAATTGGACCACCCCAATATCTCGGAATCGCAACTCGATCTTTCGTAATCGATGTAACTGTATAACAAATCGATTTATGTGTACATCGATTGGTGTTGTATAGGGGACGAATAACACGGAACAAAAAAAATAAAAGAATAGCAGTTTCTTTTTTGGCTTTCGCTGCGTGGGCTGCTGGGAGTAACACCGAATGAAATCATTCATACAAACATGAACAGGTTGAATAAGTAAGCATTGAATATAATAGGACATTCTGATCACAAAACAAGATTTATTTGTGCCACACTGGTAGTCTGTGCTAACGATGTATTTAGTAAGACCGCTGAGATCTCAATACTGGTCAAAAGTTTATCTATAGATTCAAATAAATAGCGTTATATATCTTACGTCTCTATTCAGTAAAGGAAATAGTAATTTGATTTACGTATATTGTGAAGATAACGTCTTGATGCAATTTGACGTTTTCCTAGATATCACTAACAATATTAATGTATCAAAAGCTTGGACTTGAGAATAAGATACGAATCGTGCATAACATAGAGATGAATGGACGAGGTTTATACTACAACTTTGCTTAATATGTAAACCCAAAACTCCCAGGCAAGGCAAATGCAAAATAAAGCTCAAACAAATTAAAAGAAATCAGAAAAACGAAAAATACAATTTGCTATAGAGGTATGAAGAAAGGGGTGTAAGTTTCCAAATCAACCATTCAAAAGGGAGGATCCCTCGAGCAGTCGGATATTATGGTTGGTGAGCTCTGCTCCAAAAATAATTGTAGTCGCATGCCTGCACCATGTACATATAAACCACGTGGATATCTCTGCTTGCGTGATACACGTTTTCGAGTGACGTCAGGTACAAAGCGTAATACGTAAGAACATACACGGACAAAAAAATACTTTCAGTAGTTTCTTATGGAACTTCATTATAGGATCAATGCCATGAACAACTTTTCTTGTGAAAGTAAAATAATACAGACACCAATATCGGTAGAAGACCGTTTGTAACACTTCCAAAATGCACCATCCAAAATTTAACATAAACACAAAATACCGTTATTACGCATGGCTAGTCGCAAGTCGCAATTATGGTTGATATATTCTCATCATTGTCTCCAAAAACCATTGTGAGATTGCCAAATGGCCCACTTACGATATAGCACGTTTGGGCCCCAACAAAGCAGCTAATACGGAATGCAGTGTCCATGAGTTTTGAGTTTTTACTCAAAAGGTCGAAAGCGTACCGTTATGAAAGTCAATTAACATGCACAAACTATTGAAGAAAGCCGGTGCTAGCTTCTTGTGTGGATAAACAAAGATGATGTTTGAAGTAAATGAAGGCAGTAATAGGAAGTTTTACTAGTTAAGGACGTGCTCAGAAGTTGTGACAGGTTGTATAATAATTGGAAAATTTCTGCTAGTCGCTTTCTAGTTTCTAAACAATTATTGTTCTTTTTCATTCCAAATATTTCTAATGATTGTCTCACGAAACTTAAACTGAACGTATAATGAAGTAACATAATTGTCTCGGTAATAAATCAAAGAGCTTCCATACCTAAAAATGTGATGGGTGCATAAACACAGACTGAAACTAAAACGACAAAAAAGCATAGGTCTCTTACATTGGCAAATCAAGTTACTAGAAATAAGTACTGTTTTTATGTCCCTGAATTGACCTTATAAAGGTACTTTCACCCTCTGAAACGTAGCTAATGAATTTAAACGCAGACAGCTTGTAAATCACCCAGGCCAGGTCGATGTATATACTACAACCAAAACGATGGACTAGTTATCTATACTAGTAAACATATGAATTTACATGTAGATGAACACTCTCTCAGCGACGCTAATTGTATGGTAATTAAAAAAGGCCTTAATGACACGGCTATAATTGCATTATACAGACCGCACTGTTTCAAAAAAATATTGAAAATTTCTTGAATTCATTAGACAAACTAATATCTGAGTTATCCTCCTTTAAAAATATCCTTATCATTGGCGACATAAACATAAATATACTTGACTCAAATCAAAATGTGTCCCGTTATCTCGAACTATTGACATTCCACGGTTTAATACCTGCCTATGACATCCCAACTAGATCTAAAAGCTGTATTGATCACGTCATTATTAAAACAAAGTTACCCTCATTATCGCTTATACTTAACTCGGCCGTAACCGATCACGAAGCAGTACTTTTCTGTCTAAAAACTAATAATAACAACAGCATATCGGATAATCAATACTTCGATAAAATTAACTACAAAAGTATCATTGCGGAATGTAAAAATATAGATTTTTCCCAAATACTGAAAGATCGTGATCCAAACATTTCTTTTAATTTATTCATACAACATATTCAACAGTTAATACTTTCAAATTCAATAAAAATCAAAATTCCCCGTAACAAAGTAACATTAAAGCCATGGAGACAGTAGGTTTACTCAGATGTATCAGAAACCGTGATAGGATGCATTTTTAACCGACTTCTAAAAAAGGAGGAGGTTCTCAATTCGGATGTTTCTATTTTTTTTTTTTTTTTTTTTTTTTTTTTTTATGTTTGTTCGGGCATAACTCCGTCGCTTGCCAACCGATTTGGAAAATTCTTTTTTTGTTGGAAAGGGTATTCTTTCCAAATGGTCCCATAGCCACCAAGTCGGGATCTGATGATGGAATCTTGGCGAAATCGAGGGAACTCTTCAAATTTTATATGAAAATGTGTTGCGATTTTGGTATTTTCTACAACAAGTGAAGCATCTGCGTTTGATAAGAACCATTCTACCATCAGATCTGATGATGAAGCCAAGAGTCACGGAACTCCATAATGAGACAATGTACCCTAGTCGTGTTTGGGCTTGATGTAATTGTAACGGTATGCACTTTCCATGTATATCAAGCACATGAGAACCACTAAAAAGTGAAAAATAAAAACTTTTTTGCAAAAAATAAAACCGACTTCAAAAAAAAAACAAAAAAGTGAAAAATAACTTTAGCTTCTGAAGTCGGTGACAAAAAAACTAAATCAATCAAACAAAGGTCACCGACTTCAGAAGCTAAAGTTATTTTTCACTTTTTTGTTTTTTTTTTGTAAACTAAAAAAAGAACCTAATAATCAAGTGCTTATAACTACTTATAAGAGGTACAGAAATTTTTGCAATCGTATCATAAAGCAATGTAGAAGACAACATGAAAAACATGAAATTGAGCTGGCCAAACATAATAGCAAGAAGCTCTGGAGTAGCATTAAAAAAATAACAAATATAAGCAAAACAAAACAAATATACCACGAACTTCTTACGTTAGAACCAACGCCTATCCAATCTTGTAACGCAATAAATAGCTTTTTCGCAAACATAGGCGCTCAATTAGCGAATAACATACCGACGGCTCAACCAGTTCCCGACACTAATTCTCACAATGCTCATTGCTCGACATTTGTTCTCTTAGACACTGACTGTGAGGAGGTTGTCCGTATAATTGAGAACCTGAAATCTGACTGCAGCACAGGCTGGGATGGCATCTCGACTAGAGTTCTGAAGTCAATTAAAGAATATATAGCGCCCCCACTCGCGGAGCTCTTTAATAACTGTTTTAGCCGAGGTGTGTTTCCCGATGCTCTCAAGCAATCTATAGTTATTCCCATACACAAGAGTGGTAGAAGAGACTGTGTCAATAACTATCGTCCAATCTCACTCCTACCATCACTGTCTAAAATCTTGGAAAAGATTATTAATAGGAGGCTCGTAAACTTTTTGGAAAATAAAAAGTTACTTGCGGATGCCCAGTATGGCTTTAGGCCGGGAAAATCGACAGACGATGCGGTACATAACTTTACCGAATTCATCGCAACGAAATTGGACGAGAAAAAGAAGTGCCTGACAATTTTCCTAGACCTTGCAAAGGCCTTTGACACAGTCTCTTCCGATAAACTTTTGGCAAAGCTCGAAAACATGGGTATTAGAGGGTCGGAACTGCTCCTTTTTAAAGATTATCTTAAAAATCGCACGCAAAGGGTAAGGATAGGCGATACGGTTAGCGGGGAGAGCCCGGTGATCTTCGGAGTCCCTCAAGGCAGCATATTGGGCCCATTGCTTTTCCTGTGCTATATAAATAACCTCTGTAAACTTAATCTTCAAAACTGCAAAATTACGTCATACGCTGATGACACAACCCTTACCTTCTATGGAGACACCTGGGACGAAGTCTTTAAATATGCCCAAGAAGGCTTTAATACGGTCTGCCACTGGCTTGCTTCAAACCTGCTAACCCTAAATACCACTAAAACCTTATATCTAACCTTTTCACTACGGAACACTCCCATCCCATCACACAGAATAATCGCACATTCTTGTCCCCAACAAACAGCCTTAACTTGTAACTGTCCACATATTAATAAATCTAAATCAGTTAAATATCTGGGCGTAATAATAGATGACCACTTAAACTTCCGCGAACATATTGGTAATGTCTCCAAGAGAATCCGCAAGCTAACGTATGTCTTTAAAACTCTACGGCACGTAGCGGACTCTAAAGTCATGCGAACTGTCTACCTGGCCCTATGTCAGTCTGTCCTCACCTACTGCATCTGTTCATGGGGTGGAGCGGCCAAAACGCACCTGCTTGAACTAGAAAGAGCTCAAAGACTTATCCTAAAAATCAGCCTTTTTAAACCGCGTCTTTTTCCTACGACAGATCTATATCAACAAGCTGAAGTTTTAACGGTGAGACAATTATACGTTCTTGCTACTATACTTAGACAACATGCCTCCCTGAACTACAGTAGTTTTAACCCAGTTCTACAAAGAAGGCGTTTTCATCAAGTCTGCCAAGCTAGGCCGGCTAGGACGAGTTTTAGCCGATATTTCTCCTTCTTCCAAGGGCCACGTCTGTATAATATTGCAAATAAGCTGCTTACAATTTATCCAGTAACGACAATTGAATGCAGGCGTAAGGTCTCAAAATGGCTCCTAACACTTACTTATGACGATACAGAAAAATTGTTATAGGTCGAGTTACAGAGAAGTATACCACACATACATGCACTACACACACACCCAAACATCACAGGCACAACTCATATTCACATTCACAAAACCACTACACCCACATTACACACTCACGAACTAAATCACCAATTTATCGAAACACCACATCCTATTCTTAGTACTTAATTTTAATTTAATTCAATTTGTATTTCATTTTATTTTATTACATTTCATTTGATTGTTAATTGGCTGTAGCACTCCCTGTTACTGTTACTTATATCTTTAAATTGGCTCTCAATAATGTTAATCCGAGATAAGGAGACCAGGAGACCCGTAGCACAGGTTTTTACTTAGTATGGGCTCCTGTCTCCCATCTTCAAAATGATTGTGAATATTATACTGTGTACATCTAAATATCTGTGGGAGAAATAAATAAATTTGAAATTTGAAAAACTAAAAAAAAAAAAAAATGTATCGGCAGTTTTACGAGCAACACTTACTAGTAACCGATTACCAGAGCACGATTCAATTTAGGCTGCCGATTGTAAAACTGCACCTCTAACTACTCATAAAGTGTTCATGTCTCATGTCAAAGCTTAAATATGGCTTTTATTAAATACATTTAGAGATAACTTTACGATGTATGGGAGTCTATCGTTATGATAATGAACGATGTTTATCAAGATTTTATTACACGAGACGCGTTATAAAAGAAAAATGTTGGTGTGATAAACTAGTAAACTGACAATGAGAAAAATGTTGCGGCTTATACCTACAGAGGAGCTCCATGAAGTGCATGTTCACTTTTCTTTTTACAAAATACTACTGTCGATCGTGGAACACAAATGAAAATGCTCGTAAAACAAATCCAAATAAGGCAATAAGTTAAAAAGGACCAATAAAAAATGGTCCTTCATGGATGAAGGACCATCCTTTTACAATTTCCTAATCCGGTACAGCTTTGAAATACCGGCAAATCATACATGAGCAAATAAAATACTAGAACAATAATGAAAAAAGTAATGTCGGCAAACTGAATACAGCAAGTGGCCAATTGACATTTCCTTCAAATGGAATTTTATCGAGCCATTCTCTTGTCCTTTAGTTGGTCTTACATGGCTTGCAGTTTTTTTAACAAGCAGAGACAATACTGTGACATACGGTTGGCATGGTAAGTCAACATGAAAAAAAAAATATAAGGCAATGCATCCACATCTTGTCGTGTAACTCTGTAACATGGAACATGGTCAATGTTTTCTTCGCGACTTGGCACAAATAAAACTTTCTCTTCAATTTTACTTAACACTTCGGTAGACATACTCTTCTCTGATCTCACTATCTCAAGAATAATTTGAGCAATAATGTGCTCTAAAATTGCAATCCACCTAATATTTTTCATTACGCTGTCCTCATTCAAACGCTATTCATCCCATCAATCAACACAACAAATTGAATTAACGACAGTTCACACTTCACCGCAAGAAATACAAACACGCAGTTCACATTTTTTCAACCTAATTGGCGAGCCTCAAAGCCCCTATGTCATACATCGTTAAAAGCACGTAACACTATCCAGTTTAAATTGCGTAAAGACTTACGTAGCGAGTTGATAAAGACAAAAAATCACCGAATATGAATACATATCGGTATAAACTCGATCAACCGGCAACGCTCACTTTTTGCACGCATATCCACTCACTTGGAGCACCGCCCTTCATTGATTTAATTAAATTGGCGTTATAGTCTGGACTCAAACGATACTTTCTGATTTATAAACAGGTGAATTTGAAATCGGGAGTGAAGGGAAGGAGACACTTGAGAATAATGTGTTGAGTATCTTCTTCTTTGTCGTTCCCTCACAGCTGAAGATCGCGACCACATCTCGGAAGCTTCGATCTTACTGCTTTCATAGCTTTTAATACACCACGTTTCAGCCCCATAGAATAAGTTGTGATGTTGAGTATAACAGTGATTAATACCTTTTTTTTGGTTTGGAAATCATCAAATGAAAAGTCATTTGATGATTTCCAACTCCGCTCCGCTCACTCTGGGCGGAGCGGGAGGGGAGTGTCACACTTTTACTGACTAAAACCCATCCATGTTCCTTCCTCGCCCTCTATGTTCCGGGGCCGCGGTATCTCCTTTGAACAGTCCCGCAGCCCTACACAGTGATTAATACCTTAGGTAATATTATTAAGAGAACATTGTCAATTCATATATTCCAGTGAATCTTCGAAATGTGTTGACATAAAGAGTAATTATAGGAATAAATTATGAAGTTAAAGATAAAAAATATTCAAATATGGTAAATCACATCCAATCACGCGGATGATAAAAAGAATCGCCTCTAACCTACCGTTGATTGAGCACTGCATATTCATAAACAAACTTTCGAAACTCTCTTTATGAATATTAATTACAATCAATCAAGTTTGTAAACTGAACGAAGCTAATTGGCACCACCTAACATGACTAGATAACTTTATCGTTGGAAACTGGAATAAAGGTGGGTACTGAGTGGACTGCAAAAAGCTAACGTGACTCGAAGTTGGTTTAATCTATCAGTCAGTGAATAATGTAGACACGCGTCGATCAGTCTAGTGAGCTAATTTTGATGGAATCGGTAGGACGACATAAGACATAAGACACAGACATAACAGACATAAGAGTAATTCGCCTTTCTATCAATAGATAGAAAGGCGAATTACTCTTATGGAAACGTGTATAATCCACAAGAGACTAAAAATCCACGAACAGTTATTAGTGGAACCAACTTAACACCAAAAGACTGGCAGTCAAGAGCCCGTTACTTTAACTAAAGCATTAGGTTTCAACAAAGAGACAAAGTAAATGAGGTGTAGTTTTTTACAGTTAAAAGTAATATGAGTTCGTCATTTTAGTTAGTCAAATATTAACCTCCAAAGCTGACGACGCATTAAACAGACGATGTTGAGCAAACAACCAGTCGCAAGATGCGCTAAGTAGGAGTAGAATATATCACTGACAAACCATAAGAGATCAAGGAAGGTGACGATTATTTTATATTAGGTAACAAACAGCTTGTTATAATAATATTCGATATGGATAGCAATGATAGCAGCCCAGTTAGCACTATAAGCAGCGATTGAAGTCAGGCGTCAGAATAAGTGCTAGCCACAACTCCACAAGCAGCAATAAATAAAACAAGAAATAGTCGTTTTACAATAGAAATCACGTTGAACATAAAACGTGATTTGCTGGTAAAATGTGAATCTCCCACGTTCGAAGCTCCGCAATGACATTTGAAACTTGAAGACAAATGTCTGTAATACACAACAGGTAGGGACACCACTATTTTCCCTTTTTGATTGCATGTCGTAAAGGTTTTTCATACACCTTCTAATATATTGTTGAGAGAATGGTATCTCGATGAAGTGGCCACAGAAAATATTACAAAGAGGTATTGCAATTAGAAATTGCTGGACCCCTATATTCTCAGTAAAGAATCTAAAAAAGTGCGCATTGAAATATTGAATTATAGATTCAAATACACCATCCTCCATTCATTACTGAGGAAAAAGGCACAAAACTTCACCATGGTTCTATGTAAAGACATCAAAATGGATTGCGTAACAATCAGTAAGGAACGTTGTGCTTGATCAGTGATTAGTTTTTAAGTTAGTATTAATTACATTGTGAACCGATTCTTTTCAATATTAAATCAGACTCGCTGGAGATAACTCGTCGTTTCATTCCTCTCAACCAACACGAATATTACATGGCGACCCTGCCAGCCGAACCCTTACTAAATTACTCTGGAAGAAAGAAATTCAATTCAAACTAAGAAGAGAACAATGCACACTTAATACACCTCAAGAAACGAAGACTTACAAGAAATAAAATAAAAAATTGAAGAATAAAACTGTCTGTTGGAGTAGAAATTTTCATGGTCCCATATTCCTTAATTCAATAAAAACAAGCATTAACTGACTTCCATAATAAACAGAGGCAGACGAGCAAATATCTCTCATTAAATACAAATTCTCAGAAAATCCAATCCCGTTAAAACCGTGGCAAATGATCGTCAGGTCTATAAAAGTTCAAGCTTAGACCAGTCAAGGTCCCGATGATGCCGTTATCGGAACACCACCGTCACGAGACGAGCGGTGCTTTCTGCACTTCGGAATACTTCGGATGCACGCCCAACGAGTTTCCATTGTAAGGTCGGGACTTGATTTAGGATGTCGTCTGTGAAAGCACGGTAATGGCTTTCTCTTCGATTGTCGGGCCATGATCGCCGTTCGATTAAGCTTGCCTTTACATCAAAGGGAATATCTTCGCAGTTATATAAAGGTCTATGGAATGCGCTAGTTCAATTTGGGCTCAGATACAGTAACGTGAACTTTGGTTCGTAAAAAGTTCCATGAAACTGATAAACAATAATAATTTGAGAGACTTTCTCCCGAAAAAGACAAGCTGTACAGTTTTAAGGGTTTACTGCCCAAAACTTGCAACACTTGCCAAGATTACACAAGGGCAACTACGTAACTAATCGGTCCAAAAATCGAATTGACATCAGTACGTTATCTATAACACGTCAATGTTCGTGCATAAATGGAAACAGGTATTGGCAACATCACGACCAGCATTTACTTACTATCAAGAACCGAGCTAAGAAGTCCGTTGATTGTCTAGACTCTAGCCAATAGAGTGGCACTGCTGTAAATTGGGATCGCAATAATCGGATAGCTGAGTAATCGAGCACCGTATAAGGTAGACGAAATTATAGTGGTAGATGAAACAAAAAACTTGAAAGTTGACATATCATGGATGAAGGAACTGGTAGGTAATGAGGGTATTTCACTACCAGTTATTTTAAGTGTCGCCAACACTAGCAGTTAGGTGGGAAAGGCTTAAGATGAGAAAGATGATGTGAAAATGATTAAAGAAGCCGATAACGTAGGCAGTATAATTTTCTACAAGAAAAACGGTCGCAATACGTCTAACAAGCCGAAAAGCCTCGTTAAACTCTTTGTTTGACAAACATAAAAACATTTAAACTATCCCAAGCATCTCAAAACCTCGGTCCACCTAGTTAATTTCGATTTTACTAGCCAAATAAAGCAAACATAGATCGGATAGCCTTTCACGTACGTATACAGACGATAATGGCCAAAGATTAACATCTTTTTCGAATGAAATCGTAAGTAATGGACAGACTGGTCGTTTCCATATCGGGCTGTGACGATTAGACATTGGCAGTTGTCCCGAACATTTTATTATATTATCTACGGCATGATATCATTTCCATTGGTTGTATAGCGTGTAAATGATCGTGGAGGAACAAATAGATGGGCGGAATTGGCTTTAGTAACAAGAAGTTATTGCTGCAGGAGAATGTTAGACTGCTCATGAAAATAGCATAAATTCTATCCTGTTGAAATAGACCTAAACAGTTTCGTGTTTTCTATCGCACATTTTATTTATGTCAGCCTTTTCTTGTCCTATTACAGCCTTATTACAAAAAGCGGTTTAACTAAAAAACCTGGTTTCAACTTCTCTAAACTACGGTCTAAACATAAAATGGTATTACAAAACGTGGTTTTTCGATAAACCATAGACTACACCATAGTCCAACCCTAAACCTCGGCGACCCCTAGTTTAACGATGGTCTATATCACTAAAATCGGATTCGATCTGTCAAAGTGTCAAAGTTTCTCATTTTATGTCACTCAACTTTTTCATTGTGTTGTGTTTTTTATCTTAAATTACTTGAAAATGGATATAGAAATGGTCGATTTAATAGATATGGAGGATATTGAAGCCGCTGAGTTGTTTGAAACGCCACGCCGACACAACAGAAATCGTGTTAGAGTCAATCCCATGGTGGAATTATCCGATGAAGATTTCCGGCTAAAGTATAGATTTAATAAAAGATTTGCAATGAAAATAGTGGAACTAATAAGAGAAGATGTAACTAGAGATGTTCGAGGATGCCCTGTGTCTCCAGAAATACAAGTGTGTTGCGCTTTACGAAGCTGGGCTCGACATGAAGTAAGTAGATACAAACCTTATAATTACCAAAACATTGGTAGCAATTTACACAAAATTATGTATGTCCAAACTAATATTTTGTTTTGTTATCATAGATCCAAGATGACACAGCCGATTTGCACGGAGTTTCACAACCTTTTATAAGCAAGATATGCAAAAAAATTGCAGAAGCTATAGCCCGAAAATCAAATAGATTTATAAAAATGCCTGCTACATTGGGAGAACAAGAGGAAGCAATGCAAAAATTTCGCAGAATTGCAAACTTTCCTACAGTATTAGGTGCAATTGACTGTACTCACATCAAAATAAAAAAGCTAAGTGAAGATGGTGGTCAACTATATATTAACCGGAAAGGATTTGCATCAATTAATGTCCAGGTATTATTGATCTTACATTCATATTTTTCTTCAAAAATAAAGGAACAACAACTTTAGTCCACAGCCCTATACCTGATGAGGCGTTGGTTATGGTGTTGGTAAATTGTGTAACTCACCACAGCGTTCAGTGTCCATGTGTAATGAGATTACTATACTATAAATCCCGCCTTGGCTTAGCATGAAATATGTATGCACTGGAAAAGTGTAATTAAGATGTTAAGAGCAATCAATATTTTCTTAAAGAATATTTAAACTTTACAATGAAAACCATTTTAAATAATATAGTGGTTTAGAAGGACTGAACGGTAAAAATACATTAATGGACTGTGACTTTGCTCTATAATATGTACTGATAGTGAATAGTCTAGTCATGCTTGTTTATGTGAGTAAGAAATACTAAAATATGTAACTATTGTTCCAGGTAGTTTGCGATGCAGATTTAAAAATCATGGACATTGTTACTAGGTGGCGTGGAAGTGTTCATGATTCACGAATATTTAGAGAGAGTCGTTTGAAGCAGCGGTTTGAGGCTGGTGCATTCTCAGGCATATTGCTTGGAGACAGTGGCTATGCTTGCACACCATATCTGTTTACTCCACTACTGAGTACAACAACACCGCAAGAGGAGCGGTACAACAATGCTCACATTCGCACCAGGAATACAGTGGAAAGATGTTTTGGGTTGTGGAAGCAGAGGTTCCGCTGTTTATTAAGAGGTCTTTACTGCAACATTGAAACTGCAAAAACAACAATTTTAGCATGTGCTGTTTTGCACAATATTGCTATAGATATGAAGGAAGATGTGTTTCATAGTGGTTTTGATGACAACGAAATGAACACACAAACATCTGCAGCAGTAGTTTCACCAGTGGAAAACAATGTACGAGGAAATATTAGAAGACGGCAATTCATTGCAAGACACTTTTAATTATAATAATACATTTTCAAACTTAAATTATTCCAATTCTTATAAAATTCTACAATCAAATTTCTTTCATCCATAACTTTCTCTTGTTAGGAAAGTAGTAATAGAGTTCTTCCTTTTTTCTAATGATTTTATTTCCAATTTCAGTTTTTTTATTTCCTATTGTGAGCATTGTTGTACCACTCCTCTTGAGGTGTTGTAGTACGCCACTGTCCCCTAGCATTATGCCTGAGAATGCACCAGCCTCAAATTGCTGCTTCAAACGACTCTCTCTAAATAGTCATGACATGAACTCCCACGCCACCTAGTAACAATGCAACTCCTTAATTAATATATAGTTGACCACCATCTTCACTTAGCTTTTTTAGTTTGATGTGAGTAAGGTCAATTGCACCTATTACTGTAGGAAAGTGCAATTCTGCGAAATTTTTGCATTGCTTCCTCTTGTTCTCCCAATGTAGCAGGCATTTTTATAAATCTATTTGTTTTTCAGGCTATAGCTTCTGCAATTTTTTTGCATATCTTGCTTATAAAAGGTTGTGAAACTCCGTGCAAATCGGCTGTGTCATCTTGGATCTATGATAACAAAACAAAATATTAGTTTGGGCATACATAATTTTGTGTAAATTGCTACTAATGTTTTGGTAATTATAAGGTTTGTATCTACTTACTTCATGTCGAGCCCAGCTTCGGAATGCGCAACACACTTGTATTTCTGGAGACAAAGGGCATCCTCGAACATCTCTAGTTACATCTTCTCTTATTAGTTCCACTATTTTCATTGCAAATCTTTTATTAAATCTATACTTTAGCCGGAAATCTTCATCGGATAATTCCACCATGGGATTGACTCTAACACGATTTCTGTTGTGTCGGCGTGGCGTTTCAAAGAACTCGCCGGCTTCAATATCCTCCATATCTATTAAATCGACCATGTCTATATCCATTTTCAAGTAATTTAAGTTAAAAAAACACAACACAGTTTAAGAGTCAATTGCACCAAATTTAATTCATCATCATCATTTCAGCCGAAGGACGTCCACAGCTGGACATAGACCTCCCCCTAGTGTCGCCACATGGACCGGTCCCGTGCGACTCGCATCCAATTTTAATTATTTGTTCCCTCAATGTAGCAGGCATTTTTATAAATCTATGTTATTTGGGGCAAACCTGCAATTTTTTCCATATCTTGCATATGAAAGGTTGTGAGTAGTTACCATTGTAGTTTACCTTAGTATTAATCAAATTATTTTAATATGTACACCTACCACTGCTTGTCTCTGCATCACCCAAAAGTTGACGGGTAGAGAATGCCTATGGCATTAAGTCCGCCTCTGTACTTGAAGTGTTAAATAAATAAATAAGTAAAACAATGTATTTGTAAATATTTGAAGATGGCTATTCACTGAAAGACAGTTTTAATTATTATAATCATATATTTTAAACCTTAACATTTTACAATCAATTCAACCTTAAGTTTATCTTAGGAAAGAAGCACTAGAGTTTTTCCTTGTTTTCCAATAATTTTATCTCCATTTCCAGTTTTTTAATTTTTAATTCAGCAATTCTAATATTGTATTGGTGGTCCACTTCTAGCATATGTAATTGTTTTGTTTTAAATTGAGTGTTGGATTCCAATATTAGGTAGATTTCCTTTTTTTGAAAAAAAAAAAATCTACCTATTGGTCTCTCACCTACGGGGAATATATATGAATACGTATGTATATGGGTGACAAGCAAAATTTAGCCACACTCTACAGGTCGCAATTATGAACCGATTGCTTTCAAACTTGGCCAAAAAATCGAAACGGTCAAAACTTAGGCTAAGTTCGTGAATGGGCGGAATTCGTCCATGGGGGGCGGCGGGGGGGCGGTTTTTATAAAATCAGTTTTTTGGCCATAACTTTTTTCCTATGGAAAATTTTTGAACCGCTTTTCATTTTTATCATTCTGAGTACGAATACGGACATCGTTAAATTAAAACTTTTTTGATGCAACCCCTAAATTGGGGAGGGGGTTGAAAATTCCAAATTTTTTGCGAAAAAAAATCATATCTCCGAAACAGTAAACATTTTCAACGTCGCAAATATTTTTTTTTGAAAGCAAATTGTTTACTTTACAATTGTTACCTTCAAAGTTTAGCGATAAAACTTATAGTTTTCGAAATAAAAAATTATAACTAAACATTTGAGGGCGTTTCCATGCTATCTATACTCTTATGAGAGAATTTAAAAAGGATAAACTTTCCATTACAGGACAACGATTTTGAAATCATATTTTTTTTTTGTAGATTGTACACATAAGTACAACTCTTTATCCAAATGTTCAGTAGTCGGACGCTCCAGCACCTTCTTCGAAATCTACCTCGTCCTACGGCTTGCCGGAGGGATTTTTTTTTCTTGCATTGCTTCTTTTCTGTAAAATATTTACCCTTTATCTATACTAGTCTATACTAATACGAGTAATAAAGAGGAAAGATTTGTATGTAAATATGTTTGTAACGAATTAGCTCAAAAAGTACTGGAACGATTTAAAAAATTCTTTCACCATTGGAAAGCTACATTCACCCAGAGTAACATGGGCTATATTTTATCCCCGTACTACCACGGGAACGGGAACTACGCGGGTGAAACCGCGTCACGTCCGCTAGTATTTCGTACTAAGCAAATAATGAGAATATTCTAGGATAATCTTTCTTACATGCTTTGAGGACTCTTTTTACGCAACTGCTTCCTACGAATATTCTCTGTTTTTCGTGTACTACGTCCCACATTCATCTTTGAGGAGGTACCTCAAAGTATTTTAGTTATTAAAGACGAATTATATAAAAAATCTTTTGTTATATATTCTTTGTACGTATTTTAAAAGTATGGTTAAAATAAAGGATTACAATTTTATAATATAAAGACGTATTATTATTTTTACCTTGGTCCATTACAAGTTCTACTACCTCAACATTATATTCAGGAGGTGATTCTATGTTAATGTTAATAGGTGAACAACCTGTACTAGGCCCAGCTGCTGCTGTAGTTTCTGTGTCTTCTGGGGTGTTTAATTCAACCTACAATTATTGACTAATAAATAAACTATATATTAATTTAATCAGTGTTGTATAATAGTAAGTAAAGAACATTATTATGATTAAGCATCATATTAATGCTCTTTACTTACTACAGTTTTTATTGCATCACTGTCATAGTCGTTGTATTCCACAACAAAATCATGTGGAGCAATATCCATTATAGCCATGTCTTCTTGAGAAGGCGACTTGGGCTTTTCACCACCGCCTGTCTTCATCTGGTATTGCCTATGAGCGGACAAGTTGGCTTTAGCCGCAAGCTTCATCCTCTTCCATGCCAGCTTAACGTCTCCATCAGACCTACATTTTCCCATGAGTTCATTCAGTCTGAAAATATTTCAAACATGATAATTTGCGTTGTTAACTGGTCACTTATTTATAAAAAAAAACTAAACACTTACTTGTTTGCAATATTCTTCCACTCTTGAGCTTTTTTAATATTGGAGGAAGCTCTCGTTGATTTGTCCTCGATTATGTGGCGTGATTGTGCAATCAGCTCGCGTAGTATATCCTATAATATTTGGGTAAGTTTAAAATCAATAAATTGAAGACAGATCTAAAGTTCATCTAATTATGGTTAAGTATATTTACTTACTTTTTCCTCGACACTCCAATTCTCAGAACGCTTTTTTTTTTGTTGGTCCATCACATAAATTAGTTTAAACAATCAATTTGAGGCAATTTTTCTATTAGAGAATTAGTACTTATTTAAAAGCAAAATAAACTTTATTCAACTTACGATGGTAGATGGATTTAAGAAAAGATTTAAAAAACGCGCGAGAAGGTTACGTTTCGATACACGTATTTGGAAGTATTTACAGAAATTTATACGACATCAAGTAATGTGCTCAAAACTGCAATCGACGAAATAACTAAATAATGATTATATCTGGATGCAAAATAACCAGGTTTCAATATTTATAACACTCCTAAATATCATATAATCATTAGCGTATTATCAAATCGTTTTCTTTTCTGCGCATACGGAACGTTGCAATAGAATGATATTGTGGTGAACGAATGATATTTGTATTAATCTGTGGTTGATGGTTCAAATGACGGTACTAAGAAGACCGTGGTTTTTTTAAGTTTTGTAATACAAATAAATGTAGACCATCGTTCTGCAGATAAGCCTGGACTTGATGGTCCAGGTTTAAACCAACGTTTATTTAGTTTTTTGTAATAAGACTGTTAGAGTTTGCTTTAGTTAGCAAATCTGATTGAATGCAATATAATTTCGAAAATGTTAAACATTACGGTCCTAAGCGGCGCTAACGCTTTTAGTTGATCTCTATAAGGGAAAGTGAATTTAAGAGATCGAAATAAACAATGGTTAACTGTATTTTGAAGTGGTATAAATTCAGCTACTTTATTATAACTTGAAAATGTTCAAGGATAAACTCTGCAACATTGTACAGAAATCGGTCTGCCTGCATTAGCCAACTCGGTTTCTTTTCCACAAAAACTATCTAGTTTGTCGGGTAGCCAAAACCGTGAGGTCAGTTGGGCGTTTAACTTTTGGCCAGACACGACACGATAATGTCACCGATTGCGAAAGTCACGCGCAAACACAACCACACTTGCGAGCAAAGCCGACCGAAATCTGGTGGATAATTCGATTTGTAACAATTACTCGATGGTGAAATTCGGAAACTCGATTTTTTTGCTACAATTTCGCTGTTACGCGGTTATGCTGCATTGGGGTCAGAGTGCGTACGAAACTGTGTTTGCCAGTGATTATTGAAAGCGAAAAGGGACCTTGGTCCTCATGAGATGCACGATTTGGCAGTGCTTTCCGGAAGTGGCACAAAAAGTTTGGTTTGTCTTGTTCGCAAACCTAAATTCAGTATATCTAAAGACGATATCTTTTTATGTTTTCACTTTTATTTCAGAATGTTAACCTTTAATTGCCAACTGAATAAGCCCAAGACTATTCCTATTCTTAAAATAGTTTGTATACAGAAGCTGTTGGAGACCTATATTAATAAATACATAGAATATACGACTGAAAAAGTCACAGACCTACGTACCAGGATACTGACCACATAATGCTGCCATTCATATCATACGCCTATGACTCGGACTCACACCCATATGAGCACTTTTCAAACAGTCATCACAATTTCTCGGTAGATTGACTCAGTATCAAGAAAGTTGATATTAGTAGTGGATGTCACTGGAACTAATTAATGATTTGATAATGGCTTTGCTTTCGCCTTTACGCTTTCACAGTTTGTGCCGTACAAAGTAACGTGTGGTTTTATTGTGGGATCAAATAATTTGTAAGGTGTTGAATTTGATCAAGTGTAAAATTACCATGTCTAGTGACAGTATTATCTGCCCATGTTATTATTGATTTTAATTAAAATTTTAATGCAATGGTGGTTTCAAAAACATTTGTGTGAGTCTTTAATCTCCAGAATGTCATGATTACCATTTAATTGAATTATAATTTAGAAGATGATACCAATTTATCTTAACATCCTAATAGATGTTTTGATGGATTTCGAAACCGCAAATCCCTATAATTATACTAAGTGAAACATAATTACAATCTATATAAAACAAGGTCAATGTATTCATAGCGTTTAAGTATTGATACTGCCAAAATGATGCGTTTGCGCTTACAACTGGCATATCAAGGTGATATGAACCTGTAGTTACATCTAATGACTATAATAATAACATAATTTGCTTTATATGTTATTGAAATAATAAAGAAACTACATACTGAGATATTTAAGCAATCAAGCAATTAAGAAAAGAGGTCAAGTTAAATTATTCTACTGGAGAACAATAGAATAAATGAGATTGCTAAATTACTTCTGATTCGAATGAATAGTTAACTTTAAAGTGCTTTGAATTGAGATGTCTACACGAAATTGTCTGATCTACATCTTTAATTTGAATAAAAGAACACTAAAGCTAGGGTTACACACTGTAAATTAGAAGCAGAACATCTTTTAAAAATTTCCGATTGTAGAACCGCGTTTGAACTTTTCCTTTTAAATCTTCCCAGACAGGAAACCAAGCAATAATTGTTCTTCTTCAGAATCCATTTTACAACTGCGAAGTTTCGAACAGTCGACAGCTTTCGGATTCAGCTGTCTGCGACTGCCTGAGAGATTGATGTGTGGATCATTAACAGCCCCAGTCGTCCGTGTACACTTCCCTCTGGAGTCCAAACAGTCGGTGTGTTGGCAGCCTTAGCTGTCTAACAAGAAAAAGATGTGCCGATAAATTGAATTTAAATTAGGTCTACGGACATGTTTTATTTAAACTGTTCGGAGTTACATCTCCAACAAAAGATAAAGACAAACATTTTTTTAAATGCATTATCATTGTTGGTACTACTCGTGGCTTTGTTTCTATAAATTCTTATGAACTCCAGAGTATTTACAGTCGCGACTTGAATTTCCCGAGATTTGATCTCTCGTTCCATTATTCTGAAGTATAGGCTCAATAATTTTGAAAGCTCAGGAACAGCATTCTAAACAATATTTGCAACAGTAGCAGAGACTGCAGAACGCAAACATAAAGCGACAATTGGTTATAACTATCCGTTATCTATTGCAGTTTTCATAGCCCCCGTTAAGCCCTGTTAAGCCCCGCCCCAAGCCTTTGAATCGATAGCTATAATTAGCACCCGAAACGTGGTCTTACGATATCGAGTATCTAATCGATACAAGAGATCCATTTTACAATTGTGAAAGAAACCTTACTGGAGGCAGTTTCAGACAAACACCCGCTGCGTTAACCGAATAGGACTGTTACTGCGCCGGAATTTCAAGAACGCGAAAAATATAAAGCAAATGTTTGCACTGCTGTGAACGAAATGGTATTCTCAGTTGACGTTCTTAACCAAGAACTATTGTATTATATGTATTAATCTGGAACTGAGTCCCTTGTTTATGACTGATATTGTGTTGTTGTCTTCAGTACTGATACTGAATACACCTATTATTACTTCCAGCATGTGAATGATTTATTTCATGTTTGCGTAAGCTACTTCTTCTTAAAGTTGCTGTTCATCATGTTTATTGAAACTTGTAATACCAAAATGAACGTGTCCTGGAATGATTTTATCTAAGCACCTATACCTAATAATTACTATAAACAATCCTATAATCGGCACCTGTCTGCAAATTTTATTGCAGATATCTTCCGCCAACTTACAAATTGGTATTCAAAATCAAATATAGGAAATAATGAAATAACTAATCCCGTGCAACAGATTTTACGATGTCTTAATTAAAAGCTAGTATTGCAAAACCTGGCACGTTTACAATTATTTACCAGGAGTAGTGTCTGGTTATTTTATAACTATTTATAAACTCTCGCCTTAAGTGATCTCATTTAAGTTAACGATGTAATGTCTGATTGGACTCGTAAACATGGCGAGGAATGGGCCACCCGCTATCTTCCTGAAGGTGTCTTTAAGGGTAATTGTGGGGTTACATTAACAGAAATGGACATCAACATCCCCTTTTCTGCTAATAAAGATCAATAAACGGCGATCGTTTATCCTTAAATTAAATCACGGTGGTTGGCAGTCTCACTGGTGGTAGATTTTAAACTGCAATTTGATCCCGTGCAAGAATTAACAGGGATTGAATCGCATCAAGACCCCACAAAAGATCTGTATTAAGCTAGAGAGAGAAAAGTACAAGAGTATTACAAATTTCAGGGTAAACAATGAACAGTAAATATGTATGAACAATAAAGTATCACCGACCGACTATGACCTGCCTCAATGTATAACGTTACACACAAAACGAAAACTAACCGCAGGAAACAAACTCCGTAGATCAAAATAATATTTAAACGGTACTGCAAAACACAAACTGTAAAATCAGTCAGACTTAGAATAACTCCAGTAAATAAAAACTAAAAAGCCTAAAGCAAGAATGCTATGTCTTATTTAATCTTATGAAATTCAACAAAAAATTTGCTTACTGCTTATTTCGTAACTTTGCCTTTCGAAACCAATTAAGAAAATAATAGAAACCACAATGAGATGTATAGTTTGTTCTGGTATTATACTTTCGAAACTATTGACGATTAGCTATAATGAAACATAAAAACTGATTTGTTTGTGACTGGAGCATTACGTACTTTTTTAGAACACAAGAAATTTGTTTTGCCTCATTTCTCATAAAATAAACAGCCGATATATGTATACAAGTTCCAAATTTAAATGTCTCTACCAAAATATGGCACGAAATTATAAGAAAGTGAATATAAAGGAACTTCAAAGAAACATAAGTGGATGTTGCTGAAAGGGTGAGTAAAGACAGCAACCTAATTAACATAGGAGCCATAGAAGATAACAAAATTACAGAAGTATCTAATATCATGCGCCTTATTAAAGGTTCAAAAATTGGTTAATAATTTAAGAGCGTAGTTAATGTCATATAAGTAGTTAAGGTATACGTGATCGATGAGACTATTTATCATTCTAATTCATAAATCGTAACTCTCAATGCATTATCCAAGTATTTGAATAAGCATTCCAAGTAATATTGAGAGTATTAAATTAAATTTATTACTATCTAAGCAAATCTCACATATTTTACATTGAACGCTTTTAGTGGTAGTAATTTTTGCCGCATTAAATACTTCAGTAAATCAAGTTTCGATTGGTGTTATGGCATCAAGTCAAAATAAATACCAATATTGCAGCATTGGTATTATTAGGGTTCCGTAGCCAAATGGCAAAAAACGGAACCCTTATAGTTTCGCCATGTCTGTCTGTCTGTCTGTCTGTCTGTCCGCGGATAATCTCAGTGACCGTTAGCACCAGAAAGCTGAAATTTGGTACCAATATGTATATCAATCATGCCGACAAAGTGCAAAAATAAAAATTTAAAAAAACATTTTTATTAGGGTACCTCCCCCAGACGGGAGCGATTTTTTTTTTAATTTTGACCCTGACGTGTGATATATTGTTGGATAGGTATTTAAAAATGAATAGGGGTTTTCTAAAATCATTTTTTGATAATATTAATATTTTAGGAAATAATCGCTCCGAAAGTCAAAAACAATGTGTCCCCCCCCCCTCTAACTTTTGAACCATAAGTTTAAAAAATATGAAAAAAATCACAGAAGTAGACCTTTATATGAACTTTCTAGGAAAATTATTTTCAACTTGATGAGTTGAATAGTTTTTGAGTTATATAGCACTTTTTCAAAAAAACGCAAATGATAACTTTGTTTTTTATACAAATACTATGAAAAACAAAGTTATTTTTGCTGACGAAAAATGTTGGTATTTTTAATGGTCTGGGAAGCTACGGAACCCTACAGTGAGCGTGGCCCGACACGCTCTTGGCCGGTTTTATAATAATGTAATAGCAATGCTGTCACAGTTGAAAATCGCTTGACCAATGCTCAGAGATGGCCAGGGCATACCAAAGATACATTTACGCAAAGAAACGCATACGCATCACAGTTCCATGGCATTGTTCAAGAAGAGGCTATGGTAATAAGCCAAGAGTAGTAGGTACAATGGTAGTAAATCAGTTGGTTTAGTATCGAGAACGATAGGCAGACATGGTAACTTGGGCGTTATAAATCATAATACGAGAACTGGAAGAGACTGGGTCCTCGCGAGTCACTCAGAGAAAAATTCAAAGAGATCGATATACTAACTCTGCCTTCACTTTATATCTTTGAATGTATTTTATATGTCCGCAAAAATCGAGGGCTTTTCAAAATTAGAAGCGACTTCCACAACAAAAATACACGCAGTAAACATGAAATTGTAATACCTAAATTCAGATTAACAAAAACTAGCAAGTCTTTTATTATAAACAGTATACGCTTTTATAACAAGTTGCCAAAGTCAGTTATAGAACTGACCGATGGAAAGTTCAAAAACTATATCAAACGTGTCCTTATGAAAAAAGCATATTACAAAATCAAGGACTACGTTGATGACAAAGAAGTTTGGCTATGATTCCTTCTGCGCATGCGGCTTCCCTGGTAGCTCATAAACGGCACAGATTTGTGGATGTCTCTAACTATTCCCAATCACATTATTCTTTTTCTTTTGATTCAGTTTATTACAGTAGTTTTCAAATCATTCTTTTTCTCATATTTAGCTCAGAATAGTTACAGCACTGATGACAATGTTTGTGTCACTTGTTTAATTTAGTTAGTCCTTTAATTAAATATTCTTTTTTTTTTTTTTAATTTACTTACATTTGTATAGATGCTTTTTTACCTATTATTTGTGAATGAGTGAACATAGTAAGCCTTTTAGATTCCCGGATGCTGTTTAACTTTTGTTAAATATTTCCTTTGTTTTACATTTTTTGTATAGCAAGCAACGACCTATTGTCGGGCCTACGCTGTTCCCCCATACTTTAGTACTAATGCTGTAATGAAACATAAAAATATTGTAATACCAAATGATTTGAAAAGAGTAACCATGGAGTTTCTTGCCGGTTCTTCTCCATGGAATCGACCAACGCGAACCGTGCACCTTTTTCGACGTTTTATAAGTGCCCATCTAGGCCTATGTGAAATAAAATATTTTGATTTTTTGATTTTGAGACTTGCGGAAATGAATATTCAATTATAAACTAGCGCTTATGTAAAAATGACAGCTGTGATCCGCTTGTTGTATAATATTCTTGGACGGTTTTGCGAGGGCCTTATAAGAGTGTGTCTTTGCGCGGAGACTTCAGAAGATTTCACATGATTATAATGATTTCTAAAAATAAAACGATCATAGTTCTAAAGCTATTTGTGAACTATCTGAGGAGCAGGAAGCAGAAGGATCTACACGGGAATAATTGTACGTGGCTATTCAAATGTCGATTATCCGTCCATGTGCAAATAATTTCTTTAAATATCTTCGTAAATCATAAATGACCGTGCTTTGAAACGGTTCAAACCGTATACAAATCTAAAAGTTCATTCCTTTTCGTGTTTTGTTAACTTCATGCTTGTCTATAAATCCAGATTTAATGTTACATTCGTCTATTATTTACGACAGTAACTTCCTGCATCACTGAACAAGAAAAACAACTGGAATCGGTTCAACAAACTTTACAATTGATATCTGTAAGAGCATCACAATACATGTGAAAACAACAATCACAATTCCACATGCTCTGTGAGAATTAATTATAAACCGCAAATAAACTAGGAAATATACAATAAATTACGTATATTACTTAGCCCCAGTCCATTGTGCGTTTACCGATGCGAGCCGAACCACCGTCATGAGATAAACAGGACTATAAAACATACTGATTGCTTGGGTAACATCGATAAATACAGTTCTAAGTGAAAAACGTTAGTTGACAATTTTAATAGACCATTCTGTAAGTTCCCCGTTCCTCGGCAAGGATTTATGCCTTCTCTTTTAATTGTTCCGGGAGATATTTACCAAGTTTGTAAAGGATTGCTAGGCCTGAAAATATGGAAGCGATTCATTTTAAAGTAGAAAAATAAATTACCTTGTTGAGAACGTTAATCGTCGATTTAGTTTCAGTTGCTGTTGTTTTATTGTAAGGCCTGTTTTTTTTATCACGCTGACGGTCTGCCGCGCACAGTCGGTCGCGTACGTCAACGAGAAAAACAGTCGCGAATACGTCAGCGTCGCAGTATGGTGCTATATAGAACACAATGATACTCGTACGCGCGACCGATGTCAGCGCGACAGGAATTCAGGCCTTACACTAAGTATTAGCTGTTTTGAAGTAATTACTAAGCGTCTTACGAATAACATTATGGGTACTAAGGATATAAATCGTGCGATAAATATGCAAGTTAAGACTATAATGCTTTAATCGAATGCATGGGCGTAGCTCGGAATACACAAAACGGTTAAAAGTATCTGTCGTCTAAACTGCAACAGAAAACAAATGCCAGGAAATAATTGGATATAAATGAAAACGGCATTTCAAAATGTTGTTTCTAATAGAATGTATGGAATGAATAAGTACTACATTGCTAAATTCGATCTTTATGGGGCTTTCGTTTCGTGTCATCAAGAAGATGATCAATGTGAAGTTTTCTATAAAACCTACTTCGTCTTCTCTGATGTGTTGATGATTAAACAAACAAGATTAAATCAGTTTTGACCAAAACTCTGCCACCTCGACGGCGTATACTCTGCCTATTGCTTTTCGATGTGGGCGAAAAGCAAAAGGTGGAGCAGTTTCTATAATTTCATTGATTCATGCCTATGAAGCAACTGTCCAGCTGTATTCTACCCACTGTTGTATAAAGGCCTCCTCCCTGATCCGTGCGAGTGTTATCCATACCTTCCTGATGACCTTTTCTAGACCGTTGACCTGAATGACTGTTAGTCCGCCAACGCTCCTTTTCTCTGATTATCCCTGATCAAAACGGTTCTTTCTCCCATCATTCATTGACTCCCAGGCCAACCCAACACGCATCCATTCATCACAGTTCACAAGTAAATAGGCAGACCACCTGCCTATCGACTTAGCATAACGAAGTGCAATTTATAGAACGGCATAACTAACTACGTAGGCGGCGTTTAGTTCACTACAAGTTGACTATAAGTTCGCTATAAAGGCTTTTCTGGACTGGACGCTGACTTTAAAGGGAAAAGTATGGGTTTTATTGCAAGTTGTACTTGAAGTACGGTTATGGAAAGATGTTGCTGGCTGATCTTTATTGGGTTTTTATTTGAACTAATTGTAGTTGCTTTTATGGTGTTAAACTAGTACTTGTTACCTGTAACAAGATGGTGTAGACTCACTGTATATAAGCTGTTATTTCTGATTTTGTATCAGTTTTCTTAGTTGAAGGAGATAGTGTAATAGTCTTAAACTATTCACTACTCTGTAGCAAGCTGACTACAGATAATTTCAGTACCTCGATTTGTTACACCAGAAAACATTAAACTAAGAACCGCAACATCACAAGTCAAGTCCACAATTACAGTTTACTCCATTTTCCATACAATTTACACCGACATCCGTCAACACAAAACGACATCCGTCAACACAAAAAGAAAATATCATTTCAAAGGACAAGACTTCCTACGTATAAATAAACCATTGTGCAACCGCTGTCATAATCCCGTGAATCGCGAATATTATGTATTGCCGTGAAGAAATGGAAGTCCACTGTGTATTTATGGCATGACAAGTTTACACCCGCGGTTGCGCTCTCGTATATGTCGGATATTGACCTACAGGAACTAACTAACTAACGTAACTTATGGGTACCAAGGGACACATAGGCTTTCTATGTGCCAATCATCATACGTCATCATTTTCTGCCCTTTTCCCATTTTAATCGGGGTCAGCGCAACATGTCTTCTTCCTACATAATTCTCTATTACTCGCCATCCTAACCTCCTTTCTAACTATATCATCCTCCACACAGTCTATGCATCATTACTTTGGTCTTACCCATCTCTTTTCACACTCAAAACTTTCTTAACGGAATTCTTTCTCATTCCTCCGCATCACATACCATACCATGACAACTGATTACCACCCAACCGTTAAGGCGTGAAAAGGTAATAGACTCAATTTATTAGGGGTCTATGAATCACGTCGATCTCAGCAGTGACCTCTTTTCTAATTATACCATCTGTCACATAGGAAATCCATCGTTTCTCATCCCCAATCCACACAAAACTTGTATTTTCCTCATTCCTCCGGATCACATGCCCATATCCTGACAACCGTTTAAGCGTGAAAAGACTAAAGACAGAAACAGTTACTCTTTTGTAATATTAGTATGGAAAGATAGACTGCGAAGAAATACAAGTCCCCTGTATACTTATGTCATGATTCATTTGACGTAATCGACATCCGTGGCCGGTACACGGGTTAGCTTGTACCGGACGATTTATTACGAGGATGATATTGTTAGATTAGATTTAGCGCGAATCTAGATTAAGTTTGATGTATTGGTATATGCGAGAGTTTGATTAGCTAAGCTGTTCATGTTATATTCTGAGAGCCCGCCTAAGATCGACCTTCACTCATCTACATATTTCATGGGAATAAGAGTTGACTGATTCCTCTCTGATAGAGAGGACGCCTGTGTCCCAGCAGAGGGAATCTTGATAGGCTGATGATGATGATGATGATGATGATGAAGAGTTCACTTGACTTCATCAGACAAACCATTCGCAATAAGATTGCTAAAACATGGAACAGACATTCGGTCGAAAGGAGGGATCTTAGACTATAAGTATTCTTTAATTCAAACTAGGAGAATGCTAAAAGATAAAAACTTTATAAGTTAGATTCAGTCAAGTATACAGTCGGCTCTTTTCTTCGCCAACTTATCAGATCACAATAATTAGTATGCATAAAGTATCAAAGCATTGCAATCTTGTTATTCAGCTACTTCTCATCCGCTTAGGTGTTAACAGTACCTTTTAGCGTACCAATTTATTCTAGTTGTTAAACATTACAAAAAACAGCCTATTACGATAGCGCCATTCAAATTGCAGTTCAACTTTCTATACCAAAAGAATCAATTACGCTTATCACACATCTAATTTTATCATTCAAATGTTCTAAGAATGTTGTTATCTCGCAACCACATAAAAGGTAAGGAACGTTTCAGATCGCAAATTGATTCATTAGATATTTGATTAACCCCGTATACTGCGATTTTCCTGGACGATATGCTAAGTTGGTCTCGATATCGAAGTCAGGATAAGGGGCAGAGTTGATACAGAATTAATTGAAATTATTCGTAATAAGCTACTCAGGATTGTATCTAGATATTGGCAATTACACAAGTATGAAATTACAAGGATTCATGCAAATTGAAAGGAAAGTTTAGTCCGATTAATACATACACCAGTATACTCACAGGTCACGCAACAAAACGAAAATGCGTATTTTCCGACATAGAGCGTTGATTTTCTTGCCTAATCCGTATTATGCTCTAGTTGTGTATTCACTAAGTACCTATCTTTGTTAAGATTTCAGTGATGGTCAGTTTTTACCTTAAACTGCAAAAGGGAAAGCAACACATGTTTAACTACACACATACATCCTGACTTTATTCCCATTCGTTTTAAAAGTTGTCCTTCTGTATTCTGTTCTTATTCCACGTGCAAAGTTACGATATCTTTGTAGTATTAAGGCGTGCATTTACATGTACAAGTCAGCCGCATAGTATTAGAACCGTTTGTTCCTCGTGGCTCCAAAGCCGTACCGATGCCGCCTTGCCGGTTCAAAGTTTAGTAGTGTAGCTAGGAATGTACGTACATGCTGCTATGCGTAGTACGGTTAGATTCATTCCTGTTTCTTTTTATTTGAGTAGCTGTTAGTAAGTTAGATATGTATATTATTTTCGTGTGATCTTTACAGAGATGTAACATCGACTGTCCACTTTACTGATGTGGTGGTAATTATAATTGTATATGACTAATCATAACGCACTAGAGCGGACGTCACGCGGTTTCTCCCGGATACAATATAGCCTATGTTACTCGCTGACATGTAGCTATCCATTGCTGAAAGAATTTTCAAATCGGTTCAGTAGTTTTTAAGTTTATTCGTTACATACAAACATATAAATCTTTCCTCTTCATAATTTATTAAGTTCAGATTTAACACAGCAAATTAAATCCTGTTACCGTATCCAGCGCATCAAATTCTTCACATGGTAGATTTCCTACTTGCGTAAACCTAGAAATAGGACATATTACCATCCGTTTCGTATTAGCGTCCACATTATACAGGCCCTAAACATAATCGTCTATAAGCAGTATAACTGAACACATAGGCCTGAGAGCTTAGATGGTGGGTGACCCACTTTTCATTTTACGATTCAAGCCTTTGATTTGATGGTGCATTCGTGATACGCTCGTCTGCCTCATGTAAATTTAAACTATTGGTTTTAAACCCTAAGTAATAATGCCGGCCAGGTTCGTTAAATTTGTTGTTGCAGATCTTGTAGCTATTAACTGTTTTATTTACTGTTTAAAATTCGGTCAGTTATGTTGTGTGTGTAATTTAAATTCGAAACCTGTAGTTCTCGAACGAATGGATTTTCTAAAAATTTAAACGCATCAGCATACATCTTTCTTTCTTTAGTATGTCGTGCCTACCTGGTGTCCGTATCATATTGGGAATTTCGGAAGAACATGATTTCTTACAGTTTGTCAAGATAGGCAGTAATTTCGCCTATAATAAGCCTTTTAAATCTTACGCGTAAGTATAGGTAGACAAGCACGTATCCAGACTTTTGGTTGGGGGGGGGGGACAAGTGGGGGGGATAATACCAACTACCTACAGGCACGTATCCCCCCGGATGCGTGCCTGTAGGTAGATATTCTTTGAGAATGGAAACCTTTGGTTCGTGCCGCGTTTGTACTTTCGTACAGCCATGATCGCGATGCATGAAAATTTGCCGAGAATTCGATGAACTTCTTTATTCCTTGTTGGTCTGATTTCACCATGGCGTTACGGTGAAAAATAGGAGGAGTTCGTGACTAAATAATAACAGCAGCTCGGGTCGATCTTTAGGTTAAGCCGTGCTTGCCTAGGTTGCTCTGTAGATGGGTGACCATTACATACCGAGTTTCCTCCGTGCTTCGGAACGCACGTTGATCCCGGCTGTCATTTGTGGATCTGTGACAGTCGGTGGCCCAAAAGCTTTGACAATCAGTCTTACCAAGGAGTATAGTATTACCAGGTACTAACGGGGGTGTAGGGGGTCAGATAGGCAGTTGCTCCATGTATAACACTGGTATTAAGCTGCATCCGGTAAGACTTGAAGTTGAGAAAAGGCTAGGTAGATGATATTACGGTGAAAAATAATGACATAACAAAAGAAGAAAAGGCGCTAACAATTGTTTTCCACAGATTTCACGGTGAAGTGATCAACACGTAATTCATTCAATTGGCGAACAAAAAATAACAAAGATCAGGTTTCGCTTTTGTTTACATAATGACATCCAAACAAATAATTCGATTATTATTTCAACAGAAACACTGCATCGTAACCAATCGATTTTAATCAACTCGATCTAAAATGAAATTAAATCGACGTTTTTTAACTCCACACAATATCTAGTGCAATAACTTTTTATTAGTATTGGACTGTTGAGACACAATTGAATAGTTAATTTTGTAATAGCATTTCGATCGATCTATTAGATGTGATTATAGAGATGTATAAGTACATTAGAAGTGGGTCAGACAATGTTAGTTGTTACTTAGAATGTTGACAATGTATGTACAGTGTACATACAATGTATATTGTATGTGTAAGAAACTGGCACTGTGTAAGTAAGGTTGTCAAAGCCATAACTTAAGCCGGACTTACCTACTTGTGTTTGACGCTTGCGCATTAACCTGTATAGCAGTCTCGGCCATCCAAGTTCCCAATATAGTACCTTTATTTCTTTACTCTCAGTTGAGGGTAGGGCAGCCTAGTTCCAAGTTTCTGCATACTAACCCTAGCTAGTTTGGGAGAGCCCAAGTAGCTGGGGATGCACAAGTATAGGTTTCTGCTGCCTCTGCTATGACTAAAAATAGACTGTAATAGGCAGAGTCCATTGATTGACTGTATAGGTCTAGTCTCACGCTAAAGCGCAAGGAAAAGGTTGAGATTATACGTAATCATTAAGGGGCCGGCGGAGCATGCGTATTTCATACAAACGTAATACCAAATTAATTTGGAAATGAAACATATTCTTAAGATAGTGTGTATTTATTTCGATTGGATTACAGAATATCTATGTTCCCAAATAAATATTTTGAGAGGACAATGATACAAAGACGAGATATGAGGAATTTAAAATTTCTAAGTATAGAAAACTTATTTGTCACATAACTATTGTTAAAATCAGTGTCCAATCAAAATATATATTTGGGAACCTAGATTTTGTAATTCCATCGAAATAAATACACACTACCTTAGGAATATGTTTAATTTACAAATTATTTTGGTATTACGTTTGTATGAAATACGAATGCTCCGCAGGCGTCTTAAACCCCACATATTTTGATTTACAAAAGAAATTGGAGCTTATTAAGCACTTAATCGATGATCATTCGTTTTGAACCTGTACTTCTTCACCTTTAAAACCGTCGAAGTATTGAATGCCCTCCTCACTTACACGAAAATACCAGTATACACAACACAGCTTGCATTGTGGACCACCTGACCACGTCGCCGGTAATCACAATGATTAATTCAAACAATTTTCAATCGGGCAGACCGTCGAACAAATTGCCCTCGCCCACATAATACAATTCCTTTGGTACGGAACCATCGTGACGTCTATAAAGTAACGGTGTAAATGTTGCTGTGAAGCTAGGAATTTGGACATACTTAGAAGTTTCAGTTAGTCCCTTTACTAAGAAAATCTAGTAATTATGTATTATAACTTTTCCGTACTTTTTCTAGGATTTAGGTAGAGGTATGATATAACCTATGTTACAAAAAATACATAAATGTATATCAATCGAGTATACCACAGCTACATGACATGGATGATAAGGAAAAGGAAAAAGTAACAGAAGAATTATCGTCGGATTATAACATTCATTCAAAATCGAACTTCGATTATAAAGTAATGGTTTATACCTAGTCAAATTCGTTAAAACATTGAACTGCTAAGATAAACACTGAAACCTAATATTTTAACGCTTTTCAACCTTTAACAGTAACATAATAATTCCAGCCAATTTTAGCGTATCCGCCCACAACTGAAAAGTCGACAAACATTGTTATTCGAGTAATAAGAAGGCCGGGTATTACACCGACGCGTAACATCGGAAACCCATTAGCAACAACGATTTATTATCCAAAAAGGTGTAACCGCCACCGTTACACAACGTATGCATTCGATACTTTACATTACTTTACATAATTCGGACATAAAGTAAAATCAATGACTTCATTCTGTATAATAATGTCAATTGAATTACCTGTAATTTATTTGGAGACTTCTAATTGATGTTTAGACACAGTTAAAGATATAGAACCTGAATATTATTGGCCATCAATTAAAATTGAGATGGATTAGACTGCGCTGTCTTCCTAGCAATTGAAAGTAGTATAAGAGACAATTATAATCTGCGTTGTGTAACATAATACTAGTTCGTACAGTTAAATCTGTTTGGAATAACACCCTGACTTTCCATGGATTCTATTTACGTAAATGTGAGACCAATCCGCACTGGGCCCGCGTGATAGCCCATTCCCTCTCATTGACAGGAGGCCGTGTCCCAGCAGTGGGAACATTATAGGCTGATGATGAAATGTGAGTAAATTCCAAAATACCATATGACCATTCAAATGGACTTCCCCCATTGACCGTACTACAAAAGATCTTGGGGGAGATAACGCCATGATTGCACATGGCGGGTAGATCTGTAATCGCAGTACAGTGAAAATGTCCACTGTTGCAAAGCCTGTTGTTAATAAATTAATAAATACGGTATATTCCTACTCCTCCGCTATGCTTTCTGATTAATTTCGTTGTGGGATCCAAGACAGTTAAATTCATTTTCTGGAACTTCGTAGAGCTTCATTGTCTCGGCGCTTTTCTGGTGGTCGTCACTGATTCTGGCTTTTAGGAGTTACAGTGGTTTGGGAATAGTGTGGCGGGCCCAATTAAAAAAAAAGTTTTGGTTCCATAAAATATATAAATGAGACGCAATCCAGCAGAATAACCGATAGCCAATCTCGCGATACAGATACACAGTTGAATGAAAACCCGTTCAATGATAAACGGGGAAATGGATAAGCATATGTACACAGTACGAATCGAAATATACCCTTAATTGACCAACAAAGTGCAGTTTACCACACATTGAAAGCTAACCAGTAAATAAATCAACGCAATTGAAGTCGCCATCGAAAGCCGTTTTACAAATGATCTCCTTTTTTGACTGGCGATATTCGTATTTCGTACGCTTGGAATCGAAAGTAAATAGATGTATATAGAGGATTTGTAGAAAGTAAAACCGATCTGTGTGGCCCTTATAAGCTAAAACGGGACCCCTTCTTTTTAGATGAGGCTTAATTATAGGATGGGTACTTTATGATTATAATGTAAAAAGACATACATTTTGTAGGATCGCAAACAAACTTACGAGTATATAAACAACTGAAACACTTACCATTGCATCGTAATCTACACTCCTCGTGATACAAAAAGTCATAAACAGACACAAACATGGCGTATGAGTCACTGACGTCACAACCAGAACATTCGCGCCCGTGTCACTGTCGGCCGCCGTTAAAACTATAGCTATGACTATCCTGGCAATACCGTAATACTAGGGCGCCGTCAGTAGCGAAACGTGAGCGATAATTTAACGATAGTCCCCTCGAACGGTATCAGACAATCGGGAACGTTTACGTATCGCTTATCGAGAATCGCCACGATCGGAATTTAGGGTCGGTATATCGGCGATTGGCGATTGCAGTGCAATCTATGCAGCGCATCGAGTTGATAGAGATATTTACTTTGTCGAGTAGCATCGGTTGGAGATGACCATGCTTGAATAGTGACTGATTAATCTATGAGAAGCTTTGGATACGATACTGGCGGAAGACGTGTTCGTGATGATAACGATTTGTTTACAAAAACAAATATCGATGTTGACTATTAACGACAGGGGTGTGAAAACATCGATTCATAACAATCAATACAAATTAACAGGTTTATCACGCATCTTCATTCACTCAATATGCCAGCAACAATCAACAAAGAATGACAGATACTCCGGGTAACGACTCAATACAAAAACAATTAAACACCAAGAAGAACGGTAAACAACATAAATTCAAACCACGTCTCAACATTTCCATCATAATACAATTTCCGAAAGAAAAACCCATTCATAATTCAAAAGGTAGAAGATGAAACACGTGTAAGGTACCAAAAAAGGCGTCCGCGCAAGTAGCGGTGAAGTTTGTGCCACGACGAGAACAGGTTGTGCCAAATTTGGGACAGAGCACAACCAGTTCGCAGACATCAATTATTATAATTTGAGGAACCTACATTTAAAGGTTGTGTTTCATATTGTTTGAACTTAAGAAACTCTAGAGATATGTGTCATAAAAAGGGACATCTCCATAATATTAATTCACGGTTTGGTTGTTACTTTCCCTCCAACATCATTTAAATCTTATCTTATCAATTTTAATACATATATACTAGTATGTATAACTTTAACCCAGACAGTGGTCGCAAAATTGTAGGAGGTCGCATTTTTTATTTTTATCAGCCGTCTGCCTCCTCGCCCTCTACAAATCGTAGGAATCAAGTGGGTTATTATTGAAGTCGCTAGAGATTGTTAAACTTATTTATAATTTCAATAACTTGAAAGTTAGTCTGTGATAACTGGTACTTCCTTACCTCACCATAAATCGAATCATCGTAACAGTCAACTTCTGTAAGAACTTACATGAAAATCATTACATGAATGATTACGATCAATTCGTAAATGTAAGCGAGCAACTATTTCATAAATTAGCATCGTTACAGCATCGTAGCCTTACAGTTAACATTCAGAATCAGAATTCAATACAAATTAACCAGTCCAGTGAAAGTTTTATTAAATACACGTTCAATCGCTTCGTAGATTATGCAATTATCAGCTCCGAAGACGCAAATTTTATGCACAGTATGGTCCAGGACTTGCGCAATGACACCCACTTTAATTGCCAACATTAATCACGATTTTCACGTCAATTGAGAAGCTAGCTTTATAATTATCTGCCTACAAATAAAATAAATGACAACTATAAGTTTTATTTGCGAAGCAATACTTTTGCATTTTGAAGGAATCTCGGAAGTGGGAGTCGCAGTTGTGACAGTATTGAGAAAGTGGAAGCTAAGATTAATTGTTTTGGTAAATATTATGACAAAATAAATGTATGAGACATTCAAATCGGTATTGCTATCTTTTTCGATGTGACAGGTTGACAATTTTCAATTGATAATGATGGTAACTGAGAGCTTTTTCCGTCTTGTCTTGCAAAAACAGTAAATTACGAATATCATATACGCCAAAGAGCTGAGGTGAGGCCTATGCAGTTATAAGTACAGGTATCTACAGTTATACATGATCAAACTAAGGAGATAAAATATATAGTCATTGAATTTTAAACATAACTGTTGGAGCTGATTTTGAAAAAGCTATCAAGCTGACTCAATTAAAAACTGGTAGACAAGCCCGCAAAAGTATAACGGTCGAAGATCATCGTGATAACGGTAGTAACATTCGAACGTTTTTATGGCAAATTTTAGACATTTAATTGAGAAAAAAACTGGTCTAATGCAAGAAGAAATAATCAAGGTTTTCACTGAGCAGCACTTACAAATAGTATAGAGCTTGTAAAAGTACATTTAAATACAAGAAAGTGGGTTCAAAAATACTTACGGACCACATACTGACTATTTACAATAACCGCATAATAACACCATTAGTTCATGATGATAATGATTCACCATATTTAACAGACTCAACACAACAAAGTCTTAAGAAGACTGATTAGAATTACAAATTTTGTCCGACGGAAACGGTAATGTACAACGCATTGAGAAACAAAACATTTTCACGCTAATTTAGAAATCGAGAAAAATATTTTCGTCGTCCTACGCGTATTGTTTTAGTTAATAATTAGGACGATGGTACACCTTCTTACAACTGTTCATTTCACAGTGACATAATTCCAACCGATGCGATGCGATCTACAAAACGGTACCGATAAATTTTATATCGACACTGCTGGAAAATCGCGCTCCACACAAGGGAAAATGGCAAGTTACAGATACATATTCATTAGAATCTTAATAGAAAGGCAAATAAGGGCAATCTTATGAATGTCTGGGAAACAAACACAGATGGATAAGAGGATAAAAGGACCGTTACAACAGAACCAAAGATTTAAATGAGACGAAAGATACGTACGTGAATTACAAAACGGACACATTCACTGACAATATAGTGCATATGTACACAATAAATACATTACATTAGAATATTGTAATGAACCATGGGAATGAGAATTCTAAGACAAACCACACTAAGAAGCTTAGTTAATAAATCATCAGTGTTTAAATGAACAGTGCATTTTACGCTGGATTAACAGTGCTTGGTGCTATGTGAAAAAGTGTACAACCATTTGTAACTCGCAATCTAATAAAGTCTAGATTCAATGGACTCGTTTCTTTATACAAACACTGACCTTGATAACCAGACAAACTCATAGGCTTCTGACACAATAGAATAATTGATATTTGCAGTACGCAATAAAGTACAGCAGTAAAATGGTTTGGCTTTATAAGAGTTTAGAAATTGTTCTACAACTACATGTTGTGCTTTTGTTACAATACTCTATTGTTGATGTTCTTTATTATTTTCACATTTTATACGTGCCCTATTTTTTCGAACACTTTCAAAAGATTCTTTGGAATTCAATTATGAATCGCAATCGATACTGTAACAGTTACCAGAATAGTTATTTTATTGGTTAGCACGATCAATTTTCGCGGTACACTTTATCTTACCAATTATAAGTCCCTTTGCTCCTTGGGCCAATCAGGTATCTGTTTCAGAAGCATTATCACTTCGAAACGAGGGCGCCAGCCCCATACCGTTATGGCGAGAACTTGAAGGAGAAACACACGGATACGTAATGTCGGCGTTAACGGTTAGAGTTTACTTAGAACCGCATAATGAGCGCTTCCGTATTTAATATTGATGTGAGAGTTCAAATAAATAAAGGAAGCCAAACTGATGTGTAGAAGATTGCCTTTTGGTCAATATTTCTACAAATATTGGAGCTAATATGGCCTGGTATAATTGTGCAAAATACAAGTTTTACTTTACGTACCAAAATGTGTGCAAAAACCGTTTAGATATAGATAATTCATTTATATTAGATTCAATTTATTTCCTTGAAACGATCTAAATGGCAATCACTACGCACACATACAAAGCAACATAGGTCACTCTAATACCGCAACCTTATTACCTTCGAAGTTATCGTTAACGCGCGTAAATTCGATCCATATATTTCGAAAGTCGAGAGTTTGAAAAGCCCGTATCGCCATTGTAAAGACCTTATTAGCTTTAAAGGTCCGTGTTCCTGTGAAAGATTTACTTAATGTGATTTCGGAGTAGCGTGCAGAAGTACGTGTGGTCTACTGCCATTTGGTATTCAATGAGCCGATTTAGAAGGGGAGCGAAATTAAGAGCTGGAGGTAATATACCGGTAGTAGAAGGTCAGTGCTGTTGTTATTGTCTGGAGAAGTGCAATTGTCAAACATACGAAGAGTTTTAAGTGCATGTTTTTCAAGTCATTAAACCGGAGCATTCACGCTTGCCAGTATAGATATACCAATATCTTAAACATTTCTTAGCTTATTTAATTCGACTTGGGGCTAGGTGTCATTGACCAATGCATCATCATGCATTTTAAAATTTAGTCTATTTAAGGCAAAATCTGGAGTAGTCTAGACTGCTGACATCATAACATCACAATTCGCGTCGTCAGTGACATCATATTACGCTATCTCAATACTAATCGCAACAACTTTCAATAGTTCATTCCCCTCACGTTTTATAATGATGTTGATTACATTAAATTAAGCAAAACCCATATCACGAACATGTATGTTCATATGTTGTAAAGTTCCGTGAACTTTGACCTGAGACTTAGTAGTTTTCTTTGGGAATTTGTTCAAGAGTAACGGAACCCTTTCATTAATGGCATTGTGATGGGAACGTTTAATTGTATGCTATCGTAAATATCGTGATGTTTTAGGGCATTTGTGTTGTGGGCTGTAAAATTAATGTTTTCTTTTGCTTCGGTATGCAAGTTAATGCTTTATTGTTTTCTTGTGATGCTTGTGCCGAAGAATCGTAACTAAGACATATTTTGGCCATTTGGGATGGTTGTCGAGATTTGGAATGTTGCATAGTCCGGATTTGACAAAGTTTGGTGTGATGCTATAGAAACAATCCCACTGAACATAGTGGAAGCAAGTTCAAGTAAGGTTGGTAGGTAAACTAAGTACAAGATAGAAATAAAAAGAAGACAATAAGAATGTAACAAGCAAAATGTGCAGAAAATACAAATAACAATGTGTAATACTGAACTTGACACGCTTAAATTACAACCATGTAACATTCCCACACTTATTAAAACTGCAATCAAATGAAACAATACACCTACAATACACAATAAAACAAATTCTTCCGCCATGACTAAGATTACACTAAAATCGGCGTCATTTGAGCATTCCGTAATACTAGCATTGACGCTTACTTATTCAGTGGACGTAAGTTAACTGGCGTAACCAATTTATAACGTACACATAGTACAAGTTGAACATGGTGTATTGTTAGCTAGCCTACAGGCAGAATTTGTAACACCTCGCACAAAATACGTGGTTGAAAGAAAATGGGATCAGAATGTGAAGCTCGTTTGTAAAGTAAACAAGAGGTCTATGGATGGGGGAGGCGTTTCCAGAAGAGATAAAGAAATATTTAGATAAAATAGACAATTTGATGGTAAAAAATTAAGTGAACAATTTTGGGCATGAGCTTTTTGGTCAATGACAAAGCCATTAACGAAGTAGATGGTTGTAAATTAACTGTTTTATATGTAACAGTAACTTGTTTTACTAGACAAGAATTGTAATTCTGTATTGAATGATTATGTAAATGTCATAAGGGTACTCAAGTCATATATACATTCGAATAGAAACCATTCAAACCATGTTTATTCTGACAATAGCTGAGTTTCGAATCGGAGCTGTTTGTACGATTGGACATTCGAGTAAAGCACGAAATTTATTAAAATATACAAACGCTTGCTGAGAATTCAAATTCGTAAATCGAAAACAGCTTCAACAATACGTTTATTCATTTCGCTTCAAAACACAATACAACTCCGAACTAGCCACTAAGAAAGCATTACTACAGAGAATTGAAATGTTACTGAACTCACAGCATTACTCAAAATATAGCTCACAGTACGGTAGCAACTGAAATAAGTTGTCTTATCTGTGTAAAATCTAAGATACTGGAAGTTTAACGATTATTACTTTCGATTATACATGAGCAACCTGTTTTATTAAAGTTCACAGAGCGTTTTAACGGAGCTAGTTACTCAATCTCATCGACTCTCAGTCTACATTGTACAACAGTATCGACGCGAAGGATTTACGACAAGAACAACTCGCAATTTCACGATTGACGTGAGTTAGGTTAGGATCGTATACACACCACATATCACGTTGTGAGCTATGATGTAATCTTGGTAACCTGTTGCCTTCACACAGTAAGTAGAGCGACCCTACATCATCTGAACAGTTCACTGTCTTGTCAAAACGAATTGAATGACTTTATTTTGTCACTAAAGAAGCGTGGGTCGCAGTCCAATTCCTCATGCCACACCCTTCACTTTGCCGAGAGGGCATTTATCCATATAGATTGTCGATTAACCGCCAGAATAGGCCCATTATGTGCTTATGGTATAAACATGTTTCTTTGCATAATACATTTACATTCTGGACTCACCTAAAAGTCGTTCGCCGTTCGACCTCATAATCGCTCCGCCATCTTTGAATCTGAGAACAATAAATAAATGTATGTTAAGAATAAGCTCATATGTCTTACTGGGGGGCTTAATAATGAGTGTATGATTACTTCATGAATATTTAGAGGCAGAGGCAAGAGTGGTTGAGAATCTTACGTTGATTAAGATTAATTCTGATATTCATCGTTCCAAGAAAGTCATCCATCCAGTGTCAACGCACAAAAGAAAAATAGAGCTTCTTTTGTATAACAGATGCCTTTCACCGAAAACCATTAACATGGAAAAGCTTTCATTAAAAACACGCCATGAAATATTTTACAGCGGCTATAACAAGGGATTACCCATTAAATTCCTACTTACCGACGAGCTTGCCATAAAGTAGCTAAAATTAGTGAGGATAAACGTCCAAGCATTAGTAAACTTTAAGAAATATAAATCAATCTTCCTTTCATTCCATACTTGGACGAGTTTTTGCTATCCTTTCATAACCCATCTTGGCAATTTAATAATTCTATTTATTCTGAGTAATGGCGGCAATAGACTTAACGTAATCACCGCCATCTTAAAACACTTTTACTGCTTTTTCTTTGCCGTTGCAGAACGACTGGCGGTTACCGAGAAATATATTCTCAATATAAGGATGTCTCTTTCATTTGCCGATCACGTCTTCAGCGTCGACACGTGAATTTGTTTTTACATTTTCAAAGGGTAGTTGGTTAAGCCTATGCAATTTTCAGTCTTAATTGATTGCAATAGAGGCAGAATTTGCATCGAAAGATAAATTAAAATACGAAGTACGAGTATTGTTAGTATCAGTCGCAACATATCTACCGGTTGATACAAAGATTCTACTCTATTTGCATAAATAATCGTCGTTTAAATTAAGTCGGCAAACGACTTGCAAGTTTATCAAAGTTAAAACTTTCTTCGTTTTGGGCAATAAAAGCTAGGAAGGTTAGACAAGAGCTTAATACCGTCGTAAATCTTTGCTAGGATCCTCTATAAAGACTGACGTAAATACTTACCGAGTGATAGATCCCACGGCAGCTAATTTACAGACATGCGAACTAGCTAAAGCCTTTATGGAACCAAGAATGGTTACCGTTATGGTTATTCAAATTTCTAAATTGATAATCATAAAACTGGACAATAATAGTTACTCTTGCAGGCTTTAGGGCTTCCAGCTTTAAATATATTGGAATGACGATCGCGATAGTGCACAAGTATCCATGCTGACCCGTGGCTTTGGCGTCGTTAGGGGTTTACTACTTGCCCTGGATATGAAACCGCTAAAACCGTCTAGACGCTCATCTGCAGTACGGTATTTTACTGAGATAAGGCTCAGCAAATTTTTAAGACTTCTCAATCATAAGTTACTATGGGATATCGCATTTCTTTATACAGATAGATAGATAGATACATCTACATTTTCTGCATTGAAATTGAACCCAAGATTATTTTGGCAGCAGTTTGGTCATAAACCTTATGGCATTTCTTATGCATATGTTTCCTGTCGGCATTTGGCATATCTCGGGGAAACTATTTGAATGATTTTTTATCACAGATTTGAAAGAAAAGTGGTCGATTCACATGCAATAATGGGCTACCTTCCTACATTTATAAACATGATACGAATTCCTCCCAAAAAGTTGAGTGTAACATTTCAACACGTTCCTCTACAAGATATTTTCAATTTGCTCGCGCCTTAAACGTGTGCATATAATTGCATATTGCAGCGTTACCACATAATGGTTCTTGTGTGCTCGTAATAGCAATTACGTGACTCTGACTCCAAACCATTGTCAACAATTACACTGCGACGGATTTAGGGAATAATTTTACTGAAATTATACGGTACCGTATTGGTTTTATGATATTTTTGGAGCCTTTGGTTAACAGTTATTTTCGTCGTTAAGTCACAATTGTTAAAATATTAAAGTTTACAGAACTATAAACTACACGACAGCTATGTTGAAATTATGTATAGAACATTAATTTTAATTCTAAATTACATTAAATCTTGAGTAACTTGATATTTTGTCCCAGCAAACGGAATTATAAGAATCCTTCGCCTTAATAATTCAAATGTTTCATTACAATTAAGTGTTCACCACCTCTGGCAGCCGCATTGTTTACATTCTTTGCGGAATTACCTTACAACGATTATACTTGTACTCAAGTCATAAATATGAGAGCACGTTTTCTTAATTCCGTACCGAAGCTTAATAAAACTTGCTCCAGGAAGAAATTAGAGTTAGCGTTGATGAATGTTTGACGTGACGCTAGTTCGTGACGTAGTAGTTTCCATAACTGTTCCTTACTACTAAGTGTTGGGGGTTTAAATGCCAGTCTTGTAGTTGTTTTGTTAGAACATAATTAAAAAACAAGTTATTTATTACATTTAGGACAACTTAAGCCATTAATACTAAATTAAATTAAAGTAATCCTTTACTCAAGACGGGTTGGCAAAAATGCTCATGCCTTCCCCTTTCCCTGTTCGAGAAGAGGTCTTTGCCCAGCAGTGGGCCAGTAATACCAGCAGATTAATTATTAAATAAATAATAATAAAAAAATATTAATTCTTTACTCGGTATCCTCACAGAACCACAGATATTCTAACATTATCGTCTTCCATCACTTCATCAGCAAACAAGTACAATCCAGGGTTGGTCTTCACGATCGTGTTGAGTATTGTCAGCATACGCTGTATGGGGGTAGTGGATCGAGGTCGACCATTGTACCTCGAAAAGGGCGAAAATTTTTCATAGAATTTATTATCGTTTATTGTTTGTCACGTGTCAGGAGTAATTGGATTAACTTGAAAATGCTGGGAAACCATCATGGATATTCAGGACCGTCATCACGTTCTTCTTTTGAGGGGCATTTAATAGGAATAGTGTGTTAAAAACCAAGTGCGGTTCACAATATTTTGGTCAACAGAGTCACGTATTTACTTCAACTGAGGAATTCAATCAAAAGTTTACGTTCAGAAAATAAATATCCTCATTTCGTTCTCAATTTAAAATTGCTAAACTTCGCACTTGACAACTACGTTGTACTTCTCGATTCCCGTTAAACCGCTGAATCGATTAAAGAAGCCTGACTAACCTCTTGATGCGGATTCCATGCCAAAAGGTTGGTCAAGCACGAATTAATTAGTGATGTTACTATCGATGGAACCCGTGTCATTCAACTAAATGTTGGACAAGCAGTAATTAAGCACATAATTACATGAATCGTGCAAACATTTTGTTATGCAGAAGCTTGAAAGGAAAATGTCAATCATATTCAGTTATAATTTGTAATTATTATTTGATGGTATCGTATTCGGTGTTGCTATCCAGGTGCTGGGCTGCTGGTAAAAGAGCGTTAAGTGCTATCACTTAAGGTGTATAATGCCAATTTTCATGAAAGAGTCAAATAAAATTACTTAGTTGAAGCTCAGCAGACGTTATGGTTGATAATTTTTCTTTCTTTTTTTGGTGTTACGGACTGTGTAGGTCATATTGTTATTTAGTTAATTTGTTCCTGTAAATGCAATTTTGCATCCAAAGCAGCCAAACTACTAACGTTAGCAAGTCTTGATATCGATAAGCAGGACTGGCAGCTTAATACTACCGGTAATTAGCACAAATAGTTGTGCAAATTAGTATTCGATTTTACATCATTTTCATACAAATTTTAACCACCATCAACGTGTAAATAGTCCTACTTTGAGGGCCAGGCCCAATTGGCACTTGCTAAAAGTAAATGAATATTCGCTTCTTAATTTTATTTCCATTCAAATTTTAACCTTCTTTCAGGCAGAACGTCATGTGCATCTAAATGCCAAGATCTTGCATTAAGTGTCTACGTCATCGCCATGTTAATCTATTACATATAATTTAAAATATGACCTAATGCTTAATGTCCTGTATAATGTTTAAACTGATATTATGCGGTGACAGAATAGTACTATGAGGGACGCAGGACGCTAAAGATCACTCTTTACGAATACTCAGAAGACTAAAAGTCTAACAAGGGGTAACGTGTTATTGGAACTTAGTTGTGGATGTACTGTCGATACACGTAAATAAGACACTGGTATTCTGCTGCATATGGTTAGATTGGACGCCGACCCCAAGATACTTAAGAACAGGCTGGATAGATGATCCAAACGAATAGTTCGGCGTTCGGAGTCAGAATAGGGACGCAGAACGCTAAAGATCAGTCTTTACGAATACTCAGAGGACTAAAAGTCTAACAAGGGGTAACGTGTTGGTTGCGGGACTGTTCGAAAGAGATACCGCGGCCCCGGAACGTAAAGGGCGAGGAAGGAACATGGATGGGTTTTAGTCAGTAAAAGTCTGACACTCCCTCCCGCTCCGCCCAGAGTGGGAGAAGTCATTTGATGATTTCCCATACTAAAAAAAATAAATAAAAAAGGGGTTACGTGTTATTGGAACTTAGTTGTGGATGTACTGTCGATACATGTAAATAAGACACTGGTATTCTGCTGCATATGGTTAGATTGGACGCCGACCCCAAGATACTTGAGAACAGGCTGGATAGATGATCCAAACGAATTGTTCGGCGTTTGGAGTCAGAAAAGTACTATAAGGGACGCAGACCGCTAAAGATCAGTCTTTACGAATACTCAGAAGACTAAAAGTCTAACAAGGGGTAACGTGTTATTGGAACTTAGTTGTGGATGTACTGTCGATACACGTAAATAAGACACCAGTGGTATTCTGCTGCATATGGTTAGATTGGACGCCGACCCCAAGATACTTGAGAACAGGCTGGATAGATGATCCAAACGAATATTTTCGCGTTCGGAGTCAGATAGTTCATCGAAACGTCGGGCTTAAATTAAAGTTAAAGTTCGCGATAAATACCCGTTTGCATTGCAAGTTTTATAATGGATAGATGTTGGTAACACAGGAGTGAACTAATAACAAGCACAATAGAGTATCCAATTAATATTTTGAACTGCAATTTCTATTTGCTTAAGAGGCCACTGAATGGTATTATGTAAAACTGAACTAATGATATATATTTTAAATATGAAACACATTTATCTGTCAAGATGAACGTGTTAATGGCTCTGTAGTGATGGTCAGTTCATTTAAATAACGCTTTGCAATGTAGAGCATGCATCTTATCTGACTTGTAATTACATATGGATTGAAAAAAATGATGCAATGAATTCTAAATGCCTCCCATAGTTGTGCCCAATGGCCATGTGAGAAACATTTGTAAATGGATGCCAATTTGTCTAGAAATAAAAGATATTGTTTTTGTTGTAATGAGAGCATGGATGATCATTTTTGTTTTTGTAACTCTCTTAGTGCAGTTATTTATTAGGTGAAGCAGCTTTCGTCATTTGTTTCGAACATAATACTATGAGTAGGTAAGCAGTAATTTGTCAATTGGTGCTCTGTTTTCTCTTTATGGTTTCAAAAGCGTTTCTGCCAAGTCTTTAGTGGCTAGTGCTGTCTGCTGGAGGCTTTGTTAAGACACTTTATGCTTGCGGGGGCAAACCTTGAATAGGCCCCTATTAAGCTAAATACAGTTAATCTACACCTACAGGTATTAACCTCTTAATACATTCAGAGCTGGGTCAGTTAAGTTTTTATATATTCTACTCGTAATAGTCTCTGCTAATGCAGGGGCTATCGATCAACAATGAACTAGCAAAAAAAGGATTTCACAAGAGAAAATCCTAGCTTGTATTACCTTTTCCGATAATCGATAACAATGCCCATTCCTACGGTTGTAATTTTAAATTTTCATAACCTTACAAAGTGGACTTTTATTACATAGGTACTTTAGATTTTTCCTACGTCTATGTACAATTGTGCACAGTAAATAAATCCGCGGTTTTTAGAGCGTCTCTTTCTCACAGAGCCCTATTATCAATACTGGTCATCTACAACATAAAGTAGTCCTTCCTACTTTGCAATAGCAGGCAATTTCGTTTGCACAGAAATTAAATATCGAAAGGTTATCACGTCATAGAAATATAGACGTTACCTTTTGTGAACAAAGTGTGTTTTAAAATGTCGTCTGGTGGTTTGTAAGGCCTTTTAACGAGTGATAGACACGACTGTCGTGGTCAGGTTTCCCGGCTACGCAACTTGCTGGTTGGTGTATACTTTGTACACGGATTGCGACAAAAGTGAGAATTACTTAGGAAACAAAGCAAAGACTATGTGAAGATGTGGTGAATAGAACAATATTTGACTTTACATTTAGCAATAATGAATAAATACAATAAATAAACAGTTTTTTTTTACAAAAATACAGGCATTACGTGAATTTTCTGTGTTTGAATCGTGCAACAACAAACTTTTAGCGCCAATTCATTATCAATTAATATTGTGAGGAAAGTTTGGGTTTGAATGTGGCTATTTGAGTTTGGGAAAGACCAAAGATGTTCTAGCTAAAGGATGATAATAAAATGGCTAGAAAGGAGGTTCTTGCTGAAATGAAAAGTAATAGAGAAATGGACGAGGACCTCAAATAAATTGGAATGAGGTCAGAAGAAGGATAATGAATGAATATTAATACGTCAACACTACCTGAAACCGTAAAGCACAGAAAATTCAATCAATAGATCACCTTTAATCTCCGCCCTCAAAACAAGAGAGAAAGAAATAAATATTAATTAAATACAAACCATTAACATAAAGCAGGCGGCAGCGTGCACAGAGCAAGAACCGCTTCATTTGAATAAGTAACATGATACATTGGAATATTAATACTTAACTCAGTTGGAACTAACGAAACCTGAAACGTTTACCTGGATTTCGGAGGTAGACGTTATGTGAGACTTATCGGATTTTGCACTTAGGAATTTGCTGTAGGATGGTTTTCAGAAGTCAGAAACATTTTATATCTCTACACCTCTCCATTTATAAGAAATACTTTATTAGAAATACATTTGTCTCAAACGTTTTAAAAACAATTTCATTTTAGATACGTTAAGAGATCGTCGTCTTGCTCTTGCTCTAATCCCAATTTGTTTGGGATTGTCCCAGCATGTATTCTTATATTGTTCCTCATCTCATCCCATTTCTAGCTATACCATCATTCACACAGTCAGATAAGTAAATACAGTAATACCAGATTCTGCTTCTAATTTTCTGCTATTTGCCTTCCAATTCTACAAGCTAACGGTACATCAGATTGCCAATATAGCAAGGCAAGCTAACCGTCTGTCTAAATGTTTTACCACCGACGGAAAACCGTAATTAATTTCGCATTTATCATACTACCAGAAAATATTCGCACGAGGTGAATAAGTAGGTAGTATAGGAACATCCATCGGAAGTACAAATTGATATTACAAGTAGTACTACTTACACTTACTGACAACTTAATGATAATTTCCACCAATAGAGAGGAAGTTACCAATCATTTGGAGGAAAGGCCTGAATTATCGGATGACAGATTTGGAAACGGTTGTCACTCACGCCAACGCTTATAAAAACTTCTATGTCGTTTTGATTATGATCATAAAGTTTTTTCATGCGATTTTCATTATTATTCGACGAAAATCTTATTTGATTTGATGTGCTTAAGTCCAATTTTGTATTTCTTTGGGTCTGCTGTGTCCTCAATGACGTTATTGGTGCTGCTAGAAACTTTATATGAAAATGGTAATGCATTGCATTAGGCAATAATTAGCATGGAGTGTCAATTTCTTATGCAATTTCATCTTTAAGAGTCTGATTATATTAAATGTATCATAAAACAGTATTAAAAGCTCCGATGGTGTCATCTTTACATTATACGTAACTTTTAGCCAGGTGCAGAAGAAACTTATAATATTGTTAGTTACCACGCTATATTGATGAAATAAAGACAGATACAGGTAGGTACAGATGGATATGCAGAACAAAAAAAAACCGGCCAAGTGCGAGTCAGACTCGCGCACCGAGGCGAGGGTTCCGTACAAACCTGTAGGTATATAAGTAAAAGTTATGGTAATTTAAGATTTTCGGAATTTTTCCTATATGTGTACTTTATAACGTTGCTTCATGCCAAATTTCAAGATTCCAGGTCGTCTGGAAGTATCCTTTAGGTTTTGATTCCCTTGCGAGTAGTTGCGAGTTTCAAAATATGCGGCTTTAATTGCTGTATCTTTTGATTGCGTTGACGTAGAAGTTTGATTTTGTTACAGCTTAAAGATATTTTAGACTTGAGTATTAAGAATTTCAATATAATACCACTACGCGTTCATGAGTAAAGGGGTAATAAGTTTAAAATTATTAAAAATATTTTTATTATATGATGTAACTAAAAATTTATGCTTTTCGCAATTTTTCCTTTATCTGTGTTATAAGACGTTGCTTCGTACCAAATTTCAAGATTCTGAGTTCACGGGAAGTACCCTGTAGGTTTTGATTCCCTTGCGAGTGTCGAAAATTTGCGGCATAAACGGGAGTATCTTTTGATCGCGTTGACTTAGAAGTTTGATTTTTTCACAGCTCCAAGAGACCATAGACTTGAGTATTTGATATGAATTTCAGCTTGATACCTCCACGCGTTCCTGAGAAAAAAGGTCTTGACAGACAGACAGACAGACAGACAGACGGACAACAAAGTGATCCTATAAGGGTTCCGTTTTTACCTTTTGAGGTACGGAACCCTAAAAAGGGTAGATAGGCTTAAGATCAGGATAATTTACGAAGAAACTGACAACAAATTCCAAGTAACGACGAAAAATCTGCTGTGATCAATGATTTTAATGTCAAAGATTCATTGAAATATTGCGACAGCCAAAATCTCTTGTTCACGCATGTCGTTTTAATCACAGTCATGTTTCTAAAGAAAACAACTGTTGTTGCTGACAGAGCATCATTATATCGGTATTTAATCGAAGTTCGATGTACGCAACAAAGTAATCAAACAATAGAAGATTGACAAAACGTTTAACAATTGTGACCATGCGTAAAAATCTTCATTGCGCAACGGTATTGAAAATAAAATATGTGTGCGTACGTAGTTTTAAATGATTAGTTTGATAATCAATAAAGATGAAGTGTGTCGGTCCGTTATACGTACAAAAACCTGTAGTAGGTCATTGGCACAGTGAGATGGCGAACGGAGACGAAGCGCGCTTCGGTCATCTCCGGACGAATGTTGTATCTTTTTTGCATTTCGAATCGATTTTGATACGGTGTTCGATGATGGTTGTTGACGACTAAATACTTTAATGGTTTTTTGTTTTGGGTGATTTCAAGTTGACATTCGGATATGGATAGGTAAATCAAGGAAAGCAGGAAGCAGCTTCGTAGACTCTTTCTGTGATAGCAATACAAAGATGAAGCTTTATTAAAACTATCATCGTTGTTTAACCAACAACGGATAATTATCCATCGACGGTACTGCAATAACAAAGCGAAACTTCCCAAATTAGAAAACCGCTTCAAGGCAAATAAACCGAAACCAATTCTTAGAACCCATCTAGAGATCAAACACATCGAAAAGCACCTACCAAGAAATTATAAAATACCGCTTCGATTGTCAAAAACCGTTGTATTAGTCATCGATACAAACATTTAAGATGTAAATCCATTGCAAAAACCTGACTAGAATATTTTAGAGAAATAACAACACAATTTTACTAAGAAGGGGAATGAACTCGATACAATACGAGTATGGCCATTTGCATATAAAACTATAAATTACAATGACGATTACTGTAGTATTATTTGTAAACAGGTGGACAATGTTGAGTATTTATGAATAGTGATGATCAATGATGACAATGAATAAGCTACATTCCAGCCAGCTGTTTTGTTTTTGTTATTTTTTTATACACTACTTGTTAGGTAGGTCAGGAATGTGTTAGTAATCACTAACACATTCCTGTTAGGTAATTACTAATAAGAAATGGTAATTACCATATGACAAGTATGAAAGATCTAACGGCTAACCAATAAACAGGAAGAAATCGAGATTCGAAAATGCTTGCGCAATCAACTGACAAGTAAGGATCGATTTACTTTCGGAGGGCAATAGACTGCGGAAACGAAAACTCAAGAAATATTTATTTTAAAACAACTCGCTTTGAATTTTCAGAAGCTTAGCGCTTTAGTGCCCTTGATTTGAACACAAATCACAAATATCAACGTCGTTAGTGTTTTTAAGTCATCTCATAATCTGAATTTTTCCGAGGTACTCTGCTCTTAAGACCACGAAGTTAAACCGTTCTCACTATCATCATTATTCTCCGGCCCGTATGTCTTCTTCTTCCATAGTTCTCTATTACTCGTCATCTCAACAGTCACCTCCTTTCTAACCAAATATTCTTCACACAGTCCATCCATCGTTTCTTTGGTCTTACCTTACTCTTATAGCCATCCAGCCATCTAAGTTAAACTGTTCTATACATTCAAAATGACGAATCAGCACATCAAAACGTGATGTTGTGAAGGTGCAATGATGAATGTGATTGTAATTAGCATTCAAGCGATTATTGTAAATGTTATTAACGATCGTGGATAAATTATAGCTGCGTGTGGTCTTCCAGTTGAAATATATAAAAAATATTGTGTAATTAGGCTTTCGTTATTCTTACATCGTTTTAAGTCGCATAATTATAAAGTGTTAAATATTCTGACTCGGCGCAGCGGGTCGAACCATTACCGGGTCCATGGGTAATTTTAATTACCCGTGGTTCCACTGCATTAGAGATTGTTTCCTGGACTTCAAACTCTATCAATAGAAATTGAAAACCATCAGTTACACACGCAAAATAACCCCATTGGCCATTGCAAAATAGACCATACCAATATTGCAACGAACCGTAATTTAGCACCAATAAATAATCTTGTTGATTTTCATGTACTCAACACATGATCTTAGTAAGCACACATAGGAATTTACCACGTCAAAGCAGGAATGAATGATTAAGAGAAGACACCAAGTGCGACAAGTCGATTATCATCTGAATCAAAACTAAACGAAGGTGACGGAAAATGCCTTGAGAAAATACATACACACTTTACAAAAGTAATTACCTCTTATACACAACATATATGACACGGTTCACGGTTCCGACATGTCACTGGCAACTAAGATGGATGGACCAACTCTACTTACAAATATGTACAGAGCATGCACCTACAAGAAAAATATAACACCGTCCAGAAACCGGGTCTATAATTCAAAACTCAGAAACAAACTTGGTGTAATAAACTAATGTATTTATTAGCAACAAATCTGTCAGTTGCCTTCTCACTCACACTGCAAATAAATCGGACGAAGTCGCACGACCGGTCGGTTATGAACTAGTGTAAATCTGTCCGTCGCGGTATGGGAAAGGTAAATACAAAATAGTATGGCTTACTTTTGATTAACGACTGAAGTTAGAAGTGTGCTTAGAAGATGAAGGATCTTAAGCTAGCTTTGGCATACGATTTTCATCGAGTATGAATGGAATGTTTCAATCTGCAAAGCTTGGCCGTGGGAGTCAGTTTTCGAAGTAAAACTTGATTTGGTTACCGAGCCAATTATTGCAATTTGATTACAGTACTGATGTGAGCTGACCCGAATGTATGTAGGTATGTATTTGGCATAACTGTTAGTGGATAGCATAATAAGATGGAAAAAGTGGAGGAAGGCCTTTGCCAAGGAGAGACACAGAGCAGGCTAGGAACAAAAATACTTATTTGACTGCAGTGGAGTACTTACATATAGGACAAGCAACGCAGCCAGCAATTTACAGAATAGCAACGTGAAAAAAAATCTGGAAGCCCGTTAGTGGTACAATTTGGACAAAATCAACACACGAAACAAAAGAGAGGAAAGAAAGTAGACCACCTGCAATGCTTGACTTCGTCAATGTGCCGCTAGAACAAACAAGCGTAAAGAACACAAAGCTTTAAAAACTTCAGTTGACACTTACACATGAGTCTATAGTAAGTACAGCCATTCCCACGCAAGTGTGAGCGTCAACGAAGAAAACAGGTCCCTTATGTAGGTCACTTGTCCAACGTCCAGTCCCATAAGTGTCACGTGGCCGTACTTACAGCTTTTTATGAGTATCTTTGGTTGTAAAGTTGAGCGAAAATGATTGCAGTAAAATAAAATCAAAATTCAAAATCAAAGCATTTATTTCAAGTAGGCCAGTTACAGGCACTTTTGAATTGTCGAAACAAAAATGAACATTTAAAGTAGCTACAGTCCCAGTCACAAGACATAAAAACTGTGAAAGTACTGTAGTTGCCCATTCCCTAGCGTAGATCTCTATGGAGAAGAACGGGCAAGAAACTCCATGGACACTCTTTTAAATCAAAATATTGTTACAAAATCTTGGTTACATCATTCATGTTGAGATGGTATATTATGTGAGAACAATGTAGCAAGATGTGCACGTTAAAAGTGTCCATAGCAAAACAAAAATAAAATACAACTCAAAAACTAAATAATTCAAATAAACCATGGCGACTAAGAGATGACCAGTCACAACTGACAGCGCCCGTTCACGAACATGACGCATGGATCAGCACCATTCAGCTCAACCATTTTGAAGGGAACTAAATGGTCCGACACACGCGCCACCATCAGCGAGACATTTGAGAGAGCATGACATACTCTCAACCGCCAGGGCACATTCAAGTCAAGAACTGCCGTAGGTTTCCAGTGAATGATAGCTTACTAGTACATAGTACTCACACAATATAGGCTATGCGATTATATAATACTAACATGGAATCTAAACAATGCAAAGATAAGTACAATCTTCAGCAGCTCCAACAATACCATTTAATGCTATCAATTTTTGCGCCCCTGTCCATGTGGAGCAGGACCAGCATTGAGCCAAGCATTTTTATCAGCGATATAATCGCTCAACTTGTAATATGCTTGTTTACATAGTGTGCGTTTAATGCATGTTTTAAATTTCGTCTCATTCAGTTCAAGAATACTTTGTGGAATTTTATTATAGCATCTCAAACAGTACCCCATGAAAGATGAGTCTACTTTAGCGAGTCTAAAGCCTGGCTGAACTAGTTGGTCCCTATTTCTAGTACTGTAATTGTGTCTGTCACCTCTTTTACCAAAAAGATGCAGATTTTTTCTGACGTACATTATGTTTTCGTAGATGTATTGGCAATGAACCGTCATGATGCCAATATCCTTAAATAGTTCCCTTAGAGAATCGCGCCTACGAAGATTATATATGGCTCTGATGGCTCTTTTCTGCAGGATAAATATTGACTCAATATCAGCAGCCCGTCCCCATAGCAAAATACCGTAAGACATTATACTATGGAAGTAACTAAAATAGACCAGTCTAGCGGTATCTACATCAGTGAATTGACGGATTTTTCTAATGGCATATGCTGCTGAACTTAAGCGCCCCGCAAGCGATGTTAAATGAGAACCCCATTGTAGCCTTGAATCAAGCGTAAGCCCCAGGAAAACAGTTTTCTCTACGAATTCGAGTTTCTCTTTATTCAATATTATCTCACAATCACTACTTTTAACATTCGGTAATGAAAATCTTATGCATTTAGTTTTCTTTTCATTCAATACCAAATTGTTTGCTGTGAACCAATTTTGGACCTGAAGTAGGGCATTATTCACTTCATCTAGATTTTGGGCCCGTCTATTTATCTTAAAAATTAGGGAAGTGTCATCAGCAAATAGCACCATATTTTGTGGTTGGTTTTTCAATAAATAGGGTAGATCATTTATATAGACTAGAAAAAGGAAAGGACCCAATATTGAGCCTTGCGGAACCCCCATTTTTACTTTCAAACCCTGTGAATTGACACCATTTATTTGAACATGTTGTTTTCTATCACTCAAATAAGATTTTACCAGGCTAAGTGCAAGTTTACCTAGTCCGTAATGCTCCAGTTTCAAAAGTAATGTGTCGTGATTTACGCAGTCAAAAGCTTTGGAGAGGTCACAGAAAATTCCTATTGCGTCTTGGGAATCTTCCCACGCAGCAAAAACGTGCTTTAATAAGGTTACACCGGCGTCAGTTGTACAACGACCCTTGGTGAAACCATACTGTTGATCATGTAAGATTCTGTTGGTGTTAAAATGATAGAGCATTTGATTAAGCATTACTTTTTCAAAAACCTTGCTAAAAACTGGTAACACGGATACAGGTCTATAATTATTGGCATCTTTACTGTCCCCGGATTTGAAAAGAGGTATGACTTTACTGTATTTCATTAAATCAGGGAACACTCCTTGGTCTACACATGAATTAAAAATTAAAGCTAAGTACGGGGCTATGGTCTCAAGTATAGATGTACAAACTTTGATAGACATTCCCCATAGATCTTCGGTCAGTTTGATTTTAATTTGCCGGAAAGCTTTAATAACTGTCATAGGGTTAATGTGTTTAAATTTAAATTCAGCCAGGCAGCCAGATACATTCGCCTTTAATAAGCCAATTGAGATTTCAGGTGAGGAATTAAGGGCCTCCGTAGTTTTTATTGGTAGGTATATCGGTAAAGAAATTTACAAATTCTTGAGCTACTTCCTGATTAGAGCTTTTAAGACCACATTCTGTATCTAATGTATAGCTATTCTTACGTATTTTCTTTCTGTTAGTCTCGTTATTTATGACTTTCCAAACGGTTTTTATTTTATTTTCTGCTGTTTTGATCTTGTTGCTAATGTGCAGGGCTTTAGCAACCTTGCAAGTATTTCTAAAAATCTTTGAATACTTAGCAACATACTTGCTAAAATTTTCTGTGTTTATAAAAGTCTTAAGGCTGTAAAGCTCAAATAGCTTTTCCCTACTTTTTCTGATACCTCTAGTTGCCCAATCACTAAATATAAATTTAGGGCAAATACTCTTTGTCTTCTTTTCAAAAGTTTTGTTGAATTCCGTGTGAACTAATGAAAAGAAACGGTCATACAATTGATTTATATTAATATCCTCTTGGCTCATTTCACTTAACTTGTTCTGTAGGGAAATATTAAACCTATTTAATTTGCAAGAAGTTATAGGTCTAAATTTAATCTGAACATTTTGTATTGGAGTTTTACACCTAAAAGTTACAGTTTGTCCGCTATGGTCAGACGGCAAACAATTCACTATGGCTTTATCTAAATAATCACAATTGCAGAAAACATTATCTATACAAGTAGCAGAAGATGATGTTACTCTAGTAGGTTCTATAAAAGTGTTGGTCAAGTCAAATGACTTAAAAAGATTTAATAACCGACTGCTATTTGGATTCTCTTCTAAAATATTGATATTGAAATCACCACAAATAATTGTAGACTTATTACTGGCTGCAAGTTTTGCCAGGACATCTTCCATTATTGATTCGAATAAGGAAAAGTTTTGATAGTTTGGGGGTCTGTACACACACACAACTACATGCTTATCTAGCTCAACACAGGACAGTTCGACGCAATGTTCAACCGAGAGACCTACTATGTCATTACGTTGCTTATATTTAAAACTATTTTTTATTAATATTAGGGAACCTCCACGAAGCATAGTTTTACGGTTAAAGCAGCTACCCACCATATAGTTCTCATAATTAATAAGCATTTGGTAATCCTTTAGCCAATGTTCAGTAAAACAAATAATGTCAAACTTACTACTTTCTAAAAACAATTCAATTTCTAATAATTTGGAAGAAATGCCTTGGATATTTTGGTGGAATAATTTTAAGGTGTTCTGCTGAGGCCCTTTTTTACTAACTAGTTGAGTGCAAGAAGATACCTTGTTGTTGGTAGGATTAACAATAATATTGTTAATGGTACCTTCTGTTGTCTCACTTTCTAGTTTAAATTAATATATGGAGTGAGGCCGGAGACTCCCGTGCCATCCTCTGACAACAAGACCCTATCACTAATAAACCCTAATTGAGAATTTTCCACGGTGACAGATGGATCCTCTCCAGTACAATGTGTGTAAACATTTATAGCACTAGTGCTATATTCATTCGTGCCAGTCACCTGAACATTAGTAGAATTACTAATTGTCGATGTATTAATAATATAACTAAACTTAGACATACTATTTATGTCTGTGTGAATACTATAAGATAATAGCCGAGCTATTTTGTGTCTACATACAATAGGTAGATACACCTTACCCCGTGTCGACTTTAGTTTACCAACAATAGTGTTGATATCCAGATATATAAGTCTGTCACTATAGTGACCTACTAGAAAATGAATATGGTTATTTAACATATGTATATAATTGTTTTTCCTATTACCCAAATTTTCAAAATAGGGAAAAGCACACAATATGATTTTACTACATTTTAACTTTAACAACTCGGATACACAGTCAGTGATATCTTCCTTTTTAATCTTAGAACTATTTCCTACACATATAGTTATGGTGGTACTAGGATCACAAACGGTTTTTGTCGCAGATGCCATAACCTGTTTGTAGGTAGACCCTGGCATACAATTGTTTTGAGTACAATAATTCAGGTTATTACTAATTAATTTACCTAGCCCCTTACCTATATTGTCAGAGAACATAACTGAAAGATTACAATCATGATTATTATCTATACATATTAATTAATATAATAAAAGAGTAAAAAAGCTGTGTCTGTACATTGAATATATTTAAAAAATAATAATTGAAGCAGGTTTAGAAACAGTAATAGAGCACGAATCCAAAAAAAAAAGTCTGTCTGTTTGTCTGTTTATCTGTTTGTCTGTTTGTCTGTTTGTCTGTTTGTTTGTACACGCTAATCTTCGGAAGTACTGGACGGATTTGAATGGTTGTTTTTTTGTTGTATAGGTATTATGTCTGGGCAACATATAGGCTATAATTTATCTTGGAAACCTGAACACCTGATGTAGAACCGCAATAGACCAGCTAAACTATAAGAGATACAAATATGACACCATAGCAAAAATTGTTTCACGTGATGAGCATTTTCTGCTGAGAGAATAAATTTGAAGATCTGGAACACCTGATGTGGAACTCCAAGAGCCCAGCTACACCATAACACATATAGGAATGACGTCTTAGCAAAAGTTGTTCAATCTGATGAGCACTCTCTGTTGACTTATAAAAATCGAAGATCTGGGACACCTGTCGTGGAACTCCAATAGCCCAGCTACACCATAACACATATAGGAATGACGTCTTAGCAAAAGTTGTTCAATCTGATAAGCCCTCTCTGTAGACTTATAAAAATCGAAGATCTGGGACACCTGTCGTGGAACTCCAATAGCCCAGCTACACCATAACGCATATAGGAATGACCTCTTAGCAAAAGTTGTTCAATTTGATGAGCACTCTCTGTTAATCTATAAAAATCGAAGATCTGGAACACCTGTTGTGGAACTACAAGAGCCCAGCTACACATAGGAATGATGACGTCTTAGCAAAAGTTGTTCGGTCTGATGGGCATTTCCTGTTGACTTATAAAAAATCGAAGATCAGAAACATCTGATGTGAAAATTATAGCAAAGCTATCACTAATTTCACTGTATAATTATAAAATGACAAAAATTGGGAGTACCTCCACGCGGTTAAGGAGGTAACAGTTTAGGACTGATTTTCGATTTTCGATGACGATGGTATATCATTGAAAATTTGACTCTACTGGCCAAAACTCCCATTTATTATTTTATTTTATCGAATAAATATGTCTTCGAGCTTATGTTATTTGAGTGTTTTTGGCATGAAGAGACAGAAGAAGAGCGCCGAACACGTGCACAACAAAATATTCATAATCTGTTAGAAAGTGAGAGAGAAAGAATTGCTGGAGTACGGCATGAAGAGACAGAAGAAGAGCACGAAGACTTCGACATTCTCTGAACAGAATGTCGATAACATCTGAAGAATCGGGTGTCTCAAGATATAGCCGTAGGGCATGATGACCTTCCTTGGGTTGATAAGAAACGGAGTTCATTTACGTATACTCCTATGATTGAATACGCCACATATTCCGCCATCGGAGGTATGGTTCAAAATTTTACTTTTTGTGAAGCTGTTAAATGGCAAAAAGAAACAAACGGTATGTGTTGCTCAGGTGGGAAAGATCCATTATTTTCCCGTCCCCGGGCTCTTAGAATTAGACGTTTCAGATCTTCGATTTTGACGAACCCGGTGTCGCTGGCAAAAGCAATAGGATCCGCGTACGAAGTCGCGGGCAGAAGCTAGTGAGAAATAAAATTACCACTCTCAGGCAGACTATCATGTGTAAAATTATTTGATTGTCGGTTCGGTAAACTGTCCTGAGACAAATTCTCAACCTGGGATGGGTCCTCCATTACCTCAGGCTGGATATTGTCATGGTTGGTAACCGTCTGACAACTACATTGACCCATTACCAACTCATTTGCTGCAAAAATATGTTCCCTAATTTGGTTCTGAGATATCATATACCTACTAGAAAGGGAACTTAGTGAATCAAGAAAGGGAACTTAGTGAATCAATCTAAACAATATAAAATGTCTACCAATCGGGAGAAGTAAATAGCAAAGACGGTGTAGAATTACAACTTTAATTTAGCCCTACAAGACATCTTCATATAAACCACTACAAGAATCTCCTTCCTCCTGCAATATCCAATTGATACATATTCATGTGTAATTAGTTCCACGATAATTAAAACTATATAGCGGAGATGAGGATTATTCAGAACGGGCACGGTTTGTTACAATAAGAATGTAGGTTCAGAAGTACGACTCCTCATAATGCATGAAGAAAAGGAGATCTAACTAAACAAAGTCCAGACAAAATACCTATAGCCCAAGCTACTAACAGAAACAAAGATTCAAGACTTCATACTTCATCGACTGAATCAAGAAAAAAACACTGCTGACGTCCAAAACAAGTCATAACACAGGAGTTGGGCAAGCTAGTTTTAGCATTAAATGCATGCATGCAGCGGATTTTTGGTACTCAAAGATATTCTTAAGATAGAGAGTCTAGTTGAGCTCTTTGCTAGATATAAGTAGAACACCCTAATAACGATAGCGCGACGACGCACAGTGGATCGTCCCCATACAAGAGGGCGGACATAGAATTAAAAATTGAAAAAGTATTTAATTGAAAAAAATGAAATATACAGTTGCATTACTCTATTAAGGAACTACAAAAAATGTTACTACAATTTTTTTATTTGACCAGTACTTTATGAGCAATTCGATGAAAACTGTTATTTTTCTATGGAAATGGTCACAAAAATGTCTGTAGCTCACGATTCCCTCCTTGTTTCGATTTGCGGTTTTCACTACTGTTATTTACCCATTTTATGCCACATTTTCTTCAAGGACACATGGTGCCCCCAGCGACCCCCTTCCGAGATATTTTGCTTTTAATAACTATACTTTTTATTGTATAACTGATGAAATGGAGGTACATTAAGTATATTAATTACTGAGAATAAGTCATCCCTAAGTAGTTCCTTAAATAACAGGTGCATTTGCGATTACTTTAATGACTTATGAACGCTTCTGTTGCCATACAACAAAAGCGAGATTACCAGTACTTGCTTAATCTAATTAGTTATTGTAATTACTATGTTAACAGCCCTTAATCTCTGCACTGTGATTGTCTAATGTCATCATTAGCTTAGTAATGACTGAGTCGCATTTACAATAACACATCGAAAAGATTAAATGCTATGAAATATATTTAGTTTAAAAGAAATAGAGTTTTATGATCAATAAGAAAATATGTAGTATAAATATATTTTTATTTATATAATATAACACTGTAAAAATAATTTAAAAATAAAACAACTATGTACCCTAAAACAAACTAAAAATTTAAACAACTACTAAGAACTAAATTATAATAGGAAATTAATTAATTAACACGACCATGTAGTTACTAACAATAATAGAAAAGAAAGAAAAACAAACCATTTATTGGCTGATGGGTGGCATAACACAAAACAAAAAAAGAACAGAATAAAAAAAATACACAAAAACAAGAAATTAACAAAGAAACTGCTTGTTAATAATAATACTAGGTACTATAAGACTTAAACTATATTTTCTTCATCTTCATCAATAACGACATCATGATCATTATTATCGTCATCATCTTCTTCAACGTCACTACATGCAGCAAGTGTATCAGTTGAAACGTCAATGAACTTCAATTCACTCTGATCACGTATGAGTAAATCGTCTAGTTCTCCAAATGAAGACTTTTTGGCTTTATTTGTCATCTTCGGTCGTAAGCTGGTGAGAAGAGGATCGGAAGATAATAGCAGATTATGAAGAATGTCTTCATTAGTGGCGATGCTACTATGCTTTCGTGTATGACATTCTCTAAATTTACGAAAATCCTTGTTTCTTGCTTCAGATGCTTCTTCAGACAAAAAACCTATAGGCACTACTGATAAGTGGTCCACTATCTGTGATCCATGAATCAGCAATTTGTGTAAACTTGCTGGCATGTTATACCATGGATATAATTCCACGAATAAATTTGCTGTTTCATCACAATATGATTTGAATTTTTGGACTTGAATTTTTTCGCCTGAGGAAATGCATTGCAAAATAACGGCGAGTCTTCTAATTTAGTAATTTCCGCAGTCGTTTCAGGGTTTGCAAAAAACCTTCTTGCAGCATTTCCAGTGTTTGTATTGCCACTACCCTGCTTAACAACATCTAGAAGTAAGCCTGTACTTCTTCGGAAAGCTTCTTGAATGGCTTCTTTCTTATCTTTAACTTTTTTTTTATTTTCGTCACCTTTTGCTTGCCATGATTTTATGTCCATTCTGTAAGCAATGTGTAATAAACACTCCATAGACCGAATCCAAGCATGCAATGAACTAAATCCATGCTTGTATAAATCTGTATTCACGGGTTTAGCTCTCACTTCTTCCAAGTTATTCATTTCACTTGGGCGAGCTTTGCACAAATCACACACCAGCAGTGTGTGATTTGTGCAAAGCTCTTGAATTTACCTTACCATCAATCATGGTTAGCCATAGATTGTGAGTAACAGTAGCATTGCCGCAATCAGTCGGGTTCCGTTCACGAATCTCGGTCTCAAATATTTCCATTTCAGCCTTAACATTCGCTTCCGTTTCTTTCATAAATGTAAATGAAATCGGGCGACAATATGTGGTTGACGATGGCCGATCATTCTGCCACACTATACTTCCACTAGAAGTCACTAACTTAAGCGGTACAAGACTTGCCATAAATACACTGGATAAGTCTTGTTCACTTGTTGTTGTCGTTTGATGGTAAATGCTTTGACTTGAAGCTCCATCAAAACCCCATTTACTGTGAAGCACAAGTTGTTCACCAGCATCAAAATTTGATTCAAGTGAATCGATCAGCCTCCTAACTGTGAGATCAAGGAGGGCTTGGATCCGTATCTTTGCGGAAGTTTCAGTCACAGTTATGTCTTCTTTTGCCGGGTAGCATTTAAGCTTTTCTTTAACTAACAAGTAGTAGCTTGGGTATTTCGCATGACCTTCTTTTAAACTAAAGTCCCGAAGTGTGATGTAACGCCACTTGGATAACTGCAAGTAAACGTAAAGAGCAAGTGCTTTGTGAGTAGGAACTTTACGAAGCGAAGGATTCTGCTTAGTTTCCAGGACATTTAAAACTGTTGAGACGTGTTCAGGATTTTCCAGCAAATTTTTCATTATTCTGGCCATATCATTTTTTCCGGCAGACTTAAGTATACTTTCAACAGTATGCAAAAGCTCATCCGGACGACTGCAACTAGCAACATTTTCATTAAAACGTCTTCTTTTCTGTCTAGTTGATAAATCTTCAAAGCGTTTGCGAGGAGATGTATATGTTGAAGTTGATGCATCTGATTTTGATGGACTGACTACCTCTTCTGCCTCATTTTCATTTGCTTCTTCAGTGTCAACAACGTTTTCTTTAAAGCAATCTGGCCAAACGATATCGTAATTTAACCACTCTTCGTTCTTGTTAATGAACCTGTCGACTGTCCTTCTTGATTGCACCCATTTGGTGTAAACCCTATAGCAAAATCGTCGACACCAGTTCTTGAGATCCGTCACATCACTTTCACTTAACTGGACGTTAGTATTTGACTTCAATGTGTTAAACAAATGGTCATAATCACGAAGATCTTTATGATTACAAAGAGCAACGTAAAGATCTAGATAAGTAGAAAACCCACGGAAAGCCATAATGACAACACTTGGTAGAAGTTATAATTACAACTGAATTACATTTAAACACACTCAAATATAGGGCAGCAAGTAGGCAACTAGCAATGAATTTGATAAGCTAATGATGACATTAGACAATCACAATGCAGAGATTAAGGGCTGTTAACATAGTAATTACAATATCTAATTAGATTTAGCAAGTACTGGTAATCTTTACTAAAGGATTCATTAACGCTTTTGTTGTATGGCAATAGAAGCGTTCATAAGTCATTAAAGTAATCGCAAATGCACCTGTTATTTAAGGAACTACTTAGGGATGACTTATTCTCAGTAATTAATATACTTAATGTACCTCCATTTCATCAGTTATACAATAAAAAGTATAGTTATTAAAAGCAAAATATCTCGGAAGGGGGTCGCTGGGGGCACCATGTGTCCTTGAAGAAAATGTGGCATAAAATGGGTAAATAACAGTAGTGAAAACCGCAAATCGAAACAAGGAGGGAATCGTGAGCTACAGACATTTTTGTGACCATTTCCATAGAAAAATAACAGTTTTCATCGAATTGCTCATAAAGTACTGGTCAAATAAAAAAATTGTAGTAACATTTTTTGTAGTTCCTTAATAGAGTAATGCAACTGTATATTTCATTTTTTTCAATTAAATACTTTTTCAATTTTTAATTCTATGTCCGCCCTCTTGTATGGGGACGATCCACTGTGCGACGACGAGGCGTCGCTCGTCTTCTTGATGAGTAGACTAGGTGCGAAAACCAAGAATTTAGAGCTGTTTGCCTTTAGCGAGAAGCACGTAGATTTATAAAGTGGCCCAGATCTACTTGTGAGGCATGAGGGTGAGCCTTCTGCTCTCATCTATCTAGTACATGTACAGCTTGTACCCAACGGTGTAACAGTTATGCGCGCGCTCGGGTTGGGTGGGCCGCGATCACGACACGACGTCCCGAACGAGTCACGATGATTGACGACTACCTGACGGACATTGCCGAAGGGCTGCTGGGGGTACTCGTGAACTAGGAAGGTAAATGATTAGATGTTAAGATGATTCTATCAGTCAGTATTGTGCTGTGAGCAGTAATTAGGTCAGAATTGTTTGTTTGTTTGTTGAGATGTTTATGTTGGCGTTTATATTGTCTTTCTGAATTACAATGATGAACAATGAACACGCTATGCTAGTGTTTGGACACGAATAAGAAATCAGTATTCCAAATAATTTGAACCAACATGACCAACATGTTAAGTCTACATTTATAAAGAATTTCACTACTCTTCTAGCAAAACTATCTTACGGAGACATTCCCAACCTGTCGCCGTTACAAAGTATTACATGATCAAATACGACTTGTAAATCAACATAACTAGAGAAACTAAGTAATGTTAGAAACCTATTTGCAAGAATTCCTTGCAATCTATCGCAACCACTAGGTTCTAATAAAAACGGTATACACCCACAACATATAAACCATCGTAATAGATAGTTAAACTAAAGTAAAAAACTTAGATATCGCTAATAGCTTCGAGTTACAACAGCAAAAAGACTTGCTAGACATCTAGTAGATAGATATCCACACTGCTATTAGTAATTAATGCTGACAACGGGATCAAGGGAAGTGAGTTAGAACAGAAAGACCCAGAAAGTTCTAGTAGAGGAACAAAAAACAAAAGAAGTGGATTTGTGTCATTCAGCATGAAGTCTTGATTTATGTATGAATTCTAAGCTTGGGAAGCCGTTGGAATTGGTACACCTGCAGTCTAACAGGATTATGATAATGTTAAGAGCATAATATGTCACCGTAAAATTGTCAAACACGTAAGATTGTAATCTCGCTAGCGATATTGTAAACTCTCGAAATATTGTCAACTGAACATACGGAGGTATCTCTACCCCCATAATCAGGACTTGGGGCACCCCCCCGTTAGGTTAGTTAGGTTCCTCCTTTAAACCCTGCACTCGGAAATAGGGGAATATAAAGTTTTTTAAGGTTAGGTTATATTAATCGGCAATTCTCAGGAATGGTACATTATCAGCTTTTCTTGAGAGTGGTACCATTGGGCAAGGGGGACCCCTCCTTCCCTCCACACCACGTGAGTTGACTACAATCGCATGCATTTTCACGAAAAATCATGCGTTTGACTGAGTTTGATAATATTTCGAGAGTTTACAATCTCTCTAGTTATTTTACAATTTTACGGTGACACATACATAACATTGGGCAGAATTATTCCTGGGATGGATAGATGGATGTTTGTAACGCTTTCACGCAAAATCTATTGAACGGATTTGGATGAAATATAACACAGTTACCTAGGATAATATAGGATACTTTTTATTTTAGAAGTACTGAACTCCACGCGGGCATGAGCAACTAGGCACTGTCTTATTTACATTAAGTGTAAACTATCCACCGTTTCCGAAATGAGGAATAAATGTCCACAAAAACGTGTCCACTTGCAGAGTGCTACCCATTATTTTCGATTCTCCATTATCAAATACATGCACGTGCTAAGAATATACACGAATTCACCCGAGTCGAGGAATAGCGGAACAAACGGTCTACTCACGAACGTGATAACACCGCTAATCGAATTAACAATAAAACAACCTAAACTGACAGAGGGGTGACAGAAACTGGGACAGACGGTGACAGCTAGACAACTGTAATCTTTGGTTAGAACCGTGACGGGATTGGGACTAGTCCCTACAAAAAGCATGGGCACAATTTGGTCACGCTTCTCTTTTATGATATTTTATTCGATTTGCAAGCGAACAAAATCGATAACTTTTGAGAATGTTCTTGCAAGCCTAACAAAGGGCTCAATGAAAAATAGTTTAGTCGGCACAAAAACCAGACTCGATGTAAGAAAAAATATGATTGTGCGCAAAGTCAAACTAATGCACAATGACACATTGCTTGCTTATGGTCTTTTTAGTTATAAATGTAAGTTTCCGAATAGTTGCGTGATTACTCTCAGAGCGGACCTACAAATCGATCACTTGCGAAATTTATAACCATCGCTAATACTGTTCACCGATCGAAAATCATTAACTACGTGAGCGTTTTCAATAACAACCCAATAACGGTACTATTTGTAACACGCTAATTCAATAATGACGCTAACGAAACCAGAGTGTAAAAACTTACGTCACCAATCGATTGTGTAGCAGTGATCGATTTCACGACTCGATGCGAGATGTACTCGATACGAACGACAAAGCGATGCGTGCAGAGTTGATCCATTAAGATGTCTCACGCTTGCGCCAAGAGCTTCTGTCGGCCATCTCACACAATAGCATGCTTTGTGAAACTTTAATGAACTGTACTGTCGAACTTTAACTGTTCAATAGACGGGCAATTTGGTACCATATGGTGTTAATTGTGTAAGACGAAAGTGACGAAAGTTACTGTTAATTTGAAGGTGTCTATAACAAATCTAAGTTTCATTCATTAACCTTGTCCGAAAATCCGAAATCTACTTGATAAACACGAACTATAAATAAAACTTGTAAATTAAAACCATGATTCGTGCGTAAAAAGCTTTTAATTACAAAATGTACTATGAAGCAAAAAAAAAAAACCTCGCAAGAACCTTTTAGCGTGAAACATTTATGATGTGCAAGATCATAACACAACATAGGCAGTTTAATAGCAGCAACTAGTAAAGCTATAACATAACACTTAGCATGCACAATTAGGCATGCACATACCGTGACTCAGTATTCGTTCTCGGATAAAGTGATCTGGCTTGCCCGTAAATGAAACTATGGAACATCTTACTCGATACTCGCAGACTTAACCCCGGTGTCGTGAAATCGATTCAAACACGTACAGCGGAATCGATTTCCTTTACAGTTTCGCGTCCACCCACGGTCTCGTTCACCGAACAGAATATCTCCATACCCTGATATAAATGGTGCATACTAGATAAGGAACATCACCAAATACACCGGATATCTAGTTATCAACTCCGTTTGTCTTTCTAGGATATGTTTCAAGTAAATTCGATGTTATACAGGAATCGATTGGGAATTATTATCAGCTCTATGAACGTTATATAGTGTTTCGACCGAAATGCTTATCTAAACGATTGTCTCATTTGAATACGTATGACTACGTAATGATGTTGGACTTCTATTGGGTGTGCAAGCACCGTTTTCATAGGAAAATATTGCGAGTACAAATCTACATACAAGGGGAATGCGAGTACTAAATCTTCCAGTGGACTTATTTCCATGTTTCTCAGTACTTAGGACTGAGAGTCTGAGAGCGAGCCGCGCTCAGCCATTAGCATAACTAGAGAAGCGCGGGCGCAGGTGAGCGGCTAACGGAACACCGCATGAGCATATCGACGACGCATCTATTACCTGTGAAGCATACCAAATTCAACTTTGCAAGTACTGATTTAAAAACCATATTCGATTGATGTCGTTAAGTTTGAAGTCGTTTTAATTTATTGTCGAGTTTAGTCTACAAATCCGAGAGACAACGCTCGGGGCCGTGTCAAACAGATTAGCGCATCACCGTGTATTGTATGGTTATAGCCTTTACAACTGGCATAATAAAAAGTTCTGCGGTGTCTTTGCATAGCTCGGGTACGGTGTGATTTATTTTATTGATAACATGAAAGGTACAAACAAGATGTATGGTACATTGCATTTTGATTATGGATCTATTATACTTACATAGTTGTAGCAATGGATGAACTTTCTTTTCATTTGTTTAAGCGATAGCTTTCGTTATGGCCAGTACGTCTATGACTAAGCTTGGCCTCTTTTTCAAGTATTACAAATTCTATCCACTCATTTCCATCATTCAAACATCTACACAGTCCATATCTAATGGTTCAACAGTAGTTCCTCCTTAACCGCATAGAATGGACTGTTATGGGTCACCAAATACGTTTTACATGCGCATAATTTGTTGGACCTCAGTAAACTCACGAAGTGTATTCAAGATCCATTTGTCGTATTGAAAACCAAATATTTAAGATCAACATCTCTATGGAAAATAAATTGTCTAGTCCCGAAATGTTGCCAGAAAACACGGCTCTATGTACAAATATTTCCCGATACCAAGCTAGAAGTGTTTGTTTACATATTTACACTCTAATTCACAATCCAAGCGTGTTAGTAGACCATACATAATGTATCTTAAACGTCGTTTCGAGAGCAAAACTCGTGATTCTGAAAGCGAAACGAGACTTACGAGGCGTATATCTCAGTGACTTAATGCATACGTTTAGACCTATTACGGAATGAACGAACCGTTATGGTAACTACGTTTATTGAAATGCTGTTGCGTTTTTGATTTTATGTAACTGTTTTATGTCAGTGTAATTAATTACGTTCACAATTGCGGTTTGATAGGTTATCGCAGGGTTGTGTATCCGCGATTACATCCTTCATTGCAGTAATATGTTATTTGATATGAGTGTTGTACGGTGTTAGTTCAAAGAGCTTTTACCTGGTGTTGACATATTCGCGTGTATCTTTGATAGAGGTTTTATTATTCATCAAAGCCTTCTTAATAATATCCATCCTCATAATAATCCCAACACAAACTTCAATGGTGATTAAAAACCTGTGGAAAGGTTTCAGTTCCTCTGTCGTTGTGACGTGAAGTTCTAAAGAGTCTTGTCTGTTTACTGTTACCTAACCATGAAATGCAGGTAATAAAATAAAATCCCATTTTTGGTATGGCTAGGAACTTGACGATGTTCATTGAGAATCAAGTCGTAAAACGACTATTAAACCTTAAATCGGCGACTCTCCGTCCACGTGTTAAGGGGGCCGGCGGAGCATGCGTTTTTCATACAAACGTAATACCAAAACAATATGAAAATCAAACATATTCTTAAGGTAGTGTGTATTTATTTCGATTGGATTACAGAATATCTATGTTCCCAAACAAATATTCTGAAAGGACAATGATACCTATAAAGGCGAGCTATGAGGAATTTAAAATTTCTATTAAAAAAATATTTTTCTCATAACTCTTGTTTAAATCAGTATCCATTCAAAATATGTGTTTGGGAACCAGCTATATATTCTGTAATACAATCGAAATAAATACACACTACCTTTAGAATATGTTTGATTTACAAATTATTTTGGTATTACGTTTGTATGAAAAACGCATGCTCCGCAGGCCTCTTAAGTTGTAATCGTGAGACTAAAAAGCAGGATACGATCGTAAAGTGCTAAATATAGGAGGTAGGTACTGTTAAACTATTTGACCCTGGTACATGTCTTTTAAAACTCATCTGCATTGTTATCTTGCAGTCCCGTCTCAATTCATTTCGAGTCGGCGCAGCATTTCCTTTCGTTAATCGTCATAGGTGGTCATCCCAGTAGATATTCATTCTCATTCTCATCAGAAATAAACTTTCACACAGCCTTTTCATCGTTTTCTAAGTGACAACTTCTTATGGGAGGGAAACTCGATTCGGAATAGTTGGTTCGGTTAGTTAGTTTAGTTCGGGAATGTCAGGAGCCAAAGGCTAGCCTAAACCGCTGATCGTAGAGACCTGAAACTTGGAGGGTGGGTTCTTCGTATGACGAATAACCTCCGATAAGAAAGGATTTTCCGAAATTCGTCAATTTAGCCAGATGCTTTTTATAGAAGTTATATTATGATTGTTCCTGGGCTCAACCTTTCTCTTAGTTACACTAAAGCACCCTGTTCTTTGCCTTATCCCGTATGAGCCGCATTCCATCTTCACTCAATAGATCGTTTTAGCGGTTCTAGCCGGATGTTCGTATCAATCCTAACATTTAACAAAACGTTTTTGTTTCAGAATCGATTCAACAGAGTGACTGTATCGATACTAACGTGCGATGGCATTGAGGCCAAGGTGAATACCGTTCCCATCAAGTCAGGTAAAAGAAGGGTCTACATTGTTGACATGACAAACTATATTGTTATAACAATGTCGGCAACATCGTGCATCATTTTCTGGCAACAAAACTTAGAAAGAAAGATGGATCTCAAAGATCAATAGCATGTTTGTTTAGTCAGCCCTAATAATTTAAGCATTCTTAGTCTACAATGCAAAGATGACGGAGGAGCTCTGGCTAAATAATAACAGCCGCTCGGGCCAATCTTTAGGCTAAGCCGTGCTTGCCTAGGTTGGTCTGTGAATGGGTGACCACACCCTTACATACCGGGTTTCCTCCGTGCCTCGGAAAGCACGTTAAGCTGTTGGTCGCGGCTATACCCAACTAGCAAAAATATGTCGTGTAATAGTCGCGACAACGCAAATTATTCAGCATTTTGGCTCCTAATAGAAGTCGTATAAACGTAATGAAAACGTTTATACAACGCGATTTGGGCCCATTTAATTCAGCAATTCAGTCACAAAGACATCGTATAAAGGTAACTTATTCAGCTAAATCGTCACATAATAGTCGCCGGAGTGACTGTTACAAGCTTAAGTTGCGCTATAACTGTAACTTATATGACTTTTATATGTCATGTTTGTCTTATTAAAGCGACCTGGAATACAAAACAGCTGAATAATTTTAAAGTAAAAGCAATAGTGCGTCGGCGTGTTGTGTTTTAAAAATTATAAAAAATTATAATACATCGGTAAGTACAATTTATTTAGCAGACATGTTAATTTGTAGGTTGCACCAAATGTAGGTTCGTAAACTCACGCATAGGTTTGCAAAGTATTGCGAAGGTAAGTTTTCTGATGAAATATACTAGGTTATATCATAAATATTTAACGCCCCCCTTTAATTCTTAGTAATATGAATATAATAACAAATATTTTTATATCAATATTCATTTGTACACCATTTTTTTACTGCTAACAGGCGGTATAATAGCTTCTTATACAGAAAATTAGCAGTATAAGCGCCATGATACCACGCTTATTATATTTCAGGGTTCCTTAGACCTTCCAAAAAGTTTTCTAAAAAAGTTCTTTTGTTTATTTTTCTTTTGTTTGTTTACTCACAGCAATTTACACAAAACAATCTGAGCAGTGTAATGGAATCAATTATACGACATTTTAGGCTTGTAATAGTCGTATAAATGCAACTTATACAACATAATAGCAGTATAAAAGCAACGATTTTGCTTTTACTCGACTTGTCACAAGAGAGCTATATAATATGCTTTTACTCGACATAAGCGTCGTATACTAGCGACTTATTCAGCAAAATCTTATATGACACTTTAGTCATATAAGGATGCTGAGTAAACGTTTACTCAGCATCATTATGTGGCCAAAATGCTGAATAACTAAAATGCTACATAAGATGCTTTTATACGACACGTGCTGAATAATTCACACTTACTCGACTTTTATAACACCGAAAAGCTGAATAAACTCAATCTTATATGACTAATTTGCTTGTTGGGTAATTTGTCCATCTTTGGCAGTCGTTACAGGTAGTCAGTGGTCCAAAAAGTCTGACAATCAGTCTTATCAAGTGGTATCGTATTACCCAGTACTAACTGGGTTGTGGAGGTCAGATAGGCAGTCGCACCACGTAAAATACCGGTATCCAGCTGCATCCGGTTGGGCTGGAAGCTGACCCTAACATACTTGGGAGAAGCTAGGCAGATGAATGCATAACAGATGTATTCCGATCCTCATTAAGTTGCAAGTTTGAGAGATGAGCAATTTGAGTCATCTCGGCTTTTCCGTCCGTTCCTTTGTGCTGCCCGATATTTCTCTCACAATACATATGGCCTAGTCCCGTACCTTCTGTACATAAATCTTCATCCATAAAATATTGACTCCACGACACATATAATAAGAAACACGTTGTCACGAGCGAGTAATTTCGAGAACGCGGCAATATTTGTTACTCACGTACCGATCGAGTTTGAAGTATAGCCGACTGAACAATGTTCTGTGGCTAAACATAATGTATGGTTCGACTGTGTCGAATTTGTACTAGAAAATGGCAAGGAAATGTAACATACCGTCGCAGTACGTGGAAGGTGAGGCGGAGGTACAGTCATAGGGACTGATGACAAAGAAGAATGGGATTACAACCAATAAGATTACGAATTCCGTGGTAATATCCGTGGTATATAGTACTATGATGATACACAGCGGGTTTCAGAAAGGTGTTGTCATATATTTTAGGATGTGGTATAGACCATCAAACTGAACAACGTGAGCACGAAAAAATTAATTGACCATTTCCGAATCGCTGTAATAGAGCTACGGTTTTTAAACTATATTGTTATGCTAATAAGTCATGAAAAATGATAGTGGAAACATGATATCAATTTCTTCACTATCACTTTTTCTTATTACTGACAACTGCTATAAGATAAAGCTCCAGTCATGCTTCAGATTCAGACACAATGAATAACATTATTATATCGTAAACATATTATGGATAGGTGATCGTTCGAACTCTCAAAGGAACCTAGTGTGTCAGTAATAGACCGATTTAATAGAACCTTTAAGTGTTTAGAGTGTATTGAATTTGCCATTTCAGATACGGAATACAGTTAAAATGAGATTAGGAAAGTAGAGTAGGTTTACTGCGGAATTCGATCAAGATATTGTGATTATTACTGATATGAGACTTACGGTGGTTAAAAATGTATTGAGAACTTTGTTATTGTTTCGATTTTATGTCATACACCTTTTTAATTCCAAGTTTCTTTTACAAAATAATTTTTAAGCCTAAGCCCGAAAAGCCATGATCACGTATTCGTTTCTCAAGTGTAATAACTTCGTCTTCTTTATCGTGCGGTTTACGCCTAATCTGGTGTCTGAATGAGTAAGTTTTATGCTCTGTCTTCGCTTTACATGCCGTCAAAAAATATCTATCAGGCATGCTGAGTGCAAGTGATAATTATACAATAAGCACATCAATCCGAAAGATTAGAGGTACATGCTTGTGTAATACAGTTACTACACTGACGATGTCAGTACGAAGGCACTATTAGGGGCTTAAATTGTGAAATGGTCTATGAAGGAAGACTTCTATCAAGTTGACTGAATATAAGTGGGAAGTAAAGGTACAAAACCCCTATCTGCAACGGCACTTGTAGCTCCAAACATTACATTACCATACATAAATAATGGTTGGTATTCTAACCCTACGCGCGGTCCCTGATTATCAATTACAACGAGTTTAGAACAACCAACACGCATTCCATACTGAGGAGCCACATTATTCAGAATAACAGTATTTTGTATAACGTGATCGGTCATAAAAATGGTAATAAACACGGTCTTCTACTGCTCGAATACATACATTTTGTACAACCCATTAAAGTCCTATAGAACATGCTATCACGATTTCATTACTGTGTTATTTATTTTATGATTTTCACACAACATTAGACCTTAAGCCTATGTGGCAACATAGCCTGCTATAACATATGTAAAGCTCTAATAAGTAATTTACAGTTACAGGAAATCAGGTCGTAAAGCACAAAGCAATTAAGTTGGATTCTGCACTTAGACATTTAGAAATAACGATTTGACTAACATTTTATGATACACACTCTCAATCACAATTTGATGGAGTTTGACGAATATTCCAGATCCATCGCTGATCCACGATTTTGTGGAAGTGTAAAAATTATTGACTTTGCCGTCGATATGAGTTCTGAAATTATTACTTCCAGAATCTCTGTGAAATTATTACCTTCATTTTAAATCCTCATAATCTAACAAGTTTATTTTTACAGTGTCAACCCTGAGCATTAAACAAAAAAAATCTCTCCACATTATTATTGCTGTCATATTATAATGATTTATGGGAGCCGCATCTTCTGTAGTTACCGCTTTTGATTCTTGTACATTTTGTAAGGGAAGTGCGTGACACCGCATACATAATGGGGTATTTAACCACGAAGCGACGCCATTGACCATTTGCAGTTCTTTTAAAACCTGATCAAATACTATATGACACGGTAAGGAATATTTTATGCCTTTACTGCTTCAATACTATGTAATTTATTATACGGAGTGTTTTATATTCTAATAATGAATTTTATTGGCAGCTTGAGTTTATCAAAGTAGGAATTGATAGGTCAGAAGCACAACTCCACCCCGTACGGTCTACAAATTCTGTAAATGTCGGATTTCTGTAACAGATATTTGAGATTCTAGATTATTTAAACAAGACATAAACCAAAGCGAGAGTAATATTTACTACCGAACTTAATGTTCTTGATATTTATATTATTAAAGCTTAAGGAAAACATCGTGAGGAAACCGGCATGTCCTAGAACCAAAAATTCGAAGACATGTGACATCTACCAACCCGCACTGGGCTCGCGTGGTAGATTATAGTCGACACGCAAAATACGCGCTTTGACGTGAAGTTGCGGACACCAGCCCGTTATACAATACAATACATATTAAAGCTTATACTAACACCGAATCTGCCAGCAGAGTTACAATAATCTCAACTATCTGATCAACTCAAATAACTGACGTTGGTCAAAAAGCCGCTAAGCTGAAGTAGGACTAGGCCGGTTGCATCTATCGTATGGTTGATGAGTTGGGGGCCAAAAAAGCCACTATGTGGACCCTGACACAGCCAGAAGGCGATGCAGCAGAAGATGGCAGGACCAGCTAGTGACCGACGATTAGTGGTCTACATTAGCCATAGATCGAAGAAAAACAGCAAGTTATACGGAGATGACTTTGCCAAGAATTTGTCTCAGGTACAGCACAGTATGAGTATCTGATCAACCTATAACAAAATTAACAAGTAAAACCCTTAGGATCATAACTTCTCGAATAGCTTACCTACCAAATAGAGAACCAAAGCTCAGGCGAATATTGGCAAAGCGCCATACATCTTTGCATTGCAGTATAATGAGTTCGTTTACCTATAATGCTAACTTTACAAGTCCAATAAGTACAAAGTCAGACACACTGGCAAGTTCGTTATTTATCTTTCCTTTGTTTTACAAAGAAATATCATGCGCAGTTCAGCTTTGGATGAGCTTTGAAAACGATTATCATCATAACAGTCAAGTATAGTAATTGTGTAGTTTAAGATAAGTTTTGTGTTGACAGCAATGCATGTAGTACTGACGACCCCACCTCAGTAGTAAAACTTTGATCTTGCTTGAAGCAGGCCAGCTAAGCCACCGTCAGCTTGTACTAGCAGTGAAAGCCTACTGTCATGACATAAGTATCGAGTTTTGATTTTTCGTAATTGTATAATTTTCACTTGCTTCGACGAAGAAAAACATCGTGGAGAAACCAGCATGCCTACGATATATTTCTTGACGGCATGTAAGGCTAAGTCACAGGCCCACGGGCGTCATAAAAGTCTGACGCCAGGTTAGCCACTAGCCACACGATATAAAGAAGCGGAAAAAGAAGCTTGCACATGCTTTGTTACTAGCGACGTGTAACCTACAGTTAGCTATAACTGTCTTTCAGTGTTCACCAGAATACTCTTCAGTATCTATTAGAACAGATACGTAAGCTTATCTATTCAAATCACCTCTACAAGTTCCCACTTTGTATCCAACATTATCTTTAAGTCTCCGTCGTTCCTCCATTGTTTCGCTTACAAATAGGCGGATAAGTGCGTGATATTTGGGACCATTTTCCATGGCATTTTACAAATCTGTCGTGCATATCAAGTCAGGTCGTTTAAAATGCCTTTAAGATATTTACATTCAACCAATAGACACATAGCCCAGAGATAGGGTGTGGATTTACGAGCGAAAGGTCACCAGTTCAAATTGGGCAATCATAGTGAACCTATTCCCAGAACGAGAATTTTGCGTAGTTTTGTTAGATTAATACGAATATTAAGTCTACGCAATGGAGTCAAAGATATTAGATTACTGGGTATTGTGATACTAGGTATTAGTAACGCGAATGAAATAGACCGAGCAGTTGGAAATATGAATTCAATAAAGCCAGAATTGTCGAGACCGGGTGAAGCCTTACCCTCAAAAGCAGCTTAGCCTAACAATGAGACAGCGCGGTCTAAATATGTCCCCACTACAAATTACGAATGAACTATTATCGTAACTTAGTGATTAAATCGAGTGACTTGCACTCATTAGAATAAGGGCTCGTGAATCGATGTGATCGGTGAGATGTTTACCGTGTCAATATGCAACAGTGTAGACAAAACGAAATAACAGTCCAGTCGATTGTGTTGATATAGAACTATCGATCAAACTTGTTCGACCTAGAACCAGGTGGATAGCTGTAATAGTACGCAGAGATGAAACTACATGTTACAATGTTTCGTTTGGACTTAAGGCGATTACAGGAGCTAAACGCGAGTTTTATAATTACTAAAAGTATATGATTCACTGCTATAAACAAGACCAGAAAAATATATGATATTCTTCAGGATATATGCTAGCATGATACTGTTTTGAAAACATAATACAATTAATTTGGCTCGATAAAAAGAAATCACGAACTTACCTCTAAAAATATCTTTCAAACAATAAAAAACATACTAATATGCATGCGATCATTCTGATTTTTTGGCAAATAATTCTACAAGCAATATATTAGCATGATACTGTTTTAGTTTTTTAATCCAATCAATAGTTTTTTTGTAAATCGATCGAAACCACTCATTTCGTACTATTTGGCCCGCAGTGGCTGACGTAACAACCACTTTGTAGTGCAAGCTGATTAGAACTTTATTCTAACAGCATTTCAAACGAAGTTTGAACCACCACAAATAGAGTTGCTAATTTAGCTCGTATAGGCGCCTTAACAGACCTCTTGTCGGAAATAGAGCGACGTGAAGGATAATAAGAATTGAAGCACACAAGACATACTAGTTTGTAAATGTCGGAATCGGCTCTCACGCGCTTACAAAGCAGTTAGTTGACAGCCGGGTTTGGTTTAAAATAATGGGCCTAATTTATTTACGGATTATCTTCATAAGGTGATAAATCATCACCGTCAATTCAGCCAGAAGAAGTGTGACACTTGGGGGAGGCCTATGTCCAGCAGCGGTGCTGGTCGTAGGCCTCCCCCAAGTGTCGCCACATTGACCGGTCCCTTGCGTCTCGCATCTACCGAATCCCTACAACCTTCACCAGGTCATCGATCGGTGGACCGTATAACCTTGGTTCGATACAGTGATTGATCAAGCAAAAAATGAGGAGAAATAAACAGGTAATGTTTAAAACATTTACCTAACTCCTGTTTACTATTTATAATAAACTAACTACAAATTAAAGAGAACCAACAGCTACTTCACACATCTCGTTAACCAATGAGCTTTTCCTAACAGACTTTAAGATTAAATTCCCATGCTTATATGAAAATACTTCACCAGTCTGGCTATAATTAATAACGTAGCATACGTCAACCAGTTCGTATCTGCACACCTCTTCCGATATACCGCCGGTACAGCCTGACAGCGAATGGGCGTGCATTAGTTACAATATTTATGGCCCAAGGCACAAGTGGGTGGCGAAAAAATGTAATTAACTAGGATAGAATTACTGTTATTAGTAACCAATATATTTTTTGTACGTGTGAAGGGAATTAATTGCGAATCGATTGCGATTTTTATCGTGGATAGGTTATTTATCTCGGTTGCCTGTATGGAATATTAAATGGTGTTTAATGGGTAAGTGTTGGAGAATGAACGTTGTTCGCGCCTTTAACGACGCGTATAATACATGTCATCGATGCCAATTATTTCATTGAAAAGAAATAAAAGGATGAATCATATTTATTAATGTATCCTGTCTCTGTTAAGGTATTAACTATGGCAGACTACGGTCCATAATGACAGAAAGGGACAACTTACTGAACTAGTCTAGTAACCTTTCCACCTGTTTTTTAACACTGTTCTAGTAAAACATCTTATTTATGTTAATGCCCCATTACAAATAAATCAAAACACTGTAATAATCGTTCAAAATACGCAAGTCTTTCTATCCTAAATGTGCTATTTGACGTAGTTACGAAGTTATGCTGAAACATAACGAATTTGAACCAAAATGACAATCGCGGCGATATGTTTGCTCGCACCAAATTCCAAAGTCAAATCTCTCCCAGCTCATGACTTGTGCATCCATCGCAAGCGCAACCGCACCGTATGGGAGCACGCTTATAATTTATGTGATAGAACGAACGATGCTCACAGAATCCTGTGTTCTAGCTCTGTTGTCGTCAGCCATGTTCACCTGCTGCGACTTTGTCTTCAAACTGATACGTTTTGATTTAGTTGCGTCCTTCATTTGGAGATTAGGATTCTTTATAGCTTCTACAAAAGGAATTTTGTACGCTATTATCTGATTATGCTGTGGCTGTTTCTGAGCTGTCGTGTTTAAGATACCGTTTGAGGTGAGATTTATTTTGTGAACTTATTTGGTTTATTTCAGTTGGAAATCAATGCTTATGTGGATAATCCTTAAGGTGTGTTTCGCGGAATCAGCAAGCAATTTCAGAGTCTTATTTACAAATGGCCAGTGTAATGTTTACGCTGATGCTGGGTAAAACTTATTTTAATGCGGAATGCGCTAGTAAACCATCGGAAATGGATTACACACGTAATTATCCACATGTAACTCTGCCACGCTATGACGGGTACAACGCGTAGGAAAGCATTAATGTGATTTACTCCCCTAACGGGATCTTAAGTCCCGTCCGTGACTAGTCCAGTTATACTGGTTTTTGGTTAAAGGATATTGCCAATAAGTGTTTATAGCACTATGTTATTCGCAAAGCAATTCAAGCGGTAGTAATCTACAATAAACCTTTTGTAACTTCTATATCTGTTAATCAAGCAGTCAGTGTAGATTATACTGAAGAAGTTCTTTAGGTAAGGTTTAAATTGAATGATACCGCGGCCCCGGAACATAAAGGGCGAGGAAGGAACATGGATGGGTTTATTTCCCATCCTAAAAAAAACAGGTTTAAATTGAATGCTCTTTATGTTAGAATTACCTGGTTTACTTCATGAGATGTTTACTACATAAATAATAATGGTTTAGGGTTTGTTCCAACAGAAAGAAACAGCCTACATGCTTCTCTATTTCGGCCGCATATCTGAGATGAGGCAGAAAATTTTACGTGTCTGCGTCACCAAAAATTCCGGAGTCACGGAAAGTTTCTGCAATAAACCGTAGCAGAAGACTAAGCCATTTTAGCCTCCTCCCTAACGATATAGCGGCTAGTCAAGCTATAGATTTAATATCAATATGTAAAACAGAAACGACTATTTACGCCCATAGCCCATTTTATCTCACATTAAGAACCGATTGAACACCTCGTTAGTTGACAAAAGGTGCAATGGACATTAAAATTTACATATTCAGCGAATTGCCTCCATTTGTGAGGGTCAAATGTGGGAGTTTTGCACGTAAAATACATAAAATGCGACATCCTTTAATACCTGTAAACAAGGATTGAGACTTAAGCTTGGTAGGATATCTTGTTATCGAAGAAATGGCATTAGTTGGAGCTTAAACGCATTTGAATAAACCATCGTACTTAAGAGAAATAATGTTTGTTCTGATCTCAAAATATCGAATTACTTGATGGAGTTGAAACATGGAAACAAGAAAGACTGTAGAACACAGAAGAATACAGCAGACAAAATATACAAAAAATGATAGCGATTTCTGACGAATACATAAGTTGGCACATGCACGCAAGCGACGTATACGCACAGAAACCCTCCAAGTACGATGCAGTGGTGTTTACGAAGTAATGGTTTCATATTACTCTTTCCACCCATTGAACTGAAGTCCAGGGTGTTGTTTATATTAGCAAAGGGGAGGCCTTGACTTTACAAGAAACCTATGAAATTCTGCCTTAAAGGATTATTAAACACTAGCAATTTGTTTGGCCTAGAAGAAAACAGTTTTGTTATCGAAGCAACATTATTACAAAGTAAAGCAGTGACACTGTCCCTATAATGTCATTTAATGTTGGCATTAATATTCTAGGCGGTAAAGCATTTCTTCCAATGCACTTACTACCAAGTTTTATCATTGATTTTATCTCATCCGTAACCTGAAGTAGATTGGAAAGACTTTGTTAATATAGAGAAGTAAAGTCTGATCTAAACGGCAGATAGAAGCTGTCAAATAATATGAAAGTTGATACGTTCCGGTGCCAAGAACAACATGGCAGGTGGCAAGATAGAAAATTCTATACACTGTTAGAATTTACGTTTGAAAGGAGAGCCGCTAGAAGTGCCAAGCTAAACTGGACACCTAATAGGTCCTTGGATATGCAAGAATTCGATTCTAAAGAAGAATAGAGCTACAGAGTGTGAGAAACATTCACAATTTTACTTCCATGTATTAAACATTTGCAACACATATATACAGTCATTGGAAAGTCAAAGCGGCGAGGCGCTTCTTTAGCCAATAATTTTGCCCGCTCAGAACAAAAGTTCAAAGAAGATGTAATGTATTCTATGAATTATGTGAAGCGACTTTAAGTAGTAAAAGGCTATGTACAAGTAGGTGACAGCTCGTCCGCCTGCAAGCACCATGGTAAACTATTTACCTTAGGTAAATAGAGAACTTTCACAACGTGCTCGAAGATAATACCTAGGTACTCAAGTAGCTAATACATAAGTATTCTGTCGCTTGGAGTTAGCTGGGAAATGATATGAGTACTTCGGCTATCTTCGTTTATACTCGGATGATCCGAGTCGGAAGTCTGATCACGTAAGGTTAATGCAAACGTTGAGGTCAGAAGATGTTATGTGCATAGCCTATGAAGGATCGCTTGCACTTTGATGTTGTTACGAAGCCAAGGAGATCCTTAAGTCTAGTTTGCGATCTAAGATACTATTATCTTGCATGACCAAACTGCAAACCTTTCAAAAACATAATTAGTCATTGCTAAAATTAATGTTGACCTTTTTCTATTACCTCTGACATAAATTCGGACATATTACTTACTGAAATAATTACTAACAGACCTCTCAATTTACGAATACTTGACATTCATAACCGCACGCAAAGAAACTTGTGTAATCTCTCAAAGAGTGCTAGAGTCACTTATAACGTTAGACTGAGAAGCAAGAAACATAGTGCGGGACATTAGATAATGGAGCAATTACACTTGGTCGTTAGTCCGTTTTCGGGTGCTCGAAAGACTGCTCGAATTCGGGCCCCCGATGCATTTATTACACTTGAGTAGTTGAATGAAGTTAAACCATAAAACCAATCAAGGGAAGACGGATTTTCCGAAGACGGGTACTCGACTACGTTTACTTACACTTGGTCGTTTGTCCGAATTCCGCAATCAAATTCGGGCTAACGACCAAGTGCAATCGCGCCATTAGAGGCAAGAGTCTGAGTACCAAGTAATGAGCAAATTGTGCAAAAGTTTCGAAATAACAAGATACACAATATTGGTATCCGAGCGAGTGACTTTTGACCGTTGTATGGTCACCTAAATGCTATAAATATCACGAAATTGAATTGGAATGAAGTGAATGAGCTAAACAATCGCCAATTACTGTTTGAAATTTTCGACTTTAGCACGGTTCTCATACTGTATTAGGTAAATAGACGTAGATCTAAATGTATTGTGTATTTAGGGTTGCCATACAGGATTTAAGCTGAGCTTATGTGCGTGAAATTATAAATGCCCTGAATTTTCAAAAAAATAGAAAACTAATTCACTTAATCGACATGGGAATCGATAGTAAAAGTACTGTAGTGAGCAGTAATGTGATTTATATTTTAAGCAGCCGGCAATATTTAGCAACAAATCATCCTCTATTATTGATATATGCAAGGAAATATATAAAGAAAGCAGTTTATCATCAAATATCTGGAATTTTCTACGGAAATTGGGAACCCTATGTGTATTACGGTCTACGGTGCGGTGCAATCTGTAGATCTTCTTAGGAACTCTGTCGCCTGTGGCGTGTCTCGTTGTAAATCACACGCTTCTTGCACCAATTTAGGGTTGCTTGTTTTTATTTAAGGTTGTCAAGAAATTAGTGGGCTGAAGCTAAGGTTATTTTTTGTATCAGGTTTTGCAGGGACTTTAAATCTTAACTTGGACGAAAACGCGTTGCTAAAATCCACTTTAAGCTCTTGAAATTGAGACTGATATCATCATTATGAGGAAAATTTCGTGAAAAAAGTTTTGAGTATGAATGTGGATGAGTATATGGGTAGAAGAAGACCAAAGAAACGATGGATAGACTGTGTTAAGAAGGATATGGTAAGAAAAGAAGTGTCTGATGAGATGACGAAAAATAGAGGAGTATGGAAGAAGAAGACATGCTGCCCCAAATGAATTGAGATAAGAGCAAGAGAATGATGATGATCATTTTCGCTTTTAATACCCTTTCTTATTCAGGTTGTGCTCGATTCATGCGTATATAAGTTGAAAACTAAATTGTTTCCTATCCAACATTAGATCTTCTCTCACATCGCTGTACCCGAATGAAAAGTGTATTTCAACGCACATTACATTCACACTGTAACTAGTTTCTCATCGATTTGTAAGTTATATCAGCTGTCAAACTACAGATCTACGAGTATTGCCTAGATTGCTCAAGTTTCTATCATCATTTTAAAGATGACATACCGGTAAGCAAGTGCAGTTGCAATAGTTTTACAAATACTGTAACGATGCGATTGCGTACCTAATGTTTCCATTGCGTGACTTTTTGCTTCTTGATCACCGGACATTTGGAAAAATATGTATTTGATTACGCTACTAGTTGTGTCGAAAGACGATAATTTTTGGGTATTCTGAAAATTTGAGAAATACAGAAATATGACAGTTGCACGTTTAGAAAAGCTGATAATCATCAAGAAGTTTAACTACTTACTTGAGCGTTTCTTATAATCCAACAGTGAGGTTAAAATGAAACAATCAACGGTCTCCAGTAGCTGTCGGCTCCAGACTTACTGCTTTCATCATCATCATATCAGCCCAGAATGTACCAATGCTGGGTATAATAAGCATACTGCTTTAAGATAAGTTATGGAATCAGGCGTTACTTTGCGGAAATCCATGGCATTAAATGCTATGAAAAATATTTAGTTTTAATACCGCTAGACAAAAATATCCAGGTCTGAAAGCAGGACACAAATCCCACCGTCATGCATATGCACACATACAAAACAAGTGAGAAATAATTAGCATGCCATGCAACCAAACCTTTACTCGACACGTAAAAGTAAGTGTCGAGTAAAGGTTTGGTTGCATGCCCTCATGCATATGCACACATACAAAACAAGTGAGAAATAATTAGCATGCCATGCAACCAAACCTTTACTCGACACTTACTTTTACGTGTCGTGTACGTGTGCATATGCATGAGGGCGGGAGGGTGGGCCCATATGTGCATGTGCATATGCATGACGGTGGGATTTGTGTCCTGCTTTCAGACCTGGATATTTTTGTCTAGCGGTATTAAAACTAAATATTTTTCATAGCATTTAATGACATACTGCTTTAACTTACTAAAATTGTTGTATAAACAGAGTTCCTGATTACATTTGTTATTCGCACCTGATCTGACGGAGATGCTTAGGAGCAAAGCTGTGCGGAGATGCGTAATTCACCCTACAGCCTACTGCAATATTAGAGGATGCTCACGCTATCCTAGAACCAAGACTTCAAAGACATGTGACATCTACCAACCCGCAGTGGTCCCGCGTGGTGGATTATAGCCCAATGAGAGGAGGCCGTGTGTCCCAGCAATAGTTACATTATAGGCAAATTATTCTTATGCTATGCTCACTGTCAAATAAATTATGAATAAATGACACCATGTACTGCACACACCCCTAGAGTACAATTTAAACATTGCAGTAATCTACCCAAGTATTTGCCTCTAGCGAGTCACTTGTTTTACACCCAACGTGATGCTTAACAAGCAAGTTAAGTGAGTTTTACTTAGAATTTTTTACCCTTAAACTTAGACAGAAATAAGACTTGCTTATTGAAAAAGCTTTCTTTATTTTTAAACCTGTCTAGGCTTTTTAAATAAGAGGTCCCTTGTGGCTTGAAGCATTATAGTTATGTTACATACCAGCATTATGAACCAAAGCCGTGTGTATCCAAACTAATATTATAAATGCGAAAGTAACTCTGTCTGTCTGTCTGTCTTTCTGTCTGTCTGTCTGTCTTTGCTTCACGCCTAAACTACTGAACCGATTTGTGTGAAATTTGGTAAAGACATAGTTTGGAACTTGAGAAAGGACATTGGATAGTTTTTATTACAAAAATAAAATAAAAAAAAATTAATTCCGGACATACAGCGCCATCTATTGGTCAAGAGTCGGCATCAATTCAGTACTGAAAATTCATCGGAAATATGTAAATAAATAGTAAAAAGGTATGAAAAAAATAATGTAATACAAATTTTAGTACCTACAAAGAAAATGCTCTAACGGAGTATAGATAACTAGCTGTGCCCGCGCGGTTTCACTCGCGTGTTTCATACGTTGGTGTTTATCAAATGAGATTTAGTGTGTTAATGTTGCAAGAAAATGTTCCAAGTTAATATTACAAGAAAACAGCATTAAAAATACCATCCTGAAACACCTCGAACTCAAATAGGAATAGTTTTCCCGCTGCCATGACTTCACAGGTGGTTCCGTAGGTGCCATGGCAAGACATTTCAGTAACGTATTTACGCATCGAAAAATAAACAGCTCCTGACCGCTCCTGGGTGAAAGGTTGAAACCTTTCCCAGTTGTTAGACACGTGGCGCACAATGCTGGCTCGAACACGTGGCCCAGACAGGCGCATTACTTTGTGTAATTTATTTCATCACCACTGCTCTCAAAACGGTGAAGGAAAACATCGTTAGGAAACCGGCATGTCCTAGAACCAAAAATTCGAAGACATGTGACATCTGCCAAACCGCACTGGGGTCCGCGTGGTGGATTTGCCCATACGCAAAAAAAGCGCTTTCACATTCAAATTGGCCAACGGAATTAAAACATCAAAATGACCTTCTTTGAAGTTTCCTGAGGATCGGATTATTTTTACTCCCTGTTTGTCCCTTGAAGGTTTGACACACCTGGAACTCAAATGGAAATAATTCTCCCGCTGCCATGAGTGATGCATCAAATAGGATAGAGATGAAAATAAGCATGCGCCATCGCCAGGAATATTTACTATTTGGCTAAGAATTTGCACCCCATTAGTAGTGATAATAATTTGATTATCCATTTTAATTAAACAATGCTCAAAACCTATTAGTAACAAATAAATTGGGAATGTAATTTTTTATAGCTAACAGCTAGCTAGCAGCTAGCTTTTGTAACACCAGCCTAAACCGTACGTAGGTATTCAAGGACACCTTTTCTAGGAAGAACAACTAATACTAAAAGACCTAATAAAGTTAAACCAAAGTGTGAAATTCACAATAAGTGATTCGCGAAGAAATAGACATAACAAAATTCCAACCAGGCAATAGGTAAGAACACAATAAAATGATTATCCTCCAATTTAAAATTACTTAGTGAAACACCAAAACGAAGACAAACCAAACAACGATGATGTCAAATTAGTAACAGCAAAATATCGCAGAACAGAAATGAGCTTGATCGTGTATCGCTTGAGTTCGTTTTTTGAAACGTTTTTTTCTTACCTTTCCGCAGACGCCTGCATACTGAAAAATACTGGCCACCTAGAAATTGGAATAAAAACTTTAAAACGTTATAGAACCTCATTTCAATACCTTTCACCAGACGCCTGCATATCACTGAAACATACTGGCCACCTAGAAATTCCGCTTAAAAACTGAAGATAAACCTCAAGGAACTTCCAAATTCTTATTTCAACGCGTTGTCGTAAAATGCAATTTTTGGATCTATATCGGTTTCCGAATTCTAATTTCAATGTAAAGTATGCAATAACGCGTTGACGTAAGATTCAATTTGGATGTTTAACTTTTTTCATACAAACATTAAAAACCCTTTTTTGTACCCTTAAGGGCCGAATTTCGTAAAACCTTTTCTTAGTGAGCACCTAGAAGCCAAAAGGAACATTCAGGCTTTACATTCATATCTCTAACTTTAAAAACATAGGACTTTCATACAAACTTTGACACCCCTTTTCAACCCCTTGGGGTGCGAATTTAAAAAAATCCTTTCTTAGTACGCGCCTGCACCCCCTAGAGATTGCTTGTGCCAAATTTGAGTCCTTACGGCCCAGTAGTTTCCGAGATTTCGTGATGAGTGGTCAGTGAGTGGACTTCTCCTTTATATATATAGATTTTGATCGCGCAATGGTGTCGATCGTTACACGAGTTCGGTTCATGTTATTGTTTTAATTCATCGGAAAAAAGTAAATGAATAGTAAAAAGGTATGAAAAAATCCCTCCGGCAAGCCGCAGGAGGAGGTAGATTTCGAAGAAGGTGCTGGAGCGTCCGACTATTGAAAATTTGTATAAAGAGTTGTACTTATGTGTACAATCTACAAAAAAAAAAATATGATTTCAAAATCGTTGTCCTGTAATGGAAAGTTTACCCTTTTTAAATTCTCTCATAAGAGTTTAGCATGGAAACGCCCTCAAAAGTTTAGTTATAATTTTTTATTTCGAAAACTATAAGTTTTATCGCTAAACTTTGAAGGTAACAATTGTAAAGTAAACAATAGGCTTTCAAAAAAAAATATTTGCGACGGTCAAAATGTTTACTGTTTCGGAGATATGATTTTTTTTCGCAAAAAAATCGGAATTTTCAACCCCCTCCCCAATTTAGGGGTTGCATCAAAAAAGTTTTAATTTAAAGATGTCCGTATTCGTACTCAGAGTGATAAAAATGAGAAACTGTTCAAAAATTTTCCATAGGAAAAAAGTTATGGCCAAAAAACTGACTTTAGAAAAACCGCCCCCCCGCCGCCCCCCATGGACGAATTCCGCCCATTCACGAACTTAGCCTAAGTTTTGACCGTTTCGATTTTTTGGCCAAGTTTGAAAGCAATCGGTTCATAATTGCGACCTGTAGAGTGTGGCTAAATTTTGCTTGTCACCCATATACATACGTATTCCCCGTAGGTGAGAGACCAATAGGTAGATTTTTTTTTTTCAAAAAAAGGAAATCTACCTAAAAAATAATCTATACTTAATATTATAAAGCAGAAGAGTTTGTTTGTTTGGTTGAACGCGCTAATCTCAGGAACTACGGGTTCAAAATGAAAAATTCTTTTTGTGTTGGATAGTCCATTTATCGAGGAAGGCTTTAGGCTATATAAAATCACGCTACAACCATTAGGAGCTGAGCAGGAATGAAAAATGTTGCAAAAACGGGGGTTTTTTTTTTCCTTTCGTTTTTCTCTCTTATGTGACGCAGATGAAGTTACGTGGGTCAGCTAATAGATAGGCTATAATTTATCTTGGAAACTTGAACACCAGATGCAGAATCGCAACAGACCAGCTAAACTATAAGAGATACAAATACGACACCTTAGAGAGAATAAATTTGAAGATCTGAAACACCTGATGTGGAACTCCAATAGCCCAGCTACACCATAACACATATAGGAATGACGTCTTAGCGAAAGTTGTTCAATCTGATGAGCACTCTATGTTGACTTATAAAAATCGAAGATCTGGGACACCTGTTGTGGAACTCCAATAGCCCAGCTACACCATAACACATATAGGAATGACGTCTTAGCAAAAGCTGTTCGGTCTGATGGGCATTTCCTGCTGACTTATAAAAATCGAAGATCAGAAACATCTGATGTGAAAATTATTGCAAAGCTATCACTAATTTCACTGTATAAAATAACATAAGCTGGGAGTACCTCCACGCGGTGAAGGCGGTAACAGTTTAGGACTGATTGCCTACCCGGTAGCCTACCCGGTAGCGCCAGGAAGCAGTCACTAAGATTTTAATATTGATCAGGTATCTTCACAACAAATCTATTGCCATGCCTAGATAGAAGTCAAATCTTTCTCGATGTTCCAAAGGAGCTAAAAGATTGAGGATCATAAGATCCCAAGAATCTACCGAAGAGCGTCAGGAGAGACTTGATGCTATTCGAGAACATCAGGCTGCAACTTGCTCCGTGGAAACCTCTTCGGATCGCGAAGCACGCCTGCGTTCTCAGCGTATTTACGCATCTACATCCAGGTCTCTAGAGACCAGTGAAGAATAGATGCACGACTGACTGCTGATCGTGAACGTCATGCATTGTCTCGCGAGTCGGAGACGTTCACGGATAGAGAAATGCGCTTGAGTTCTCAGTGTATCTACGCATCTGCTTCTAGGTCTCTAGAGACAAGTGAGGAACGAGATGCGCGACTGTCCGCTGATCGTGAGTGACATGCATTGTCTCGCGAATCGGAAACGTTTACCGATACAGAATCACGCTTGAGTTCTCAGCGTATTCGCACATCTACTAACATGTCTTTTGAAACGAGTGATGAACGTGATGTGCGACTAACTGCTGCTCGAGATTATCATACATTGCCCCGATCACGTACACAACAAAATATTCAAAATCAGTTAGAATGTGTGAGAAATAATTGCTGGAGTACGGCATGAAGAGACAGAAGAAAAGCGCAACGAACATTTGAATTCTGATCGACTTCGACATTGTCTGAACAGAATGTCGATATCATCTGAAGAATCAGATGTGTCTCAAGATATAGCCGTAGGGCATGGCGACCTTCCTTGGGTTGATAAGGAACGGAGTGCATTTACGTATACTCCTATGATTGAATACGCCACCACATATTCCGCCATCGGAGGTATGGTTCAAAATTGTACTTTTTGTGAAGCTGTTATTATGGGAAAAAGAAACAAACTTTATGTGTTGCTCAGATGGGAAAGATCCGTTATTTTCCCGTCCCCGGGCTCATAGAATTCGACATCAGACGTTTCAAATCTCCGATTTTGACGACCCCGTTGTCGCTGGCATAAGCAACAGGATCCGCGTACGAAGTCGCGGGCAGAAGCTAGTTGTTCTATACATTTCCTACTAAAGAATGATTTTTAAAGTTTTTGAATATAATTTATAAATTCTAAAAACAACAATATCATCATTAACATTTGAAGAAGCATCTGTTAGCTTGCAACAGAACTTAACATAATGATGACGCAATTTTATATTTCCGATAAGTGTCAAGATCATCTTCATAGAATGACACTTGTTATAAACAAAATTCGTGGCCACCAAGTGTTTATGAATTTAATTATATTGTTTCTAATTTGTATGCTGTGTTGCCAATGAAAATCGAACAAATATTCACATTTGAATAATGGGTTACAAAGGTTAATTATGGATGACTGAATATACAATTGTTTTTCTTGTCGTGATCGGCTCCTCCACTTCTAAGATATGCATTATTATTAGGTACTTCTCGATTACTTGTCATCTGATCAGACACCAGCTCCTTTCTTGCTAAATCATCCTTTACACAGTCTATCGTTTCTTTTCCCAGTTATTTTTCTGAATCATTTCTTTATAAAGCATCCCATCCATCCGTTACTTGGAGTCGGCAACAATTTTATTTGCTTTCTTTCTCTTCATTCCTTTATTGTTGATTCCATTTTCTCTTACCTACATCAAAGGTATGATTTCCGAAGTGTTAAGTTTATTTATCTCTTTCATGATTGTGACATCGACAGTTTTAAGACCATTTTCCCACTGCGCAACCCTCTGATGTTAAATTACAATAAACGGAGGTACTAGAACCTATGACTCCCATAACTTTGAGCTCCCTATACGGTGTTGGTGTAGTACATACCTCGGTCCTTTTAATTACAGCTCCGCCAGTTTCGCCGCGGGCTAGCTTTCCGCACATAGAAAATCAAGACCTTTACTAGCCTTGTTCTTGTCAGACTCAGATAATATATTACAGCATGTTTACACTTTGATTAGTGCAAGTGATTAGTGAGCTAAAATTAGAAGTAGCGCGATCTTTAGATGTGGTAGTGAATACAGTACCTTCATTGCCTTCATTAGCTACGCGTATTTATGCAATGCGGTTTTAGTTTTTTATATGTAGATCATTTGGAGGTATTAAAAATATCGGAAAATTTCTCGATGTGGACATATACACATTTTTAACGATCCGGCACATCTTTAATAGCATCCGATGTTAAAGGTTAGTTGGTTTCTGCTAATTGGACACGCTTTTTAATGGCGGTAGCTCTATACTAATATGCAACAGCCATTGAATTTGTATTTACATCGGCTTAACCTGGGACACTTTCCTATTCATCTCAACTCTAAATTCAACTGTATAAAATAATCCTACCGTTACAGGAGTCAAGCACATTTATTTCCTATGTGATATATTTTAGAACAATAAATTTTATAGCACATGTAAACTATTTGGTCTAAATGTTTATCTATAAACTATCTACCAGCTTCCTATTATACCCCGTATTAGGTAGGTTTTGTTACATTATCAAGCAAGATAAAGTACATGCAAGTAATATTAATAATGTATCGTTTAGAAAATGACAAGAACCATTATTCTATTGATTTTACTGCTTGTTTTAGAACATTCCTAACTGCTTAACAACTTCGGTATCAGGGTATCAGATAGGTCGTTTTGAAACAAATGAAGCACGCCAAGTAAATCAACACAGTTTCGCAAAGTCAATATGGTTATTAGTTTCGTAATGAATTCAGAAGTCGGGAATGGTAAATCGTGATGATAATAATAGATAGTATTTTAGTAGTCTAATAGATTTAATAATCACGCTCTAACACGTAACTGGTATGAGTGGAGCTAGATCAACATTAAATTTATAGTTTCCTAGAATTCGTTCGATATTAATTACGTGTCATAACAACTTTTCTACGTGTTTTAGATTGTCAATCTGTATTTGTACATCGGTAGTCTTCTACTTCAGATCTCAACATCGGATGATAAACCTTTGTTATATTGGATAATAATATAATAATAATAATATTTATTCACAGGACAACCATACAGATTAACTTAATAATAAACACAAAATAGACAGATCGTTGTATTTGAAATGGTACAGTGTAGAGATGGTTTGGCTGTCTTTAGACTGATTCGCCCTATCCCCTCGTACCAGTATAAAACTGTATCGCGAGCGGATAGTATTCCTCGAGATTTGCTATTCAAATCATCATCAATCCTTTACATCTCGGTTCAAATATACAATCTCATTCTAACAACAGATAAAGATTATTATCTACCAACCAAAACGCATGAACACAAGGTAGAAAGCGAGTCCTACTTCCAGATAGTTCACAATAGCATAGACAACAGGCTCTGGGGTTTCCCGGTCAAGTGTCGTGTATGTGAACGCAGGGTACTTGTTAAAGTTGTTTATACAACACGAAGTGATAACGAACGGCTTCTATTAAGTTGGCTTTATGGTGTAGAAGCATTTTATTATGGACTTATAGTACCTCAATCTAGAAACGCTGGTTAATAATCATCATTGGGTATAGTCGTAATTTTGGACCTCCTATAATGTTTCATCGTTTCGGAGAATTTTAAGATGAGTCAAAAGGACCTTACTGACGGTCGACCACTTTTCAACTTTATTTCTCAGTGTTTAAGATTACTGAAAATTGATCGACCATCAGTGTCTTCGCTTATGATGTTCTTCACAGAAAGAACAACTGCAAATTCATTAGAAAAAACCTTCTTTTCTCTCAATTTTGTGACAATGTTTACTACTGGCCTGATCTTTTCACCACACTTTCCTCTAACCCAGATTTATGGCGGTCCACGCACTTTTATCTTCATAAGTAGGTTCATCTGACATTTCTTCATTTATGCAAATACGTAATTATCATTCTATTGTCATACTTCCGTCTGCTAAGTTAACTATCCGCCTACTTTTCTCAGTAAAGTCATAAACACCAAACATGGTAAATGGTGTTTCAAATAAAAATAAAAAACCGCGCTAAAGCGCCAATTTTGGTAAGGTAGATTCAGAAATGGTTACGAAGCGTCATTAATTAACTCTAGCAAGTTTATGATCTGTCATCGATCATGTGAACTTTGTCGAATAGTGTTCGAGAATTTCTAAGCATCAAGACGTTTCAGAGTTGTTTCAAAATATCAAAGTCAATAACTTCTTTGTACCTCCTCAAAGTGGAACATCGACTGTCCAACATACGCATCTTATTACTTCGTACTTATGAAGCGATGCTTGTATATGATAAACCTCTTACGAAGCTTATCAGGCAAGACTACCGCTAATGCAATATAGAAAGTGAGTCCCACTTCTTAAACGGCCTAACAGACACTGAAAGTGTTTTGTTCCGGTAGTATCGTGTAAAATTATACGAGGACTTTAACTCACACGGTTATAGTAAAAGTAACAGTATATCTTCACGATTTTCGATAAGAAGTGAGACTACCGTGTCTGCAAACCGCAGTAAGCAAATAGTATGCTTCAGTGAATACGAAAGATAATAAGCCAGAAATAGACACCGTAAGAAGTCTCGGATTGGTCAATGCACAGAAATGCAGTTACCGGATTGGCTTACATAATTGGCTAGCAGCCTGAGTGTCTAGTTACTTGTATTGACAGTTCTTCTGCTTAACCTTTGGTCTCACTGGGCAATGCATCTGGTATTCGTGTCATGTGTCCCAAGTTGGGAAACATTGCGTCGCGAGTATGAGCAAGACATGAGACAAGACAAGTGTGACCATTGGATATTTAATATCCAATGGTCACACTAGGATCCATCCGTAAATAAATGTTATTTATTAATAATGTTATGCAAAATATTTAGTTTTAGGAGATATTGCGCCGACGACCGCTAGGGCCAGAACGTTCGCAAGGTGTCGAGTGGACTGGTGTGCATATTTTTGCGTGCAGGAAGGCGGAGAGTGCTGTACTCGTATGTAAGACGGGATTCGTTTTGCGGGATTAAAAATAAATACTTTGCATAACATTTAATATCGGGACGGGACAATACAAAGAAAATCATAATCCAATAGTTTTTACAAGCCAGTAACAAGTCGGTCTATCTAGGAGTCCGCGTAACACTGGTCAGTTTCTCTCACTCGTCAGATTATTTAATTCGACAGTTTCGTTGATTCGTCACTTTCGCTGATTGGACACTTGTGTGAATTCAACAGTTGCGTCAACTCGACAGTTTCCATAATTTGCCAGTTTCGTCGATTAGTTAGTGCCATACGCTTGTCGCTTGTGTAAATCTCTCTGAATGTCATGAAATTTCCGCAACAAAAAACGCCTGATTCCATAATTTGTTTTATTTATGCGCTTTGCAAACTCTATACACAGACAATGCATCGTAATGCTGGCTGATAAAACTTGAACCACCATTGCATTCGAAGTTTGAACATAGCAGTACAAACAGTGACAAGTTTCTGCTCTATTGTTTACAAACACCGTTACCTCATTTGTCTTACGACCCGCGTGGGATGCTGTTCAACGTTTTTCATCAGTTTATAAAGCTTTGAGTAGGTTAGAGTAAGTTTATTTTATCTTGATGTCGTTTAACAAATAGCGAAAATGGCAGAAAATTCTAGCTGTACAATTTGAAACATGGAAGAAACAGATCAAGCATAAAGAACAGCCAAAAGCCAGCTAAAGTTTAAGTTATGCTTGCCTACGTTGGTGTGTGGATGGGTGACCACCAATTACATACCAAGTAACCTTCGTGCCTCAGAAAGCAAGTTAAGCAGTTGGTCCCGGCTGTCATTTGTAGATCTTTGACAGTCGACTCGTTTTTCCCAAAAAGTCTGACAACCTGATTTACAAAGGGGTATCGTATTACCCAATAATAAAGAACTGGGTGTGGAGGTCATGTACGCAGTCGCTCCATGTACTGGTATTCAGCTGTATGTACGGTAAGACTGGAAGCCGATCCCAACATAGTTGGGAAAAGGCTAGACAGATGATTATGGAAGGAACAGTTAATTTTTTGGAAAACTCCTCCTTTGCACACCTGACTAACCACGAATGTAAGTACATTCGCCCTTATTCTGTAAGTAATTTAAAAGAGGCCGACCATCAGTAAACTTGTCGGTAGTACCTACCTGTACTTAGCTCGTTGTTTTCCTAGAGTGCTCAACGCAAAGTCAACGAAGACGCGAGCGAAAGCTAAGAATCACCACGGAGGCCTAGTTCAAGTCGTAAAATTAATGGAGATTTACTGCTTATTGCACCTAACCTGACCATAAACTACGTTTCATTGAACTCATAAACCTCTGGATCCCATTATCTTTATTGTAATATAAAGCTAGAACTCAGGTTATCTTAAACCACGCAACGGGAGACTGAGATTTAAAATCTAATTAGATTTAACAAAGTCGAGTCTAAAAATACTGAACAAGAATGTTCGGTGAACGACAACTAATGAATAAAACAAACCCATAAAAACAACAAACAAGTTCTTCACTGATTCACAAGAAACACCTCACTCAAGTCATAACTTAAACGGACAACTTGTATCGGTAAAAACTCAACAGAAAACTTCAGTTATCAATCATAAGAGACGAAGGAACGAACGCATAAGGAAACTGTTATATAGAAATTCTATGGCTTGACTGCTCTCGGCAAATCGAGGTTTGCCAATGATAAATGAACCATATATTACAGTCCACGCAACTAACACAATAAAATCACGTAACTTTCGTTCTAATTTCCCTGTAATGTCATGTTAGGCCAATAAATACATCTTGGCGGAATTTAAAAGTCCAAATATTTCTTCTATGAATACGATACCCGATTTGCACGGCTACTTATCGTTTATGGACTCCAATAATGCGCCATAACTTAACTGACATTATCCGGCACTGATTCAGAATTATATGCGAATTAGAAATGCATTTTCGGTTTAGTATTACCGAAACTTACATTAGTTTAAGCATTTCATAGACAATGCTTTAGAAAAGGAAGACGTTTGAAGTGTGAATTACACAACCAATGATACAGCCAGCCGCTCCGGTAGTCAGTCATTTTCGGGGAACAAGAAGTGTTAATTCTTTTAAAATGATTTCACAATTGTATCTGTGAATCAAAGACACAATGAATCTTCAAAAGGGGCTACGAAGCGGTAAAGTATGATTCGTTAACGGATATGGAAAGTAAGAGTATTTAGTTTGACAGCTCGGCAGCCATCTTGGATTTTGTGTCAAAGGTCGGTGCGCGCAGGTTTCACCACAAGCAGATGGGTTATTTCGCACACGATCGTAGACGCCAGAACAAGTTAATGAGATGATAATGTGCTCAAAGTATAGTTCGTGATGACATTTCACATGTTACGTTTCAAATGATTTGATTAAATAATAAGACAAAAATTGCTGGGAAACGCAACCGCTCTCTGCGATAATATCTTTACCATTAGACGAGTGAACTATTGTTCATGACATAATCATTTCATTTTCTCGTGTTACTCCGTCTTATTGTTAGGATCTAATCGTGATTGGTGAGCATGAGGTCCTTTTTTTTTTTTATTAGGATGGGAAATCATCAAATGACTTCTCCCACTCTGGGCGGAGCGGGAGGGAGTGTCAGACTCTTACTGACTAAAACCCATCCTTGTTCCTTCCTCGCCCTTTACGTTCCGGGGCCGCGGTATCTCTTTCGAACAGTCCCGCAACCCCGGCAGAGCATGAGGTCCTGCGTTTGAAATGTTTGAATCCTGTGTCGTGCAAATTGTCATTGGGTTTTTCGATCCGGAATCTCTGAGTAGCAGCCACGGAGTCTGAATTTGTTCCCGGCCTCATGGGACCTAAAACATAACCGGTAAAATATGGGTGTACTAGGTATTAGGAACACTTCTGCCTAACCCTTCGGAGACAACAGGCGTGATGTTACGATGATGATGTTAGGATCTGTCTTTTTAAACTTTCACGATCAGAACACATTATAAAACATATTATGGGAACGGGTATTTATCGATAAGCCTGTGACATTGCCGTCGGCGTGTGCTGTCCTAGTGTGAACCGGCCCTAATTATAATTTATGAAGATCAAGTGAGGGTAGTTGAATAAACGCCTTCGCTTTGCTGTGGCGGTATCTCCAATACTTCAGTCTTCCCGCGACCACGGCTGGTGCAATCCGGTCGAAACGTCTATATGTATGAAAGGTAAAATTCGCGATAAATAAAAAACTTTTAGCCGCTTCTGAAGTTTCTGTCAGACTGGTTGTCTAGTCAGAGATTGTATCAGCGTCTGTAGCGGAATTAACCGTCTGCATAAATACATATTCTTCTCTTCAAAGAGCCTACATATTGTTACGCGTTGACTTAAACAATGCATATTCATTCAATTTACGCCCTAAATAAGCCAGAACATGAGGTTAGTACACCAGTAAACCAGTAAATAGAGGAAATGCAGACGAGTTCAGGGGCAGTGACCCGAAGAGCCGTCAGGTACCGTGACGTACGAACGCCATACGATTTCATCTAAACCGCTTTTGAAATACGTCATTTAAAACCATAAGGACCAAAAATGGCAATGGAAACGGAATTTGGAACCTCTCCCAAAATATTCGAAAGTTAATCACGTTCACGACGACGCAATTCCCTGATTGCGGCTTTGTTTAGGAATGCGGAAGATTCTAATAATTTTACATGTAATTTCCGACCGATTTAACGATCGTAATTTAAGACGATAAACCTTGATTTGAAGTTAACAAACCTTCATGAATATTTAAATGTGTCTTTGTTATTAAAGTATCAAACAATGTACTTAATTGCTGGTATTATGGTTTGCTTTGTTTACGAAATCGCATATTTTATCTGTGACTATTTTGGTCGCAAATACATATTCAAAGAAATTCCCATCATAGGTTTCGTAAAAGGCATTTAAGTATCAGTATGGTTTTATTAAAATGACAGCGAATAACATTCGTCTCCATAGTTTAATATGCTAATTCATGCGTGATATACTCGTATTATTCTCACGGTAATATTTCTCCGATGAAAGCTTTTACGTAGTCAGAAGACGTTGTATGATTGGTGTTACCCGATCCTTTTCGGAATGATAAAGCAAAAACAGCATGTAATTTCCTAATCTGATCTCAACAAATATATAATTAAGAGTGGTATTTGATTGACGGGAATTTGACAAAGTTATCAAGTCCGATCTATATTCGAACAAAAGAATGGTTTGGAAAGCGAAATTGAATCAGTTTATCATCAAGTGTCTCGAAGGCTCTTTACTTGCTAACATGGCTGACTATTTCTAGATGAAAAAAGACGGAAGCCTAAATAATGAGTTCATCAGAGAACACATTCCATTAATCATCATCACACTCATCATTCTCTTTCCTTTATCCCAATTAATTTGGGGTCGGCGCAGCATATCTGCTACTTCCATACTTACCTATTACTCGTCATCCAGCAGACACCTCCTTTCGTGCCAAATAATCCTCACACGTACCATCCATCGTTTCTTTGGTCTTCCTCTAACTCTTATAACCATCCACATTCATACTCACAACATTGCTCACGACATTTTCCTCATTCCTCCGCATGACATGCCCATACCACGACGTTCCGTGACGACAACCGATTACTACACAACTTTTCAGTCACCGGCGCGCGGCGGCGGCGCCACTTTCATCCACATTCATACTCACAACATTGCTCACGACATTTTCCTCATTCCTCCGCATGACATGCCCATACCACGACAACCGATTACTACACAACTTTTCAGTCACCGGCGGCGGCGCCACTTTCATCCACATTCATACTCACAACATTGCTCACGACATTTTCCTCAATCCTCCGCATGACATGCCCATACCACGACAACCGATTACTACACAACTTTTCAGTCACCGGCAGCGGCGCCACTTTCATCCACATTCATACTCACAACATTGCTCACGACATTTTCCTCATTCCTCCGCATCACATGCCCATACCACGACAACCTATTACTACACAACTTTTCAGTCATCAGCGGCGGCGCCACTTTCAGACTTCCTTCTATGTACTCATTTCTTATTTTATCCATTCGCGTAATATCTAGAATGGATTCCATTTATATTCTATCAAGATACTGATCAAGTTAGAGATGGTCATCGAAGACGCCGTGGAAGTGGTTCACCACTGTAGTGGTGGTCAATAGCCAATACTACGAAATACTGCCGTGCAAGCAAGTGATACAAAGAAGGAGAATTGTTAGAAAACAGTCGGCATCTACAGAAATCTGCAAAACATAATAAAATAAATAGGTTAAATTGATAAAACTAATCCTTGTAAACACGAGGGACCAATGTTCGCGATGCTATCCGATGCGTGCGTGGCATGCATGTTGACGTGCGCGTGCGCCGACTGCCAGATGCACGAGATTATGTTGTGTGACAAATGTGCGATGCAAAATTGTGTAGGTCATTTTGTTTACATTTTGTTGGCATTGAGTACAATACTAGTATGCGAAAAATGTTTTTTGAAGTTGTGAGCCTTACTGCTGTGCAGTTTGATAAATCGTTACTATGACCTATTTTCGTAATAGCCAATTACCAATACGTAATTGTTACACAATTATTAATAAGAGAATCGACTTCTACAAAACGTAAAAAGTAACTAGGTAATTATATTTGTATTGCTTTAAATGTAAAAGAACATCACGCACATTTAACAAGTCTATTCCACGCCTTTTTATAAGGAAATATTTCTGAACAAAGTATATTTTTTTATTATTCAACGAGACGCCTTTAGCTTCCACATAAAAACACGCTTAGGAATTTATACATAAACGTTAAAACTTAAAAGCACAACAATATCAAAGCCCAAATCAGCAATTCAAATTTCATATATAATCTGAAACGATTTAAAAATCACGTTACGAATACATAAGTAGGAATAATGTGCAAGTTTATGCACAAATCGCGTTGCATAAAAACATTAGACGAAATAGGGGAATAGTTGATCGTAGCAATGAATGCAACGGGAAAGTTCTTGTGAAGGAACACTTGACTTCGATGATGTGACTGACTTGGTTTCTGCTTGCATAATAGCTGTTAATAGCTGTGTAGAACCTGGGTATAACGGCCTGGGAACCGTATGACTACGGAGTAGCGGTGAAGATGCCACGAAAAAGACATTCAGGAACGTTTTAACGGTTCGAATCTGGAATTATTCATAAGTATGGTGCTAACTTGGTCTTTTGTTCGTGTTGTATTTATTGCCGTGTCGTGGAGGAAAGGGCAGCCCGATGTGTAAAATTTTATCCCGGATGACTAAATGCAACCCGCACTGGACCCACCTGGTGGCATTATGGCTCACTTGAAGGGAAGTGTTTTGTCTCAGCAGTGGGGACGTTAAAATACTAATCACGCTGGGCTTCATCATCTGCCTAGCTTTTTCCGAACTATGTTGGGGTTGTCTTCCAGTCTAACCGGATACCAGTATTTTACATGGAGCGACTGCCTATCTGACCTCCACAACCAAGTTAGTACTGGGTAATACGATACCCCTGCTAAGACTGTTTGTCAGACTTGTTGGGCCACTGACTACCTGTAGTACCTGTAACGACTGTCAAAGATATAATATAAATGACGGCCGAGACCAATTGCTTAACTACGCAGGGCATTATCACTATAGTTGAATGATCATGGTAAGAAAACAAGATTTCTCTCAGTTTCTTGATTTTACGTAAAGAAACAAAACCAAGAAACTATCTCTAAATCATCAATAATGGTCCTAAGAAGCGGAGGACCAGTTTCCTTTACGAACGCCGGCACTGATATGCTGGGAAAACATAGGACTTAGAAGATAAATAGGTAAGTACAGCAAGTTAATAAATAAGATAGCTTACCAGTACCAAACGGTTTTCAGGAAGTGATAACGATGCATGAGGTTTAAGATGAATGAAATACTAACCTGAAACAAAAGAAATTATCAATTAATTTACGAACTACCTAATTAAAGTGTTTTAATTCACAGAATATTACAAGCACTAATAAAGATTCTTAAAACAATCAAAGTCAAATTAAATAAGATAGTTAGAGCCTGGACGGCAATACTGGAAGACTTTCCCGTTGACAGCGATTGTGATGAATTTTTTAACAGCCTTATTTCCATGCAATAGTTTCAAGTAAGTACATATTTCTAGTTTGTAAATAATTTAAGTACTTACACATATTAACTTAGTAAAAAAAAGCTTTTGGACAACCAAAACATCAAACAGGCGTTAAATAAATATGGGGGATATTGTTATCAGAACTAAGGACCATTCAAAAACAACATCCTATAAATAGGGTAAACGGACCAAAACATGGTATAGTGGCGTCGGTCCTTTTGTCTCAGATAAGGCCTGCTATTACTTGCGTTCTCGGCGCCCGCGCCGGTGCAGGCGGAAGCGATAAAATTGCATGCCGTGAGGGAATCAGATTGGTGGCGTCACCCCATCTATTGGCACGAGTAGATATAGAGCAATAGTGGCGTGCGTTATCTTGACTGAGTGACTGGTTGCCTTTGGCTACCCTTTTCTTAATTATGCAGGAAAGTGAGAAAATGGAAAGATTTGCCGCAGATGATAGACAAAAGAAAGTCAAGTAGTTTTACAGTTACAAAAACTCGGGTACATATGAATTAAATAAATCGAATCGGGGGCGTCGGCCACAGGTGCCTCGACCACTGGAGGCCTAAGCCTATAAAACAGGTAAGTCAGCTAGATGCTGTTTTGATTTCAAATCAAAATCAAATCAAATCATCTTTATTTGTGAAACACAGGTATTAAAATACGGTCTTATTGTCTTTCAGACAAGTTTTGTAGTATTTATTTAGTAAATAAAAATAAAAAATATAAGGTTCTCCCTTAGGCTTCTTATATTGCTCTCAATTATCTGCATTATAATTTTTCTAAATGGGTGTTTTTGATGTTTCATAATTATTTAGTAGTTCACTTTGACTATTTCTTATTTTCTTGTCATGATGGTGGGGTACCTGCCTAGGTATCATGGCCCTGCCAGGTTCATGTAGGCAGCCTTGGAATAATATCTATAAGTTACTAATAAAATAAATGCTTCACAGTTGAATCATCACCTTCGTTAGTTCGTGATTTCATATTTTATTCTTAAGTTAATTAACGATATTATTCGAAGCACACGCGAATAAGTTATTAATTAAACATTGACAGCTTACTGACCTTTACCGCCCTATGCGATATTTGGTATGGTTGGTATCAATTAAAATTTGAGTTAAACAATACAATTAGAAATAATCTAACAGCTAAAAATATAATGGATTTGAGTTTTCAAAACGTAGTTTATACGTACCTAAAAATTTTCCAGGTACTTTATCAAGTTTATTATCTATCTGATTTTCAGCCCATTTAGAAACCTAGTATTTCTATAGGGATGAGACACATCATCATAATTTAACCATCATAATTTTTCTGCCCTTCGCCATGTTACGGTCGGTTGTGTTGGGGTCGGCGAAACACGTTTTTTTTTTTCATTCACCTCTGTTAACCGTCACGCTATTGTTTACTCCTTTTTCTTACACATCATTATTTAGCAGTGATTGTGAAAAGTGCAAAAAGTCGCTTATGGTCTGACGACCGATTGCAAATGAATATAAGTAATAATAAAAAATGTGAAAATATTCCAACGTAGTAGGTGGATCACGGCTACTCCCTGCTGAGAGGAAGGTGGTTGTTTATGTTGTGAAGAGGTGCCCAAGTTGCATTAAGGGGGATGCTCCAAGGTAGCCCGCGAAATTCAAATTTTCTTACGTTTCTTGCAATTTGCAGGGCATTGCTAAGTTGTATGTTGATAAACATATCGGTCGCGACTGTAAGACGTATTAAGTTACAGAATTATAATCATCTACACGTAAGAAAATTTGAATTTCGCGGGCCACCCTGACGCTTTCACCTTAACCAAAAGTATAACGCAGACTCATTAAACCGGCTACCCTCTCACTCAATCCTTACGGAAAGCCAACAGGAAATCAAAAGAATAAAAAGCAAAATCTGTGGGTAAAGTAAATCAATTATGCTTGAGCGAAGTACAGCAATATGGATCTTACGAAACCACTGATCGAATATCGAAACAAAATGGTTGATTGAACGATCGAAACTCATGAGTTCAGACCAAACCATTAATTACCTGAACGTAACATTGAACGTAATTTATGGTTAGTAATATCTTTATTAGAAGCGTAATGCTGTAAAAGCACAATGATGTACTTTAATGTGTGTACAGTCGACAAAAGAGATGAGTATACAAGCAACCAACTCAACTCAAACTTGTACACTCAAAAAGGAATTTTCTAGCCAGTGTACTAAATTGTTTTGTGGTGTGTACTTTCTTACGGTTTTGAATACCTCGATGTTTTCTTATAGACTCCGTAATGGAGGAAAATCATAGCTTATCAATTGATACGAGAGCAATTTGACTTCTAAGAGTCGATCGGACAATGAGTTATTTTGAATCTTGTAAGTAACGGTTAACAACCTGCGGTAAGTTACTTATTTCTGGTGTTTAGTGCTAAGGAATTCTACATGCAAATTAAAGTTGTTATGGTTTGATTTAGCTCGATTTCATCATACAATCAAACCTGATTTTTGCTTATCACACGCGGTCAAACATCCAGCAATTATGTGTTCTCACCAGGGTTCGAAAATATCCGATATATATTTGTCACCGTAAAATGGTCAAACACGTTATATTGTAATCTCTCTAGCGATATTGTAAACTCTCGAAATATTGTCAAACGAACATACTGCTTACAATAAAACGCATTATTTTTCGTGAAATGCATGCGATGGTAGTCAACTCACGCGTGTGGAGGGAAGGAGGTATAGGAGGCCCCCTTGCCCAGTGGTACCACTCTCATGAAAAGATAATGTACCATTCCTGAGAAATACCGATTAATATAACCTAACCTTAAAACACTTTATACTCCCCTAAAAAGCGTAGTGCTGCACGGTTTAAAGGTACTTAACTAACCTAACGGAGGGTGCCCCAAGTCCCGATTATGGGGGCAGAGATACTTCCTTATGTTCAGTTGACAATATTTCGAGAGTTTACAATATCGCTTGAGAGAAACACGTTATATTGTAATATTACGTGTTTGACAATTTTACGGTGACATATCCGATATTATCAAGTTTGATATAAGTACATCCATTTCTTATTTTATTGTATTATTTATGTAAACTATTTGCATATGTGCTACATAAACATTATAAGAAAAAACTGAAATGTTTTATTTATTTAAAATCAGACTACGGACTTAGAATCCCGACTGACGCCATTAATCCCGACAGAAGTGTTGCCATTTATGGATTAGACTATGTGTTGGCGACAGATCTGGCAACCCCGTTGCTAGGGTTTTTTTAGTTGTTGTTTGGCTAGCGACGGGCGGCTTACGTTTAAAATTCCTTATTTTCTTAATAATATTGTTACTTATTTATAAGACTCTGTGATCCAATATTACACCCAATTGCACCTTTAACTGCCTTTAATTTGGTGTCTAACATTGGTCCTTCGAGCCGTGGTCTGAACCAGCGGTTTGTCAAAATTCAAATTTTCTTTTGGATGTGAAAATTTTCTTAAAGATGATCACACGAGCACAAACTCGTAAAGCCGACCCGCAGGAGCAAGTGGCCGGGGAAAAAACACGCTCAGTGTCCTCAGCTTCAAGCGCCACGACAATTGCTCGCTTCAAGGAGGCGGAAGCAGCTCGCAAGATGCAGCTTGCAGAAATTGCAAAGCGGGAGGCGACCGCCGTAGCCGCTGCTGAACGTGAAGCTGCGGAAGCTACCTTTGAGGCGAATATCGCGGCGCTCGAAGTGGAGGAAGCCTTGAGCACCAGGAGCAGTCGCACTGTAGACTGGGTTCACAAAAATAACTTCGCAGAAACGGCAGACGACGTGGCAGATCCTGACGGGAGCTTGCTGCGCGAGCATAGTATGGCGCAACACATTGCACACGCAGCACCAGGTACGGAGCTCGTGCGCGACGTCATGCAGCGTTCGCCAGCGGCAATTGCCAAGGCTGCAATCGCTATCTCACCACGTCAACTGCGACCTACGTGTGATCTACCTCCTCAGCCCTCATGCTCTGGTAATGTTACCGTACCCCGGGTAAGTGACATAGAAAAACTTGCTAATGCTATAATTGCTTCACTACCAAAACCGAACCAAAATCAGAGCCGTTGTCAGATAAAGCTTACTGAGTTTAGTGGCAACATAACTGACTGGCTCTTGTTCAAGCGGACGTTTGATGACACGAAGGATAATTATACAGCTAGCGAGAACATAGACAGGCTACGCAAAGCCTTGAGCGGAGAGGCTAAAGACTCAGTACTTTCTCTCCTATTATGTTCCGCCAAACCTGAGCTGATAATGCAGTCGCTCGAGTCACGCTTTGCTCGTCCTAAGCAAATTGTTCTCAATGAACTCGCTTCCGTGAGAAGTCTGCCTAAAGTTGGGCGAGAACCCAACGCATTGGCTATTTTTGCCAGTAAAGTAAAAAACTGTTTAAGTATAGTCAATTTATTAGGCGAATCACCGTACATACAATCACCAGAACTCATTCATATTCTTGTTTCAAAGATGAACCCGCTTCTTCAAAACAAGTGGTGCGACTACGCGGCGGAGCACTGCGTGCCAGGGCATCCGCAGATCGAAGTCTTCGCTCGTTTCCTTGAGGTGGAGGCAGACAAGCAAGCCAACTTTGGCCTGTGTGAAGTCTTCAATTCTCCATCGTATAGTGACAAACCCAGGCAACAGGCATCGCAATCGGCAGGAGTCCCTCAGCGCAGTAACTCACGACCGAATCGCATTTCACAGACACTTCATACAGATACATTTTCATCCGCCGATTCATCTGAACATCCAACTGTAAATTTACTTTCCTCATCAAACACCAACGCGCCTTTGTCATGCCTCTACTGTTCTGCGAGCAATCACAACGTGAAATCCTGCCCAGAGTTCGCAGCGTTGAAAATTATCGATCTTGGGTTAGAGATAACAAACTCTGTGTGAAGTGTTTACGCAAAGGCAAGCACAGCTATAAGTTTTGCAAAGCAAAGCCGTGTGGTGTTGATGGTTGCAAGGAATTTCACAATAAAATTTTACATTTAGCGAATAATACATTATTTTTATCCCATCCAAATATAAATAATGTCATGTCATGCGTCAATTCAGAACCCTCGACATCTCATGTCATCAATGACAACTATAAAAAAGAAACTCAGTTGGATCGTGATAGAAAAGGTTTTATTAGTTCCAATGAGTTTTCATCTAATAAGGATATAATCACAAATACTTCGTATTCTTGTGCGTCCAATAATGAGAATTCTGTCCTTTTAAAAGTAATCCCAGTTATTCTTTCTGGCCCCAAAGGCGAGGTAGGAACCTTCGCTCTGCTGGACGACGGATCCACAGCAACCCTCCTTGATTCGGAGTTAGCTTATCAGCTAGGTGTTTCTGGAACCGACGAGAATATGCGTATTGAAACCATTACAGGAATTAGTGATAGTATACCTGTTAAATTTGTAGATTTCCAGATTCGCGGGAAATACGAGAAGGAAAAGTATTTTATACGTAAAGCCCGCGCCATTCCTAATTTAAAACTGAGACCGCAAGAGGTCACAGCTATGGACACTAGCTTTCAGCACCTCCAAGGTTTATCAGCCGAGTTAGTGTTTAGTATGGCAACGCCCAAATTGCTTATAGGTACATCAGATTGGCATTTGCTGCTATCAAAGGAGAATAGAGTAGGAACCGCACGGCAGCCTGCTGCCGTTCGTACTGCCTTAGGTTGGGTTTTATTTGGTAATCTTACTCCAAATTCTTTGTCTGATGTTTCCATTAATCATATTGTCACTAACGACTCTCGAGATATTGAGCTAGATACCCTTATCAGAGATTATTATCGGCTAGATTCCATCGGCATCAAACGCGAGGATAAGGTAAAGTCGGAGGATGCTAAGGCTATTAGCATTTTAGACAAAACTACACGTCGTTTAGACAATGGTAGATTTGAAGTCGGTCTGCCGTGGCGTGAAGATGAACCTCGTATCCCAGATAGCTATTATCTCGCCTTGTCGAGGTTTCGCAGTTTATGTAAGCGGTTTGATAAGGATAAGGAATATGAACGGTTGTATAAGCTTAACATCGAGGCACAAGTTCAAAAAGGCTATGCCGAAGAATGCATTGATGGGCATGATAACCCGAGTTCATCTTCGCGTCGCTGGTATTTACCTCATTTTGGAGTGACCAACCCAAACAAACCGGGAAAGCTAAGAATAGTTCATGATGCATCAGCTAAATCATCGGATGTCAGCCTCAACTCGCTCATTCTCCCCGGGCCTGATCGGCTCCAATCACTTTTTGGAATTTTAATGAGATTTCGTGAAGGTCAAATTGCTCTGAATGGGGACATTCGGGAAATGTTTCCCCAGATCAGGATTAGAGAGGATGACCGAGATTGTCAGCGTTACATTTGGTTTTCCCCTGACGGACATTTGAAAGAGTTTCGGATGTCATCTTTGATTTTCGGTGCATCGGCATCGCCCTTTATCGCGATCTATATTAAAAATAGGAACGCTATGGACTTCCAGGATCGATATCCTGAAGCCGCCAGATCTATAATCCGAGATCATTACATGGACGATTTCCTGGCCTCGTGTGATTCTTTGGTAGACGCCACCCGTCTTGCTGGCGATGTCCTCCATGTACATTCTCAGTGCGGCTTTGAGATGAGATCATGGGTGTCAAATGTTCCCGAGTCTCTTAAATTGATTCCTTCACATCTTCGAAAAGAAGGTACGAGTAATGTCGACCTCAATTTGAGCGGAGCACAGGCAAAGCCTGCTGTGCGCGTCTTGGGGATGCTTTGGAATCCTCAAGATGACACTTTTAATTTTAAGATTGACGTCGACATACCTCTACCTTCAAAACTCACAAAGCGTCAGATTCTTAGAGATCTTATGCGCATTTATGACCCTTTGGGACTTTTGCAGCCTACTATTACAAAGGGCAAAATTTTATTCCAAAGAACTTGGCAGTTAGTGAATTCTTGGGATGTTCCACTCCCGACTTTCGAATATGAGCAGTGGGTGGAATGGTACGATGCCGTTAAGTCGTTGAACGCCTTTAGGATTCCTCGAGCTTATAAGCCCAGCTCTACGTTTATTACACAAGAGCTCCATATTTTTACAGATGCCAGTGAAGTAGCATACGCATGCGTCGCGTATCATCGATTTCTGTTTCCGGATGGTACCATTCACCTCGCTCTCATTGCCAGTAAATCTAGAGTAGCACCTCTAAAACCAGTAAGCATACCGCGTTTAGAGCTACAGGCAGCTTTACTCGGTGTGAGACTAGCCCAAACGATATGTAGCGAAATCCGCAACCAGCCTTCTCGTAGATTTTTTTGGTGCGACTCAAAAACCGTCCTGGCTTGGATTAAAAGCGACTCGCGCAAATACAAAGCGTTTGTCAGCCATCGACTTGGCGAAATATCAGAACTAACACAGGTGAACGAGTGGCGTTGGGTACCTACAGATTTAAATGTAGCTGACGACGCCACTCGTCTCAACACTGTCTCCATAGACAGATGGTTGTATGGTCCCACATTTTTAAAAGACAAGGTAGACACCTGGCCGCAGGAAGTGGACCAAATTATCTCTCCAGAAGTAGAGCTAAAGTCAAAAAAAAGGACGGTCTATATTAATTTTATTTCCTTGTCGGCAGAACGGTTTTCCGATTGGCGGCGGCTACTTCGAGTAGCCGCACGCGTTTACCAATTCATCCGTCTATTGAGACGGAGAGACGCGCGAACGGCTGATGCTTTCTGCAGAGGATTGCGTCCGCTACTCGCACGGGACGTGAATAACGCTGAGATATATCTTCTCGGACAATCCCAACGAGATTCTTTCGGCGAAGAAATAGAATGCCTTCGTCAAGGCAAGAACATTTCCAGGAGGAGCCGTCTGTGTAAACTTACACCGAGGTTTTGTGACGACGGCTTGCTAAGGGCGAGAGGAAGAATCAGTTCTGTCACCGGAGTCACTTCAGATATAAAAGAACCATTAATATTGGACGGTCGACATCCTACGGTAAAACTCTTAATCGCAAGATATCACGTATGGGCTCTGCATGGAAACAATGAGACGGTGGTGAACGAGTTACGGCAGAAATATGCTATCCTTCATCTAAGGCCATCCGTACGCTTCATAGCTGCACGCTGCCGAATCTGTCGCCTCAAAAGAGCGAAGGCCCATATCCCGCCTACCGGTGACCTTCAACACCACTATCCTCCATTCTCCTTCGTTGGGCTCGACTACCTGGGACCCATAGATGTCACCGTGAAGAGGTCTCGTGAAAAGCGATATGTGGCGCTCTTCACATGTCTTGTGATAAGAGCTATTCATTTAGAAGTGGTCGCAAGTCTGACTGCGGCCAGTGCAATTATGGCCCTTCGAAGGTTTATTGCACGTCGCGGATGCCCCACCAAAATAATATCCGATAACGGGACAGCCTTCGTCGGAGCAAACAGATTGTTGAAAGAAGCTTGGGACGCGCTTGATCACTCTCAAATACAAGAGTTTGCCGCATCCAACAATATAGAATGGCAATTCATCCCTCCTGGAGCACCATTTATGGGAGGGGCCTGGGAACGCCTAGTGAGAAGTGTGAAAATCGGCTTATCAGTTACACTCCGCGAAAAGGCGCCTAGAGATGAAATATTGCTGACGCTTCTCGCAGAGATAGAGCAAGTTATCAACTCTCGACCGCTAACGCACGTGCCGGTAGCACATGAAGACGAACCAGCCCTGACTCCCAACCATTTCTTGTTGGGGACTCACTCCACACTTCCATCACCAGCATCCTCGGACGCGGACCTCAGCAGTAGGCAAGGATGGCTGAAGGCCAATCGCCTTGCTGACCAATTCTGGTCTCGTTGGCTTAGGGAATACCTGCCCAATCTCCTGCCTCGGGGCCCATCTTTGGAACACCACAAGTTACAAATAGGTGATGTTGTTCTTATCGGTGATACAAATTTCCCCAGAGGGATCTGGCCTCGCGGTAGGGTTGTGCAAGTGTTCCCTGGTAGAGACGGCATAGTGCGAGTAGCGGACGTTAGGACTAGCGCAGGGGTCCTACGTCGTCCTGCGCGTAAATTAGTTAAACTAGATCTGTCACCATAGCTGCTTTGGTAAGACTTTAGGTTCTTACCAGGGGGGAGAGATGTTGGCGACAGATCTGGCAACCCCGTTGCTAGGGTTTTTTAGTTGTTGTTTGGCTAGCGACGGGCGGCTTACGTTTAAAATTCCTTATTTTCTTAATAATATTGTTACTTATTTATAAGACTCTGTGATCCAATATTACACCCAATTGCACCTTTAACTGCCTTTAATTTGGTGTCTAACACTATGTTTTGACTGTAGTCCAACACTACCTACATTTGGGAAAAAATACAGTAACAAATGCCAAAAACACTTAATAATATAGAATTTTTAAACCATTTTTGTATTGTTTGATTTATATCATAAATAATCGTTTGATATTTATCGGATGTTATGATGATATATATCCATTGATAATATCAAATATATATATCCTCGAACCCTGGTTCTCACCATTTAAAAATGCATGGGTAGTTTAGGTATTATGTACGCCATTAATAATTACAAACTACAGTTTCGTATAAGTAATTTAAAAAAGTTAACCGAATTACTCAACTATAAGTAAATGTCACTTGAATTCCGAAAAGTGAAAAGAGACAAATAATGGATGTTGGATAAGACATAAAAAGGTCGGAGAAACGTTTTATGCAACCTTTACGACGAACTTTATTATAGCAGATATGAAATCACTTATTTATATTAACTTAAATCGGTCTTGACATCGCCATTTTGCATAAAATACTTTCGCACTTTACAATACATAATTGTCTTCCATTTTATTGTCTAAGAATGAGAAAGTTCAGTTTTTTTAAAGATCTAATCGGTGATTAATTCACTTAACAAAATGGCTGACGATTTCTGTGAACTCTCGTGCAAATAAACAGATACGTACCTTTAATAGTAATTAAGTATGCGAAATGTCAGGGGCAATACATTCAATAAATTAAAATAAAATACACCATAATTAAGATAATCTGTCTGCATCTAGATTTAATAAAAGCTAAATAATATTATTTTAAACGATCAAATATATAGATAAAATAAATTTGCCAAATAAGGCTCACAAAGAAACAAGTTTAAAGACACCTAAAGCTAGTCTAGTCATAACGTTCACATTTATCAACTCAAAATTCATTTCCACATAAACATACATGAAAGAAATAACAAATAACAAAACAACAAATAACAAATAACTACTGTTCTCAGCAAACAAAAACTATCGATAAACCAATCAAGTACAGCTTCTGCCAATGACATTGTTTCGAATAAACTATGCCTCATTGAGCTGTCAACTTGGCATAAATTTCAATTTACTCTCTCACGAACAAATAACGCATCGGATTTTCGCACGTAGTGAGTACAGTACCTGTGAGTAGTGACGTACCTAAGTACCATTTAGTGATGTGCCGTTACAGCTAAACGTGGGAGAAGTAAACAAAGGCAGAGTATTTAAATGCTGGGAGTTTGGGACGAAACATCTCATTGGCGTAAGCACTATATAATCTAGAGCATCGCTCTATGGTAATTTCATTCATGATTAAAAAGGGCAGAACTAAAATAGTTCATTCATGGTTGTTTAATAGATAACGTTTAGGTGTTTATCGCAGTTTTTAAAATCCATCTATAAACACACTAAAATGGCATAATCGTTGATCTCCTGCCCTAGGATAACCAAATAAGTAGCAGACACGCACAAAAAGTTGGATTCAGAATTAGTATTAAGGTTTGGCTTTTAAATGACCTGCAGTCAAGTTATTTTTGGCGAATGACATCAGCCAACAGGTTTCCATACAACCTCTGTCAGATATTCAATTTTGAATACGTTTAGAGAATTGCAATTTGCAGATTATACAAAAAAGACGGGGAAAAACAAAATCTTAGTACCTTACGATAACAAAAACCAATAAAAGCCGTTGCCAAACTCATTTTACCTTACCAGAAGAATAAATATTGTTAGTTAAGTTGATCTCCGACAAAATTTTCAAAAAAAAAAAAAATGGGTTCCTTCCTTCACCGCCGAACAACCGTGACAGCAAATTGACGTGTCAAATTCAGCTCGTTGTTCAAACAAGACCCCTATTACCAATACTGCACGATGCTTTCACAAAACAAAAATCGAAAGTCATACACACACCAGCGGTTCTGAACGTCATTTCACACGTGCATAGGTTTCGGTTCGAAAAATTCGCAACGCCTAAAGTCATCCAAAGCCTATTGTTCCGGCCTTAGATTGATGATCGCGTGTAGTACTTAATGGGAGACTACGTGGGAGAACGGGAATATGGAACATGTGAACCATGCTTTAAATGCAATTTAACTTTATAGTATCGTTCTGTTCTCATCGTAGTGAATACGGTGCAGAGATGTTTAGTACTGATGTGGTCTACTTAATCAGCTATGCGTTGGATTGTGAAATAAAGTCATCTTGTTACACAAGGAAGGGTAGTTGACATTGTTGAAGTTTTTTTTTTCTTTTTCTCAGACTGTTGAACAAATACTGATCGTTACAGACACATTCAGCTTAAGCATTTCAAGAACACTAATGAACTGAAACACTATTTCTAACAAAAAAATATCCCAATCACCGTCCGCCCAAAACGAAATACCAAACAACTCATTAGAAGCTTCACTAATGTTGCGAATCCAAGTTTTTACCCCATACCTTCGCCGAAATCGCAAGGCCACGTATGAATATAAAGCCGCACCCATTCTTCTATCGCATCCAACATCAAAAAGGCGACTAATAGCCAAGAGTCGGCAAACAAATGGACGAGATAGTGAGACAAAAAGTTCGTTGTCTCAAACAGGTTCTACAGATGTAAGGGTACCACATCCGGAGGTATGACGCATGTATCATGTGTCTGTTGGTTTACGTGTAGCTGGTGTGACGGTGGGTAAGAAAAAGTACATGTATATCGAGTTTAATGTACTTACTTAGAAATAACATTAGCACAAATATTGAGTAACTTGATCGTGTAGCATCAAACCACCTTGGATGTTCCATTAGTAAATTGAAGAGGGGGGAACTGTAGTCAATCGAAGATGAAACAGCACTATTGAATATTATGGAAAAAGATTAATGCTTCAAATATTTTTGTCGGCAATATTGGTTCAGAGGACAAAAAAGAAACTCCAGTAAACGGTCACGTTTTCTTTAAAGCTAAAGCAACAACAATTGGGCAACTTAATGGTAAACAAATTGCATGAAACGAAGATCAAACAGTAGCTGAAGAATAAAACGACTTTTCACTTTCTTCAAATAGAGTCATTCGAAACATAATGGATATAATCGAAAACAAAGTCATTCGAACTTCCCACGATTAGAGAGACCCAAGTTTTTTCATGCAACCAAAAGTACAGGCAAGATTAGTTCCCTCGCCGGGAGCCATCCCGCCGTGCACACAATAATGATAGGGATCTAAGCAATTATGTTTAAGTATGAAATAACACATTCATAAAGGCTTGGTGCATGGAAACAGGTAAAACATTTAAATTGACGTCATGTTTCCTGCATGTCTCTGCAGCTCATTACTGGTCCCAGCTTATTAAGTGCTATTTTGGGCACGCCAAAATTTATGGAGGCTCTAAATTCTAAATTAAGCCAGTAATCATGAGGAATCCGGGTTTTTTGCTTAAGTGGTAGACGGTTTTATTTTTTGTTCCACCCATAAGTAAAGTTCGGCGACCGAACTTTAGACAAAAAGAGAAGAATTTAATAAATCAGTTGAAGCATCTAAAGTGTGGTAATTCAACGTTTTCATCGAAGAACAGTTAGTCAATGCTATCTACTGTTTGACTTTAGACAGCTGTTTATACTTCACATTGTAAATTCTAATTAAAAGACTATGGAGATAAAAAAGTCTTTAAAGTATTTCAAGTCACGTTCAACTCAACAACATTACATTTGAAGAAGATTTCAAGTGGAATTTAGACACGTTGATCAGTCCAAGAAGAACCCACCAGTTAAAATCATTTCGATCGTTATCGATCTTAAAACCAGTTCAAAAGTGCCCAATTTCTAGTAAGGTCTGATTGCGGCAATGAACAAATGGCCTGAGACCCCAAAATTAGATAAGTATTGTTAAGTGCATTCAATTGCTCGGTTATTTCATTTCAGATCGATTATTCGCTCCAACGCCTATCGACCAAACCCGTTAATGTCCACCGGTAAATGTTTTATTTCACAAAAAAACAACAGTCTCTGGTGCTATTGCTAAAGTTAGTGACCGTTTAAGTTCCTCACTGACAATTTAACAATTCCCAACAAAGGAATATTTCGCCCATAAACTTGTTACTTCACCATTGACAGTAAACATTGATAAAATAAGATCCCATTTAGGCCCGACATAATAACCCATTATAATCTATTCGTCATGTTTCAGCTATAAAACGCTTACATCACACTTTCGTAGTCGCAAGTCACAATTGCAACATAGAGGTAGTAATCGGTGCTCATACATAAATATCGATCTGGAGCACCTTTTATTTGTTTAGCGGCCAAGAGACTGCTTGGGAACACAAAAAGAGTAAATACGGCGGTGCTTTATTCCGTGTACGTGTTGGGTTTGTATCGCGTTTAACAAACAAAAGACGATTGACCGTGGTTCCGAGGATTCGGCGCCGGCGGTGCGGTGGTCAGGCTGGTGAAGAGAGGGGGAAGGGGAGTAACGACACGGTGCACGAGCATATTCAAAGAAGCCGCAGGATAGACCCTGTGCGGTTAGACGAGCCGGAGGAAATTCGATTTCGTCTCACTGCGTCTCACGGACCTCACGGTACAAAAAATACAGCGTGTCTTGAAGTTCAAAGGCATCATTACTGAGTAAACAGTCTCCAAAAACATGACTAAATGGTTTACGGATGTGACCTGACATGAATCATCTTAAATTTTAAAACTTACGAAATCATTGACTCATGTAAGTAAGCTATACGGTTGATCAACGCAAGCTTTTATATTTTTTAAACAGATATGTATCAGTGCTAGCTACGTTGCTAAATCCAATGTGTAGTAAAACAACACATAACCAACGCAGAAGATAAAACTTTATACGTTATAAAGACATTATCTTTCGAATTTATCTGGTTTCTTAATTCTACAGAAGCAAGATTTCCGAAGCCTCGGCTCTCTTGGAGTTCTTGTTCCTGCCCGATGAGCCGCAATTTGTCATTTGTCCTCAGTGTTAATTGAAAGATTCCCGTTGTTTTGTGAACTCTAATGTCACGTAATAAAGACGTTTCATGATAAAACAAAAAGATTGGAATCCCAAAACAAAGATTGATCGAGCGGAACAGTTGAGCAACGACTAATTACATTCTTTGAGACCGAATTGAGAAATGGAACAGGTGTATCTTCGGTGCGCTTTTTAACCAACGGTACATGGCGGATGCCATATAATCTGATTAAGTAATGCAGCCATTTTAAAATTACTTACTTACATTCTTTATTCTAAGCTTTTTAGAGCCCAGAAAAAGTAAAAAACGAGGATGACACGTCCCAATTCTAAAAGGTAACTATAGAGGAGCAGCGGTGGCCCAGTGGTGGCAGCCCCGACTTACGAACAGTAAGTCGTGAGTTCGAACCCAGACAGGCGCATTTTTGTGTAATTTATTTCATCACCGCTACTCTCAAAACGGTGAAGAAAAACATCGTGAGGAAACCGGCATGTCCTAGAACCAAAAATTCGAAGACATGTGACATCTACCAATCCGCACTGGGCCCGCGTGGTAGATTATAGCCCATTCCCTCTCATTGAGAGGAGGCCCAGCAGTGTCCCAGCAGTGGGAACATTATGGGCTGATGATGATGATGAACTATGGAGGTCATTTCTAGGCATAGTGATGTATACTGGGATTACATGAATGACAAATCATAAAATCTAATTAATCACAAGCACAGGTAATAAACCACTAGCAATGGACATTCATTGGGCATGGCTTTGAAAGTTTAACGAGCAGCCTTTGATGGGAACAAAGGGGCGCAACACACTGCGCTCAAGGCATTAATTAAGACACAAAAATGTCATTATGACCACTGGATTCCCACACAAAGATTTTAACAAAGCTTTCCAACAAGATACGTTCAAAAGACCGTGTCGTTCATATTATGGTCCTTATTTTTCTATTGCCTCGGACTTTTATTTATAATGGGCTAGAAAAAATGTCCACAGGATACTCGTGTGTCGATTCCTACTCTCGATGGAACACCTATACAAACAGGTTGATGGTCCAATCAAAAGGCATGTGACGCTTGCTTGTTAGAACGAGATAGCTATAATCCAATTCCTGTTGGAAAAAAGAGGATGGCGAATGTTGCTGAAGCAGTGTTAGGGACCATCCGTTGCATCACGATCCAAATTGACAGTTCAAGTTTTTTATTGCTCAGTAGAAAATAAACGCTCAGACAGTAAGGTTTAATGCCTTCGAGGACTAATAGTTTTTCGTACTTGCGGTGCTAGTAATGATTGTTAAAGACTGGACGTTGCAAGAAATGTTGTTTCGCAGCAAAAAATGTCTGTTAAAAAGGTAGCGTACAATGGCGCCGCGTGAAACGTTTGATAATGAAATAAATACTGAAAGAATTGATATCTTGTGTAATTGAAGATAACAAATCTTTATTTAAGTGTAGAGAAAGGAGAAGCTCGTGGCTAAATAGGTAAAGCCTTGCTTGCCTAGGTTGGTTTGTGGATGGGTGCCACCCTTTTTTTTTTTTAGGATGGGAAATCATCAAATGACTTCTCCCGCTCTGGGCGGAGCGGGAGGGAGTGTCAGACTTTTACTGACTAAAACCCATCCATGTTCCTTCCTCGCCCTTTATGTTCCGGGGCCGCGGTATCTCTTTCGAACAGGCCCGCAACCCCGGATGGGTGCCACCCTTACATACCGAGTTTCCACCGTGCCTCAGAAAGCACGTTTTAAGCTGTTGGTCCCGGCTGTTATTTATCCATCTTTGGCAGTCGCTACAGGTGGTCATTGGCCTAAAAAGTCTGACAACCAGTCTTACCAAGTGGTATCGTATAATAACCCAGTATTAACTGGGTTGTGGAGGTCAGATAGATAGTCGCTCCATGAAAAATACTGGTATTCAGCTGCATCCGGTAAGACTGGAAGCCGACCCCAACATAGTTGGGAAAAGGCTAGGCAGATGATGATTTAAGCGTAGAGAAATACATCTTGTATTTTTAAAGGAGAATTAGATCAGAGTCATTATCGTTTGTTTGTCTTCGTTAATTGATCACTCGTAGAAATCACTGTTGAGTTCTTCCCGACTTATTGACAAATGCTCATATGTTTTTATTGTTTCCTTTAACTTGGCTTGACATGCCGATTTGGTTTCCTCATGATGTTTTCCTTCACCGAAGCCAGTGATAAAACAATATGCACATGAATTCGAAAAATCAGAGGTCCTGGATTCAAACTCGAGGCCTCCTCCCGGCCCTTGTAGCGGCGATCGGCGGCGGCGTCCTCTCGCGTCCGGCCCTGGTTCAATCCATGGTTCCGAGCGAGACGGAATGGGAAGCCGTCACCTTCTTCTGCGAAGCAGTCATGCTGGCGAAGGAGGTGGCGGAACGCGAGAGGGAGAGAGCCTCTCTTCCCAGCCGCAGCGGGAGCCGCACCGGGCGTCGGGAGCCACGTGGTGGCTACCGGCCACCGTAGACGCGGGCCTGTGGACGATTAGCTATGGGCTAGCTAGCCGTCCGTCCGTCCGTCTAATGACGACAGGCCGTGTCGACGGCGCGTTCGTGTTCCACGCGCGCCTCAAAGAGATGTCAGCATAAGGGGAGGGGCCCGCAAGGGCCGAAGCCTGCCGGGGTTGCGGGCCCATTCGAAAGAGATACCGCGGCCCCGGAACATAAAGGGCGAGGAAGGAACACGGATGGGTTTTAGTCAGTAAAAGTCTGACACTCCCTCCCGCCCCGCCCAGAGAGGGAGAAGTCATTTGATGATTTCCCATCCGAAAAAAAAAAAGGCCTCCTCCCGGCCCCTCGACCGTCGAACTCGGTCAGACGCACACCACTATGAACTAAAGTTCTAACTTGACTACAATGACAATTGCAATATCAACGTGATCAGTTCTATTCTCAGGAGCAAAAAAGGAATCTATACCTGTCGTATTTGTCTTTATTTATAGGTGTCAATTCAATAGGGTCTTACAATTTATAAAACGCTAGCACGCTACATATGCGACGGGGCAAGGTCAGAACAGTCACGAAGACATACTATTATTTCTTTAGTAGAAAAAACAACTTGTATCTATTAGCAATTATTCTGTGGTTAACCCGGTAAAGGTCAGGATTGAATCATGTTTTATTATTTTTCTTCGATTTTAAAACCAGAAATGAGATTAAAATAAATAAATATTCATCTTTACCTGTACTAAAAGAAACAGGTAGCTGTTTTTTTTCTAAAACATCGTTATACCCAACATCTGTTGCTCTGTAAGGCAAAAGATGCGTGAAGCTCCTTCAAGCAGGATCTAATTAGACCTGCACTTACTTAGAAAATTACTACAAGTAGGTACTTAGAATAATTTGCTTACTTAACTCAACGCTAAGTATTACTTACTTTTGCCATATACAGTAAAATTCCTTAGTGCAAACTAAAGTTAGACTCACAGTGACTGTGAAGAATATCGAGCGGGATTCAACCTCCTTCATATGGCAGTAACCACACTAAGGTACTTCGTCACACCGACCACTGCTGATATTTGATTCGTATTATTAAGTTGACGGGTAGAAAATGCCTTTGGCATTAATTCCGCCTCTGTACTTTGTGCTTGAAGTGTTAAATAAATAAATACATATTATTTACCCTGATTCGTCATGATCATAATCTGCTTAACCCTTTCCTAACTATGTTGGGGACGGCTTCCAGTCTAACCGGGTGCAGCTGAATACCAGTATTTTACATGGAGCGACTGCCTATCTGACCTCCACAACCCAGTTAGTACTGGGTACGACGATATACCTTGGTAAAACTAGTGAAAATGACTACCTGCAACCACTGTCAAATATCTGCCAACGGCATAACGTGCTTTCCAAGGCACGAAGGAAACTTGGTACCCAATGTAATGCATGGTCATCCATCGATGAACCAACCAAGGCAAGCTTGGCTTAACCCGAAGATCAATTCGAGCGTATGTTATTATTTAGTTGCGAGCTCCTCAATGTACCCTGACTGCCATCTACTATTTAAGCAGAACTCATTGCAGGACAAAACGTTACATTTATCCTCCTTTTCCAACACCAACCTCCTTAACCTCAAAACTATCCTCGCTTCCGTTTCTGTTCTCATAAAAACGAAGCTTAATTATTTAATTAATCATTTACTTGGTAAAAGTGTGGTCGTCGCTTGATGTCCTCGCTCCGTGTTGAGGTCGACTACTATCTAGAGTACATTCCTACAGCCTGACAGCCGTTAATATTATTAGCAGATCGTTTAGTACTTAAATAAATATTTATATGTACTGATCGTTTGTTTTAATATATGCAAATGATCTAATAATAAAAGTAGCTGGGTGAGGATTGAGAGAAACGAAAAAATTAAATAGTTTTATGCTGTTTAAAAAGCTTTAAAATTCAAAATGGTGTCTTGAATCTAACTAAAACGTAGTCTCAATATGGCGTAAGATTATGAAAATATGAACTGAAATTATTTACTTAAACCTTCCTCGGGAACCACTCTATCCATTGGTTAAAACAGTATAAAAATCGGTGCAGTAGCTTTTGAGTTTATCGCGAAATGACAGTCAGACAAGACGCGGCGGAGGACTTTGTTTTGTAATATGTAGTGACGATCCGACTTTTCAAAATTCCAGGTTGGCAGTATGCGACAAAATATTTCATCAATTTCATTGTTCTGGTAACACTGTATTTTTATAGAAAGTTTCTCTTTCATAACAGTTGCAGAAATATTTTTTCCGCAGTCTTATGGACAAACAAATTTTAATGAGAATTCAAGACGAAAAAAACAATTGAATACGCAATCAATAAAACTGTTTGTAAGAATAATAATTATTCAAGAGCCCGGTAATCGTAAAGATTTCTATCGGTAACACATTTATAGACCAAGATGACAGAGAAAATATCATCATTATAATCGTCGTCATTAAAGTATCTTACATTCAACTAATGAAGAGTACATTACTGCTCTTTCTGAGAACGGATCTGTTTTTGTCGCTCATTCATTCAACGTAGGAGGTTTAAGTTGTATGCAAACTTTTTACACTGCAACACAGCAATAACCATTATCTGACATGATTGTGGGTCGGCTTGAATGTGAAACAAATGCCAAACATAAGCTTCAAGGAGCTTTACATCTGACTTCTGAAACCTAGAGTTTGTTAAAACTAAAGATCGGGCTATTTATATAGTATTGTCGGTATTCTTAAAAATATTGACTAAAGTTATGTTATGAATGATATGCTCCGATTCTCCAGTTTAAGGTCATAATCAGCCTAACCATTTTCCAAGTATGTTGAGGTCGGCTTTCAGACTAACCGGAACTGCAGCTGAATACCAATATTTTGCATGGCGCGACAGCCTATCTGACTTCCACAACCCAGTTACTACCGGGCTATACGATATACCTTAGTAAACACCCCCTTCTTCAGTTTCAGGTCAATAAGATGTAAAGCCAGAACTAAAAGAAAAACTAGATCAACTAAGTAAAATATATTCCTTCAAAGCACCTGACTCTAATGAATTGTGTATCAGGGGACTGCGAAAGCTTATTTAACTGGTACACTATGAGAAAGTTAAGAAAACACAACGTACAGAGCATTTCATAACACTAGTTACTTGACATAACGATATCGACCGCCACCTACAAAGTCGGCCGTTCGATTATGACCATTATGACCCTATAAGTTAGAAATAATTTATCAGCTAAACTAAGGTAGCCATTGTCTCTGTATTAGGTTAAACTTACGTAAAATATTTAGCTTGCAGTCACGAGAGCTGTATTGTGACAGAATTGACAGATTTCTCGCTCGTGTTGACATAGCGGTACGGTTTGATGCAAATTGCCAACGCTAACACCTTTAGAATTACATTTGTGGTCACGAGAATTGATGGTTCAATTGCAAAAAATGTGTGACTAATTCGATACAGAGAAACATCTACACGTCTTTACCGCTCACTAGTTCAATGCGACCTTGTTGGATCAAGTAAAGCGGCAGTTGCAAAGGCAAAAAAACTGATAGCATCAAATGGCAGCGGTAAACTAGAATCTCACCATCAACTACTCGGTATGGTTGCCCTAGTAATGGAGCAGGCACGTTAGCATAAAGAAGCTACTGACAAGATGCTTGTCAGTCATTGCCAGTGAGCTTTGCCCTTCACTCACTCAATTATCATTTACGAGCAAAAAACATACATGTGTCAGTGTCTCTTTAGCATGAACTAGGTGAACGTGAAAATGCCATGCTCATCATAACTAACGCCAATCAAGTATCCAAACACACAAGAGAAATAGCCACGGCAGAATCCACAATTCACTTTTCCTCTTTAAAAGCTTTCTAAAACCAGCCATGCTTAGTTTCTAAGACAAAGTTCTTAACCCTGATAAACAGTAAAATGCCAAATGCACGTTAAATGCAAGTGTAGACATAAATAACGGTGATACAGGGCTTCTTGTAGAGGTATTAACATTATTCGACCTCGTCAGCCAAAGGTAAGCCGCTCCCAACACACGCCGTGTTCTGAGTATTAGATTTATTGTTGCAGTTGAAATCAGAAGTCGTGTCTTGTTGCATAGCCATTATTCAGTTAAACGTTGTTTCTCTATGGATAATTTCTTAACGGATCGATAAGAAGTATTCGATCATGGATATTAAATTATGTCATCGATTTTATTAACGAAAGGGTTATCTTAACACACATCTAACCTAGACTTCAGTGGATGAGTATGTTGACTATGTAGTTTTATACTGTAGTTTTATAAAAAATGTTGACTTACCTGGACTCACATCCAGAAAACGTTTTACTTTACAAAATAGGTTTCAAACATTACACTTATTTGTTTAACTTTGTACGTAAACCATTTGAAATGGAGCAGTTAATTCTGGAAGCTGATCCTTATGGTAAAACACACTGCAATAATAATCCCATAAGCTCATTACTGCAATTGTAATTCACAATAATAAGGATTGCAATTCCACAAATCCTATGGATTAAAGCCACAGATGCAAGAATTTCGCAACAAAACACGCAGCTACTAAAGATCGTGGTTACGGACCCAATTTGTCACCGTATCCCATAATTTGCGTGTCCAAATATGCATACAGTCATGCTGTATTCTCAAACCTGTCACATCAGATAAATGAGGTCCTACGTGCCTTAGAAAAGGCTGTTAGACACGGCCTTACATTCCTCAACAGGTAAGATTAGTGTGCTTCAAGCTTAGATAAAACAATGCGATTGCGACATGCCGTGATGTTTGCATTGGAGATAATAAATTGTGAATACGGAGGTATTTGAGGCTGACGTGATTTCTGCGAATAATTTTGCATTATTTGGTCCTTATTGGTAGTTTGTTCCAGATCTTGTTTCCACGTGCCAATTGGTTTAAAACTGTCTGAGATTGAGGAAATCCGACTATCTTCTTAGCCTTACCGTATACAACCTTTTTCCTAAGTGTTCTTTTCTTATTAAACACAGTGTGTAATAAAAATTCCTTCTCCAGAAGTTAAGTACTGTTTATTGGTATGTGCTTTTACTTCAACGTCTAAAGTACCAATTGAAATGCCGCAGTAGAAAAGTACCGCTTTAACAGAGACAAGAAGACCTCATGGGTCCTGTCTATGTGCAATAAAAATATCCATCTTATAAAAAAAGAGATGTAGAAGCCGTCTACGCCGAGTGCCGTTGCCATTTCAAAGATATTCGAAAAAGGAATTCAATTCTTTACAATGTTAGGAGCATTTATCTTACGTCATGTTATAGTCACCGTCATGACAGTCGATTGACGTGTACTCAAGCGCTTGTCTGTTGTTTTTTAATATTTTTTTTTCTTGCGGACTTGACAGGCTACGGTGCTACGTAGTTATAATTATCTACTGACTTTGCTACTTACGGTTTATGAAAAAGGTTGTACGTATTTCTTGGGTTTCGATTCTATCCACGATAAGAGACATAAATGGAGATTTGTGGGGTCCATATCCTTCGATAATATCGTCAAAAGTTATTACTAGACCGCGTAATTTCTGTAATGTATGACGTGATCATATGATATCAGCTTTAAGTCATCGTGGAATGTAATAATTGCGATCGTTGACTTGAGAATTATGGAGTTAGACGAAGATATTTCTTACGGTGGTTAATGGTTATTGTTTTGTGGTATACTCAGAGCAAATCCAACATGGAAACTATAGCTAATTTCACCCACGAAGGAGACTTTAGGATCGAGGATTATATTTGAAGTAATGCCAAAAGCTCTTCCTATCAGCATCATACCTATAAAGGGTTGGAGCTGTAGTATCTCCACTTGTCGCTTCAATTTTTGTCAGTCGACAGCTCAAGGTTTACCTCTTCCAAACCATATCATAAATGCCACGTGATCCATCAATTTCCTCTTTACTTCCTATGAAACAACACGAAAACCAATTTCCACCTTCGCAAGTTGACCGTGAGCGAAAGGCTCCGAAGTCAACACGAAGTATAGCGAACCATTCATCGAACTACGCGTATCTAATGCGTAAATGTTAGCAACGAATTCATAATCACCAGCATTGTTATTTATCTCGAGACTTGTTCGGTTGCGAAGCGACGAATATAGTGCAAGGGCGACGACGATCAAGTCTGTATCGACCTTAGTTTGACAGAACAATGCTGTAGAACACTTGAGATATTTGAATCTAATTGATCATGTAATGATGTGTTCCGATTGATTGGAACAATTTGTCATAATAATGATATGTCAGAACAATTTGCCCTCGAAATTACGCTGTCAAAGTTTCTTGGCGTGAAGATAATTTGCATTACTTCAAGGAAGAGAAACTGAAAATTATAGGAGGACGTTGCATTTGACAGTAATGCCAACACTACAGGCAAGCTAGGAGAATGAGAGCCTTGCCCAAAAGCTTTACAAAGAGATATATCGGTGGTTATGAATTTTCTGGGTTAACTTCAAGAGCTGTCGAAGCTCTTCTTTTATAAGCGTTTGACAGCGAATTTGGGAAGAGCACTTGATTAAGTACGTGACAACAACGAAATAGCGCAGATACGGGATTAAACGTCACAAATGTGAGGCTTCATATTTCTTCAAAAAGGCCTTTTATTTGTGATGGACCTTCCTCTGGGGGTTTGGAATCCCTTTGTGGAGAGACATCGCCTCAAATAGTGGCACTATTACACAGAAATATCAAGGTTGCTCACCAAAAAACCGCAATCATACTAAGATTTCCTCGCCTTAGAGACCCGTACGAAATTCATTGGCCACGCATAACTACTTCCCCACATTAAATACTCAAAAGGTACAAAATCAAGCTTTCAACAAAAAACGATTTAGACATGGTGTTCACAATATTGACTTTTAACTTCACTATATTTCCGTGGTCGATTGGCAAACACAGTTGTTTGAACAAAAAAAAAATGGCGGATTTCTTGCTCGGGCCAATAGCCTTTAGATATAATATAAGCAATCTTTAAATGCTGTCTTTTCTTCTTCATTTTTGCGAGATGTCGTCATTTTTGCTAGTTTCAAAGTAATTACTTTTACAAAAAGCTGATTAGCGTTGCAGTACAATAGAGGAACGATTGTATGCTGTAGGGCAAATGAAGTAGTGACAGCCCAACAAAGATAGTTTGGGAACACAAAAAGTGTGATACAATACGTTACATGCGTGTTTCAACACCTCAATCGAACAAGAAGGTATTACAAAAAAGGTTTTAATGAAGAACTTACTTTCAGTATACAAATAGACTAAAAACGGTAAACGCCAGAAACGTATTTTTAATTGGTTATTACGGTCAGGTGAAGTCAGGTGATACTAACAAATGAAAGCCTTTTTTGCGTTACAGGCAATAGGCTAGTTTGCACCATCAATAAATTGCAAAAGTAATTAGTCCGTCAGTTAGAGTATTGGAAAATAATGGACACGTATTTTTTGTTTTTGCAAATCACTGAGTACTGACAAAGATAAAACGCATCAAAACTCGGGAGTGAGGGCTCGTGACGTCACAACGCACTAAAAACTATAGCACGGCGTGACGTATTGCGAATTTTAAAAGCGTCGTATCTTCGTCAATTTTGGTTTATCTAAGAAAAGAAAAAATACGGGTCAAATATTTTTTTATAATCTAATTGACGGACTAATTAGTTTTTTTTAGGACACAAGCCTATTGAAGTTCCTTAGTATCCGCTTACGATCGCCGCATATGACTTCAGAATCAAGATTTATCAATTTTAATTGGAATAATAGCTTTTGCATTAACATCGCAATTAGTATCTTCTATCGTTAGTCTCGAGTTCCCAACTGATATATTATTATCACCGTTTGGAAGGTTTGATGGGAATTCCTTCACATAATTTCTTTCCGAACCTCTTGCGTAATTCCGGAGAATAATGTACTGAACATTATACGCAATTAGTTTCGACATTTATTGCTAGTGTTCTTGTTAGGTGCTTCCGCCGTTTAATTGTGAGGATCTGAGGATAGCCGTAATCTAAGGAGGCAGGATACGTAATCACACAGCTTATAGATCGGATCATAACTCGATTTTATGGGAACAGCTCATCCCTTAGGAGATGGTGCGTGGGATAGCCATAGACCATTTAATAGGGTACTTCGCTATTAACTTAATTGCCAATATGTTAAAATATGCTTTGAGAAATGTGGGCAGTGACTTCGACAAAAAAAGAACGTAACATTGGGAATATCTTTTAACCCTCAGCACATTCTACTATCAGTAAGTAGGTTTAATTCTCTTCAATCGTTCTCTTTGAAATGTTACTGTTCAAGTGACGTGTTCGGAGTTTGGACAGTGTGCCAAGTTTCTTCAGAGAATTATTAAGAGTGCGTAAACCTGTTGGTCATGCAAATATCATCACATCACCAATTCACCAAGCTGTTCAAACACTTTGTAAATACATATACGGTGAACGAACCTTTTTGAAAGGTTCATTTAGATTTTAGTGGAACGGAGAGCGGAGATCAACATCATGAAGAAGGAAGTCGAATAATACGACCGACTTAAAAATATGATTTTGTTTAGTCTGTCAGTTTGATTATCGAAAAATATTGGATACATTCGTGTTTTTTGTTTTATCAAATTAATAAAAATTGACGAAAATAAAACGCGTCAATGAGTGGGGCTTGTGACGTCACTTTCTGGTAAAAGTGTACCGAACTGTGACGTCACACGAGTTTTCGACACACTGAATCGTCTTAATTTTTTGCTTACGTGAGATGAGAAAAAATACGTGTCCAATATCTGAAGGACTAATTACTTAGATTTTTTGTCGTCTGCCCTATTCTTCCAAGCTGTGGACTACAGCAAATAATATGGAGTAAAACCAATAATTTGTACCAACTGGACTTGTATCAAACGTTCTAAAATAGAACACTTGCATATTGATAGAACATTAAGCACCTTAACAGGTACCATTTGAATTAAATATTTATCAGGCAAAAGGAATGTTTTGTGTTTGCACAATTGCCCGTATTTAGCCACGGAATTCTCGTGAGAATATTAAAATAAAGTTTTCTTAGAACAGTGAACCTGTTTGCTGCGTAGGTATAATTTTTAAATAAAATGCTTTGGGCCCGTCGGATGTCATGTGGGTTTACGAATTACAGTTGGAAAGACAACACAATGAGATGTGTGGAAGATTTTGGAAGCCACCTTTGCAGGTGGTTCTTTTTTCGGTTGATTAAAGGTATCGACTTTTTCCACGAACGAAAATAGGGTGGTAGACGTCAAAAAAATAATGATTAGTTCGTCAGTAAGATTATCAACAAGTATTTGACCCGTATTTTTTCTTTTCTTGCATAAACCAAAATTGTATCTCAATAAGTACGTCACGCCTTGGTATAATTTTTAGCGAGATCTGACGTCACGAGCTCCCACTCCCGAGTTTTGATGCGTTTTATCTTTATCAATATTCATTGATTCACAAAAACCAAAAATACGTGTCTTTTATTTTCCATAAGTAACGGACTAAATAGATTTGCATTTTTTTTATATTGTCGTCATGCCTTTTATGAGCTCAGAGTTAGTGATATCATTTTCATTCCCGATAGTGACGTAAATGTATCTTGGAATGTATTTGACGCGCCTGATTTATTGAGCGGCAATTCGTCATTCAAAGTGACTGTAATTCGCGCTCCGTACGAAAGGTGGCGTAACCTAATCTTCCGATCCCGTTTATATCTCCTCATGATTGCTTACCAAGCTACCTAGGAAATGAGGCCATTTCCAGAAGTAGACTAGCCTTAGGACAGATAAAAGGTTCAGCCGATCACATGAAACCGTTGTTTAACCGCACTCCAATAACAACAATCAATAAAAGCCCATTCTAAAGTAGTATCTTTAATAGATAAATCTAACGGTTTCCGCCAATGAGATAAGTTTATTGGTGAAAATTATCACAAATGCTTGCGAAATCTGAATTTGTTATCTTAGGGGCAGGTGTTACGGGTCACGCTATCTAAAGAATCGAGAGTATGTGACTACGGGCGCCATATTTAGATTTTTTTTTGGAAATAAAACGTGAAATTTTACCCCTTTTGTATGTCAAAATGGAAGTATCTGGTACCGCGACAGTAAAAACAAAGGCGTTTATTCAACTACCCTCACTTGATCTTCATAAATATTAGTCTCTTCGCGACCACGGCTGGTGCAATCCGGTCGAAACGTCGGGCTTAAATTAAAGGTCGCGACAAATACAGACAGTGTTCCATATGTTTTATAATGTGTTCTGACCGTGAAAGTTTAAAAAGACAAAATGGACATCAATTGACTAAAATTCTGATCTGCTCGTAATGATGATTCTCTTCATCATCTTCCTGCCGTTGTCCCATGGTACTTGAGGTCCTTCTTTTCTTCTACTTCCTTTCTTCCATTCTTCTCTGCCAACCGTCACTCTATCATTTACTCCTTCTTATTCTTCATATCGTTATTGATTCCTAACACAATCCTTCCATCGTTTCTAATGATGCTTGAGAAATAATTGATTTTGCCAAAGGATACATAAAATACAAATCGTACGCGTTGAAGTCTTTACTTACCGTACTTTACCTTCAAACAACCACTCAGATATATGACAAAAACTGCAACAATACTACTTGATAAAATCGTGTACAATTCTTATATCATTACACAATAGCCGTTAAACAGATAGGCATTGTTAGCAACACTCTTAACAAAGACAATAGCGTGATATTGACGATGTTAATTATGATCCTATCTATTAATTGGCAATTTTTGTTTTGAAACGTGAGATCAGCAAAACAGTAGCGATGACAGATTTGTTCAGATTTATGATGACAGTATTTAAGAGTATGGAAATGCAAATAATGACTGTGTAGATGCACATGCACAATGCATTATTTTGATAAATAATAATTAGACGATAGGGAATAATTTTGTAATTTGTGTTTGCTCAGAACAGCCAGTGTTTTGGAGCCCTCAGAATTCTGGAAGAGGAATTATGGCTATGGAATTTCGATGGAGGTTAAGAACTCGGATTTATTCTGCATAGACTGGTGAAAGCTGATCAAAGTGATCGTTTTATTTGTACCTGAGATCCGACTGTTCAATAACCATACACATTTTGACTCATCATCATGTGGAGCCCTGACACAGTCAGAAAGCGACGCAGTAGACCTCGCAGGAGATGGCGGGACGAGCTGGACGGAACCAACGACCAGTGGTCTGCCTTAGCCATAAATCGAAAGATTTGGAAGTCATGGGGTGAGAGAGCCTTTTCCCAGCAGTGGGATGGCACAGGCTAATAATAACAGTTAAGGCGCCTATACGAGCTAAATTAGCAACTCTATTTGTGGTGGTTCAAACTTCGTTTGAAATGCTGTTAGAATAAAGTTCTAATCAGCTTGCACTACAAAGTGGTTGTTACGTCAGCCACTGCGGGCCAAATAGCGCGAAATGAGTGGTTTCGATCGATTTACAAAAAAACTATTGATTGGATTATAAAACTAAAACAGTATCATGCTAATATATTGCTTGTAGAATTATTTGCCAAAAAATCAGAATGATCGCATGCATATTAGTATGTTTTCTATTGTTTGAAAGATATTTTTAGAGGTAAGTTCGTGATTTCTTTTTATCGAGCCAAATTAATTGTATTATGTTTTCAAAACAGTATCATGCTAGCATATATCCTGAAGAATATCATATATTTTTCTGGTCTTGTTTATAGCAGTGAATCATATACTTTTAGTAATTATAAAACTCGCGTTTAGCTCGTGTAGTCGCCTTAAGTGCACAATTTGGGAAGAATGTGAGACACTAAATTTTGGATCTTAGTTATTCAACACAAGTACCTGTTTCATTTGTGCAAGATCGATTGATTGTTTTTTCAACTGTGTTTTTTAATCTGTTAACTGTTTATTTCAACGGTCATAACAATAAACATTCACACAATAATATTTATCATTGCAAAAATGCTTACCTTGTGTCCGGACTCTGGTCGCATTCATTAATATTTTGTACCGGGTTGCTAGGAAAAATGAGAACTGGTTAAATTCACGTTAAGTACTTATTTGTGACAGAAACCACTAATGCTTTACATAGCAACCACGTGTCACGGGCACACTAGAAACGAAACAGAAGTCAGAACAGTTTTGTTCTTTGTCGAAACGGATTTTTTTTTTGGAATCGCCAGGGTAGCCAGCGAAATTCTATTTTTTTATATGTTGATTGATACATGATTTACGACCGCAACAAATATGGCTTTACTGAGTAGTATAATCATTAATATCATCAATGTAACCCTCGAAGTTCATTTAATCTCAGTGAATGGCTTTCATGAAATATTCTGGTGAATGGAATAGAAGGGTCGTTGGTCGTACCCAGCTCTTGTCAATAAATACCAATGTTTAAAGATAAGTTTCTGACATATATTATTCTAGAATTCTAGATTAGAATGTATGCTTTTATGTAATAAATTCACGGCAATGCGTAGACACTAGACAGTTACGTTTTAATATTAATTAAGAAAATAAATCGTACTAGTTTGTAACGTTACCTGTAACTGGCGTTTTTAACCATTCATCCATATAGGAAGGAACGGAAAAACGAAATCAGACTTAAAAGTCATGAATGATATCTAGTTTACAAATTACAGCTTTTACTGATCCAGGAAGCTATCATGGCTGCCTTCAGATTTTTAGCAAAGGAACTCGCCCGTAAAATCCCACTGTGAAGGTGCGTTCAAAACGTCTCAGGTAGGTAGGACCTAACTAGTTTTCAGGCCAATCGTTTACAAATATCTTCATGCCTTCAGCTCACATAAATCTTGTAAGAATTTATGATGGTGTTAGTCGGCGACTTTCTCTGGAAAATGGGAATGTTGTGTAGGTAACCTATCTGGTATTTCCGAAGACTTTCGATATGTTACTAACTAAATCCATGTGACCAGTATTATTCTCTAAACATCCCTTTGAATTTCGAACGAAGCTCGAGTTGGTGATTTGTTTTTAAAATCCCTACTAGGTATAATAATATTATTAAATGTGAATGTAAGTTTGTTTGTTACGCTTTCACGCGAAAACTACTCAACCGATCATCATGAAACTTTGTACACATATTCTTGGAGGTATTAGAAGTAACATAGGATACTTTTTATTAAATAAAAAAACTAACCCTCACTCGCAGACGAAGTTGCGCGGGTCAGCTAGTAATATAATAATTCAAAAAAACTCGAGTTCGAATACTTGCATTGTTTACAGTCAGATAGAATTCAGAGCTACTTATTAACTTTCCAGCATGGCACTTCAAATTTTTTTTTTTTAGAGAGCAGCGGTGGCCCAGTGGTGGCGGCCCCGACTTACGTTCAGTAAGTCGTGGGTTAGAATCCAGGCAGGCGCATTACTTTGTGTAATTTATTACATCACCGCTGCTCTCAAAACGGTGAAGGAAAACATCGTGAGGAAACCAGCATGTCCTAGAACAAGACATGTGACATCTACCAATCCGCACTGGGCCCGCGTGGTGGATTATATAGCCCATTCCCTCTCATAGAGAGGAGGCCTGTCCCAGCAGTGGGAACATTAATAGGCCGATGATGATGATGATGATTATGACTTCAATTTTCGATATCAATTTTTGCAGTGCCGTGAGTCGACTACAACGTTCAATTAAACTATAAAATACTTCGTTGACACATTTGCATATTTCAAAAGCAGCCGAAAATAAGGTCAGCGAGACTTTGATGAAAAGAAGTAGGTAGGTACAGAGGTAGGTAAGGTTTCACAAGATGGTATTTTAACAATCGCATGACAGCAAAAATAAGTGTTTTCCACCAAAGCGGAGAGGAGCGGAGCGGAGAGATGTGCCAGATTCGACCAATCACAGGAAAGATGAGACGCGATGTACACTTCAGTCAATGAGATTGTTTTGATGGAAACCGGGCCTAATGGTTTTCCACCACGTGTAAATTAAATTGAGCTGACTTTGTTTATTCTAACCTTTACGACCACTCTGTAACCTGCTTGCTATCATTTCACAACAATGTGGACCTTTTCAAAGTAAGCACGTACCTGTATAACTACTATGATTGTTAATGTTAGTTGAATTACGGTGTTGGTAACTGTGCACAGAAACGCGAAAATTTTGCTTAGTACTCACCTAGGTCCCTTTCGTGGTGGCCGAAATCCGGCAGCACCCTTTAGTCTTCAAAATTGATACGTAGGTGCGTAGGTAGGTGTAGTACCTACCTAATCCTCATTTGATTCCTATAAGAAATCTTTAATTTGTTATTGCAAAATAACTTTAATAGCAATCAGTCTTCATTCAAGAAACGTCATATTATCGGTACATATTATGTAAACGACTCGCTCAGCCTCTGGGCCTCGAAGCTTGAAGTTTGCACAATCAGCGCTGCGACGTCGTTTTTTTAATACAACGCAGCATTCGCAGCACTAGACCTTTTGGCGTTGTTGTACAGGACCAATTAGGTAAAAAAAATGCGTAGGTATGTACCTAAATTGGGGAAAAACAGTTTGCATGGTATCGTCTTAGGAACTTCCATTCCCGACACACACTCAAGTCATAAATACCTACATAATAGGTATGCTACCTTAGATCAGTAGTGTACTGTAGATAGGTAGCTACATCAGGTACTGGGCCGGATGGGTCTTATTGACAATCTCGCAAGAAAAACAGGCCGAGCGTCTATCCCGTTACCCAGCATGTGGACTTTATAGTTTCCTATCCACAATGGCTACCTACTCCTGATTAACTGGTGTCTATGCGATTCTGTAGATAATGACTGGTATACAATACACATACCTACCTACCTAGCTATGTTGGGGTCGGCTTCCAGTCTAACCGGATGCAGATGAATACCAGTATTTTACATGGAGCGACTGCCTATCTGACCTCCACAACCCAGTTAGTATTGGGTAATAGGTAGGTACGATGCCCCTCGGTAAGTCTGGTTGTCCGACTTTTTGGGCCACTGACTACCTACCTGTAACGACTGTCATTTGTAGATCTCTGGCAGTCGTTGTCACAAATGACAGTCGGGACCTACTGCTGGGCGTGCTTTCCGAGGCACGGAGGGAACTCGGTAAGTATGTAATGGGTGGTCACCCATCCACGGACTAATCTAGGCAAGCACGGCTTAACCTAAAGATTGACCCGAGCGGCAGTTACTTTTTGGCGGCGTAATAGGTACCTTTTCAGTGTCAATTTGACATTAACACAACACACATAATTTTATATTAGTAGGTATTTATACGAGTAGGTACATAAGTATGGTTTGTCCACATTGGCGAAATTCTTTATTTACATTTACCTACATAGGGTAAATACGCTAAATGTCGGCCCCCTTACGGATTTTCTAAACTGCATCGCTCAGTCTCCATCAGTTTGCAACAAAAGGATAGCTTGTGATGCGGTTTTAGACAGGTTGATAAATCAATTTTATGTTTATAAGCAAAAGGTTGGCTTTACTACTGAAAGAAAAAAGTTATAAGGTTTAAATGCGTCCAGGTCGAAAAAACCCTAAAGTCGGCCGTTCACGGCCCATGGTCGGTCGTATTTTTCCCAAATGTCGGCCGGGTACAGGGTGTTTCAAATTAAGACATTTAAAAATATTATTAATGTGATTCTTTTTTTTTACTTCTTTTTATAAGCACATAGGGCATTGTGATTAATAGATAGGTAGCAATAGCAAATTCCAAAAGAGCAATAATTTTTAGGTATGTAGGTATTTGTATCCCAAACCATATTTAGCTTTCATAGATATTTTTTCAAATTGTCAACTCGTACATCCAAACTATTTGTAATACATACCTACTAATAAATTATAATAATACATATATTCAATTTTGAGAAAATAAGAAAGTAAATAAATAAGTAAACAATTACTACCCACACAATCAATGAAAACATACAAAAGTAATCAGCCTGTATAGTGGTGCTCGAATTCGAGACTGGCCGACATTACGATCTTTAATATTTCTAAAGTCGGCCCCTGTTTTGTGTACCTTATTTCTCGAGATTCAACTAATATCACCCCGGCCGGTATTTGGCGACTAAACGTAAAATTATTAGTTAATAATAATATAGATTTATTTACCTTAATGCTTTGTAAATTCTCCTGTTAAGCCAATGGAACGGGTAGAATTGGAATTTATAAAACAGACTGCTTTTAATTTAAAGCCGGCCCCGGCCGAGAATACGGTTTTAAGCGAAACTGGTATTTAAATGGCGGCCCCCTATTTTTCCCATAAAGCAATACGCAAAATATTGAAAAAACTATCTCAAAATATAGTAAAAATAACTATTTAGTGATAACAAAGCTAAAAATAAAAATAATAAACGTCTTAACGTTGTAATATCAATCCCCGGATCGTGGGTATTCTCAGGAAGTAAGCTATTTTAACTAAGAACTCGACGCTTCAACGGCGCCATCGCTACTGATGCTGAGTGTGCGAAGAGCGAGTGACGTATACGGATAGTAACGCTTTTTACCTTTAGAGTATAAACTAAGGTTGCAATTCAAGTGATAAAATTGCCACTTAATTACCGTTTGAATGAACGCAAGCCGAAAATGTGCAGACGGCCGAAGATTGGGGGGTGGCCGATGTTTGGCGTATTTACCCTAATTTGCACTTAGTTGTGATCGGATTTGGTAGGTTTTATTATGCCAATGTTACTATTTACAAGACTTAAGTTGCCTGGTTGGCATCTAAATATAAACAGTAGGTACCTACCTACTAAGTTGTTACGAACCAGCCAATGTTTAATTACATTAATGTGGTTATATGTGATATACGGACCATTTCACGGCATAATTAACTAACTTTAAGTATTAGTGGGATTTCATTATCACTAAAAGATTACGATCAAGGAAGCAGATTACTTACAAATAAAATAGGGTTGTCTAGCGGTTCACCTGCCTACTGTATCGGGTACAGAGGCTGCGTCGGCGTCCCCCCTGGAATGCGACACCTGTGACCACAATCACACTCACAGTACCACTCCGACCAAACACTTTACTTAGTCACAATTAAAAACAACGTTTACACACAATTTATCACACAAAAATTATCGAAACAACTTTTTACTGTCACATCCCTTTACTTCGGAAAAAGTTTCGCGGACTTATTGTAGGAAACAAACACGTACAGCCTGCCGACCGGCACCGAAGAGAGCGGCGAACGAACTCAAATTGACGTAAAACGGAGTGGGGATCGCGCGTGAATACGAACTAAACGACGCGACGGTGGCGCCGCCACACCTGTCAACGCGCGGACTACAACTCCGCGACAAGCAATGAACCGAGGCAAAAGTAGAGGTGCAATGACTTTGTTTTTAAATCGAGCTTGACTAAGTTTTTTATTTATTTAGAATATTCTGGAAGTAGGTCCGTGTGGTGCCGGACTTAAAGAATACCACCACCCCATCTCATCCAGCGGGTGTCGTAAGAGGCGACAAATGGAATACTTAGCATATATACAATAAATTATATGCACAATAGCATTCCCAAGGAGGGTTGACGTCAGGCAGGCGGCCGGTCATAAAACGCTTGCCAAAACCTTTAGCAGTATGGTCAGTATAATAAATGGAAGTAATGTTAGGGCTAGGGCGTACCCCACAAGCGACGCGCAGGGGCAGCACCCGGCCGCTGCGGAAAGTGGAAAAGGGTTGTCGCATCAGAACGGGTGGGTGCGACGTAAGACGCAAGCCCGGGGAGTAAGAGATGTAAGAATGAGGTGTGCGAGCTGGAATGTAGGTACGATGACTGGAAGAGGAAGAGAGTTAGCAGATGTTCTTAAAAGGCGACGGATAAAAATAGCGTGTCTGCAAGAGACTAAGTGGAAGGGTGGGAAGACAAGGGAGATAGGAGAAGGATATAAGTTCTATTACTGTGGCAGCGATGGGAAGCGAAATGGTGTGGGTATAGTTTTGGATAGTGAATTGAAAGAATGTGTGGTGGATGTTAAAAGAGTGAGCGATAGAGTGATAGCTGTAAAAGTGATTCTAGATAGTTTGGTGCTAAATGTAGTTAGTGTGTATGCACCCCAGTCAGGAAGTGAGGATAGCGTAAAAGAGAAGTTTTGGGAAGACTTTGATCGAGTGATGTTGGATGTGCAAGAGAGTGAGGAAGTGTGTGTGGGGGGTGATTTTAACGGGCATGTAGGAAGAATGAAGGATGGGTATGAGAGAGTGCATGGCGGTTGGGGGTACGGAGACCGTAACAATGATGGCGAGGCACTGCTCCAAGCTGCGTCTGCTTTTGACTTGGCAATAACAAATACGTGGTTTAAGAAAAGAGACGAACACCTCATTACTTATAAAAGTGGCCACCACGCGACGCAAATAGACTTTTTCCTGGTAAAACAGGACAGTATTAAAAACGTCAAAAACTGTAAAGTGCTGCCAGGCGAAGATTTAGTCTCCCAACATAGATTGGTCATAATGGAGATGAAAGTTAGTGTCTCGGCCAGTAGAAATAAAGAACGGCTCCCACCCAAAACAAGGTGGCGTATGATAGAAAAAGAAGAATGTGCAAGTATGTTTAAGAGTCAAGTAGTAGATAAGATGATCGAAATGAAGGATATGCTGGATTTGGAAGGAAAATCTGTGAATGAATGTTGGAAAGAGATGGCGGATTGTATAAGAGGAGTGGCAAAAGATGTGTTTGGAGAATCCAAAGGGAGAGGTATGATAGATAAAGATACATGGTGGTGGAATGAAGATGTGCAAAAGAGTCTAAAAGAGAAAAAGGTTGCGTTTAAAGAATGGCAGGGTGTAGCAAATGGGAACGACAGTTTGAAAGAAGAAAAGAAGAAGATTTATAAGGAATGGAAGAGAAAGGCAAAAAAGGCGGTAGCAGTTTCCAGGGCTAAAGCCCAATATAAGTTATATGACTCACTGGACAGTCCTAGAGGCCAAAAGGAGCTCTACCGAATTACAAAAGCAAGAGAAAGGAGAACGAGAGATATAAATCGTATCAAGTGTATGAAAGACGGCGCTGGTAAAGTTTTGTCTAAAGATGATGAAATAAAAGAGAGATGGAAGGGTTATTTTGAAAAGCTAATGAATGAAGAGAATGAATGGAGCGGTGTGCTTAAAGAGGTACAAGTAAACATGGGTTTGGTGAGGGAAATCAGCATGGATGAAGTGAGGAAGGCAGTTCAAAGTATGAAAAATGGAAAGGCCTTGGGCCCCGATGAAATACCAGTGGAAGTATGGAAGTGTTTAAAAGAAGACGGATGTATGTGGCTGACTTTATTCTTCAATAAGTTGTTGTATGAAGGAACGATTCCACAAGAATGGTGCAATAGCTCGCTTGTGCCCATCTTCAAAAATAAAGGGGACGTTCAGGACTGTAACAACTATCGGGGGATAAAGCTCATGTCACATAGTATGAAAGTATGGGAGAAAGTGATAGAGAAAAGGATAAGAGAGGAGAGTAAGATCACTCAAAATCAGTTTGGGTTTATGCCAGGTCGAGGAACAATGGACGCCACTTTTGCACTCCGCCTATTGTGCGAGAAGTACAGACGTGCACAAAAAAACTTGCACATGGTGTTCATTGATCTGGAGAAAGCGTATGATAGAGTACCTCGGGATGTGTTGTGGTGGGCCTTGAAAGAGAAAGGTATACCTGGGAAGTATGTAGAGTTAATTCGTGCTATGTACAGTCAATCTTGTACCTACGTCCGCTCAGCTGCTGGCAACACCGATGAGTTCAGTGTGGCTGTAGGTTTGCATCAAGGGTCGGCTTTAAGTCCTTACCTCTTCTTGTTGATCATGGACGCTTTGACGTCGGACATCCAAGAAGAGGCACCCTGGTGCATGCTGTTTGCCGATGACATTGTTCTTGTCGGTGAAAATGGACCTGAGATCCAGAGCAGACTGGAGAAATGGCAACAGAAACTGGAGAACGTTGGCTTGAAAATCAGCAGAAGTAAAACTGAATACATGTTTTGCGATTTTGGCGGTCTCTCCAGCTCTGGAGCCATAGCGCTAGATGGCGCGACTCTTCCTGTCTGCTCCGACTTTCGGTATCTTGGTTCACTCATGCAAAGCGATGGCGAAATAGATCGTAGTGTAAAGCACAGAATTAACACGGGATGGATGAAATGGCGGCAGGTCACGGGAACGATCTGCGACTCCCGCGTCCCCCTAAAACTTAAGGGGAAGATTTATAAAACAATGATTAGACCTGCTGTGTTGTATGGATCAGAATGTTGGGCCACAAAAGGGATGAATGAAAGGCATCTGCATGTCACGGAGATGAGAATGCTAAGGGGGATGTGTGGTGTTACGCGAATGGATAAAGTGAGGAATGAGTATATTAGAGGAAGTCTGAAAGTGGCGCCGGTGACTGAAAAGTTGTGTGGTACTCGGTTGTCGTGGTATGGGCATGTGATGCGGAGGAATGAGGAAAATGTTGTGAAAAAAGTTTTGGGTATGAATGTGGATGGGTATTTGAGTAGAGGAAGACCAAAGAAACGATGGATGGACTGTGTTAAGAAGGATATGGTAAGAAAAGAAGTGACTGATGAGATGACGAAAAATAGAGCAGTATGGAAGAAGAAGACATGCTGCGCCGACCCCAAATAGATTGGGATAAGGGCAGGAGAATGATGATTCTGGAAGTAGGTAATTAATATTCTGTAGTAATAATATTCATTTAGTGATTTGAATATTGCTTTTGAATATAAACTCGAACTTTATCAATTTACTATGCAAAATGGTTTCTAGAGCCTACACGGAATTAAGTTTTATGCTAAATACAGCTACATAGGTATATGTTTGTTAACAAAATAAGTGGACATAACGTTATTATAATAATCATGTTAAACTTTCTACTCGGATTTTTAACTACTAAGGATTTTCTTGAAATTCAGAACTATTTTAAGAAAACCCTTAGTAATAAGTAGGTACCTACTAATAAACCTACATAAATTTCCAGGCGTCTCATTCTTATAATTAATTATTTATTTTGTGTATGTCATCGTAAAATCGTAGGTAGGTATTAGGTACCTATGACGCTCCTCGTATCCAGTTTAGTTACTTATGCAATCAGAGGAGTTAGAGCCAAACCCGATGCAGATGCAGGCAGGAAGAAAATGTCTTCGATAATAATCTGCCCACAATAGGTACCCCGCTAATTGAAATTCTTCGTTACATAGAAGACTGGTATTAGCACAACATTCACTAATATTGTTTGACAATCCGAGTAATGAACGTTATTATAGGATGCCATAAACTTCGTAAAGCCTATTTGTTATTATTGTAGGTACTTAGGTAGGTACTTACTTGCAGCTGTACACATAAATGTCGGCGTGACGATATTTTTTCTTATGTAACTTTACATTTATTCACTGTGACTCCGGATTCCGATATGTATTATGGTAGTGTGGCGTCGTCTGCCACAGTTGATGATAAATCGGCTAAAGAAAAGCAAGGAAGGTTAATTTCTAAGTGAATATCAGGACTAATGGATCGTAGCTGGTGGTTTTCTACAGTTTCTTCATGCCCAGTGATATCAGTCTTCTCGTTCTCATATCGTGGCTCCTAGTTCAAACTTATGTTCAAACAGTAGTCGTACCTACCTACCTAGTTCAAGAACTACACTCCTACTCATTAACATGTTAACCAACTTCTGTACCTATTAATAAGCAGGGAACAAAGTAGAATATAAACATTTCAAACTTTCCTTACCAGTGCCTTGTCAAGAAGCTTTTGAACGATTTTGTTTCGGTAGGTACCTATACCATACCTACATATTTTAACCAGCAAGAATTAACAATGTTTTAAACGAATTATGTCAATAACGATTCTGTACCTACTTCAAACATAAAATAGGTGACTAAGGTCCATGTTCGCCAAAAAGAGGATGGCCTGATTATCTAAAACAGCTGTTTAAAACACATTTTTGTAGAACATGTCTCTTAAACAGCTGTTTTAGATAATCAGACCGTTATCTTTTCGGTGAACATGGACCTAAATTGCGTAAATATCCATGGGATAAAGTGGTCATTATAAGTTTTAAACTGACATGGTCACTAACATTATCACCACCACGTGTGTGTAATTATCACGTTTATCCGGGAACTTGTGGTTATAACAAATAGTCTCAGCTTGCTTGTCCCACTACTGGGCAAAGGCCTGTCCTATGGCTTTCCAATTTGCTTACAATTTGCCTTATCCGACCAATCTGTCAAGTACGAGTATGTTGTCAAATATCCTTCAAATGAAACCACATTAATATAAATAGAGAATTAACAATTAATAGTAAACATTTTAAGGGGCCGGCGGAGCATGCGTCGTTCATACAAACGTAATACCAAAATAATTTGTGAATTATACATATTCTTAAGGTAGTGTGTATTTATTTCGATTGAGTTACAGAATATCTGTGTTCCCAAATATATATTTTGAAAGGACAATGATCTATAGACGAGATATGAGGAATTTACTTTCTCTGTAGAAAACTTGTTTTTCTCATAACTCTTGTTTAGATCAGTATCCATTCAAAATGTATATTTAGGAACCTAGATATTCTGTGATCCAATCCAAATAAATAAACACTACTTTAAGAATATGTTTGATTTACAAATTATTTTGGTATTACGTTTGTATGAACGACGTATGCTCCGCAGGCGTCTTAAATAGGTATCACGTTTTCAGTGTAAATGATAAAGTGGTAATTCCTGTATTCTATGATCATTAATGTTCAGTTATGCTTTTAAACAAGGGGATTTTATTGGTAAGTGGTGGATTGGCAGCCAACACCTTTCTACAGATACCTTACTTTACTTATTAGCATTTCAGGGCAATTCTGGGATGCTCCATAAATTTTATATTTTAGTCCTGATTACTTTGATAATGAAAACTGTAAGCCAGGCATTACTACCGAATTTAACTACCTAGGTAAGTGTTTTTAATTCTGTTTACTTTGTAGACCAGATACTCTGGTCAGATTACCTATAAGCGAAATACTTACAACACGGAATTGCTCATTTACTCGTTATTGCAACCTGTCATGTAACTAAACGCCTACTTGGGCAGCAATTTATGATGTTACTGAGAGTTTGACGTGGTTAATTCAAATCTGTGATTTGACATATTTATTAAGCAGGCTGTCCCACTTAAAGTTGAAATTGATTTATTTACGAACAAACTAAATCTCGTTTAACTATTGATAGAACTTGGCAGTTATCTGTGTTCATTACATACTTTAAGCCATATTACATGGCTATCTTAAACAGTACCTACAGGCAAACATATTCAATTTATCAACTTGCTTGGTTAATTGAAAGATGATTTATAAATCAATGGCGTATACTATCTTCTATAAATAATCTAAAGAGATAATAATTTCCTCCAATAGGGAATATGCAAGTAATACAAAACTCTTTTTATTTATTAAAAATGCCTTGTATTGGCGCTTATAAACATTATGGTGCGCTTGTTTAAGTTTCTAATACATCACTTATTTTACAATTTATTGTTTTATGTAGCATCTTTTTGGTGAAACGGAACGCACTCTCAAAACACGTCGTCCTCGATAACGTCGGTAGTGACATCAAAATTCAAATGTCAAAAAAGAACTTTTAATTGAAATGAAGGTAAAGTTGCAATACGATTTTATTATAATATCGTTATCGCAATTTTTGCTTGAAATAAAGCACATACAATTAGTAAAATTACTTTATTAAGGCCAAAAAAATGGATGTAAACAAGGTCGATTTTGATAAATGACGTCAAAGTATGGTCGCGACAATCATGGACGAACTGTCATAGACAATTGCAGGAGTTTAGTATTATTTTTAAGCGACAAGCAGTATTTGAAATTAACTTTTAATACTTTTCTTGGGTTGTTAATAGTGTAATTAATTGATTTAAGTGAAGAAAAAAATACATGCATATTCCCTTTTTCCTAACATAATGCACGAAAACAGTTCTTCATTAAGTTTCCAATGTTGAGGTAGGCTATTAGTGCCCGTGTGCCGCTTGGAATGAATCGCGCCGTGCCGTGCCCTCGTTGCAGAGGTAGGAGGAGACTTATCCCTGCCGGCCGTGGTTCGCTCGATGGTCGGCAGCGCAGAGTCTTGGGACGCGGTGATGTCCTTCTGCGAGACCGTCATGTCGCAGAAGGAAGCTGCGGAAAGGGAGAGGCAGATGACCAGCTCCCGCCCATCCCGCAGCAGACGCTCCGGGCGTCGGCAGAGGGCTCTCAACGCCCGCTTCCGGCCCCCCTAAATTGGTCCAGGGGCTGCGGATTCGGGGACATCCGTCGCCCTGGACCCGAGACGGTGGCGCGTTGAGTTCCACGTGCGCCTCGCATAGACGTAGCGGGGGGAGTTTTACACCTCACTCCCCCCGGGACGAGGCCCGCAACGGCAGGTCAAGCGGGTCAGCACTCGTCCGGGGCAGCGGAAGTCGCATCAGATCCCGCTGCCCCCCAACGCAAGTGTGCGAGGGAACACCGGTGTGGTTTTTTTTTTTAGGCTCTTAGTGCCCACGAGGAGGACCGCAGACGAAGGCCGTCACTAGCCGAGAATCGTGGTCGCACTAGTTCCCAGGATCCCCGATGCAGGTGTGGAAAGGGAACACCGGGGTTGATTTCGATTAGTATGACATCCATGAGGATTTTCAAAACCGGAACAAAGAAAGGCTGTTGGTGCCCAAGAGGGTTAAGTAGGTTTGACCTATTCATCCTCGTACGTAGACAAAGTAAAAACATAAGGGGTTAGCAAGATTTGTTTCCTTGTTTTGGAAGCTCGAATACAGTATCTGCTTGGTTCCGATATACTGGTGAAGATGGTTCACCGTCAGTTTCGCTGTACCAGCACTGTCCTTCAGCTATAACATGCGTAGAAGTCTTGAAAAGGAAAAAAAAACGAAAATGCGTTAAATTCAAATAATTTATTTCGTTTTACGACGTGCCTTTATGAATAAATCTTTATTGTGTCTCTCATGGTATTGCTTTAGTTGGTAGGTAATAGAGGAAAACATAATTCGCGACTTTATAGAAAATATTGCGTATCTACGTAATTACAGGTGTAGGGCACATACTATGATACAAAATATACAGGATTATAGACTAATTTACAATAATATTTAATCTAATATCACTTTAGTTAATGATATAGTTGATGATGCAGCGGTGGTATTGCGAGGATGATCAGCATTAGAAAATGTTCAAATATACCTGGAACGAGAAAATAAAACGTTAATTTCACAACGAGATAAAATTTCAATAGGCAGGTAGGTTGGAGGTTAATTAGAATTGAAGCCATCTCTTCGTGTAGTCGAGATTTTATATGCCTGTTTTCGAGGCAGTTCGGCCTCCATTTTTAATCCTTGAACGAATTCAATTCTATTTACAGTGGAAGTAGCTCATCACTTTCTAAAGATTTAACACTGCAAGTTCTTTGCAGTGTTTAATATTTGCATCCAGTTCCATTATTTTTAGTTATTATTTATTTGGTGATCAGATTCATACCAATTTGAAAATACTTACATAAAGAGTGTGAAGCATTGTCTTGTACCGGTGGAGCTCGGTATTCATCATCAGCTTCTAAAAACTGATAGATTGCTTTAAAACCTGTACCGTCTAAGCGGTCATTCGACCTAAATGTTACTTTGAAGAAATTCCTCTCAGACTCCACGTGGAACTCCTTCATTTGTCCACAATATCTACCGAATCTATTGTCTTCAGTCATATAGTTTGAAAATTCGACATAATCACTCGCCGATACTGCTTCGCATCTGTAACAGGCATTTAAAAAATATTAGGGGTATAGGTTCGGTTTTCAGGGAACATGAGAAATACAGTTATTTTTAATATTCTATCTGATGACACAGGCAGGATTAACGATTTTTCAACTGCCGCTTTTCAGCCTATGAAAACGAATCATGGTCATGGTTCAAAAAAATGTTTATGCAGGTTATGCAATGCTATTACTTGATTTTCTAAAATATTAATAGCATTATAATAATCAGTGACATCTTTAGACAACAAGAAAGAATCAAACGCTTGATTTGAGGCTGTTCGTAGCACTCCATTTTTTGCTTTTGGTTTTTTAGTTTGAGCTAAGTTTGCTTACGTACGAAAAATTTATGTCTCTTGGCGAATCTAAGAAAAAACAGTCACTTACGGGATATCCTCTGTGATTATACGTTATTTTGAGCGATATTTCGACGCTGTTGCGAGCGCCATGATTACGGGTTGACTCACCCCCGTCCCGTAAGTGACAATATAAGTTTAGTTTTAAACCTTGAAAGCTTAAAACAGTATTTGAATCTAAGAAATTTTACAAAGAAGAAGAATACTTACGGCAAAACTCCTTCAACGTCAAAATTTGTGAAATGCAGGTGCACTTTTTCAGTCTCGCCACCGTGGAAGAAGTACGTACACTCCGTATCCCTTGGATATGGTCCCGGCGAGTTAGGAGATGCAAATGTACCATTGCGCGCCTCACTACTATTATACACGAACGCGCATGGAAACTCCTTCAACTGCCTCCCTGTGTTTATTCCGAAATCTGAAAAAATATTTAAGAAATAGGTAGGTTAGAGACAAATACAGAAAATGGTCACTTATGTATGCTGAGTAGGTAGTAGATATTTATTGAATTTATGGAATTCCTGATTTAGAATTAGAATTAGAAGTAGCATACCTTATTAGCCTATTATTATGCTACTTATAATTTTACTACTACTGTTGAGAAACAGGCCTGATGTCATGTCTGTGAGAGGGATAAGGTTGTATTTCACAATTGCAATGCGGGGTTAAGAGCAGTTTGGTAGATTACAAATGTTTTCGATTTTTGAATCTTTAAAATACACACATGCTCGCAATGTTTATACTCGTAGCACCCAAGTCGTTTTGAGAGCGGAGGTGAGGAAAACATATTACACGATATAGTCTGGGAGGTACCGTTGCATTTTAGGTAGTGTTTTACGCCAATCGGTTACCATCTTGTTCAATCAACAGACCTCGAAAGTATGGTCGTTGACCGCGTCCGCTGACGCACCCGCGGTGGGTGTAGGAGGTTAATTTGGTAAGAAAAAAAAAAATTGTTAAGGTACCCCGGCTGAAGCTTGTTCCATAAATACTGAGCTTAAGGCGACAAACTTGTTGTTTCAAACAAAGTAAACAGAGCAAAGTTCAGTAACAGAGTAAAGTTCAAATCAGCTTGCACTACAAAGTGATTGTTACGTCAGTCACTGCGGACCAAATAGTGCGAAATGAGCGGTTTAGATCGATTTAAATAAAATCTTTTGATTGAACTAAAAAAATAAAACACTATGATGCTAATATGTTGCTTTTAGAATTATTTGCCAAAAAATCAGAATGATCGCATGTATTTTAGTAAGTATGGTTTTTTATGTTTAAAAATTTTTTTAGCGATAAGTTCGTGATTTTATTGTATCGAGTAAAATTCATTGTATTATGTTTTTAAAACACTATCATACTAGAATATCCTGAAGAATATACTTAATATATTTTTCTGGTTTTGTTTATTGCAGTGAATCATATACTTTTACGCATTATAAAACTCGCGTTTAGCTCATGTATTCGCCTTCATAAAAAAATAGTGCGTGGAGTCCCTCCGCGCGGAAGAAGTGAAGCTTCGTAATGAGGAAATGAAATTAGGAATGGGTAGGGGGGACCATGCGGGGCAGGCTCCATGGTAGCGTTAAACGTTTAACGCAACCTTGTTGGAAGTCGCATTTGAAGTTTCACTTCTAAAATCGTCAGCTGCATAGTAGTGGGGGGATTAACCGTCAGCCGCTCGCATGAACTTGTAAAAGTTGACGAATTTTTTTAAGCTCATTATGATGTAAACTATTTACGAAGAAGTTTCAGCCGGCGTACTATGACTTAATTTTTAATTTTTGAAGTGAAACTTCTAATGCGACTTCCAACAAGGTTGCGTTAAACGTTTAACGCTACCAATGGAGGGGGTATGAAAGCACTGTTGCGTTATTTTCAGTTCCACATTGCGAAGTTTCACTTCTTCCGCGCGGAGGGACTCCACGCACTATTTTTTTACAATTTTCGTAACCTCCCAATGCTACACCCACCGATACTTGAGCAGCTGACGGTTGGTTTACTTATTGGTAATATAAGATCAACCTTCGATGTATCAGACGCATTACTATGACTTTTTTTTTGTAACGGTACCTCCCGGAAAGCGCCGCCGGCTTGGGTTTAAGCCCATGACATCCACGTCATTACCACTGTGCGACAACTGCTTATGATTCAGGAGTTGCATTGAAAAATTTAATATTACAAAATGTATAAGTACTTACTTTCTACAAATGAATATGATATTTTGAATCCTCTCGAGTACCTCGATGATTGTGTTCCACGGAATTCCAGCATTAGTTTCGGTCCATTCGACATAATAGGTTTGGGGAGGTCGATTCCACAGAACGACTCCACTTTTTCTAATCGCCCATCCACGTTGACGAATGCTTGCAACGAATCCACGTTTGTACAGCTGTGAATGCATAAACAATTGCATTAGTCTTAATTTTGTAAAGTAAACTGCTCGGTTGATGAACTTGAGAAAGGTAGGTATCTATTATGGGAAGTGTACAACTTGTTGCCTATAAGGCTATAGTTATATCTGATCGTCTGACACAAACAGCAGGCACGGTTTAATCTGTTTTTCGAGAGTGAAAATTTGTGTTATTCTCTATCCAAGAACTGTGTTTAATAATGACTTTGCGATTTTTTAATTTAATTGATTAGATCTTTGCTTGGTTACGTGCACAGAGTACATTGTTTACCTACCTAAATACGTAAGTACAATTACTATTAACTACCTACATAATTTTGAATTTTCGGTTATAAAACAAATGATTGCTTACACTGATTAAAAATGTTTAAACTTACTCAATAGATCCATCAGCAGATTTGTATAAGTAAAAGTCTTGAAAAATTAATCTAACTCGCTCCTTGCCCCTCCCGAAAAATTCGTAGTGGCAATGAGTGTTCGGGGGGTACGGCGATGGGTAGTGAGGAGATGTCAGCGTGCCGTGTTTTGTGCCGTCGCTGCTGAATTCTTGATGACATGATGATGCTGAAAAGAAAGAGAAATTCCCAATAATAACACTTGAAATAGGAAAAAAAAGATTGTCTCATACATAAGTACCAACAAAATTAATATTGAAGTCAATCTTTTACAATGTTCAAGTGATCCTGAAAACAATAAGAGTGTGGCGTGTTGAGGGCGCGAGACGTCTCACAACACAGCAAAGACTTCGTTAAATCGACGCATGCGTAGAACGAAACGTCGATAGAGGCAGGCTGACCTTATATTGGATTATTTTACACGGAACTGCGACAACGTAATAGTGAAATACGTTACTATTTATAAAACGACAATCAGTCTTCTGGTTCTTTATTTTCGTTTTAAAGGTACATTTTCTGTACCAGTAGCTTTGCTTTGATTTTTAAATAATCTAATAAAATTCGTCGATTCACAAAGAGTTCCGAAAGTGTTCCCACCTCTAGAACTGTCAGTGTTTGCCAGTCAGTTTGACGTTGACATAAAATGTGCCATTTAAGTGTTGTAACTTGTTTTGGTTCCAATATTTGTTTGTTTTCAAAGTAAATGTAGCGTATTCTGTAACATACATTTTACATGTGTTAGAAGATAACCTTAAAAATGTGCATGGAGTTTACTGTGTTAAATTTTGTGTGATTTAATACCTACAAATCAAGTGTAATTTTAGCCATGGCGGAATCCACACCGTTTTTCGTAGATCGAGCTAAAGGTGGGCGAGCTTCGTGCAAAGGATGTAAAACTAACTGTCCCAGTGGTGAATTACGTATTGCAAAGCTTGTTGCGAGTCCATACGGTGACGGGCAATCTATGAAATCATGGTATCATGTGGACTGTTTTATGAATGTTCTGCTGAAGCAACGACCTGCTACCAAACGCGTAGATTCTGTAAACGACATCGGTAACTGGGACAGTCTCAACAAGGAAGATCAAGAATTTATATTAAAAAAGCTTAATGAAATGGAGAAATTGTATGCTGACAAAAATAGTGGTAAATATACAGCAAAGGTTATTACAAACGTTTCAACTGCGTCTGTGAAACCGAGTCCTTCCAAAACACCAAGTAATGGGAGTACTGAGAGTCCTAAGAAGCAGGTAGTGGAAAGCGATGATGATAAGTTTATGACATTCTTCAAATTATGTAAGAAAATCTCTAAAGTAGATGCTTATACTGAAAAAACTGCAGTTGTTAATAACTTTTTTACAAAAGGCACAGATGACAGTTCTTTCAAAGGTAACTTAACATTATGGTGTAAATTATTATTACCACAAGTATGTAAAAGAGTTTACAATTTAAAAAGTAAACAATTGGTCAAATTATTTTCAAGAATATTTAACATGGATCATGATGACATGCTAACACATTTAGAACAGGGTGATGTTGCCGACACAATAAAACATTTCTTCTTAAAATCAAGAGCAGTTCAACCTGCATCAGACAGCACTCTTACAATACAAAAAATAGAAGACTTCTTAGAGGACCTTTCAAAACTGACAAAAGAAGAGGAACAAATATACCATTTCAAGAAAATTGTGAAGAAATGCACTGCGGAAGACTTGAAAATGCTTATCAGGTTAATAAAGGGAGATTTACGAATAAATGCTGGACCGAAACACATATTGGAGGGTGTTCACCCAGATGCTTACAGTGTCTTCCAAACTTCAAGAGACCTAGATATGGTGTTAGATAGAATACTGTCGGAAAGCAGTACCGTTAAACACAAAGACGCTATCCAAAAAGGTGTTGTAGCAAAACTATCTTTAATGACTCCCGTACTACCCATGTTGGCTGAAGCTTGCAAATCAGTGGAAATGGCAATGAAGAAGTGTCCTAACGGAATGTTCTCAGAAATTAAATATGACGGAGAAAGAGTACAAGTTCACAAGAAAGGGAATGAGTTTAAATATTTCTCTAGAGCTTTAAAACCAGTTATGGCACACAAAGTCAGTCATTTTAAAGACTATTTACCGCAGGCTTTTCCAAAAGGTACAGATATGATTCTGGATGCTGAAGTCCTAATGGTTGATGTGAATACAGGGAAACCGTTGCCATTCGGCACACTAGGTGTACATAAGCAGTCTGAATTCAAAGACGCACAAGTGTGTCTGTACATATTTGACTGCTTATACTACAATGGGAAAGTCTTAATAGATCTACCAATAAGAAAAAGAAGACAGATTTTGTATGACAATATGGTTGAAGTTACAAATCATGTAATGTTTTCTGAACAGAAATTGATTGAAAAACCTTCAGATTTAGCAAAAATGATTGCTGAGGTATGTATTATTATTATGAAGTTTCACTTCCTCAAGTTAAGATAGATTATAATTTATTTGCTATTAATGAAATTAGATCAACCTGTATTGATTGTTGTTTACAATTTCACATTATCATCAAGATTGCACAATAAAGATTAATGTTATCAGCAACATGACAACAACACAAAGCAATATGGGTCAATTCACACCGAGACGCGACGCGACGTGTCGCTGCGCGCACATTTTATTTAATAGAGCGACTCAACAAAATATGACTTTATTTAATACACGGAAAGATACACATTTCATGGCCTCCTCCACTACCGTCTCGGTGTAAACTGATGCTATGTAAGGATCTGCATATTTTGAATCATATGTATATGACAAACTTCGTCTATTTTCTTTCAAGGAACAAATACTATACATACTTCGCTCCCCTTGTCAAATGCCGCTGAAAATCTCCTTACATCTAAACTGTTCTGTTCTCCACATTACAGGTACTACAACTGGGTCTAGAAGGGCTAGTGCTCAAGGACTTGGAATCTACCTATGAACCAGGCAAGAGGCATTGGCTGAAAGTAAAAAAAGACTATCTGTTTGATGGAGCAATGGCTGATACCGCTGATCTAGTTGTCCTAGGAGCTTGGTTTGGTAGGTATTTAAACAATACTCTTTTAACACAAACTCTTTGGCAAAGAAAGTTGAAGGCTAAACATCCACTAGCATCAGGAATGTGCTTGACTTTGCAGCTAGGAGTCGGTAGGACAGAGATGTTTCCTTGAAATCAATCATGTGGTGACTAATGATAAAACAGGTTGCTTCTAAAATGGAAAAACACCTGGTGTAGTATATTGTTATAATTATAATAACAGCCTAGCTGTATATTAGTGAAAAAACATTCACTGTCCTAGCTAAATGAGCTGCCGGAAAAGTTAAATAAGTAATAGTGCAAATTGCAAATCTCATCACTAAATGCAACAAGAATATAACATACACACATGACAGTAGGTATCATTTGTTTTTGTAGTCTGTTGATGTTGATAAATATTATGAATATCAAAGAATTTTTTGGGTCTAGAATATGAGCTCACTACCCATTTTTTTAAATAATCTAAACTAATATAATTATAGTATTATAAAGGGTCAAGATTTGAATTTTTGTATGTAACTAATAAAACTAAAAAACTCTGGGACAGATTTGAAAAATTCTTTCAGCAATGGATAGCTACATTATTAGCGAGTAACATAGGCTATATTTCATCCCCGTACTCCCACGGGAACAGGAACAACGCGGGTGAAACCGCGTGACGTCCGCTAGTGTTTGATAATTCTCTCAGCACTAGATTAACTAGAAGTTTATGAGCTGATTATAGCAACAACATGCAGAGATATAATGGTGCCGATTCTGTTGTGCACAAACTAAACTTAATTTAGGCTATTACTATCTTTTTCTCACTAATAAAACGAGAAAGAGACGGACGTAATTTAGAGCTGTCAAATTTAATTCGAACTAATATTTCCATACAAATGAAGGGTGCACGTAAAAACATGTCGACTAATAACACGGTGAAGCGCAAGGCATAAACTAGTTTGACATTTCTAACTTAGTGCATAGCTATAGCCGTCCTTTTCTCGCCCTGCCTTTTAGTAAAAGATAGCAATAGTCTAAATTAAGTTTAGTTTGTGCACAACAGAATCGACACCAATGTCCTACTTCCTAATAATATTATAAATGCGACAGTTTGTGAGGATGTATGGATGCTTGTTACTCTTTCACACGAAAACTACTGAACGGATTTGGATGAAATTGCATACATATAGTTTATAACCTGGATTAAAACATAGGATACTTTTTATCCCGGTAGTAAGTTCCCATGGGCACTTCACGCGGGCGAAGCAGCTGGCAGAAGCTAGTAGTATATAAATAAATAAATAAAATAAAATAAAAAAGCCTTTTATTTCCAGTTAACAAAATTATTAAATCTACCTTACAAAACAAGAGAAAAAGAAAATCTAAAAATTACACTAATATCTATGTTATCTAAATTATTATCTAAATATAATTCTAATTAATACTATTCTAGGATATGTTTTAGTAGGTAGGAACTAGTACTAATTATTATTTTTACTGGAACCCCCCTCAGGTAAAGGCCTCCTCCAAAGCTTTCCATTTCTCCCGGTCCTGGGCTATTTTTTGCCATTGTGGACCGGCTAGTTTTTTGATATCATCCTCCCATCTAGTAATTGGTCTTCCCCTGTAGCGCTTGCCCGATGGGCCTTTCCATAGCGTAACTGTTTTTGTCCATCTTTGATCTTTGAGACGCGCTATGTGTCCGGCCCATTTCCACTTTAATTTTTGGCTGTAGCTGAGTGCATCTATTGCTTTGGTTTTAGATCTTATTTTGGTGTGCCTTATTCTCTGTACTCTCTTGATATTTAGCATGCTACGTTCCATTCCTCGCTGGCATGTGATTATTTTATTCTTTATTTTGTTGGTAAACTTCCATGTTTGGCATGCGTACGTCAGACAAGGAATGAGACACGAGTCCATGATTGTTTTCTTCAATTTGATAGGCATTTCACTTTTAAATATCTCCTTGTAGCTCCAGTACTTATTCCAGGTGTGCTTGACTCTTCTCTCTACTTCTAGTTCATTTCTATCTCTGTTAAATCCAATTTTTTTCCCCAAATATATGTATTGATCCACATACTCTAATAAGTCATTTTCGATTTGTATTTTTGTTTTTTTGAAATTTGTCATGAGTTTGGTCTTTGTGATGTTCATTTCCAAACCCACTTTTTTGCTTGCTTTATGTAGAGTGTCTAACATGTATTGTAGTTGTAGGCTCGATTCTGACAGTAATACCAAATCATCCGCAAATCGTAAGTGGTTTAGGTAATTACCCTGTATATATAAGCCACAATCTTTCCAGTCTAGTTTTCGTATGACAGATTCTAATACCGCGATAAAAATTTTTGGTGATATGGGGTCTCCCTGTCTAACCCCTCTCCCAACTGGGAAGCTTGGGCCTGTGGTTTCCAGTTTGACTCTACTTGAACTATTGCTATAAAGGTGCTTGAGTATGTTTATGTACTTATTTTCTACATTTTGAGCCTTTAAACTGACCCATATACTTTCATGTGAGATTGTGTCAAAAGCTTTTTGATAATCAATGAATATGATATACAGCGGCCTCTGTTGTTCTTGATATTTTTCAATTATCAGTTCTAATGTGTGAATGTGGTCTATAGTAGAATAATTCTTTCTAAATCCCGCTTGTTCAATGGGCTGGTTGATCTCCAATGTTGTGCTAATTCTTTGATTGATTATTGTAGAGAAAAGTTTGTAAGTACCTGGTAAAAGGCTTATCGGCCGGTAGTTGCTGATGTCTCTTGGGTCTCCTTTCTTATATAGCAAGATAATACTAGATTCGGACCATTGAGACGGTGTGGCACCAGTTTCAAATATCAAATTAAATAGTTTTGTTAGCGGCGCAGCTAGTATGAAGCAGGCGGTTTTTAAAGCGTTGTTAGTGATGTTATCTGATCCTGGGCTCTTGTCTAGTTTTAGTCTTTTTATTACTTCTATAACTTCTATACAATCTATTGGTTCTATGTGGGATTGTGACGTTTCAGTATCGATGTAGTTTTTTCCGTTATGGTCTATATCTCTGGCCGAATCTGGCGTACTATAAAGTTTTTTGTAAAAGTTTGTAGCGATGTTAATTATGTCTTTTCGGTTATAAGCAGTATCTGTATCTCCTGACTCTTTCAAGCTTTCAATCCATGTTTTATTTGTCCGTAATTCCTTGTATCCCTTTTTCAAACTTCCACTTTGTTCTATATGTCTTTGAAGGATATCAGTTCTATGGTTTTTATAATCCTTTTTAATATATTTGCTTGTCAGTTTGTACAGTGCTTTGATTTCGTTTTTCATTGCTCGTGTTTTGTTTTTGGTCCTTTGTAGCTCTTGTCTTCGTTTTAAAAGTCTTTCTGTATTTTCTGTGAGTACACTATGCGCTTTTGTTGAATGTAAACTTCGTGCGGCTTGTAAGCTGTCTATTATACAAGTTATAATTTTGTCATAATAGTCTTGTACTTCTACAATTGGCTCGGTGTGGAGGAGTGATATTCTAGTGTTTAAGTTATCCTTATATATTTGTATTTCTTCTTCGCTTTTAAGCGTACTGTTTTGCTTATTTACAAACATGGTTCGCGTTTTCACTGGTTTAGTGAGTGATATTTTGGCCCTGAGTGGCCTGTGATCCGATGCAAAGTTTATACTTAGTGTTTCTATATCTTGAAATGATTGAGGATGATTAGACAGTATGAAATCTATTTCGTTTTTATATTGACCATTTGGAGACTGCCATGTCCATTTTCTTCTCTGTTTTTTCTTGTAGAAAGTGTTGATGATAGCTAGTTTATTTTCCATGGCAAAGTCAATAAGTCTTTGGCCTCGTGCGTTTCTTGTTCCATACCCATACCGTTTCATTACTAAGTATTCATCTTTTTGTGGATTACCAATTTTTGCATTGAAATCACCCATCAGTAGTATATAAGTGGCCTTTAAAAATTATATACTTACCTAATAATATTTGATTTAAATTACAGGTACAGGCAAAAAAGGAGGTATGATGTCCGTATTTTTAATGGGATGTCACGATGTTCGCCGCAACCGCTGGGTAACCGTCACAAAAGTCCACACAGGTCATGATGACAGTACATTGGAAAGGTTACAGAAAGAACTAGCACCACTTATGGTGAAAATCTCACAGGACAGCAATAAAGTCCCTTCTTGGTTGGACTGTAATAAAGGAATGGTGCCTGATTTTGTTGCTTCGGATCCTAAGAAACAACCTGTTTGGGAGATTACTGGTATGTTTTAAATGAATATTTCTTCATAAATAAATAAATAAAATAATAATCATAATAATCTCTTAAAAATTGTATGTTCATCATCATCGTGAACTCTTCATACTTTTCTGTACGACGATTTCAATGACGTATTTGTTCATTATTTAGTAGGGGATAGAAAACACAATTATATTTCTCTAAAATTAAACAAGGAAATCCATGGAAACCTTCGACATTCTCCAAAAAAGTACTGAGTTAACCTAGAACATTTTTTTGGTTGTAAACCTGTTAAAATGTAATGAACTTCAATATTCCGTTAATATTGCACGTAGTCGAACGCAAAAGCAATGAAACCGCGAATTCAATTAAAACATGATTTAGCCGTATATTATTATAACTGCAATAATAAATTATGCATCGTTTGTTTTCAGGTACTGAATTAACGAAAGCCAGTTTACACACTGCGGATGGTATATCAGTCAGATTTCCACGAGTTACCAGAATTAGGACAGACAAAGATTGGGAGACTGCAACTAATTTAGAAGAACTAAAACATCTGTACAAGACTTCTAAAGAAAAAACAGACGTATCTCTTCTAAATAAACTAGCAGCTACTGCCGATGAGCCACCTGCAAAGAAAATGAAGACTAGTCCGTCCACAACCAAAGCAAGTCCGACAAAAGCTCCTAAGAAAACCATAGATAGCTTTTTCGTTAAAAAAGAAGTGAAGCCAAAAGTTGAAAAACTTAATCGGTCTTCTTCATCAGAAAAGAGTAACACCTCTATATCAACTGATGTTGATGTGAAAGAAGAGATTAATATGAGTGTTGACGAAGAAGATAGTAAAGAGTTTCTATTCATACCACAAAATCCTCTACCAGATGTCTTCAAAGACAAACGTCTAGGTTTCTACCCAGATTTCATAAGCTTCACGGAGGACGAAAGAAAACATTTTGAGAGACACTGGATTGCTTACGGAGGCATCGTCGTAAAATCAATTAAATCAGTGGATGTTGATTTTGTTCTTCATAGCAGTAACGAGATTGGTTTTGAAAAAATGAAGAAATTAGCCAAGAGAATGCCTTCAGAAGTAAGGCATGTTCACAAAGATTGGTTAATGCATTGTATTAATGATGTGAAGTTATGTGATACGAAAGATTATCCTGTTTTTATTGTGACGTAGCTGTAAAGCTGTGATTGAACTTACTGGTTGTAAGAGTTTAGCGAATAATTAAGATCAAATTCCACTGTTTTTATGCTGTTATGAATGTATTAATAAAATATGCCTGATTTCGTTTTTTGGTGTTTTTATTCAAGCCATTCAAGTATAGTTAGGTGTGCCTAACTATTGGTAGGTAGTCGATTATTATTAGTTTAACAAACTGCCTTTAATCCCAAAAACGCGGGGTAGACTGTTAATATTTCGTGTTGTGCTCTGCAGCAACGCAACGCCACCATATTTTTTTTATTATGACATAACCCATTTTTATGTACGACTGACGGTCATGACGTACATGCATTGTTTGTGAATGTACGACTTTTAATTTAAAAGGTAAAAGTAAATTAATGTGGCGTTGCTGCGGAGAATTCTCTGCAGCAACGCCACCTGTAATCAACAGTTGTAGATACAATTTCAGATATTTCTCTGAAGTTATATACTGTACGAACGCTGTGGCCTGTGCATTATGTACACGTGATAAGTATGAAAAAATATGTTAATTCTAAAGTTTAATTCTAAACTCACAAATTGTCCCTTACAGTGTATTAAACCAATGTATTTTAGCGATCCGCAAGAGAACCAAGGTCACCGACGTAGCCCGAATAATTGGCAGTGGGCAGGGCACATTGCTCGCAGAACGGATGGTCGATGGGGCCGAAAAAGTTCTGGAGTGGCGACCGCGAACCGGAAGACGATGCGTTGGAAGACCTCCCACTAGGTGGACCGATGACATGGTGAAGGTTGCGGGAATCCGTTGGATGCGAGTCGCAAGGGACCGGTCAATGTGGCGACACTTGGGGGAGGCCTATGTCCAGCAGTGGGCGTCTTTCGGCTGAGATGATGATGATGATGATTTTAGCGATTACTTCAGACTGACCGGAAAACTAAAATAAAACTAAACAGATTTCATAAATAGAAGTTATTTATTATATATCCGTGTAACTTATAACAAATTCTGAATAGCCAATGTACGCTGCTAATCGCCAATGTGCGATGCTATGCAGTATGTACGTATGAAAAAAAATCCTTAAATATATGAATATATAAGTATCAGACAACATTATATTCATTGAGCTGACCCCAATTACTTAGCTTAAGCACTTGTGTTTTGGAAATCAGAATCAACGAAAGTACCACAAACACCCAGACCCGAGCCAATTTAGAAAAGTTATTTTCCCGAATTGAATCGACCGGGGATCGAACCCGGGACCTATTGCACTCTGGCCAAATGCCTGTACCACTGCGCCATCGAGGTCGTCGTAAGTTATATATACTTATGTAAGTTATTAGTATTCTACTATATTACAATCCTTATCCTTACTTCCTCACTAATTCACTATCCTTACTTCCTTACTAATATTATAAATGCGATGAAATTTTGCACATACGTTGTCAGGTGTACAGAAACGGACATAGGGTACCTTTCATTCCGAAAAAATTTACTGTTCCCGAGGAAAACAACAATAACGTACTTATGATATTAGATGGCGCCGCGTGTCTTTAGAATCATGATTAAATCATTACGAGCAGAGTACAACCCGAAGTGATTGTCAAATTCTAAATTAACGCGAGCGAAGCCGCGGGCAAAAGCTAGTTTGTACATAAATTAAAAATCCTTACATCAGCGTGTGATTTATTGCTAATAAAGAATATCTAGGCGTTATAAAATTTAAGTCACTTTCTTTAGACATTGTGTGAGTGACTTTTCCCGTGCATTATTATTAAATGATATGTTATTTGTTTAATGGTTTTATTTTATTTTGAAACGTTTTTATTTTTTAAGCGCTTTGTAGCAAATAGTTTTGCTACAAAGCGCTTAAAAAAATAAAAACTTAGGTTAACAAAAAATAAATAAAATGACGGTAGTTGTGAAAAAATGTTACAAATAATTTACTTCGTGAGGTGCTTCTCCTGCTTGTTTATGAGTTTTTTGTAAATTAAAGAGTAAAATGACCAAGAAACGAAAAAAAAATTGTGTCAGTGTGTCTTGAGGAACAAAAGGACGCGTTTTTAAAATACAAACAGTTATTTCATAGTGTTAAAAACTTTTTCTGTTAATTTTTTTTAATTAAGTATTATAAAGGGAAAGTATTTTTGTAACCATTGTTATAACACGGATTTATAATAAATAACTTCTATTTATGAAATCTGTTTAGTTTTATTTTTGTTTTCCTGTCAATCTGAAGTAATCGCTAAAATACATTGGTTTAATACCTACACTGTAAGGGACAATTTGTGAGTTTAGAATTAAACTTTAGAATTAACATATTTTTTCATACTTATCACGTGTACATAATGCACAGCGTTCGTACAGTATATAACTACGATTTTTAGACTGTGATATAACTTCAGAGAAATATCTGAAATTGTATCTACAACTGTTGATTACAGGTGGCGTTGCTGCAGAGAATTCTCCGCAGCAACGCCACATTAATTTACTTTTTTCTTTTATAATTAAAAGTCGTACATTCACAAACAATGCATGTCGAGCATTCACAAACAATGCTCGTACGTCATGACCGTCAGTCGTACATAAAAATGGGTTATGTCATAATAAAAAAAAAATATGGTGGCGTTGCTGCAGAGCACAATACAATATTAGGCATCTACTCGTAACATGCGGCGCCGTGGCTAGCCACTAAGGAGATGACGTGATAAGATGGACTGAGATGGGCTCTTACTTATAGTACTGGGCTGAAATAGCTCTAGAGAGAGAAGAAAGGAACAACGGGCTTAAATAATAATAAGAAATGCAAGTCTAAAATAGGAGCATTTGTAGCTTTGATGGAACGATCAATCGTCAAACCGTGCCTTTGATAGAAGAATTTGTCGAGATAGAGGTAGCTTACGATGAGTTTTAAATATTATTGACTTGTCGATAGTTCTTCTGTGTATAAAATATGCAGGTCCTACCTATCGGATAAACTACAATGTTTTGCGCAAAGTTCATCTAAAATATAGGTACCTACCAAAGATTCAATATTATTTTAGGCAGTCCCGGTTTCATAACAAAAATAATCCTACATAATTAAGTAAGGCAGAAAGTTATTTAGTTCTGCTCTGTCTAGTCTCGTTGAAACTCATTTAAGGGATCAAATAGGTAGCTTGGGAGGTCAGTGTTAGAAGCACCTACTATTCTATCGTAAAAGTGATTAATGTGTTCAGGAGCTCAAAATGTAATTCAGTTTTGGTCCTTCGTGTCGTGGTGCTTATAGGTAGGTATGTATTTGTTAACCCGATGAACTGTAACTCAAAAGTACCTACTTATCAAAATTGTTTTCTAAGGTAAAATTAAACTTTACGGGGTAGAATTACCACCTAACCGACGCGAAATTACCACATTTTAAGGTAGGTACTCAGTACCTACATCATTCTAAACCCACCCACTTTTCTAAACATCATCAGAATTTTTCATCGGTGTAAAATTAGTTAGGTAGGTCTGTAGGTAGGTACTCAATTACCTACATTTCTATTTTGACAGCTTACAATTACATTTTGACAGTTAGGTACATTTTACTTTACAATTACCTACATTTTGACAGCTTTAATTACCTACCGATGAAATTCGACGGTGTCTTTCCTTAAAAACAGGGTGTAAACAACCTAACCACGAAGCCGTCAACCAAGCATTCTGTACATCAAACTTATTGCTGGGAAACAACATTTTTTTAGGGTCAAAAATCATATTTTGTGGTGGAACTCAATGTAACGCACTCAAACCATTGTGCTGATAGATGGATTGAATAATAGGTCGTGGAGGTGTTTAAAGTAAAAATCTTACGAGAAAAACTAGTAGGTAGGTACTCATTTAAAAATAAACTTGTAAGTACTTAAAAAGTTGTAACTTTGACCCCCAATATCTCCGTAACTACGTATATGGTCTCTCTATAACTAGAACAAAAAAATGATCGCAATGACGCGACGGGGAAAACAAGTGCCTTTCGGCTTCCTTAAGGCGCGTCCCCGAGCAAAAGCCGTTTTTTGTGCTTTTTTTGGAGCCAACTACTGTATAACCAAAAGAAATACCAAGTAATAACAAATACATTCAATTGCTACATATTCTTGACTGCAAAATGGTATTTTTTTTTTTTTAAGTCTCATAATATTTAATAAATCCATCCCCTCACAATGAAACGACAAAAATGAGAAAAAAATATTTATAACATGCTTCTTCTCGTAAAGTTAACATTATTTTGATTTCCTTCTTATACTAATGGATAGGCAACTTAATAATGAACATAATGCTAGTTTTTGTTTTTCTTAAAGACGGAAATTTGATTTTATAAAGAATAAAAACCACTAATTTCGCACTATTCGACCCGCAGTGACTGACGTAAAAACCACTTCGTAGTGCAAGCTGATCAGAACTGTATTCTAACAGTGCTAAAACAAATAGAGTTGCTAATTTCGCGTGGGGTAGCGCCTTAAGAGGTTTTTACACCCTTTATTACTGGGATTTTAAAAATGTATAATTGCTATGACTTCAAGCCACAATATGAAGTCTTGAAGACAGGTAGAGTAGGTTTCATAAGGGTAAAGTAAAATACGTCCTTTTTAGAGGTTCAACTATTTACTCGGGTAAAGACCAAATTGGTAAGCCTCAAAACTCTATGTGGAAGTAGATACCCTAGCTTCCATGCATCTCCTGTCCCCTCTGCTTCGTACATCTGCAGACCTCTCCGCCTTGGTGGAGTCCGGGCCTAAAAATACCAAATTCTAAGGGCTACCGCACACTACAGACAAGACTGTCTTGAGACAGACTTGCCTCATAAAGACAAGTCTGTCTCAAAACTGTTTTGTCTTGGGCACATCGCACACCTGAGACGAAACTGTTTGGTCTACTATAGGGCATGCTCCCGGGAAATTCCGGTACCGAAAATCCCGGGTATTTTTTTAACAATCTGGTACCGGGTCTTTCGGTATACTTTCGGTACTATATTATTTACTTTATTTTTTTTCAATATAAAGTAAAAAGTCATATTAAATAAACTACTTTTTTTACAATAATGGTAAAACGAAATATTTTCAATCGAAATATAAATCATTACCGAGAGTAAAAACTATTCAACGATGTAAATAAGGGGTCAATTTTATGAAATGTAAGTTGAGTTTTGATTTGTTTCATTTATTGCATTCATCATCATCATTTCAGCCGAAAGACGTCCATTTGAGGATATAGGCCTCCCTCAAGTGTCACCACATTGACCGGTCCCATGCGACTCGCATCCAGCGGATTAAATTAAAAAACCTATTTGCAAAATAAACATCTTATCATTTGATGACAAAAAAAAACGGAAAACTCGGGTACCCGGTTTTGGACAGAAAAACCCGAAACCGAAAACTTGGGTTTTGATAATAGCCACTTTTCGATGCCCTATCGCTAGACTGTTTTGTCGTAGATGTGTGCGCCCGCGTACCTCCAAAAGGGAAGCCGACAATCGGTAGTCAGACTTGTCGCTGTGCAGTTTTTGTAGGTATGAGACAGTTTTGTCTGCAAGACGTTTTGTCTCAAGTGTGCGCATCTTCATATATTTTGTAGGTATAGCGAAAGTCTGTCTCAAGACAGTCTTGTCTGTAGTGTGCGGTAGCCCTAAAACACTTTCGAATCAACGAAGAACTACAAAAGGTCTAATCCCACATGTCATGAGCATGACTGGTGAGAAGAAGTCCAACACCGCGTAGCGTAAACAATTGTTTACGACAGGTCAAAGACAAGCCATAGCGACCGGGCCATTCACCTCGGCAAAACTTCTTACATAGTCTAACAAGGTAAAGTTTGAGAATTTGCCCGTATCAGACAGATCAAACTCTGTCATGGTCTAACTTGTAAACATGTGATGTTTTAGTTTAGAGAGCTTTTGCCCGCGGCTTTGCCCGCGTAGGTAGGTACCTATAGTATGTCAGACATTATGCCACGGCCACGGGAACATACCTATTACCGGAATCTATGACGTAACTCAGCCTGTTCTGCCGTTAGGGTGTAATGGTGTGACAAACATCTGTCGACATAGACATAGGTGTCCATGGACGTTAAAAAAGAGTAGGTAGGTACTTAATTATGTAGGCTACAATATCGTGGAATTAATATTTTAATTAAGTAACAATATTTTTGTTTGAAAATCATATTCTTTAACATGACTAGGAAAATCTCTCAGCCCATCTATCTTTCACTTCACCCCTTGTAGAGTGAAGTAAATGGGCAAAGCCGTAGCCGGCTGAGTAGGAAACCTAAGTCAAATAAAAAGTTCCCAAAATATCTGACTTTCTTTTCGTCTAGAAATGAATAGTTCTGTTTCAAGGGTATCTATTTTGGTTTGGAAGCATTATCACGGTCATAATTGCCCTACGTTAAGCAGAAAACTTTATCTATTTGGACAGCACCCAAGAATAGCGGCAGAAAGCGACGACCTTTTTCATATTTCCTAAACTTGTTGGTTTGGGGGTCTTCTTTACTACCTACTTTTCTCCAGTAGAAAATGTATCCAAATAGTACCTATCCCTGTATGGACTTAAGAACTAAAAAATCAGCTGTTCAGTACATTTATGTTCGCCAAACTGGTCAAAATGTACCTATCTATTGAACAGCAGATTTTTTTTCGCCGTTTCTGTTTTTTGCCCCATAATAAAAGTTGTTTGATATCATGAGCACAATCAATTAACAGTCACCCTATTTAAGAGTACGTAGAGGAAGACCAAAGAAACGATGGATAGACTGTGTGAAGGATTATATGACAAGGAGGTGTCGGATGAGATGACGAGTAGGTAATAGAGCAATATGGAAGAAGAAGACTTGCTGCGTCGACTCCAAATGAATCGGGATAAGAAAAGGGTAAGATAATGAGGATAACAGTGGTGGTATGAGTAATTCCAAAAATAAATATCAAAACCTAACGCTAATTCGAGTACCTACAGAATCGCTATTAGGTAAAGCTAGCGTACCGATATAATTCTATTACACAAGAGTGTACTGTACTTAGTGCCCCGATATCGATTCGTATCGTATCGTTTGCCGGTCCATTTCACACAATATCGTCGAATCGCGATACGTTTAGTCTTTAGACAATTACCTAAGATCGGTAACTAATCCCTTTTAAGGCGCTTAGACGAGCTAAATTAGCAACTCTATTTGTGGTGGTTCAAACTTCGTTTGAAATGCTGTTAGAATAAAGTTCTAATCAGCTTGCACTACAAAGTGGTTGTTACGTCAGCCACTGCGGGCCAAATAGCGCGAAATGAGTGGTTTCGATCGATTTACAAAAAAACTATTGATTGGATTAAAAAACTAAAACAGTATCATGCTAATATATTGCTTGTAGAATTATATGCCAAAAAATCAGAATGATCGCATGCATATTAGTATGTTTTTTATTGTTTGAAAGATATTTTTAGAGGTAAGTTCGTGATTTCTTTTTATCGAGCCAAATTAATTGTATTATGTTTTCAAAACAGTGTCATGCTAGCATATATCCTAAAGAATATCATATATTTTTCTGGTCTTGTTTATAGCAGTGAATCATATACTTTTAGTAATTATAAAACTCGCGTTTAGCTCGTATAGTCGCCTTAACTTTTAACTCAATTACCCAGGTAATAGCAGATTGTGATTCCGGTAGAATTATGAGCTTTGTTTCTTTTTGATTTCGATGGTGTTTTTAAAGACGTCATAGATGTAAGTAAACCTTAAACCAGTAGGTACGGACAGATTGCTTACCGTTTTTAACCACTTGACCACTTGTTCAATTTGAATTTGGTTCGGATAGTTGCAAAGAACTTTTACGACACTTTTCCGCCATCATTCTACTTGTCACCAGTTCTTGCGTTTTGTTTCAACTGATTCCAGAAACAACATAGTTGCACGCTGTAAAGAATTACTGAAACCGTGAAACTGTTCGAAGTTTAATTATTTAGAAAAGTTAATGAGAGAAATGGCCAGCTACATCTAGTCGGAAATACGATGAAAAAATCCCGGAGATAAGAATTGCGAAGTATATCCGATAAGTAGGTACTTGTAGAATTAAAAGGAAGAAACGGCAAAAGAGAATAAAATTATTCGAACGAAAGATGTTCTTACAAGGTGAATTCGAGCGTATTTCTTTTATTGAAAGTTTATCGGAATTGAACGATGATTTGGCGAATTATGTTTTTGAATAGATGTATACCTACAGATGCTTTCCTGTTTGGTAGAGTAGATAAAATAGGGTATAGTAGTTACCTATGATTGTGCTAACTGCTATGGTTGGTATTTTAGCTGGATTTGTGTCTAATTTCCCCACTAAAAACCACACAAATTAATTAGAAAGATCAAGTATAAAGATAAAAGCTTTTTTGCAAACCGACTCTTCACTCTATTTTTCACTTTTTTGTTTTTTGGAGTCGGTTTTATTTTTTGCAAAAAAGTTTTTATTTTTCACTTTTTAGTGGTTCACTTGTGCTTACCTCTTCACAGCGTAGCGTGATGTTATGTTATGAACTGGTGTAAGCAATAGATAGACATGAGATATCAGCAATGCCAGTCCATTTGTTATCATTTATTGTATCTCCGAAGTTCTTCATCAGATCTTCACCAAATTGAAATGGGACCACTTTAAGAAAGTACTCTTCCAAAAACTACCCAAATCACATCAAGTGTGCGTTTAAAATTTTAAGAGTTTTCTCAATTTCTCCAGGATCGCCGGATCCCATCATCAGATCCCGACTTGATGATTATGGGACCACCTGGGAAGTATACCCTTTCAAACAAAAAAGGGATAATTCAAATCGCTCCAGCCGTCTTTGAGTAATCGGGGAACATACATAAAAAAAAAGTGTGCGAATTGAGAACCTCCTCCTTTTTGAAGTCGGTTAAAAATCGATACCTATAGCACAAAAAAATAACTAAATGTGGTAGAGCAAACTGTGTGGTGAGCAACTGCAAAAGGCAGAAACGATAGCTTTGAAACTTTGCCAATCCTGCCTCATTTGTGTGCACAAATGAAGAAACTTATGCAGCTGTTATTTGTAGAACGCTACAGAGTGGCGTTGTATAGGTAGTCATGTGAAATGATTGGTTGATACCTAAGTATAGGTACAGGGAGGGAGCTATCCTTCCAGATGTAGTGTTTTTTTTACATTCCTTTGTAGGTATGCAGTCCGTAGGTTGAGTTACGGCGTCGTCCGGGGGCCGAAAAGTTCCGGAGTGGCGACCGCGAACCGGAAGACGTTACGTTGGAGGACCTCCCAGTAGGCGGACCGACGACCTGGTGAAGGTTGCGAGAACCCGCTGGATGCGAGTCGCTCGGGAACGGTCAATGTGGCGACACTTGGGGGAGGCCTATGTCCAGTAGTGGACGTCTTTCGGCTAAAATGATGGTGATTCTGTACTTAGGTATATCATTCTGAGCACGCCCTACATATAAATTAGGTACCTATTCATCGGTCCAAAATGTACGGAACCACAGTTTTTTTTTAAATTACCTTACGATTATTTCTATATTCTATGTGGCGTTTTCGCGTCTCCCTCAGTTCTACCCTGCATAGCCCGACACATTAGCTAGTACACATATTGCAGCGTTTGGCATTCTGAATGCTGACGGTAGTATGATGTCATTAGCCGTTAAGTGCACGTTGTTGCTTACTATCTCTCAATCGCAGGCTGCAAGCTAAAATGTAGCTTATTGCGTGGAGATTATACAGTATGGAAGTAGCATTTCGTTAGCAGCTCGTTTTGTTCTTCACAGTCTGCACAAACGTATGTACTTAGGTACCTACTTAATGACTATTGTCTGATCTTGTCGTCGACTAGCGCTTTATTGAAGATGCCTGAGCTGTTTGGGTCTGTGGTAAAGATTTTTCATCTAAATGCGTCAATTTTCCAAGGTATTCGGAGACTAAAGGAAATCTAATATTATAAAGCAGAAGAGTTTGTTTGTTTGGTTGAACGCGCTAATCTCAGGAACTACTGGTTCAAATTGAAAAATTCTTTTTGTGTTGGATAGCACATTTATCGAGGAAGGCTTTAAGCTATATAACATCACGCTACGACAATAAGGAGCGGAGCAGGAATGAAAAATGTTGCAAAAACGGGGTTGTTTTTTCCTTTCGTTTCTCTCTCTTATTTATGTGACGCAGACGAAGTTGCGTTGGTCAGCTATAAGCTATAATTTATCTTGGAAACTTGAACACCTGATGCAGAACCGCAACAGACCAGCTAAACTATAAGAGATACAAATATGACACCATAGCAAAAATTGTTCCACGTGATGAGCATTTTCTGCTGAGAGAATAAATTTATCAAAAAAAAGATCTGGAACACCTGATGTGGAACTCCAAGAGCCCAGCTACACCATAACACATATAGGAATGACGTCTTAGCAAAAGTTGTTCAATCTGATGAGCACTCTCTGTTGACTTATAAAAATCGAAGATCTGGGACACCTGTTGTGGAACTCCAATAGCCCAGCTACACCATAACACATATAGGAATGACGTCTTAGCAAAAGTTGTTCAATCTGATGAGCACTCTCTGTTGACTCATAAAAATCGAAGATCTGGGACACCTGTTGTGGAACTCCAATAGCCCAGCTACACCATAACACATATAGGAATGACGTCTTAGCAAAAGTTGTTCCGTCTGATGGGCATTTCCTGTTGAATTAGAAAAAATCGAAGGTCAGAAACATTTGATGTGAAAATTATTGCAAAGCTATCACTAATTTTACTGTATAAAATAACATAAACTGGGAGTACCTCCACGCGGTGAAGGCTGTAACAGTTTAGGACTGATTTTCGATGACGATTGTATTTCAAAGAAAATTTGACTCGACTGGCCAAAACTCCCATTTATTATTTAATTTTATCGAATAAATATGTCTTAGGGTTTATGTTATTTGAGTGTTGAATTTCCTTTTCCATTTATCTTCGTGACTCGGTAGCCTACCCGGTAACGCAGGGGAGCAGTCAATTAGATTTTAATTGATTAGATATCTTCACATCAAAACTATAACCATGCCTAGAAAGAGGTCAAATCTTTTCTAAATGTTCCAAAGGAGCTACAAGATTGAGGATCATAAGATCCCAATAATCTACTCGAACAGCATCAAGTCTCTACTTGATGCTGTTCGAGAACACCAGGCTGCAACTTGCTCCGTGGAAACCTCTTCGGATCGCGAAGCACGCCTGCGTTCTTAGCGTATTTACGCATCTACATCCAGATCTCTAGAGACCAGTGAAGAATAGATGCGCGACTGGCTGATCGTGAACGTCATGCATTGTCTCGCGAGTCGGAAACGTTTACCGATACAGAATCACGCTTGAGTTCTCAGTGTATTCGCACATCTACAAACAGGTCTTTTGAAACGAGTGATGAACGTGATGCGCGACTAACTGCTGCTCGAGATTATCATACATTGCCCCGAACACGCACACAACAAAATATTCGTAATCAGTTAGAAAGTGAGAGAGAAAGAATTGCTGGAGTACGGCATGAAGAGACAGAAGAAGAGCGCAACGAACGTTTGAATTCTGATCGAATTCGACATTGTCTGAACAGAATGTCGATATCATCTGAAGAATCGGATGTGTCTCAAGATATAGCCGTAGGGCATGGCGACCTTCCTTGGGTTGATAAGGAACGGAGTGCATTTACGTATATACTCCTATGATTGAATACGCCACATATTATGGTTCAAAATTGTACTTTTTGTGAAGCTGTTAAATGGCGAAAAGAAACAAACGGTATGTGTTGCTCAGATGGGAAAGATCCGCTTTTCCCTTCCCCGGGCTCTTAGAATTCGACATCAGACGTTTCAGATCTTCGCTTTTGACGACCCCGTTGTCGCTGGCATAATATGTTATACTTATTTAATTAATGTTGTTTTCGGTGGTGGCGTTGGTTATAGAAACATTATTTAGGTATTTATTTAAACTTCATGTACAAGAGGGTTCATAGGCGGAGTTAAAGCCACAAGGCATTCTCTACCAGTCAACCTTTGGGTCAAATAGGACAGCATTGTGATGAATGTTCACAATTCATGCATCAAAATTTAAAAGAATATAAAACAATAAAATAATGCGTGCGTGCTCTTGCGTGGTGTGTTTGTGCGTAGGTGTGAATGTGTGAATGTGTGAGTGTGTTGTGTTTATGCGTGTGTGTATGATGTGTGGTATGAGACAGTGTGGTGATAATGTTCGAGATGTGCATGTATTACTAACTAATTGGATTTAATGATCTATTGAATAAGTTATTTGATTTTGATAAAGGCTTGAAGGAACATCCCACCTCAACTTATTGCAATTAACATGCTTTTAAGTGACGAATTTTTAGTTACGAGAATGTAAGCATTCACCTATAACTCTTATTACTATGCACACACGGTCCATATCACTGAATTTACGGTCAAATGATTTACAAACATGTTTGGCAATGTACCTAAATGAGCTATAAAAATTCTCCACGATAAACCCGTTATAAATAGGTAAGGCAGGCACTAGACGAGAATAAGCAAAACTTTCTTGTTATTTTTTATTAGCATCTTAAATTTTATGTTCGCATACGTTGTGACTTTTTCTTTCTATTATCTGGCGTTTAATGTTGATTAAAACAGATAGTAATGATGAGTTGAACGGTCAACTATCACCTATTAATTTGTTGATGGCCGGTTTGGTTAACGGGACAATTTATTTATTTATTTAACAATTTATGTACCTACACACTTATTACAGAAAAGAAGCAAGGAGCAGAAAATAGTACAAAGGTGATGATTATTTCTAATGAAATATCTTCCAGCATACCTGCGAAAGGAGATACTAAATAAAGAGATGTAAACATAGTGTGTAAAAGAAGGAGACAAAATGGAATATATCAAACAGATTAAATATCTTAAATATATACAAAATTAGAATACATACATACTCATACTCGTACATCCTAAAAAAAACTATAAAACAAAACAAAAAAAACTAATAATACATACTTATGCAATGTTAATCTGGAAGACATAGAGTTCTTAGCCACGAAGTCACACGTATGCTTACAAAATAAGAAACACTATGGGACTGCCTGTGCCTTTTTTGTCTAGTTGGCGCAATGGCGACTGCCGAGCAAGAGGTCGGGGGTCAAAGTTACAACTTATCGAGAAGTTTTTTTTATACAAGTTTTTTTGTAAGATTGTTACTTTTAACACCTCTATCTCAATCCATCCATCAGCACTATGTTTTAAGTGCGTTTAATTAAGTTGTACCAAAAAACATGATTTTCACCCCAAAAAAAAGTCGTTTCCCAGCAATAATTTTTGCGTAGGGTTACTTAGTTTGATGTACCAAATGCCTGGTTCACGGCTTCGTGATGAGGTGGTTTACATCCTGTATATATAGGTCCCATTAAAATAGATGGACAAATAACAAACCAAAGACATCCAAGCAAAAAAACACTGAGTTACCAAGGACATGGATGCGATTAAGCATTGTGTAACCAATATTTTTAGTGTTTTTTCGTTAGCTGATGTATTTTTAACCGACTTCAAAAAGGAGGAGGTTCTCAATTTGTCGGAACCTTTTTTTATGTATTTTTGTAAGTATCTAATGCGTTTTTTCTTAATTTATTTTTACCATTGTCCTTGTTTTGGTGGTCTGAATGATTCCTATAAAAGTTTGTCCATCTATTTTAATGGGACCTTATATGAATACAGAAAGAGAGATAGATAGAAGATGCCTTCTTGATCACTGGTTAATCTTTTCACTAAGGAATAATAGAAAAAAAAGAAAAGCTAGTAAAAAAAGGACAACATAACACAATAATCTTCGAACACCCAAAAATACTTAATGTTCCTTCGATGTTGCGAATATTGTATTAAAAGTGAAAAATATGAGTCGCGTAACACCGTATGGAATAAGGAAAGCTTAGAAATTGGATTTTGGTATGAAGTTAGAGATTGGCGAACAAAAGTTTTAATACAATAACGCTTTTAGCTCAACATCGTAATTCTATGTAACTAACGCTTCGGTCGGAACGCAATTGGATTTTTATTTCTTGATTTTGAGGGTAGATCAACAGAGGAGAGGAGGGGAGGAGGGGAGGAGGAGCTCATGGCTAAATAATAACCGAGCGCCGTGCTTGTTTAGGTTGGTCTGTGGATGGGTGACCACCCTTACATACTGAGTTTCCTCCGTGCCTCGGAAAACACGTTAAGCTGTTGGTCCCGGCTGTCATTTGTCCATCTTTGAAAGTCGTTACAGGTAGTCAGTCAGTGGCCCAAAAAGTCTGACAACCAGTCTTACCAAATGCGATCGTATTAGTATTAACTGGGTTGTGGAGGTCATCTGACCTCCACAACCCAACCAACTGCCTATCTAGGCAGTCGCTCCATGTAAATACTGGTATTCAGCTGTATCCGGTTAGACTGGAAGCCGACCCTAACATAGTTAGGAAAAGGCTACGCAGATGATGAGGGTAGATCAACAATAGCAGATTATGTTAAAGTTCACGTAGCCCAATAAAGCGACGTCGCTCGAACAGAAACGGAATATGTTAAAGAGATAGAGAAATGTAGGTATTGAAGCCTCATATACATACTGTAAATACATAGGTACCTTTTTAGATTCAATGTGAGCGCCTTTTTACTTACTTTCCAACAGATTTTATAAATAAATTTGCGCGAAATGTTTAATTAAATACAAAAAGGAAAAATAATTATTAGAGCAAAGCTGCTACTAATGTTACGTAATTTAAATCTTGAGATTTTATAGTGGAGGTTCTATATTAGGTAATTCCAGACGATGTTTATTGAAAATACACACTGACTCGCTTTGAGTTTCTAACTCTCTACCATAACAGTCTAAGTAATCACAAGATTATGGTTCTGGAGTGAATATTCGAGTGCTTTTATAAATGTAGTGTAGGCATGCCGCGCTCTAACATCTATGCATAGGTGGTGGAATAAGAATTTTCCGTAGTTGCCTGAAATCGGCAATGAATGAAGCAATAGAACGAACATACATACAAAGACATACGAAAAGCCTCATGACGAAAATGATTAAATTAGTAATCACGAAGGTGTATAATACACCCGAGCTGATAGATTGATTGAATGGATGGATACTAGAAACCGTATTTTTTTTTCCAAATGATTTGAAACCACAAACAGTTAATGGTTAAGTTCAAAATCTAATGAGATTTGACAGTTTATGGTAACTTAATGCGCTGTCATGTCGATGGTACATAAAAGTAATAAACGGATTAAATTATTACACCTCTCCTTTTAAATTAACAATGAATGTCACCCTCAAACTGAGCACTATTCAGGCACAAGTTTCCAAAGTCTAACTTTAAATACACCTGCAGACAATGATAAGCGTTTGAAACAGAACAATATTGTTCAAGTTGTTTATCCGTTAGCAGATTAAAATGAAAATTAAATACGAAAGAGGAACTTTACAAACGTTCTACTCGATATTAACCGGCTTTTAGAATATCTTTTGTTTTTAGGTATCAAGTACCTACCTACAAAGTTCTTTGTTTTATGAAAAGTAAAAAATGAAAAGTAACTATGCTGATAAAAATTTCGCGAGCTGTTGTCTTGGTAAATGATGTTATTTCATTACTGCTGGACATTTACTTTATTTAATTTTTTGTTTCAAAGAAAAAAAAACTGTAGTTTTATGAAGGAAGGTAGGCTAGCTTTGCTTGAAAGATAATTCTTTAGGAAAATATTTCGTCAAAGATTTTGTCAAGTTTCCTCGATATTCTTCCAAGCTTTTCATAGTACGATCTTTTGACTGATGGAAACACATTTATTATAATAAAATATGTCTATCGATACTAAATTATTATCTCCTCTAACTCAACAATATTCTATTCGTAAAGATGGCTTTTCATCACACGAGACGTCATCTTGATACAAATAGATACGGGGATCCAACACTGCTTGGTAACTGCTCTATTGGACACGTTACGAAGGGAGGGATCTATTGTGAACTCACAGATAACATCTAAAAGGAACATGTGCTATACAGATACAGTAATTGTAGGCACGAAATAGAAGAGACAGTTGTCCCATTGAATTTGGTCCTTAGACTCTTGTTAGAATTTGAGCCCCGGAGTAGCTACGTCTTTCACAGCATCTGTATGTTTCGTTTCAATAAAAGCATTTCAACTGCAGTTTTCACCAGGAGGTGCACCTTAACTATGTCGTTTCAATTCAATTCGTGGTAAGCAAAAGAATGGCTAGCGTATTTTTATTGTTACTCCTTCCAACAACTTTCTTTATACTATTGCTTCTCTAGAGAAAATTCAGCGAAATTGAAACTTAAATTCAATCTCTTATCGCAAGCTCAGGCAGGCAGCTATAATATAAATAGGTAGCTACAACAATTGTCCGCAGCTACTCGGTACATGGAAACACGGCTTTTACTGAAGTGGCTAGCTACTAGTGCGAAAAGTCGTTAATATTTTATGGCTGCAATATGGAAACATCGAACGAGAATGGACTATAGTAATCCTTTAAAACAAGTGCACTAACAGCTGGTGTCCATACGCTTCGAGAAGTGCTTGTGTTCGTATCATGAATGAAGTTACTTTTAGTGTTTTCAACGGTATTTTTTTAAGTCCCACTCTTCTCTGTTGCATTTATACTTGCCAGCGTTTCCAGCTTTCTAAAGCGGTTGGGGTTGTGAAGGACGAACTTGAAGCGCTTGAAACGTTGGAAATATAGAAAAACATTAATGAATTATACAAGTGTTCATTTATTATATTGCTGTAATTCCATAGGTAAATACGAGGATTAAATGAGAGTCTGTAGAAAAGAATTTCTACTATCATTAGCGATGAACACAACTAATATTCTGGCTAGACGCGAAAGATTATGAAGCAGTATTTATTACAGATATCCAAACAAATGTATTAATTAATCATGACCCCTTAGTTGTCTGGCATGACCTAGAATCTGAAGCCAAGGAACCAATGAGTTAATCAGATACGCAAACATAATCAGAAATCTACATATTGTTTATTCCAGTTGATCATTAATATAATTACGAATACTACTGAATAGTCTATCCGAATTCCAGATCTATTGAATCGGCCAAGGAGCCTTTAAGTCAGATATAAACTTAACTAAAATCTTAAATTCGTAACTGCTGCGCTGCCTCGCAGTGGCAGCGCTTAGTCTAAATCGCTGGATCTAGAAGCATGATTTATAGGTCAGGAGTTCCTTGTCTAATTAAGTCGAGCAGTAAGGCAAGATTTTCTAAAATTATTTTCCTAAACGTCTTAGAAAGGAGTTGAAAGTTTGTATGGTGGATCATCGTTTTTGTAGTTAGATTTATGAAACTTGGTACTAACATGATGTGTATCAATAGTCAAGTCAAAGTAGGTAATTACTTGAGTTTAAATTATTACTTACCGGTATGCAACCATCTCAATAGTCAAGTCAAATTAGGTAATTAGGTACTTGAGTTTAAATTATTACTTATGCAACCATCTCAATAAACAAGAATTTGTAAGTAAGAACCGTAAAAGAAAGCAAAGCTAAGACTTTTGACAGTTGTAACTTCAAGCAATCACTAAACTATAGAATAAAAATCGTATCTTATGTAATAACTTTTACAGAAGTAATCAAATTGCCTTGTATTGTATAGATACAGGGTGTAAGACTTCTGAAACAATAGTTGTATCATTGTTTGTGGTACTATCCCCTCAGGGTCCTAAGAAGTTGACGACGAGAATTCCCATCGGTCATATGGCTTGTTGATAGATAACTTTCAAGGCAAGTGGGTTCATTATTGAGCAAACAAACAGTTATCAAGCCGAAACCATACTCTAAAGAAGAAAATAAACTATATTTATGAACTGACATGCATGCAACTCCGAAGGGTCAGGGGTGCTTACATTCAATCCAATTTGGAACCAATCTACATGGTTGACCTGGTGCCTGCAAAGCATGACGGTCGTTGGAAATTGGCATACAAGTTCCATATGTGGGAAATTCAAGACCTAGCTCAGTTACTTAATTGATATCCAGATGGAGTATTAGAAAACCTTATTAATAGTTTGGAAGTCCTTACTTTATTTCGAGTTAAATATTTGTATAATGTAATAAAAAAAAACATGTGTGGAAATCATTCTAAGGGAGCGTAGTACCAAAATAAAAACAATTCTATGTCCTACCTGCATATTGTACCACTGCGACGTTATACCATGAAAACGAGAGAGACAAACAGACAGACATAGTGACTTTCGTATATACAATATTAGTGTGGATGAAGAAAGTGATGAATATAAATGTTGATGGATGTAGTGGGAGAGAAGAACCAAGGAAACGATGAACGGTTTGTGTGGGGAATGATATATAAGAAAGAGGGTAAGTGATAACGTGAAATCAAAATCAAAGCATTTATTTCAAGTAGGCCAGTTACAGGCGCTTTTGAATTGTCGAAACAAAGATTAAAATTAAATGTAGCTACAGTCCCAGTCACAAGACATAAAAACTGTGAAAGTACTGTAGTTGCCCATTCCATAGCGTAGATCTCTATGGAGAAGAACGGGCAAGAAACTCCATGGACACTCTTTTAAATCATAACGGACGGCATAGCGGTTGACACAGAAGGATAGAAAAATAAAACGTGTTGTGCCGACCCCAAGTAACATGGGACAGAGGCTACAGGAAGTAGATGATGTGTGGATGAAGGAAGCAAGCTGATCATGGGCTTTCCTATGACCGATTAGATGAAGGAAGGGTATGAAGCGATGAATTTTGAAATTAAGGTTACATTCACTTAAGGGGCCGGCGGAGCATGCGTTTTTCATACAAACGTAATACCAAAATAATATGAAAATCAAACATATTCTGAAGGTAGTGTGTATATATTTCGATTGTATTATAGAATATCTATGTTCCCAAATAAATATTTTGAAAGGACAATGATATAAAGACGAGATAATAATATGAGGAATATAAAATTTCTATAGAAAATTATTTTTTCTCTTATCGCTTGTTTAAATCAGTGTACATTCAAAATATGTATTTGGAAACCTTCATATTCTGTAAACCAATCAAAATAAATACACACTACCTTGAGAATACGTTTGATTTACAAATTATTTTGGTATTACGTTTGTATGAAATTTGCATGCTCCGCAGGCCTCTTAAAGGTAAGATGAAAAACTAAATTCTATGGTTTATATTTTATGGTTAATCCTTTTGTGGACAGCAGTATTATATCAGTTAATATCAATGTTATTAGAAGAGTGGTGCTCGAAATCTGATTTGAAAACTCCAATAGTGATGTAGATAGAAAATAGTATTTTACCAGGGATACATGTGTCCTCCAAGGTTCCTTATATTTAAAATATTCGAGAAAACGTGCGTGCTGAAGTGTGTGTTAGAACATCGTGTTTTCTGGATTCCTATTGATTTGTGCCTCAATATATTATTCCCTTACATCTGGTCGTGAAACAGAAAATATAAAGACCTGTTTACCGTTCTTCGCTTTTGCTGAAAAAGCATGATTAATGATGGATAAAGTTGCAAGACAAGCGTGCAGCGGTCATTGACCCTACACTTATTAGAATCCAAAAATTCAAGTCTTGAATCCTCATCTATCATCTCATCATCATCTATATAATGAAAAACGATAATGATTTATTTGTTTTAGTTTGTACGATGAGATATTAGTGAAAGTTCAATGACCGCTATTGCGATTTTATCTGGCAGCTACTATAGTTATTTTATGATACGGAAACACACAAATATGAGTCCTATTTCAGTACTAATGTGAGCGTTACTCATTGCGTTCAGCTTGCTCTTTATTAAATAATTTGACATCGGCATTTGTGTTTTATGAATTGTGATTATAATTAAAATTTTAATTATTAATTCCTGAAATAGTTTGAATCGAGTAATTTGTTAATAGCGTTCTATAAATTCCTGAAATTCATTACCGTGCCGTCAAAATTTGGCAGTTGATTCGGCTATACCTAACACGCCAAAAAAAATCACCAGATTACATATTATTCTACTGTGGTGACTTAAACATGACTTCTAAAGATGGTATTCCTAATTAGGAACTGTCTTCAAACCACCCAAGAAACACAGAAATAAGTTTCAGGCGACATTGTAGTAACAGAAAGAAAAAGTTACCACTTCCCTTTGTGTCAAGGATAAGTCCAATAAGCTCAATCGGATACTTCTTTGCGTTCAGCATTATACAAGCTACACATATCCAGTATCTCACTTTGTATAGTCTTTCATGACATTCGGCGAGATCAGCTTATACTGATTTTACTAACTTGATTGGTCGTTATGCGTACAATCAACCACAAGATATTGACAGTGATTAAGGATGATTTTCGTAGAGTAAAAATGTTACCAGCCCCCCGGTTATGTTACCTGTGGCTTCGGGAAACTGTATGTATGTATATCTGGCTGGTTTTCGTAGTGCCATAAAAAATCGGCCAAGTGCAAGTCAGATTCGCGCATGTAGGGTTCTGTACCATCATAGTTGATTTACACCCATTTGATTTTTAATTTATTTTTAACCCCGACGTAAAATCGACGGAGTGTTATAAGTTTGACGAGTCTGTGTGTGTGTGTGTGTCTGTCTGTGGCGTCTTAGCTCCCGAACGGATGAACCGATTTTGATTTTGTTTTCTTTTTGTTTGAAAGGTGAATTAGTCGGGAGTGTTCTTTGCTATGTTTGATAAAATCAGTTCAAGATGGCCGCTGCCACAAATTGTCGGATTACTTACACAATTATTTTTTAAACAACTTCCTCAATATGGGTTTCAAATGAAAGGGCTTGACTAGTAAAATACTTGCGATAATAAATTTCAAATCCAACATGGCCGCCACCAAAAAATGGTGAATTACATTTTTTTTTCACAACTCCCTCAATACGGGTATCAAATAAAAGGGTCAACGCCAAAAACCGGGAATACCTTGACATTATGACTCTACGTGTCGGGTTTTTTTTTTAATTTTTAATTTAATGGAATTTGTTAATATTTGTTGCTGTAGCAGTAACAAAAGTAGGCATTCTGTGAAAATGTCAACCGTCTATCTATTACGGATCATGAGTTAAACCCCGCCGACAGACGAAATCGAATCGAAGCTTTTGTGAGTACGGGAACTGTACACTGTTACTACAATTACCTTATTTGCTTTTTCAATTATGTAAGTACTCCGCATAATTTTATACCTAACGTGAAAAAGGTCACCATAGTTCCTGAATGTCGGGAATAAAATAAATGTGAATGGAGGGTAGGTAAGCTCGTTATCTGCTCGCACAGGAAGGTAGGTAGCTAGTGAACTAGAAACATTGTTATGACAGTTTATTTATCTGTAAAGGTGAGATTTTTGTATTTATGTTGACCTATATTTAATTTGACTGTGGGTGAAAAGGTCGCGTTTGTTTCGTGCCGACGAATTTTAGTAGTGTTTGCGCTAATTTGTGGTTCGAGTCTGCTAATGATGTTGTGCTAGATTGGGCTGATCATTGTAAACTAGGCGTTGATAGTATTCTCAATCTACGTAAATCATAACATCATCAATCATCATCATCATCATCATTATCTATGGCAGAGGTGTACCTAATAGTACACCGATATTTCGCCAGTTTTGTTTAAGTCCCACGTAATAGGGGCGATTGCCATAAACCGGGCACAAAGCCTGACACCGTAGTTGCTACCGAAAAAATCCTGACGAAAGTTTAGCCTGGCGCGGGAATCGAACTCAGGACCTCATGTTCAGCAGTCGTGCTTGCGACTACTATAGTCCAGGGGGGTAACCATGACGTCTTAAAGCAAGATTGTTTTAATCTTATTCCAGAGTGGGAAAGAGACGGAGCTATAGAGAACGTCTAGCGCCATCTCTTTCTCACTCTGGAATAAGATTAAAACAATCTTGCTTTAAGACGTCATGGTACGCCACCAGGGTTGCGGGACTGTTCGAAAGAGATACCGCGGCCCCGGAACATAAAGGGCGAGGAAGGAACATGGATGGGTTTTAGTCAGTAAAAGTCTGACACTCCCTCCCGCTCCGCCCAGAGTGGGAGAAGTTATTTGATGATCTACCATCCGAAAAGAAAAAAAAAAAGTACGTACGTTTTGAGAAATTTGTTCCCTCTTTAAACTGCTGTATCTCGATAAGTACTGGGTGAAAAATTTAACTTCAGAACTGAAAATAATTGGAAATTTTATGCCCTACAACTTTGTCTTTCTACGTTTTCCTAGAAAAGCAATCTACGGAAATTATTGACATTGTAATTGTTGATTTGGCAGTTTTTGTAATCTCCTAAATGACAGCCGGTAATATCTGTTTTCACGATAGGGTATTGGCCTGTTGACAAGACATTGGTCTATAATAGCGTAGACAATTAGACATAGATCAATCTATTGTCACTTATCACTAATTTAGCTAATCATAATCCCTGTGCTCACTAAAACGACCGGTAAATAAAATAAAATAATTTCAATGCGTTTTGCGTTGAATTTTTTTTTCCAACTTATAAGTGCCTTTACGTTTTGATTAAAATAAATGTTATAAGTTTTGAGCTTGACGTTGTAAATGTATGCCACTACAACGTAAATATTTTGGTTGTTCTCACATGTCCTCTCCAATAATTTGTTCCATGGCTCTCCGGAGAAGGAAGGAAATGCCCATGGCCCATGGCTATTAATCTAACCTAGCAGAGCGGTAAACACAGAGCCTTCCGAAACCGGGTGCTAGTATAAACCTCCCTTGTATATTCACAGATGCGTTTACCATGCATCTCGGTTAATTGATTATCCCCCTAGGATTATTCAGTGTGTTCCTTAGTAAATGTAAGGGGTTCCTATATTGCTGCGGGACTGTTCGAAAAAGATATCGTGGCCTTGGAACAGAAAGGGCGAGGAAGAAACATGGATGGGTTTTAGTCAGTAAAAGTCTGACACTCCCTCCCGCTCCGCCTAGAGTGGGAGAAGTTATTTGATGATTTCCAATCCGAAAAAAAGAGGGTTCCTATGTCATTCTGGTAGCCAAGTCTTCAGTGATCGAGTGGTTCGTATTTGCTTTATCAATAAAATTTTGGATAAAGCTTCTATTAAATTAAACCTATATAACTTTTACATTTTAACGACGCGGCTGGCGCAGTGGCTGAGCGATTGCCTACTGCGCTGCGTGTTGCGGCCTTGCGGCTTCGATTCCCGCACGGAACAAATATTTGTATGGGCCAAAAGTAGTTTTTCGTTCCGAGTGTATGTTTGTTCTGTTTTCGTAAGCCCGGGGCATTTACAATTTATAGGCCAGTGCTAGGTTGTATGTTGATTAAAATATTGTTCGCGACAGTAAGACGTATGTAGTTACAGAATTATAATCATCAAAATCAGCAATACAACCCTCCAAATTCATAAAGGTCGAGGAATGTCTTTGACCTTGAATTTCGCGGGCTACCTTGACGCTTTCACCTCAAATGTTTGTACACGCATCCACGAAACAGGAGGAATTGCTACTGTGAATCAAATTTAAAAACCCCCGACACAAAGTACTGAAAGTCAAATAGAAAATTATTCGTTAGTTCGCCATTTTGTGGTGGCGGCCATCTTGGATTTTTTATTTATCATAGTGTATAGTATTCTACTGCCCTTCATTTGATACCCATGTTGAAGGAGTTGTTGAATAAATATGTAATTCGCCATTTTGGACTGATTTTTATCAAACATAGCTAAGAACACTCCCGACTAATTCACCTTTCAAACAAAAAAAACATAATCAAAATCGGATCATACGTTCATTTTCGATTTTCATCATTTCGATACAACTTGAACTGCAAGTAACATTCAACTTTAGAGCCGCCAAACAATATGCTACTAAATCACCTATACTAAGTTCATGTACAGCGTCAAACGTAGTATACATTATACAACGCCGTTTATCTGAGCTAACCCAGAATCCGAAGATCAGCCCGTATAATGATGAACTAGATAGTACATAGAAATATCCTACAAACGCGAGGCCTTTTATAATCAAGTCGTACCCAGAGTAACAGTAATGAAATCAGCCTTTATCAAAGCTTGGAAAAGGGGCTAGATTGAACAAAAAGTATGTAGTTGGCAACGTACCTATGTACTGTCAAGTACAAAGTACTAAAGTACCCTTGAGTATTTTCGTTGACATGTATATTTCATACTTAAAGTGACAAGAGAGCTTTATCGCCGTTTCAGCACATTATTCACGGTGGAATTTATTACGAAATTTAGTTTTGGTTTTTTTTCCTTGTAATAAATACGTCTCTAACAGCGTTCCGTTTAGACAAATATCCTGTTTTTTGTTGTGATGCCCCGAGGTACTAAACAAAACCATCATTTATTCCCATTTTCACGAATATTTAGCGGCAACTAAATGAATGCCTAAATTACTACACTATTATTGTACTGGAATTACAACATAGCAGTGCACTGCATCAGGTACTTCATTGATTATTAATTAACCCTAAACAAATAGAGAACGGCTGTTTTTAAAACGTGATAATATAGGTATGAGTGTATTCTTTTACCATACCAAACACTAATTTTTGCAGTTCATAGCTCCCTATTTCACCCCAATCCATGCCAACGAAGTTATAACTATAAAAATCAATTGTCTACACTGAATTGCCGCAGAAAAAAGCGCACCTTTTTCGGAACTGCTAAGGTAAGCTCCGTTTTAAGACAGGAGTAAAGTGGAAGAAGTAAAGGCGAACTTTCAGCCTTCCTACCAGTAAAACTTTGCCAATTCTACGAGCTGGAACATGTAACAATCTAATCAAAAATTAAACCGTATGGGAAACACGAGTCTGTCAAAGGAATGGGGTATAAAATGTTACGGCCTGATTTTGCCCTCCTATAAAAGACAGGGACATATGAAGCGTTGGGCCGATCCAACGCGCTTTGTATTCTTTAGGTAACATTATTTCCAGCTAAACGGTTAGTAATGTCAAGATTTTGACGCCATCTTTTCTGAAGACGCAGACTATAGTCGGGATTAATAAACGATACTTAGCACGATCCCTGGCTTGGCTTTTCGGTATTTATTTTCCTGTGACAGGAATAATGCTAAGCCTAATGCTAGATATATGTCCCATTATCACAACATTATACTCTGATATTTAAAGCTTCTTTAAATGTATTTCTATAGAAGTCTACTCTCAATAATGTAACAACATTTAAGCTTCAAGCTTCTTTGAAACGTACCTGTAGTTTCTAAGAAAAAATATGAAGCGCGTTCTTATCTGGTTCCAATATACACTCTTCAAATAAGTTCTCAAAGCGTCGGCAATTGCGATCAATCGTGCGTTCGAAAACGCGTCGTCTGAGAAGGGATATGATATCGAATCAAAAATATCGATACTGCGACCTTTATATTACCTTCCCTGTGATCGATATTGTACTCTTTCACAGTATCGTACGTGCTTACGACCGTCTACATCGCAAAAATATTCACAAAGTAAAAAAACACTAAATAGCAGACTGCTGCCGGAGCCTATCTGGAGTTCTGGATGCAGCTGAATATGTATATTTTATATGGAGCGACTACCTCTCTGACTTCCACAACCCAGTTAGTGCTGGGCAATACGATATGCCCCTTGGTAAGACAATTGTGTGAGACTTTCGGGCAACACTGACTACCTTTGATTTTCATCAACTCGTCCCAAATGGGCCGTGGGCATGTGGGACGAGTTGCTGAATTACTCCCTGTAACGTGTGTAACGACTGTCAAAGATCTAGAAAATACATTGTTTCCTACTGTTATTCACTGACTCTTTGACTAAAAGTATGTAACTTGAGTAGTACTGATGGTTTCAACACTGCTTTAAGCTTTCACGGTTTGTCTCATGGCGCTTGCAATAGCGTCGAAATAATTGATAATCAGGGAAAATAATTATACGTAGTAACAGTACAACTTTACTGATATTTTGTTTTCAGGCAGATTAATATTTGGACCTCTACGTTTGAGCCTACTCTAATATAAAAACCACAAACCCGTCTCGGAGTAAGTAGAGTTTATTTAACCGTCTCAATCGATTTGGGAAACATAATTAAGGTTAATCTCGTATGGAATCCGAGCTAGACTCAGTTTAAGTTCTGGTTCAGACTGTAGTAAATGCAAGTTGGAAACGGTTAAAGTTAAATGGAACCGTTCTGCAGTAGGCCTATGTTTTTACGATATGCTATCATATCACATTTATGTTTTAATCGCAGTACTATACATTATTTAAAAGTGTAGATTTATACATACAAACATTTAGAAAAACATTTTCATATGAGGTCGTGGTTGGAAGTCGATTACTTAGTATAATATTTTTTGCGTCTATAAATGTATAACGATGTTACCCTGTCGAAAGTAAATTCCATGGATGGATATTTCTCTGCCATTTTACTTTACCGATGTTCTTCTCCTCTTGATATATCTTCAGTATATTGTAGAGATGACGTTGACATGTAGCCAACGTGGGCCATTGTGTACAGGGGCTATCACTTTATTGCACGATGGGAATGGGCAAGCGTCTTGTCAAGTATTATCAGCGCTCATTGTACTGAATCTGTTCGGAGTGTCACTCCTATGTAGGAAAATGGGACAAACTAAATACATGCGATATACAGGGTGACTGGTATTTGGGTGCAGGCCTTGAAATGGGGGATACTAGACCTTATTTGCAACAATTTTGACCCGATACCTTGGGGTCCAAACTGGGTGGTTTTTGAGAAATCGAACTTTTAAAGTTTTCCTTGAAATGTTCCACCATAAAGCGCCGATTGTGAGAAATCTACGCCATTCAGGGTATTAAACTGATACTTTTCTGATAGCTCATGAACGAATGTATCCTCCGAAAACCAATTTATCAAAACAGCACATCTGCCTTTGAAAAATAGGCGCCATAAAGGTAACACCCAGTTTGGACCCCAAGGTATCGGGGTCAAAATTGTTGCAAATAAGGTCTAGTATCCCCCATTTCAAGGCCTGCACCCAATTACCAATCACCCTATATTATTAAGCTATAGTTTACATTCCAACATGTTTTAATAATCACAAACAAACTTTGCGGCAGTTCAGGTATTCTGCTCTCACACAGTCACATAACGGGTTGCACAAATGAAACTGAACTAGATCAGCACATCTAAACGGCGTTCAAGAGCTTTAATAAGCGGGTTATTTTCACAGTGGCGTGCTGAGGGGTTAACTAAACGGCAAAACCCTAGGGCAAGAAGACTGTTCAGAAACACTATAAAGAGTTAGTTTACACTATTAATACGTGTTATAAAGACGAGGAAAGACGAGATTTTTTTGTTTGTTACGTTTAACTCAAGAACTTCGCAACCTATTTGAAAAATTCTTTCACCATTAGAAAGCTACATCTTTACCGAGTCACATAGGCTATAAATTATATTAATATCATGCAATTTAAAGTCGCAGGCGAAGTACTAGTAGGTTATAAATGCAAGCCAATCTTTTAGGCTTGTATGAAAGTAACGACATTAACAGTGACAGCTCTTGAACGCGGTTTATATGTGTCAGCGTCACATTGTAAAAACCGTTAGATTGTAATATAAGTAGCGAGATTGTAAACTTTCGAAAGATTGACAAACGAACATACTGCTTACAATATGACGCATTCTTTTTCAGTAGATTATAATCTGTCGAAGTGAAGCCGTAATATTGTGAAATGTATGCGATGGAATTGAACTCGGGCGGTGTGGAGGGGAGGGGAAGGTAAGGGGAACCCCCCTTACCTTCCCCTCCCCTCCACTCCCCTTGCCCCACTCTCATGAAAAGATAATGCACCATTCCTGAGAAAAACCGATTAATATAACCTAACCTTAAAACACTTTATATTCCTCTAAAAAGCGTAGGTAGTCGACGGAGCCCCGCTACGCGGGGATCCTATTTCTGTCTGCAGGGTTTAAAGGAACCTAACTAACCTAACGTCGCGGTGTAGTCGGTTTGCCCCAAGTCCTGATTATGGGGGCAGAGATACTTCCGTCGCACATTTCACAATATTACGGTTTCACTTCGATAGATTATAATCTACCGAAACATAATGCGCTATATTGTAAGCAGTATACATACTCAAAAATTTTTGCATTATTAATATTAGCAGGTTGATACTACATTTTGAAATGGATACCCAGATCGAGACTCTTTGGGTATACTATGTCGTGATTGGCAAACTAAGCTCCGCGCCAAAATCCCACAATGCAATCGTCTACTTTATAGTTGGCAGTAAAAAAGAGGTGTAGTGTTCCTCTACTAGCTTCTACAATCTAAATTCAGGAAGTCTTCTAACTTAATTCAGGAGATTACTAAGGAAGTCACCTTCCAGCTAAAGAAGGCTTGAAAAATGTATTAAACCTTACCGACTACCGTACAGTCTTTGCCACAGGGCACTCTTAAACAGCAAACATCCCATAACCACTGAGCCTCGGCTGTCGGCCGCCCGTGTATTCCGTTTTAAATTTTCAACAACTAGGCACCAAACCCCCAACTTCTCTACACTTGTATACTCTTTGCTAAAGCAAATTAATTATTTACACCCACGTGGAGTTTCAGCCTTCAAATGAACTGAGTCGGTGAATGTTTGCATATTTTTGAATATTATCTTCAGTAGAACATACAAAATAATTTACATTTGCCATAAAATTTAATGAGTCAGTCTTTGGAGAATTAAATTTTGCTGTGATTACGGGTACGTGCTTTTCCTTTTCCGTTTCATTTGGTTTCAATGTATTATTTTGTTCTTGTTTATTTGTTTTTGGTTTGTTTGCGTGGCCAATATCAGGTTTCTGGGTAGACGTGTATTTAAAGGTTTATGTGGTAAATAATTAATTACTTGTGTAATGGGTAGGTGTGTTCAGTGCCTGTACGAACAAATAGAGATTTAGATTTAAGTAAAAGCCCTTAGGAGGAAAGGCTAGCGGTGTTTACCTCATACAAACGTATTTTCCTGTTTTTTCCCTGGAAAATAAAACTAAAACAAATATTTTTACTCAATACTCTATATGGGCTGGATATACCTACTATGCCTGTTTCCATGTTCTGTCAAATGATAAATCGCTTATATAGACTACAGGCCGCTAGGCATTTTTCTTACGGAACGACAAATATTTTTGGGCGTAATCTTAAGCTGATATCAGATACTTCACTCGGGGGAATATACGGTATGCCTGACGTCAGTTTTAGACTTCAATATTGTATTCGAAACAGAAAACCCAAGAACCCTTACCCCTATCTGTATTTGAACACATTTCCTTGAAACTATAAGAGCACACTCATTACCAATGCACCAACAAGGCCCTTGATTTCGTTGTTCCCGTTATAATGTAATATTTGTCCCACGGAGGGGCGCTAGAGCCTAAAGCATTCACATGGGACACATGTCCAGAATTCATTATTAAGGGTACCCTGTTTGTACACTTGGTGACAAGTTTAAATATTAATTACATACATACATACGGCTGAAAAATACATGTGAGAGCTTGAATTTTTAATAATTGCCGGCGTGTTCTGTTCCTGTTTGCGAACTTTGGAGGCTTAACTAAGCAAAAAGTTAACACGAATGTTTTCAAACGGATCAGCTTCCCTCGGAATCGAATGTTAATGAAAGGCTTCTCTAATCAACGTAGTTTGAAACTGTTACGTAACTTTTTATCGCTATATTATCGTAAAACAGACTGACTATATCAGTGCACATATGTCTATCGAAAACCTTGCCTTTCACCAAAGACGTGAGCTGTAAAACAAGTGCGGAAACAATCTTATCGCCTTACCTTCCTTCCACATTGTTTCTTTTGTCTTCCATTTATACCTGACCGTCCCCTCTTCAACGATTTGCTATTGAAATGAAAATTCTATTAGCCCGGAGGTGGGCTCTGAAATTTCGACGTTATTGCCTAAAGCTACTGTTGCTTGGCAAAGGCAAATATCTGGCTCAGCTGTATCAAATATTTATAAGAGATTCGCGTTCGCGTCTGCATACGCGATACGTATAGTGAACGAACATTATTTTAAATTGCCAAACGTTCTCTAACATACTGCGATGCAATTTTCTTATGGATTTCGTGAGGTTGGAACTTTTAAAAGGATGCTCATATGCCTTCGAAGAAAAGGATGACTCCTGATACGTATTTGTTACAGCATCATGTCTGTGTTTATGGCAGATACTTTGGAAAGAGGAAAAAGCAATGATTGACGGTAAGGTGTCTTATTACACAAGTCAAGTTAAGTAAGGTGTCTTATTTATTACAAGTAACAGTGATCTATCGCAAAGACTAGTCATAAATTTGATTCGCTTTTCTCTGACGCATTGTCCAGGTTAATTTTGGTGTGTGTTTATCGTAGTTTATAAAGAGCACATTAAACCTCATAAAAAACCCTATACAAACTTGACACCTATATCTGTTAGCTGAAATAATCAATTTCCCTAACGCAAACGCCTCATGTTAAATTGCTACCAGGCCACATGTCCCATAAATCGTGAACTTTAATCCTAACCCTATTGATTAACGTGGATCAGAGTGGTGCAACTAACTAGGTCCAGAGTGCACATGTAGGTAAATGTAAATAGAAACATTATGTAAATATCCGCTGATGAATGTGGGCTTCCACCGGACGAATAGAGTCAGCGATCGGTAATCATCGCGTTTACTGACGATTCAACGGTAATCGTCGAGCTTAGTAAGCATTGATCGAGATCAATTGATATTGTAATTGTTGGACGGATGAATTTTGGTTTCTATAAGAGTGTGCAGCTTATGCTCTGGCTAAAATAGTTAGGGATAGTTGCAGTAAAGTTGGTAGGTACACATTTGGTAACTAATTGCATCCTTCAGGACTTAATAAACGACCGAGTTTCCTAGGTTGCTACGTACTGGTCGGACAAATTATTAGGAGTCATCGATTCGAGAAAAAAAAGGAGACAGATTTAGTGTAAGTAAATTAAACAAACCCATAGGCCTCGGTAAATACCTAGTCTGGCTGTTGAAATAAGTGCAACAAAAGCGAGATAAAACGCGAAATATTGAAAATGTCAAGTAAAATCAGTGGATACATTCAATATAGTTTGAATTTTCGCAGTTTTGAAAAATACATACTTACGATGTAAGCGTTGCCCCTAGCTAAATGTTCATTTCAGACGAAATCCTACCATACAGCGAAACCCACCGAAAGAATGAAAAGGAAACAAATAAGATGCTGAACCTGGCAGCAAAATTACTAAAAACAGACATTTCCATATAGCGGAAGATAAAAACTTTTTCCTTCTTGACTAGGAAACTAAAAATTGTCCCAGGATGACTCTCGAGTAACTAGGTGTAACAAACGATGGAACTTTCTTATATAAACGTAACTACTTTCCTGTAGGGGCTCACATTATTTCCAAGGCAAGCCAGCTAAATAGGCTACTGTATCAAAAGGATATTAAAGTAGATTCGTAAGGAAAAATATGTATAGAGTTCCCTTTTGAAAGTTGCTTTCGTGTTAAGCCTTAAAAGATTAGTAACCTGACGGTACTAATGTCCTTGTTAGCCCGAAATTAAAAATGGAATGCAATTCCAGCGGTCACTGGTATGAAAAGATTATTATTTTCATGATCTGCGCGGTCTATGTTCAAGTTGTGTGAACTTGGGTAGATACATGCTTACTGTAAGCAAACTATGAACTACCTATATCAAAAGATATAGTTGTAACTGTACTGTTCATCTCTCATTCCATTTCTCTTTGTTATTGTGTATGTTCCGCTGAACCTGATTGTTAATTAATGTTTAGAAAGATAAACAGTAACAATCAACGTATACATTATAATCTGGATTCGCCGGAATCTGACTATTATAAAGCCTTCTTAGAATTTCCTACAATGTCGCGCCGAAACTCTCCGAACGGAGTAAACTCTTTTGACTATCCAAAGACAATAAGCAACTGGTACAATGTATGTTTCTCTTCAATTCCCAGGAGCACAATAGAAACATTAAAGTACATGAAATACAAAATAAAATGTAAACATTTCAGAGCTCATATCCTTTATTCCTCGCGAGACAATTCTACTAAAATTTTGAAACTTGCTATGAAATTATAACACTATGTAACACAGAGCTTCTCTCGTGCATTTATTAGAGCAGAATTTTCGCGTCTAACCTACATAGATAATAACTCCATTCTGGTCTACGATAATAGTCATTTGGGAGCATTCCATTGTGCAATACATATCTACGGTTTGGAGCAATAATGTATCGATCATTGATAGTTTAACTTTGACGGGAAATGGAGCTATAATATAGCTCGAAGCGATATTGGAATGAGAATACTGTTATAACAATAGCGTGCTAAGTATTAATAGGTTGGATTATAGGCAAGTCTAATATGAATAGGTGCTCATTGAAGTGCCACCGGCACGGCTCAACTTTCAAACCGTATTGTCGCAGTTTAGCCAACAATTTGTATGGAGTGTTCTTTACACTGTGGTATTATAAAGCTTTTGTGTGTTGCCACTGTAATCCTAAGACGGGTCGTAGGAAAGTGGTATGTAATAATTTAGTGTATTTTAGCGGGAGCGAGTTTATTTGGCGCTACGTTTTCACGCCAAAACTACAATTTAATGTTTTGCAGAAAGACAGCATTGATGCCTGAAATAAGTTCAGTGTGAATTAAGGTTCAATTACTGCATAAAATCGCGACAGTAATCCTCGATGGGTGTTATGTTTAACTAATAATCTAGACTTCATGGTTACTGAGAAATGTAATAATAGAAACTTAATATCGAACTCAGAACCTCACTCGGGTCGATCGACCCTTACATACCGAGCTTCCTCCCTGCCTCGGAATGCACGTTAAGCTGTTGGTTGCGGCTGTCATTTGTCCATCTTTGACAGTCGTTACAGGTAGTCAGTGACCCAAAAAGTCTGACAACCAGCCTTACCAAGGGGTATCGTATTACGCAGTATTAACTTAATTGTGGAGGTCAGATAGGCAGTCGCTCCATGTAAAATACTGTAATTCAGCTGCATCCGGTTAGACTGGAAGCTGACCCTAACATAGTTGGGAAAAGGCTAGGCAGAAAAACAAGAAAGAGAAAAGATAGTAATTTTCATAGTAGTGCATCAGCACTACTATGAAAATTACTATCTTTAGCCTCGGACATAAAGAACATTATCAATTGTTACCGTTAACCCGAAGCAAAGACTGCTCTCATTTGACGCTCCCAATATACCTCGTACTGTTATCCTTCCATCACCTACAAACAAGCTAATTTAAACTATATTTTTCTTTCATTCTGCTTCAGATTACAAAGCTTACATGCGACATGGCCAGTTGTTTCATGACTGAAGGTTTAGATATTCATGACCCTGTCCCCAGCCAGTAGTTAATTATGACGTAGCCCGGTTCGGTGGGCACAACTTTCAAATTGGATTACTCGCACCATCGCTCTCTCTGGCTAGTTGACAACTAATAGAGCGTGAGTTAGCCGCTTTTTTTTCAAGTTACGCGCTTTGGTAGCGCTTCAGCGGCTGAGTGGTACCTAAGAGTGTTCAATGGCGTAATGGAAAAATTAAAACAATGAAAATCAAAGTATTTATTTCAAATAGGCCAGTTACAGGTACTTTTGAATTGCCGAAACAAAGATGAAAATTAATGTAGCTACAGTCCCAGTCACGAGACAAAAACTTTTAAAGTACTGGTTGCCCATTCCCTAGCATAGATCTGGTGGAATATTTACAAGCGCGGCACTTAAAAGATCGAAAAATAAATAAAAGTAGCAAATTAACCTGGAATGAAATAAAAATGATCACCCACTTAAGTGAACCGTTCACTTGAGCCTTGAATTACATACTAAAGTTATTTCACGTAACAAATATCACGCTTTTAATCCCCGAAGTGTTTGGCAGAGGTGAACCTAGCAAATAGGTACACCCACCCACATTTCGCCGATTACGTTTAAATCCCATCTAATAGGGCACGAGCCAATTGCCATCAACCAAGCACAAATCAAGGCTGTTACTGAGAAATTACTAATGGATAAAGCCCAAAAACACTTTGCTCGACCTGGGAATCGAATCCCGGAGCCCACTGGCCACTCGACCAGCGAGAGTCTCTAAACGAGAGAATTATTACATCGTCATTATTCTCTTCCCCTTATCCCAATTCCCAACAGGTGACCACTGAAAACCAGCGCTGTTCGTGGCTTCTCCATACCACAGCATCATGCTGAGTGGTAACCTATTTGTCGCACTCACGGCGTGCAATTTTTTATTTTTTGTCCGTTTTGTCTTACAATTATTATAATGTTAATGTTGTTGTGTTAATTTTCGGTTTTAGTCTAAATGTTTGTGTTTGTACTAATGCGTTGTATGCTTACTTTATTAATATTATATGCACGTCATGACCTTGCGACGAATAAATACTTTTTCTTTCTTTCTTTCAATTCATTTGGGGTCGGCGCATGTCTTCTTTACACTTCACTATTTTTCATCCCTCCTTTCTTCAAAGTCCACCCTTCCGAGATAATCATTACACTATTACGAAAAAAAAAACTCATTCCGAAAAAGCCTACACACACCTACCTATAGTAGTTAATTGCGATAAAGCTCACTAACATAGAATTTTAAATACTTTAATGTCAACATCGTCCCACTTCTCATTAAGATTATACGGAGCCCTGTGTAGTGTCCCTTAGGTGCACCCAGTGACATTAGCCTAAGGGTAGAAGTTGTGTCATCATTTAAGCCTAAAGTTGAAATTAGGTCACAGCGTAGATTGGCTTGTCGACCCGCATCAAGGCAGGCCGGTCTACTTAGCTCGTCATTAATTAACTATTGGAATGTTTATTCTATTTACTAGACAGTGTAACTTGGTAAAGGCTAAATCAGAGAATCTTCTTTGTTACTTGGCCCTTTTTCTTATAAAAATTGAATTTGCGTGTTCTTGTATAATTCTGTTACAAAAGCTAAACCTCTATAAACTAACATAAAAAAGCTAAATCGTGTGTTGAAATGTGGGTTGTTTGTGTGTGATCAGTTTAAATGTTTGTAAACGCACCCACGATACAGGAGAAGTTCCCAGTGTTTTTCGTTTTTTGTTTTTTGAAGTGAAAAAGTTATTTAAAATCATGGAACTCGCGCTATCGTCACCGAACGCTTTCGTAGCAAGATCCTAAACCAACATTACACTATGTATTATTAAGATAATGGTTATTTTGGATTAAGTACTTAGTTTTCACTTAGATCGGCAGTCCCCAAAGATTGCCTCGGTTTTTTTTAAGAAATCAGTGTAGTGTAGAGACATTTTATAGTCCTTCAGTCTTTTGTTTTAAAATGGCAGTGTATTTAGCCTCAACTAAAAAGCCTGTATTAATTACCTGTACTACAATTTTGTTTCATTTAAACAATTTTGAAAACTGAAGCTCAGCACCAAACTTCCACCACCTAAATGAATCTGATATTTAAGTTGTTTAAAATTTTAAACAAGGTTTAAAAACTTTTGAGTTCCGACACCTTTTTCGCTTGCACCTAGTAGTTTTTGTGGAGCAGGAGTAATTTTAATTGAAATGGATGATGAAGTTAACGAAACTTGAGGAGCGAGGAATTCCGAATGTCCAGGATTATGGAATGGGAATACTGATAAAATTCATACCTCAATAATTAATAAACACGATGAACTTGTATGGTCCAATTATGGTGTAGTTTTCTACAGTGTCATGAAAGCGAACACCAGTAAACAAATGAATAACGCGGAGGTCAGAAGCATCGACCAGCACATTGTTAACATCGTTACGAAAATCTGCATTCCCACAGGTTTGGTAAGCTCAACAGTCGCCGCTCACAACTCGGAATTCACTGAAATTTCACTGGCTTATTTATTCTTTACAAACCCACCATGCATCACAAAACATTTTCTTAACAAATTCAGATTGCAAGTAAAACTTATCACCATACATTTTTCGCTCACAATTATTTCAAAACAGATGCGCGAGAATGTACAAAAATCCGGAATAAAATTTGCATGCTGACTGCGTCCTGACAATAGAAAATAAAAGCCTGGCTTTTTCGAACACAAACTGTTGTCGGTAAAGTAAATATCATCCTATCCTCTATCAATTGGGATGTACGCAATGGGAATTATGAATTATATTGCTCGTGTAAAATTTATACGGAGCCGTTATTTTTGGGATAAAAGGGATATGAGTGCGAAGTGCGAGATTTAGATGTGAAAAAGATTGCTGTGAGATTTTTTACTACAGCTGTACTAAAGATTAGAGTCACACATGGCTCACAAGGTCGTTAGCTTCAGGCTTCACTAATGGGTGAGAGATACTAGTAGTGCTTAGCCATCTAATCCCAAATATCTCCTAGCTAGAGAGTAACATGCTGTCAAAAACATCCTTTCGTGGGATTATGACCTTTGTTATCCTTAGCACAGAAGGCAGATAATCGAATCTTCCATTCCATGTATTTCCCTCTCATTACGGATCATGTCAGCTCAGATTTCTCCTGACTATTTTCCTGTTGTTCCCTATTAACATGGCAGGTGGCATTGACTGTGGCTGTTCTCACGACCTATTTACAGTTATTATTAATGATAATGAACTTTCATGCTCTGTTTATAGATAATTATATTCGTACTTAGTCCGAGATAACTGATGTAGTACTTGCCTTTCCACACTCTTTATACGCGAATTTAAAAGCAAAAGCAGAAAACAAAAATCTCCACCTAGCAACACTAAACGTCACTGTCAATTGTTTTTTCGCGCTCGCACGCGATTGTGTATTTCTGTGAAAATATATCTTGAAATTATAAATTAATAGTTTAATATTGTGATCATGCCTAAAAGAAAGGCTGAGGAATCGGAAGACAAGGAGATTAAGAGAATTAGAAGATTGGAAAAGAGACTCAAGAGGTATAAAGACAAGTTGCGTCAGTCGGAGGATTGTAAGTACCTACTTACCTATTTTGAATTCACCAATTTTACCATCGAAGCTTAGTTGATACACCAATTTCGGTTTTTAAGCAATAATATGTAGCTATTGCGTTGCAATTGGCAAAGTACCTGTTTAATTATTGTAGGCTTATTCGCGTTGCGACTATGCGAACTCCCCGTTGGATGAGCGATAGATCGTCAAGCATCCTCGTGTTACGACGATGCTTCTTTCCGTTGGGAAGGTGTAAATACCGTATTGGTATCCTAATATGCTCTACGCTTTTGCGTAATCCCGTTGGGATAAGTTTGCATAACGATCTATGTTGTTCAAAGTCAGCAAATTAAGTTGGAATTTTGGTTCAAAATCTAACCGCCCCTAAGACGACCCACTGACCAACAATAGTTTATTCCATTGTTCACAAAGCTCTAAAAGTCAGGGGAGATATTGATGCATTGTCATATATACTCAATACATACATATATCAAACTTATAGGTTGTTAACCTAATGTTTTTTCTTTATTTTATCATGTATGAATGTATTTTTAGCCCAAGACTCTAATGAGAATATTGAGAACATTGAGAACAACATAGAGAGCATGGAGAATGTTGAGATCATAGACAGCATTGAACAGGAATCCCTTGAAGAACCTGAATTGTCACAGGAATTTTTAGAGGCACTCGGGGAGCCTAAGGAGACTGAAAAAAGATTTGGCACTCCCATCAACATCAACATTCTACAACGATTTGAAAACATATTGATAGAAGGAATGAAAACAGAAGAAAAAGAAAAGATGTTGAAAGGCCTTTGTTTTCCTGAAAATGGAAAGTTAATGCAAGCACCGAAGCTTAACATAGAGCTTACAGGTTTATTGACGTCTGCAATGAAATTGAGGGACAAGATGCTTGAAGAGAGACAAGAGGATACAGGCTATGTTATTGCCACTATATGTCACACAATCGACATGATGACAAAACCAAACTTTGATAATTTGACAATTGTCAAGAATTTAAGTGATGCCACGAGACTGCTCTGTAATTTACATTATAAATATACAGATATTAGAAGAAAGCTGATCAGTCCCTTATTGGACAAGAATCTTGACTTTAACCTCAAAGATAACAGGAGGTCTGAGTGGCTTTACAGTAAGCTAGATGATGCTGTGAAATCAGTGTCAGCTATGAAGAAAGCAAGCTCAATTTTAGCTCCTCCTAAGAAGACAAAAAACTGGCAACCACCTCCTCGCCAGCTAAGTCACTTTCATCGAGGGAAAGTAGTAGCTCGAGGAGGATACCAACATCAACTTCGGTACCAGCCACGACCCCCTCCACGACAAAGCCAACAGCAGGGCCGTCGTCCAGCCCCTGCTCCATCGAGTTCACGGGGGATGACCAGAGGCCGATCCCGCTACCCGTAGAGGTAAAATTTGCAGGCAGACTGCAGTATTTTTATTTAATTTGGGAAACATTTACTCAGGATCCTGTAATATTGCAGTGGATAAGAGGTTACCATATCCCTCTTACACATACTCCTAGACAAGACTATTTACCAAGCAATAATAATTTTAGTTCAACCGAGAAGTTAATTCTTTCCAAAGAAATTAATAAGCTTCTTGAGTTAGGAGCAATATCGTCCTGCTCCCCAGTTTGTGGTCAATTTCTCTCAAGTATTTTTACTGTACCTAAAAATGATGGTACTCACAGGTTCATACTTAACCTAAAAGCGTTTAACAAGTTTGTAGAGACTTCTCATTTTAAATTAGAAGATGTCAGGACTGTGTGTAAACTTCTATTAAAGGGGGACTATATGACTACAATAGATATGAAAAATGCCTATTTCCTAGTGCCGGTTCAAGTAAATCACAGACATTTTTTAAGATTCATGTTTTTTGGTAAATTATATCAGTTTAATTGTCTACCATTTGGTCTCGCATCAGCGCCATTTGTTTTTACGAAGTTACTTAAGCCTGTTGTAGAACATCTGAGAAACAAGGGTGTACGTATTTTACTGTACTTAGATGATGCAATCTGTCTTGGATCTTCATATGAGGAATGTCTCAAAAATACTAATTATGTCACAAGTTTACTTGAGAAATTAGGTTTTGTTATTAATAGCACAAAGAGTTGCCTGAAACCTTCTAGAGTGAGAGATTATTTAGGGTTTAATCTTAATTCTCAAGATTTGACAATTAGTCCTACTGATAAGAAAAGAGAAAGATTAACTGTTATAATTCAGCAGTTCTTGAAAAGAGACAGCTGTACAATTAGAGAGTTTGCAAAACTATTAGGAAATTTAGTTTCTGTTTGTATGGCAGTTGCATATGGTTTTGTGTACACAAAAACCTTAGAAAGAGAAAAATTTTTATCCCTTGAAGCTTGTGGAGGCAACTATGACAATAATATAGTAATCAGTAAAGAAGTTAAACAGGATTTACTATGGTGGAAAAGAAATATAGTCGCTGGTTATAGTAGGATAAAACAATATAATTTTGAATTGGAAATATTTTCGGATGCTTCAGGCACTGGGTGGGGTGCATTTTGCAATGGTCAGAGTGCTAGAGGTCAATGGTCTGATGAAGAACTAAATTTTCATATCAATTATCGTGAATTATTAGCTGCATTTTTTGCACTAAAATGTTTTGCCCAAGACTTAACAAATTGTGAAATCCTGCTTCGAATTGATAACACCACAGCAATTTCTTATGTTAACAGACTAGGTGGAGTTCAGTATCCCCTATTAAATGGTTTGGCAAGACAGATTTGGCAGTGGTGTGAAGCTAGAAAGTTATGGATATTCGCTTCATATATAAAATCAAAGGAAAATATTAATGCTGATTTTGAGTCCCGGGTAGTTAATATAGATACAGAGTGGCAATTATCAACTGACGCCTTCAATATTATAATTACGAAACTAGGGATGCCTGAAATAGATATTTTTGCATCGCGTGTGAACGCTAAATGTGATAAATATATATCTTGGCATAGGGATCCATCTGCTTGGAATGTTGATGCATTTACTGTTAATTGGTCAAAGTTTTTCTTTTACGCATTCCCGCCTTTTTGTTTACTTTTAAAAGTAGTTCAAAAAATTAGGACAGATAGAGCAACTGGTATTGTAGTTTTCCCGATGTGGCCATCTCAGCCTTGGTACCCGTTGTTGATGTCTATGGTAGCGTCAGAAATAGTCTCCATGAACCCTTCAGATAATCTTTTAACTGCTTTCAGGAAACCCCACCCACTAAACAAGCAGCTTTTCCTGGGGGCGTGCGCCTTATCAGGGAAGCACTTAAACGAAGAAGTATATCAGAGGACGCAATAGATATAATGATGGCTTCCCTATCCTCAAATACTATAAAGCAATATAATAGCTGCTTAAAGCAGTGGTGGAGTTATACCAAAGATAATGACATAAATATTTTCAGTGCATCCATACCTATCATAATTTCCTATCTAACACTGGTTTTCCAAAGAGGTGGTTCTTACCAAACCTTAAATTGTCATCGGTCATCACTTTCTCTTATTATCGGAAATCACGTAGGTACAGATGATAGAATAAAGCGATGGTTTAAGGGAGTTTATAAATTACGACCTTTGACACCGAAATATAGCAGTGTGTGGGACCCTTCGAGTGTTTTATCATATGTTTGTCACTGGTACCCATTGAATGACTTAAGCTTAGAAAAGATCACCAAAAAGACTGTAATGCTATTAGTACTGGCTACTGGCCAAAGGGTTCAGACTATAAATTCCATTAGATTAAACAATATTAACTTAACATCTACTGGTGTCGAAATAATTTTTACAGATATTCTAAAAACATCAGCTCCTGATAGGCATCAACCTAAAATAATTTTACCTTATTTCACTGCACAACCTGAAATTTGTCCCGTTAAAACACTTACACAGTATATAGAAGTAACTAGAGGATTGAGAATTAATGATAATTCATGTGATTATTTGTTTATTACGTTTAAAAGACCGCACCATCGTGCTTCTTGTCAGTCAATCAGCAGATGGCTGAAGCAAGTTATGTCGGACAGTGGTATAGATATCACTCGTTTTTCCGCGCATTCAACGCGCCATGCTGCTACTTCATGTGCCTATAGGGAAGGTCTCTCGGTAGACAGTATCATTAAAGCAGTAGGTTGGTCTCCAAGGTCATCGTCCTTTGCTACTCATTATAACAGACCACTATATAATGAACCTAACCAAGTCTTGTTTGCTAGAGCGGTACTCAATAATTCAAACTGATTTTATTTTAGTTATAAGTTTAAAGTGTGTAATTGTAAGGCAGAAGTTGCCCTTATGTTGAGAAAAATAAATGTTTTGTGATTTTAAGTGTTATGTTCTTCTCTGAACATCTACATCAGTTATCTCGGACTAAGTACGAATATAATGATAGGATTAAACGAACTTACCTGAAGTGAAGTTCAATCCTGATTATATGAAGTACTTAGTCCGAGATAGAACATCCCGCCCTCCCTCAATTAATTTAATTTTCCGTTATTAAATTAATTTTCCCTCTTTGGGGGCTCTGAAATTTTGACAGTGACGTTTAGTGTTGCTAGGTGGAGATTTTTGTTTTCTGCTTTTGCTTTTAAATTCGCGTATAAAGAGTGTGGAAAGGCAAGTACTACATCAGTTATCTCGGACTAAGTACTTCATATAATCAGGATTGAACTTCACTTCAGGTAAGTTCGTTTAATCCTATCATTATTCTTCCGTCGCTACCCGCATATTAACAGAAACATTTTGCTTTTGTAAGTTCGGGCGGGATACGTGCCCGGATTTTTGGTGACTTCCCGTCGGTTATCGGCTGTTATCATTTTGGTTTTACAAAAACTCACACAACTAATGATCTTCTCTGGTCGGAAATCCTCTACCATAATAGTGTTACTCGTAGATATGATCATTACTGATCTTTTAGTGACTAGTTTTTCTTCTATTATTTTGTGATTACCGTTACTGATATAGAACTCCTGAACTATCTGGAATGAGTTTTTATTCAGACGGGATAACATTCTTAAATCACATTCCTTAAATTCTTTTATCTGTTAGAAGCGGTTAGCTAACAAATGTACTTGAAAAGACAATAAATATAATCGTTACGAGAAGAAGGCGGACTGTAGGCAATCGCTACTGGTTTAAACAGGTTGCTAATTCCTTCAAAACTATTTTTTAAATGAAAATTAGCAGCTCTTATAGCATCCTAATTGAAAAAAGAAATCAAATCAAATAATTTCTTTTATAGATTATAAAAACTAATGTGTTAGTAATACACACACGTGTTACATTATATTTGGAAAATTTTGGAAATAACTATTAAAAATTGCAAAATAATTTACAATAATGCCAAAATATTTAACAATAATGTCAAAATCACCATTAATCATGTCAAAATCATTAATAATACAATAATCAGGATATTACAGGAATATTTATAAAAAGACAAATAACCTACACCAAATAGTACCCAAATAACATCGAACTAGAATCTCCCAATTGATTCATTCAATACCCTAATAGGCTCACGTTTGGATCGTATCTCAACAAAACGTAATTTCCCGGCCACATCTACACCGTTCTACAATTGGCACAAACGAGCTAGAAAACTCAACTTTGGCCGCAAGTTTCGGACTTTTCCCTGTACGTTTGTAACACTGTGACAATTTGAGACCGAAGTTACGTGAATGCGGTTTTCGGGTTCCATCTGCAGTGTTTAGTTATGGTCTTATTGTAACTTATGGTTGTCTTGCGCGTTTAATATAGTTTTGAGGTTGTGTTACTGCATGTGGGAATGGTCCGGGGGGGAGTTATGTTTGTATCGCGTTAGAGGAGCCAACGTGGTTTGATAAAGATGTTGTTACTTTTATTTGTGTAAGTTTTTCTTTATTTAATAGGTTGTCATTACGAGGAGCTCCTCGCTAAATAATTACAGTCGCTCGGGCCGATCTTTAGGTTAAGCCGTGCTTGGCTAGGTTGGTCTGTGGGTGGGTGACCACCCTCACACACTGAGTTTCCTCCGTGCCTCGGATAGCACGTTAAGCTGTTGGTCCCGGCTGTCATTTGCCCATCTTTGGCAGTCGTTACAGGTAGTCAGTGGCCCAAAAAGTCTGACAACCAGTCTTACCAAGTGGTATCGTATTACCCAGTATGAACTGGGTTGTAGAGGTCAGATAGGCAGTCGCTCCATGTAAAATACTGGTATTCAGCTGCATCTGGTTAGACTGGAAGCCGACCCCAACATAGTTGGGAAAAGGCTAGGCAGATGATGGGGTTGTCATTACGTTATCAAGTATGTATTTTACACTTAATTGACACTTCCCGTGACCCTAGGGCTGGCTTTTACCTTGGCCAAAGGCTTAGCGTTGCCATACAGCGCGGTAACGCCGCCGCGCCGCCAGTCTCCTGGGGACTTTACCAGTTGACAGCGTTGAGGAGGAGTTTTTTGACGCCGTTTTTTAAGTTTATAGTTTAAGTTAGTTTAGTTTATTTTAATTTATAAGTATGTATTTCGATTTTTTTACAAATTGATTTCTTAAGTTCTTCATCAGGTACGTGAATTTTAAGGTAACATTCAGGCAGGAGTCTATAAATCTTGAGTTTTTTTTTCTATGGAGATAAAAATCCTTTCGCCTATGTTAATAATAGTTAGTTTATAGACTAGCAGTATAGCGGTTTCTTGCTATGAATGTCTGAACTTTTAAGTAACCATATCTGTGCCAAATCTTCAGTTATAATTAAAACTTTCCACATTGTGATACTTTTGAATTATACAACCGTACAGGCCAAACAGTAATTGCGTGAACCTATGTTTTATGGGGCCTGATACTTGTATTTACAGTAACGAGACTGATGTTAAAAACTTTTCCTAATTTCTTTGTATTGATATCGATAAATCAATACAAAGTAATTAGGAAAAGTTGGTCTCTGTAGTCTGTATCAACATCATCATCATTTCAGCCGAAAGACGTCCACTGCTGGACATATGCCTCCTCCAAGTGTCGCCATATTGACCGGTCCCGTGCGACTCGCATCCAACGGATTCCCGCAATCTTCACCAGGTCATCGATCATCACTATTTGTTTTTATCGTGAGGTACATTGCTCTACTTACCACTGACTACCACCACGTATATTTAATATACCATTTACCGCTATACCTTTGGCAGCCTTTGTCGTTTCCCTACAGTTCCGGTCCATCTAAACTTCGCCTGTACGCGATCGCCGTCAGCGATAAAACCGCTCTCGCCTCACAATCGCTTTTAAAATCCGTTTGAGCAAACTATCTGCTGTACAATAAAAGCGTTCTCCATTATATTAAATTTTACTCCATTTTATTAAAGTGGGGATTTCAAAGGATTCATTTTTGATAGAAATATTTTTTTGCCGTTTTTGTCAGGCTGATGTTTTTTTTTATGAGATTATTTTGGATGACAGCACAACTTTTGTTGGGAGCGAATGGAAATAAAAGCTTTGTAAAGTTCATTATTTTTAAATATGGGTACTATTTTTTTGTCTATTTTTGCTCAAAATTATGCAGTGGCGGACTTTATGCCTCAGGCATTTTTCTACCTGTCAACAAAGTTCGAGTTTTTTAAGCCAAAAGTTCGCGGTTGACCAGTTTTCAACCTTATAACTAATGGCATAGGGGTGGTTCACCATCAACTGTTATAATCCAATCAACGAGGATATTTGTTGTATGGAGACTTCCGACTTTTCGCCTATGAAATTTGGCAAGTCATTGTGATGAAATTAGGTAATACAGATTACAGATGTACGAGTACAATAAACCAACAAATGTTACGAGAAGTTAGGAATTTTATCTCAACATCAAAAGCGCTTTTATACTGAATTAGAATAGGTAAATAAGTGTACAAGGTTCTTAATAAGACGTCAAGCAGGTGATCTCAAACAAAAAAAAGGTGGATACAGGTACACAGTACTTGCTTTCAGTTTTATCGAATTTAACAAGATAGCTCGTATACGGTTTATTCACATCATTAAGATAGTGGTTAGACGATAATCGTTTCTATTTACTGGCTCATAACGCCTAAATTGAGAAGTAGAGAACCTAAGCGATATTACCTAGATATAGCAGTCTTTGACAGCAAGCAGCATCAATATAAAACGTTTTTGTTTTAAATATTGAGGCGGCAAAGCCAACGATAGGGGTGCACAATAGATATAGGTATAAAAAACAGGAGAAGTGGCAAGGGAGTGTGTCGTTGTCCGCGCGACTGGCACAAGAGGCCCAGTCATAAGCAAATGGCTATACCTACTATTTTTGCAATAAATACATTGCTCCTCAACCACTACCTAAGTTTGTCGTGTGACTGGACAAGCAATGCATCACCAAAAGATAGTTCAATAAGCGGATGCGCCGCGTAGTGCGGCCGGTGCTTCTTGCGACGAGTTAGTGATGTGCTTGTGTACCGATGTTTTTGTGTGGGTAAGTTGTACGGTGCAAGGTAAATACGCGATGTGTTGGAAACCTTATGTCAAGGTTTATAATTGATTGTGTACTACGCTCTGTTTTAAAAAATGCGGGTGTGTGCGCGACTGCGTATCTATTGCTTCTACTGAACTGTATGTGTAGTAGTTGCCGTGTGGTAGGGATAAAGTGGAGACACAGGGTTCCGATACATTTTCGTCTAACGGGCATAATATCTCCTCTGGCATATCTCTTTATTATATCTATGGGGTGCACCTTATGAGGTATTCCTTCCAAATCAAACAAAATAAGAGAACACGAAAAGTATCGCAAACGTGACTGTTGAGCATGAGGTCCTGGGTTGGATTCTTGGGTAGGGCAACTTGTTACTAGGTTTTTCCATCAGGAATTTCTCATTAGCAGCCACGGAAGCTATATTTACGCTCAATTGATGGAAATAGGCTCGCCTTCTATTACAAGCGATCTAAACATATCTGGCGGAATGTGGATGTACTTCAAGGGACTCCTCTACCTATAATATTCCTTTGATGATTACAGACTTTTTTTTTATTTATTTAGCCTATATTGTCCCACTGCTGGGCAAAGGTCTCCCCCGTAGCGTCCCACTTTTCTCTCAGTGCGGTTTTCTCTGGCCAATCTGTCATAAACGCGTCTAGGTCGTCACGCCAGCGTTTTCTAGGCCTCCCTCGGCGACGACGCCTGTCTTCTGGCACCCAGTGAGTGGCGACTCTGGCCCATCGGTCCGGATGCATTCTACAGACGTGGCCCGCCAAATCCCACTTCAACCCAGCAGTCTTGTTCCCTACATCAGCGATTCCAGTTTTGGAGCGTATTGTGGTATTACGAATTCTGTCGCTGAGCTTTATGTTTTGTTTATTTTTTGCTCATTATTTTATTGATTTTAAAACTAAAAATACAGGTCACACAGGTTTATTACAATTTCTTCCTTAGTTTAGAGAGAGCACAAGTAATAATAGGTAGTCTGAAGATGGGACCCTCCCTGTCTTCAGCAATTACGGTTAACTTTATTACCATTAACTTTGATCCATTTTGCTGATTCCTACAAATTACGACCGAGGATAAGAAGACAGAAGACTTTTTCAGGATTCTTTCAACTGAAAAAGCGATCTAAATTGTCTTCCCTTTTGTAAGTTGAAAAATATTATAATCTTCCGAACATTTGATGGTGGGCGTACAAACTTCGTTTAATTTTTATATCTGTGAATGATTGAGCATGAATTAGGTAACCAAAAACCTCATACCTATTGCTCAAGTAAATGCAACTCGGCTGCCAAACAGGATTATTAGGAACTCTTCAATTAGTGCCCGAATTTGGAACAGCGCCTAAGCTACACTAAATGTATATTACAAGTTCTTTCCGGAATTTTTTTTTTTACTTTTTACAGCAAGTACCGATAAAATAATACCTAAAAGAAGTTGAAGCTTCAAACATAAAGAACAGGCACTTTTTTGTGACACATTAACGTTACGCTACGCCATTTCTTTTTCCTATTGCTAATTAAATAAAGGGCCACTCAGGGCGCTTCCTGCAAACATGATGGAGCCTTCCTCGCAGACTTTCATGTGGACGCTACAAATATATCGAATTAACGCTACATCGTGTTAGTTAATTATTTATCTTCTCTCTCCCTTTATCGTCTGTCTCGCTCTTCCATTCCGCATTTGAACAGATGACGTCAAAAATAGCTTCCCTTATGCAAGATTCATGTGTTTCACGTGTGCTGAAAAGCTAATGTTCACTTTACATAATTTGTTTTAAAATTTTTGGCACTTCCATGTTGTTTTTGCGCTAGCTCTGAAGGCGAGAGAAGTTTTGTTTTTCTTTGGGAAGTCACTTAAAATGTTACAGGTTTGTAAGGAAATGAGGTGAATTCTGCGTATGGAGAAAAGTTTATGATTGTCTGCGGCAATTCCCCGAATTCAGGACATAATCAGCCCGGAATCACCCACTGTCGCTATTAGCATTTGCCATATTTCCTCACCCAGATGTTTCCCGCGACTGTCAACTTTAGAATATAATACAAAATTCAATATCTTTCTAGATTAGCAAATAACTATTACCGATCGACTTTATTTCCAATAAAAACTTAACCTCTTGTGAAACCCACTCATGCGTATTTTTGATAAAAGTCTTAATTCCCTTATCTCGACGTGTTACGTACTTAATGTGTATTAGTTGTCATCTCATTAGGCTTGAAGCCCCCTTCTAGCAGAAAAAAAACGGGCCAAGTGCTAGTCGGACTCGCCCATGAAGGGTTCCGTAGCAGATTGAATGAAAGGTAAATTGCTGTTTACGATCTAAAACGTATTAAAAAAACCGGCCAAGAGCGTGTCGGGCCACGCTCACTGTAGGGTTCCGTAGCTTCCCAGACCATTAAAAATACCAACATTTTTCGTCAGCAAAAATAACTTTGTTTTTCATAGTATTTGTATGAAAAACAAAGTTATCATTTGCGTTTTTTTGAAAAAGTGCTATATAACTCAAAAACTATTCAACTCATCAAGTTGAAAATAATTTTCCTAGAAAGTTCATATAAAGGTCTACTTCTGTGATTTTTTTCATATTTTTTAAACTTATGATTCAAAAGTTAGAGGGGGGGGGGACACATTGTTTTTGACTTTCGGAGCGATTATTTCCTAAAATATTAATATTATCAAAAAATGATTTTAGAAAACCCCTATTCATTTTTAAATACCTATCCAACAATATATCACACGTCAGGGTCAAAATTAAAAAAAAAATCGCTCCCCACTTTACGTCTGGGGGAGGTACCCTAATAAAAATGTTTTTTTAAATTTTTATTTTTGCACTTTGTCGGCATGATTGATATACATATTGGTACCAAATTTCAGCTTTCTGGTGCTAACGGACACTGAGATTATCCGCGGACAGACAGACAGACAGACAGACAGACAGACATGGCGAAACTATAAGGGTTCCGTTTTTTGCCATTTGGCTACGGAACCCTAAAAAACTACTTACTAGATCTCGTTCAAACCAATTTTCGGTGGAAGTTTACATGTTAATGTACATCACATATTTTTTTTAGTTTTATCATTCTTTTATTTTAGAAGTTACAGGGGGACACACACACACACACATTTTAGCACTTTGGAAGTGTCTCTTGCGCAAACTATTCAGTTTAGAAAAAAAAATGATGTTAGAAACCTCAATTTCATTTTTGAAGACCTATACATAGATCCCACACGTATGGGTTTGACAAAAAAAAATATTTGACTTTCAGTTCTAAGTATGGGGAACCCCCAAAATTTATCGTTTTTTTTTCTATTTTTGTGTGAAAATCTTAATGCGGCTCACAGAATACATCTACTTACCAAGTTTCAACAGCATAGTTCTTATAGTTTCGGAAAAAAGTGGCTGTGACCTACGGACGGACAGACAGACAGACAGACAGACAGACAGACAGACAGACCGACAGACAGAAATGACGAATCTATAAGGGTTCCGTTTTTGCCATTTGGCTACGGAACCCTAAAAAAGAAAAGAAAAAAAAAACTTCTTTTGTTTTACTAAAATTTCCGTTCGACGTCTCTAGTTGTATCTATCAGTAAAGGTAAAACCCCCAGTAATCCCGTTCTCAAGCGATGGGCTTGCAACCTGTCACCTTTGTTATTACAATCTATAAACCCGCCCTACATTGTACTGTGGTGGCGTATTGTGCCAACCGAAGGGCTTGTTTGCTATTTACTAAGGGTTAGAGAGAAGCGGCAATGATACAAAACAATACTAGGTGTTCGTGAAACAACGGTTCAGTGGATTTAGGGGTGACAGAAATGTGAAATGTGGTTTTACAATTTGTTGGGATTTCTTTCAGACAGTTTTAGGAAGGCTTGATTTCAAATGCATCACACTACACTACGAAGATAATAGTAATTGCGTAGAATTTTAAATCGTTAGAGAAAAATTGTCATTAGATGTTTATACGCGTGGTGTATCGCAAAGATGCAAAAATAACACTAAAATTCAAAGGTAAAAAAAAAGGTATTTAGTTATTGTTATTTACCTATGACAACAGCAGCCCAATATCAATCGTGTAGTTAATATTCAAATAAGAGATAAAATGATTGTATTAAAACTGTAAATGCCAAGTCAGCTTGCAGTTTTCCCTACACAAATGCGATATACCTAGTACACAAGCAAGCGTTGCGTGCTACCCACAGTACCCACTAACCACGCATAAGCCACCCCACATTTCCCTGTGGATGTCGTAAATAGGCATGAAGAGATTATAACAGAAGACGTTGGTATCCACTTGAAATTGGTAATGAAACCAACCCGTAATGATTCCAATTAAATTAAAGAAAAGCAGTTACATGGTAAAAGAAGAAAACTGTATGGAAGTAAGAAAAAAATGGAGAAAGGGCTCTTGGCTTAAAATAATAACACGGATCAATGGATCTCTACAGGGCTAATTCAGAACGCGGTACTAACAACCACAAATTTCCCTTTGTATTCACTACTATGAAAGCACAACACATACAGCTTGCATTAATAGATAGCCAGAAACTCGAAAATCGGAACATCGCTCTACCTTTAGGATATCGGTTCCTACCAACACGGTTGCGGATTTGAATGGACAGTCCGTGTGAAATACAGATATTCAACATCTGGTTAGGAAGAAATCTGAATCCAACATAGTTGGGAAAGGACGAGGAAGTAACAAACATTAAATGTACATAAGTAGAACATCCAACACGAACATACAAAGTAATCAACTGCAGCAAGTTATAATATTAACGCTAGCATACGCGTATTCTCACATACTCCGACAAGACGTAAAGCAAAAGAAAATTTAATTACACCCAAATCATATGCAGCGTCAGTAAAACGCATTCGCAATCCCAACTCTAATTAAAAACACAAACGGAATTATTCTGAGCGTAAATATAAACACAAACTTTACGCTGAAGGCAAACGAGTAAAGATTCCTTTGATTCACAACTTTTCATTAACAAACTAGTAAAGTTTAATAACCCATGCAATAGAAAAACAGTGGATAAACAATGGCAAAGTTGAGGGCTAAGAAATGAGAAAATCCGCAAGTGAGCCAGCTAGTTTAATATAAAATTCTCTAAGTTGCAAAGTCACGTCGCACGCCCTAACGTCTTGGTGGCTTTTTTCTTGTTTACAGCTTTATAAAAGCGCCTAATTTCCCTGAAGCCATTCTATAGATGGCTAAACAATAAGTGTTTTATTTAAAAACGTCGCTTGCTTAAAGGTTGTCCGGTTTTTTGTCAGTTTAAAAGACTGTTTCGCAAAGTATGAGTTTTTTTAGGCCTAAGTTTGTTTATGTGACTCAGTTACTTTTCTGTTTTTAATTATGTTTTGGTTCAGATATGGGCAAGTTGTAATTGATAAAGTAAAAGTTGTCCTGATAACTTTGTAACAATTAGGGAAGTGTTATCTTGTGGTAACCTTTATTTGTCAAGACTACAGATACCTACAAAGAAGCACAAATATTTACAAATGAATTCCGATACAATTGGAACAGAAATCCTCACACAATATTTACATCAAACTAAGTAAATCCCACTTCTTCGTAGGCTGTAGGCGCCTCTATACTCTATTTGCAGTTTCCTATCAATATTCTTTACGATTTTCGATACTCCACTGGATCTTAGAGATACTTGCTTACCAAGGCTAGGTAGCGATTTATACGTAAATTGGGTACTTTTAAAGCACCTCCAGCTAGAATATAAAACGTTGCCGTTTTAGAGACATTTTTCTAGCTCGGAATATATTACTCAAGCTTATGGACGACGTAAATGAACCTGCAGGTTAATCTTAGCTCATTGCTTTAGTTTAACTTAAAAGTCTTGTGATGCTGAGGTTAATCCCTAGCTGGGCGCGATAATTTCATTTTCAATTAGTGCCTGAAAGATCTGTCTTCATCAAATATTGAATTGTTCGCATCCAGTATCAGCTGAACGTGAAAAATGTTTTTCGTCATGATTTGTAGATATATTGTTTTGTGATCGGAGTTTGTTGTTTTTACTTATTTTCTTAACATTGGCTACGTTTTTTTCTATTCTAGCTAGCTTACACAATGTTTTGTTATTTCTGGTTTTACATATGGTTCTAATTCTCAGACATTATTGTCTTATGGTTGCGCGTTATGCGTACACCAACAGTATTAAGACCCTTAGTTCTGATTGCTGCAAAAATGCGAAAACTAGGACCAAGGGTCCAACTATTGCCGGGGTTGCGGGACTGTTCGAAAGAGATACTGCGGCCTCGGAACATAAAGGGCGAGGAAGGAACATGGATGGGTTTTAGTCAGTAAAAGTCTGACACTCCCTCCCGCTCCGCCCAGAGTGAGAAGTCTTTTGATGATTTCCCATCCTAAAAAAAAAAAGGGTCCAAATGTCTGATCACGGTCTTATCAGTTCAGCCAATTTCTATGCTATTTCAGACTAGTTATGTTTTAGTACGTTCAAGTACAGCAGACGCTGCAATTTACAATAACGTATGAGATTCTCGCCGTGAGTTAAAGCTTCTTACTCATGATTCATGTGAGTAAGATTCGAATAATCGTCTATTTCGACTAGACTGAACATTCTTCTTTGAAGTTTATTACCTCTTTGGTTTTAAATACAAAAACTAAGATAATTTTCATCGGAAGGAATATTTGGAATGGGAAATTATAACAAAGTTTCCGCCCCAGTGGGTTGTCTCATGGGGTATGAATGGCTCAAAGGCTATAAGGGCTATGTTATTACGTTATTATATTATGTCGACCCGAATGGCGTAGTCAACGACCATACAGCCTCTAGACTCCTAATAACAGGCGACCGATGTCTGTCAACACATAAGGGGTATAAATCTTATAGCCGTCGTCACTCACCGAGTTCGAATTAGTTTCGACCACTCCTGTGAGCCGCAAACACTTCCGCATTACTCCTTTAAAAAATCGAGAAAATAGACATAATATGGCTCCGTGTATAATACGTTGGTGTGATAAAGAAAGCCGGACTTCAAGTTTCCTGAAAGACGGTATCACATTTCATCGGTTATTTAAAAGTTCCATAATCTAAATTAGATTAATTTTCTGACAATATTTATCAGAGTTCATCTTATACTGGTCATACTTGATGTCTTTTATGATTGCGTCCCTTTCTTTTGAAAGAACTTTTTTCTCTATCTCTTTTCCTCGATGTTACGTTAGCATAATTAGTGATGTTCCAAATCGTACGACCACCTCTGTTGTCGATAAAGCAAAAAATAAAACCTATAACTATTTATTTATGCAAAAAATATATTTTTAATAGTTAAAAATTACAACATTTATTTATTTATTAATATGTTCACGTCATTTTACCGAAGATTATTTTATCCCTATGAAAAACCGTCGCCGCCTACTAAGTTCATATAAGTTCAGATATTTTACCTACATGATGCAATCGTAATTAGAATAAAGAAGGTAATTTAATGCAAGTAAAGTATGTAAAACATATTTTATTATGCCTACAGTTAAAAAATATCGATACTCACTTGTTTGATTTAAAACTGTCCCTACCCTAGTGAAATGCAATGACCTTGAATTGGCCAATCAGAAAGCAGTACCCCGTCCCCCTCGCGTACCTCGTACCTCAGCGAGTTGACAGAATAGTTTTCGTGCGTTAGATCGTGTATTAGGCGTCTATAGGCTGTGTGGTCGTTGGGCGTAGTGTTAGTGACGCTGCCTTACGTTCTTAGGGTCCTGGGTTCGAATCCCGGTAGGAGCAAATGTTTGTGTGATGAGCATGGACATTTGTTTCCGATTCATGGATGTTTATATGTATAATAAGTATGTATTTACAAAAATAACGTATATTTATGTAGTATATCAACTATCTAGTGCTCACGACACAAGCTTTGCTTAGTGTGGCACTAGGTGGCGCTGTGTGTTAAAGTCGAGCGATATTTATTTATTTATTATTTATTAGGTAATAAATAAATAAGTGATTACTTGTCCTTAATAAAAAAGCGGCCAAGTGCGAGTCGGACTCGCCCATGAAGGGTTCCGTAGCAGCAAGTAACATAATATAAAAATATTTGAGTTGATTGAATGAAAGGTAAATTGCGGTTTACGATTTATGACGTATCAAAAAAAAACTACTTACTAGATCTCGTTCAAACCAATTTTTGGTGGAAGTTTATATGGTAATGTACATCATATATTTTTTTTAGTTTTATCATTCTCTTATTTTAGAAGTTACAGGGGGGGGGGGGGACACACATTTTACCACTTTGGAAGTGTCTCTCGCGCAAACTATTTAGTTTAGAAAAAAAAAATTTGAAACCTCAATATCATTTTTGAAGACCTATCCATAGATACCCCACACGGTATGGGTTTGATAAATGTTTTTTTTTCTATTTTTGTGTGAAAATCTTAATGCGGTTCACAGAATACATCTACTTACCAAGTTTCAATAGCATGGTTCTTATAGTTTCGGAAAAAAGTGGCTGTGACATACGGACGGACAGACAGACACACAGACAGATATGATGAATCTATAAGGGTTCCGTTTTTTTGTATTTTTTTTTTTAAACAGCTTTCTGTTAAAACCCGAAAAAAAATTGTCAGTTGCCCCAAAACGCCTTTCGCCATATTCTGTTGTTTTAGCTGGGAAGGAAATATGGCGCAACAATCTACCCCGCAATACATTGGTCTCTTCAGTAAAAAGATCTCGATTCTACAAAATATTACTCAACATAACATAACATCACGCCTGTTTTAGAGAGTAACATGCGTTAGGCAGAGGTGTACCTAATAGTGCACCCACGTTTCACCAGTTTTGTTTAAATCTCATGTTATTGGGGGCGAGCCTATTGCCATCAGCCGGGCACAAATACGGACTCCGTGACTACTACTGAGAAAGTCCTGATTGAAAATCTCAATAACATTTTAACCGACCCGGGAATCGAACTCTGGACCTCATGGTCAGCAGTCATGCTTGACACCACAAGCCCAACGAGGCAGTTAGTTAACTTAACTAAGTAAAAAAAAAAGATTTACACATTAAGGCCGCGTTCCGTTTTAGGCTGTGATCGATTTGAGCGTCCATAACGGGTTTCCGAATTACTGTGAGAGCGATCACAAGCGCGATATCGATGTCCCTTGAATCGTCATAGATGACGTTATGACATGCGCCATCTTGCGATTAAACCGACCATGCCCCAAATAAATATCACCGTGAGCGCTGTCAAATTACCTGATGACAGCTCTTAGCTGTCATAATCGTGGAGTCTAAATCGGAACGCAAAATATTGATGTGAGCGCTGTGAGCGATAATTTTCTAATACGGAATGAAGCCTAAATTACACAAACGAGACTATGTAATCCCTTAAAATTACATGAATAAATGAGTACTTCAGTTGAACACTCGTGCATAAAAGCCACAAAGGTCATAGAAGATTAAAATGACAAAGTACTGACAGTCAGATAATGCAATGGCGAGCGTTGTTAATAAATCTCTTTGTACGAACTAATTGCGAACTGCATAAAATGATGATTAGGTTTGACAGGTACGAATCGACGATTAGAAAATTTCAGCTTCAGTTGTTGCGGTAATAGTGAGCGGTTGTTTAGCAAATTGGTGGTATTGTTCGTTGAGTAACCAACTAACTGTATGCTAATTAGGTAGTTGAATATTACTGATGAAAGTATACGGTCGTTTTGTATTAAGCACTGGGTGTAAGTTAATAAAAGAGGTAGTAGTTGAAGATAGGTAAAAACAAGGTGAAAAATAAAATAGGGATTTAGTTTTCAGCAAGTTAATGTTTCTTGTAAACGTTAAAAACGATTGAATCCAAGGATCAGAAGGTAAAAGTGGATAAAATAAATGCACGGGTCATAGACAAGCTATTAACAATGTTTATGAATGATTGATTAGTAAAAAACAATAGTCCAATGAAGATGACGCAAAATCGATGAAAGAATTGTGTATTCTAGCAAATTTAATAAAAACAGTGCACTTTATAATGTAACTGGCGGAATGTGATCGCCAACGACCACACAGCCTATAGACGCCTAATACACGATCTAACGTACGAAAACTATTCTGTCAACTCGCTGAGGTACGAGGTACGCGAGGGGGACGGGGTACTGCTTTCTGATTGGCCAATTCAAGGTCATTGCATTTCACTAGGGTAGGGACAGTTTTAAATCAAACAAGTGAGTATCGATATTTTTTAACTGTAGGCATAATAAAATATGTTTTACATACTTTACTTGCATTAAATTACCTTCTTTATTCTAATTACGATTGCATCATGTAGGTAAAATATCTGAACTTATATGAACTTAGTAGGCGGCGACGGTTTTTCATAGGGATAAAATAATCTTCGGTAAAATGACGTGAACATATTAATAAATAAATAAATGTTGTAATTTTTAACTATTAAAAATATATTTTTTGCATAAATAAATAGTTATAGGTTTTATTTTTTGCTTTATCGACAACAGAGGTGGTCGTACGATTTGGAACATCACTAATTATGCTAACGTAACATCGAGGAAAAGAGATAGAGAAAAAAGTTCTTTCAAAAGAAAGGGACGCAATCATAAAAGACATCAAGTATGACCAGTATAAGATGAACTCTGATAAATATTGTCAGAAAATTAATCTAATTTAGATTATGGAACTTTTAAATAACCGATGAAATGTGATACCGTCTTTCAGGAAACTTGAAGTCCGGCTTTCTTTATCACACCAACGTATTATACACGGAGCCATATTATGTCTATTTTCTCGATTTTTTAAAGGAGTAATGCGGAAGTGTTTGCGGCTCACAGGAGTGGTCGAAACTAATTCGAACTCGGTGAGTGACGACGGCTATAAGATTTATACCCCTTATGTGTTGACAGACATCGGTCGCCTGTTATTAGGAGTCTAGAGGCTGTATGGTCGTTGGTGATCGCCTAGCCATTAAAGAATTAAAGAAGTGATGTAAAGTTATATTAAAAAAAAACTAATCATTGAGGCACATACGTCTATGTCACAAGCATAAACCCTGACACCGAACGAAGGTCACGACAAAACAATCCTATCTCCGAATAAACCCAACAACAAAGACAGCAACTATAAAATAACACGAGAATCTGGTATTCAAGCCTAAATATCCAATTTTCAAGTGGAGTGCGAGCCTCGTCATAATTAACGGAGGCCTGGGACACCGGGCCATGCATAACTAAAGTCCGCCACCCCTATAGACCTTTGTAAACTATGAACTCTACAATGATATAATTATACGATTCTGGTATTAAAACGTATGGGTATTGGCCAGCGAAAGAAGTTTAAAATTTTAAAATGAATTGATTTTTTGTAAAGAATGAAGGGGTTTTTTTAACATGGATTGATGTAAGTCTTTATTAAAAACGCAGTAAAGGTTATGGCCACATTTTTATAAAATATAGTTTCTACCATATCTGTCAGTGATGGCAAATCTGGTGCAAACTATCATTTATTTCAGGATACATAAGTCAGTTCAATTCCTAAGTGTTGGTATTTAGTCGATTTTAATAAAGTAAAAATTAATCTTTAATCTTCTCTCTACTGGCAACATTGTCATTCGTTCACTAAACGAATGTTATAAAAGAGTTGGTTGCCTTTAGTTATTTCTCACTTCTATCTACACTAGGAGGCAGATATTCTTTGTGAGTATTTTGAATAATAAACGACTAACGTATATTTAAATTCAAACCGCTGCAGTTTTTCTTCAGGCCCATTTCCTATACTAAGTGGGAAAGAAATATCCCTGAATGTCCCCTGCATTCAGGGATATACATATACAGACTGGGTACCTAGTCATGATACTGATAGAAGGTAGAATATTCAAACAACGGATGGAGTGTGTATAACTTAGGTACCTATGTATTTACTTGTAGGTACTATACCTACAAGTAAATACATAGGTACCTAAGTTACCCAATCTTAAACCACAGTGTATACATTGAAATATTACACACACCTTAACCAAACCATTGTAAACTGTGAGCTCTCTAATGATTCATAGATATTTATAGTAGCGACATAGTATCTTTTTCGGAAATAGCCTAGAAGCATAAATATGCCAGTGTAAATCCAGTACAAACGTATAGTTTTGGCTACTTCTCAAGACCAAATAGTCTTTAAAGCAATTTCAGACTAATCCAAAACCCAATAAAGTACTTAGAAGATAATCCATTGATTACTGAAGATTCCTACAGAAACTCTAAAAGTACCTTCAGTAAAGCAAAGTTAACTTACGAAACGACATACTAGATATTGAAAGATATTGTTCGAAGCACTCAGCGATGCCTTTGTAAGCTATAGCTGTTCCAATACATCCACACAGGCTGGAAATAGCCTAGATACATAAATATGTCAAAGTCTAGACATCTAACTGTGGCAACATTTTAGCTTCTGGTCAATTCTCCCGAGAATTTTCTGGGAAGCGCTCGCGGTCCTAATTTTAAAATTTGTAAAATGTGAGTGGATGCTCTCTAGACCCAATTTCGGGCTGACTACGTTCGTCATAAATTGTAATGCTAGTAATATATTAATACTAGCTCACGACTTTCGTGCGCGAGATATTATTATAAAATATTGATTCACTATTTGAATCGTTAAACAACTTAATAGTTTTTTTTGCACGTAACCCGAGATATTTTTCTAAAATAAAAGTAACCGACATACTTACTCTTTATAATACCAGCTATTTGCAGGTAAACGTCCCGTCAAAATTACGGACACGGAGCCAGAAGACACAGACAGACAGATAGACAAACATTAAAAAAATGTTATTAGAACCGTATTTTATTTTCATAATTATGCATTCGGTAAAACGCTGTTATTTTGAAAATGCACACAGGTACTTCAATTTTATATTTATTTGTATACGAGGTGCAGTTGCTTTGCATCCTGGTCAAGTTTAAGGGTTGATCAGTTTCATGGTCTGTAGCACAACCTTGAATTTGACCAGCGGGCCTAAAATGGCCGCTGGTCTGGCTGGATTCTTCTAAGAATCATAATTTGAATCATCTTAAAAAAATTAAATTGGTAAAATGGACCTTATTGTCATAGTCTTAAAGTCCATTTTAAGAATTTTAAATTTTAACGTGATTCAAATTATGATTCTGCTAAAGTGGCCTTTTTAGACCCCCAGGTCGATGCAAAGCAACACTTCGTAGATGTTTCCCTGGACAATAACTCTGCTCTTGTTACTAAAAACACGTTCACTTCCTCAAGTTTTTTTGGTTACGAGGGTAAAATCTGAACTGAGAAGCGTTTCCAGCCACATCAGTTTTGCATATTCATTGACAATCGATTCATATTTACTTTCAACTTTTAACCCTTTATGTCTTCTATCTATAAAGTTCAATACTTCACGTAACGGTTCGTGAAATAAAATATATCTAAAGGCGAAATAATGATGCTCTCATTATTTCCACTCAAAGTTGAACCAAGTTCCGGAAAATATAATGAAATGTATTGAAAACGATGCTTATCATGGTGGAATACATTTTCAACTAAGAAAAGTATGAATACTTTCCAAAAAGGAAGTATGAAAATTTTTCCTATATCTTAAATACTTCTGCTGAACTTGTACTAACGTCGATGCAGACTTCTTGAAATAGCGTGGATGCATACGTAATATCGTGAGGAGGCTGGAATGGTCTAGAATAAAAAATCGAAGTATGAGACATTCACGATGCCGCACTGGGCTCGCGTGGTGGAAAATGGTCCACTCCAATTCATGGAGAGTAGACCAGGCGGTCTAAAATGGCCGCTTTAGCAGAACATAATATGAATCACGTTAAAAATGTTAAATTCTAAATAGAACTTTATATTTATGTTTATCGATAAAGTCCATTTTAGGAATTTAAAATTTTTAAGGTAATTCGGATTATATTCTGCTAAAGCGGCGATTTTAGGCCCAGGTGTGGGAACCAAAGGCTAACTGAAACATAAGAATGTCTAATGTCAATTGAAATTGATGCTATTTTAAGATCTACTTCTCAAGAGTTTACTGTATATTTTACACCTCTTTCTTTACTTCGTACCTCTCATAAATAGTATAATTTTGCACAAAAAGTGGACAGACGATTTATCTTTCCTTCTGTGCAACCGAAGATATCATTAAAATGTCAGTATTTGCATTGTGAGCACGTCAATTCAGAATTCGCTTGCTGAAAAGTGCTTTTTAAAATTAATAATGCCGACTAAACATTTGTTGTAGTTTGAAAATTTTGGACGTTTCTATATCGATATTTTAGTAGGTAAACGTTTGAGAATAAGATTATCAACATAGGAACCAATGGCTATAAGTATTCTGCACCTATGATTTATACTACCGCTTTGCGTTAAAATATTGAAGGAAAAAAAAAGCATTTTAATCACACAGGGTGTGAACGGAACTCTTCACGAAACCGTCAACCAAGCATTCTGTACACCAAACTAACCAAGTAACTGAACACAAACATTATCGTTGATATCTTAACGGCTACATGAAAAATCACAAAATTTCTCAAAGATATATAAAGAAAAATAGGAGCACTATCTAAACACGTTTTTCATAGACTCATCGAAGATTCTTTTCCATCATTCTACCCGTCTAGCTATTTCCAAGTATTTTGGGGTCAGCCGTCCACCAAAAATAGTTTTGTCGTTTTATCAAGGCAGATGTGGCCGAATACGAACTTAGTTTTCCCAATTACGATACAATATAACATCAAGCTTGTTTTCCGAAGGACTAGATAGATGTACGAATAGTTCAAATAACTTTCGCCATCTATGTTTTAATTTCATGGCATAGAAGTAGGACACGAGTATCTTGTCACCAATCGGGAACGAATTCAGATAACTGGTTGTTATACAGGGTGTCTACTCAACTCATCACGAAGCCGTCAACCAAGCATCCCGTACCTACATCAATCTAAGTAACTTTAGAAATCATGTTTTGTGGTAGAACTCAATGTAACGCACTGAAATTATTGTGCTGATGGATGGATTGAATGGTACGGGGGTCGTAAAGGTGTTTAAAATAAAAATCTTACAATATAAACTTGTTTAAAAAAAAAAACTTGTCAGAAAGTTGAAACTTTGACCCCCAACATCTCCGTAACTAGAAGATTCCCAGGTATAGTGTAGAACAAACAAATGATCGCGATGACGCGATGACGGAGAGAACAAAGTGCCTTTCAGCTTCGTAAAGAGGTTTTTCACACCCTTTATGTACAAATAGTTGAACTACCTTTTGCTATTTATGTTTGAGTTTCATGGCATAGGGCGTGAGTATATTGTCACCTATTGGGTACGAATTCAGATTACTGGTAGATATTATATATTACGATGAAAGTTGAGCTACACCTCACCGCATCGCTACAAGCTGGCTCACGCCGCACAATGTTATAAGCACAGTTAAGTCTTAGTGCGGTGCTGAGGAATGGACTTTAAGAGAAAGCGAGAAAAAGAAGATAGACGCCCTCGTAATGTGATACTGGAGGAGAATGCTTGGCATAACCCGGACACGGTTCCGAACCAACGTCTCTATCCTCGAAGAACTTATAATCAAACAGCGTCTTTCTTCCATCGTCCAATGTCGTATCCTCACTTTCATTGGACATATCACACGTCAAGAAGACACATCTGTGGAGAGACTTGTAGTGCAGGGAAAGGTTGAAGGCACAAGAGCGCGCGGCAGGTTACCAATGACCAGGTCAAAACTGCACCACGAATGCACAAGAAAAGACACAGTACGGGAGAAAAGGTGCCGAATTGTAAAGCTTGCCACCACTCCTGATGTGACGACCGGGACCACTCTGTCAAGAGTGTGACGACGAAGAAGAAGACGTCTCAGTGCCTCAGAGCAAGGCATGGGAGAACAAGGGAAGGAAGATGCACTCATTATGCACCGAGGAATGGCTAAAAAACCTGGGAACATCACACAGTTACGAGACAAGTAATCCATCCACACCAACATACAATGTGACTAGGGTGTGCCAGTTTATTTTGGCAGCTTATGTAGGTTCTGCTGGCAAGGCAAATGTCAACACTATGTGATTGCAGTACAATTGCATGTCCTGCCAAGATATTACAGTCTGTTGGATACACGCTTACATGTCATGGAATTTTAATGAAAACATCCTTGTATGCTGAAATCCTGCTCGCGTGTGACAATAGGCTAGTTTCCACCATCAATAAATTGCAAAACTAATTAGTCCGTCAGTTAGAGTATTGGAAAATAATGGACACGTATTTTTTGTTTTTGTAAATCACTGAGTACTGACAAAGATAAAACGCATCAAAACTCGGGAGTGGGGGCTCGTGACGTCACAACGCACTAAAAACTATAGCACGGCGTGACGTATTGCGAATTTTAAAAGCGTCGTATTTTCGTCAATTTTGGTTTATGTAACAAAAGAAAAAATACGGGTCAAATATTTTTTTATAATCTAACTGACGGACTAATTAGATTTTTTTAGGACACAAGCCTATTATATCTACACTGATATTTTAAGAGAAAAGATTTGATTTTTTTATTTAACTCAAGGACTACTCAACCGATTTAAATTCTTTCACCATTAGAAAGCTACATCTTTATCGAGTAACATAGGCTATAAATTATATTGATATTATGCAAATTACCCGAGCTATCACAATTTTCGCGGCCGAAGTCACAAGAACAAGAACACATAAAATAGCTATAGTTATTAGTTGACAATAAAATACAACACAAGAGCAAATTATCTCGGAGGAGCTCGTGGCTAAATAATATCAGCCGCTCGGGTCGATCTTTGGGTTAAGCCATGCTTGCCTAGGTTGGTCTGTGGATGGGTGACCACCCTTACATACCGAGTTTCCTCTGTGCCTCGGAAAGCACGTTAAGCCGTTGGTCCCGGCTGTCATTTGTCCATCTTTGACAGTCGTTACAGGTCAGTGGCCCCAAAAGTCTGACACCAGTCTTATCAAGTTGTATCGTATTTCCCAGTATTAACTGGGGTTGTGGAGGTCAGATAGGCAGTCGCTACATGTAAAATACTGGTATTCAGCTGCATTCGGTTAGGTTAGGTTAGCAGATGATGATGATGACAAGAGCAAATTATAACAGTGATTTGGTTATGATAGTTTTATTATAACATCATATCACGGCGGTATTTCCGAAGTTTAAAGCAGAGTGGGTATGCCCATAATACATTCCGCGTCAGTTACATTTCAGTTCTATGTTATTTTGTGCAAGTCACCGACACTGAAAGCTGAGTTAATTGTTAAAAAAACACAATAGGCTAGTTTCCACCATCAATAAATTGCAAAACTAATTAGTCCGTCAGTTAGAGTATTGGAAAATAATAGACACGTATTTTTTGTTTTTGTAAATCACTGAGTACTGACAAAGATAAAACGCATCAAAACTCGGGGGTGGGGGCTCGTGACGTCACAACGCACTAAAAACTATAGCACGTCGTGACGTATTGCGAATTTTAAAAGCGTCGTATCTTCGTCAATTTTGGTTTATGTAACAAAAGAAAAAATACGGGTCAAATATTTTTTTATAATCTAACTGACGGACTTATTAGATTTTTTAGGACACAAGCCTATTCAGAGACAGTGGAAAATGATTATTTCGCCTGCTATTCGGTTCTTCACCAATTGTCAAATTAAATACAAACAATTTCAGTTCTAATTTTTAACAGCTACATAAGTACTTCACAAACCTATCAATACCTACCACAGTACATAACATCATCTACTAATACAATGGTCCATATAGACACAGTCCACAATAGGGAGATTAATTAACAAATCATTAACTACACGACCTGGTTTTAATGGATACGGTTGAACTCGGGATAAAGCATTGTGCTGCACTCCAAAAATTGATTCTATTGCGAAGGTAGCAAAAGGTATTGTTCTTTTTTTTATTTGATCTTGCATGAGTTTCATTGTGAGAAGGAGAACTAGTCATTTGATTTTAAATTATCTCAATAGTGTTTCGTTTTGAGGGAAAGCGCCAGTAGCCCACTAAATTTCATTTTTCTTAGGTTTATTTATAATTTGTAGAACAATGTCAGGTTCTACCATATCGATTTAATCTAATGAGTTTATCTTCATTGATAAAATTAGAGGGTCGTAGTGATTATAACTCTGTAAAGCCATGTTTGTTCTGGCCGCGAATCACATTTCCATCAATATAACAAAAAAACTCAAGATGAATTTCGAGAGCTACTCTAGCCTTAAAATATTTGACAGCTGCGAATCGAGCTCTTTTGCTTTTGAATAATAATAAATGGAATAATTCTGGTATTGATTACAAAGATTTTCTAGGCACGTGGCCAGAATCGAATATAAGACAGCTTTTTTTTTTACAGTAAATTTGACGATACCATTTCAGCCTCTCCGTCTACGTCATTCCAAGTCGAAAAGAAATTGTACATAGGACATTTTGTTATTAGCAAAATGTAAAGTATCTGCTGAAAACTTGCCTCAAAACCTTCGTTCAGGGTCCCTTATTTTCCATATGCATAGCAATTACCAACATTTTTTTGAGGAAATTTCCACCAAAAATGTACTTCAAACACTTTTTATTCAAAGCAAAAAAAAGTGTTTGAAGTAATTATGAAGTAATTAGCATTTTAATCTAAAAATTCTCAGCTCATAATTTTCTGTTTAGGGTAAAAGAAGTTCCAGATATTAACTAATAAGAATGATTATTTGAAGTAAATCTTAATTACACAAAATTAAACGGTTCTGGAACCTTTAATTATCATCATCATCATCATCAGCCTATAATGTTCCCACTGCTGGGACACGGCCTCCTCTCGCGGGCCCAGTGCGGATTGGTAGATGTCACATGTCTTCGAATTTTTTGGTTCTAGGACATGCCGGTTTCCTCACGATGTTTTCCTTCAGCGTTTTGAGAGCAGCGGTGATGAAATAAATTACACAAAGTAATGCGCCTGTCTGGGTTCGAACCCACGACTTACTGTTCGTAAGTCGGGGCCGCCACCAATGGGCCACCGCTGCTCTCTCACCTTTAATTAGGTAGGTAATAAACCTTACAAACTAAAATACATGCCTGAAGCTCGTCTTTGTTCTGAAGAGTTGAAAGTCGTAAACCTACACGATTCATACGAAGGATTATATCCCTATTTTATTTTTCTTGAAAACTCGTAGATTATAAAAAAAAAATTGGCTGCTATAAACCTGAAAATGTCACTACCTTGTAAGTTATATTTGCTACTGAAAACGCACGGTGTACTTAGTAGAATGTGTTTTCAGTCATGTAAAAAGCACATCTATGTATTTCATTTATTTCCTGAAAAATACTTCTTACTACCCACAAAAAATATTTTAAAGAATATCTAAGCAAAAATATAACTTGCCTTTGCTGTCACGCAGTCGGGTAACACATATAAAGAATAATTGGTTCCGTCGCTTTGAACTTGTTCAAACTTCCTTTGAACGTCATCGATGAGATAAGACAAGACGTGTCACAAATAATAGAACTTCTACGACATTGTGTTTCAATTTCTCAGCGAAATATTGCGAAAGCTTTGGAGATTTGAGCTGAACTGCTTTCGCTCAGCAGTGGGAGGTATCACACTGACTTAAAAAAGAGACAAGAAAAACAATTGTAAAAATGAATTTTGTTACAGCTACATTTACAGTCCTTTTTTTTAGATCAAGAAAACCGACTAAGAGGTAGTCGGACTTGTACATCGAGGTTTCTTTCATACGAAACTACCCTCGCAAATGAGTAGTTCTAAAGTTTCACGTTCAAAAGTGCCTTTTATTAATGGCCTAGTTAAAATGAATCGTAACACTTTGACATTCGGTAAATAAGTATGTAAAAAAAACTAAAAAAACCACAAAATTCCAGTCGATGGCATTAACAGTTTCTGAAACTTTTCCGATTTCGCCATTATGTATACCCTCTTTTGTACTTCCGTATGGTAATAAAAAAGGAACTCTCATGGTAAATCCGAACAGACTCATTCCATTGATTCAGTGTAAACATAATTGCTTCCGTCGCTTCCAGCCACGTAAATTATATTGTTCCTTTTGTTAGCATCGATGCAGAAGACAAGGGAAGGATTTGTGGCGTTCGAAGCTATGCCACAATGCTCTGTAACTCGCAAATAGTTGCTGTAACGACCCGCTATGATGCTTTGTGCTCCTGGTACCTGATGTTGTGGGAATTTATGTATACAGATCAGTTGAAAACCAACACAATGTGGACGAATTTTTCGATGCCCTGTAACCCCTTTTGATATCTGTACATATTTCATTTTCTATTATAGAATTAATGTTTAGGTATATATTGTAAATAATCAATCTAAACTAAATATATTTACCTGCACAAAAAATTGTACTTCCAAAATCCTACGTCCCCTAAAATATTCCAACGGAAAGCCGGTAGACATGTCACCTAAAGCTGAAAATTATGAAGACCTTGCTCTCAAGAAATTAAAGCGCAAATTCGTTCATACATCCATCTTCATTCTTCCTAGTTTAGGTAACTGGGGGCCCTTTTACAATCAGCTAATGGATGATAATAGAAGAAAATGTCAAAGGAATTACAAATCTGATAAATCTTAACTCGCTTAGGTACTGGTCTAGTTTTAGCAAGCACTGCTATCTGTAGTAAGAAACTTATTGTAATTTCCGCGTCTGAAAGTTTGATTGAGTTTTAAGAAATCTTTTAGTAGGAAGCCTAAGATTGGAGCAGTGCCCGATGAATGGCAATTGGTTCGCACCTTTCGACACGAGCAAGGATAATATAGCATAACCACTCATATTATGTGGGTGAGTTTTTGTAGTAAAAAGGGTGTCAAAAAGTCGAGAGGCACTTGTTCTTTCCGTCATTGCGAACATTTATTTTTGTTCTAGACTAAACCTGAGAACCTTCTAGTTACAGAGTTATTGGAGGTCAAAGCTTCACCGGATTTGTTTTTAAAACTATTTTAAAGGTAAAAAATAACTTTAAATACCTCTATGGCTCATTTACTATTCAATGCATCAATTAACACAATATTTTGAGTGCGTTACATTGAGTTTTACATAAAAAAGTTGTATTTTCCCAGCAATCATATTTTTTTGCGTAGGGTTACTTAGTTTGTTGTACAGAATGCTTGGTTGACGGGTTTGCGAAGTGTACCTTGAAGTTATGGTAGATATCTATCAGAGAAACGTTAAAGTCATTCTCGAGTGATTCAGATTTCTGGAATATTTGGATCTCTAGGTACTACTCGACCTAACTGGTTGTATTTTTACCCCAGCAGAAGTGTTTCTCTTAGTGGAAAAGGAAATTATGACTGTGTATAAATCTTGTATGAGGATACACTAGTCTGGTCGAAAAGATACGAAGTATTAGTGTTAGCATAATGTTTTATCCGGACCGGAGATACAATATTATATGATTTCCGGTATACTTAAGTACTTAGAAGATGAATGGTATCTATTTACTTGCCTTTGGTAATAAATAATTTCCTTTTAATATTTCATGTCATTTTCGGCATGGTTAAGAATAGAAAGCTACATTATTGCGCTTATTATAAGCTAAATAATCCAATTTCTAATCAAATGCTGTGTTTTCAGTTACACACTGGTCTCGTAAATTGTCGTTTTCAGTATTGCGTTTGTGGAAACTGTCTACATTCTGCATTTGACAGCTATGGTTATGTTCGGATCTCACCAATGAAACTGTGCATGATTAAATGGCAACGTTCATGAGCTGTAAGTGTAAATATTCCGTATCAATCATGACAGTGCCAGTTAGACAGCTCCCCATAATGGTAAAGTTTGCTCTTAGTATTCTTCGTGGAAATATGTTTTTTGAATACATGCGGCATCGTATTTGCGCTATGCACAGGTTATTCAAGTTAAATGTTGTTTTATATGTCTCTTTTTTATTGTAAAATGTCATAAGATCAATTAATATGAAATGTATTGTAGTGTAATTCATTTGTTTTGCAGTGTCCTTACAGGGTGCGTGTTTGATACTTTTAATTTAATCTTATTCTACCATTCAAGATCTTTTGCAATAAACTGATTTGATTTTTTATTATTTTCGTCGGAGATTGATAAATTATACATTATCGGAAACAAAAATTGTTACACACCTCTTTTAATTTTGCAAATTCTAGATATTTGTGGTATCTTGTATTTTCCAATACTGCTGACGTACGTTACCGAGCTTCAAGTCTCAAAGCTTTTCACTCGGATAGCATTGTATATTCTGGATTACAGGAAATGCTAAGCTTGCTTGGAAATAGCAACGCTGGCTTTCTGAATCAACTGATGGATTCTCTTATTTTGTCCTCTTTGCTGTATGACACAAAATGATGATCTATATTCGGTTGTTCGTTTCCACGTTTTTGATTTTCAAAAGCAAGTGGGCGTATACATATGCCGAAGCAAAAGAGCACTCGGAAAGATGCAATACGTGGCAAAAGAAAATAAAATTTTCAGTGACCAAAGAAATTAACTTTGTTATAGTTGGAAATATCTTATTCATTTATCACAGATTACGAGGTGGCCTTTTTTCTTTCATGGGAATTTTCTAACCATTGGGTGATGCAGAAACAAACTGTGGTAGATGTGAATCCGATCGCAGTTTATTCTTTAAAAATATTATTTAATGGTAATCTATTACCATAAAATAATATTTTTAAATAACATTTAAAATTATAATCATTTTTTGGGTCTGTCTTTTTGTGTGACCACGTTGTTCTTCTTATTATGTTCCAATTTACAGCAAATTTTGATGCAGTTTTACCATAATTCACTTGGGAAGGTGTATTAAATAAACTAACAGAATTATAATGAAGAAGCTCGATACTTGGTCAAACTAGCAGCTAGTTATCTACCTATAATCTTAAAATTCTTATATATTTCTAATAACATCTTTGATGGCACAAATTTAATAGTCTCTCACAGGGTGTTCCTATTAATACTGCACACATAATATCAGACGATCTATTAGTGCACTGGGATTGTACTGCTCCAGGCGTAGAAGCGATTTATTAGCAAGCTAGAGATTAATAGTGCGTGCCAGGTAACTGATTGCACTCTGATCGCGTACGAACACCGCAGATCGGTCCTGACGATACGGTCTTTTAATATGAAACTAAGCTGTATAAAGAAAAAGTCGGAAGGGGCGTTTTAAACGCTTATCTAACCGAACCAAAGGAAGAATTTACAACTGCAATAAGCTAAGATGAGACAAGCTGGATAAAGGTGTTATATTTTCTATTGTCATGAAAATTACGGCACCAAAGGTGAGGTGTCTGATGAGATGCTGAGTTTTAGAGAAGTATGGAAGAAAAAGTCATGCTGTGACGATCGTAAATGAATGGGGAAGACCGTTAAAAGCTAATTGTAGATGGCGCCACCATAGCTGGTCTCAATCAGACTAATGAGGCCAAGGTATTTTAAAATATGAAATCACATTCCTTGATTTTCAACCAATGACGATGCTTGGAACCAGCTACGCTAGCGCCATTAGTTCCACAGTGTGCATCCCCATTGGGATAAGGGCAGAAGTATGATGAGATGTTTTCCAAATTAGTAATGGGGATGCACACTGTGGAACTAATGGCGCTAGCATAGCTGGTTCCAAGCAACGTCATTGGTTGAATATCAAGGAATGTCATTTCATATTTTAAAATACCTTTTCAACACACTTGCTCATAAAGTGGCTCTAATTTCACCGCAATTAGGCACATAATGACACCTGTAATCAAACTGTGACTTTTTCATTGCTATTATTCACAAGTGAGTTATAGGGGTTTTATTTTTATTTTATTGGTTGAATTGCTTGGTTCTTAAAAAGTTTCGATACAAAAAAGATCGTGTTCAATAGTACAAATAAATTAATGTACCTATTGCTTGCTCATTTCATGCAACTTCGTATCTACATAGATAATTTCAACTTATTAGTTTTTAATAAATAAAACTCTCACTCAAATGTAACTTTTGTTTTCTCTGTATTAAATAAAACTTTGAATTCCCCATTTCGTACGTGGCTAAAACGCTATCCGCGAAAAGCCAAAAAAAAAGAAACCTGATTCTTTTAGTCTATGGCCGATCGCCATTGTTAGATGCGCGCGCATAGGATAACTGATTAATTATTCCCGCCATTGCGAAAAAAAAATTCACAACTCGTTTTCACTGTTGAAATTATAGTTATTTTTAGTATTATTTTATTCTCAAGTATGTTGAAAAACGTCGTATGATACACGTGTGTGTTGATGATTACCGTCCTCGGCTCTCTTAAGACCCTCGCCTAGCGGCTCGGGTCTCAATGGCGCCTCAGCGGTAATCACCAACATTACATACTTGTACCAAAATGTACTATAACCTCATTGGTCAGATAGAGACCAGCTATGGTGGCGCCATCTCCAATTAGCTTTCAACGGTCTTCCCCATTGCTGACAAAATATAGTTAGCTGCGTTTACGAGGGTGAAATATGTATGTATAAGGAGTATCTAGTGATCGTAGCAAGAGTCATTTTGTGGTGTCTTTTGGTCTCGTACGTCTGTTTGTATTTTTTTTATTTTTTATTTAAATAAATAAATATCGCTGGACATTACACACAGCGCCATCTAATGCCACACTAAGCAAGGCTTGTGTCGTGGACACCAGACAGTTGAAATACTACATAAATATTAAATACTTTTCGTTTGTAAATACATACTTATTATACATGCATGCTACATATTGATTTTTCTCACTATGTATACTTTTTATTGGTTATAAACATAATTTAACCATTGTTTTTTGTATGTTTTGTCCTGTGTGAGGCTAATAAATACTTTTTCTTTCTTTCTTTCTTTATCTTTCTACCCCACAAAACTACAAAAAATAAGGTCATAGGTCCGTTCCCATTATGTCGTGACGACAGACAATTGTGTAGTTTCAAGTGTCGTGGCTTGTGTATTTAAATGGAGGTGTTCACATATACAACGACACGATAACTTACTGTCGTCCATGACTTTTGCCAACTAAAACAGCCATACGGATAAAATATAACTGTTAAAAAGAAGCGGCCAAGTGCGAGTCGGACTCGCCCATGAAGGGTTCCGTAACAGCAAGTAACATAGTATAAAAGTTCTTGCAGTTCGTTAAATGAAAGGTAAATTGCGGTTTACGATTTATGACGTATTAAAAAAAACTACTTACTAGATCTCGTTCAAACCAATTCTGGGTGGTAGTTTACATGGTAATGTACATCATATATTTTTTCTTAGTTTTATCATTCTCTTATTTTAGAAGTTACAGGTGGGGGGGGGGGGGGCACATTTTACCACTTTTGAAGTGTCTCTCGGGCAAGCTATTCAGTTTAGAAAAAAATGATATTAGAATCCTCAATATCATTCACAAGACCTATCCATAGATACCCCACAGGAATGGGATTGATGAAAAAAAAATTGAGTTTTAATTCTAAGTATGGGGAACCCCCTAAATTTATTGTTTTTTTTTTCTATTTTTGTGTGAAAATCTTAATGCGGTTTACAGAATACATCTACTTATAGTTTCGGAAAAAAGTGGCTGTGACATACGGACGGACAGACAGACAGACAGACGTGACGAATCTATAAGGGTTCCGTTTTTTGCCATTTGGCAATGGAACTCTAAAAAACCAGCAAACTTGTTTTCGTGAAATCGTTGTTCATTCATTTATTATAATTTCAGTTTTTGTTTTGCAGTTAGATTTCAGAATCATCCACTGTTTAGTTAATTATCTACCCAAATTCGATAAAGTGTTAACTGATTTGAAATTAATCGAATTTATTGCACGAACTCATTAATAACTGTCATGATTTTCGATTATTGACCGTTAGTTGTTGAAAGACCGGCTTATTGTATTTAGTTTTCCAATAATGAGCACAAACAGTTATTAAATGTGAAAATAATACAAATAAATTGGCAAGTAAAGCTTTAGCTTCACGCAGGGATTATCTCTCGTTCCCAGGGATTTATAAACGTAAGCCAACCAATATCCCGATGGGATACTTGCTACTTTAATATTTATTTGTGGTTTATGTAAAAAATGTACTCTATATTTTACTCCCCAAGTTTTATCCCTTCGTCGCTCGTCGTTCGTTTCAAAAACTCAATTTTGAGTTAAAAGCTTTAGTACTTAGATGACATAAAAATACATACATGAAGTAGTTAACAATTAGTTCGCTTTCTATTATCAGGGACTTGAAGATAAGTGGTGACAGGTGGGTAATTACGTAGATCTCAGCTAAATGTAAGCCTTCTGGGGATTATAGGTGGAGTTATGTTATAATGTTTATTATTTCAGCATATTAGAGAATTAATAATTCATTTATTTCAGATCATTAAAATCCATAAAATACAAGCACATTACATAAAAAATCAATTAAAATCATTAAGTAAAAATTAAAACATAAATCACATAAAATTAAATGAAAATTGAATTAGTAAAATTACATAAAAATAAAAACATAAATTACATTAAATTAAATTAAAATCAAATACCAGCGCTGTGACGCTTTTTTAATGTTACAGCACCATGCTCGGATGGGCCTTTTGGCCTCGTACAACCTTATTGTTCAGGACATACGGTTGAAAAGTGTTTGACCGTGATAGTACTAGCACTGCTATCTTCAAGTTTCTAGGTTCTTCCCACAGATTTGATATTTAATCAAACTTTTGGTTAGTCTTCTTAAGTGGCCGTCTACAAGTTGAAGTAAACTTTGAAGTACTTACTTGTAATATTAATAACTATTTCGTCACTTTCAATGAGAATCTCAATTTGTTCTCCTAATTTTATTACACAAGTAATAAAATTAGGAGAACAAATTGAGATTCTACTTTGAAGTCATCAATGCTTTAAGTAAAACAAGTTCGGTATCGTAAAGATAGAAATGGCGGCAACGAACGACGTACGACGTATTGACGGTTTAAAAAGATAGTGGACTAGATCATCATAATCATTGTTTCCCAGACTTATCCCAATTTCTCTCTTTTTTCTATTTTCTTCTTCTTCTTCTTCCACACCTCCTTTCTAGCCATATCATCCTTCACTCAGTCCCGACCCGAATAGCGTAGTAGCGCGTGTAGTATATCAGCCATCTGGTGTCCACGACACAAGCCTTTTTTTTTTTTTTTTTTTTTTTTTTTTGGATGGGAAATCATCAAATAACTTCTTCCACTCTGGGCGATGCGGGAGGGAGTGTCAGACTTTTACTGACTAAAACCCATCCATGTTCCTTCCTCGCCCTTAATGTTCCGGGGCCGCGGTATCTCTTTCGAACAGGCAACCCCGGGACGACACAGGCCTTGCTTAGGTAAATAAAATAAAAACCGCAATATCTTAACAATGATTTTTGATCCTTACGAAAAACTTGACAACAACGTACACACGAATAAGTAGGTATGTACAGCAATTTATACTCAACAAAAGCTCCCTTTACCAAAACATACGTTTAAATTGGAAACTTTTCACGACGTTCCCGTAAAAGATAAGGGGGTTATGCCATCACAACTCAATCAATCACGAACTCGAATGTGACTTTCATTCGAGTGACGTCACATCACGGCACGGCATATTGACGGCACAGATGTGAAATTACTTATATTATGTAGGCGTGCATTTGCCGGTGTAGCTGTATTGTGCCAATTCTGGTTTTCATGTTTGCTATCAATTTTGTAAACACACATTCGGGTTCGCAACCTTTTGATCCAATTCAAAAATGGCAGAGTAACATAAGTACTTCAAAATGGCGGCCCAAATGTTTACATTCCATGATGCCAGATGCGTTGCAGTACCACAAAACATTAAACGACACCACTTTTTATTGCCAAAATATAACCCGACCAAGTGAAATGGCTCGTTAGTTTCGTATTACACGTATGACAAGTTGAGTTGATTGATTTGGGAGTATTTCTTGTGGATTGAATTGTCGCTATGTATCTTGGTAGAAATTCTTTGTTTACAAAAATTATAGGTTTTTGTCGCGCGGACTATATGTGAATAGAATAGTCAAATTCAAGGGTGTGCTACAGACCATCAAACTGAACAACTTTCTCCATGGGAGAACTACCATCGTAATCGCAACAAAATAATCAACGGCCTCATACAAAATTCTAATACTTACTCGACCAAATGTGTGAGACAGCTAGGGTTGCCGCCTTGTTTTGAACAAATATAGTATTTTTTCCCAAAAAAGCTGCAAAAATATAGTACTTCTGGGAAATTCATAGAAAAAACCACACATTTATTTAAACGAAAAAAAATCCCGCCGAACTCCCATTACTCTGCTAAGCCTTTTCTTCTTCATCTTTTTTTTGCTTTGTTTTGCTTGGCGTGCAAGAACATCATCACTTTCCAAGTTTTTTTTTTCATTTTAACAACAGAAAATAAACACTTCTATAAAAATCGTCATCGTTCGTGTGTCAATTCATTTGGGGTTGGCGCAACATGTCATTTTCTTTCACACTTCTTTATTACCTACTCTAAGGTCCATGTTCACCGAGAAGATAACAGTCTGATTATCTAAAACAGCTGTTTAAAACACATTTTTGTATGGGAACATGTCACATTGACAGCTGTTTTTCGATAATCAGGCTGTTATCTTCTCGGTGAACACGGACCTTAATCTCATCAGATACCTACCTCTTTTCTTGCAATATCATAATTATTTTACACCAAAATCCATTCATCGCTTCTTTGGTCTTCCTCTACTTTTCTATCCATACACATTCATACTCAAAACTTAATCCTAATGTCCTTGCGTTTGATAATTACAACTGTTACAGCATCATGTGAGGGTATTTAAACGAGTAATGTACACGTAAGTCTTCTTTTGTGAAAAGTATAAAGTTTTATAAAAGCTTTCAGAAATACGTCACTTTACTTTTCGGTGTTGTACTGAAGACAGGTACCGATTTTCCATCATTTTGTCGTTGCGTTCGAAGGTTTTAAATGAACTGCTTTTTCTTGCCCCCTGGGTGTCGTAAAATAAGCAAATAGGATTACACCGCGAGATTGGTTACCGCAGTTACGAAGCGTAGGGTTTATTGGGTTGCACATATTTAGCCCAGACTGCTTTAGGCCTGTAAAGAATAGTTATTTGAAGTACGTATTTGAGGAATCGCGGGAAGGTACAGTCAAGGAGCAATTTCCAAAAAAAATCCTTTTCGAAATGTTATTTTTAATCAACGTTAGGTTACGCGTTTGTCCACGTAGAAATGTTTAAAGTGTACATATGAGAAAATAAGGTCCAGACAATTATCTATTTCTGTGCTAAATTTCATCAAGATCCGTTCACCCGTTCTTGATTGAGTAACAAACATCAATCCAAACTTTCTTATTTATAACTGTACATACCTAAGATTAATATTACAAACCTTTATGAAGAAATTTATTCGTTTATTAAGTTCAAGAAGAACGAAAGAAGGTTTTACAACAATTACTTGTCAATCTTGAAATGCTATCGAATATGCATGTAAAATTTAAATATTTACTTATTTAGCCTCATAAATAAGACATTATACCTTCAAACAATCGCCAGACAATTTAATCTTGTACCGCCGTACTTTATATCTATCCTGGGAAACTTTATCGATTCCCAGTAACTTTCTAGTAGTAATTAAGTCAACTTTGGTCTCCGGAGCGATTAATTCATGTCCATTATTTATGCTTTTAAAAGTTGCTGTAGTAAAAAGTTTTAACAAAGGTAAATAGACGGCAGAATTTTTTGAGACGCTTTTTAAGTACCTATGTGTTGAAGGAAGTTTCAGCGGACTTTGAAACTAGTTCTTTGCTAACAATCAAAAAAATACTTATTTATTTTCTGGTAAGTTTAATATCTATACTTCTATACTAATATTATAAAGCAGAAGAGTTTGTTTGTTTGTTTGTTTGGTTGAACGCGCTAATCTCAGGAACTACTGGTTCAAATTGAAAAATTCTTTTTGTGTTGGATAGTCCATTTATCGAGGAAGGCTTTAGGCTATAAAACATCACGCTATGACCATTAGGAGCGGAGCAGGAATGAAAAATGTTGCAAAAACGGGGATTTTTTCCCTCTCTTATGTGACGCAGACGGAGTTGCGTGGGTCAGCTAGTTCGGTATATTTTTAACAAGCTTGTGGCCTTCGGCTTCGCCTGCGTACAAGCTATATACTACAAACGTCCTCGAGAACCACTATATCTATCGGTGAAAACAGCATGGAAATCCGTGCAGTAGTTTTTCTGTTTATTGAGGACTTTGTTTTATAATGTTAGTTACGACATGATTATTGTGGACCCTATCTGGGAAAATAAATAGGAGGGCGAAATTAATTTGGCAACTTATTTGTTATTACTGTTGGCCCCGGCTGTCAATTGTACATCTTTGACAGTCGTTACAGGTAGTCAGTGTTCTGGAAGCCTGACCACTAGTCTTATCAAGCGTATTGTATTACCCAGTACTAACTGGGTTGTGGAGGTCAGATAGGCAGTCGCTTAATGTAAAACACTGGTATTTAGCTGCATCCAGTTAGACTGGAAGCCGACCCCAACATAGTTGGGAAAGTGCTAAGCATTATGATGATGAGTGCAATTTTTACTATGTTAATGTTACTTTATTTTGAAGTATTTTGTCTACCTGTGTGTGTATTATATTGAGACACGATGTTTATTAGAAGAACAAAAGTATCTACTATCTTGTAGAACGATCGAGTTTGTACCTTTATAAGCAAGGAATCAAATAATAATGTTGGATCCCCCCTGAAACAAACAGAAGAGTGATTGCGAAACTCGAAAGCAACTTCAACTTATCACTCTCTTGAAGTTACAAGAGATAAGTAATGGATTACTTGATTGATTGGGAATAAATACTGTGTAAAAATCCTCTCTTTAACCCTATCTAGATAAGAATTCCGTAAAAATACGTGAGTAAAAACATGAAATATGGTCTCGCCAAAGTTACATATGCCTAATGTGAAAATCATCTCAACCCTTTCATAACGTTTTGGGTTTGACCTCCAACACAACCAGATGTAGCCAAATATTTTGCACTTAACTGCCATTTTGACCTTTCTTGCTCAATAATGTGAGCTATAATCCACCAGGCGGGCCCAGTGCGGGTTGGTAGATGTCACATGTCTTCAAATTTTTGCTTTTATGCCGGTTTCTTCACGATGTTTTTCTTCACCGTCTTGAGAGCAGTGGTGATGAAATAAATTACACAAAGTAATGCGCTTGCCTGGTTTCGAACCCACGACTTACTGTTCGTATATCGGGGCCGCCACCACTGGGCCACTGGGCCACCGGTGCTCTCAACCGGTGTAAACTGAACATTACTAAGGGCCTCCTACGAATAAGTTCCCGTTATTTTACTTGGCAGATAAAATTCACACAAATACTGTTTAATTTTTTAATTTATTCGGTATATAGTTGCTATTATTGTAGTGAAACATGCCCTTATAGTTAGAGAGCCGATGACATTAAACCTAGTACTATAAAGAATATAAAGTGTTTTGAGGTTAGGTTATATTAATCGGTATTTCTCAGGAATGTTACGTTTTCTTTTCATGAGAGTGTTACCATTGGGCAAGGGGGACCCCTCCTTCCATCCTTCTCCTCTACACCGCGCGAGTTGACATCCATCGCATGCATTTCACAATCTACATAGATTACTTACTATAGATTACAATCTACCGAAAAATAATGCGTTTTATTGTAAGCAGTATGTTCGTTTAACAATGTTTCGAGAGTTTACAATCTCTCTAGTTATTTTACAATCTAACGTGTTTGACAATTTTACGGTGACATAATTTATGTATTTAGTCACGTGGGGGAACACGAAATAGCGAACACGTATTAGCCTAAAATGGAAATGTAAAAGCTATGTCAGTCCTTTTGCAAGGAAAATTAAATCTTCTGAAATGGAGAAAGTTCAAAGCGTATATTATGCTCGTTGCATTGTACGCTTGCTAATTCCTATTGGCTATTTCAGAGAATAAACCCATCGCTGTAATTGTGTAACACATTTAGAATAGCAATGTCATTCAATTTGGCAGTTTAACAACATAATTGGCGTTGTTTACGTTTCGCATTATGTACAGTTTGTTTCGTTTCGACATACTTAGACGAATTTTCAAATATTTCGAATTGAAATTGGGTTGGCATAATTATTTTTTCCTTATAATATGTCAGTTGTGTTCAAGTAAAAAGACTCATTACTTACTTAAATAGGATGTATCTGTTCATATACGAAATCTCTTAACGGGTAATTGTACTCATCATTATGACTACTTTTGCTATGGGACCAAACAATGAATTTTTCAGCATACCTTAATATATTAGCGAACTAGCACTTCACCCACGACTTCGTCCACAAAAATTGTGATATCTCGACTAATATGCATGATATAAATATATTTTTTTAGCCTACAGTACCCACAAATAATGTAGCTTTTTGCCAGTAAAAGATTTTTTAGAATTGGATCATACATTTATTCGAACACTAGCTTCTGCCAGCGGCTTCGCCCGCGTGAAGTTTGATTATTGTCCCATGGAATCTTACTGCCGGGATAAAAAGTATCCTATGTTTTAATCCAGGTTATAAACTATCTGTGTGCAAAATTTCATCCAAATCCGTTCAGTAGTTGTCGCGTGAAAGCGCAACAAACAAACTTACATTCACATTTATTCTCCGAACTGCTAAGCTATCGGGAGTTACACGTGTTATTGCGAGTCAACTATAAAAGATACACATATGCTGTCGTGGGATATTTTTTATATAATTTTATGTGGAATATTTCCGTTATACATGATTTCTATGTAGCTTTAACCATTAAGGCTGCACACGCGACGGAAGCTAAAAAAACCAAGTAACTTCTCCCGTTTTCCCAACATTTCCTTTCACTGCTCTGCTCCTATTAATGGTAGCGTGATGAAAAGTATACTAGTACCTGCTCAGGAGTATGTAGAATAATTGTACCAAGTTTCGTTAAAATCCGTCGAGTAGTTTTTTTTTCTATAAATAACATACAGACAGACAGACAGATGTGTATCTTTTGTTGGAGTTCCAAATAAATAAATAAATAAATACGTTCGGAGATTACCATCTACTTACATATAAACTAACAAACTTTTACCTCTTTTTTTAGGGTTCCGTAGCCAAATGGCAAAAAACGGAACCCTTATAGTTTCGCCATGTCTGTCTGTCTGTCTGTCTGTCTGTCTGTCTGTCTGTCCGCGGATAATCTCAGTGACCGTTAGCACCAGAAAGCTGAAATTTGGTACCAATATGTATATCAATCATGCCGACAAAGTGCAAAAATAAAAATTTAAAAAAACATTTTTATTAGGGTACCTCCCCCAGACGTAAAGTGGGGAGCGATTTTTTTTTTAATTTTGACCCTGACGTGTGATATATTGTTGGATAGGTATTTAAAAATGAATAGGGGTTTTCTAAAATCATTTTTTGATAATATTAATATTTTAGGAAATAATCGCTCCGAAAGTCAAAAACAATGTGTCCCCCCCCCCTCTAACTTTTGAACCATAAGTTTAAAAAATATGAAAAAAATCACAGAAGTAGACCTTTATATGAACTTTCTAGGAAAATTATTTTCAACTTGATGAGTTGAATAGTTTTTGAGTTATATAGCACTTTTTCAAAAAAACGCAAATGATAACTTTGTTTTTCATACAAATACTATGAAAAACAAAGTTATTTTTGCTGACGAAAAATGTTGGTATTTTTAATGGTCTGGGAAGCTACGGAACCCTACAGTGAGCGTGGCCCGACACGCTCTTGGCCGGTTTTTTTTATTTATTTTTCTCACTTTGTAACCACGCGTAAACGATGAAAACATAACAAATGAATCACTTATAATTTAGTACTCAAATAGTATACTTTCCAGGTCTAAAACATGCAAGTTGATGTTCAAGAAGCATGTCCTAAAAAACCGACGGAACCAGAAGAAAGAGCACGTATCTTGCTGTCACGTCCACCTGCAGACGGTGCATCCTTCGACTGTAGTACGAAGCTCTAATGATCGACGGATGGCGAGGATAACACCTAAACTAGGTGAAGTTGGAAGTTTGACTGTTACAAAGTGCTGGATAGAGAAACTACACTTGTTTGTCTAACGCCGAAATGACACAGCTTATGTGTCATCACCGTTTAATTTTGATGAAGCAACCTAATTGAATTCATGGCTAGCATAGTAGCTGGATGATAACCTCTAAAGGTAGATGCTCCAAGGTAGCCCACGAAATTCAAATAGTTTCACGTTTTTTGCAATTTGCCGGCCATTGCTAGGTTGTATGTTGATGAAAATATGATTCGCGGCTGTAAGACGTATGTATTAATAGAATTATAATCATTAAAATCATTAATACAACCCACCAAGTTCATAAACGTCTAGGAATGACTTTGACCATGAAAAAGACCTTTTTGAATTGGGAGCATCCACCTTAAGATTAAGTTATACGATGTACGATTGGAGACACTAACATATGTATAGGTGTAGCAGTAGGTATAGTAAAATAGTTTGATGGCCTGATGATCATTATGAAAAAAATTAAACTGAATACGTTATTGAATATTCAGTGTCTGCAATAGCCTCACTTCATTTCGGAACAAAGTAAATATACTTGGTTCAACAAAGTAAGATAGCCAAAAGGATTACTAAGACTTACTAGACCTGCTTCAATTCATCATCACGGGTCAGACCCTTTTGTTCAATATGATAAATACGGTCTGGTTAGCGGCAATAGGCTCGCCCTCAAAAAACATGAAATTTAAAACATAACTGACGAAATGTGGGTGTTCTATTTAATACACCTCTGCCTAACTCTTCGGCGATCATAGGCGTGATGTTATGTATGATAACTACGGACTTAGGTCCATGTTCACCGAAAAGATAACGGTCTGATTATCTAACAATTAAATTAAATTTAAAATTAAAATCCCCCGACACTAATGTATTAAAAGATAAATAGGAAATAAGTCGTTAATTCGCCATTTTGTGGCGGCGGCCATATTGGATTTTTAATTTATCATAGTGTATAGCATTTTTCTAGTCAAGCCAGAGCTAGCCTAGTCATTTGATACCCGTATTGAGAAAGTTGTTTATAAAATGTAATCCGCCATTTTGTGACGGCAGCCATCTTGGACCGATTTTTATCAAACAAAGCTAAGAACACTCGGTTCATCCGTTCGGGCGCTACGTTGCCACAGACAGACACACACACACACACACAGACACGTCAAACTTATAACACCTCGTCGTTTTTGCGTCGGGGGTTAAAAACAGCTGTCACTGTGACATGTTCCCATATAAAAATATGTTTTAAACAGCTGTTTTTAGAAAATCAGCCCAACATCTTTTTGGGAATATGGACCTTAGTCTATGCAGAGATGAGTAATTGATTATCGATACAATGAACATACATATAATCAGTGCAACACTAATTGCTAGCATATTATTATTAGAACGCAATAATAGTCCTTTAATTAAGATAATAACTGAAGCGTTGAATCCGAAACTGCCTTTGTTTACCGATTTAGCATACAGAGGTTAATACACCCTTGCTTATCACTTCAGGCATACAGTTGTGGGTGTGGTCAACTATACAGGATTGTTAGGGTCGGCTTCCAGTCTAACCGGATGCAGCTAAATATCAGTATTTTAAATTGAGCGACTGCCTATCTGACCTCCACAATACAGTACTGGGTAATACGATACTCCTTGGTAGGACTGGTAGTGAGACTTTCCGGCCACTGATTACATGTAACGACTGTCAAAGATCTACAAATGACAGCCGGGACCAACGGCTTAACATGCACTCCGAGGCCCCGAGGAAACTCGGTATGTAAGGGTGGTCACCTATCCACGGACCAACTTAGGTAAGCACGGCTTTACCTAAAGATCGACCCGCGATAATATTTAGCCTCGAGTTTCCTGTGATTAAAGATACTGATTGCTGGTTATATTGGCTCAAACTCCTAAAAAAGTAAGGCACGATACATTACAATAGTGTAATTAAGGTACTCGTGATGACAAAGCAATACACGACAAAAACCCGATATTACTATCTCAAACCCAAGAAGTTATATCATAATCAACGCAAGTGTACCCTGCATTAGTGCACTGTAGTGATAAGTAGTTCGCTCGACAATTACGAGCACCATTAAGCAATGTGTTTCACTAAGTTGAACTTAGGGTGGCTTCCCACGAGTCACTCAGGCATGCTGCAGTAGCGAAGTAAATCAGGTAATGGCAGGGTAATATTTTGTCGTGAATTGAACTGGACAGTCTCCAAGAAGGTTTGGTTTGGAGGTTTGAAGCTAAATCATGAAAAATCATGAGATTTCTAAACGAAATACGCGGTATTTTTGAGCACTAAATGTGTTTAATGAATTTTATTGCCTCTATATGTGTTTTAACATAACATAACCATAACACCTGTAATCCCCAAAAGGTTAGGCAGAGATGTACCAAATAGTACACCCACATCTCACCAGCTATGTTTAATAGTTCCATTATTTTCAGATTCTTTCAAAATGGAACTAGTGATTAACAAAAATAACAGTAGTTCCATCATGGAACTGTTAATCTTACTAGTGGAACTAGTGATAAAAAAAAACAACACTAGTTCCATTATTTTCAGTTCTTTTAAAATGGAACTAGTGATTAACAAAAATAACAGTAGTTCCATCATGGAACTGTTAATCATACTAGTGGAACTAGTGATAAAAAAAAACAAAACTAGTTCCATTATTTTTCAGATTCTTTCAAAATGGAACTAGTGATTATATAAAACAATAGTAGTTCCATCATGGAACTGTTAATGGTACTAGTGACAATTAAAGAATAGGGGAGTCTATTGCCATAAACCGGGCGCAAAAATACTGATGGGAGAAAACCAATAACCCAGGACCTCATGTTCTCATGTATTTTGTGTGTATATAAATAAAAAAAAATAAAAAAAATCTTTATAATTTTGATAACCCGTGGACAGTGTTGTGGGTTACATTATTAGCAAAACGCAAATATTGTTAAACTAGTTTTAAAATTCCATAATGTAACTGTTTGCTGTTCCTTTAATAAAAAAAAAAAGATTTTGCGTTTGCGTTTTATGTTTTAGTCGATGGCAGATATTGACCGTGAATGTGCGTTATGGCAAGAAAAGAAGTGTCTGATGAGATGACAAAAAATAGACAAGCATGGACGAAGACATGCTGCACCGACCCCAAATGAATTGGTATAAGGGCAAGAGAATCATGATGATGTGCCTTATGGCATATGGCATATGGCATGGCAGCATGAGACTCATGGACGATGGTGGGCTGATGTTAAAGCCCAGACAAGATTTATCTTCGCTAGCACAAGACCGAAAATTTTGAATACATTCCTGTATTCAAAATTTTCGGTGGCGGGGCCTGCAAATTCATAGAAAAGGCTTTAAAAACCCATTTGAAATTCTTTACTGCCACGACTTGTACAACAATTATCCATTACGGTAAAAATATTGCAACTAAACGAACAGAAAGTAAACTATTTTACAAAACTCTGCACTCTATCGATAAACGTTTCAGTGTTGAAAACCGATCCACAGCGAAAAAAAAAACCGCACCTATATGCAACCGCACCTGTAAATAACGAGAACAGGGCAGTATCGGTAATCGATAAATCTATACGTAAATACTAGTCTCTGACAAATCGTCCCAGTACAAAATTAGAACCAACCAACACTAGTTCCATAAAGACTTTCGGAAAACTAAAAATGCAGTCCACAAAATTATTAAGTTAATAGTAAAAAAACCTTTACTGAAAATTTCTCTAAGCGCGTTGAGAAAACCACCCTTTTGGGTGAACAAAATTCATGGAACTCGCGTGACAGTCACCTAACGCTTCGTAGCACTCGTAGCCGATCCGCTACGGCGTAGCACCACTTAAGCATGTGCGGGGCACAACCCGTAGCAGATATAGATTACTTAGTTTTCACTTCTATCGGCAGTCCCAAACTAAAATACAAATATTTTTTTTAATTTATAGGAAATCCTCAATGGATTTTCGAGTAACACAGGCTATAAATGATATTGATATCATGCAAATTAGCCGAGCTATCACAATTTTCGCGGACGAAGTCGCGAGCGAAGAGTTAGCCATAAATAAGAAGCATGTAGCTTCTTATTTATGGCGTCACGTGGCATTTACGCCCCGAGTGTGCCGTATATGCCACGTTCTATGTAACTTTTCCGTGTGTCATAAAAACGCAAGCGAAAACGCGGCACAAAACTACTACTACCTAAAACTGCCTACATCCTATACCCTTAATTCCCACCCCATCCATTTGACAATTCCCAGTTCATCACACACATATAACGACACCACAAACGGCAACCTAACTGTATATGCATGTTTATGCAAAAGTATACATTTTAGATGAAGAGGGATGCTTCGTGCCTGGTAATTAAAGCGTCATGAAAATCGCCGAGTATTTGAAATAATAATAACCCGACGTTAAAGCCTTTGATGTCATAGCGGCATTTAATGCCTTTGGAGTAGTATTTTGATGAGTAATTATCTTTCATTAGCTTCTTACGTGTGAAAAGTTCTATGCCGTTGAGAAAGTAATTTGGCGCTTAAGGGTTCAATTTTCAAGGGTTATTGAAGAATTTTTTTGATCTCTTGTTGAAAGAAAAGGTGGCATTTGTTTCAATCTTGTTGTAAATGTTAGTGCTGAGTGGGTTACTGTTAGCCTGTGACATCGCTGTGGCAACCCACGGCTGGGCAAAGGCCTCTCCACATGACTTCCAAATCTTTCGATCCAGAGTCAATGTAGACCTCTGGTCGTTGGTTCTGTCCAGCTCGTTCCACCATCTCTTACGAGATCTACCAGGTCGCATTCTGACTGTCATGTGCCTTTCAATATTTTTTTAAGCGATAAAAATATAAATTATATTTAAAACATCTATATTGCTTCCGAAAAATGCATTGATGAAATACTACAGAGAATACTATACATTAACTCCCTAATATTATTAATGCATTTCTCAGTATTCCGCGTTTCAATAGACCTGATAAATTATTTCAGATAAGACCAAGTCGCATCAATGCCACTAGAGCTGCTTACTCCCTAAGGAGATAACGCGTTAGCACTCTCGTAGTCTCTGCAATATTCAACATTTTCCTGTAAGTCGTTGCAAAGAAGGCTAAAATTGTAAGCGTTGAACCTTTCCGTAGAAAATACTAAAAGAAAATACGGTCTTTAGAGAAATAATTAAACTGCAACCTGCAACGTACATTTTCAGATAGAAATATATCCACGGACTGAGAAACAAATGTATTCAATTTGTCCAGCAGATTTTTGGCAAAGACTTTTTATCGCACTTTTACAATACTAACGTTTCCCTCCCGGTCCTAAAACTTGTAGTATAAAACAAAGTCTCCGAAGGCATCGTAGTTAAATCTTGAGTTAACTGCGAGATTCAAGGCTTAGGTCTCGTGCGATGTGCGTAAATAAATAATTTACACTTCTGAGACCTAAGTGTAAAACGTCTTATCATTTATTATTCATGTATTGACACGATTTATGGTACTTTTGTAACGTAAATCCTGTCGATACACCTTTACGAGTTCAATAAAGTTATTTAAAAGTTAATAAGAGTACTTACCAATAAATCTACTAGCACTCTTTGCTATAGTTTCAGTGATTTGACAGCAGAAGGATATGGAAACGAAGCTTAAAAACACGCCTTGATAACTTTTCTTGATCATTGCTCCTCACTTTTGGCGCTTGCAAACTAGTGTGTAAACTCTTGCATTTTTGTTTTGAAAAAAATATATTTTCGGTAAAACTTCACTTTTCACATTATATACTTTTTTCGCGATGTTTGTTTTTATTTGAATATTGCGCTTTAAAAGCTCGCTTTTAGAATCGTGTCGATTGGTTGCTCGGTAAAGGTCGAGAGCTCTCGACACGTGAGCGCCGACTGAGCAAGAACCCCTCTAACTGGAACGGGAGAAATGGACCACTGCGCAGTACACAGGCTTCTGGTTTAGCTCTCGGCTGTGTATTTTTTATTTCAAACAACGTTGGTGCAGGAATTTCGTTAGGTTCACGCGGCTTTTTATATGAATAAAATGCTTTGAGTGGTTTGAAATTAAAAAGTTTTTTTTTTAACTCAATATTTACAATTTTGTCGAGTCACTCTCGCTCGTTTTTACATATGTTTCATGAAATGTTGAATTCTTTATATTTTTTCAATGCAGTAAAATCAATATACAAGGCAGATACCGTAACAAACCAGAAAATTGTTAACCAATGAATTTCAGAAACTTTATGAAATATTATAAGGCTCTGTTATTTCTTACAGAACTTTATTATTAACGTTCAATTCGGTTTTCTGTATCAGTACAACGTTCATGAAGAATCGAATGGGAGAATCGACTGGTCTAACAATTGTTGATGTATCGAGTTCTTTTAGATTAAGCACTCGCTATCCGATTTATTTTACAGTGTGTGAACAAAAATAATGGAATGTTGGATCTATCAAAATTGATGTCAGATTTTTTATGGGTCGTACCTAAGCTTTTAAGGCCTAGTGGTATAATTCGGTTATGCAATTATTTTGAACCAGCCGTGTAAACTATAGGAGCTCGTTGCCGTGAATAATAACAGCCGCTCGGGTCTTTTCTCAGGTTAAGCCGCGCTTGCTTAGGTTGGTCGACGGATGGGTGACCACAAATTACAAACCGAGTTTCTTGCGTGCTTCGGAAAGTACGTTAAACCGATGGTGACGGTCATTTGGAGATCTTTGACAGCCGTAACAGTGGCCCAAAATTCTGATAACCAGTCTTACCAACACCAGTACTAACTTGTTGTGGAGGTTAGATAGGCAGTCGCTCCTGGTATAATACTGGTATTCAGCTGCATCAGGTAAGAATGGAAGCCCTAACCCCTATAAAGTTGGGAAATGCTAGGCAGACAATGATGGCCGTTTAAATTATACAAAACTTTAAATTAATTAGTTGTTGCTTTTAGTGACAGATTACCCTTTTCAAAATGTAATCTTAAAGTAATTTTGGAAACAGGGCAAAATATCGTCAAATTTTCTCGTCTACACTATAAATAAAAAAATTAAAATGTCTGTTTGTAACTTCAAAATATATAGTTAAAAAATATTGCCAGTTTTGTAAGAAAAATATCTTATTTTTGCTCTCCTGAAAATCTTAGTTTTGTCCCTTACGTCATTTCATATTTCCAGTATCGATAACAGCTTTTTACTGAATATATACGAATGAGTATACGGTAGTTATTTTTGGTCTGTCTGTTTGTTCCAGCTAACCTCCAAAACGGCTGGATCGATTATGACGGGACTTTTACTGGCAGATAGCTGTTGTTATAAGGAGTAATTTAAGCTATATTTTAATTTAGAAGAAGGATTAGGGTTCCGAGCAAAAATGAAACCCTTGAATTTTTTAACAAAATCTGATTCAAATATTATTTTCAATTAAAAAAATAATATTATTAAAAAAATATAAGTATGCAAAAAATAATATTATTCAAAAATGTTATTATAAAATAATAGTTCAAATAATACTTTTAATACGCTTAAAGTACTTACGGGATTATATCCATGATTTTCTTTTGATGCTATGAGCTCCCGTAAGTACTTTAAGTGTAGTGAAAAACCGTGAAAGTCTAAAACAATACTTTCAATAATCATTTCACGCTGACGAAGTTCACGTGCAACAGCTAGTGAACAATATGATTGACGGAAACAGGCTCCTAGTCTATTGAAAATTTGAAATACCCATGTGGCCTTCTTGTGACACTCTATTCTTAGATTTCAGGCATATTGAGGTTAGCCAAAGTTCCAATTTGGGAATTGAAAATATTTTCACATTTGTGCTTTTAGAATTTCGTAGTCAGAACTGAAATTGTTGTTAGTCATGAATATGTATTCGTCTATAGCTTGGTATGTTCTATTTTGGGATCAAATTGAAATTAAATAAGTTTTAGAACTGGTTTGGTATGTGGGTTAAAACCCACGTAATATCGACATAACTGTCGTCACCTGCTTTACCGTTCTGATACACAATAGTTATTATTGGTAAATACAATCTCACATTCGATGCTTACCGAAACTGAATTCATAAAGATGAAATCGATTTAAAACTCATGTTTTTCATGAAAAGTAAAATCACTGTTTCGAGTCAACCAAAAGGTATCTGTGAAGTTGCTAAATGAAACTCATTAATACGGTTTTCACTGCATGGGTTTTATATTTTGTGGTATAATAGTGTTTCTTAAAGTTAGAGATGTTTATAGATAAATCACTACCTGTGTATCCATAGGTGTAGTATGCATTTATGAAATAGCAGACTTAAAAAAAGACAATTGAGACGAATTGTCTACTGACAGCAATCATCACGAAAAATCAAGAAATCAAAAATACGAAACCGTAATAAAACAAATTGTAACAGAATATCCGCTCATTTACAAGAGTATTCGCACAAAATACTAACAGGTCGTTAATTACTTAAAACACTGCACTATGGTTGTATGCCGTTAAGGGAAGAGTGGGGGGAAACTACACTGAAACACCCTGCCGCAGGCTAAAGTCATTTGTGTGAAATTTTTGTTTGTTTGTTTGTTTGACTGTGTGTGTGAGAGCAATGTTCGCTCAAGTTTTCTCTTATTGGGTGTATAAAAACTTTTTTCGTTTGTTTTTAGTTTATCTTGTGTGGTTTGTTTTCTGTAATGTTGCGGTGGGTCGGATATTAAAGTATTGCTTCGTATACTGGGTGGAAAGGACATCGATGCACAAACGAATATACAAATCCTATTGCAAACTTTGAAGAGAAACGAAATGCTTTTAAAAATTCTATGAGGGGTTCGGAGTTTACTTATTTATTAATATAGGTTCACCAACAGCTACAATGAATGATGCAGATGTACTGTATTCGTTTGTGCATTGATGTGGGACCTCACCCTGTAGGTGTAACATTTTAATCTCATTAGTAAAACCTGTTTGTAACTGTTTCAATGTTTTGTTTTTATACCAAAGCGCTTGTCAAAGTGACTACCAGTAACAACTTCATTGAAAACTTCTTAATGTATCATAGACCTCATCCATCGCTTTCCATCTGGTGTGATATAGGCATTTGAGAAAGATATGTCAGTTGTGCTCAAACTTGTTGTCGAACTACAAAACAGTTGGATAGCGATTGACACTAGCCTATTTTCAGGAGATGCCTCCCTTATCTGACCTATTGTCCAGCTTCGTGTTACCTGTCTGCATTTATGTATTTGTTTTGTAAGTATGTCGCAAAAGGTAGCAAGTTAGTTGACCTTGAAATAATTGCAGAAAACGTAAACAGTGTGAAATTACCACCTTATATTTTCAAAGTAGAAGTGAAGCAGCAATATCTACTACATAGCTACTGGCAGCCTTGTCTTTATTCTTACGACCATTCCATGCGAGCTTGGCCTTGGCAGTTCTTTAGAAATATGACAATGTGTTTCTTTCAAAGAAAACATTTTGTTAATGAGCGCAAGACCTAATAGGGAAAAGGAAATGTCACTGCAGCAGCTGGGTCTGGACGTACATTATTGAAGTACAATCTTGAATTTAATTACGGTCTTTTCTATATCTAGTTAGACTGGAAGCCGATCTTACATAGTTTGGGAAAGGCTATCAGTGACCCCCTGTGGTTCACGGGAGACCCGTCGGGGGTCTACGTTGGCGTGAAAAAAAGGGGTTCACAAGTTGTAAGTGGGGGAATACTAACTAAACTTCGATATTCAAGAACAAAAATGTTGGTTTGGCGTTTTGTATCAATGTAGGCAAAAACTAAGCTACTTGAAGATGTGAAAAAAAAAACAATGTTCCGGTGATGTATTTCGATGAAAATGGTTGTATGTAGAATTTAAAACAGGGATTCGAAGCTATAAGATTTTAATTTTCAGATTTTTCGGAAAAAAATCTTAGCGAGTTGCGGGATTGGTCCTCATGCTAAATGGCGAAAAAAAAATTGCAACTTTCTTGCTTTTCGTTTTTGGTCCACGAAACTGAAAATAGTGCAGCAGGGGGTCTGAAAATGTTGAAAGTGTTCTACCAGAAAAAAAAGTTTAATCTAAAAATGTTTAAGTGTTTTTAAAGTTTAACCTCTGGGCTAGACGGATGATTATTATTTATCATCCTTAACAATGTATATACACCACACACAACGAAACAGATTTGCAAACATATTCAAAACTTAAAGAGGGACATTTTGGACGCACCTAAATTCATCGCAGAAGGACGATGGACGGACCGGATGTCTGGATGTGGACAAAAAAATAGAAAGAACGAATTCAGTGAAGTTATTCAAGATGACCCGATTCAAATGCCAGATATTATTGAGCATATAGAAAGGCAAAGTATTAACCCTGACCTAGAAAATTTCATTATCAACCTCACCATCTGCATCGGTATGACGACAAAACTAAACGCAGCCAGACCCCTCCATTCTCAATTCAAACTTCCGAACCCACTATTTGCCGCATACCTATTTCCAAGCCAAAGGGAGCCTTAAGCTAGTAAATTCTAAAACGGTGCAGGGTTACGTAAAGGTCGCTCTTGCAGCCTAGTGTTATGTCACATGCGGATTCGGAAAAGTTTACACTCAAAATTAAGCCTCGTTTGACTCACACATTTTAATTTTCTCGACTATTATAGGCTAGTTCGTTGGCAAGTTCTTTTTTAATGAGCTTATTTGCATAGTGTGAACATAGCCCATAGGATTTAGTCTGTGTTGTTCATAAAAGTGATGTATTTGGCAATGAAATGTCAAGTGGTTATGGTCGTAAATGAAATGGTTTATATTGTTGGTGTTTTGCATTGTGAGACCACGTTATTGAAACAAAATAATTGATAAAGGCACGGCAAAAAAGACTGTAAACCAATATAACAGTAGGTAAACAAAACATGAAGAACTGACGAATGAAGAATTGTCAGTTAGGACCTTACCTATAGAACCAAACATTTAAAGACATTGTGACACCCATCGACCTGTACTGAGACCATGAGGTGTAAATACGACCCAATCCCTCACAAAGAGGGCCTGCTCTCCAAGTAAACGATAAGCTACTTATGTTTCATTCATAACTAAAAACAGGATGAATTTAACCGATCCTAGGTAAAACTACTTTAAAAGCCTGTTAAAGAGTTCCAGAAATGCATTTTCAATCGAGGAAACTGGATTAGGGTGTTCCAACAATAGCATAGTGTCGTTGCGAAAAAGCTAATGGTGGCTTTCAGATGCACTGATTTTTCCTCGGGAACCAATTCTAAATTCTAAGGGAAAAAGAAAGTGCACTGTATTGTTGTTGAAACAAAGTAGGTATTCAAAGTGAAATAAAGCACAGTGTCCGGACCTACTAGTAAGTTATACTCGACTCGTCACTGTTCCTATTCGTCATCAAAAAACAAAAGAACACGATTCACAACAGTGTTCCGACAATTTTTGTTTTTAACCCCGACGCAAAAACGACGGGGTGTTATAATACAGAATTCTCTCTTAATCAATTTTCGTTCTTATCCGACACGTAGATCAACAAAATCTCAATACAGGAAATCCCTTTTTCCAATCAAAACTGTTATTATAGTACCGAACTAGGTACCGATTCATCATCGATCCTAAAGTATCATCAAATGAACAGTAACAATACAATTCATTTCTACCCGACTGCCAAGGAAAGGTTATGTTTTTATTATGAGGTAGGTAGGTAAGTAGCCAAAATTGAACCATGAGCATTTCACACCAGTTTTAAAAAAATCGTCTTTTCGATACAAAATTCCTAACAAAAAGTATGTACTAGGCTGGCATGAATTCAAGGTGGTATATTAAGAGTTCTGGATCTTTATTACGATGATTCATCATTGTTATCGCTGACAGAATATGTCACTTTATCAACGCTCTCAAGTTGTCAAACCTTTTTTTTTTTTTTTTTTTAGGATGGGAGATCATCAAATGACTTCTCCCACTCTGGGCGGAGCGGGAGGGAGTGTCAGACTTTTACTGACTAAAACCCATCCATGTTCCTTCCTCGCCCTTTATGTTCCGGGGCCGGGGTATCTCTTTCGAACAGGCCCGCAACCCCGGCAGGCTTCGGCCCTTGCGGGCCCCTCCCCTTATGCTGACATATCTTTGAGGCGCGGCGTGGAACACGAACGCGCCGTCGACATGGCCTGTCGTCACTAGACGAACGGACGTCCGTCCGTAACCGTCCACAAGTTGTCAAACCTTATTTAGATTGTAATTAAAATTAACGTTTTAAGCTCCTAACATTATATTTTTCTTTCTAAATTGAAGTTAACACTGTTAACACTGAAGTTGGCCGTAAGCCAGGTTATGATTTATTTTACTAGCGCTGAAAACTGTTGTTATTTTAGTTTTCAACATTTCACGTCACTCACGAGGCTCATTTGTTTTTAAAACCGCCTGTAATCATACACTGTATTAATTTTAAAAACATAAGCCAGAATGTCCGAGGGAAGGCAGAGTTGTACCGGATAGCCCTACCTAATACCTCTTTCAAAGCATTCAAAACTCAACTTACTCAGTACCTATATTACGGTGGATCGAGCATTTCTTGAGAAATGAAGGCATTGAATGGGTGTAGTCTAGGTTGTAACTGAGGATGATGAACTATGTGTAATTTATACAGGGTGTAAACCACCTCATCACAAAGCCGTTAACCAAGCATTCTGTACATCAAACTAAGTAACTTTACGCAAAAAATATTGCTGGGAAACAACTTTTTTTTTGAGGTTATAAATCATGTATTGTGGTATAACTCAATGTAAAGCACTTAAAACATTGTGCTGATGGATGGATTGAATAGAACGGGGATCGTGGAGGTGTTAAAAGTCAAAATCTTACTCTTGTTAAACTTGTATTTAAAAAAAAAAACTTATCAAAAAGTTGTAACTTTGACCCCCCATATCTCCGTAACTAGAAGGTTCCCAGGTATGATGTAGAACAAAAAAATGATCGCAATGATGGGGACAACAAGTGCCTTTCGGCTTCGTGAAGAGGTGTTTTACACCCTTTATGTCTGTTTTTAACCGACTTCCAAAAAGGAGGAGGTTCTCTATTCGACTGTATGTATTTTTTTTTATTTTTTTATGTATGTTACCCGATTACTCGAAGACGCCTAAACCGATTTGAAAAATTATTTTTTTGTTTGAAAGGCTAATCGTTTTTAAGACGGAAAAACATTTTGTTCGATCTGGTCGAACCCAGGACCTCATATTCAACAATAGTTCTTGCGAACTAAAAACTAGTAATACTAATAAAAAAAAACATTTGAGGCAGTCTTTGGGGACTGCCGATAGATGTGAAAACCCGTAGCCGATCGGCTGCGACGTGCCTTGAAGCGTACGTACTTGTAGGTGGTCACGCCAGTTCCATGATATTTGTTTCCTGAAAAAGTGCCCAACGCAACTTAAGAAATTTTCACTTCAAAAAGACACACTAACGTTAGTGGTGATTCAGGTTGGTCAGGATCGCAAGATATGCAACCGGACGTGTGTGACCAGGGGGTCTAAAAAGGCCGCTTTAGCAGAATCTAATATGAATCACGTTAAAAATTTAAAATTCTTAAAATGAACTTTATGTTTATAAGTAATCTTATAGTCCATTTAAAGAATTTTATATTTTTAGCCCGCAGATGTATGAGAAAACGTGGTCGAAGTAAAAGGAGTACACAAGGTGTCGGTTTGCATCCTGGTCAAATTCAGGGTGGTACATATGCTAATTATTTTCGACACGAATCAATAATAAATTGGATAGGTTTTTTAGGGTTCCGTAGTCAACTAGGAACCCATAAAGTTTCGCCATGTCTGTCTGTCCGGCCGTCTGTCCGTCCTCGCTTAATCTCTGTGACCGTTAGCACTACAAAGCTGAAATTTAGTACCAATATGTGTATCAATCATGCCGACAAAGTGGTAAAATAAAAATTGGAAAAAAATGTTTTATTAGGGTAGCCCCCCTTATGTAAAGTGGGAAGTGATTTTTTTTTTAATTTCAACCCTATCGTATGATATATTGTTGGAAAGGTATTTAAAAATGAATAGGGGTTTACGAAAATCATTTTTTGATAATGTCAATAATTTCGGAAATAATCGCTCCAAAAGTAAAAAAACAATGTCAAACCCTCTAACTTTTGAACCATAAGTTTAGAAAATATGAAAAAAATCTGAAAAGTAGAACTTTATAAGGACTTTCTAGGAAAATCATTTTGAACTTGGATGGAAACAACAGTTTTTGTACAAAAAAGAGAAAAAGTTGTACAAATAATTTCTGGACTAAGTTTGTAGTATAATCGTATATGCAAGCATTTTTTTTATCTTCGTTTACATATTTTATCATCCTGAACGTATCTTTTTTCAAACAACAAAAGAATTGCAGCCGTTTGATTTTCGTGACAAAAGCAGTCTCATTCAAGTTGAACTCCCTTGAAGTTGAGAGAGCATTCTAGTGCCAAACTTCCATATTTAATATGACTAAGGACTTTAGTTCTGAGTACATATGCACTAAATTAGTTTGCTGAACTCGCGTAGGCAGCTTCACAAATTTGCATAATGCAGTGTGTGTTTTAATGCATGGTCAGTGGGACTTACTGAACTGAATTGTGTATAATGTGCGTTACACACTGCATTAATTTTGCTTGTACATACGAACAGCGGTGAGCGAGAGCAGCGGTGGCCCAGTGGTGGCGGTCCCGACTTATGAACAGTAAGTCGTGGGTTCGAACACAGAGACAAGCGCATTACTTTCTTTTTATTTATATACCATGCTCTCAAAACGGTTCGGAAAATATCGATATATCGGTGATATCGTGAGGAAACCGGCATGACCTAGAACCAAAAAAATAGTGCGTGGAGTCCCTCCGTGCGGAAGAAGTGAAACTTCGTAATGAGAAAATGAAAATAGAAAGGGGGGGAGGGCATGGGGGGGGCTCCATGGAAGCGTTAAACGTTTAACGCAACCTTGTTGGAAGTCGCATTAGAAGTTTCACTTCAAAAATTCGATGACATGTGACATCTACCAATTCGCACTGAGCCCGCGTGGTGGATTCTATTCCAGCCCATTCCCTCTCATAGAGAGGAGGCCTGTGTCCCAGCAGTGGGAACATTAATAGGCTGATGATGATGATGATGATATACATACGAAAGCCTCATAAAACATATTAGATAATGCCTGTAGTTTTAACAAAGGGTTAGGTTAGGTTATTTCCAATGTTTGTTTCTGTTTGAAACTTTGCAAAATAGTGTTTTCAAAGGTTTTCTTACAAACAATAATATACGGAGGATCACGTGGCTAGGTCTAATGGCGGGCGCTTCTAACATGTGATCACGGAATCTTGCTCAAAAACTATACGATTAAAAAAATGATAAAATTCAGTGGTGTTTCCAAAGTAAATATTTTTTAAAGAAATTGTGACTGGATGGACTACACTTGCCCCTATGAAATAGCGTGATATTAAACTATATTTCAGATCATATTTAACTGCCGACGGCACATTGCCATGCAGTTATGAAGAAAATATATATATATAGTTAAATAGCTTGGTGTAGATTTTTGTTAATTTTAATTAGTGGTTAAGGAAACATCGATAACTGTAAAGCCTAAAAAAAGAATTGGATGGACTCACGTAGATCTTAAGTTACTAATTATATAATAAACGTGTTCAATGATGGAGCACGATCGTGGTTTAAATATTTTTTTCTTTTAAATCAATCAAACAATTAATTAAATTTAAATAAGAGCGCGGACCCCCACGTCTGCGGTAGAAAACTAATAAAAAAAAAAAAAAAAACTGCCGACGGCTCTTAGTTACTTAATACAAAACTTTTACGTTGTATGATGTAAAAGTTTCATCATTAATACATATTTATAGTTTATGCCATTTTAAATGGCATACACTATAAATATACAATTATAACATACATATTTAGTCACTGAAAAAACTGAATCCTTTTATCATCGCTAGAATTATTTAGTATGACGAAATGTTAGATATTTTCTTGCTATTCTTTCCTCTAGGTCAGTAACACGTATCGTGTTGTAATTTCTGTCTATCCCCCAGAGAACATTCCGTGATATTATTAATGTTTAACCTCTATTACTTGGGAAAAAGTTCGGCTGTAATCCTAGATTGTTCGGAGATAAATTGCTAGGAACTTCTTAATATTTAGGTACTATCGATTTCTCAACCCGATAGGATTTCGGTTTACGCGATTCTAAGGGATGGGTCAGAGGGGGAACCTGTGTATCATTTAAACTAACATAAAGCCTGTTGCACACCTTTCAATATATTGACAGAATTTATACGTGTCATTTGCCCCCTTTTTTTTTCGGGTGTGAAATGATCAAATGACTTCTCCCACTCTGGACGGAGCGGGAGGGAGTGTTAGACTTTTACTGACTAAAACCTATCCATGTTCCTTCCTCGCCCTTTATGTTCCGGGGCCACAGTATCTCTTTCGAACAGTCCCGCAACCCCGTGTCATTTGCCCCTTAAATTATGTTTAGCAAACTCGCAGTGTGTAATTTTGCCAGTTTGAACTTAATCATCTGCCTTAGTGTTGCCCAAATGCAAGACCAAGACGAGACCTTAGCCAGTCTTGGTCTTGGTCTTGCGTCAATACACCTGGTCTTGGTCTTGGTCTTGGTATTGCGCTCTCAGTCTTGGTCTTGGTCTTGGTCTTGCAGCAAGAGTCTCGCAAGTCTTGCGAGACTCTACTATTTAGACTAGACTAAACGGAAAACGGACGAAACGTCGGACTTACATTAAAGGTAAAATTCGCAATAAATACCCGTTTACATATATTTTATAATGTAGACTAGACTACTTGCTGTTGTAACATCACTATTTAGTATGTTATTATTATACACATCACTATGCATTATCTGTCTTGTCTCTGGTTGTCTTCACTTGCCTAATGGCGGTCTGACTGAAAACCCCGTCTGTGATACTCCTGCTATGTAACCTGTAATAAACCAAGTCTTCCCAACGGTGTCTTTGATTCAATATACCAACGAACACAACATGGTGTCAGAAGTGGGTCATTTAACTGAAAAATAAAGAACACACGTGAAAATGCCGAATCCTCCTGGCAGCGCACGCGGTGGCGACGAAGATGGCGCCGACACAACAGGTCTGCGCACGAGTCTGAAACAGCTCCACATCTCGTCGGATCCAGCCAACAATAATGCGGAGGCGTGGAAGAAATGGTGGCAACAATTAGACCTATATTTGTTAGCCACAGGCCTGGACAAGTCAACCGAAAAACGGAAAATAGCAATTCTTCTACACTTAATCGGAGAACGTGGTCTCAATATATTTAACACGTTCAACCTGCAAATTGATGCGAGCACACTCAACGAGGTCAAGTCCAAATTCGACAATTTTTTCGAGCCGAGGAGAAATGTGACGATGTGCAGATACCTATTCTTCACACGGAAGCAAGAGAAATCGGAAAACATCCACGATTTCCTCACGGATTTAGAAATAAAAAGCAAAGAATGTGAGTTTGGCACGCTCAGGGAATCGCTCATCAAAGATATTTTCATTGCAAACCTCAACATTGATTTGTCACATATACGTCAGAGGTTATTGCAAGAACCTGATTTGACTTATCAGAGAATGCAAGAGCTGGCGATGACACTCATAGTCGCACAGCAAGATGCCGAGAAAATCGTCAAAGGAAGCGCCGTCGCCAGTGAAAACGTCATGCATCTCAGTCGAAGGAGCCGTGGTCGAGGTGAAGGCCGACAGCGAGCTTCCAGTCGCAAGTCAGCTTCGAGCAAACGCCAGTCAGCTTCGAGCAGTCGTGGTCCAGCTCCAAGCAGCGACCACACCAGCAACTTGAAGACATGCAGCCGCTGTGGACAGTCACATCGCTACAAGTGCCCAGCTAAAGGCATGCAATGCAGGTCATGTAAATCTTTTGGTCATTTTGCTAAATATTGCTTTAAAAATAAAAAATCCCTCCGGCAAGCCGCAGGAGGAGGTAGATTTCGTAGAAGGTGCTGGAGCGTCCGACTATTGAAAATTTGTATAAAGCGTTGTACTTATGTGTACAATCTACAAAAAAAAATATGATTTCAAAGTCGTTGTCCTGTAATGGAAAGTTTACCCTTTTTAAATTCTCTCATAAGAGTTTAGCATGGAAACGCCCTCAAATGTTTAGTCATAATTTTTTATTTCGAAAACTATAAGCTTTATCGCTAAACTTTGAAGGTAACAATTGTAAAGTAAACAATTTGCTTTCAAAAAAAAATATTTGCGACGTTCAAAATGTTTACTGTTTCGGAAATATGATTTTTTTTCGCAAAAAATTTGGAATTTTCAACCCCCTCCCCAATTTTGAGGTTGCATCAAAAAAGTTTAAATTTAAAGATGTCCGTATTCGTACTCAGAATGATAAAAATGAGAAACGGTTCAAAAATTTTCCATAGGAAAAAAGTTATGGCCAAAAAACTGATTTTAGAAAAACCGCCCCCCCGCCGCCCCCCATGGACGAATTCCGCCCATTCACGAACTTAGCCTAAGTTTTGACCGTTTCGATTTTTTGGCCAAGTTTGAAAGCAATCGGTTCATAATTGCGACCTGTAGAGTGTGGCTAAATTTGGCTTGTCACCCATATACATACGTATTCATATATATCCCCGTAGGTGAGAGACCAATAGGTAGATTTTTTTTTTTTCAAAAAAAGGAAATCTACCTAAAAGTCAGTCAGTTGCAATCGTTTAATTCAGATAGTAGTCAAGAATATTTTGTTGGAATGTTGAACAGTCAATTAAAGTCAAGTCAAAAACATAAAAGACACAGTCAATCAAAGTCGAGTCAAAGTCATAACAGTCATTTACATAGCAGTCAGTCAAACAGACACACCACACAGGCATACATAGTAGGGGCATCACAGACGAGGCAGTCACCGTATCCCAATGATGAGAACAGTGACAAGTCTGAGAGATCTCGTGTAGACTCCATTAGTCAAAAGTCCCAAAGTCAACGTCCCTATTCACATAATCTCTGTGATGAAAACGGTGATATGTCTGAGAGATGTGATAAAAATAATCAATATCTCGGTGATGAAAGCAGTCACAAGTCTGAGAGATTCATCCAATCCCAAAGTCAACGTCCCTATTCACATAATCTCTGTGATGAAAACGGTGATATGTCTGAGAGATGCGATAAAGAAAAACCACATCTCAGTGATGAGAGCAGTCACACGTCTGAGAGATTCACTCCTCAATCAAACAGTCAAAATAAAAAATATCCGAGTCTGCATTTACATCTCAAAGATGAAAATGGTCACAAGTCTGAGGGATCTCAAAACAAAATACAATATCATCATCACAGGGACGGGTATCAGTATTCACAGTCACATACGAACAGTCAGAATCAAAATAAAGTCAACACTTTGGAAAGTAGTCATTCTAAACAGTCTTGGGAAATTAACTTGTCAGTAGGTAATAAACAAATCAAATGCATCATAGACTCAGGTGCAGATGTCAACATTATGTCAAAACAGACATACAATAACATTAAACGTCAAAACAATCTGTCAAAAGTATTGCTTGTCAAATGCCAAATAAATGTCACAGGATTTGGTGGAAAAGCCATTCCAATTTTAGGCAAAGTCAACTTAAATTGTAATTTGAGTATAAACAACAATAATGTTGTTGAATCTATAATGTTTATAGTAGCAAACTTAGATTGTCCAAATGTTCTTGGTCTACCAACTTGTGAAAAGTTAGGTATAATTAAACGTGTATTTTCAGTAACAAAACAAAATTTTTGTAAACAAATTCTTACACAATATAATGATGTTTTTCAGGGTCTTGGGTGTCTACCTCCAGTCTGTCATCTTAAACTCAAGCCTGAAGCAGTACCATGCGTTGATCCGCCCAGGAAAGTTCCATTCGCGTTACAAGGGAAATTACGTGAAGAGTTGGATCGCATGGAGAAGATGAATGTTATTGAGAAGGTCACAAAACCTACTGAGTGGGTTAATTCAGTCGTCGTAACTGTAAAAAGCACAGGTCAGTTAAGAATATGTCTAGATCCTAGGAATCTAAATAAAAATATCATGAGGGAATTCTATCCACTCAAGTCAATTGATGAAATTAGGTCACAGCTAGAAGGTGCTGTATGTTTTTCACATTTAGATGCTTTTTCTGGATTTTGGATGATACGTCTAGATGAATATAGTTCTGAATTGTGTACTTTTCAAACACCATTTGGCAGATATAAGTATTTAAGATTACCATATGGAATAAATGCTTCGTCAGAAATTTTTCAAAGAGTCATGATAAACTTATTTGGTGATATTGAAGGAGTCTTAATATTCATTGATGATATATTAGTCTATGGCCCAAATGAATCTGTTCATAATGAAAGATTACATAAAGTCATGCAGAGAGCACGTCAAGTCAATTTAAAATTTAATAAGTCAAAATGTAAATTTTTAGTCTCTGAAGTATGTTTCTTGGGTTATATCTTCAGTAAAGATGGTGCCAGGGCAGACAAAGAGAAAGTCAAAGCCATTGTCAATATGCCCACACCAAAAAATGTGAAAGAGTTACAGAGAATATTAGGTATGATCAATTATTTAGGACCTTTTATAAGTAACCTGTCAGAAAAAACTCAAATATTAAGAAATCTTTTGAAAAAAGATTCAGTCTGGACTTGGGATGAAAATCATAGTCAAAGTCTTAATAAATTAAAAGATGAGATTACTAACTCACCAGTTTTAGCTCATTATAATCCCAAGATTCCATTAGTCTTGTCAGTCGATTCGTCAAAGTCAGCTTTAGGTGCAGTCATTTTACAAGCAAACAAACCTATAGCATATAGTTCAAAAACATTAACAGAAACCCAGGAAAGATATGCTCAAATAGAAAAAGAACTGCTAGCTATTCAATTTGGTTGTGAAAAATTCCACCAATATGTATATGGAAATAGAGTCACAGTGCACACTGATCATAAACCTTTAGTCTATTTATTTAAAAAACCTTTACATGATGTCCCCGCTAGATTACAGCGTATGATGTTAACTTTACAAAAATATGATTTGGAAGTTATGCATGTCCCAGGTAAAGAAATGTTTATATCAGACACTTTGTCAAGAGCAGCTTTAAAAGACCATTACACACCGGAAAATGAGTCAGAAATGTCATGTCATGTCAACATTATGTATGCTAATTTAGCAATCACAGAAGAATATAGCAAGAAGTTAACACAGGAAACCAAAACTGATGAATCCTTGCAATTATTGATCAAGTATTATTATGAAGGTTGGCCAAAAAACAAAAATAATGTCAGTCCACTGGTAAAACCATTTTGGAACATTCAAGGAGAAATCCATGTCATTAAAGATTTAGTATTCAAAGGTTCAAAATTAATAGTACCACAGTCTATGTATAGTGAAATGTTAGAAAAAATTCACAAAGGTCACCAAGGTATAAATAAATGCTTAACTTTAGCTAAAGAATCTTTGTATTGGCCAAATATGTCTAGTAGTATCAAGAATTTAGTAGAACAATGTTTTATATGTGCAAAGTTCAAGCCATGTAACCAGAAGGAACCACTACAAAACTTTGAAATATGTAAATATCCATGGCAACAAGTCGGTATTGATTTAATGCATTTTGATAATTTAGTTTATTTAATAGTCACAGATTATTACTCAAAATACATAGAGATTGCATTATTAAATAAAAACAGTACATCTCAAAATGTAATTACACATTTGAAATCAATTTTTGCACGTCATGGAATACCATTGTCATTGGTATCCGATGGTGGTCCTCCGTTCCAGTCAATAGAGTTTAAAAACTTTTTACAAGAATGGGACATAGAACATGTAGTTACTAGCCCATATCATTCACAGTCGAACGGACAGGCTGAATCTTCTGTCAAGATAATAAAGAATATGCTAAGGAAATGTAAAGAAAACAAAACCGATCCATATATAGCTTTATTACAGTACAGAAATACGTCAAAAAACAATTTAGCATCACCAGCACAATTGCTAATGTCTAGAAACTTAAGAGATAACATTCCAGTGTCATATAAAAAATTGAAACCAAAAGTTGTAACGTTTCAGGATTACAAAGAGTCAGTCAGGAAAAATAATAGTAACAAATCTAAGTATTATGATAGAAATACAAAGTCTTTGTCAATGTTACATTATAATGACCATGTCTATTTTAAAAGAAATCCCAAAAGTAACTGGGAGCAAGCTATTGTCAAACAAAGAATGATGAACAATAGGTCATATGTTGTTGAGGATGTCCATGGTGTTAGGTATAGGAGAAATAGAATACACTTAAGACATAAGTATTCTAATAACTTCACAAACCCTCCTATGCAATCCAACTCGTCACAGGGGAGAGAGGAAGGTGACAGACAGGAGTCTAGGCCTCAAGAATCCTCTTCTCAAAAATCCTCAGAAGTGACAACAAGGTCAGGTCGTATTGTAAGACCAACAAGAAGGTTAATTGAAGAAATTGATTAACTTAGAATTATGAATAAAGATAAGGTCAAATGTTAGTCTTAGTATTATTATGAATATTGTCTAGTGTTAACGTAGTTTTAAGTATCACAAAACATGCTGTCATTTATAAGTTAAGTTGTTTAGCATAGTACTTCTTTATAATTGTTTGTCAGGGGTTAAAGTTAAACTCAACAAGGGGGATGTTGTAACATCACTATTTAGTATGTTATTATTATACACATCACTATGCATTATCTGTCTTGTCTCTGGTTGTCTTCACTTGCCTAATGGCGGTCTGACTGAAAACCCCGTCTGTGATACTCCTGCTATGTAACCTGTAATAAACCAAGTCTTCCCAACGGTGTCTTTGATTCAATATACCAACGAACACAACACTTGCAAATACCTTTTAGCCTATTGCTATTTACATACATCTTCAAGGTCATTTAATATTATCCTCTTGTGCCAACCCTACCAAAGTAGGTAACAATTTTGTGTGCCTCTGTCCGTACTCTGTAACGACGGATGCGGCGCTCAAATAGTGTCAAATGCTGTGTGATACACTTGTTGCAGTCTTTGATACACCGCAGCGTCTTTGTCGGTAAATGATCAAATAATTAGGTACATTTAATACACCGACCGACCAACGGTTTATTCGCAGAACGTCAAATTTTCCCAATCAATCATGAACCTTAATGCTTTAGCGATAAAGTTGAAAATCAGTTATAGAAATTTAGCAGATGGTAGTAGCTTGATGTGCTGGCATCTGTTCCATAACATTGGCTGTCCTAAAACCTGTTACTGGACCTACTCGACTCACTGTTAGTTTTAAATTTTGCTGAATAGAAGTATAACATAAACTTTGAAACATAAGTACCTACATACTGTTTACCAACCTACTAACGTTAGATCTGCACATTAGACAAGCATAATATAATACTACAGGTAGATATACCTACAAGGTATGAAATTAACTTTGCCAGAAAATTATGTTAGGTAAGTATATTTTTATCACATGGGAACATAAATTTGTGAGTAACACGCTACCTAATAAATAAATAGTAGTCGAAATATAATAATCAATACAATACCTTTTAGCGTTATGACGAATTGACGATACGGTTTTGATACTGGGGAACGTCTATCAAAATCGGGTTTTAAACCAAATCCCTACTTAATAACGCCCAAATCTCAGTTTGATTTATCTGCGAGACGCAAGAGTCTTGCAAGCTTAGTCTTGTCTTGCTCAAATCTTGCAGGGTTCAGTCTTGGTCTTGGTCTTGCTAAAATACGTCGGTCTTGGTATTGGTCTTGCAAAAACGCAAGAACAAGACCAAGACTGCAAGACCAAGACCGATTTTGGGCAACACTAATCTGCCTAGCTTATTTGCCAACTACTTATGTTGGGGTCGTCTTCCAGTCTAACTGAATGCAGCTGAATACTGGTACCTATTTTATATGGAGCTTATCCGACCTCCACAACCCAGTTAGTACTGAGTAATACGTTGACTTATGTCCGACTACTTTTTAGTAAGACTTGCCTGAGTGCCTCTCTCTCTAGACTTGACTTGCTTGACTTTGGTAAAACGCAAAAGCCGTTGAAAAAGACATAGGTACAAGCACGATTGAATTTATAAGAGTGTCGATGGATTTTCTTCTTTTGCCTTTGCTTGACATAAAAAACAGACTTCTATGGAGAAGAAGAAATTTACCACGTTCTTTGTATTGGAATGGGCAACGAACTTCAGCATTCTAACTAACTCTACAAGTTCTTGACAATTCAACACTACCTACGTTTTAAGAGGAGTACCTAATGCTTTAAAAATGCTTTGAGTTCGAGTTACATTTAAAATCTCGGAAAGTAAAATCATCAATTATTAATGTAATGCAATCTGTTTATCGGTCTATATCATGATAACAACTTAGAATTCTGTTCAGTTCGCAGCAACATCTTGACGAATGCTCACAATCAATCGATTCCTTATGAATATTAAACGCACTTACCGTTCAGATATCAATGGGATAGGAGAATTCCATCAATCTACATGCATAATTACTTTGTATTGTTGTCTATGAGGAGATAGTACTAAAAACATACATTCTTTAAGAGGGAAAGCGTAATCAAAACATATCAATCAGGTTTTCCCATAATTATCTTTATTTAACTAGGTAAATCTTGCCTTCATTTATTATTATTAGATTTTTTATTTATGTGTTTGTTACGATTTAACTCAAGAACTACTCAATCGATTTTGAAAATTCATGTTTTTGTAGAAGTCAATGAAACGCACTCGACACGCGTGCGGATAAAATAGTACAGGCGTCGTGGAGGTGTTCAAAAATCTTACATTAAAAACATGTGCTTATTAAAAAACTTGTCAAAAAGTTGAAACTTTGACCCCCAATATCTCCGTAACTAAAAAGTTCTCAGGTATGGTGTAGAACCAAAAAATGATTGCAATTACGAGGAAAACAAGTGCCTTTCGACCTCCTTAAGACTCATTTTACACCCTGTATGTATGTACAGTCACGAGCACCAATATGTATATGTCACCGTAAAATTGTCAAATACGTTATATTGTAATATCTCTAGCGATATTGTAAAGTCTCGAATTATTGTCAAATGAACATACTGCTTACAATAAAACGCATTATTTTTCGTGAAATGCATGCGATGGTAATCAACTCACGCGATGTGGAGAGAAGGAGGGGTTCCCCTTGCCCAGTGGTACCACTCTCATGAAAAGATACTGTACCATTCCTGAGAAATATCGATTAATATAACCTAACCTTAAAACACTTCATATTCCCCTAAAAAGCGTAGTCGACGGAGCCCCGCTTCGCGGGGCCCTATTTCCGAGTGCAGGGTTTAAAGGAACCTAACTAATCTAACGGGGGGGTGCCCCAAGTCCCGGTTATGGGGGCAAGAGATACTTCCGTATGTTCAGTTGACAATAATTCGAGACTTTACAATATCGCTAGAGAGATACACGTTATATTGTAATATAACGTATTTGTCAATTTTACGGTGACATATACACTTTCCTTAATAAAAAAAAAAATAGTAAAATCCATTTAATTCAGGTCATTGACCCATATTAGACAAAAAAACAATGATATACAAAACGTAAACACGCCAATAATAATAACGCGAAAATAAACGCAATTTTTCCAGAATACTATGTACGTAACAACATGAAATTTTAAACAGAACAGTACGAGAAAAACACTTAAAAATTCTTAAGTGTTTACATATTGGTGCTCGTGACTGTACAAATTCGGATCAGATGAAACCTTCTTCCTTTTTGAACAAAATTCATGATGATCACCGATCAGAAGGTCTCATGAATAAATCAATTGTTTCGTCACAGAAATTCCAACTTTCACACAGTTTGCTGTCCGCGAGTACATTTTAAATACGTATTTCATTTGACAAAGAGAATCCGAAATAAATGGAATTCAGAACCTTCAGTGAAAAGCTCACTGCGTAGTTTTTTTTACTCCGAACTTACCACTGTAGTCCAACAGCCCAACAGGTTTGAATTTACTGCAGAAAATATAAGAGCTCTTATGTTCCGAGGAACGTAGCGACGGGGTCGGCATGCCAAGTTAAGGTTATTTATTCCTTTACCTAGGTTCCTAGAAATGCGGTTGGGGTAACGTTTACGGTACGTGGTTGCAACACCATATGCTTGCTGAGTCAGTAGGTTTAAATCAGGGATGTTACGGAGCTCCGATTCCGGTTCCGATTAGTCGGAACTTCCGATTGTTTTTGAAACTCCGATTCCGATACCTGTTCCGAAACTTTTCAATCGGAGGTAATCGGAGATCGATGCCTTGCGGCGGGCGGCCGGCATACGGCCGCGGTCAACGCGAATAAACCTCTTTTTGCAGAAATTTGACAGATTGTGGTAACTTGATGTGCTGGCGTCTGTACAATGCATAATTATTTTATTGATCATTATTAATAATTGATCTTTTTTCAACGCCTCGTCAGGCGTTCTATTGTTTGCATATGAAATCTGATTAGCAATGTATGTATTATTTTATTTCATTAATGAACCCTACTTTCTCACACATTCTCTTCTTCAGCATCCGCCTCCGATTCCGATTCCGATTCCTGTTCCGATTCCGATATATCAAATCCAAAACCTCCGATTCCGATTCCGGTTCCGATATCATCACATCCGTTACATCCCTGGTTTAAATATGTCCCTAAATAATCTTAACTACAGATTATTTAGGGGCTGTAAGGGGATATTTGGTTTTGTCACAGCTCCTACTTAAAAGCCTAGACCAGTAAGTAGCATTCGTTTTCAAAAAACTACGTTTTTATCATCTTTAGTAGTAGTAGCTTTTCGAGGAGCTACTAGCTAAATAGCAGCTGCAACCCTAATACTTTTTCTCAAATAAAAGTAGCCAAAGTCCATAAAACTTCAGCTATCTGCCAGTACAAGTCCCGTCAAAATCAGGTCCCGCCGTTTTGGAGATTAGCCGGAACAAATAGACTGTCAGACATTTTTTTTTGTAATAAATAACCATACTTTCATATGCTTTTAGTCAATAGCTGTTAGTTAAGAATCACTAACAGGCACTTCAATTTTATTTATTTGCGTACATCAGCAGCTTGTTAACTCTTTCCCCCCCTTTTGTTTGAGCTGATGTCAAGGCGACGCCCTTGACAATATTGCTCAGCCATTTCATCGCTCTCAAGGCCACTATAGTATGAAATTGCCCAGTCAGCTATGCCCCCAGATGAGGGCAAGATTTTCCTCTTATTTAAAAATGTGCTATGAGTATGTGACATGAGATCAGTAAGAACACTGTTCATAACCTACGTCTTTCCCATTGGGGTAAACTAGAATCTGCTTAAATCCTGGTATACAACCTGGTAAACACTGTTTCAGCTTTCACGGTTTATAACTAAACGTATACTGCATACGGGATACGTTCCGTGATTCACAAGCGCATTGATCGCGGGATGAGTGAATGCGGTAGCATGGTAAATACATTGATCATGGCGCTTGCAACAGTGTTTAAATATAGAAAGCTCAGAAAAAATGATAATCACGGAAGAAATTCCGTAAGTGACAGAGAATGTTTTGACATCTATTCCTTTGACTGTGAATTGATTTATTTGTTAATTTATTCATGAGATGACAGTCTTTTGTCGACATTTTGGTCACGTAACGCAATATTGTTTACAAATTATTATTTTTGAAGTGAAAACTTCTTTAGGCGCTTGAGCACTTTTTGGGTGAACTAAAATCATGGAACTCGCTACTACGTAGCACGTGCGCGGGTCACAACTCGTAGTAGATATAGATTACTTAGGTCCATGTTCACCGAAAAGATAACGGTCTGATTATCTAAAAACAGCTAATTAAGGGACATGTTCCCCTACAAAAAATTAAGCAGCTGTTTTTAGATAATCAGACCGTTATTAGTGAACATGGACCTTACTTTTCACTTCTATCGACAGTCCCCAAATACTACCCTGCATGTTTTATGCAATATTCTGTACTATAACAAAATATGAACCCGCCTTTACATTACAACGCCACATAAATTTTACAAACCACTAATTAATTTTAATACTAGTAAATATTCGAGTCATTACAAAATGCATGCCACAGCATAAAACACAAGCCTATCAATATCCGGCTAAAGTGATTTCAATTATTGAACTTGTCGGCCGCAGTTTGACCTAGATCGTTGATTCGCTGACAGATCGGTACTAGCCTACTAGGTAAACCTGAGGGAGGGGTAGGCTTCATTCAATTCCCCTCGCTGATGGTTATAAGCAGAGATGGGAGATGAAATATCGAGGTAATTACTTAGTTCATTTTTGAAGTGAAAAATTCTTTAGGCCGCCTGTTGAGCACTTTTTGAATGAACTGAAATCGTGGAACTCGCGTGACCGTCACGTACGCTTTTCGGTTTCTTTGGCTACGCCGTAGCGGATCTGCTACGACTGCTACGAATTGGTAGCCGATCCGTTACTTCATTTGGCGTTGATTACTAAGAAATAATTGATCAATTATGTTTTTGTTAATTTCATTAAAAAGTATATATTTTTGATTGATGTGTGATTTTCAAACTAAATTAGCTGTAGACTTCTTTCCATACACAAATAATTAGGTAAGTGTCTCCTTGTCTAGTTTGTGAAAAGAGTGAATACATGCTAGTTTTCAAAGAATTCGTCTATGAACTGCAGTACTCTTTCGTAATTAGCAAGAACTTTTTCAAAGACAGTATGCTGTGATTCAATCTGAGTCCGCATTTTTAATTAATGAAGTTCCTTTAGATAACTTTGGCTATTCATTGGTTCCGAAAAGTATTCTTGTCCCGTTTTCGTAATGACAGCCATAATCTCGCACTATTGTCTCTATTTCTTGTCTCGGAAAATACAAAACATTTTCCCACTTCCCCGGAAAATAAATATATCCCATATATTTCCGGCAGCGACCTTCAAGCTTGACTACAGCACTGTCACTTATCGCCCATACATTACTTTGATTTGCTGCCCTTCAGTGCCAACCCTGGCTCACACGAAGCCAGCACTATTCATATAAACCATTTACATTCATTGGCTGTAAATAAACTGTTCAAACATGTTGGTACTTTAACTCCAAAGTTATATACTTTTAAACAAACTAGGCATGTGTTCATAAACAAAACTAGGCATGAAACAGAGAAGTTCGCAACGATTCCTCGTGTTTGCACGGTTAGGGTTGCCTCAGATTTATGCTTATTTATTAAAAGTGGTCGGTTTTAATTTTAAAGTTTGCGGTTTCGGCTGTTGTTTGCAGGTTCGAGGTTTGCCAACTATTGCTCAGTCTGCTGATACATGGAGCTACATACGTCTACACAGTTTGGCCTTAAATGTTTTACTTCGTAGGATTTAATATTAATTTATGTATCGTTTGAATATTGATATGGGTGTTCAAAATATGATCCTTTTCGTATACTCGTAAATCGGGCATGCTTCAATTTCAGCCATCTCTCATAATAAAATGGCGTAAGTTTGTTTTTGTTATTTTCTTTAACTCGATAAAACATGAATGCACGTGACTAGACGCAGTCCTGGAGCATGCGACTACATTTTTAAAGACTTATCAATCAATGAATAACAGAACAGAAATCAGAAGTCCTATGCACATACAGAAGATTTACTTGTTGTCAGCAAGTAAACTGCTGACACGTTGTTTGTTTGTTTGTGTAAGTCTTAATTTTAGTAATTTACTTTTTTATTTAAGTATAGCTATCTGCACCATCTAGCCTGAAACACCGGTTCCACCTAGTTCAGGCAATAATCAACAGTGCTCTATTTTATTTGTTAAGATACTTTATTGTAAATGTGCCCCTTTTTATAAATAAAAGTGTTTTTTTTAGCATTAAGTAAGAGACATGCATTTTCTTAAAATTATCTACCACTGATACTTGGCAAAGGAGCCGTACAATATGGCAAAATAGAAGTTGTAGGTATATTCCAAAAGAACTTCCCTTAAATCAATACTGAAGGTCTGTACATTGTTTACAAGGAAACAGTTATTACTTTTTCAATATCCTGCATGTATTGCATACGAGAACAAGAAACAAGAAAGCTCCGACATCTTTGCTCACCGTTGTAAAATCCATTACATTACATTTCACTTAATTGTTTTTATTCTTTTCTTAGAAATAATAAGAACTGTAATTATTATAGGGTAAGTTTAAAGACATAGAAAGAAAAAACATTTATTATCCCGCACAGGACCAAACACAATAGTTATTTATGCTCGTAGTGCGGTAAGTTGTTTTTTACAAACGAGTAGACGAATGTATAGTCACGAGTTTGTAAATACCAATTTCTGCACGTGTGTGATACAACGTTTTTCAACACATTTGCGAGAAAATTATTAATTATATTAACCACGCTATAAAATTTTTGTAAATAATTAAATAGTGCTCTCGCGATTTTGGCGCGAGAAACTGTTATCTGCAATTTGCACCTCATTCAAAATATTAGTTGGAGTAGATTCCATATTAATATCTGATTCCTCGCTTGAGCTCATATTATTATTTTGTTTATCAGTCGGAAAGTCGCAACAATCTTTGACGTTTCTATGAAAATGGCGCGAATTTGCAAATGGCGCCACATGCACGTGATGAAAATTAGAACTACATCTTTCGTCTCACCTACTCTTTTGTATTAAAGTGAGACAAACGTTAAAATTCATCACAAACAACATAGGTTTTAGACAAGGCAGTACTAATTGCCGCTAAGTTACTTGCAAACAAATCGGTTGATGGGTGTTCGTTCATTACAATTGCGTTAAATGCTTTGATTGAACGAAGTAGAAAAGAATTGCTTCGGTAAACTGTAAGGAGCACGAAGAAGATTTCTTAAGCAAGAATAGCGAGGAGAAACATTCAGGGACAGCTTAGAAAAAAGTTCAGGACACTCGATCCTTGATTGTGCTATTTTCACTAGGAACCGTATGAACCGTTTAGAATTAAAAAGAAATACAATTGAGTTTCTTGCCTCGTCTACCTTTGCGAATGGGCAAATGGGCAACTAGAACCGATTTTACTTCCGTGAAAAAACAAAAATCAGCATGCGGGGCAGTCTTTGGGGACTGTCGATAGAAGTGAAAACGTGACGTGACGGTCACGCGAGTTCCATGATTTTTGTTCACTCAAAAAGTGTTCAACGCGCCTAAAGAAGTTTTCATTTCAAATAAAGTTAAATAGAAAATTCGTTAATTCACCATTTTATGGTGGCGGCCATCTTGTATTTTTCATTTATCATAGTGTATAGTAATCTACTAGTACCTAAAGCCATTTCATTTGATACCCATATTGAGGGAGTTATTGAATAAATCTGTAAGCCGCCATTTTGTGGCGGTGGCTATTTTGGACTGATTTTCATAAAACAGAGCTAAGAACACTCCCGACTAATTCACCTTTCAAACAAAAAAAAATACAAAATCAAAATCGGTTCATCCGTTCGGGCGCTACGATGCCATAGACACACACACACACACACACACGTCAAACTTATAACACCCCGTCGTTTTTGCCTCGGCGGTTAAAAAGACGTTCAAAAGATATGATACTCAATCACATTAACCACGATAGTATCCATCCAAGGTTTCGTAGCGTTTATTAAAAAAAAACATTTTTTTTTATGCTTTTGAATCGCCACTATCAAAACATAACACGCTCAATTCAGTAAGCGGCTTTAATCATAAGTCTACTTGCCCCTATCTTGTGCATCCACTATAGTTAGTTCAAATCCTATATGCTCTCTTACCTAATTGCCCTCAAGCGATACCCATATGTTCCCGTCAGATTCACTTCAAGTTCTACTTACTTCGTTAGCGAAACTATTGTACGCAATATTCGAACTTATACCGTGTACTTAAGGGTGATTAATCTGTGGCTTTGTTAAGGCAGTTGTGGTAAAGTTTATCTTAAAAGGAACACCTGTATCGGTATGAAGGTATTTGTAGGAACGTGTGAATTCCTGCACGGAAAATGTTACATGGTGTAGAATTAATTAAGTCGCTGGTGTAAGGCGTTAGACTAGATTTTTAACACATACCAGGTTATATCAAGCAATACCTATGTACTGCGAATGATTTAAAACAACGTGCAATGAGTTTCCAAATGGAGTAGTTTTAATAGTTGAATTGGCTTTTGTTTATTGAATGGGCACAGTTTGGCGTTATCAAAAGCCAGACACATGGATAGGTATGTTCAAACGCAGTTGCGATACTACATAGAATTAAAATTTTATAGAAAAAACAGTGATCTCATGTTTTACTAAGGGAATAATATAGCGAAATGTAATAATTGTTAAGAGTAATTGGTAAATGTAACACTTTTCCCGACAGCAAACAGTGTTGATTGGCAAGATGGCGTTCGTTTTCGCTGCTAAATTAGCTGTGGTCAGTAAACCAAAGTGCAACCTTCGTCCGCTTGAAATGATGATAAAAATATTACTTCCTTATTTCAATCAAAATTGGTCCAGCCGTTTCGGAGATTTACCGGAATAAAAAGACCAGATAGATAAAAATATTATATAGATTTAGATAGGTATTTGGTTATGTACTTACCTATTATTTAGGAACCCTGAAAATTCAAAAACCAAAACATGGCTCAAGTTATACAGCGACATTTAACAAAAACACAACTCTGAACATCTCTCTAAATGCTTCCTTTCCTTCAAAATTGCCTGTAAGTGAGCGTGTCCAATTAAAATTGTACGGTAAAATAAATTTTCCTTGTAAAAATGTATTCCGAAGAATAGAAAAGTACACCTTATATTAGATTTTCTTTTTCTTTACCCAACAATAGTAGATTCTTTTTAGTTAGTTCGACGTAGACTAGTTGCACTAAAAGTGTACTAATATTCTGGATGTTACTGATGGTGAATTATGTTTTGGTCCGTACATCTTCGTCTTAGCGTTTCAGTTGTCTATTTTCTAGAGTTTTGTTTGCTTTGTAGTGGAGGTGAGTGATTCTTTCTTGAATTTTTTTGCGGTTTAGATGTTGTGGTTCAGGGTTAGTTGTGTCGTTGTTCGAGAGATTTGACATTACTTTGTTCTTTCTCGTGTGGTTAGTGCGTAACCTGATCTTCATCTGCCTAGCCTTTTCCCAACTACGAGTATGTTGGGGTTGGCTTCCAGTCTAAACGGAAGCAGTTTTTTACATGGAGCGACTGCCCATGTTGTTATTGGATTTACGTTTTCATTTTCGAATTTCTCAGTATTCCGGTTGGATAGACCTTAGCTAATATAACCACTATAATCTAGAGATTATAAGGAAGAAATCAATATTGGTTGCATTAATGAATGCTCAATTTATGAGGGTGGCCTAATCTCCTTCCAAAAAAAATGTCTCCTTTAAATATAAAACCGTAGAATAAATAAAAACTAATAACTATACAATATATGCTACTCGTACATTTAATTGTGTTGTGACTTGACTACTAATTAAATAAACTCTAGATGAAGTAGTAATATCTAAAACCTTTCACTTGAAAATACTTGTTTCTTAGCTTACCTTTTCAAAAAGAAAATGCTGTAATGTTTGCATTTCCATGCATTCCATCCCAGGGTAATGGAAAGTAGGTACACAATTTCCATTATTACTCGTATTTCTATGAATTATCAAATAGACACAAGATCAGTTGCAGTATCCAACGCTACAGTATCAATATTAACCTGAGTAAATACTTAGTTACAGACGAGGCAAATGCAACAAAAGCAATCAATGATATTGACAGACATGTTAGCTTTATTCCTGATTGAGAAATACTATCTATTTGTTATGCGGTTATCGAATCTGTATCGGAGCGTAAAGTTGATGTCACACAACCGATATCCTATACCAGCACAACAGAATGATCTTTTTTTATAAGAGTCGTTTAGAGCATGTATTTATCGATATGGTAATTTTCACACTTGCCTGGTTTCTGTTTACAGAAATCATTGATTAAGTCTCGTTTCTTTATTGACTTAAGGTCAATAAAGAAACGAGATTTTGAATCAGGAATTTTTCAGTAGCCTCGAAGTCTGGCTTGTCCCCATTGCTTGGGACTTAAAATTTTGGTGTTCTATGAGGTAACTTTAGCTTTTGCTTTTTTTTTCATTACGATTCAGTTTTTGAAAATTATTAGCATTTAAATTTTTGGATTTTATTCTATTATGGTTAAATTTTTGAGGAAGATTCTCTCAGGGGGGAATAGTAGAATAACTCAAAATGAAAAGGGGACTTTCTGGATTATTCTTACATCAGGGTCCCGCTTTCCCCCCTAAGGGGGATTCTCTTAAGGTTATTAGTGGAATAAGCCCACTTCTGCGTAACCATTCGGGGACGTGACGTAATACAGAAACGAGATATGTGGTCCCATCTAACAAGACAAAGTTTGGTAAACCAGATTTGTCTGGAAATTGCAGCTTCTACACGAGAAAGAAAAAATAGAGCCGAGCCATGCTATGCCGATGTATCAGCTTAAAACCCTCAACTACATAGAAATATTCTACAACACCAAAACCCGATATTGATTCGACTTCAGGCCTTCCGTATTCCACTTTCAGCTGCAACGCCATCGACCCCGACTCCAGACCAATTACGCGAAAAAATACTGTTAGTACGGAAAATATTCTCGTGCGTCCGCGACGATTTATGTAACCACATTCCACAAAAATAGGCGAGAAATGTTTGGGGTTACAAGGCTGGCTTTAGGCAATTTTGGCAACCGAAGCACTGCAAACAAGAACTTTATGATTAAGAGTAAAAGTTGTTTTTATCTAAGGCCAACTTATCGACTCACAACTAATATTGCCAAAGTTTACTTCTAAGTTCGTCGCCCTTTACAAACCAATTTCAATTTACTTTGGAGACTTAAAATGTGAGAAAACCATTCTTAGAATTCAATTTGAGTCTAGCACATCTAATTGATATGGAGTTAAGAGATGTCGTCGAGCTTACGTAATACCAATTTATTACACGAGGGTTGAGCAATAATTCAAGTTAAGACGAGGAATCAAGGAATAAATTACTGGAATATTAGGAAAATAATTACTCAAGATAGTGCCAATTCTGCTGTTCTTTTGGAATGAGAAATTCATAACAACAAACCTCTACAGCACGAGACAGCATTTTTTTGTAATGCTCACTATTCTTGTAAACCTGCAGCAACAAAACCTGCTCGAAAAGTTACAGAACACTGAATATATTTTTAAAAGAAATTGCAGCCGTTTCGTAAAAAACATGAAGCAAAATAAGACACTCATAAGTTCAATAATTTAATTCATTGACAGTATTGTAATAAAAAGAAATCAAAAGCAAAAATGCGATACTATCAATGGTGCCTACACATAGGACATACCCACATAGCTTAGCCAACATACACACAAAGGGGATACAATTTTACACAAGGAACCACACAATATATAATTGGTCCATTCACAACCACACCATGTTTGCGCTATCAGACAATTGTCTACTCAACCAAATTCAATCCAGATACAATGACTTGACTACGTACCTTTAGGGCGTTCACTCACTGCGAGCATTCGCATGTACCTAATGTAACAAATCTAAGTTTATATTTTGAGCTTTAGGGATTTCACACACTAGAGACAAGACAGTCATAAGACTGTCATTTACTAAAGGGAATAAATTGTCTATCTCGCACTAGTAGAATAATAGTCTGTCTTAAAAGACAGTCTTGTCTATAGTGTGCGAAAGACGACGTTACAAATAGACGCTCCTAGTGGGGAGCATTTGCCTGTGGTATATAAACAATGCATGTTTGGCCATTGTATAAAAAACCGTTAAGTGGTTATAAGTAATTGTTAGAACTTATATCATGGGCTGCGGGACTGTTCGAAAGAGATACCGCGGCCCTGGAACGTAAAGGGCGAGGAAGGAACATGGATAGGTTTTAGTCAGTAAAAGTCTCACACTCCCTTCCGCTCCGCCCAAAGTGGTAGAAGTTATTTGACGATTTGCCATCCGAAAAAAAAGGAACTTACATCATCATCATCTTCCTCTCATCTTTCTTCATTCTTCTTGTCCCATTCTTCTTGGGGTCGGCGCAACAAATTTTCTTCTTCAATTCTCCTCAGTCAGACGCCATGGCATCATTTACTCCTTTCTCTTTCATATCATTTCCTCACACAATCCATCCATTGTTTCTTTGGCCTTTCTTTCCTTCTTAAACTTATATCGTTACAATGAAACTATTTTTGTAACAATGACTTGTAACGTAATGCTCAAAATTGAAGCTAGAATTGTTACATTACAGGCGAATGCTTCATTGAGGAACCGCCTTTACGTAGTTCCGACAAAACTTTCGTCCACATCACGAGAACACGATTGTTCTGCGGTTAGTTTTTGCTTGTTACTAACACAAACGTAAGCCCACACGGGGTTATGATTGTTGTTAACCGTTGAAACTGGCCGGTTATAATTACCGCTGGTGGAGTTTTAAAAAGTTGATGCATGCCGCAATACTGTGCGTTTCTTTTTTTGTAAATACAGTGTACATTTATAGGGAATGTGAATGAATAAGGAAAAAGGGAGTTGCTTTTCTGATGCTAATTCAGTGGTATGTTTGAGTAAGTAGATGTAATAATATAACAACATCATACTTTTAGTTTCCGCAGGGTTAGGCAGATGTACATTTCGCCAGTTGAGCGTAACATGTATTAGGTTTCGAGCATATTGCCATCAATCGGACACAAATGCAAACTCTAGGCTGCTACTGAGAAGTTCTTTGTGGGAAAAACTCAATAACATTTTGCCCGACCTTGGAATCAAATCTCTCTTTTCAAGCGTTTACGACCAATGAGGCAGTGACTCAGTAGATATAAGAATGAAGTGATCAATTCAATGCCTGTATTGTGATGTGATGAAGAAACAATTTTGGTTTCGATTCTCAACTGAATAAATTAAAATCTTGACACCTGTATTTTATTTCCAGAGAAGCAAGAATAAAAAAAACAAGAAACTACGAGGTTGAAAAGACTTACATCATTATTTTCCCCAACTTTTCTTTACTTCTTTTACAGATACGCAGACGTGACGAAATTGGATTTTTCCAGCAGTTTCGGTCACCCGTCACAGGCACATATTTGAACACATTTGTATGTCCTAAATAAACAAAATTTGTTTCGTGTCTTTCTATGTGATTTACGTACATTATGGCTGGTCATAACACAGGTAAATTGTGTAGGAATACACCTACAAGTTAGAAGTATACGTTTGTTTTCAATTTCCAGTTGAGACAACCAAGTAAAAACCTTTCAAAGACGAACTAAGAAATACTTGTTTACTCTCAGTAAATAACTTAATTTACAGTCGTCGGAGTTAAGAGCAGTTTCACACTTTCTGAGCAAGTAAAATGTTTTCTAGAAACACAGCTTCTTAAACTTATGAGTGAAGAAATGTAAGGACTGAAACCTTTGTGCGTAAATGTACGAGTAAGTTCAGTGAAAGATTCGAAATAAAATTGATGTCCGTAAGTCGTAAACGGACGGACAGTCAGATGTTTTGTTTTATGTACGAAATGGTAAATAGAACAAAAATAAAATGTGGAACTACTCCTCCACTATCCACAACTACAGATCCCCATCTGTATTTGTAGGTAGTGATGTGGCGATTGAAAACCAAGTTACGGAAAATATTCTTGTAAAATACTGGGAATAATCGTAATTATAAAATCTTTATTTTTCTCGACATCGTGAATACAGGTGCTGGTTAACATACTTTCACTATCTTAGATAGAGAAAGGTGTCTGATGTAGGATTCTGGTCCTGTGGTACAGATTACTTTTCCGGCTTAGATAATAGGACTGAAAAGATCGTTAATGAAATCCAATATCTATTCAATTAATTTAAGTTTTAGTTAAGATCTCCTCAACTTTAATACCTTGTTAGTACGATAGGAACATCATTAATTTTATCATGATAATTCTTTAGAATATCCCCATAGTATTTCCTAACTCCTAGAATCTGGAAATTCCAATATTAGCTGGAAAATGTTGAGAATGTGCTTGCTTAAATTACACTATACGGTGGAAATTCCTGAAAATGACATGTTAACCTTCGGCATACGAGGTGGGGTTATTTTAACCCCAACACTTTTAAATTGCGTTGATTGTATATTTAAACGCAACCAAATAACTTGATTTTCACAGTAGCTGGAGTTTAAATATTGCCGCGTCGAATCACAGCGTTGGATCAGTATTGCGCGCGCCGGCGTCGGGTGTGCACGCACGCAAAGTGGTTCCCGGGCGTTTTTAACCCCACGTTGTATGGGACGTCGTAAAAAAAGTTTGTGCCTACTTCTGTGTTTTTCGTTATTTACACTTACAATTAGTGCTTTTTTAATACTTTTTTATTTTTATTATAGGTACAGCTAGTTAATATGTCTAACAACCTTCGGGATGATCGTATTGCGGCGGCCTTATTGGATGAAAATGATACTTTGTCGGACGATGAAAACTTTCTTCCTAGCAGTGACGACGAAGCAGATCATATTAGCGAGGCTTCTGAAGTTCGAAGTGATACGGACGTGGAAGATGCTGAAAATAATCTTGAACCATATTTAGATGAACTTTATCAAGCAATTGGGACTTTCTTTGCTCGAAGACCACATTAGGAAAAGGAAAGACAATCCACATATACCACGAGATATAAGAAGACGCGTGCATGAAATGTTGCATGAAGAAGTTCCAAGACCACCACAAAAGCAACCAAGAAGGTCTCAGAGATGTTCTTTCTGTCCAAGAAACAAAGATAGGAAGACTCTGAACGGTTGTTTCAAATGTAATGCCGCGATATGTAAGGAACATGCGAATTTGATGTGTCAAAATTGTACTGATTTAGATAACGAATGATCTCCCTTATATAGCCATAAAGTGCTAATTGTGATTATTTTTATAAAGCCAAATATATCTAGTTTTATATAATAAGTAAAATAATTGTGTTAATTTTAAGAAATATTTTTGTTGATTTTTTATTTTGTCTTAAGAACATTTTGTTAAATTCACGGAAAGGTTATGTGATTTTTAAGTTTTTTTTTATAATAAATGTTTAATTTAATAAAAATTTTATTTTATTCATTAACTTTGTGATGTAGTTATATAAAAAAACTCATTCAAACTTATTGCACTTGGCGCATACATAAAGTAGAGGCAATCCCTTGTGGGGTTAATTTAACCCCACGTTGTATAGGTGAGGATTTTTTTTCACCTTGTATGCCGAAGGTTAATTAAATTTTTCGGATATTTCTTGCGTGGTACGTCACTAGCAGAGTACAAGAAACATATTAATCAGTGAGCGGATTTCGTAAATGAAGATGAATAACTAGTTTCTTAGGCGTTTGTTCTTATTACTTATTTGTTTACATTCATCTGTGTTATTATTCCTTTCGCTTATGCTTATTGACGGAAGTTAAGTAACTACTATTTTTTCAACTCGATTGGTTTATCTATACAATCTTACCACGGGGTTACTCCGTCACTAGCGCAAATAGAGGTGGAGGAGTGGTGGAGGTTAGACAGCCCGTGGCTTCAAGTTAAATTAATGGTATACCTACAACTGATCCGGTAAGACTGGAAATCCACCCCAAGATAGTTGTGAAAAGACTAGGCTAGTAGCTACTGGCCTTATCTAGCTTTGAACAAAACTTGATTGAACGATTTTGACGTAAAATAATGTCATTACAGTAGAATAGAATAGAATAGAATAGAATATATTTATTGTAAAAACATGAGTATACATCAAATAATATGTGCAAGGTCTTAAATAACAGGTGGATCTGCATGTTTTGCCATTAATGGCGTACAAAATAACTTTTTGGTTCAGAATAAACCATAATAAAACTTGAGTTTACATAACTAATTATAAAATTAACAAAAAAATAAAAAAGTGTATTTTTATATATACTCCTACTGCTAATTAAAAGTTACAAACTAAAGGGTCAAATTGTGTAAATGTCGTAATTATAGGAATCTCATTAATTAATTACGTTCATTTAAAAATTCCGATATGGTGTAAAAGCACTTAGCTATGAGATATTTTTTTAAATGTATTTTAAACAAAGCATTCGGCATTTGTCTAATAGGTTTTGGAATTTTATTATAAATTATTGGTGCTAAACAAAAAACGCTTTTATGCATCAATGCCGTGGTTGATTGTTGTACACACAATTTATCATTATCCCGTCGATTACGAATACAAACGTCTGATAGTTTTTTAAATAGGTTAGGATTGGCGCGTATAAAATTTGCAATTTCATAAATATATAAGGAAGGCAGACTTAAAATGTTATATTTAATAAAGTATTGTTTGCAACTATCAGTTATTTCCAAGCCAAACATAGCCCTAATACACCTTTTTTGTGACTTAAAAATGATTTCTCTATTAGTAGAGTTTCCCCAGAATATAACTCCAAATCTCAATATGGACCCGACAATACCGTGGTAGGCAGTTATAAGCGCATTGGTACTTATAATAGGCTTAAGTTTATAAAGGGCATAGGCAGAAGAACATACTTTTTTATTTAATTCTTCTGTGTGTGCTTTCCAGTTCAGGCGTTTGTCAATGATAACACCTAAAAATTTAGCTGTGTCTACCTTTTTTATAACAGTCAATTCGTGTTGAGCAGTAATATTTGGTGCTTCTAAACGTTGACTGAAGAACATAATTTTGGTTTTTTCTAGATTAATTTTTAAATTATTGTTATCTAGCCAGTTAATGATAGAATTTATTGTATTATTTATTTCATGTTCATACCTATCTTTATTTACAGAATTAATAGTGACTGTGCTGTCATCGGCAAAAAGTGATACTGGATAATGAGTTACCAATGGCAAGTCATTTATATAGATAATAAATAACAAAGGACCCAATACGCTCCCTTGCGGGACTCCATATTTAACTACACGTTTTTTTGATGCAAATGTTTCTTCTTTTTTTGAATTATAGTTTATTTTAGAAATTACTGTTAATTGTTTACGATTTTTTAGATAAGATTCAATGAGATTTAGTACATTGCCTCTAATGCCATAAGCTTCCAGTTTACGGAGGAGAATGGCATGATTAACATAATCGAACGCCTGGGTCATATCGCAGTAAATGGAACATACCGGCGTCCTTTTATCCACATTACCCATGACGTTATTTATAAAATCAAAAATAGCCATGTTTATTGTTTTTTTCTTGCGGAAACCTTTCTGTTCTTCTGTAAAAATGTTGAATTTTTCTAAATAGTTATAAATTTGATTATATAAAAATTTTTCAAAAATTTTCGAAATTATAGGAATAAGTGCAATAGGTCTGTAACAGTTCATGCTCTGCTTGTTGTCTTTTTTGAAGATGGGTTTAATGATTGAAGTTTTTAGACTTTCCGGGTATGATCCAGTGGTTATACACATATTAATGATATGGCTTAGGTGGTCACAGATATAATAAGCGATGTACTTTAGAATTTTAGTAGAGACCCCGTCGTATCCAACACTTGTAGTATTTTTAAGCGATCTTATAATTTGAAGTATGTCATATGGAGTACTTGGTGCCATAAACATAGATTGATTTGTTTTAGAGATATTTACGGTTACCTTCTTACCAGCGTCTGGTATTGGTTCAATCTTTTCTATAAAGAAATTGTTAAAAGCATTCGCAATATCTTGTGGCCTGGTTATAGTTTTATTGTTTGTTACTATGGAAGTGATACTACTCTTTGGTAAATTAAGTTTAGACCTATTTATGATCGCCCATGTGGCTTTGGACTTGTTAGTGGAGGATTTTATTTTATTATTGTTTTGTGCTCTTTGCGTTAAATTAATTATATTTTTATATGTTTTAGAATATTTTTTAAATTTGGTTTTATTTACTTCATTACGATTCAGCCTATAATTCCACATAAGCTCTCTCTTTTTTTTGCTACAGATTTTTATGCCACGTGATACCCACTGAGGTTTTTCTTTGGTTCTTATTGTAATATTTCGGAAAGGAAAACACAAATTATACAGCATCATAAAAGCTTCCAGAAATGCATTATATGCTGTGCTAGGATTATTTGTATTATACATTTCAGAAAAAGAGAAAGTTTTAATATAATTTTTGAATTTTAACATATTTTCTTTATTATAGTCTCGTCTATTGGTTCGCCAATATTTAATTAAAATTTTTTTACTGACCGGTAATTTTAGTACTTGCGCTGTGTGGTCTGACAAGCCGAAGTCAATAACCTCAGATTTACACTTCTTTCCCACATTATGTGCAAAGTTGTCTATGCAAGTGCCGCTCGCAAGTCGAGTTGGCTGATTTATTTCTAGCTTTAAATTATAACTTAAGAGCAAACATTCTAGATCTATCATAGTATTGTTACGCTTAAGGCAGTCAATATTAAAGTCACCTGCAATTACGACATTTCTTTTTAAATTTTTGTTACAAATAGTACTTAACACTTTTTCTAATTGCTCAAAAAATACAGACAAGTTATTGGACTTTGGTACTCTATACACACAAACAATAATCGTATTATACATTGTCAGATCAATAGCGCAACATTCGAATATTCCAGTCATGGAAAGTTTCGCTATATCTTGAAGCTCTTTAAATTGGTGGCCTTTCTTTGCAAGGATACATGTACCACCTCTCTTACTGTCCTTTCTGGAGTAGCATGCCGCCAAAATGTAATTAGGAATATACAATAATTGATCATGGCCAGCCATCATGAAGTGTTCAGATAAACAGATTATGTCGATTTCAGTATTTTTCTCTGAGATCTCTTCAAGACATACAATAAGCTCGTTGCTCTTATTCAGTAAACCCGCAATGTTTTGATGTATCACGTTAAGGTGCTTATAGTCGAAAAAACTGCAGTTCCGCTTGTTGTTCAGCCATATTGGATTTTATTTCGCCTTCTGTATTTGTGATGGTGTTTTCACGTATGTAGTTCATAAGGGTGGCGATATCTTGGAAAATTGTTCGCATACCGTAATTATTTACTGATCCTGTATTTTGTCTGTACATTTTGTAGTCCCACGTAAGGTTCTTATTCGAGTCAATAAAGAAGGCATGTTCGTGTGCTAAAATGTCTTGGTATAGCAGATTATTAAAATTTTCCACTCTCGTGTTATACAAAGTAGCATTGCTAATGCACTGCTTATAGGTCGGCATGCAGAGAACAACATTTGTGTGTTGTATTTTTTCGAGTACTTTTCTTATGTGGAGTATGATACTAGAATATTCCTTAGTCGATTTGAAGTCTGTTTCACCAATTAAAATTATGCAGAAGTCATTCATAGTGAATTTCTTCAACTTTGGTTCCAAGTCACGAAACATATTATTTATTCCTGAGTATGGTGTCAAGTAATGACATAATTCACAGTTTTCAAAGTTATTTTCTGCAATTGTACGTATTTTACTATATTTATTTTCGCTTATAATACAGATTTTACTAACTTTTTTCTCCGGGTCTTCATTCTGGTTTAATGTATTAAGGATTGCTGACGATACCGCCGATTCTTGTTTAGACGACCCCTTAGTATCCATTGCAATGGTTTGAGTGCCCTTACTATTTTTCTTCTTGTCAGACGTATTTACTTGCTCCGTTTGAGTGGTTTTGCTAAGTAATGCTTCCCTTTTTTTTGGAGTAGAAGATTTTGGTTTGGTTTTCTTAGTAGGAGTGTTGGTGATTGTTTTATATTGTTCATTATTCTTTTCCAACTCCTGATTTGACTGTTGAAGGTTACTATTTTCCAGCGTAAGTATCTCAATTTCTTCTTCTGCAGTACATAATCGAAGAGTTAATTTCTCAACTTGTTCCTTTAGTTTAGAGATTACTTCGTGGTCGTATGTGTCGTCGTTGCACCTCTCAGGGAGACTGGTAGCAGTGTCATCCAGTGTACCGTTTTCAATTTGACTGATATTGCTTTGCGAGTCTGACATTGAACGAGTACGACGAGCGCCTCGAACGCGAAACGTAATGTTCTCCAGAAAGTTCATGATAAAATGCTCAAATGATTTAGTTTTGAGTTTATTTTGTGTTATTGAATTACGTTTTTTCTTCTATTGTGTTCAATTTTGCGGACCACTGATATGAAAACACAAAAAGTGCTCGTTGCTAGCAGGATTCGAACTCGAGACGCATTATCTCAAGTCGGCGCCCGAACGAGCTAGATGTAATTTACCCCGAAATAAGGATATGTATTCTTTTATCAAGAGTTCGTTATTCTATAATGTGGGTCGATGTAATTTTGAATTTTTAACGTTGTTAATAAGCATTGTTTTTACGCTTTTCAATTCACAATAATCGGCGCTTATTACACTTTATTATAAACTGTTCTTATGGCTGACTGGTAAATTGTTTATCGTATAGGTCACTTTATTTACACAAATTTATTGAATCAAGTAATAGTTCACAAGTTTAAATCGTAATAATAAAGTTCAATATTATTTCACTTATGTTTTTCTTCACTAAAATGTTATTTAAACTATTAAATTAGTTGTTTGGATTGAAAAATAATCAAAAGAAAATACAAAAAGAATCTCCGAACTGCGGTAACGATCCCAGGCACTCATGCACCGCATGTACGTTCTATTAGCAACAGGCCACGCAGGCTTGGTATAGATGCTTTGAAATATTGGTTCCAATGATTGTTTTTTCCAAAAAGTTCGTTAGGACGCCAATATTTAGCATTGATTTAAAAAAAAACCGACGCGCACTTTCAATATTTTGTTAATGGTTTGTTTTTTTGGTATTGCACTGTTGTATTTTATTAGATTCTGATATGGCTGAATGGATATTCTAAAAATGTTTATCGTTTTATCGTTTTTAGTCACTTTAATTGCACAAACACATTGACATAAGAGTACCTATTGTTCACAGTTCACAACTTTAAATCATTATAACAAAGTTCTCTGTGTGAGTTCGATGAAGATAACGATTTCACGGTATATTTACACTGTCTAGATAATTATTACACTACACTTAACACGAAATTTACGCTTTTAATATTTTTAAGACCTAATTTATACGGAGCGCGCTGTTTACGTGACGGCAACGCCATCTCTCCACCCTCGCCATCTCTCCACAGTAGATTATTAATTCGTTTGTGTTCTAATAGGCTCTGATTTTCGTTTGATCTTCTCAATAAAAGCCAGGTGCTGATTTTGATCAGCTTTGAAAATCCCTAGGTACGAAACTAAATGGGGAATCTAAGACGAACACAAACGATCGTTCACTACTAGGTAATTAAAACGTCGTTTTCAGATTCTCTTAGTTACTAGATATTAAGTTTAGCCTCGGGGTCCTAATTCTTCACTGTTGATTATTTCTCGACAAAGAAAATACAGTGAGATGTACTAAAAAGACGTACCTACGAATGTGGCTGGGTGTATATTTTATCTAAAGTTTAGCCCGAAGACATGTCACGGCGACATTTTAATTTAAGAAAACACTCATTGAAGTACCGAGACGGATAGCATTATTTTTGTCTTAATTTTAGTTTGGGTGAAATGCAATGTTAATGTTTTAGACCGTCTGTATCATACGAGGAGATTGAAGAGAAAGTCGCGATCAGTTATACTTTTTGTGGTTATTCAAACTTCGTTTTAAATACTGTTCTAATCAGCTTGCACTACAAAGTAGTTGTTACGTCAGTCACAGCGGGGCGAATAGTGCGAAATGAGTGGTTTTTATTGAATTGTAGCCTAATAAATCATTAGATCAAAATACCAATTGTACACTTTGTGAAGAAAATAGCGACAAACTTTGTGTGTTTAAAAAACTTAAACTTAATGCCGTTCAGGAGTAGTTCCGAAATTTCAAAGAAAAAATGCTTTACTTTGAACATTTTTTTCACACAGTAATAACAAAGTTCTATTTCAAATGTACAAATTAAAGTTTAAAGTGTAATAAGCAACACATTTTTTTTTTCTCTATCTACTCATCAAAGAGGAATTACACGGAAAAAACCTCTCGTTAGTAGATACCGCCCCCTTAAGGAAAGTAAGTAAGTCGTCGCGAATTACGATATAAGTTTATCCTTCAGAGGTTTTTTTCTGTAAGTCGGAGACTTAAAACGTCATTAAAAAACACTTCTTTCAAATCCAGCGATATTACAAAAAAGCATGCGGGGCAGTTTTTGGGGACAACCGATAGATAGGTGTGAAAACTAAGTAACCTAAAGGGTCTAAAACACCTCTTAACGAAGCCGAAAAGCACTTTTTCTCCTCGTCATTCTGATAATTTTTTTGTTCTACACCATACCTGGGAACCTTCTAGTTACGGAGATATTGGGGTCAAAGTTACAACTTTTTGACAAGTTTTTTTAAATACAAGTTTTTGTTGTAAGATTTTCATCTTAAATACCTCCACAAACCCCGTACTATGCAATCCATCCATCAGCACAATGTTTTAATTGCGTTCCATTGAGTTATACCACAAAACGTGATTTTTCACCCAAAAAAGAAAAGTCGTTTCCCAGCAATAATTTTTGCGTAAAGTTACTTAGTTTGATGAACAGAATGCTTGGTTTACGGCTTCGTGATGAGGTGGTACACCCTGTATATCTGCTATGCGTTGTGACCCGCGCACTTCGATGTAGCGCTATGCCGTAGATGATCGGCTACGAGTGTTACGAAGCGATAGGTGACGGTCACGCGAGTTCCATGATTTTTGTTCACCCAAAAAGTGCTAAACGCACCCAAAGAAGATTTCACTTCAAAAATCATAACGCGAAGCGAATTAACAAAAACTATATCGCCTGAGTGACTCCAGTTTTAGCGGCTAGAGGCGTTGGCGTTTTCATTTCAACCGTCCGCTGTTCCACGGCTCATTGTAATATTTAATACCACTTGCAGATTAAAGTTCGCAACTCCCAAAAGAGTACGGTTTGTGCTGTTCTCGTTTATTAATGGAAAATGCAATATCCGAAATAAAAGCTTTTAGATGGAGGAGCTTTGTTGAACTATGAGATGTGATTTAAATAATAATGGAGATAGCACCACACTTGAAAACCTCCCTTTATTTTATTGTTAAATTTTGTTAACTTTAACGATTAACCAAGTGACTGACTGTATTATTCATTGTTTACCTACTGGCTAAATATTAACAGCTTAGTACTGTTTAAACTTTCAAATGCATTAAGTTACAAGCTGTTATTTAGAAATTACAAACAGAGAATTCAATTTTATTCAGTTGTATGAATAGACCCACTGCGCTTTAGATACTTACAGACACAATTCCAACGGAAAATTAATAACAAATACTACAAAAGATGCATCATTCAGCATTCAGTCAATCACCGACCAACACCACAGAGCGCAACTCTTTTAAAAAACCTAAAAGAACGCTCATCAAATATTCACCCCGCTGTTGTGCCACAAATCCTTGGCCCCCATTTCAGGTGTGAATAACGCTGGCCAGTGCAGCTCGTTTGATTGTTTATTTAAGCTTTTCCTTGTATACTTTATGCGCCGCAGTTACTTGCACAGGGTTGCATTTGTGAAGGCTAGTGTGTTGTGACGTCACAGTACTGTTGGATGTTTATTTGTGAAGGTTTTGGAGGTGAGGTTTGGTGTTTCTGGGATGGAATCGGAAGTTGAAAATGTTGATGTCAATTTGCAAAATATGTAGAGAAAAAAAAACAAAGAAAATTGTGTTTATTTGGCATTAAAATACCTATAAAATTTTACAAAATAGGTACTTAAAAACAAACAACTTATAATGTCAAAAGGAATGAAATAGCCTTTATAATACTACAGAAGTAAAGCGAGAGCTGGGTTTATCCTAGTTGTAAACGTCCCTTTGCTTATTGGCCTTGTTTACTTCCGTCTCCTGCTGATGTGAAGGGAAGTGGAAATTATGTTTTTCCTAAACCTATTATTTTCTGATTAAGTTTGTTGCGGGATCCAATCCGGATCAGCACTGAGAGAATATAGCTCGACGAATTGCCGAACTTCATTGTCTCAGCGCTTTTCTGTTGGTTGCCAATGTTGATTCTGGCTTTCAGGAGTTGCAGTGGTTTGAGAATAGTGTGGAGGGCTTGTCTGTAAAGATAAGATTCGTATGAACTTATATTGTCACTTACGGGATATCTTCCGAGCGCAAAAGACCAAGAAAGAGGGTAGACAGATTTGTCTCCAGTCAACCCGCGATCATGGCGCTTGCAACAGCGTCGAAATATCGGGAGCTTAAAACAATAAATAATCACGGAAGATATCCCGTAAGTGACAATATAAGTTTAGTTTTAAACCGTGAAAGTTTCATATGATTTTATTACTATTATTTTTATAGCTTGCGGTTCGAGCTTATTAAGGTGTCAGAATTTTTATGCCGCCCACGGCCCTCTGATTTGGCTTATTAATAAACAAATGCATTTTTTATAGAGTACCTTCCTACACCAATGTACATGTAGCTACATCCTACACAGTTCCTACTCCTTCGTAGCTTCTAATGAAAGCACTAGTTTCGAGTCTTATGTCAAAGGAAAGCTATCGATTCTCTTAATGAGGAGCAAGGCTTCTCTTGCGCTATGAATATACTACAGAGCGTTTGTCTACCTCTTTGTTACTAAATTCCGTAGCAGTTACTTGAAAACGTGTAGATACATACATGAATGGAACGTCTTGGAAAATTGTGATACCGTTGTCTCTGTACACCGTGATCTGTTTCGATTTTGTTTTTTTTTTATTCATGTTGCCACGGATATCGTGATCAGTGGGTAACACGATAACGAGGAAAACGGATAACGGTATCAGTGGATACAACTCGCCGTGATCCGTGGCTACCGTGATCTGATAATGTGATCGGTGGAGACAAACCCGTTATATCTTACTACTATTATAAATGCGAACGTTTGTGGGATGTATGTGTGGATGTTTGTTACTTTTTGACGCAAAAACTGCTGGATGATTTGGATGAAATTTGGCACTCAGATGATATAACAACAATGAACACTTAAGATACTTTGTATCACGGAATCATCAACACGTAGGACAGTTTTGTTTGCATAATTGTGTAAAGCTAGATGTAAGTTTAATGAATATAATATATATATATTTTTTTTTATAATTAGTTTTCTACCGCAGAAGGTGGGGGTCCGCGCTCTTATTTACATTTTAGTAATTGTTTGATTGATTTAAAAAAAAAATTAAAACTACGATCGTGCTCCATCATTGGACACGTTATATTAAACTAAGCTTATTATTAGTAACTTAAGATCTACGGGAGATAAAATATAATATTTAATGTGTAATAAATTCTCTGCAATATTAATTAGTTAGTTAGTTATTAGTTTTAAGTTATCTTGCTACGCCCTAACAGGGTCATGCACTCACTAGTTTTAAGCGTGAAATTGGTTGTGTACAAAACAAATAAATAAATAGTCAATTACCTAGCGCTGTGAAGTTTTTTTTTAAATGTTACAGCACCAGCAGCCTTTTAGTCACGTGCAGGATATTTTTTTTTCACTATGTTTACTTTTTATTAGTTATAATCATAATTCAACAATTTTTTTGCGTGTTTTGTCCTGTCGGAGTACGGTTGCCAATTTTTTACAAGAAATAAAATATATCCAGGTCTATGAAGAATATTAAACAGTATTTTAGAAAACTGAACAGTATTTTTTAGCTTCTCGCACAACTTGTTAATTTACAATCTTTTTTAAAAACTTCGTACGCCTCACCACAATTATAACAGAAATTACAATAAATGAGGAGCTCATTTTTTATTAAATTTATAGATCCTTTATTTCTATCCTCCCGCCACTTAGCATTCATTACTGAAAAAAACTCTTTCAGTATATGCTGAGGTGGCGAAAGGAGAATTTTTTTTTTGTTCGGAGATTAGGCCACCCACATAAATTGTAGCATTTAATAATGAAACGTGCATTGATTTCTTCCTTATAACCTCTAGATTACAGTTGTTAAACTAGCTAAGCCTTGTCTAACCGGAATTAATGCGAAAAATCTTTTTAACGATCCGTGCCACGTTGATTGTTTAAACCATCTATACGATTTTAGTGTAAACCTTTCAAAAGAGCATTACAAATGCTCACAGTATACTAATATTTATTTTGATGTTCTATTCTGATTCTATTATAATTATAGCAGATATGATTACCAACGGGTAAGTACCGTACTTTTTTTAGTAAACGGAAATAACACCCCTATTCACGTAAGTATTTTCTGCCAAATAACATTGACCACAACATGAATGATTTGACTCGCAACAAAATATCAGAACATTATAGCTTATTTATTATGATTTCAAGAGACCGGTTTCATTACTATGTAATATTTCGTTTAATACTATATTAAAATGGTTACTTTTTTTTGGTGTAATATGAACAATAAATGCAACGACCAGGTGGGCCCAAAAAAAATTGTCTCCTTTGTGTAAGCTTCTAATTATAACACATAATAATGTGTTTGCATTTTGATGCTGAAAACAGTATTTTGTATACCTACTTTATTTTTGTTCAACAGTAAGAAGCATAATTTAGTTAAAAACAGTATAATAAAACAGTATAGTTGGCAACCCTATGTCGGAGTAATAAATGCTTTTTCTTTCTTCTTCTTTACCGAACCTCACACGGACGAAGTCGCGGGCGTCTGTTAGTAATATAATAGCAACAAACAAGTTGTTTATTATATTCTGAAATTTTTAGTAAGGAGTTATTTTACTTGAAACTCTATGGTTTCTTTCTAATTAAAAAGTAGCCAGAGTTTGTACCGAGAAACGATACCTTTTTCATAATTATGTTGGTATTGATTAATATATTTACAAATTTGGCAACCAACCCGGGTAGGATAGAAGACGATAACCCGTAAGCCGTTGGTGGAAACAGTCAGCAGAAAAAGTTCAATAATTAAAATTGAAGTTATATTCACTTGAACTTATTCATTAATCCCCGACACAAAAACCAAGGGGTGTTATAAGTTCGCATTGAGCTAAGTAACATTATTATATATCTATGTAAGTTTGTGTGTGTCTGTCTGTGGCATCGTAGATTCCAAACGGATGAACCGATTTTGATTTTTATTCGTTTGTTTGAAAGCTGAATTAGTCGGGAGTGTTCTTAGCTATGTTTGAAGAAAATCGGTCTACGATGGGCTCCGCCACAAAATGGCGGATCACATATTTTTTCACAATTCCCTCAATATGTGTATCAAATGAAAGGGCTTGACTAGTAGAATAATATACACTATGATAAATTTAAAATACAAGATGGCCGCCACCACAGAATGGCGAATAAATGACATTTTTTTCACAACTCCTTGTATATATAATAGGTATCAAATAAAAGGGGTTCACTAGTATAATAATGTCCACTAAGTATATTGAAAGGGAACGAGAAATACCTACTAACTTACGAAATGAGATGAGGAATTTGAGTGGAGTGATGATTGGTTCCTAGTACCTATATACCTAACGAATTATTTTTCATTTAATTTTTAGTGTGGGTTTTTTTTAATTTTAAATTTAATATTACATGTTTTTAATTTATATTGCACTAAATTTTATTTAAAATCACGGGGTAATATATTTAAGATAATAGGCTAGTTTTCACCATCAATAAATTGCAAAACTAATTAGTCCGTCAGTTAGAGTATTGGAAAATAATGGACACGTATTTTTTGTTTTTGTAAATCACTGAGTACTGACAAAGATAAAACGCATTAAACTCGGGAGTGGGGGCTCGTGACGTCACAACGCACTAAAAACTATAGCACGGCGTGACGTATTGCGAATTTTAAAAGCGTCGTATCTTCGTCAATTTTGGTTTATGTAACAAAAGAAAAAATACGGGTCAAATATTTTTTTATAATCTAACTGACGGACTAATTAGATGTTTTTAGGACACAAGCCTATTAATAATAACATCACGCATTTTACCCCTAAAGGGTTCGATAGAGATGTGTCTAATAGTACCTACACCTACATTTCGACAGTTACCTTTGCCATCAACCGGTCCAAATGCTGACTCCGTGGTTTGTTTTGAGAAATGCCTCTTGGAAAAACCTAATAACTCTAATAACCTGGGAACCGAACCCAGGACCTTTTTCTCAGAAGTTGGGCTTGCGATCACTCGACCTAACAATTCAAGATATTTCTTCCGTCTATAATGCTGTGAATACTGCGTAACGGGAGTCTTAAGCATAATATACATGAAATGAAATGAAATGAAAAAAAATGAAAAATGTTTATTTGTCTCAAAACAGTTACATGGAGTATTTACATGAGACATCCCCAGTAGGTAATTGATAATACCTGTGTTGGGGGTATCTCGCTCTTTCCCTTAATATTAATAGTATTGAGAGTAATGCACAAGTTATTACAAAATTGACTAAAAAAAAAGTAACAGTAAATGACTTATAAACTAATTAGCAGCTCTTTGTGTAATTGTAGTTGTATGCCTATGTGAAACTGTATGTGCGCATTTGTTCTTAAACAGGGTTTGTAATGATGACTATGTGTGTGTGTGTTTGTGTGTGTATGTGTGTGTGTGTGTGTGTTTGTGTGGGTGAAAGTGTATATCTTTGAAGTGCCGACATTGCATACATTATACCAGATATTGCTTTGCATCCTGGCTTTTTTCGCGATTACGAAGGTGGTCCCATGGAGAAAGTTGTTCAGTTTGATAGCACACCCTTGAATTTGACCAGCTCCCGTATTCACAAACGCACGGAATGAATTTCGATTCGACAAGTCGTATGTCTATCCTTTTTTGGCATAAAGAAAACGAGCGAGATAGACATACGAGTTCCCGAATCAAAATCGAATCGAAGCGTTGTGAGTACGGGGTCAGGCGGCAAAGCGACACTATGTATACAGGGTGTAAAAAGACTCTAACGAAGTCGAATAGCAGCTCTCCCTATCATTGCGATATTGTTTTTGTTCTAAACCATACCTGAGAACCTTCTAGTTACGGAGTATTGGGGGTCAAAGTTACAACTTTTTGTCATTTTTTTTAATACACCTCCACGAGCCCCATACTATTCAATCTATACATCAGCACAATGTTTTGAGTGCGTCACATTGCGATCTATTACAAAACATGATTTTTCACCCCAAAAAATCGTCGTTTCCCAGCAATATTTTTTTCGTAAAGTTACTTAGTTTGATGTATGTAGGAAGAGAATATCTTTTAGATCGTCGTAGGAGTTGCCAAAGGATCTAAAGTTTATTGTACCATACGATTCATTAAATTACTACAAACGATGATCGTTTTTCGCATGATTGGCTTTCCGATTGCAAAGGAAGGCACAGTTACGTAAAACTGTCTGGGATAATGTAGAAATGACTACGTAGATGCAATAAAATGTCGTTCGAGGGACTGGCAGCCGTGGGCGGGCACCTGAAATTCAGCGTCAGAGGCACGGTTAGCATGAACGCGCGACGTAAAATATTCAAAACAAATCAAAGCATTTATTTCAAGTAGGCCAGTTACAGGCACTTTTGAATTGTCGAAACAAAGATGAAAATTTAATGTACTTAAAATAGTACTAGTCACAAGACATAAAAAACTGTGAAAGTACAATGTAGTTGCCCATTCCCAAACGTAGATCTCTATGGAGAAGAACGGGAAAGAACCATAAATATATTGACTAACCATCAACGTTTCAGCTGTCGCTGCCAAATTATTTTATGCGTAGAAATATGCATAAGAAGGGTATACTAAACCTTTCAACGAAGTCGAAGGCTCTTGTCCCGTCATTACGATTTTCTTTTTGAACTAGACCAAACCTGGGAATCTTCTAGTTACGGAGACATTGGGGGCAAAGTTACAACTTTTGACAAGTTTTTTAAAATACAAGTTTTTAATGTAAGATTTCTACTTTAAACAACACTACGACCTTCGAACTATTCAATCCATCCATCAACACAATGTTTTGAGTGCGTTACATTGCGTTCTACCACGAAACATGATTTTCACCCAAAAAAAAGTCGTTTCCAAGCAAACATCCACGAGCCCCTAAGTCCATTAAGTTACTTAGTTTTATGCACAGAATGCTTGGTTGACGGGTTCGAGATGAGATTGTTTACACTCTGTATTATAACTAATATTGCATAATACTAGCTTATAAGTACCCGCAGCTTCGCTCGCTTTCAGTTGGAAATTGCCCACGGGATAGTACTTCCGGGGTAAACTCAATTTTGTAAGGTAGATTTAGGAAAGTTCGGACTGTAGGTACGTGTACTGTACTTGCCGAAATAGTTTGCACTATATAATATTTAAAGACATTTGGTACTCTTATTTTTGTCTAAGTACATCATAATTTCCTTTTTTAACGAGCAGGGTTAAGCTAGAAGTTAGAGGAAATGTTATAAACATCGAACGAGGAGTCAGACAAGGAGATCCTTTGTCACCAAAGCTTTTCATTGCAGTGTTTGAAAATATATTTCGAAAATTAGATTGGTCTAAGAAGGGAGTGCAAGTCAATGGATCGTCCATTGACTTGCACTCCCTTCTTAGACCGGTCTTCTTAGATCAGTATTTGATACATGTCTTTTACCATGCTTACTGTACGGTTGCCAAACTTGGGTTTATACCAATAAAATAAAACAAAAAATTAAATGTACCCAAACGGCTATGGAAAGGAGCATGTTGAAGCTCAGGAAAATAGACAAAGTAAAGAATAAACATATCATAAAACATATAAAAACGGGTATTTATCGCGAATTTACCTTTAATTTAAGCCCGACGTTTCGACCGGATTGCACCAGCCGCGATAAATACCCGTTTTTATATGTTTTATGATGTGTTCTGATCGTGAAAGTTTAAAAAAGACAAGAATAAACATATTAGACAAAAAACAAAAATAACTGATGCTCTCACACATGCACTTAGACTAAAATGGAGGTGGACTGGGCACATCACACATTACGCTGATAAAAGATGGACCATTGAAAACACGCGATGGAAAGGTCCACAGGGAAAGAGGAATGCTGGCAGACCTATAAGACGGTGGGCTGATGACATTATCCAGGTATCAGGAAACAACTGGACGAATACAGGCAACGACAGGGATTTGTGAAAAGAGCTGGAGGAGGCCTTTACCCAAAAAGGGGTCCATATTTCAAATAAATAAAATAAATAAATAAATATCGCTGGACATTAACACACAGCGCCACCTAGTGCCACACTAAGCAAGGCTTGTGTCGTGGACACTAGATAGTTGATATACTACATATATACTTTTTTGTTTGTAAATACATACTTATTATACATATAAACATCCATGACTCGGAAACAAATGTCCGTGCTCATCACACAAACATTTGCACCTACCGGGATTCGAACCCAGGACCCTAAGAACGTAAGGCAAAGGAAGAAGACTAACTACACTAACAATATACAATAAGTAAAACTAAATAAATTAAATACTAACACCATGTAATCTTTCATAGAAATATGGAATAAATGGCTTTTTATATTTTTTTTATTACATCATCATTTTCTATCAAAAACGGATTTTATTTCATCAAGACCATCATCCCTGCCTACTACCTACAAATGCAAGAAATAGATTGTAATTTAACTAGTTAACTATCAGCTCAAAGCCAAGTTTTAAAAACAGCAGAAGCTCCTGTAGCCCAACTTCAAATTAAATTCAGTCAAACTTATAGTTTTCAAAGTTTTGTCACTCGGCACTTCGCTGTCGCATCAAGATTATGACACAACTAACTTAATTCATTACGTAGGTACTACCTAGTGCACTGAGGGTTTACTCTCACCCTTATGATCTAAGTGGTAAGATTGAAATGTGGTCGAACCTGCTTCTTAATTTATTAACGAGGTGCAGTCTCAATGAAGTTAAAAGTTAAGCGTGGCTAGTAGATGTTAAAAGGGCTGTAAAATGTATTTCTTGTTGCTGAAAAAATGCTTTAATGCCTTTGTACAGGAGGCAGCTCGCCGGTGGTAATTAAACAAATATGGTTACCAACAATGTGGGACCGACGATCATACGTATAAGGCCAGTTTTCTATAACCACGGAACAGTAAGATTATCTAAAAACAGCTGTCACTGTGACATGTTCCCATACAAAAATGTGTTAAACAGCTGCTTTTAGATAATCGTCCGTCATCTTTTTGGTGAACATAGACCTAAAAACAGGTTCCGTGTCTATAACTTACTCACGATATAACTGTCAGTTAACATGCCACGTCTCGCAGCTATCGTTGTTTCTAAAAACAAAGTAAGCTAGACATATCCTATCATTATCATCGAGTCGTCATTTGATTCATGGAAAATCAAAGTAAGCTTTTCTGCGACGTTTCGTTTTTAATTAACCGTCTGTATGCAAAATGTCAAACAGACAGGGATAGCACCCTACTGATACCTGTGAGTAAGTTATTGAAAATGGCCGTAAGTCATTTATGTCATCCTTTTGTTTATGTAGCTTCCTAGATCACACTAAAACAGTTCCTGAAAAAATTATATCTGTTATTAGAAGGAAAAAATTTATTAATCTATGATAACATGGATCCGCGTAATCTCGTTATACTGAACCAGCCAGAACGTGAATCCACAAAAAAACGACAACATGCGTTTTTTTGTTTATTTAACTTTAGCTTAAACCAAAATCCCAGATACCAAAGGCTTCAAGCCTTGATTAGAAGCACAAATGCACGAACCTTTACAAGCGAGGGAAATTTTTGAAATGAATTCTTCTGTTGAGCACTTTATGGGTGAATAAAAATTATAGAAACTCGCGTGGACGTCACCTACCGGTTCGTAGCACTCGTAGCCGATTCGCTACGGCGTAGCACCACATAGGAGCAGATACAGATTACTGAGTTTTCACTTCCCCCAAAGATTGCCCCGCAAGTTTTTTTTAATATTCAAGTTAGGTTGCAAAGTGCCGAGCCGCACTTGGAGAAGAACGTGGTAGATTGCAAAGTATAACCGATCTTTTACGTCCTTTAAAAACAATTTTCTAAAAATCTCGTCAATTTATTTCAGCTTACCCAGTTAAACACAACAACGTATTGTTTTAATCCCGTTTAATCGCGATCCAATTAATGAAACCTCCATAAAATTGTAGCGCCTGTTAAACATAAAACTCCCAAAGGTACAGATTATACAGCCTATTTTACGTAGGTAGGGCTGTTTGCACGCACTTACCTATGTAATATTGAAAAGCACTGAATAAATGATAGCGAAAGAAGGTAGTACTTACTTGTGGCGCTTACTTCGGGCCCCAGAGACTCGAAGGCTTTGCCGAAACTCAGCTTAAGTAGTCGATCTGAATCTGAAACAAATAGTTTGGTTAAAAAACTTATTTCTGGGAACAGCGCCATCTATGTTTAGCTACCAAAGTACAGTAAAAACAAGGGCGGTAAGGACCGGTCGCCGCCGGTCGATGAGTAAAATTCAAAAGTTGGCAAGCTTACAGTCTAGAAAGTGTGATCGATTTCCGCTAGATGGCGTTGACTTAAAACTGACAAAACCAAGCTGGAGAATGTTTTCTTCATGGAAATATAATTTATTGTTTTATTGTAACTTTAGCAATTGATTTGAACAAATAAAAAACGATAAATGGCATTCAGTGTTTTCGATTCAGTATGACACGTAGTTTAATCTATCACACAAAAAAATTTGGGCGTCATTCAGTCCGAAGTTCTTTATTCATGAGTCCAATGTATATTACTATACTCTATGGAGCACTGCCTTTTGCTTGCTATGTGCATTCTTGACCTGTGGAAATATGTACTGGTACTACCTTCATTTTATTTCTTTCCACTTCACTGTGGAATTTTCTATCAGGCAGGTTTACGAGACATTTGAATCTTATGCAACAGTATCAGGTGAGACTTGCGATTCCAATCTAAATAAGCGGTACCAAGGGTTCGGCTGGCCAACCGCCAAAATTCCTATTCATAGTAGGTATATAGGTACAGGTACCTCTGTTGGCACTCGAAAATTTGACTGGAGCCGACGCATTTACGAGTCACTCGTTACGAATTCACTCCAATTTTTATTGAATAAATGGCTAGTAGAAAATAAATGGTGAATTGTACAATTGGACTGTGTGAAGGAGGGTATGGCTGGAAAGGAGGGACGGCTGAGAGGAGGAGTAATAGAAAGGTATGGTAGAAGAAGATATGCTGCGCTGATCACAGATAGGTTGGGATATGAGCTGGTGACTGCTGATGATGATGAATTATGACCGTGTACATCAAACTTCAGATTTATGATCTGCCTAGCACTTATCATCACTACATAAAGGGTGTAAAACACCTCTTCACGAAGCCGAAAAGCACTTGTTCTCCCTATCCTTGCGATCATTTTTTTGTTCTACACCATACCTGGGAACCTTCTAGTTACGGAGATATGGGGGGTCAAAGTTACAAGTTTTTGACAATATTTTTTTTATTTTAACCCAAGTTTTTTTGTAAGATTTTAGCACCTCCACGACCCCCGTAGGTATTATTCAATCCATCCATCAGCACAATGTTTTAAGTGCATTAAGTTCTACCACAAAACATAATTTATAACCTCAAAAAAAAAGGTTGTTTCCCAGCAATAATTTTTGCGTAAAGTTACTTAGTTTGATGTACAGAATGTTAACGGCTTTGTGATGAGATGGTTTACACCCTGTAAGCATTATAAAACAAAGTCTCCCGCCGCGTCTGTCTGTCCCTATGTATGCTTAGATCTTTAAAACTACGCAACAGATTTTGATGCGGGTTTTTTAATAGATAGAGTGATTCAAGAGGAAGGTTTTTGTATATAATTTTACGCGGGCGAAGCCGCGGGCATCGGCTAGTTACATCTAAACAAGGTTGGTAGAAAAATACCTAAATCTTTGCAAAAGAAAGACCCTACACCAAGTATACTAACTACTATCATCAAAAATGTCTACATTTACAACTATTTTTTTTAAGAACGTCATTCCAGTACAACAAAAATCACCTTGCTAATTTTAAATTATAGAAAAAACAAATCTTTTTGTAAGCAAAAAGATTAATTTCTTTTTTCTTAATTTGTAAGCAAATAAAACTTTCAAAATAACATGGAGGTAATTAATAACGTAATTTATACTTGATTCACTGGAATTTAAAAACCAACTATGGCCCGTCTGCCCATGTCATGTCAACACTCGCATAATACCTTTTAGAGGATGACATCATTCAATGTGTCAGTGTTACAACCGACCAACGAATAATTTATCGACTAAAGCTGCTTTCAGACTACGCTATATTATTGTGCTATATATACCTATGTAGTATAGCAAAATAGCAAGGCGTTCAAATTACGCGATATTATCGCAAGCATTTATTGTATATAGCAACAGCAAGCAAGAGTCTTGTGGTACGGCCGGGGGTGAGGAAGGAGGAACACGGCGGCGCGTGATATAGCACAGCATGAACTGAGCGCATCGCATTTATTTATAGCGTATAGTAAGCCAATAATATATAGTATAGTACAGTGTGAACGTGCCCATTACAATGTATGGTGTAATATTGTTGTGCGATGAGCTATATACTATATGCTATTATATTATAGCGTGGTCTGAAACCAGCTTCATAGATCGACTTCTACATAATATTGTAGAAACATCTATAACTCAGGTTTTGCTAAAACGATTTCGTAATGAGTGATTGAAATGATTGTTTTTTTTTATTCGAAAGCCCCCATTTTGCAGCACATTTATAATTGCAAGCCATGCCTTTCATTTTGGCAATTCAACAACATTCACAACGCTATTCAATTTGTCGTTCAGACGAATTTTGCATAGATATAAAGCAATGAATTAGGATTAGCCTTCAAATCCTTCACATTGTGCAGAAACAGAAAACGTTTTTACTCAAATGAGGTGTTGTTTTCGAATATATATTAAATAAATATAAATATTAAAAATATACATGTTAAAAAAATAAATATTAAAACAAAAATATTAAAAAAAAACATATACCTATTAAAAAACTTGCGGGGCAGTCTTTGGGGACTGCCGATGGAAGAGAAAATTAAGTAATCTATATCTGCTACGGGTTGTGCCCCGACCACGCGTAAGATGTGCTACGCCGTAGCGGATCGGCTACGAGTGCAACGAAGCCTTAGGTGACGGTCACGCTAGTTCCATGATTTTTGTCCACCCAAAAAGCGCTCAACGCGCCTAAAGCTATATAAGACAACAGTGATTACCCTACAAACCGCTATGACATAAACCTGCTTAGAGATCGAATACAACTGGCCGCTAACACGAACTGGATTTAGCACTCATGAAAAACATAGTGTGGTTTAGTCAATAAGAGTATCTCTCCACCCGCTCTAGGGTAAAAACATAGAGGTCACAAAATAGTTCGAATACAAACCAGCAGCAGTTGAATCAGGTGGTGGTTGAAACAGGAATGTAGCTGCGAACCCCTGCCCCGGTGTGGCCGAGTTGGCAGTGAACTGGATGACCAGCGCAGGACCTGTAGACAGCACCTCGTAGCCTGGAAAATATAAGGGTTTCATTAGTCCTACACGTAGGTATAAACAATCCATAACACTAGGATCTGGCGAAGATGGAGAAATGAGTTTTGAGGAATATGACTGAACTTCATAAGAAACTATGTGTTAATCAAGTTTATAAACTATGTGTGTACTAAATTTCATATTAAACTGTTCTATAGTTAAATAGTAATAAACATACGCCATCCATCCATCCATGCTCACAAACTTTCTCATTTATAATATTACTAGCTTTCGCTCGTGGTTTCGCTCCCGTTTTGTATGGAAATTAACACACGTATTAAATGTAGCACTTCGGGATAGTGTAGTTTTCCGTTATTGAAAGTATTTTCGGAAGCCGATCATAGTTCCTCAGAAATTTCGTGACAAAAGTTTGTAAACAAATTTCACCTCTTTATTATAATATTAGTATTAGTTTATTAGTATTAATTAATAGGAAGTAAGATTTTATGAATTTCAAAAATGTTTGTTTATTTTTAAATTAGATATTGATTAGATTGTAAATATTAAGAAGTTTATTTGGAAACCTTATAAATCTCCAAATAGTACGTGTCTATATGATATAGGTAATGGATTAATGATGATTACTAAACTGATTCACCACAGTACAATCTAACCGCAGCCGCATGAAAAGACGAATTCGCAATAGCACTCCACAGAGACTGAAAGCTTCTGAGTAGGAACTTAGAAGATAGTTGAAAGGGTACCCTTTAATCCATTTCCCAAGTTATAAACCCCAATTTCAATTTTGGAGACCAAATAGCTGTGACCGACTTCCAACGTAAACTTCAATGAATCTCCGATAGTGCACTCTAATATGTATTAACGGTTTACAGTCCCCGAGCCATGAAAAGTTAAACTGAAAATCTATCACCCGGTAAATCCCCCAATACCGTTCGGGATTCAACACAACTCTTTTGGCGCGGAGCTAAAATAAAATTTCCATTCCAGTAAGATTCCGTTCGAAATTCAACAAAAGAATGGCGTTACTGATTTTCAAAACGTCACGAAATTTCGGATTTGGCATCAAAGGAACTCCGTGGCACAGTCGAAATTTGAGAGACGAAATTCTCTTACGACACGTCACTTCCGTGTTATACACTTCATACATTTGTTATATTATATAACACGGAAACAGATGTAACATGTACTGAATAACATTTCGGATCCTCCATTGTTACAGAGGGTTTTTGAAGAGGGGTTGTATTGAAAAGATGAGCGCACTAAGGGTTGAAAGATCTTCATTGTTGCTGACTTTCGGGTTCAGTAAATCCTGTGCAAAAAAGCTTAATGAAAAGGAATAAGAAGATCGGATTAGTATCTACAGAAGTTAGTAAGTAGATAAGATCTTTATTACTTATGTGTTTGGTATATTATCTAATGTTCGTGGGTCAGGGGTTCTTAGGATAGAAACGGCTCAGATTAAACGTTAATATAGTGATTAGTTTGTTTTATTATGCTCTTCTACGAACTGACTTGAGATCTGTTTCGTTATCGTTTATCTTGAATCCAAAGAGATTCTATCAATGTCCATAATGATTGATTCGGGAAATCATAATGCTTTTTTTTATTCACACGTTTGGGGAGGTATGTTTCTGGCAGTAGACGTTTCTCGACTGAAATAATAAATGATTGTTCGAGTCTCTTCTATAATTCAAAACGGGTTTTTCGTCGTATCAGTTTTAGTGTACATGATACAGATTGATTGGTTACACGTCGGTAATATTTTAAAAGAGGAGTAACTTTTACCATGGACGAACCACGAAATATGATTTAAAAAAATCTGCTGTTAACAACATTTTTTCCTATCATAATCATATCATCATCATCATCTGCCTAGCCTTTTCCCAACTATGTTGGGGTCAGCTTCCAGTCTAACCGGATGCAGCTGAATACCAGTATTTTACATGGAGCGACTGCCTATCTGACCTCCACAACCCGGTTAATACTGGAAAATACGATACCACTTGGTAAGACTGGTTGGCAGACTTTTTGGGCCACTGATTACCGGTAACGACTGTCCAGGATAGACAAATGACAGCCAGGACCAACAGCTTAACGTGCTTTCTGAGGCACGGAGGAAACTCGGTATGTAAGGGTGGTAACCCATCCTGCCGGGGTTGCGGGCCTGTTCGAAAGAGATACCGCGGCCCCGGAACATAAAGGGCGAGGAACGAACATGGATGGGTTTTAGTCAGTGAAAGTCTGACACTCCCTCCCGCTCCGCCCAGAGTGGGAGAAGTCATTTGATGATTTCCCATCCGAAAAAAAGGGTGGTAACCCATCCACAGACCAACCTAGGTAAGCGCGGCTTAACCTAACAATCGACCCGAGCGTGCTGTTATTATTTAGCCACGAGCTCCTCAGTTTTTCGCTTTAAGCAACCTATATTTTGAGTTTGGAACAGCTGATATTTTTCGCTTTAAGCAACCTATATTTTGAGTTTGGAACAGCTGATATTTTTCGCTTTAAGCAACCTATATTTTGAGTATGGAACAGCTGATATTCTTTTCGCAATGTCATGGTTAGTCACGTGCTACAAATTACCCGGTAGAATTCCGTTGCACCTCTTACGTTAGTGTCCTTCGACCATTAATGAAGTGACTCACTATGCTTGTTAAGCCTACAAAAGAAGTATGAGTATCACGCCATATAAAGGGTGTAAATAGAATCTTAATGAATCTGAAAGGCACTTGTTCTCCTCGTCACTGCGATATTTCGTTGTTCTAGACCATACCTGGGAACCTTCTAGTTACAGAGATATTGGGGGTCAAAGTTTTCACCTTTTCACAGGTTTTTTTTTTAAATACAAATTACCCGGTAGAATTCTGATGCACCTTTTACGTTAATGTTTTTCGATCATAAACGAACTGACTCACTTTGTTATAATTTTACTTTAAGGCGATTACATGAGCTAAACGCGAGTTTTATAATGACTAAAAGTAAGTGATTCAGTGCTATAAATAAAACCAGAAAAATATGTGATATTCTTCAGCATATTATGCTAGTATGATAGGTACTGTTTTGAAAACATTACACAACTTATCATTCTCTAAAAAAATATTTCAACCAAAAAAAAAACAAACTAATATACATGCGATCATTCTGATTTTTCGGCGAATAATTCTACAAGCAATATATTAGCATTATAGTGTTTTAGTTTTTTAGTCCAATCAATACCGACCACTCATTTCGCACTACGAGTATTTGGCCCGCAGTGACTGACGTAACAACCACTTTGTAGTGCAAGCTGATTAGAACTTTATCCTAACAGCATTTCAAACGAAGTTTGAACCACCACAAATAGAGTTGCTAATTTAGCTCATCTAGTCACCTTAAATACGTCAATGACCAGTTTACAATGCATCCATTAACACAATGTATTGAATGCGTTACATTGAGTTTTATGATAAAATGTGATTTATCACCCCCGAAAAAACTTTTTGCGCAGAGTTACTCAGTGTGATGCACAGAATGCTTGGTTGACGGCTTCGTGAAGAATCTGTTTATACTCTGTATTGTATTGTCTGGTCCCCGCAACTCCACGTCTAAGCGCGTATTTTGCGTATGGGCTACAATCCACCACGAGGGCCCAGTGCGGGTTGGTTGTCTTTGAATTTTTGGTTCTAGGACATCGCGTTTTCATCACCATGTTTTCCTTTTACCCTGTATATTGTTCTGTATGTTATTCCCAATAGGTAATTGCGCCATCAGATATATCTTAAGTGTTAAGATTCTGCATGAGTAACACGTACCGATAAGGGTTCGAGGTCCAGTTTACATACCGCTTATGTCAAGAGTAAATGTTGTTTGATAGCTTATCGCCGCTTATGTTTATTAACAGTTTCTTACTTAGATAATTATTTAAACAAATAATTGTTTAGGCACGTTATTTTGAGGTCGAGAGGGTGACAAATCCTTTTCGAAGCAAACAGTTGTTGGTGTGTGTAGTGTAGTGTTATTGATTTTGTGTTAGCTAATTTGGTAACGCATGATGAACTTTGTATGAAGTATAGGCATCTGTTTATAGGCAGGTTTAAAATAGGTGGCTATTCAATGTTGCCTTAGTCACGTGACCAGGACACGATACATAAATATTGTACACCTTAAAGATCAATCAATAATCATAAGAACAGATACTTTACCTGTGACAAACAATAAATGAGTTTGAATTTGTATTTGAATTTGATAGGCTGTAAACAGAGAAGAATCATCATCATCATCATCATCATCAGCCTATAACGTTCCCACTGCTGGGACACGGCCTCCTCTCAATGAGAGGGAATGGGCTATATAATCCACCACGCGGGCCCAGTGCGGATTGGTAGATGTCACATGTCTTCGAATTTTTGGTTCTAGGACATGCCAGTTTCCTCACGATGTTTTCCTTCGCCGTTTTGAGAGCAGATGGAAGCAGAGGTGATGAAATAAATTACACAAAGTAATGCGCCTGTCTGGGTTCGAACCCACGACTTACTGTTCGTAAGTCGGGGCCGCCACCACTGGGCCACCGCTGCTCTCGAGAAGAATAAGAGAAGGAAATGTTGATGGATGGAGAGGGAGAGCGAGCTAGTTTTTTTTTTATGATGGGTAATCATCAAATGACTTCTCCCACTCTGGGCGGAGCGGGAGGGAGTGTCAGACTTTTACTGACTAAAACCCATCCATGTTCCTTCCTCGCCCTTTACGTTCCGGGGCCGCGGTATCTCTTTCGAACAGTCCCGCAACCCCGGCAGGATATAAAAGATACCTAAAGGTGTAAAATGCATTTGCGTGACGGTTGACAAGGGAGGATAGAAGAATATAAAACTTGTTGCGCCGACCACAAGGAACATAGGAAAAGGGCAGGAAGACGACGACTTTAGCGGACTTAAAATGGCTTTGCAATGTTATGGTTACGTTTTCAAAATTCACAGGAAACTATGTTTTGTTATTGAGAGAAGAAAGAAAAGACAAATAATAAAAACTGCTTTTTTTAAATTATAATTAGTTTTCTACCGCAGACGTGGCGGTCCGCGCTCTTATTTACATTTATTAATTGTTTGCCTGATTAAAAAAAAAAAATAACTACGATCGTGTTGCATGAGTTGCATCATTGGACATTATTCTTTGTCTTTAAGGGGCCGGCGGAGCGTGCGTCGTTCATACAAACGTAGTACCAAAATAATTCGTAAACCAAACATATTCTTAAGAAAGTGTGTATTTATTTCGATTGGATTACATGATATCTAGGTTCCCAAATATATATTTTGAAAGGACAATGATATTTAGACGAGATATGAGGTATTTAAAATTTCTATAGAAAACTTATTTTTCTCATAACTCTTTTTTAAATCAATTTCCATTCATCTATATATATAAAGGAGAAGTCCACTCACTGACCACTCATCACGAAATCTCGGAAACTACTGGGCCGTAAGGACTCAAATTTGACACAAGCACTCTCTAGGGGGTGCAGGCGCGTACTAAGAAAGGATTTTTTAAAATTCGCACCCCAAGGGGTTGAAAAGGGGTGTCAAAGTTTGTATGAAAGTCCTATGTTTTTAAAGTTAGAGATATGAATGTAAAGCCTGAATGTTCCTTTTGGCTTCTAGGTGCTCACTAAGAAAAGGTTTTACGAAATTCGGCCCTTAAGGGTACAAAAAAGGGTTTTTAATCTATATATAAAGGAGAAGTCCACTCACTGACCACTCATCACGAAATCTCGGAAACTACTGGGCCGTAAGGACTCAAATTTGGCACAAGCACTCTCTAGGGGGTGCAGGCGCGTACTAAGAAAGGATTTTTTAAAATTCGCACCCCAAGGGGTTGAAAAGGGGTGTCAAAGTTTGTATGAAAGTCCTATGTTTTTAAAGTTAGAGACATGAATGTGGGCTTGAATGTTCCTTTCGGCTTCTAGGTGCTTATTAAGAAAAGGTTTTAAGAAATTCAGCTCTTAAGGGTATAAATAAGGGTGTTTAATGTTTGTATGGAAAAAGTTAATAATCCAAATTGAATCTTACGTCAACGCGTTAGTGCATACTTTACATTGAAATTAGAATTCGGAAACCGATATAGATCCAAATTGCATTTTACGACAACGCGTTAATGCATATTTTACATTGAAATAAGAATTTGGAAGTTCCTTGAGGTTTATCTTCAGTTTTTAAGCGGAATTTCTAGGTGGCCAGTATGTTTCAGTGATATGCAGACGTCTGCTGAAAGGTATTGCAATGAGGTTCTATAACGTTTTAAAGTTTTTATTCCAATTTCTATGTGGCCAGTATTTTTCAGTATGCAGGCGTCTGCGGAAAGGTAAGAAAAAAACGTTTCAAAAAACGAACTCAAGCGATACACGATCAAGCTCATTTCTATTCTGCGATATTTTGCTGTAGGTACTATCTAATTTGCGTTGAAATATTTGACATCATCGTTGTTTGGTTTGTCTTCGTTTTGGTATGTTTCAAAATTGGAGGATAATCATTTTACTGTGTTCTTACCTATTTCCTGGTTGGAATTTTGTTATGTCTATTTCTTTACGAATTACTTATTGTGTATTTCACACTTAGCTTTGGTGTTACTATAATAGGTTTTTTAGTATTAATCGTTCTTACTAGAAAAGGTGTCCTTGAATACCTATGTTCGTATTTTAATTTTTACTCTATCCTATTTAGTGCATCACTCATGGCAGCGGGAGACTTATTGCCATTTGAGTTCCAGGTGTTTCAAACCTTCAAGGGACAAACAGGGAGTAAAAATAATCCGATTCTCAGGAAACTTCAATGAAGGTCATTTTGATGTTTTAATTCCGTTGGCCAATTTGAATGTGAAAGCGCGTTTTTTACGTATGGGCAAATCCACCACGCGGGCCCAGTGCGGTTTGGCAGATGTCACATGTCTTCGAATTTTTGGTTCTAAGACATGCCTTTCCTTTCCTTTCGTTTCCTCACTATGTTTTCCTTCACCGTTTTGAGAGCAGTGGTGATGAAATAAATTACACAAAGTAATGCGCCTGTCTGGGCCACGTGTTCGAGCCAGCAATGTGCGCCACGTGTCTTACAACTGGGAAAGGTTTCAACCTTTCACCCAGGAGCGGTCAAGAGCTGTTTATAATTCGATGCGTAAATACGTTACTGAAATGTCTTGCCATGGCACCTACGGAACCGCCTGTGAAGTCATGGCAGCGGGAGAACTATTCCCATTTGAGTTTGAGGTGTTTCAGGATGGTATTTTATTGCTGTTTTAAACACCAACGTATGAAACACGCGAGTGAAACCGCGCGGGTACAGCTAGTAATATATATTTGGGAACCTAGATATTGTGTAATACAATCGAAATAAATACACACTTCCTTAAGAATATGTTTGGTTAACGAATTATTTTGGTATTACGTTTGTATGAACGACGCACGCTCCGCAGGCCCCTTAAGGCTTTACAGTTCTTGGTATTTCCGTAACCACTAATTAAAATTAACAAAAATCTACACTAAGCTATTTAGCTATTTTTTTTTTCATAACTGCATGGCAATGTGAGTCGACTATGTATCTTCATCTGGCTAGACTTTTCCCAACTAGTATTTCAAAAAGAAAACTAGACTTTCTTATGGAATTACTGTATCTGATCTATTAGCTATGTATATCGATACAAAATAATATTCAAATTGGCAAGAAAATAACTTGAGCTTTCCTTTATTATCTCAAATTCATATTTTCCTCAGAAACAACGTTATTGTTTCAAAAACTGCTGAATATTGTGCCCTACAATTACTATTGAATCTTTTGAATGGAAGTCTGAAATGATTAATTATATTTGGTAATTTTAATGAAAATAGGCTGATATTTCATCACGGATATCTTGAATATTGTCTGCAGAAACAGGGGCCATTGTTTGAATACGTAAAACCTGGAAATTAGGTGTATAGTGCCGCCTGCAATCATAGCGCTGCGGAACTGGAGCGAGTAGTTCCTTGTAGGAATGGCAAACTAACGGAAAAAATCTCGAAATGAAGAAATAAATCAAAAATAGTTGAAGGAAATCATCAGATACTTCCATACTGAAGTCGCTATCTGTCAGTCGATCTGTCTTTTTGTTACATGAGTAGGTATTACATATACTTTCTATCCCAACAGTGCATTCCCGTCGGATATTTTTTTACCTCCAGCGGGTAATACTGCAGGCAAAACCTTCTTGGTCGTAGATGGGCCACACAAATTAACTAATTTTTCAAGTAAACGTTTATTTGGGAAACGAAAAAATGAACAGCTTGTCTTGGAAACAAACCTAGATCAGATCAAGGCCGGAAAATTATAAGGATTGCATACAATTTTTCCAATGAATTAATTAAAAACAGTGTTTTAAAGTATATTTTGTCAACTTAAGTAAACCTGTAAAATTGGTGGCCCTAACTAATTAAAAAGCGTTACAGTATACGTCAAAGCAAACAGCGTACTCAAGAAAATTATGCAGACAACCACGTGCCACCCCTGTCCCCGAAAGTCGGTTCTGGTTTGACGCGGCATTATTCATTCAAAAAGGGAGGTGGTGGACGTCGCAGGAGCTAGATGACAGCCAATACGAATGTGAGTCGCATACATACTGAAGTAGCTACGGTTGTAGCATGATATGTGTCATACGGAAGAATTTTTGAGTCGAATATGGATGGCAGTTTGAAGAAGAAAAAAGTGTCAACATTTTTAATTTAAAATCCAAAGTTCATCAAAATCAAAAATCAAAATCAAAATATTTTATTTCACATAGGCCTAGATGGGCACTTATAAAACGTCGAAAAAGGTGCACGGTTCGCGTTGGTCGATTCCATGGAGAAGAACCGGCAAGAAATAATCAAATCATCATAAATGAAAGGTGGAGAATCAACACAACAACCAACTTTAAATGACCTCTGAGTTTGATTCGGCTGTTTCTTGTCAGAGTAGTCAGTCAGGTACGAAACACTGGCTCCATCAAGTTTTAAAAAAATTGACGTGGAGAACCTACTTACAAAATAAACTTTTGATGACGAATGGCGTAGAGGTGGGTGAGGCTGCCTTACGTTCATAGGGCCCTGGGTTCGAATCCCGGTAGGAGCAAATGTTTGTGTGATGAGCATGGACAGTTTTGTTTCCGAGTCATTTATTTATTTATTTATTTATTCAACAACACATACATTTTGTTTTAACAGGTAAAACCCAAGCTAACAAAAGTAGTCATTATAGCAAATTGTCCAGCCCCAACTACCGGGTCTGTGTAGAAGCACCATTTATACAGAAGATAACATGCTTAGTGACACCCTCTGGAATTCCGCCAAAGAGCAAGAAAAAATATCCAAATGCCGAGAGACATCATTAAGTATTCTAACTGCACGAATCACTGGTGCGAACTTTAATAAGTTTGTACGGGTTGCCGGAACTTTAAAAAGCCCCTCCCTTGGTCCCAACCGTAGCCTCCTGTTTGGAACGAGCAATCCCAACGATTCCAATATTTGTGGATTATTCAGCATACCACGAAAAACCATAAAAACATATTTTATAAGGGCGAGGTAATTAGTATGTATTTACAAACAAAAAAGTATATATGTAGTATATCAACTATCTGGTGTCCGCGACACAAGCCTTGCTTAGTGTGGCACTAGATGGCGCTGTGTGTTAATGTCGATATTTATTATTATTTATTTAAACATTACTTATTATTATCATTTTTTTTATGCCATAAAACAAATACAGTCTTTATCAATAACTGTCTAGCTTTTACTTTACTATGTTGGAGATTAGGTTCGGCTTCCATCAGAAAGTCGTCATCATAATTCATCATCATCATCATCAGCCTAAAATGTTCCCACTGCTGGGACACAAGCCTCCTCTATGAGAAGGAATGGGCTATAATCCACCACGCAGGCCCAGTGCAGATTGGTAGATGTCATATGTCTTCGAATTTTTGGTTCTAGTGAACTGTAAACTGGTATGTACCAGTTTCCTCAAGATGTTTTCCTTCACCGTTTTTCATCATAATTCACGTGCCTGTATTCAAATTTATTTGAGGTCAGCTCAGCATCTTTTCTCTTACCATACTTCTCTACTACTCGTAATTTCATTATTTTACATACTACAAGTTTTCTACTAGCTTATTAATGTCAGTACCCGCATGCGACTTCCAACAAGGTTGCGTTAAACGTTTAACGCTACCATGAAGTCCTCAATTAAGTCCTTTGGATTTAAGGAGTATCTACCAGATATATTATAGGCACGAGATACAAACTGTGTTATTACTTATTGATTACATAATTTTGAAAGGAATCTGTTCCTTGTACGGGTTGCTGGTTCAATACCTAGAAAATGAACCAAAACACGATCTGTTTCAGACAGGATATTACCTTGGAGCACTCAAGGTTATTTATTTAATCTATAGGGAACCAATTCCCAAATGTATTCTAGGAAAAATCCTAATGTATTGCTTCAGGGAACACTGATTTTCTTATTGAATCGTGTTCTACTTAAACATTTTATTATACGAGGCGAGTATACAGGGTGTAAACAACCTCACTACGAAGCCGTCAACCAAGCATTCTGTACACCAAACTAAGTAACTTAATGCGTTAACCCTACGCAAAAATTGCTTCTGGGAAATTACTTTATTTTGGGGTGATTTTGTTTGTTGCATTAAGTTACTTAGTTTGATGTACAAAATGACCCATGGGTGCCAAGGGTCAGGGGCATTTTAAGTTTTCAGATCTTCGATTCTTGTTCAGTTCATTGACTTAACAAAGTCCAGGACTTTCTTAAGAGGCCTGCGGAGCATGCGAATTTCATACAAACGTAATACCGAAATAATTTGTAAATCAAACATAGAATATGTTTGAAATCAAACATATTCTATGTTTGATTTACTTGTACTTTTAGTGTGTATTTATTTTGATTGGATTACAGAATATATAGGTTCCCAAACACATATTTTGAATTCACACTGATTTAAACAAGAGTTATGATAAAAATAAATTTTCTATAGAAATTTTAATTTCCTCATAATTTTCTCGTCTTTATATCCTTGTCCTTTCAAAACATTCATTTGGGAACATAGATATTCTATAATACAATCGAAATATATACACGCTACCTTAAGAATATGTTTGATTTTCATATTATTTTGGTATTACGTTTGTATGATAAACGCATGCTTCGCCGGCCTCTTAATAGAAATTGTTTATAAAAATGCACCGTTTCTTCCTTCACATAACATAGCAATTTATGTTCCAGTTCTGCGTAGGAGAAGTCTGCTTGCCCCATAAGTGCAGAGAAGTGTAAAGCGACAAAGAATCCCGTGATGCCGGGACTGCCGGGACTGCTGGGCAGAGCAATGCAATGTCCCGCATCGTCGCATCCCGTGAAATTAGATCTCCAAACCGATTTCTCAACGTCACTTATATTAGTATTGTGTGTCGGGAAGTCATGAAATAAAATCTTGTTATGATATTTGTGGAAATGTGCGGGAATAAATGTTGAGAGTTGCTGTAAAGAGAGTTGGTTTAAATTGCATGGTTCGCGATTAAAATGCACTAGACGATATTGCATATAGTACGGTCAAACAATCTATTTGGTTTACAGTTTAACCCACAAATAACATTGTAAAATGTAAACCAAATAGCTTGTTCGATCGTACATTGACAAAAAAAACAAGTTATTTCGCCCAAATAAAGGACCTCTGTTGACATTCGGTCTGCTGTGTGATTTTTAACATAGGTACTAAGTAACTCCACGCCATAATATTATTGCTGGGAATCTATTTTTTTTTGGGGTGATAAATTGAGAGTGATTTGTGATTGTGAGTGATATTTTGGAACTCAAAACATGTTGTTGATGGATGCATTGAATGGTAGGTACAGGGGTCGTCAATAAAACGTTATATTAAAAAAAACGTATAAAAAGTTAGAACACTGACCTCCAATATCTTTTTAAACGTTACTGGGGATATGTGAGTACACTATAGGTTCACGAGTTCCTAAATCATCGCAGAAAAATACGTGTTGTATAGGAGTAAATAATAAGAAATGACACTATATTTCAGAACCATTTTCGTACCAGTTTCACTTCATCATTCATCATCATCATCGGCCTATTAATGTTCCCACTGCTGGGACACAGGCCTCCTCTCTATGAGAGGGAATGGGCTATATAATCCACCACGCGGGCCCAGTTTCACTTATTGGTAATGAAAATGTATGACGTGCTAGAATAGTACCGTCAGTGTTGTTGCATATCAATCCAATTTTCACCTATACTAAAGTTATAAATGGGTAATTTTGTATATAGGGTGTAATCTCAACTAATGATAGTAGAACTAATGATCCAATTCTAAAAAAAAATAACTTTATGAATACATTATTCTGCTATAGGCTATTAATTATACAGGGTGTAAACCATCTCATCATTAAGCCAACCAAGCATTCTGTACATCAGACTAAGTAAATGAACTCAATAATTTTTTTTTGGGGTGATAAATCATGTTTTGTGATAGAACTCAATGTAACGCACTTGAAACATTGTGCTGATGGATGGACTGAATAGTACGGGGATCGTGGAGGTGTTGTAAAGTCAAAAAATAAAATCTTACAATAAAAACGTATTAAAAATAAAAAAAACTTGACAGGTGTCAAGGGACACCCGGATGGAACGAAGTTCTGGCTTGCTATAAGAGAGAGAGAGACAGACAGAGAAACATGCGACGCCGCACAGCTTACAATAGCTTACTATAGCAAAAAGTGTCGTGCCAACTTTTCGTAAGAATTTTTTCCGTCTAGCCCCCTTTCACAACGCGCGGTAAGGAACTTCAATATTTCATCGGCGCCATCTTGGATTTTCATTTTGACCTCATTTTCATCATCAGCGACCCCAAAAACCACGAAAACGACACCCATGAAGAGAAAACCGAAATTTTTCGTCGGCGCCATATTTGATTTTCATTTTGACCTCTTTTTTATTATCAGCGACCCCTATTACCACGAAAACGACACCCATGACGAAAAACATGAAATTTTTCATCGGCGCCATCTTGGATTATCATTTTGACCTCATTTTCATCATCAGCGACCCCAAAAACCACGAAAACGACACCCATGAAGAGAAAACCGAAATTTTTCGTCGGCGCCATATTTGATTTTCATTTTGACCTCTTTTTTATTATCAGCGACCCCTATAACCACGAAAACGACACCCATGACAAAAAAAATGAAATTTTTCATCGGCGCCATCTTGGATTATCATTTTGACCTCATTTTCAGTATCAGCGACCCCAAAAACCACGAAAACGACACCCATGAAGAGAAAACCGAAATTTTTCGTCGGTGCCATATTTGATTTTCATTTTGACCTCTTTTTTATTATCAGCGACCCCTATAACCACGAAAACGACACCCATGACAAAAAAAATGAAATTTTTCATCGGCGCCATCTTGGATTATCATTTTGACCTCATTTTCAGTATCAGCGACCCCAAAAACCACGAAAACGACACCCATGAAGAGAAAACCGAAATTTTTCGTCGGCGCCATATTTGATTTTCATTTTGACCTCTTTTTTATTATCAGCGACCCCTATTACCACGAAAACGACACCCATGACGAAAAAAATGAAATTTTTCATCGGCGCCATCTTGGATTATCATTTTGACCTCATTTTCATCATCAGCGACCCCAAAAACCACGAAAACAACACCCATGAAGAGAAAACCGAAATTTTTCGTCGGCGCCATATTTGATTTTCATTTTGACCTCTTTTTTATTATCAGCGACCCCTATTACCACGAAAACGACACCCATGACGAAAAAAATGAAATTTTTCATCGGCGCCATCTTGGATTATCATTTTGACCTCATTTTCATCATCAGCGACCCCAAAAACCACGAAAACGACACCCATGAAGAGAAAACCGAAATTTTTCGTCGGCGCCATATTTGATTTTCATTTTGACCTCTTTTTTATTATCAGCGACCCCTATAACTACGAAAACGACACCCATGACAAAAAAAATGAAATTTTTCATCGGCGCCATCTTGGATTATCATTTTGACCTCATTTTCAGTATCAGCGACCCCAAAAACCACGAAAACGACACCCATGAAGAGAAAACCGAAATTTTTCGTCGGTGCCATATTTGATTTTCATTTTGACCTCTTTTTTATTATCAGCGACCCCTATAACCACGAAAACGACACCCATGACAAAAAAAATGAAATTTTTCATCGGCGCCATCTTGGATTATCATTTTGACCTCATTTTCAGTATCAGCGACCCCAAAAACCACGAAAACGACACCCATGAAGAGAAAACCGAAATTTTTCGTCGGCGCCATATTTGATTTTCATTTTGACCTCTTTTTTATTATCAGCGACCCCTATTACCACGAAAACGACACCCATGACGAAAAAAATGAAATTTTTCATCGGCGCCATCTTGGATTATCATTTTGACCTCATTTTCATCATCAGCGACCCCAAAAACCACGAAAACGACACCCATGAAGAGAAAACCGAAATTTTTCGTCGGCGCCATATTTGATTTTCATTTTGACCTCTTTTTTATTATCAGCGACCCCTATAACCACGAAAACGACACCCATGACAAAAAAAATGAAATTTTTCATCGGCGCCATCTTGGATTATCATTTTGACCTCATTTTCATCATCAGCGACCCCAAAAACCACGAAAACGACACCCATGAAGAGAAAAATGAAATTTTTCATCGGCGCCATCTTGGATTATCATTTTGACCTCATTTTCATCATCAGCGACCCCAAAAACCACGAAAACGACACCCATGAAGAGAAAACCGAAATTTTTCGTCGGTGCCATATTTGATTTTCATTTTGACCTCTTTTTTATTATCAGCGACCCCTATAACCACGAAAACGACACCCATGACAAAAAAAATGAAATTTTTCATCGGCGCCATCTTGGATTATCATTTTGACCTCATTTTCAGTATCAGCGACCCCAAAAACCACGAAAACGACACCCATGAAGAGAAAACCGAAATTTTTCGTCGGTGCCATCTTTGATTTTTATTTTGACCTCTTTTTTATTATCAGCGACCCCAAAAAACACGAAAACGACACCCATGACGAAAAAACTGAAATTTTTCATCGGCGCCATCTTGGATTTTCATTTTGACCTCATTTTCATTATCAGCGACCCCAAAAACCACGAAAACGACACCCATGAAGAAAAAACCGAAATTTTTCGTCGGCGCCATCTTTGATTTTCATTTTGACCTCTTTTTTATTATCAGCGACCCCTAAAACCACGAAAACGACACCCATGACGAAAAAACTGAATTTTTTCATCGGTGCCAACATAATTTCATCGTGATGGGAAGCCCAGCCTGAACATTCAGTCTGCGTTTGGTCCTCGAGCCGACAACAAGCGGAAAAATAAAATACATAAATAATTGTAATGGGGATGCACACTGTGGAACTAATGGCGCTAGCATAGCTGGTTCCAAGCATCGTCATTGGTTAAAAACCAAGGAATGTCATTTCATATTTTAAAATACCTTAACCTCATTGGTCAGATTGAGACCAGCTATGGTGGCGCCATCTACAATTAGCTTTTAACGTTCCTCCCCATTGCATAAGTTGATAAAAAATGGTTACAAAGAAGGTCTAACATCAAATGTATACAACCTACAACTCCTAGTTACTGTAATATATTAAAAAGAAAACTAGCTTGTCAAAAAGTGTCGTGACAACTTTTCGTAAGAATTTTTTCCGTCTGGCCCCCTTTCACAACGCGCGATAAGGAACTTCGTTCCAAAAAAACTTGTCAAAAAGTTGGCACTTTGACCCCCAATATCTCCGTAACTAGAAGGTTCCCATGTATGGTGTAGAACAAAAAAATGATCGCAATGACAGGGAAAACAAGTGCTTTTCGGCTTCGTTAAGAGGTGTTTTACACCCTTTATTTATATCGTGCATATGTGCATATGTGCCGAGCTATCACAATTTTTGCGGACAAAGTCGCGGAAGTGCTAGAGTAACTAATAACTACCTGTGAGCTCGTTACACAGCATGGCTATAGCTGGGGAGTTGGTGTCTCTGCCATCAAAGACTTTGATGATGTCCGCGCGTCGCAGGCAACTGAAACGGGAGAATATGCTGTATTAATTATGAGGCAGATGGAATATAACACGCTGTATAAACTAGAGTTGCGCTGTGTGTAGCACTGAAGTTTGTTACAGGGTGAAACTAATGATGGAAGTAGTGTTGTTCTAGCTTTGTAGATTTTCGAATAGTGGTGAATTTTAGGTAAAACATTTTGTGAGTAAAACCCGAAAACTATTGTTTTATGAACCGTCGCTTCATTACAGAAGTATTATACAGCAATCTTGTAGAGGCAGACCGTTGACAGAGGATCCGACCATTTGCCTTTTCCTTTTTTTCCAACTATGTCGGCGTCGGTCCAGTCTAACCGGATGCAGCTGAATACCAGTATTCTACGTAGAGCGACTGCCTGTCTGACCTCCACAACCCAGTTAGTACTGGATAATACGAAACCCCATGGTAAAACTGGTTGTCAGACTTTTTGGGCCACTGACTACCTGTAACGACTGTCAAAGATCTACAAATACAAATGATAGCCGTGACAAACAGCTTAACATGCTTTCCCAGGCACGAAGGAAACTCGGTATGTAAGGCTGGCCACCCATCCACAGACCAACTTGGGCAAACATGGCTTAACCTGAAGATCGACCCGAGCGGTTGTCATTATTCAGTCACGAGCTCCTCCATAGAGGTTGACAGGGGAGAATGGAAGAAAAAGACACGTGTTGTGCCCACCCCAAATAACGTAGTACAAAGGCAGAGAGCTGGTGATGATGGGGTTTTTCGCACATTACATACAAATCCTAGTGTTCAATTTCATTTTAGTTATTTAATATTGCTCTCAAAACGGTGAAGGAAAACATCGTGAGGAAACCGGCATGTCCATCTCCCAATCCGCACTGGGCCTGCGTGGTGGATTATAGCCCATTCCCTCTCATAAAGAGGAGGCCTGGTGTCTCAGCAGTGCATGGGAACATTAATATTGCGATTCCGCCGCTACAAAGGATTAAATATAATACCGCTCGTTTAATTTTATATAACGTACCTAGAGAGTGTTTGCGACCAATATTGTGACCGCAAATAGTTATAGAGTTGTGGTCACCGTAGTGGTTTGGTGGTTGTATACCTCGGGTTCGCGGAACCACATAATTAACACAACAGTTATGGTTAATACGGGATGGGTGTGACCGTATGACGGCTTGACCGCAGATTTTCAGTACTTATTAAGTGCAGCACGAAAAATCTGAGGAAATTTTAATTATGTCACGGATTGTACAAGTTTTGCCCAGTTGCTAATATATTTTATCCAGCTGAGAATCTCTCCAGTTGCGAATCTAGCCCGTTGCTACAGAGGCGTTTAAATTTACACCTCTGTCTTACACTATGGGGGATACAAGTCATCATCATCATCATCATCTCAGCCGAAAGACGCTCACTGCTGGACATAGGCCTCCCCCAAGTGTCGCCACAGACACAAGTGGGGGATAAAAGCGTTATTCATAAAACAAAATATTTACTCAAAGTCTTGGGGTGATACCCACTTTGTTTTAGTGATTTTCTAATGATCTTAATGGTTTCTCATTCAAAATCTTATTGTTTTTTTTAAGCTACTTTTTTTTGGTTGTAACCGGGCTGATTGCTCTTGTTATATTTTATTTTTTTAGGCATTTTCTCTTCTTCGACCTTGGTGGGTCTCTTCTAAATCGCTCTATTCATCTAACCATGGTTAAAAGTAAAAAAGAATTAAAAAAAGAACAGCCGGGCAGTCTTTGGAGACTGCTGATAGAAGTGAAAACTAAGTAATCTATATCTGCTACAGGTTGTGCTACGCCGTAGCGGCTACGAGTGCTACGCCGTAGCGGCTACGAAAAGCGTACGTGACGGTCACGCGAGTTTCATGATTTTTGTTCACCCAACCAGTACTCAACGCGCCTAAAGAAGTTTTCACTCCAAAAAAGTAGTGTCTACTTTCCAATATTATTAAAAACACGTGTTTTTTATCAAAACCCATTGATCCCCCTAAATATTCCTTCACGCCACTCAAAAAGTAAATCCCATTTTTCCCGCGGGCAACTTCCCGTATGAAATCGAAAGCCTACTGCAATATATCGCTGGCTTCTGCTTTTGACACGCATGACGTCGTAGCTTCATACATTTTATGGCAACACTCTCGTTACGGCAAATTGTCGTGTTTGCTTTATTAGCCGAGCTATGTGGAGAGGTATGGAAGTTCTATGTTGGTGGGTTAGAATATTTAGAGAACTGAGAGTTTGTGATTTTGTAAGAACACGTTTAAAAGGGGTCTACATAGTTAAAGCAGGGCAGAAAATTGCAGGTTTCGTCAAAGAATACCTGCTTATTAACACGAACGCGCAGTTACCGATTTTGCGTTTTATACATAACATAAAATATTCAAAAAAGTAATAAATATCGGTTTGTCATATGTGTACTTACATATTAGTCACACTGGAATTTGTATAATTCCATGTAGTTTAAAAAAAAAGAATTCGCATAACGGTCATGCAAGAGCCATAAAGGCCACAATTGGTTCCTGCAGTTTTTAAACCAATTAAATACTCGTATTTTTGTTATTTTTTTTTAGCTTGTACCGTCCCACTGCTGGGCAAAGGCCTCTCCCAATTCCTTCCACTTGCTTTCTTGATATGATTAAAATGATAATAGATTCGAATGTAATAACTTCGTATTACTTAAGTACACACTTACTACTTGACTTAGTAGTATACCCGTTTTGAATAACGATAAAACTATTAACTTTACTACTACCAGAAAACCGTCTCCACTTTCGTAAAAAAACATTTGAGATAAATGAAAAACTGGTTTATTTACTCTACACAAGATTTCAAGCCCAAACTTGGACAGCGTTCAAAATTCTCTCAATCCATTAAGCAATAAGAGTATAAAGATAAACAAGTAATTGAATTGCTTTAAGGGTTGATACACTCTTATTCGGGTCGGCACATCCGAATCGGTAGTATTTGTCGAACAACAAAGTCGACCTGAAGCAATTATTTATACCATATACATATGTGTTTCATGCGGCACGTGCCGACCGGTAAACTTCGTCAGGCATCTATCCACTATGTGTCTACTGTTCCGTGTATTAGTTCGTAATTTAATTCAAACCATTGAATGGTGTCAACTAGATGTTTTAACATTTGTTTTGTAAATCATTGTTTAACTATAAATAAATCAAGTCCAATAAACAATCGTTAAATCGGTTCAGCTCAATTTGAATAAATGCTCTTTGAATGAATTATTTATTTGTGTATTAGAACAGCTTGGTCATAAAACGTGGGGCAAAGACCATCAAAATGATCTGAACTTTCTCCAAAAAAGCATCATAATCACGAAGAAAAACAGCTACCTCATACGACTTTTTATTGACAGCCATATATTTGGTTGTGTTGAATATTACCGACCCGAACTTATAACCGAAGAGTAAATCGGGGTCTATATTATAAGCAGTATGTATGGCAACCCCGTCATTATGGTAATGTAATGTTGACAGAATGGGAAACTGCGACGTGATTATGTTTATTGCACTTTAAACGTGACAAGTATGTACTTAAGTAGCTTTGAGTAAATAAGGGTAAGTTGTAAATTGATAGAAGTGTTTTGTTTTATTATTAAGTTGAATGAAGTACTTCGTTGCATAAAGGATGTTGTTGGATGTTCATGGATGAAGAGGGGAGAGAAAGGCCAAAGAAAAGATGTACGGATTGTGTGAAGAGCAGAATGATATGAAAGAGAAAGGGGTAAATGATGCCGTGACGCCTGAAGGGGAGAACGGGAGAGGAAAACGTGTTGCGCCGACCCCAAATAGAATGGGACAATGGCAGGAAGGTAATGATGATGGACGAAGTACTTCGTTCTTCGCCGGATCCGGTTAGAATGGAGGCCAACCCCAGCAGAGTTGGGAAAAGGCTAGGCAGATGATCGTCTGCTTGAGTGTTCGTTGTGGTCTCAAGCACTACTGCTGAGCGGGGTTTTTTTGGTTTGATTTCTTCTTCTTATTGTGTCGATGAACACCAATTGTGTTCGACCAGTATATAGCCTGCGCAGCTCTAACATTAGCTTCCATTCAATTTTGAAAGGTGCAAGTGGTTGTGCAGAATGGGCACAACAGGAGGAGGAGCATATCCTGCCGAGAGGGCCCACACTGGCAATCTGTTTAGGATGGATCTAGGATACCCCATTTGGAAAGATTATTATCTAAAGCGGCCAAGCTGTGCCCTTTTCATGCCAATAGTCTCTATATGACACGGACTAAAATGTAACTCTAATATGTGGGTGCGTATAATACACATTGCAACAACAGGTCACCGTTTAGGGAACAACAAGCATGACGTTATTTTTTTTTTTATTCGCAGCGTGATTAGAGGATCAAACAGGTATTTTTCGTTATTGCCAGCTAACTTGGCACACAGATTAAAACACCGCGTGTGGGTCAACTAAAACAAAGTCACATTGAAAACGCTTTTACCAGAGTAGGAGGGAAAAACTAAAGTCGATCGTTTAATAATTTCATAGCTATACTACCAAAGACCACTAAAGGATTTTATCGGTTGAATTGATGACGGCTTCCCAGCCACACCGCGCTGTGGTCGGTGTTAAGGATTGCAAAGATTAAATGGCAGCTAGCTTAAAGGAACTGGGAACTAGCCACGTTAAAAATGAAGGTAACTTTGTACTTTTCAAGCTCTCAAATGCTCTATGAATATTGCCACAGTTTGCACACATCTAAGATTCTGTCTGGTAAAAAAATATAAACTTCCACATTGACTTTTTAGATTCATGTGCTTATTGTATAATTTATCACTTGCTTCGGTGTAGGAAAACATTGTGAGGAAACTAGCATGCCTGAGAAATATTTCTCGACGGTATGTACGTAAAGCAAGTCAGCTTCCCATGGACGGCATAAAAAACACTGAAACCAGATTAAACATTGACCACGCGGTAAAGAAAAACGGTGCATTCTTTTGTTTCCAACAAGTCTTATTAAATTCTTAGTTAATTGAACTGATGAACTTGTAAATGATGCGAGAAGCTCATAGGTTGATGAGACGATGCTTGGCGGAAGCTTGGGGAAAGTTGTTCCAGTGGACATCTTAAAGGTTTTATGACAATGATGATGATGAATAAGTCTTATACACAGCCTCTGATACTTTCACTAATGACCACTTATTTTAAATGCTGATCGTACATCGTGTTTGAGTTCATGGGTCTGCCTGCCAAATCGTTGCAATAATAACTTTACAATACAAGGTCCAATGAATACTTCAAGTTACCAAATTTCGGGGCGCGGTTGTCTTGGCGGTGTCTCTCGACATCGCCAACGCCTTCAACTCCCTGCCCTGGAGCTGCATCAGGGAGGCACTCCGGTATCACCGGGTGCCGACCTACCTCCGTCGTGTGATCGGGGACTACCTGACGGACAGGGCCGTCATCTACCCCAGTCGCTGCGGAGATTGGAACCGGCGAGAGATGTCGTGCGGTGTCCCACAGGGATCGGTTCTGGGACCGCCCCTGTGGAACATCGGTTACGACTGGGTGCTGCGCGCCGACCTCCCTAGTGGTGTCAGCGTCGTTTGCTTCGCAGACGACACCCTGGTGCTGGCACAGGGGAGGTCGCACGAGGCGGCGGCCGACAATATAACACGCGGGGTTGCGATAGTCGTAGAGAGGATCCGGCAACTGGGTCTCGAGGTGGCACTGCACAAGTCCGAGGCCATGTGCTTTCATGGGCCTCGGAATGCGCCACCGTCAGGATCCACATTGACGGTAGGAGGGGTATCCATCGGCGTCGAGTCGACGTTGAAGTACCTAGGACTCGTCCTCGACAGCCGGTGGAACTTCGTGGAGCACTTCCGACGTTTGGCCCCCAGGCTGGAACGGACCGGGGCTGCCTTCAGGCGGCTCCTGCCCAACCTTGGGGGGCCAAACGCCTCCTGCCGCAGGCTCTATGCGGGGGTCGTGCGGTCCATGGCCCTTTACGGGGCCCCAGTGTGGGCGCGTTCCTTGAGGCGGCGAGCCGCCCATTACCTGAACGCGCCCCAGAAAGTGGTGGCCGTAAAAATGGTCCGTGGGTACCGCACGATCTCCCGCGAGGCGGCGGGCCTGCTTGCCGGATTGCCGCCATGGGATCTGGAGGCGATAGTCCTCGCGCGCCTGCACGACTGGCGCGCGGAGGCACTACGCCGGGGGGAAACTCCGCTGCCGCGGCAAATTGCCGCTCAGCGGACAGACCTCCGGCGCGATCTCATGGCGACATGGAGAGAGCGACTGTCGCAACCCCGTGCAGGGCACGCCACGATAGTGGCGGTAAGTCCCCTCTTTGAGGAGTGGCTGGAGAGGCGCCACGGCGTCCTCACCTTCCGCCTGACGCAGGTCCTCACCGGACACGGATGTTTCGGGAGGTACCTGCACCGAATCGGGCGGGAGGAAACGCCCGGGTGCCTCCACTGCGAGGATCGACCGGAGGACACGGTGGAGCACACGGTGGAAGTCTGCCCTGCGTGGGCGGAGCACCGCCGTGTCCTCGTAGCGGCGATCGGCGGCGGCGACCTCTCGCGTCCGGCCCTGGTTCAATCCATGGTCCGGAGCGAGACGGAATGGGAAGCCGTCACCTCCTTCTGCGAAGCAGTCATGCTAGCGAAGGAGGTGGCGGAACGAGAGAGGGAGAGAGCCTCTCTTCCCGGCCGCCGCGGGAGACGCACCGGGCGTCGGGGGCCACGTGGTGGCTACCGGCCACCGTAGATGCGGGCCTGTGGACGGTTAGCTATGGGCTAGCTAGCCGTCCGTCCGTCTAGTGACGACAGGCCGTGTCGACGGCGCGTTCGTGTTCCACGCGCGCCTCAAAGAGATGTCAGCAGAAGAGAGGGGCCCGCAAGGGCCGAAGCCTGCCGGAGTTGCGGGACTGTTCGAAAGAGATACCGCGGCCCCGGAACGTAAAGGGCGAGGAAGGAACATGGATGGGTTTTAGTCAGTAAGAGTCTGACACTCCCTCCCGCTCCGCCCAGAGTGGGAGAAGTCATTTGATGATTTCCCATCCTAAAAAAAAAAAAAAAAAAGTTACCAAATTTTATCCATTTTTTTTTAACAAAATTCTTTTTTTCTTTCTTGTTTTTAGTCATTGACACATTTGGTCTCACACATACATAATCGTCTGCAAAATATCGCTAGCTAATTTAATGTTACATTACAGATACTATAAAGCATATCACAATTTAATCAAAGCAAATATTACACAGTTAATAAAACAGACCACGTAATATTACTGCACGAATAATTCAGTTAGGTTAATTTAGTTAGTCAAGTTCCACTGGCCGGTCTTATGGAATTCCTTTGCAGGAATGTCCTGAGTTTAGCCAAGTTATGTTAAGGACGGATGTCGGAATATATACTCGGAATTGTGGACCGGCTTTGCAGTATTTCGAGACATACGAAATTAGGTCGGATCTACTTTGTGAATTGAAAATTTAAGGATGCTAGTGGCGCAGCAGCTGGATTTGTTTTAGACACATTGAAAGGCCCAATGAATCTGACTGCAATTTAGACAAGCAAAAGCTTTTGTTGAAGAGGCTTCTTTGGATGTTACCAATCTATATATCTCACTGTAATGTTATTATTTCTAAGATTCTGATTGCCAGTTTTGGTTTATTAATATTAAAATGATATGATGATGAACCCGAAATTGGTTCTGAACATGGTGTTTCCAATGCCATCTTGATGAGTATAAGAATTATAATAAATGAACAGATAGACTGGTAAATCAAATATTAATAGATTAAGTAAATGAATGGAAATATAAATACTTAGTGGAATAAAAATGATTAAATCTTAACAACCACAGAAAAAAACCTCCTCCTCCTCTCCACTTATTTAAGAATTTGCTGTGCCCGATAGGGTCCATATTGGCTTCTTTCATTTTTTATTAACCATCTCTATATTTACATTGTGTAATGTAGCAATAAACATTTAGAGATTTGAGATTTGAATGGCCACAAACGTTGTGATATGATAAATTAACATATCATAATAATGTTGTTATTAGACCACAAAAAACACGCTGTTATTCGTTATACCCGATTATAAAATAGGTTTAAATCATATTTTTTCGGATGTTAAAGTTAAATCAAAGTTCCCTTTAAAGTGTAACCAAACAATCCTGTGTCAAAACAACGAGTAAAATCGCATAGCCAACATTTCTCTTTTCGACTAATCAATACAGTGTTGCCAGTGTTGCTATTGTTGGATATGTAAACTTATAAGATAGATCATAGAGACTGGTGGTTTCATAATCTGACACTGCTGGCTGTCTTGTCTTCGCTTTTGGTTTTACAAAACGTCATGTGATTTGTACGTATTTAAAATATATCGTGTTTATAGAAATCTAACGCGAGTTTTATTGAAATACTGCCGAAACTCCAATAGGTTATGGGCCCAGGCACTTGATTAGTAAATATTTCAATAAAAAGTCGAGTTAAGAGCAAGATTACTACCGGTGTAAAAGTAACGTAGTAATGGAGGTCACGAACGCAATGAAAATTGAGAAATTTAACGGCAAGGATTTTCGACAATGGAAATTCCAAGTCAAATGCGCGTTAAGAGGAAATGGATTGAATATAGAAAAAGCAAGACCCTTGGAAACCAGTTCGCAAGTGCAGTGGGATAAAGATGATGGTATGGCCATGTTCATTTTAACTTCATCTATGGATTTGAACCAAATATCTCTAATAGAAAACTGCGAGACTGCTAAAGAAGTCATGACCAAATTGGAATCAATTTATGAACAAAAATCGGAGCTAAACAAAATGATGGTGCACGAAAAATTCTATCAATATAAAATGTCATCAACCGATAGTATTGCACAGCATATTTCGAAAGTTGAGAACTTAGCCAAACAATTAAAAGAAACTGGCGAGGAAGTAAGTAATACTGCAATTATGACAAAAATATTAAGTACACTACCTTCAAAGTATCGCTCTCTGCGTCAAGCATGGTTGTCATTAGATCCACGTTCACAAACAATTCAGAACTTAACAGCAAGATTATTAGATGAGGAAGCAAGCTTGACAAATGAAGAGGAATCTGAAAGTGCTTTAGTAGTCATGAAACATTCTAAACCACAAAGAAAATTTGAGAAACACAGTATGCACCAAAGTTCAACATCTGACCAATATAATATGCATCGATTTTTATGTTATAACTGTAACAAGAGAGGGCATTTCGCAAGAGATTGTCGAGCCCCAAAGAAGTCTGAGAGGAAACCTCAAGAGCAAAAGATGCTTGCATTCAGTGCCGAGCAATGTTTACAGTCTGAAGCTGATATAGATGCATGGATTCTTGACAGTGGTGCATCTGCACACATGTCACACAGGCGCGATTATTTCTGTGAGTTAATAGATTATGGTCAGAATAGCGGTGATGCAACTGTGAAATTGGGAAATAAGAAGGAACTAGTGGTACAAGGTCGCGGAAATATATTATTTAATAGATGTGTGAATGGCAAGTGGGAGCAAAGTATTCTTGAAGATGTACTTTATGTACCAGATCTACGCAGAAACTTGTTCTCAGAAGGTATGGTAACAAGAAAAGGCTATGTTATAATTAAGAAGTACAATGAGGCTTTAATATTGAAAGATGATAGAGTTGTTATGACTGCGACATTGAAGCAGAATAATCTATATGAGGTAAATATTAAAACAACAGTGCAAATAGTTTGTAATTTAGCACAGTCAAGTTTGAAAACCTGGCATGAACGTTTGGGGCATTTAAACTTGAAGGAAGTGCAAAATATGAGCAAGAATGGTGCAATTCCAGTAAAGTTGACAGATGACATCAACTTTGTGTGTGAGGCTTGTCAATATGGCAAACGGAGCCGCTTGCCATTTCATAAATCTTGTAGAGAAAGAAGTGAACCTGGTGATTTAACCTACAGTGATGTGTGTGGCCCTGTAGAACATACATCTGTATCGGGAGCAAGATATTTTGTCTTATTTAAAGATGGTGCCACCAGCTATAGACATGTGTTTATAATCAAGCACAAAAGTGATGTCCTGGATTGCTTTAAGAAATATAATGCAATCGTGAAAAATAAGTTTAGTCATGGCACTCTTATTTTGCATACAGACAACGGACGTGAGTATGTGAACAATGAATTTAAATCTTATTTGGATGGTGAAGGAATAGTTCATGAACGCACAGCACCATACATGCCGGAACAAAACGGACGAGTGGAAAGAGAAATGCGCACGATTATGGAGAGCGCAAGATCTATGTTGTACTCTCGTGATATTTCATTGAATCTCTGGGCTGAAGCAGTAAACTGTGCTGTTTATTTATTAAATCGAAGTTCTTCTACACAGACAAAGGATGTATCCCCATATGAGTTGTGGAATGGAGAAAAGCCGGCCCTTCAACACATAAGAGTATTTGGTTCAGAAGGGTACGTTCATATACCTGATGAAAGAAGAAAGAAACTAGATAAGAAGAGTGTAAAACTAATATTAGTAGGGTATGAAAATGAAAATTACAGAATGTTTGATGTTGAAAGTGGGAAGATAACTGTAAGTAGAAATGTACACTTTAATGAGAACAACATACCCGTACTAAGGAAAAACACCACTTCAATTTCTGTCACCGAAGAAGAAGAACGAAGTGAAGGAATACAAGATATACCAGTTTCATCAGAAGACGACCAAAATGTTTCCGATTCTAGTTTTGAAAGTGTAGAAACACAAGAGGATCCCAATGATGTGACGTACCAGCCGTCACAAAGAATTTCTGAAGATGATGATAGACATATTACATTGAGACCTAGAAGGAACAGGAATGAAGAAGCAAATTTTATTGAATTTGAAATACCCAATACTTATGAAGAAGCAATGAATAGTCCAAATTCTCATCTATGGAAGAAAGCTGTGGCTGAAGAGCTTCAGTCACATGAAGAAAATCAAACTTGGGTACTGACTGATCGAACTGAGAAGAAGCCTGTTACTTGTAAATGGGTGTTCACCTTAAAGAAGAATAAAGATGGAGAAATAGTACGATACAAAGCACGACTGTGTGCACGAGGATTCACACAAGTCAAGGGCTTGGACTATAATGAGACGTTTTCCCCCACTAGCAGGTACGATTCCATCAGAGTGCTGCTTAGTATTGCTGCGAGAGACGAACTGCTGATCGAGCAATTTGATGTGAAGACGGCCTTCTTGTATGGTGAGCTCTCCGAAGAAATATATATGGAGGTGCCAGAGGGACTGGAAACTCGGTCTTCAAAAGTATGTAAGTTAATTAAATCTATATACGGTCTTAAACAATCTTCGAGATGCTGGAATGAGAAGTTTTGTTCTTTTCTAACTACATATGGTTTTAAATCGTGTCCATCTGATAATTGTGTATTCGTAGGATATTTTAAAGGTGTCAAAGTAATATTAATTCTCTATGATGATGATGGATTACTATTGGCCAAAAGTAAAGTTGTTTTGTCTGATATACTGAATGATCTTAAACAAAAGTTTGAAATAAAGATTTTAAACTGTAATTCATTTATTGGTATGGAAATAGATAGAGAAAAAGATTGCATAAGGATAAGTCAAAAGCAGTATATTAAGACAATAATAAATAAATTTAATTTGTCAGATGCTAAAAGTAGTAGTACCCCTGCTGATGTAAATGTACATTTGTCTAAGAACACAAGTAAAGTACCAGTTAATTTCCCATATAGACAAGCAGTGGGAGCATTGTTATTCTTGTCATCTGTATCTAGACCTGACATAGCATATGCTGTGAATGTTGTTAGCAGGTATGTCAATGACCCTGGTCCTTCACATGTTACAGCTGTGAAAAGAATCTTACGTTATTTAATTAATTCTAAAGATATGTCTATTGTTTACAAAGGTAATGTTGAATTAGTTGGCTACTCAGATTCTGACTTTGCAGGTGATTTGGACACTAGGAAATCTAATACAGGTTATATATTTTTAATGAATGGAGGTCCTGTCACTTGGTCTAGCCGTAAGCAAAATACTGTGGCGTTGTCCACAACTGAGTCGGAGTACATGGCTGCTAGTGAAGCCACTAAAGAAATTTTATGGCTTAGGCAATTTCTATATGATATTGGGGAGCCACAAGGCTCAATTACTTTAAATATTGATAATCAGAGTGCTATAAAATTGATTAACAACCCCGTGTTTCATAGAAGAAGTAAGCACATAGACATAAAATATAATTTTATCAGAGAGAACGTTGCAAAGAAAATTGTTGTTATTAAATATGTTGAGAGCTCAAATCAGTTGGCTAATTTCCTGACTAAAGCTTTGCCTGGAATGAAATTTAATTCAATTAGGGATAAGATGATGAGAAATGTTTAATGCAACAATTTATAGTTATGAGATTATATGTACCTTTATGTGTATATATAAGAATGTTGGTTTTCTGTTTTAGTTAAAGGTAAAAGAAAGTATTAAGTATGTTGTGAATTGTTATGTCTACCTTATAAATTTAAGTGGGAGTGTTGGATATGTAAACTTATAAGATAGATCATAGAGACTGGTGGTTTCATAATCTGACACTGCTGGCTGTCTTGTCTTCGCTTTTGGTTTTACAAAACGTCATGTGATTTGTACGTATTTAAAATATATCGTGTTTATAGAAATCTAACGCGAGTTTTATTGAAATACTGCCGAAACTCCAATAGCTATAAATAAATGAAACAAGACTGCATATTTTACCGCCGTGTATGCCTCAGGCGTTGACATCGGCAAGCCGGAACACCTTGTAAAGGTATTTGCTACAGCTAATCCGTTTAAGGGTGGCACCGTAACTAAATATAGTGGAGCACTGGTTAAATTAAAATTTTAGCGGCTCGTAAACACGCAAGGAGGTAAATGTTGTAACGTAGGCTTAAGTTAATATAGTGATGGGGTTGCCTTTAAAGAAAATGTCAACACGACGAGAACCAAGCGTATTAACCTATTCTTTAATATTGTTGTGAGTCTGTTTTATTCTATGGCAGAGAAGATGCGTAGTTTCGGGTGACCACTGAAAACCAGTGCTGCAGTGTTGAGGGCCCAGCATTATGCTGAGGGATAGAGTTAGTGGGCAACTCGTCCACTTCGAAACTGGGAACCCTTTAAAAATTGATAATGGTAAACTGGGCCCTGGGTATCTATTTTTCTCTAAAAGAAAGCATAGACAAGTAGGAGATGAGTAGCGATACCAGGAGGCCAGAATCATGAAGGAGGTATGTCTACTCTTATTTTTAACCCCTGACGCAAAAACGACGGTTTGTTATAAGTTTGACGTGTCTGTGTCCGTGTGTGTATTCGTTCGGCAGCTGCGATGTCACAGACAGACACACGTCTGTCTGTGGCATCGCAGCTCGCAAACGAATGAGCCGATATTGATTTTGTTTCTTTTGTTTGAAAGGTGAATTAGCCGGGAGAGTTCTTAGCTATGTTGGATAAAAATCAGTTCAAGATGGCCGCCGCCACAAAATGGCGGATTACATATTTATTCAACAACTCCCTCAATATGGGTATCAAACGAATGGGCTTGACTATTAGATTACTATATAAATTACCCTATAGTAAATTTCAAATCCATGATGGCCGCCACCACAAAACGGTGAATAACATTATTTTTTCACAACTCCCTCAATATGGGTATCAAATGAAAGGGATTGTGAAATGATGACCTGAATTTTTTAAATTTTTAATTTAGTGTATAACTTGTTATGTTATTTTTGTATGCACGACATATATCCCTGAGACATATACATTCATTCTTTATTTTCTCATTCATAGACCATCCATGAACCAACCTAGGCATGCGCGGCTTAACCTGAAGATCAATCCGAGCGGCTGTTATTATGCAGATGATGATATTATAATAATATTGTTCATATTCATGAATCATAAGAACAATTCTTATGATTCATGAATATGAACAATATTATTGCACTATAGCGAAAGTACCTTTAAAATATTTTCAGCAATTACCCGAGTGTATTTTAAAATTTTTAGATCACGTTGCGATACATCGTGTTAAAAAAACCAACAGTCTACAGGTTGTTGTTATTATGGCAAAGGTAAATGAAATGGAAGTTATTTGGGTTGACCCAGTTGTAAAGTCGAGTGGGTGGAGGGTTGTGTTATGCTTATATGATGATAGCGGTCAGGCAGATTGTGTAGGCCTGCCCGTTATCTAGGTGCGAACAATAATTATTATAGGGACGTATTATTATGTTTGTGACTGATGTAGCAAAATGTAATTCAGTTTCAGTATGTAGAGATTACGGAGGCAAATTTTCAGTGAGGTTAGTCGACTGAAAATGTTTTTATTTTTAAGCCTAAAGTGCCTCGGCAAGGGTTTCATAGTTTTTAACTTGAGTTTGTCTTTTCCAATATCGTATTCTCTATATGCCAATAAGATTCCATAGAATGCCACAGATATTATATTTGACATAGAAGGCAACATATGCACTGATGCCACGCGATACTTGTATTTATCTCTTAAAAACAAGTATTTACATAGAATTAGAACCGTGATACCGCTTACAATTTAGAGAAGGAAGTATGTATAAAATAGGATTTCCACGTTATACTATAAAAAAAACTGACTATTATGCTGTTAAATATTACACTTGACAATCCCCGCGTAACCCATGCCTTTTTTTTTTTTTTTTAGGATGGGATATCATCAAATGACTTCTCCCACTCTGGGCGGAGCGGGAGGGAGTGTCTGACTCTTACTGACTAAAACCCATCCATGTTCCTTCCTCGCCCTTTACGTTCCGGGGCCGCGGTATCTCTTTCGAACAGTCCCGCAACCCCGGTACAGTCCCGCAACCCCGGAACAGTCCCGCAACCCCGGGCGTAACCCATGCCTACCGTTACATTTGCTGAACTCAAATACAAACAAAATGTACAACATACGGAATCTAGAGGACACCTGTGTTCACTGCTAATCAAGAGTGACCATAGGTCTCGCCTAGAATAGACACCTTAATATAAAGGGTGACTGGTAATTAGTGTAAGATACTTAAACACGTGATTGTGCTCATGATAACAAACAACTTTTACTATGGGACCAACCCTGAAATCTCGAAACAAAAAATCTGCTGTTCAGTACATTTATGTTCGCATAATGTACTGAACAGCTGGTTTTTTTTAACGATTTTGGCTTCTGTCCCATAGTAAAAGTTGTTTGTTATCATGAGCACAATCACGTGTTTAAAAGTATCTTACACTAATTACCAGTTACCCTGTATAACCAGTCAAATAGGACGTTGTTGCATTCACAGCACTCGCCAACCAAAATAGATTTACCTCGCTAAATAACCGTAACAAAATTACCAACCACCCATGGATAGGTGCTTAATTTCTCTCCGCACCACTTGACCGAAACTATTATGCAAAGGACCCTGCAGGCTACATTATGACGTAGCGACCTAAAGCGGCCCATTCATGCATTATCCGCTTAATTAAACAAGTACGTATAGTTTATGAACCCGGCTCATTTACAGGAGCACTAGTCGACCATTATAACCATAATTTAATTATGCCAACTATCGCTACTACCCACTTTAGGGATTGGCTACAGTTTGGCTATTTCGGTTAACCGGTTTTACGCAAAAACGTCGCAGCGTTGAATACAAACAGTTCATTGAATGAACGGTTTACGTTGCAAGTTGACGTTAGCAGTAAGTTAAGTAAGATAAACGTTAATCAGCGTTAACGTTACGTTAACGGAAAAACCGTCAACGACCCATCAATTCTAATCCTCTCTTATGTTCCATTTATTAACCATGATATATTACGAGCGTTCGAGTATTTAGACGTTCGATTTAATAGTTGTCGATCAATTCATATTCGCAATCGAAATGGAAGAGTATACCCCTCTCTCTCTTATGTGACGCAGACGAAGTTGTGCGGGTCAGTTAGGCTAGTCGATGATAAAAAAGTTAACTTATAAAAGCGAACGTACCTATTTATTATTGTAGTACTCATTCATCTCTTGGTCGTCTTCGTTGTAAGAAATTTTCGTAATCAGAATAATCAGTTTAATTCTGCCTCTTGTGCCTGAAGGTAAGATTTGTATTTAATATTTAAAGGGGTTTGAAGTTTTTGGCCGGATTAACATTCGCTGTTTTTTTTTAAAGTAGCGGCTAAGCATAAGACCTGTATTAATAAATAGCTGTTATCAATACAAACAAGTTTTGTTTAAGGCAAAATGTTCTAAGGGCGCTTTCAACTTAGACGTTTCGTGTCGCGCCGCTGCAGTGCCGAAGCCGTGCGTTTGTAGTCTTGCGTAGGGACGTTTGTTTGTTTTCATACAAAGCGTGCAGTGCGGCAACAGTGCGGCGTCGATATTGCTGCGGTAACGACGACGTACGTCTAAATTGCAAGCGCCCTAAAGTGTCACGTTTCTGAGACATGAGCTATCAAAGTTTAAGTTCATTCAATAATGACATCTGCATAACCACTTTGATTTGATCAGACACGCATAAAACGTGTATCAATCGGTAGCTGGCATCAATACAAACAAGCTTTGTCTGAGACAAAATGTTCTAAAGTGTCACGTCAAATCAAAGCTGTGCTGAAGATGGCATCAGTGAATGGACTTAAACTTTGATAGCTCATATCCCGGAATAAAGATTTAGAACGTTTTGCCTACTACAAAACTTGTTTGTATTGATACCGGTGATACTTAAAACATTCAAAGAAAGCCATGTTAAGCTTGACGTTCAGAAACCGAAATAGAAATGATAAGTAGAAGTACGAGAATATAATTTTATGTCTTTTTTTTTTGTTCCACAGTTGCCTGTCACAAAATGTTTAAGCTATTGGTAATTATTGCTGGAACGTGTATCGTGTTGAATAATGCCTTACCTCCTGTGATAACGCTTGGATGGCAGGGTGCTGCCAGAACTCCGATTACGATAATAAAGCTGGCAATTAACTTTGTAACGTGGTTGACCCCGTGCGACGTCTCCAGAGCTCCGAATGACCGTTCTTTTAATACTGTTGAAGAATGCGTGGATCGTTGTCCAGGATATTGTGCAAGTTTAATGAACTGCAACGCCACATGTGTTATGGGCAGACGCTGTGTTTGTGGCGCATATCGTTATTGTTTTATAAATTGGGAGAAGACAAATCCGGATGGTACCTACGTATTTGACGATTGTTACGACTTTGACAAGCAGATTCCCTAGAAAGGAATGTTTACTTTCTTCGATAAATAGAAAAACGTCAATCTGCGACATTTCTCGTCCTTCAGTATATAGTGCTGCTAATAAATTTATTTTATAGGAAGTGAATTTTAATATGTCTCAATTAAAGTGTAATTAATGCATTAATATTTTATTTTATTATAATTCATTAGCCAATATTGTCCTACTGCTGGGCAAAGACCTCCCCCATAGTGTTGCACTCCTCTCGACGTGCGGCTCTCTCAGGCTAATCTCTCGCAAACGATTGTAAGTTGTCACGCCAGCGTTTTATATAGGCGTCCCTCGGCGACGCTGCCCGTCTTCTGGCACCCACTGAGTGACGACTCTGGCCCAACTGTCCTGGAGCATTCTGCAGACAGGGCCCGCCTATTCCCAAACAACCCAGCAGTCTAATTGCCCACATTAGCGGTATTGCGAATACCTGAAGCGCAAAATCATCGACATGTCCAAGGTCCCTGACCGAGTCACAAAAGTCCAAACTCAAAGTTTGCTAAAGGGCGATGAAGCGTAGTGTATTGGGTATCAAGCTCAGTGACCTAATTTGCATTTTTTTTTTAATTATTTCATGATTAATTTAAAAATAATAGAGCTTTTCTATTATGAACAGAAATATTGAACAAAGTTCTAAACCACAGTATTGATAATCAAAATAGAAATACAATGTTAGATAAGTGAATTGAGGTCAATAAATAAGATAAATATTTACAGTAATTGTCGCACTACTAGTTTTATGTTTCATATCGAACATATTTTAATAAATTTCAACTTGGCAATCATTCCCCAAGATCTAGCTTATCTTCTATATGCAATAATTTTGCTTTGATTTAGTTGTAGTTTTGATGGATGTTACATATAAACGTTATTTTGATTAGGTGGGCATGCAGCTGTCCTAGCTCAATTTTGTGACCTTAATTTTAATGTGCAAGCAAAGCAGTTATGTGAAAAAAATATGACATTCAAAAGTGAGGTTAGCTTTTGGGGTAAAGTAATTTTGAAATAACTCTATGAGCTTGTCGTTTGTAATTTTATCCTCGACATTTCCATATTTATTTCATATATCAACAGTAATGTTTTCTCCATTGTTTGTCTTTTTATTTTAGTATATCCGTGTTAATTTCTATTTACAGTAAATATAGTTTGATATTTATTTATAGTATTTATATATATTTATAGTCCATACCATAATATAAATGCGAAAGTAACTCTGTTTGTCTGTCTGTCTGCTACCTTTTCACGACAAAACGGCTGATCGGATCGCAATGAAAATTGGCAAGGAGATGTATTTCAACCTAGGGAAGGACATAGGCTATATATTATCACGCTAATTACTTACGGGGGTGAGCAATATGCACTTCGTCTATATTTGTCAACTGTTTGACAACTAACAACCGTCATAACATACATTGTAATAGAATAACAATTTTTAACCAATTGTCATAGGAACAAATAGCCCGTCGATGACGGCTACCGCCTTTCGAACAATGAGTCGCAAGTTCAAGCCTCAGCAAAGACATGCAATACATTTTGATTTTGTTTTAATGCTGTAAGATTTCCGATAGTAACTTTGGTTCGCACGTTCAAAACCCACACGGTTTTCACTTTTTGTAACAAAGTATTTTGTTTTTTTTTTAAGCTTTAAGATTTCCAAATCATTGTTTAAATACATACTTTTTTAACACAGTTTGGGAATCACTTATTTCAAATAATAAATCTGTAAATATGGCACTGAAGCTGTTAGAGGATCACACATGGAACCCTTTTTCTACTATTTCATAAATTTTCGTCTATATGTCTGTGTGTCTCTACGTAGCCCTTTTGTTATAGCATCATGTGTAAATTATAAAACCAATGCACATATTAATATTGTGCATAACTTAGAGAAGGTTTTCATTTTGTTTCTTTGAAATCGGTGCTCTCCATCAAAAGATATATTATGACTTTAAAGTTTTTTTTAAGGAGAACTTATCATCATGAGCTAAGGATACATGCAGTCCGGGGTTGCGGGACTGTTCGAAAGAGATACCGCGGCCCCGGAACGTAAAGGGCGAGGAAGGAACATGGATGGGTTTTAGTCAGTAAAAGTCTATGCAGATTTTTAAAGCAGGGTCATGTTGACTATTCTCTTCTTCTCTATCTTGTGATTTTTATTCATTAGTACCATTTTTATTCAATAGATGTCACTGCATGTATCCTTTTTTTTTTTTTTGGATGGGATATCATCAAATGAGTTCTCCCACTCTGCGCGGAGCGGGAGGGAGTGTCAGACTTTTACTGACTAAAACCCATCCATGTTCCTTCCTCGCCCTTTATGTTCCGGGGCCGCGGTATCTCTTTCGAACAGGCCCGCAACCCCGGCAGTTTCGGCCCTTGCGGGCCCCTCCCATTATGCTGACATCTCTTTGAGGCGCACGTGGAACACGAACGCGCCGTCGACACGGCCTGTCGTCATAAGACGGACGGACGGCTAGCTAGCCCATAGCTAACCGTCCACAGGCCCGCACCTACGGTGGCCGGTAGCCACCACGTTGCCCCCGACGCCCGGTGCGTCTCCCGCGGCAGCTGGGAAGAGAGGCTCTCTCCCTCTCTCGTTCCGCCACCTCCTTCGCTAGCATGACTGCTTCGCAGAAGGAGGTGACGGCTTGCCATTCCCTCTCGCTCCGGACCATGGATTGAACCAGGGCCTGACGCCAGAGGTCACCGCCGCCGATCGCCGCTACGAGGACACGGCGGTGCTCCGCCCACGCAGGGCAGACTTCCACCGTGTGCTCCACCGTGTCCTCCGGTTGATCCTCGCAGTGGAAGCACCCGGGGGTTTCCTCCCGCCCGATTCGGTGCAGGTACCTCCCGAAACATCCGTGTCCGGTGAGGACCTGCGTCAGGCGGAAGGTGAGGACGCCGTGGCATCTCTCCAGCCACTCCTCAAAGACACGGAAAAAAAAAATTGTTTTAAACTAAGAATATTTCACTTGGTCAAGACATTGCGTGATTCATATATGGGGAAAACATTTTATTCTTAAAATTAGTAAATATTTGTCTTGTTATTCATTTTTCTTCCAAGTATTTATACTCACTAACCAAGGCAATATCCTATTCTTGCAATGAGAAAGAAACGTTTTCTTTGCATAAGTAAGTTTTTTTTTTTAAGTCTAGTATATTAAATTCTCAAATTTAAGACAATTATGTCTTAAATCTAGATTGTACTCCTCGAAGTTCTCCGATTACTCCTCCGACTATGAAGAGCAATATCTTTTATCAAGAATATATTTATTGGACAAGAAATGTCATTGTTTCTGATCAAGAATATATCTATTGGTCAAGAATTTCCGTGATTCATATATGGGGAAAACAATAAATGGTTGTATCAAAACACAATTATTCTCAATGCTAGTAAATAAATAGTTAAGTCAAGATATTTGTCTTCCTTCTAGAATTTACATACTTGTGATTAAACAATATATTTGAGAATAATGCTTTTCTTAGTTGAACACTTTGTCAAACGGATCCCGGAGTTTTCTTACAAGAAAATAAATTCTCAGTATGAAAAATAAATGAGTTGTCTGTATGCTACGGCATATTTCAGTGAAGCAGCTTTAACTCTTGCATCAATTAATTCTATTTTCACACTGAGAAAATTTATCTCTAATGAAAAATACCAACAATCTTAATTACTAGTAGATGCTCTTCAGTGAAGAAGTTTATGGTACTAGTTCAATAACAATAAGTTATTCTCTGGAGATCACGTTGTTTTAAAAAGATAGTCTCAATGTTCTTAGTTCAATAATCATGCGTTTTTAGTGAAGAAGTTTTATTTCTTAGTTTAATAATTTAATCGAATTTAAGCGGAGATCACGTTGTCTAGAAAGAATATTATCAATGTTCTTAGTTCAATATTTATAGCGTATTTCAGTGAAGAAGCCCAGTTCTTAATTCAAATCAATAAGCAATTGATACGGAGATCAGATTGTCTCCAATCAATAATGTTAATATTGTTGATTTAAGAACGTGCAGGACTGCAGGTACTTAACTGAAGAAGTTATAGTTTTTGATCTAATTCATTGCATGTTTCATTCGGAGATCAGAAATCTCTTAGCTCAATATTAGTGTATTTCACTGCAAGAAATCTCAGTTCTTGGTTCAATGCATGTCATGTTTCATACGAAGATCAGATTGTTTCCAACAAATAATGTCATTATTATTGATCTAAAAACCCTGTACTTCAGTAAAGAAGTTTTAGTTCTTGATCTAATTCATTGCATGTTTCATACGGAGATAAGAGATCTCTTGGCTCAATAATAAAGTATTTTACTGTAAGAATTTTCAGTTCTTGATTCAAATCATGGCATGTTTCATACGAAAGTCAGCTTGTCTTATTTAAAGAATTACAATAGTCTTGGTTCAATGGTTGAAATGCGTTTCAGTAAATTTTTTTCAGTTCATCGTTCGATTTTTCAAGTTAAAGTTTAGTCAAAATGTAATTAAACAAAATGTTCACATTGTGACTAAACTTTAGCTTGAATAAATCGAACGATGAACTGAAAAATATTGACTGAAACGCATCTTAAGCATTGAACCAAGACTATTGTAATTCAATTAAGACAACCTTAACTCCGTATTTAACAAAGCACTTGAATCTGTACATAGAACTGAAACGGCTTCACTAAAATACCATGATTATTGAGTACCATTTGAAACATAAAATGAACAAGAAAAAGCACTAAAACTCACTTACAGAATTTCGAGTCTGATGCACCATCACATCTTTCAATCTGATCTCCGCGTGTTATTTCATGCCTGTAAATAGAGGTAGGTAAATAAGTGGGAGGTACTCAAATTAATAATAGATAAAATAATACAATGGATTTAATTCTATGAAATCATTTATTAAAAAATAAACTTCCTAAAACAAAAGTATTGATCATTTTATTTAAATATATTCTAGGTATTAATCATATTACCTAATGTTATTACTGTGAATATTACTTAAGGGGACATCGCAAACTATTGCTTACATTAGCTGCCTAGCTGCACTCGTAAGAAGTATAAATTAGCGCCGCCATTTAAGATTTGTTTCTTTATTGGACCTATACCATCAGATTCTTATACGTAATAATACGAGTACCTACCTAGTAATTCAGTAATTATCATCTTAAATACAATACTTAATATCTTGATAATATCGCTTTATCATGATCATTCTTAATCTTAAGGTGCTGGCAACCCGCCTACTATCACATTTTTATAGTCATACAAAATATTTGTCAAATCCTATCAATAGCAACTGAAATAATATTTCATTAAGATATTAACATTATATTATAATGTTAATATCTTAATTTAATCATAATCGCTTATTCATAATATTTTGAAGTTATTTGACAACTTTATACATTTTAACATTATATTGCAGTTTAGCAAAAAAAAATATTTTAATCCAAACACGTTTTTCTACCAAAAAGTTTGCCTTACTGATTTTCATACTTTTGCAAACTTTTTGGAAGGCAAATTTGTTTGGATCAAAAGTATGTTTTTGCTCAACCGTGTTGCACACAACATCGCTACTTGCGATTTTTTATAAACTGATGACGGTAATATTATGGCCGCCAATAAACATACTTATGATCACTCATTATGTGAATTTTACTTTATATAACCCGCCTCAATAAAGAAACGAAACTTAGTTCGTTCCTCTATTGGCGCAGGTTATTATTATACCATCAGATTATTATGCAAAAATTGGTTAGTAAATTTCCACCCCTGAATATTATTTACACATAATAAGCTTTAGCTATAACCCACGCACGTCAATAAAAAAAAAAACAATCTGAAATGGCAGCGTATACCTATCATTACCTCTCACTTATACACTATTGCTTACTCTAGAACTTTAGAGATAGATTAACGTCGCTATTTAAGATTCGTTAATTGCTTTATTGGCGCGGGTTATACCATCAATTCTTATAAAAAAATGAATTCAATCTTAAAATTGTAACAAACAGCTATTCTCGTTCATATCTACACAAGATACAATACGGCCGGCTGATCTTGGCCGGGTCTGAAGTTAGCCGTTTTGCGAATCTTTCGTCAGTCATTCATTGGCCATTTTCGCACCAATGACTCACTTCAGAACTGCCAAGATCCGCTGGCCGTATTGTATGTTCCATTTTGTATTGTTAATAATCATTAATAATGAATCAACTTCTCAAATCAACATATTGATTCATACCTATTTTATGAATTATATTTGGTGTTGTGCTATAGCAATCTTGTAAGGAAATAACTTCAAAACTACTTGTACAATTGACCAAAAACGCCATGTAATGAGGAGAATAATTAATTGTTTTAAGAACTCTACACTTAAAGTAAATTTTACTTTTATCAGATTCGTTAAATAACACTTGTTCAATTTTCAAAAATAATGGTAGATCTTGGACTGCATACCTATACAAGATAACATTTTTTTCACAATATGTTATACCATTAATCTCTATAAAACCAACACAATTATAAACATCACCATCAATTTCTGTCATATTATTTAGTTTTAATATTTTTCCGTGTAAATAGCGATCAGTAAGTCCAGTGTTAACAAGTAATTTATGACTATTCGTCAATTGATGTCTTGTTGCAAGTGTTAGTGGCAAGTTTTTACGGCTAGCTATTGATTGTGCTATTTTTTTCAACTCTTTGTGCTTAGCCTCAAATTTAAAGGCACTTATTAATATTGGTGGACCAACTTTTTGTATTATTCTTGGGTAATGTAGGAGAAAATGATGTTTCGGTTTTAATGTACAGTTAAATAATTGAATTAAATTTTCCAAGTAAGCTTCGATTGAAGTTTTCAAGTAATCAATCAAGTGTGAAGTGAAAATCTGAGATGTTAATATCTCTGTAATTTCTAACAGAGTTAAATATTGTTTCCATACTGGATCATGCTCCGCAATTAAGTCACCAATTATGTACCTAAAATTACGAACAAGACACAACATCTCAGAAGCCGAAAACATTATTTTGCCATTTAACAAGTTTTGTTTTGTGACAGGTGGAGGACAATTTTTTTCAGACTTTAAATAAGTATAGTATTTTATTCTTGAATTTAAGTTGTCCAAATCAAAAATATTGTTATCAATAAAATGTTTGATTATTAAGCACATGTCATAACGGTGTATGCCCTCACACAAATCGTGCATAACATCGCACGTGAAATTGTTGTAAACATGGAAATAATTTAAATCATGCCATATGCATTTTTCTTTAACGCCAATTTTGTTAGTATAATGTGCATTATATTCTTCTTTTTTACGAATGTATTCAGATCGCTCTTTGGTGTCAGTTTTTGTTTGCTCTTTTTGTACTGTGCAAAATCTACAAAAATTATTGGAAGAAAAACTTTCGTGAAAACCTAAAATTGAATGAAGCCCTAAATTGTCTCCTGAAATATTGGCTACACAAAAAGTAACACATATACTAGATTTCTTAGATTTTACGTTTATCCCTTCCTCCTGTAAAAACTTTAATTCTTTAAGTAACGGTCTTAAAACAGGTTCATTACCAAAAGTGTTTCTATCTTGTGTATAAAACAAAAGAACTGGTAAGACATTATCTAAACGACTGCAGAACTGTGGTGGTATTGTAGATATAGTTACATATACAGCACCTATTTTCTGATTTCCAGCGTGACTGCCTAGTGGATTGCCAGATTCAAAATCATCATAATACACTGTCAAAGGTAGAATGGTTCCGTGATTACATTTTTCTTTTGTATCCTGCCAAGATGTGCCATTTATTATGTTTCTAAGGACATCTTTCTCTTCGCTTACTTTTTTCTGGTAGTTAATTATAATTTCTAATGTATTTGCTGCTTCGAGGAACTCCTTAAGAGTGTCACGCAAAGGTATAAAATAAGAAAATCTATTTTTGATTACCATTTCAACAGTGTTATTCCTACGATTACTATCTTCGGAAACACCAATGGTTTTTTTAATAGGTTTGACATACGATCTTAATTTTTTGAAATGTTCTATTCTTTTATAATCGGTATTGATGTTTTTAAACGAATCTTGAAGTATTGATAACATCAGCAAACTATCATTATTCAAATCATTCTTTGACATTATTAGGGATTGTCTAATAATGTTAAACGGCTCCGATATAAACAGCTCAGACACGATTTCAATTATATTTTGGATATCACTTCTTGGCAAATTGGACATGTTATATAATTTTGCAATAAATGTAAGTAACGCATTATCGACTTCTATTTGAAAATCAGATAAATTTGAGGTTTCATTTCTAGTATTATTATTCAATTTAGGGGCTTCATTCAAAGGTGTTATTCAGACGTTGAACCGGAATTACAGTTTGCTTTACCACTAACATCAAATACATTGGCATCTGAGACGAGATTGCTACTCGAGGTTTCATGATAATGAGTTAAATGCTTCTTTAGATCACTCTTAGAGTGATATAACCTGGCACAATTTTCTTCAGGACATTTAAAATAATTAACAATATTATGCGCGTAACGCAAATGCACAAAGTATTGCTGAAAATCTTGATATTCGTTGCGACATTCAAGGCACTTCATCGTGCAATTATTTATAGTTAATTTCAACAAGATTAAACAACAATTTTGTTTACATTTTCGCAAGCGACAACAAATCTGCGATGTATGGTACTATCTTATCGTACTTTGTTTCTATTTGATAGACACAACGCTGAATCAGCACGTATAAATGCGCAGCAGCTGCTGGATATGTGGCGTGAAGCGCATGGTATGATTTGAACAATGTGTCAAAAGCTTTCATTGGCGAGGTAAACTTCCACATAACCTTGTCTATTACCAAATAATAGATATCGTTACCATCATCGGCAGCACCACATTTAATTACGTACGGTTGAACACTTTGCTTGCTGCGAAGAGCCTTGTCTTTTACTTCATCAATTTTCGTTTGTATATCTCCAGGATTCTGAAAATAATAGCAAACATATAAAAATTGCAAAACTGATGAACATACCTACAAAGCACGCGTGTTTACTACTAATATTATAAATGGGAAAGCTTGTGATTGAATCTGATCTGAAAATATGGATGAAATTTGGTATGAATGTAAATTATACCCTGGTTAACAGATGTTACTCTTTATCCAGGAAAAAACCAAAGCATTCCATAAAATTACGTAACCGCGAGTGAGTCCGCGAGGTATAGATATTAAATACCATACCATTCAACTTAATGAAATAGTACCCCAATATATTTACCTGGACGTAAATTATGAAGTTTTCGACGCATTCTAATGTGGAAAATTTTCTACGCTTGTTCAGTCTTCCTCTCGGGGGAATCAGGTAGGACAACAGTTTTATTTGATCTGGCACTTTTAGATCTGAAATGTATAAAACAGGTGATTTATTTTGAAGTAAGTAGGTACCATGCGAGCGGAGCCACGAGCGGATGCTAGTAACGTAAATAATATAAATAAGAATAGTGACGGTGACGCTGAAGGTAAACCTAATAAATGAAAATTAAACTGTTTATTACCATCATCAGGCTGCTCTTGAATACTTTCATATAAAGTACTCAACGTGTCATCTTTTGATTCTCCAAATTTGAGGCTGATGATTTTATTAATAAACCATTTCCAATTCCTGAAAAAGCATGTTGATCTTTCAGGATACAGTCTTTCAAAGTCCAGGTTTATCTAGAAACGTAAACAATTTTTCAGAAACGTATTTGGCATGCTGGAGTTGGACCAATCTAGTTACAGCCAACATAAACAAATAAAAATATTTGTGGGCAATCCACACAACACTATCTAGCCCTAAATTCCAGTAAATGTAGATTCAAATTGGCTAGTGAACAGTGAAACATTGAACAGCTTTAGATAACAATAATGAAAATAATAAATCTAAAAAGAAATAAACATAAACAAACTAAGCAAAGCTCTGATATTCATATTATAGGTACTTTTTTTGTAAATACATAACTACTTTTATTTATTAACAAAACCCATAGCTGTACAAAATGTATCTTATAAATACAACTTTAAGCCAATAACGGTTTCAAATAGGTACCTACTGTTAAGAAAATTAAAAAAAAATGTGAAAGAAAATAAACTTTTTGTATTTTTTGTAAAAAAAAAAAATACTTACCAAACTATCACTCCTTGGATCATTTAAAATGTTCCACTCATCAATAAAATCCGAAATGTTGTTGTTGGTGCTACACTGCCTCACTTTGAATGTTTTGTTCCAACAGTCCATGATTTCACTCCATGGCTCATTGTTATTCTTAAGAAAAATTATTTGGTCTGTGTGATCTTCTGTAATATAGAAAAATTATGTTAGCCAATATGTAAGACATATAAATAAATTGGTTGTAGGTATTACTGAAGCAAACTACCTGACAGGGCACTACTGCTTACCCTATAACTTTTATGATCTACAAAGTACTTACCTACTTATTAAGTACCTAACTACCGACTACATAATAATTAGATATTAATAACAATATTACACACATTTTGCAAAAATTCGCCATCTCATGTAGGTATACAGACAAGTAACTACTCTAGCTACTATTTATGTAGGTCAAGTAATCATTTAAAACCTTTCAACTCCTCATATTTTTTTGTTTTATTTGGAATGACATTCTCTTCTGATGTTGATTTTTTTCTCTTTTCACCAGACTTATACAGGGTATTCCGAATTTTATCAACCAGCTTGCCTTTAGCAAATGAAGGTTTACCGGATATGGACTGTCTTTTTTTAATTGGTGGTACAAAGTATGTGCCAGTGTTTTCAAATGGAAATAAAGCTATTATTTTTGCGGTTAAAATGTTGTATTCTTCATATGTTATTTTACTGAAATAGGTAAAAAATAAATCTAAGTATAAGGGTTCATTGTTCATTGTTGGACTTCGGAATCTTAAGAATGATAAAAAATATTTTTTAGATTAGAACTTATTAGTTTCGTGCTTTGCAGGTCAGCTAGCATACAACATAGTATTATCATCATCAGCTAGTGAATACATACTGCCTTCCCGTTTATCTAAAATGCCACAATAAATGATCCTTAGGCCCTCTACATCCACAAGGTCCATTAAGAGAAGGGATATGCTTTTATTGCTTCCCCCAGTTTGTGCTCAAAGAACCACATAAAAGTATAGTGGGAAAATGAATGAACGAGTATGTACTGGTAGGTACTTACTAATTTACGACACGTGTGAAGAGATGTCTAACAATGATATCAGTGAGTTGATTTCGGTGCTTGTTTGTCAAGGTACTATTTGCAGTGTAATAATTTAATATACTCTTGCCACATGGTGTTACTGTTAGAAGCGTCTTGAGGTCAAAATCAGGGAAATTTGGTCGGACATAAATATCGCCTGTAAGGATATCTTGTAAGTCTTCCAGGTCCTCATTCTCCGTGAATAGATAAGGAGCAGTGATGCTGCTATTTGTTACTGTATTAGTCTGAAAACATTTAAGTAATAATTGTAAGAAAGCCGTTCTTCTCCATAGAGATCTACGCTAGAGAATGGTCACCTACAGTACTTTCTCAAGTTATAATGCCTTGTGACTGTAGTTTTTTTTTTGTATTGTTGACATTAAAAACTGCCGTAATGGTCTAATTGAAATAAATGCTTTGACTTGGAGTTTTTGCCTGTAGATCGGCCTTGATGTTTTAAATCTAACTGTTTTAAACTTAGGTAGGTACTTAATTTGTTACAAAAAAAATAAACAAGAAAAAGCAAAGGACCTGGCCGACCAACTGAAAAAATACCTCTCGACCTCTCCCCCCCCCTCTGACTTTTGACGAAGTTTTATATTTATATGTATGTACCTACATACATACAAAGATACGATGCCAAATTGTCCCCTTAGAAAACCCCATAATATAAACAGGATAATAGAATATTCAATAGGTAGGTAACTTACTGTGCTGGTTGCTACTAAATACTCATCAATTTTTTTTTTTAGTTCTATTCTTAGTCCAATCTTTGGGCACAGTTCTTTCAGGATATTGTCATTGATTTCCTTTAATTGATCCACAGTTACATCATTTTCTAAAACAAAATTTCCATAATCACTAGACAAGTTTAAACAAAATACTAATTACCTAAATTTTATAACATTCAAACAAGCCCTAATGCTGATGTATCTGAATGTATCTTAATTATACCGGCTGTTAAGCAGCCTAAAGTTCATTAACACATTAAAATTGTGTTTAAATGAATTTATCTGTTATTATTTACAACTTTGTACATTTCTTTTTGGAATAGTAATATTATTAGTACAGTTAGAGTACTCACTTGATGGCCTTTTCCGGACAAAATGTTTATAAGTATAAATATTCACCTACCGTTGAAATTTGTAATTATATCCTGTGGGATATTCCATTCCCTAAGAAGCAACTCCATTTTAATATCCTCTATATTATGATAATAAAGATAGTATGGTATGCTGATACAGGTTTTGATTTAAATCTGCAAATAGACAGAACATAAATTAGTGATTATTCTAGTACCTAACTAAGTATGTAAAAAACAGCCGGGTAGGATAAACATTCAGCAGGTTTAGCATTGTAGCTACGGTATAGCCTTTATTAAAGTAACAATAACCTCATGCTCATTAAGTTAGGTAGTGATTACATTTTCCATCACCCAGAGACATACCTAACGTGAAAGGCAGTCCAGCAGCCTTTTCCACCATGTTTGGTGAAGTTCACCGAGCTTACACACCTCTGATTCTGACCTACCAGATTGGAATCAGAAGTTGCATAGGCTCGGTGAACTTCACCAAACTTGGCGGTCAGGCGGCTGGTGGTATTTTCACCAGCTAGATGCCTACATCTACCGGCCGGGTCTGCCTAGATTCTGGACGTAAAAAGCCGCTTCCTATCACAGTGAGAAGAGAATGCCGGGAATGCGGTTGCGTGGTAGGTAGGTACCTACCTACCGGTAAATTTGAACATTGAAGCGCAAAGCATTTTTTTGAGCAGAATTCGTAAGGGAACCGCGAAATGTCTACCGCTTCGCATATCTACCTACTACCAGCCTATCATTTCACAATTAGTGCACCCATAATCGAACCGAATAGGTAGGTACATTGAGTTATTTAACTATGGGTAGGTAAATAGGTAGTAAAACAAGTAAGATGATTTTTGCTCACAACATGGCGCCTAGCCGGCCCCGGTGCCGTCATTCATCGTGTGTTAGTCGATCTTTAAAATGCAATAACTTAATTAGATGTATATTCCAATAATTAAACACTTACCTACCTAAGCACACACAACACAACACAATCTCCAACAACGCAAAAGAATCACTCGACAGAGTCACCACGAACGAACTGACACTTTGCAGAAGACGTAATGCCGGTAGTGCACTGCGCCGGCACATCCAAATCCAAGTCCACAGAGTACACAGACAAAAAGTGTGTTGCCTGCTACGAAATGTTATTTACCAAAAATAAGGCCGAATCTGTCACGTCCACTATTTTTCCTGACATTGACTTACTACGAAATTTATTATTAATAACATTATGCATACATAAAACCTATTTCACGGTGTCTGAGTAACGTTAATCATACTCCACGTTTACTTTAAAAATTACTTTTAAAATAATGTTATGGCAAGATTGCTTAGTAGTTTAGAAGAGCACCTACCAGCATTATTTTATTACCACAATGCCATGATTACTCTTGATTTCCATTTTGTAATAGGTAATTTATTTTTGTAATGGTGATAAAAATAGTTATACCTACATAGGCTATAACTATTATGCTTTTATTGATAAAAAAACCTGGAGTAGATAAGGGTAGGTAGAGTTTAATGATAGTAACGTATGAAACTACTTATTATTGTTTTTTTTTGTCCATGTGGTGTTTACCTCTAAGTAATTGTTGCGCTTTGTAGAGTTTAAAGGCATGTTTTATTTTTGTTTGTAAATTAGTGTAAACAATTGTTGGTAGATCTAATAAATAAAATAAAATAAAAAATAAAACCTATTTGGAGAACTTGGTGGAAAATACTAAGGTATTTTCCACTAAGTTCTCCAAATAGTTTTTATATTATTTAAGTTCATTACAACCAAACGGAACGAATGGCTTTTGTACCTACTTTATTTCATACACTACTAATGATCGAACATCGTGCCTCTAAAAACAGATTGGTATAAACATACCTACTCCCAAAAATTGGGGAAACAATTTGTGAAATTGCAACCTTTTTGTTGACGACGGTTGTGACGTAGCATATTTTCAAAAAACGCGAATTTGGTTTAAGAATAACGAGTCTTAAATCAAATACCTACGTGATTCTTGAAAGATGTAGGTACTGTTCTGGTGCTAATTGGTCGCCCAGTTGTCGAAATTCGACCATAATTTTAAATTATAAGTTTGAACATTGATAAGGTTCTATTATCAAAGACTATACCTACCTACTTCTATAATCTCAGATTTCGCTTTTCGATTTTTTTATAAGTAGGTACATATCTTTACTTTATAAAAATAGGTATTAGCATTTTGCACTGCTTCTCTTTAAAAACTTTAAGTGTGCGAAATTCATACTCCTCCGTCCGCGCAATTTTCGTAAAAAGGGGTAGGTAGGTACCAACCTACCTAAGCAAATTTTTTGCTTCACGTAGGTAGGTATTAATTAGGTATATGTAGATTAAAAGTCTTGTACGAGTTTGTTGTCTTTCCTACGACTTGTAGGTACCTATAAAATTTCGACAATATTACAGGGAATAAAATGAGGGTTTATTATAAACTTTAAAACCTATTTCCGTTGTCTCCTTATGTAGGTTTCTAATTAAGTTTTGGTCAGCAATCAAGCTTCACATTTGATAATCATTTTTATATTGTTATAAAATTAATTAAGTAGGTACTTAGGTAGGTAGTTAGTTACCAACATACCATAGGTAGGTACTTAGCACTGCCATAGCAATAAATATTACGTAGGCTGTACATAATTTCAGATGTTTAAGTAGGCCTGGCTGGTAGGTACTTATTTCTTTTTGGATTATGGAAGGGAATAGGTACCTGCTATTAGGGTTTTTCGGTCCGTCCATTTGTCACAAATGTGGCTCTCGAAAAATAGGTACCTAATTATGTAGATACGCGGCATTGTAATAGTTCTATGTAGGATATTTATAGATATTAATAGAGGTACTTGCACGTTATTGTAAAAATATTATTTTTAAATAAAAATAAGTAAGCATGTACCTTTTGACTTAGGTACATACATAGTATTAATTCTTCCTTACCTAATAGGTAGATAAAAAACTTTAGTAAAGCTGAAGCAACCTAAATACTCGTTACTGTTAGCCTGTGTCATCCCACTGCTGGGCAAAGGCCTCTCCCCATGACTTCCAAATTTTTCGATCCAGGGCCAATGTGGGCCACTGGTCGTTGGTTTTGTCTAGCTCGTCCCGCCATCTCCTGCGAGGTCTACCGCGTCGCCTTTTGGTTGTGTCAGGGCTCCACATTTTGGTTATTTTGGCCCACAGCTCGTCAGGCATACGGCAGACATGGCCAGCCCAGCCCCACTTTAGCCTGCGGCTTTTTGAGCAGTGTTTATTACCTGCCTGCCTAGTCGGTGGCAAAAAACTAAAAAAGATCAAAGTTCCAATAAGGCACCGACGTGATTACCTAGTGTGCCCTCCCGAAAATAATTATTTTGCCGTGAATAACCACCATTTATGTATGTTATTTTTCGTTTGTAATGTGTTTAGGTATGCTACTATATTTAAATTACATGTAATTCTGTTTTAATTTAATGGTTCTGACTAATATTAAATTAAATTACTGGATAATGGTTGCAAGGATGTTGTTATATTTCCAGATGGTTGTACAGCACATAATAGAAATAATTTTGTAACGAAACTGATTTCGATGATAAATAAGTACATAATATTTTTGTTAGATTATATTGTTTCAGGTTTGATTTTTCGAATAATAAATACAACACTCGTAAATTATTTTATTTCAAAAACACGTACCTTCAATAAAAATCTAGGTACTTATTTTGTAATCAGTTAAAAAAACCGCGTAAGTGACTACACAAAATGTAAGCCAACTACGAGTAAATTTACGTTATTTTCCATTAAAGACAGTTGTAAAGAACTAGCTGTTAAGTTCAGTCGGTAATAAGATTTGAAATCGCTGAGATATTAAGTTTTTTCTTCCTCCTGTAAAATGACCAAAAAGTAAATACGCGGTCTTAACAAGTTGCTCTTACGCGGATTCGCAAGCGCAGCGACGAAAGGTGAAAACTTGGTGAAAACAACCCTATAAGTTTTGTTGGCAATGCCATAGGCTACGGCTACAATTGAAAGGTCATTCAAAAGATGATCGAAAACAGATTAGATTAGGTATTATGGGCTTTCTTTGCTCACTGCCTTACTAATAAACGTTGCATAGCAGGTGAATAATTTATAGTTACACACTGATTTCTCTCTTTCAGTCGTCAGTAATTTGACATTCGAGAGAAGAAGACAAATCGTTGTGTAACTATTAATACAGACGCTATACAACGTGTATAGGTACGGCTGTCAGTGTAAAAACTTGTTGACAGTAAGAATGTGACCCGGCATTAAAAAAATCTGATCAAAACATTATCGTACTATAAAACGTTAGTAAGTATATCTTATTTTGAAACAATTTATATTCCTAGTTCAACACCATAACTTATTTCCACAAAACAAAAATGTCTTATTCGAAAACATTTGAGTACCTACCTTTACTTGAATAATTTAGTGTCTACGTCAATGCAACTATTTAATACTTAACCAGAAACAAACTTTTCTTAAGGCGCTTATTACGAGCTAAATTAGCAACTCTATTTGTGGTGGTTCAAACTTCGTTTGAAATGCTGTTAGAATAAAGTTCTAATCAGCTTGCACTACAAAGTGGTTGTTACGTCAGCCACTGCGGGCCAAACAGCGCGAAATGAGTGGTTTCGATCGATTTGCAAAAAAACTTTTGATTGGATTAAAAAACTAAAACAGTATCATGCTAATATATTGCTTGTAGATTTATTTGCCAAAAAATCAGAATGATCGCATGCATATTAGTATGTTTTTTATTGTTTGAAAGATATCTTTAGAGGTAAGTTCGTGATTTCTTTTTCTCGAGCCAAATTAATTGTATTATGTTTTCAAAACAGTATCATGCTAGCATATATCCTGAAGAATATCATATATTTTTCTGATCTTGTTTATAACAGTGAATCATATACTTTTACTAATTATAAAACTCGCGTTTAGCTCGTGTAATCGTCTTAAACTAAACATATATTTTCATACCAGAAAACGTTAGAATATCTTATTTTAAAACAATTTAGATTCCTAGTTCAACACCATAACTTATTTCCACAAAACAAGAATGTCTTGTTCGAAAACATTTGACTATCTTTACTTGAATAATTTAGATTCTTACGTCAATACAACTATTTACTTACCCAAAAACAATTTTTTCTCAAACCAAGCATATTTGTTCTTACTAAAACACGTTAGTAGGTATATCTTATTTTCAAACAATTTACATTCATAATTCAACACCATAACTTCTTTCCTCAAAACAAGAATGTCTTGTTCGAAAACATTTGACTACCTTTACTTGAATAATTTCGATTCTTACGCCAATGCAACTATTTACTTACCCCAAAACAAACTCTTCTGAAACCAAACTTATATTTTCTTACTAAAGCACGTTAGTATATCTTATTTTGAAACAATTTATATTCCTAGTTCAACACCATAACTTATTTCCACAAATCAAGAATGTCTTGTTCGAAAACATTTGGCTGCCTTCACTTGAATAATTAAGATTATTACGTCAATACAACTATTTACTTACCCAAAAACAATTTTTTCTCAAACCAAGCATATATGTTCTTACTAAAACACGTTAGTATATTTTATTTTGAAACAATCTACATTCCTATATCAACACCATAACTTCTTTCCTCAAAACAAGAATGTCTTGTTCGAAAACATTTGACTACCTTTACCTGAATAATTTAGACTCTTACGTCAATGCAACTATATACTTACCCAAAAAACAAACTCTTCTTAAACCAAACATTTATTGTATTATTACAAAATGTAAGTCTTTCGTGTTTCGAATCATTTTAGATTCTTCTTTCAAATCCGTTATTTTCTCACATTAAATGGAGTTTTTTCTTACTAAAACACGTTAGTATGTCTTATTTTGAAACAATTTAGATTCTTAGTTCAACACCATAACTTATTTCCAAAGAAAAAAAGGCCTTGTTCGAAAACATTTGACTACCTTTACTTGAATAATTTAGATTCTTACGTCAATGCAACTATATACTTAACCAAAAAACAAACTCTTCTTAAACCAAACATTTATTTTATTATGATAAAATTTAAGTCTTTCTTATTTCGAATCATTTCAGATTCTTCTTTCAAATCCGTTATTTTCTCACATTTAATGTTTTCTTCTTAGAACAAAAAATATTTTTCTCCATCGAAAACGTTCCTGCTTTCTGATTACGAGAATAGTAAATACTTCTATGAAGAATATAAAACTTTTGTCACAATAATATTATTGTTGAACGAATTTACACATTTTCTTGAACCAATAATTTATTTTTATTCTTGGCCCTAATCTCTGAGCTTCTTAAGCTAAAGCCTTTTATATTCAGAGTAAGAATTCTTAATGACTTGTTTCAAAATGCAAATGTTTTCTACAGTCAAGAGTAAATATCGTCTTGATCCAAAAAAATATTCTTGATGTAAATAAATAAATGAAGAATAATATTATATATCTAGAAGAATTCCATTTTATTTTATTCAAGATATTATTGTTACCTTAAGTAAATATATGCTTGAGATTAAACAATATACTTGAGAATAATTTTATTCTTGAATTAAAACTTTGCCAGACCCCATTTTTTTCCGTGGAGGGGCTTACCGCTACTATCGTGGCGTGCCCCGCACGGGGTTGCAACAGTAGCTCTCTCCATGTCGCCATGAGATCGCGCCGGAGGTCTGTCCGCTGAAAACCAGCATGCCTGAGAGATATTTGATCGACGGCATGTAAAGCCAAGACTGAGGACCTTGGGCGGCATAAAAACTCTCACACCAGGTTAGGCACTAACCACACGATAAAGAAGAAGATCGTGTTGGGGCTTATTTCATAACCTTTTTGACAACTTTAGACGTGGCTGAAGTTAACTGTGATCGAAGGTCTAGCGATGGAGACGTAAGACAGTGACAAGAGGTCCGAAACAGTTTACAGCAGCTATATCGTGTGTCGGCTCATTTCATGCACCTTGATATAAACTTGAGACCTAGCTGGAGTATGAGTATCATCGAAGGTCTAACGATGGACACGAAAGGCAGTCACAAGAGGTCCGCAACACTTCAAATCTACTCTATCGTGTTTAATGTTCATTTCGTACACCTTGATGAGAACTTTTAAACCTAGCTGGAGTATGACTGTCATCGATGGTCTAACGATGGAGACTGAAGGCAGTTGCAAGAGATCCTCAACAGTTTACAGCAGCTATATCGTCATCGGCTCACTTAACGCACCTTGATGAGAACTTTAGTAATAGCTGGAGTATTACTGTCATCGAAGGTCTCATCGGCTCGGCTCGGCTAGGAGACGAAAACATTTTCAAAAGGTTTTCAAGAGTTTACAGCATCTACAGATGTAGATGCTGTAAACTCTTGAAAACCTGTAAACGTGTTGTGTTGACCTGCTTGGAGTATGACTAACATCAAAGGTCTGACTTTGGAGAAGGAAGGCAGATGCGAGAGGTCCGCAACAGTTTGAAGCAGCTTTAACGTGCCGCGGCTCATGCCATGCCACTTGATGAAGACTTTCGACCTAGCTGGAGTATGATATCGTCGAGTGCCCAAGGATAGAAACGTAAGGCAGTCGAAGGAAGAGCCCATAATTGAAAAAACAAAAGTAGAATATTTGGCGATTAATGTAAACCTATTCGAGCAAAAATAAATTGTTACTTACTTGAATGTGTACTAATATTATAAAGCTGCAGAGTTTGTTTGTGTGGTTGGTTGAACGCGCTAATTTTAGGAACTGTTGGTTTGTCTTACGCAGACGAAGTTGCGCGGGTCAGCTAGTATTTTATATATCCTTGTAGTTTACCTTGATATTAATATACTTATTTTCAGATGTACATCTACCACTGCTTGTCTCTGCATCACCCAAAGGTTGACTGGTAGAGAATGCCTATGGCATTAAGTCCGCCTCTGTACTATTGCTTGAAGTGTTAAATAAATAATAAATAAATAAATATCTACGCCCTTTTTACCAATGACATATAGAAATAAAGCTTTCCTACCATCACTCTCTTCACCCAAGCCAGACACACGTAAATACAATTTGAATGACTGCAACCATGTTTTCCATTGCTGAGCCAAGTTATTCATCACCATGGACTGCGGGCTGGATATTCCAGAGAGTTTCTTTTGCTTTTGTTTTTCATCACACATTACGCCGACTTTTCACAATGACTCAAGGTCAAATCTCAATGACTTTACGATACATAAATTACGAACCCAATATACTGACACCATGTTTTGGTCGCTAAGAAAATCCGACGTTGTCATATTTCAGGTACATCTATAATCGTGACTTTGTCGAATTATTTTGTATGAAGAAATATCCAAAAACAAATGAAAATTAAAAAATAATTCATGTGCCAGTTGATTTTTAACCGACTTCAAAAAAGAGGAGGTTTTCAATTCGTCGGAACCTTTTTTTATGGTTTCATTAATACTCTAGAGTTAAAAAAAACACCTTGTAAATTCGGAAGGTTTGATCCCAAAGTGCACTGTTTGATGTATGTCTACTGATCAGTTTATAGGAACTAAAATAGACTTTTTTAACATCATTTTGTTTTCATATTCAAATCGTTTTCGTTGCCTGTTTTATAAAATTTCATACGCTTTCATTTTAATGTTCAAAATAAAGCGGAGAGGAACGTAACGAAGCAAGCCAGCAACCGAAACCCGAAATCGCTTGGCGGTCAGCATTGCATAATTTACCCTTTGGTGCATTAACGCAATATTGTACGAATAGTCGGTTTTTATTTACATTTTAACAGATGTCTGCTAAGTAATTTTCATATAACAAACGAAACGCAGGCATTATTTATTATATCTAGTTTTGGGTGACCACTAAAATCAGCGAAATCCTCCCATAGCACTACATACGACTAAATAAAATTGTACCTTTTACTACTACTTTCTTTCTGCTGCCGACTTTTTTATGTTAAGTTTTTTATTTTGTTATATTTTGTGTAACTTTGATAGCATATTTCTCAGAAACATGACACTTGATAACATTTTGTCTCCCACAATTGTTTGTGTTGAATCCAGCTATCGATTGATATCTTTTATGCATGGCCAAAAGTTAAAAGTTAAAAGAATGGCGACCGCGAACCGGAGGACGGAGCGTTGGAAGACCTCTCCCACTAGATGGACCGATGACCTGGTGAAGGTTGCGGAAATCCGTTGGATGCGAGTCGCACGGGACCGGTCAATGTGGCGACACTTGGGGGAGGCCTATGTTCAGCAGTGGACGTCTTTCGGCTGAAATGATGATGATGATGCATCGCCGTAACTTCGAAAAAAATTTAAATGACGGAAGTAAGGCTAGCCATTAAATTCAAATCCCTTTTAATTTCGCAGACTACTCAGGCACTTATACCTTGAGATGTTTTAATAAAGAATCAACGTGGGTGGCGGTATCTTAAACTACCTAGCCCAGAAGTAAATTTACATGTTCAAAAATTACGTTGGCAAGCAAGTATGTGGGTTTGTCCTACTACGACTTAGCATAATGATCTAGCGTTATGCTAAGATGTAGAATATCTAAAGCTGCGAACGTTTAAATCTCTACATTGTTCAGGGTTCTAATATCCTCAAGAATAATAGTGGTATTGGCATAGGTCACAAAAGTATCAAGACGTCTCAAAACTAGTGGCACCATCTGGTGTCTCCACCCGACGATTCTCGTTGCACGCTCGTCATCAAATTCAATATTTTCGATCAGAAATTCGGTTATGACGCTTACCTTCACAGTTTTATCATCCAGTCTTCGTATGAAGGTGACTTTATGGAATAACTTTACGTGCAATTTTATTTTTATAGATGGATTTTTAGCTTGAGAATTACGGCTTCTGAAGTGTTTTATGATTGTGTCGTCAATGCTTCTTTATTTTAGCTTAATTTCGTTAAGTGTGTTTGTTTTTTTTATGAGGAATTTTATCGCTGTAATAATCTGTATATTTCTCTTTCTGCGTCATATTTTTATTGGGTCAATTTGTGTACGCATCTGCAGTTAACAATGAAAACAAGACCATTAAAACTGCAATTACCATGTTCCTTCACAGACTGAAATAAAAAGTACCGTTTTTAAAAATGGAAGCCACCAGATGTCTGGCCGGCTATAATAATAGTAATTTATAGTAGGGGAGGGAAAACCACGTTCTACAGTGGACGTTTTCCGAGTACACTGATGATGATGACGTCATAATATAGTACAATATATTGTGAGGGTACCGAGATCCTCTTTAGAGACCTGTTTTTTTTAATTTTAAAACATTTTTTTTTTTTCTAAATTAAACCTTCTTTTAAACAAATAGAGTACGGTCGAACAAGCTATTTGGTTTACACTTTACAATGTAATTTGTGGGTTAAACTGTAAACCAAATAGCTTGTTCGAAAGACATGTTGTACAAACCTTATGTCACCTTTTTGAAGAGCAACTTCTTCAAACACAACTTTCACGCGTTCCTTGGGTCTGAAAAATAAAAAAAAAAATCTTTTAATGAATCTTGAATTGCGCAAACTTAATGAGCTTATACAGAATGTCTTTGGAAGCATAGTTGTGCCGTCACAAGAATACAATTTCAATTAATGGAATTCAGGATTTCCCAGAAAAGGAATTGGAGTGCTTGGTAATTTAACGAGTTGTTGAATTTGTCTCCATCTCGCCTATAAGCAGTCTCCTGTTTGGTTTAAAGAAAATATATTAAAATCATCATCTGCCTAGCCTTTTCCCTACTATGTTGGGGTCAGCTTCCAGTCTAACCGGATGCACCTGAATACCAGTATTTTACATGGAGCGACTGTCTAGCTGACTTCCACAACCCAGTTAGCACTAGGTAATACGATGGTAAGACTGGTTGTCAGACTTTTTGAGCCACTGAACGACGACTGTAACGACTGTCAAAGATCTACAAATGGCAGCCGGGACCAACAGCTTACCGTGCTTTCCGAGGCACTGAAGAATCTCGATATGTAAAGTGGTCACCCATTCAGACAAACCTGGGCAAGCACGGCTTAAACTAAAGAACGACCTGAGCGGCTTATATAATTTAGCCACGAGCTAAACTGTAGTTGTTCCAAATAAACTTTATTATTATTATTATATTATAGCTCCTCACAAAAGAAAATATATTAAAATACTAGCGGACGTCACGCGGTTTCACCCGCGTAGTTCCCGTTCCCGTGGGAGTACGGTCAATTTTTTAATTTTTCGTTAAAAACATTTTTTTTTCACAAAAATTATCCTATGTTACTTCTAATATCTGCAAGAATATATTATGTGTACAAAGTTTCATGATGATCGGTTGAGTAGTTTTCGCGCAAAAGCGTAACAAAGAAACTTACATTCACATTTATAATATTAGTAGGGATAGGTACTAATTAACAAGGTGGCTCCAAACTGACGAGGGCTAACTACAATAGAAGTCTGGTCTACTAAGTCTTTTAACCCGGTATTACGATCCCGTGGAACAAATATCGAACTCCATGCGGTCAAGCTTTGAGCATTAGCTAATTTTGAATAAGGCTTTGTTCTACATTTTTACTTCGATGGTAATCTAAAATGAGTGGAATAGTTTCGTTCAGTCTACAATTTTACAAACTTCTTTGATTTCACCAAACTGCGAAAAACGAAATACGTATAAGTCTTCTACAAGTCTACCAGCCTTTTACTGTCCCATTCTACTCAACAGAGAAAGCACGAGTAGTGATCACCACGCTTGCTCAAGACGGGTTGGCGATTTAAAAGGAGGAGCATGCGTAGTTCATACTCGTACAAACGTAATACCAAAATAATTTGTAAATCAATATGGGTGTAAAACACCTCTTAACGAAGTCGAAAGGCACTTAAGTTCTCCCCGTCTACACCATACCTGGGAACCTTCTAGTTTCGTAGATATTGGGGGTCAAAGTTCCAACTTTTTGACAAGTTTTTTTTTAAATACAAGTTTTTACTGTAATATTTTTACTATAAACACCTCTACGGCCCCTACATTCTATCATTGTCCTTTCAAAATATATATTTGGGAACATAGATATTTTGTAATCCAATCGAAATAAATACACACTACCTTAAGAATATGTTTGATTTATAAATTATTTAGGTATTACGTTTGTTTGAAATACGCATGCTCCGCCGACCCCTTAAGTCAAGTCTTACCTTGCATGAAAATGATAGGAGCACCGCACATTGTTGGGGTAGATGGACGGGTACCGGGGGCTGTACAGCCGGCCGTGTGTCGGCCGACTGCCGGACCGGCTGAACTGGAAGTCGCATTCCGTGCCCGGCACGTGGACGCCGTCCGTGTCGAATATACCTGTAGACAAACAGAATATGCTATGAGGATGTGGCATTATGATTTTACTAGCGCCTAGATGTCTATAGTTAGTCCGGAGATTCTTTTGTTTTTGGCTAGATGGGACATAATAGACCCATCGCGGCAATAGGAGTGTGAAGCCCCAACAAAGAATATGGCACACCTTCTCTCCTGCCCGTCACGCATAACTAATTGCCCCCTCCAGGACTTGAATGAGGCAAACAAAAAAGCTGTCCAGGTTGCTAGGTACTGGTCGGACAAAATCTGAATCATCGATTCGAGAAGAAGAAGGCTAAACAAACAATATTTTATAGTTTCTATTTCAGTTGAGTTTTTGGCTACACAAAATAACAATGTTGTCTTTCCTCAGAATGGACCATTTATCTGTTCCATTTCTGAAGTCAGTGATGGAGCTCCAAGCTGTAGTATTCTTCGAGAGGCTGTCTGCAGAAAAGATCACTGGATAACATTGAAGTGGAAGAATAGGGCTTGCACAGAGGAGCGAGGAGGAGGGCGAGTGAGGAGGTTGCTTGTACAGTAACTTTATTTTTAAAATATTAAGGGGGAATCCGGGACCGCGGTCCTGGTCCCAAAAGCCCCCCGACCCAATAATAGTAAGAGGGGTATCCACTATTAGCAGATGTATTACCGCAAAAAATATTCGCACGGCAACCCCTCAAACTAGTTTAGGGAGTAAATCAGACGCAAAACCTCATCAACATACAAATAGGTTCAACCACGAATTCTAAAAGCGTATTCAATTCAACCGGTTGTCAACCGCTTGACAAGAGTTTTGACTGGCTTATAATGTAGGTATGTCAACGGTTTGATAGTGAATTTAGTGATCAGTGAATGTCAGGAACGAAGGCCCTGGCAGGACGTATAGTTTTCCTGGATTGAATTAAGATTTGAATAATACGTCTGTTGGTGGTAGTAGCCTTCCAAATTTAATTATCTTCAAAACAGTCATACATTATATCACGCCTTTAATTCTTGAAGAGTTTGGCAAAAGTGTACCTTTTTTTTTCGGATGGGAAATCATCAAATGACTCCCCCGCTCTGGGTGGAGCGGGAGGGAGTTTCAGACTTTTACTGACTAAAACCCATCCATGTTCCTTTCTCGCCCTATAATATATGTTCCGGGGCCACGGTATCTCTTTCGAAGAGTCCCGCAGTCCCGGAGGCAGACCCAAATTTTTCCCAGTCATACTATTGCCATAACGAGCATAAATTAAGACACCATGGCCGCTACTAAGAAATTCCTGATGGAAAACCCAATAACACTACCCTACTTGAGAATCAAACCAAGCCCGGTTATTATAGTTCTAAAAAGAAACAAAAACGTGATATTATTATGAAAGTTACCACAAAAAACAGCAGTTAATAAATACAACAATGTTTGTTTCCCATCCACGTTTCTCATTTCTGTAATCTTTATTCATTTCATTGTAACATTTCACCGTCCCTCCCCGCTATAAAAACTCCTTTAGTAATATTAAATTATGGCCATCCAGTCGTTCCCTCCGTTAATATACTCGGAGGCACGTCTAACTGCTAACATAACACTTGGCTTGAGCCTTAATAATCGTATGTGTACGAAAATATGTGGAAAAAAATGTCGAGAGGGCTACTTGGTCCAAAATGATGAGACGAGTCTCTTGGATTGCGTCATGGAAATTCAAGATGGCGACTAGAAATTAAAGTATGTATGTATATGGGGCCACGTGGTGGCTACCGGCCACCGTAGGTGCGGGCCTGTGGACGGTTAGCTATGGGCTAGCTGGCCGTCCGTCCGTCTAGTGACGACAGGCCGTCTCGACGGCGCGTTCGTGTTCCACGCGCGCCTCTAGTCAGTGAAAGTCTGACACTCCCTCCCGCTCCGCCCAGAGTGGGAGAAGTCATTTGATGATTTCCCATCCTAAAAAAAAAAAAGTATGTATATGTAGACTACCTCGTTGGTCTAGTGCAAGCGTGACTGCTGAAAATTAGGTCCTAGGCCCAATAGCTTGTGTGATATATTGCTTTTAGTTTTTAATCAGGCGTGCATCATTTACAAGTTCAGGCGAGCGGCTGACGCATAATCCCCCCACCACTATGCAGCTGACGATTTTTTTAAGCTCAATATGATGTAAACTATTTATGGAACAAGTTTCAGCCGGCGCACTATAATTTAATCTTATTTCTTCTCAGCATCCAGGAAAGTGGGATTTTCCATCTAAATTATCAGTAGCAGTCTCGGAGTCTGAATTTGCACCCGGTTGATGGCAATAGGCTCGCCCACTATAACATGTTAGTGTACTATTAGGTACACCTCTGCTTAACCCTTCAGGGATTACAGGCGTGATATTATGTCATGTATTAAAAATGTGGAACAGCTGCTTATTTTTCTAAGAAGTTGTGGCAGTTGTTTCAGTAAAAAACTTTGATCGAAGAAAAAACTGGTTCTAGAGACTGGCAGCTTGACACAAATTTCAGCAAGGATCGCAAAAAACGAATAACAAAATGGCGCTTAGAAGCAACGCCCCGAGAGTAGCTGTCAAATGTGAACGTCCTCTGAGGCATCCTGGAATTTTATGTTTTTTTTAAGCTAAAATTCATGAACATAGATGCTATTCAAGGAAAGTAGATTCTTTTATGAATCTTAAGGAATCTACGGCTTTCTTTAGCTGGGATCTAAGTTATTTAAATTACGAAATTACATTCGCTTATATTAAAAAAGATTTTATTTCCGATGGTTTCAGTATAGTGACAGTTTCAATGTGAAGTGCCACGTAGATGACAGGGAGCCTAATTCATTATTTAACTCAAAGTTAAGAGCAGGTATAGTAAATTAAATTGCAAATGTTTAATACTATTGACATTTTTTAAATCGAATGCTAAATAAAACTCATCATCTTCCTGCCTTTGTCTCATGTTATTTCAGGTTACTGCAATAGGTTTTTTTCTTACACTCTCCCGTGTCAACGGTCATGCAATCATGTACACCTTTTTCTTTCATAATATAATTTCTTACACAATCCATCTATCTACAAAGAATTAATTTTGGGAGCGTTTTTGAAGTGAAAACTGCTTTAGACGTGTTGAGAACTTTTTAGTGAACAAAAATCATGGAACTCGCGTATCCGTCACGTAGGTACGCTTTTCGTAGCACTCGTAGCAGATGCGCTACAGCGTAGCCGTATCGGCTACAAGTTTTCATTTCTTTAGGCAAGTCCCCACAAACCACTTTTTACTAGAAACACTAGAAAGTTCCATCCAATAAGGGGTTGTGCACACACACGCGATAGATTAGGCATGTTACGCAGTAGCTTATTCACACAGCAGCCACGCCTTATCGAATATTGAGTGTGGACGTGTAAACTTACCTTATTTCCTACGTCTCTGAACAAAGAGATGAATTACAATTTACGATCGCGGTTACGTTGAAGAATTTGTGCGTGAAGTTTTATATTTATGGAACTTTTAGGATCTTTCGACTATATGGCACATCATTGATCGAATAATCATAAAAGATACCAGCTGTTTCTTTTTCAAATTCATACTTAGTATTAGGTATAAAAGTCTGCGCGTTTGTGTTCCACGCGCGCCTCAAAGAGATGTCAGCAAAAAAGAAGGGGCCCGCAAGGGCCGAAGCCTGCCGGGGCTGAGTGACTGTTTGAAAGAGATACCGTGGCCCTGGAACGTAAAGAGCGAGGAAGGAACATGGATGGGTTTTAGTCAGTAAAAGTCTGACACTCCGTCCCGCTCTGCCCAGAGTGGGAGAAGTCATTTGATGATTTCCCATCCGAAAAATAAAAGGTATAAAAGTCTGTCACAGTCTTTATAATATGTGAAAAGGTTGGTAACAACCAACCTTTTCACATATTTAAGGCTGAACTTTGGAAGGAATGGATTTGGATAGACCTAGGTAACAATATTGGATTCTTTGTGCCGCGCTCACTGACGGTCGACCACTTTTCACTTTTATGCCCTGAACAATAAGGTTGAGGTGCGTTCCTGTTGGATAACATCCGATCACCACGTAGGCAACAGCTAGTGGTCCATAAATAGAAGATACAATGGTCAGTGGATACGAAACGGGGCATTATTTTTTTACTGCGACCATTTTCGAGGTAGCGCCTAGCGCTGCTCGCTTCGCTCGCTCGGCTCGCGCGTATTTGGTCACAGTTCTAACCTTACCTAACCTATGTTAGTCGGAGTGAACGGAATCCCTTCGACATCCTTTTTACGACGAACGGTTAGTCGTTAACTTTTTCCCTTATTTCTAAATGTTTTAGACGACAAAATTGAGAAAATAAACGATTTGCGAAAAAACACTTTTTTTGGCTATTTTTTTCCAACCTACAACTGAGTTTAAATTAATTTGAAGTACTTAAGATACATACCTATCATAGCAAAACCAACTCACACTGTAGCTGTTTCTACTGAAAGTACTCACAACATTTCATATCAGCAAAATATGTCCAAAATTAATCAAATAGCACAAACACGAAACTGTAATGTAACCCAACTAAATTTTACCTTCACTGCAGCGTTCCCAAAACGGCATTATTTGTCACAGTCTGAGCGAAATTCATGAAAATTTTAATAACAACTGGCTGTTGCCACAGTACACAGATAACCAGTAAACCAACTAAACCCTTTTTAAGGGACTTCACCTGCGGCGTTTTTTTTGTAGACAGATTATATTGTGATGCGCGTTTATAACATGCTTCTGCATCGCTGCTATTGCTATCGTGCGTTAGTCGCATTTGCATCGCAACACACGATATTGGCAATGTAGGATCATGGTTAAAGTTACTTAAGTTTTTTTATGATTTAAGTATGTAGTGTACTACACACTTAAAACGTAACCACGTCTCAATGCGACAGTGATAGTCAAGTGGAGTCCTAGTCACAAGTTTCGTGTTCGAACCCAAGACCTCTGTGTTTTTGGATTCATGTGCATATTGTATAATTATCACTTTCTTTGGTGAAAGAAAACATCGTAAACAAACCAGCATGCTTGAGAGATATTTCTCGAAGGCATGTAAAGCCAATTCAGAAGCCCATGAGCGTCATAAAACTCTGACAGCAGGTTAGGCACTAACCACACGATAAAGAAAGAAGAAGAATGTGAAAGTCTGACTTGAAGTCACAAGTACACTGTCACCTAACGCACGCTTACTATAGAGTTTGTGTAAGAGCTTTAAATATGTGTGTGATTCCTAGAATTTGTTCCAAGTTGAACTACTGTATGTGTAGTAGCCCTTTGCTCGATGTACGTCACTGCGTTTGTGACGCTCTCTAAGGGTTAATGCCACGTCTGTTTATGTTGGTCCCAAAGGAGCTATGGATATGTCAACATGCCCGACATGCTCGATTGTTTTAATCGAAAGTGAAGAATTAAATGTGTAAACTTTAGTAAGTACAAGGTCAAATGAAATTACCTGGTGGAACTCCACAAACGTGATAAGTGTACTATCTATATTAAAAGTAATAACAAAAGAAATCGCAGTTTATTTTGATATTCAAGAACGTTTGTAATAAAAGTTTATTTTATTTACCCACTAGTTGTTGTTGTGTTGTTTGCAATGTATTTTTAACCGATTTCAAAAAAGAGGAGGTTCTCAATTCGTCGGAACCTTTTTTCTTTTTTTTTTATGTATGTTCCTCGATTACTGTAAGATGGCTGGACCGATTTGAATTATATTTTTTTTATTTGAAAGGGTATTCTGGGTAGGCTACTTCCCAAGTGGTCCCGTAATCATTCAATCAGGATCTGATGATGGGATCCTGGAGAAAAAGAGAGAACTCTTCAAATTTTATAGGCACACTTGATGCGATTTGGCTAGGTTTTGGAAGAGTAGGTACTTTCTTAAAGTGCTTCCATTTCAATTTTAGTGAAGATCTGATGAAGAACTTCGGAGATAGGCAACAGAACTCCTCAATGAATGATAGCAAATGGACTGGGATTGCTGAAATCTTTTGTCTGTCTATTGTTAACACCAGTTCATAACATAACTTCACGCCAGTACGCTGTGAAAGGGTAAGCTTGTGCTTACCCTTCCACAGCTTACTGGCGTGAACCAATAAAAAGTGAAAAATAAATTAAAAACAAAAAACACAAAAAGTGAAAAATAACTTAAATAAGCTTCAGAAGTCGGTGACAAAAAAACTAAGTAAATCCACCAAACAAAGGTCACTGTTTTTTTCTTACCTGCATGCCTACTACTACCTACCTACCTACACATTTCTCACCTTTAAACCTTCCCTGGAGTTCCACAAATAATTCAAAACCAAAATGAGTCAAATCGGTCCAGCTGTTCTCGAGTCTTAGCGAGACTAACGAACAGCAATTGATTTTTATATTTATATACAGGGTGTAAGCCACCTCATCACAAAGCCGTTAACCAAGCATTCTGTACATCAAACTAAGTAGGTAACTTTACGCAAAAAATATTGCTGGGAAACAACTTCTTTTTTGAGGTTTTATATTATGTTTTGTGGTAGAACTCAAGGTAATGCATTTAAAACATTGTGCTAATGGATGGATTGAATAGTACGGGGGTCGTGGAGGTGTTAAAAGTTAAAATCTTACAAAAAAAAACTTTGACCCCCCATATCTCCGAAACTAGAAGGTTCCCAGGAATGGTGCAGAACAAAAAAATGTTCGCAATGATGGGGAGAACAAGTGCCTTTCGGCTTCGTGAAGAGGTGTTTGTTTCGTGGGGGTGTCCCTTTAGATAGATTATAGGTTTAATAAATCAAATCAAATCACATCAAATCATTTATTTCTTTGCAAACATGGGTAATTGGTCTATGGATGTTTTCTTATATAATATTAGTCCTCCATATTCTACCGTCGTATAGGCATGCAAATAATATTCAATTCTAAAATCAATGAATTGTATTGATACCGAACAAATTTAGATGTAAAAACGTTAGAATTAAAAAAATTAAATGTCAGCAGTAAAAATTCATCAGTAATGTCAAACAGAATGATGTGTATGTCAATAAGAAGGATAAATAAAATGTCAGAATAGTTAAATGTATGTCAATCATAATAATAGTTTGTCAATCAGTACAGCGATTTATCATTAAGGAAATCGTCAATGGTGTAATAACATTTCTCAATTAAAATTTGGTTCAGAGCCCTTTGAAACTAAGCAAAAAAAGCAAAAAAACTAAATTTTTAAACGACAAAAGCCGCACACTTTTAACGCTATTCGATTGATAAGCTCGACACATATTTTATTTGTCAATACAACTTAACATACGAGTATAGTTATAAATTTATCGAATAAGTACCTACTCCTATTTTCTTGATAGAAGTTCAATACAATTCAAAGTAGCTGCCAAAATATATTATGGTGTACCTTCATCACACTAGACGAAAGCCAATAACAGAAAAATCTTATTAAATCTCTTCAAATCGCATTTTCTTAGTTTATTTGATAAAATAGTTATTTGGGCAGATTTTTCTTTTCTTTCAAGGAGCTTTAGTAAATGACCTAGGGCTAACACAAACTTAATAAATATTATTATGTATTAAAATGGTTTAAATTGTGTGAAGTAAGCTTTCACCACCATGGAATCACAGAGTCATTTCTTTATAGAAAGACTAACTTCTGCCCGCTACTTCGTTCGCATGAATTTCCCGCTTGCAACATTTCTTATTGCTGCTCCGCTCCTATTGGTCATAGCGTGATGTTATATAGCCACAAGCCTTCCTCGATAAATGGACTATCCAACGCAAAAATATTTTTTCAATTCGAGCTGGTAGTTCCTGATATTAGCGCGTTCAACCAAACAAACTCTTCTGCTTTATAATATTAGTATAGATGAAAAGACCATACACACACACTCAAAAGCGGTATTCAGCAGTTTTTAAATCAATTTGTAGAGTAACTTGGTAATCGCCATTTTCAATATCTTGCTAACAGGTAACGGAACGTTGCTATCTCTGTTTGTTTGCCATTTAGCTTACGGAACAAAACGTCACAGAAAAGCCTTCTTTGATTTTTCTATGGATCAAGTGACAGGTCAGTGTTGAAAAAACCGGCCAAGAGCGTGTCGGGCCACGCTCACTGTAGGGTTCCGTAGCTTCCCAGACCATTAAAAATACCAACATTTTTCGTCAGCAAAAATAACTTTGTTTTTCATAGTATTTGTATGAAAAACAAAGTTATCATTTGCGTTTTTTTGAAAAAGTGCTATATAACTCAAAAACTATTCAACTCATCAAGTTGAAAATAATTTTCCTAGAAAGTTCATATAAAGGTCTACTTCTGTGATTTTTTTCATATTTTTTAAACTTATGGTTCAAAAGTTAGAGGGGGGGGGGACACATTGTTTTTGACTTTCGGAGCGATTATTTCCTAAAATATTAATATTATCAAAAAATGATTTTAGAAAACCCCTATTCATTTTTAAATACCTATCCAACAATATATCACACGTCAGGGTCAAAATTAAAAAAAAAATCGCTCCCCACTTTACGTCTGGGGGAGGTACCCTAATAAAAATGTTTTTTTAAATTTTTATTTTTGCACTTTGTCGGCATGATTAATATACATATTGGTACCAAATTTCAGCTTTCTGGTGCTAACGGTCACTGAGATTATCCGCGGACAGACAGACAGACAGACATGGCGAAACTATAAGGGTTCCGTTTTTTGCCATTTGGCTACGGAACCCTAAAAACGGTAGGTGTTGCGGATAGAATGCTTCATTTCAACTTTGTTTTTAGAAACAGCGATACTTACGAGACGTAAGGCATATTTAGTAACAGTTATACCTAAACTAAATTGTAGAAAACGGCCGTAATAGGATAAATCTGTTTGTAGAGTAACTCAGCGTACATGTCACCGTAAAATTGTCAAATACGTTATATTACAATATAACGTGTATCTCTCTAGCGATATTGTAAAGTCTCGAATTATTGTCAACTGAACATACGGAAGTATCTCTTGCCCCCATAAACGGGACTTGGGGCACCCCCCCGTTAGGTTAGTTAGGTTCCTTTAAACCCTGCACTCGGAAATAGGGGCCCCGCGAAGCGGGGCTCCGTCGACTACGCTTTATATGGGAATATGAAGTGTTTTAAGGTTAGGTTATATTAATCGATATTTCTCAGGAATGGTACAGTATCTTTTCATGAGAGTGGTACCACTGGGCAAGGGGGACCCCTCCTTCTCTCCACACCGCGTGAGTTGACTACCATCGCATGCATTTCACGAAAAATAATGCGTTTTATTGTAAGCAGTATGCTCATTTGACAATAATTCGAGACTTTACAATATCGCTAGAGATATTACAATATAACGTATTTGACAATTTTACGGTGACATATACACGAATATACAATATGCTTTATGGTGCTGTGTGTACGGTACAAACCTTTTAGTCTTTCATAACAAACGACACAAAACAAGAAAAGAAACAAAAAAATACAAACTCTTTCACATAAAACATTATCGTCGGCTGAAACGAACCCCATCAGACAGATGTCTAGATATCGCCGGATTTGTAACTCTAGGCGCGAAATAACTCACTTTGACAAATTACTGATGTAGACGAATGGAGTTTTGGTTGCCAACCGAAAAAAATATCCAAGAGTCCGTTTCTGGAAATAATTTCACGTTCGGTTTTTGCTGTGGTATTTTGTGGAATTAATCATGATTTTTAACGAAATTCCCACGTATGCAGAAAATTTGTTCAAACATAGAATTTTTTTTCAGGTAATTAAAAAAAATGAACAGTTCCATTCATTTTGACCGTGTTGATTTATTGAACTTTCGTAGGTTTCTTTCGTGCTGATGAGAATTGTCATCTGCTGAGCCTCTTCCCAACTATGTTGAGGTCGGCTTCCAGTCTAACCGGATGCAGCTGAATACCTGTATTTATCCTGATCAGAATGATGTACTGAATATGTGGTATTTGTTTTTGCGTCGATTACCCTCCACCCTGTATTATATACCCTGATACAGAGAGAAGACGGCGCCGCCAGCATGGCAGACTTCTTATAAGATGGATGGGATGAGCTGGACAAAACCAACGACCCCTTTTCATTTTTTTTTTTTTTTTTTTAGACCCCTGGCTCACATTTACCCTGAAATGATGAAACTGAAAATCCTCGGGAAAAAATGTTCTTACAGTATAAATATAAATTCCATAACCAATAAAGCAATCTTAATACAATTTTAGCATCAACAGCTTAACCCAAATGTGTAGTTCAAATCCTTCCAGCACTTTAAACCAGAATAGTCAAAGTACTTTCCAGTATTTCACGTCACTTCTTGTATGTTGAATTTAAAGATCGTACGCCCTCTATCGGAAGAGGCTCACAACTCACAAGTGCTCTCGGTGCATCGCTTTGTGAGATTTCTACACGGAGAACAAATAAAATCTTTTAACAGTCGACACGGTACGTAGTTTGAGCATCGTGATTTGTTGAAGATGTGTAGCATAAGTGTCTGGCATGTGTGAACAAAGTGCATAAAAGCACAGACTCACACACATCACACTACTACAATCTGTCTTTCTTTAATAAGTTTTGAACTTTATTGCTGAAGCATAAGGTTCAATGTTGATTGGGTAAAATTTAGAAGTTTCGGGTAGCTTGATGTGCTGGCGTCTATACAGTACCCAGCACTAATATGTAAAGTGTGTAAAAAGACGCTCTCTCTCTCTCTTAACGAAGCCGTTCTCCCCATCATTTCGATACTTTTTTTTATTCTAGACCATACCTGGGAACCAGGTTACGGAGTTGTTGGGGGTCAAAGTTCTAACTTTATCTCGAGTTTTTTTCTTAAATACATGTTTTTAATGTAAGAACTTTAAACACCTTCACGACCCCCACACTAATCAATCCATCCACTAACACAATGTTTTGAATGCGTTACATTGAGTTTTACCGTAAAACGTGATTCTTCACCCCAAAAAAAAAAGTATTTCCCAGAAATAACTTTTGCGCAGGGTTACTTTAGTTTAATGTATGTGTCACCGTAAAATTGTCAAACACGTTAGATACGAACGCACGAAATGTTGTCAAACGAACATACTGCTTACAATAAAACGCATAATTTTTCGTGAAATGCATGCAATGGTAGTCAACTCACGCGGTGTGGAGGGAAGGAGGGGTCCCCCTTGCCAAATGGTACCACTCTCATGAAAAGAAAATGTACCATTACTGAGAATTACCGATTAATATAATCTAACCTTAAAACACTTTATAATATATTCCCCTAAAAAGCGTATTCGATGGAGTCCCGCTACGCGGGCCCCCTATTTCCGAGTGCAGGGTTTGAAGGAACCTAACTAACCTAACGGGGGGGTGCCCCAAGTCCCGATTATGGGGGCAGAGATACTTCCGTATGTTTTTTGACGACGTTGACGAGTCGACAATATTTCGAGAGATTACAATCTCTCTACTTATTTTACAATCTAACGTATTTGACAATTTTACGGTGACTGATGCATGGTTGACGGCTTCGTGAAGAGTCTATTTACACCCTTTTTACACGAAGCAAACTTTGAATTTAATTTTCTCCTAAAAAAAGTAAAGTAAAATTTTAAGTAAAGTTTAAAGAAAGTTCCACGAAGGGACGATTTTGAATTTAAAAAGCAATTCCTCGACCTTTATGAACTTGGAGGGTTGTGTTGATGATTTTAATGCTCATAATTCTGTCACCGCATACGTCTTACGGTCGCGAACAATATTTTAATCAACATACAACCTTGCACTAGCCTGCAAATTGCAAAAAATCGTAAGAAAATTTGAATTTCGCGGGCTACCTGATGGTTTCACCTTAATGTTGTTAAAGTCAAAGGCATGGCGACTGTAAGTTGTGTAATCAATTCCTTTAGTACCTACCAGTCTTTTTTTTCATATTACTGAATTGAATCTTTATGTCTTAACTAGTTAAGTTTTAAAAAGCTCACGACGCTGTTGTATTTTCAATCCAAAATTTCTCAAGAGTTGTAACCCTTGATAAAACTATTTTGGTAGATATCTCGTGTTTTGGAAAACGTTTTATGTCTTTGACGGTTATAATAATTTTCATACATCTAGCGGTTGAGGGATTTAGTGTGGAAGTGTATCAATAGAGGAGCTTCAATACAAGCTTCAAGCTTCTTAGTGATCTAGTCTTAAGCGGTGATAACCCCGTTATAGAAGGAGCTTCAAGTAAAGCACATTTACAGGTTGAATATGATGTATATAGGGTGTAAAACACCTCTTAACGAAGCCGAAAGCCACTTGTTTTCCCCATCATTGCGATCATTTTTTGTTCTACACCATATCTGGAAACCTTCTAGTTACGGAGATATTGGACTTCAAAGTTACAACTTTTTCACGTTTTTTTTTTTAAATACAAGTTTTTATTGTAAGATTTTTACTTTAAATATCTCAATGAACCCCGTACTATTCCATCCATCCATCAGGACAATGTTTTGAGTGCGTTACATTGAGTTATACCCTAAAACGTGATTTTTGACCCCAAAAAAAAGTTGTTTCCCAGCACTAATTTTTGCGTAAAGTTACTTAATTTGATGTACAGAATGCTTGGTTGACGGCTTCGTGATGAGGTGGTTTACACCCTGTATATCTTCCTATTTTGCTTAACTGTGAACAGTGGGAATAAATAAAATAGGTAAAGCACTCAGTTTTATTCGATCGAGGCAGGATCAACGAAACTTTTGAACAAGACTGTTCCATAAATCCGTCCCTATTGAATTCGCCAGGATTTTATAGTAAAATATTTATCACAACTGTATAAAAATCAGGACGCAAATAAACTGCCTGCTACCCAGGAGACATTGGGAGTTTCTAGAAATTTCTCTCGCTTCAAATAAAAATAGTTTTTCAATAACGCTCAGAGTTTTGAGTTGCGGCGGGAGAGTTTTTCATTACTTTTCAATATAGCAAGCTAACGTTGACGGCGCCACTATCTGTGAACTATATGAGTTCTAAAATACTGCGCAAAATTAAATGTTATGCAAAAGTTTGACAGCCGTAGCAGCGCCGAAATAATTTTAGAAGGTAACACCGTTCGGTTCGAACAGAATGGAATCGGCAAATAGTGTTTAATGTTTTTGGGGATTGGATTTGTTTTGAAATTTGAATATTTAGGCGTGTATTTCATTTTGTTTGAAACGATACGACACTACACGGGAAACCAGAATCAATTAATTATATTTCTTTGTATTCGACGTCCATCATATTGAAATAAATGTTTTGCCTATCACTTTAAGTTATCAAGAGTCACTATGGGTTTTGGTTATTGGTGAAGAATCAGAGTAAAAACAAAATTAGGATTTCAAATCAAACAATATTGACTGAGAAAACCAACTTTCATTCATCTTTGAGTGACCCAATAAATAAAGTTTCACCTATTAATTAATTTACTCCAATTTTTAGGGTTCCGTACCTCAAAAGGTAAAAACGGAACCCTTATAGGATCACTTTGTTGTCCGTCTGTCTGTCTGTCTGTCTGTCTGTCTGTCAAGACCTTTTTTCTCAGGAACGCGTGGAGGTATCAAGCTGAAATTCATATCAAATACTCAAGTCTATGGTCTCTTGGAGCTTTGAAAAAATCTAACTTCTAAGTCAACGCGATCAAAAGATACTCCCGTTTATGCCGCAAATTTTCGACACTCGCAAGGGAATCAAAACCTACAGGGTACTTCCCGTGAACTCAGAATCTTGAAATTTGGTACGAAGCAACGTCTTATAACACAGATAAAGGAAAAATTGCGAAAAGCATAAATTTTTAGTTACATCATATAATAAAAATATTTTTAATAATTTTAAACTTATTACCCCTTTACTCATGAACGCGTAGTGGTATTATATTGAAATTCTTAACAAATACTCAAGTCTATAATATCTTTAAGCTGTAACAAAATCAAACTTCTACGTCAACGCAATCAAAAGATACAGCAATTAAAGCCGCATATTTTGAAACTCGCAACTACTCGCAAGGGAATCAAAACCTAAAGGATACTTCCAGACGACCTGGAATCTTGAAATTTGGCATGAAGCAACGTTATAAAGTACACATATAGGAAAAATTCCGAAAATCTTAAATTACCATAACTTTTACTTATATACCTACAGGTTTGTACGGAACCCTCGGTGCGCGAGTCTGACTCGCACTTGGCCGGTTTTTTTTTTAGTTTTAGACCAACTTAGCTCTGTTAGTAAACTTCTCGGTTCTTAGGTTTATACGAGTACATTCCTAAGATTTACACGGGCTTGGCGATCGGAAATTATCCCATGTTCCTACTGGGATGAAAGGTATCCTATGTCATAAATAGATCACCCATTACCTTATGACTCTTTAGTAAATTGATCACCTAATCCAACGGTCATATTCCATCCGTACCTATCTCAAATCAAATCATTGAGATCTACTAAGGCGTGTCAAACAAATAAACACTCATTAACATTTTATAAAATAGTAAGTATTAAGATTTGTTGTTGTCTCCGACAACCAGTCTTGCCAAGTGGTATCGAATTACCCAGTACTATTTGGGTTGTGGATGTCATATAGGCAGTCGCTCCACGTAAAATACTGGTATTCAGCTGCATCTGGTTAGACTGGAAGCCGATCCCAACATAGTTGGGAAAATGCTAGGCAGATGATGATGGTATGATTTGCTTTTTTATCAGTCACGGCATTCCAGTTCTCTATTTCCAGGTCCCAGATGTGTCTTTAACTTAACAAGTCAACCCTAAAAGGGTCCTAAGCAAAGTTTTCTAAAGATAATTTGACGGAATTTTGAAAGTAAATATTGAGACAACGCCAATTTTCTTCACTGTTGTCTTTGTTCTTTTACCTTGGCTAACACGTATTTTTAACAAAGATATTTCATCAGGAATATCAATCAGGTAATGTTTTAGAAGCGAAATCTGTTTGTTGTTTTTTGTATGTGACCGGGAATAACCACCTTGAGCAATAATAAATAAAAATAGCTAGCTCTGGTTGGAACTGTCAATCCACCAATGAAACTGAATTCAATCAACACATTTAAATGGCGATCAATCCTCCTCTTACTTAACTGTGTAGTTAATAACCTAGTGTCAGAGTGTTTATATCGCCCCTGGGTTTCTGAATTGACGTTACATGTCGTCGAAAAATATATCTCAGGCATGCTGTTTCTTTACGATATTTTCCTACACCGAAGCCTTATAAATTGCTATGGAATGACAGTTCTTAAACGCGTCTAGATCTGCAAATCTTGTTTAGTGCCAATGGTGGAATTCACTCTAAAGAAATCTTGCAGAAAACTAGTTAGCTGATAAGATCAAACTGCACTGTAAAAGCAACATGAGTTTCACTACGAGTACGTGTAACGTAATGGAACACAAACACGTGCCGTGTTGAGGCACCTCCACGTGTTTGCGTTGATTCTCTTGAGGATCACGACATGATGGCTTTCGATCACAGAAGATTAGTTGGCTTGCAACTGCTTTAGAAATCTAATTCAATTTTTTTTTCAATACCTATTTCGAGAGTTTGAATTTTTAACCAGAACCCTTTTTATTCTGACTCGAACACTCTTGACAGAGTGGTCATGAGGGTTGCCCACAACTTAAGGCACTGCCTTCACGATCATTTTCCACCAGTCTCTATTGGCTGAATGGTGAGCACATTCTGCCACAGTGACTGATTAAATCCATTGTCTCGTACTGCCTTCGACGCTATCCTAAATCAGCAAACACTCCTTGGATTCATTGTTGCGGGAAACGTGTTCAAAAATTTTGAGGATTCGTAATTGCACAACCGACGACAGTCACTCACACACAGAACCCTATTTATAATCTGAATAATTACAACCTGATAGTGCACATATGGATACGGATGCTAACAATACAAAAATGCCCTCTGATGGCACCAGCAATGCCAGAGACAACACAGGAGCATCGTCCAGTTTAGAAACAAAGGAGCAACTAGTATAATTACACTGACTGCTAGTTTCCATGAAACTGAAATAGAATCAGGCAAATTTTGTGAAAAACCATGATATATTATTAATGTTGCAAAATTATGTCGTTTTAATTTTGCGAAAAGGGATTCCGCGCCCGAGCGGTCGTCGAGTCAACACACCTAAGGATGCCCCGTGGAGGTGAAAATACGTGTCAGGTTTAGTTTAATGGCATGCTAATTTATTGTTTTTCTTGCATGCCTGGATCTTTTAAGCGAAATTAAAAGTAGGTACCTACATATTTTGCATATCACTGAACAAAGATATTGCCTAGTGACAGTTAGAGGGATATTGTACTAGTTCTCTCCCACGCAAGCTCTTTCATAAGACCCACATTCTCACAACCTGTCAAGAGTATTTTACCAGACAGAGCACTGAAGAGTGGAGAAATACCAAATTAAAATTTTTTTTCAGCAATCCATATCAAAAAGACCAATCCATATCCTCGCGAGCAACACAGCGTTGACACAAGTAGTGACGTAACAGAACACAAACACACCTGTGAGCCATGTTGAGACTGAAGTTCGAGACACTTCGACTTTGTTTGCGCCGATGTTCACCGTGATACTCCGGATTATGACACGACGCTTCTTCCGTGACGAACTTGGGTGTGCTAGGATTTACGATATTAAATGGAGCTTGTGTAATTTAAAAAATATTTTTGAAGTGAAAACTTCTTTAGGCGCGTTGAGTACTTTTGGGTGAACGAAAATCTTAAAACTCGCGTGACCGTCGCGTAACGCTTTGTAGCGCTCGTAACCGATCCGCTACGGCGTAGCTCTACTTATGCGTGCGCGGGGCACAACCCGTAGCAGAAATAGATTACTTAGTTTTCACTTCTATCGGCAGTCACCAAAGACTGCCCCGCATGTTTTTCTTTTGTAAGTGTATTAAAGTACTTAGTAAATTAAAAAAACATAAAAGATCGGAAAAATATATAAGATCGTCTGTGTTCCCGAAGGGTTTGACTTAAGTGTATCTGTATTACACCCAAATTGCGCTGGTTATGTTTAAGTCCTATGTAATTGGGACCGAACCTATTGCCATCAATAGGGCACATGTTCTGATTCCAGGTTGCTAGAAAGTTCTTGATGGAAACCCAATAAAACTTACCTCAATGTGTGAATGAATCCAGGACTTGATGCACCATTAAAAATATTCCTCATTATTTTTCAATCGAAAATATCAAATATCAAACTGTGCATTACCAGAAAACGTTAATTAAGAACCAAAAGAAACTTCCTTTAGCATATAGTGAAAAGCTACCCAAACAAATTAAACACATGATATCGGAATACTGTATTAATACAAACACTCCAAAGAGAAAATGTAACTCCAGGCGAAAATACAAAATTAAACCCAGTTTTAAAATCAAACACCTGTGTATGACTTGGAGTTAATTGAGCACTTTTCGTTCCGTATCGACAATTTGTTCATGTAGAGCCACTTTCATATCGATGCAACACTAATTGCATTGGAAAATTTCCTGCCGGTATCGTATTGATTTTATGATTCATTTTCCCGGTAAAAGGTTACGGGATTTCCAGTTTCGTAATCTTTGTGATATGATGTTTAAAGGTGACATTAGAATAAAGGTCTTAAATTTTACTTATCGTAAAATGTAGTGCACGACCTCGTGAATGGTTTTTCTGAACAACATTGAGTGGCTGTCTTTGAACTAAAGCAAAAAATCGTGTTTTGTTTTTGACTTCAAGAACCTTAATATTTCAAGTATAACTTTTTGTCGTTCTGATAACCTGGTTTCATAGTTTTAATGTCGCCCATGGACCTCTATTTGGCTTTGCATGGTTTCGAAAAATATCTCTCAGCATGCTGGTTTCCTCACGATGTTTTCCTTTCAAGTAACAATACACACAAAACCAAAGTAACAATACATACAATACGCACATGAATCCGAACTCGATAACTCGATATCTATAACTTGTGAGGTTAATGTTTGACCCCTTAGTTTTGAATACTACGTTGTTTACAATTAGTTTCAATGATATTTTTATCATCCATTGTACAGGGGCTGGTGAGGTTTCGTTCAAAATTCCATTTGTAACGTATCAATGTTATTTATTTTGTCAGGTTGTAAAGCAACCTGCCACGAATACTTTACTAATTTCACCAACACAGCCACCTTCGCGTAGTTTTCCACTTTCTCAGTGAAATGGCACAGAAAATAGATTATTCTCAAAACCTTCATGTAACAACATTTTAAGTTCAGTTTTCTAGAGACCTCTATTCAATTCGTTTCTATTAACATTGCACCATGTTTTAAATTAAAATAGAATAGATTTAAACTCATTTGAAACTTTATCTTTCAGTGAAATTCAGTGAAAATCTAAATTGCCCGACTGTTTTGTAAATAAATAATTAGATAGGCACTGTTCTTGGAGTTTCTAAAACAGTTTTTACGTAAATCTAACTAACTAGTCTTATCAATATTCTGGGTTTAAAACAGGCGCCTAATAAATGTGCCAAGATATTCAAAGTCTTATAAATGACTTAGTAGAGCTGAAAGTTTTAAAATATAAAACATTGAGCTACGGCATAACGATTTAAAACGAGCGCCTGTATGAAGGATAGTTCTCATCTCCCGACATGAATATTCAATTTTCTTGAAAGAAAACTCTGTTGGAATTTTATGTCTCATACCGTCTGAACTGTGCCATAACATAGTTTGTTTTTGCATGATTTGTTTCTTGAGTGTGTATCGGTAGCGTTATGAGCGCAGGCACTTATGACCATGTGTGGTTTCAGTATTTTGTTTAGAGGTATCAAGTATTTTCTTACATTGTTTGCAGAATAAATCTTGTTATTCCTTTTAGCCTACCTAACCTAGAGGAGATGGACTTGCAATTCCCACGTTCATTATTATGATATTTGAAAGATAAAATGTAATTTAACCTTTTGAATGCCAGATCATAAACGCACGATCATTTTTCACCTACCATTTCACCTACCATTTGTCACATATTTCTGTCATTTGGCGTACAGGACACTCGCTTGCTTGTCACATATATGTGACAAAGGCATTCCGCCGGTGGCCTGTGTTGCTCTATGGACAAAGGTGTTCGAAACGTTAAATCAGCGTTTTTTTAATGATCGCAGTTTGTTCTCAATGTCATAAACAAGAGGAATTCGCATGTTCTTGCCAATACTTTTATACATTGTTTATTAAACAAGTCTTGGAAAAACCTAACTGATCCTGTTTTAAGCTTTCCTGGTTTAAAACTAAACTTATATTGTCACGTACGGGATATCTTCCGTGATTATTTTTTATTATTAGCTCCCGATATTTCGACGCTGTTGCAAGCCAATATCGGGAGCTCAAAATAATAAATATGTTTTCCCATATTATAGGTAGTGTGTAAAAATATAACTTGTATGTGTATATAAAACCCTCGTCTAAAGAAAACAGAGAACTGACATAAGCTGTCCACCTTGATGTTCATTCACTTAAGGCTAAGTCGAGATGACGGACAAGCCTTTGAAGTTTGCAACCTCTTACGTAAATGTGTAACGAGTAAAGTCGTGATGCCTCGGAGGTTCATAATTATGAGTCGAGATTATAGGTTAAATCCTGACAGGTTGCGCAATTCATTATGTTACTAGCCGACCTCGCAAACGTTGTTCTACCATATAAATTATGGCATAAAAATAGCTTACGACCAGAACAGACATATCAAATATGCATTAAAAAAATCTTGGAAATCGGTCAAGCCGTTTCGGAGGAGTTCGTTAACCAACACGAGATTTTATAGACAGGGTGGAAACTACCTCATCACGAAGCCTTGACGGCTTCGTGATGTGGTAGTTTACACCAAGCATTCTGTACATCAAACTAAGTAATTTTACGCAAAAGTTGTAGAACTAAATGTAACGGACTCAAAACATTGTGCTGATGGTTGGATTGAATAAACATGTTAAAAAAATAAAACTTGTCAATTTGGAACTTTGAAACCCAATATCTCTGCAGGTATGGTGGACATCAAAAAAATGATTTCAGTGACTGGGAGGACAAGTGCCTTTCGGCTTCGTTAAGAGGTTTTTTACAACCTTTATTAGAAGTTAATTCAATTTTTAACCGACTTCAAAATAAGAAGGAATATGAGCATAATGAGCATGTATGTACAATTGTACATACACCGATTATTTCGTAATAACTGGGGCGACTTACATGAAGCCCAGGCGGTGGGTCTATATCAATTTTTCTTTTTGAACTATCTTGATGACGCCTGATGGTCTCATATTAATGTCGTCAAAGATTGAAGAAATATAACGATGATTTAATTGAGTTAGTGAATAGGCTTGTTTCCACCATCAATAAATTGCAAATCTATTTAGTCCGTCAGTTAGAGTATTAGAAAATAATGGACACGTATTTTTTGTTTTTGTAAATCAACGAATATTGACAAAGATAAAACGCATCAAAACTCGGGAGTGGGCGCTCGTGACGTCAGTACTCACTAAGAATCATACCGAAAAGTGACGTATTGGGAATTTTAAAAGCGTCGTATCTTCGTCAATTTTGTTTTATGTGAAAAATACGGGTCAAATATTTTTTGATAATCTAAGTGACGGACTAATTAGATTTTTTCAGTTAACAAGCCTATTGTAGTGGAAGCGGGCTTAAAACAAGATAGAAGTTACAAGGGGGGGGGGGGGCACACATTTTACCACTTTGGAAGTGTCTCTCGCGCAAACTATTCAGACTAGAAAAAAAAAAAAAAGAAAAGCCCATATCATTTTTGAAGGCCTATCGATAGATACCCCACACGTATGGGTTAGATGAAAAAAAAAATTGGTGTTTCAGTTCTAAGTATGGCAAACCCAAAATTTGTTGTTTTAGGTAGATTTCCTTTTTTTGAAAAAAAAAAATCTACCTATTGGTCTCTCACCTACGGGGATATATATGAATACGTATGTATATGGGTGACAAGCAAAATTTAGCCACACTCTACAGGTCGCAATTATGAACCGATTGCTTTCAAACTTGGCCAAAAAATCGAAACGGTCAAAACTTAGGCTAAGTTCGTGAATGGGCGGAATTCGTCCATGGGGGGCGGCGGGGGGGCGATTTTTCTAAAATCAGTTTTTTGGCCATAACTTTTTTCCTATGGAAAATTTTTGAACCGTTTCTCATTTTTATCATTCTGAGTACGAATACGGACATCGTTAAATTAAAACCTTTTTGATGCAACCCCTAAATTGGGGAGGGGGTTGAAAATTCCAATTTTTTTGCGAAAAAAAATCATATCTCTGAAACAGTAAACATTTTGACCGTCGCAAATCTTTTCTAAAGAAAGCAAATTGTTTACTTTACAATTGTTACCTTCAAAGTTTAGCGATAAAACTTATAGTTTTCGAAATAAAAAATTATAACTAAACATTTGAGGGCTAAACTCTTATGAGAGAATTTAAAAAGGGTAAACTTTCCATTACAGGACAACGATTTTGAAATCATATTTTTTTTGGTAGATTGTACACATAAGTACAACTCTTTATACAAATTTTCAATAGTCGGACGCTCCAGCACCTTCTTCGAAATCTACCTCCTCCTGCGGCTTGCCGGAGGGATTTTTTTTTTTCTATTTTTGTGAGAAAATCATAATGCACATGCATAAATCATAGTTCACAGAATACATCTACTTACCAAGTTTCAACAGCATAATAATATATTATATTTATATATAATATATTTCTTATATTCTTATAGTTTCGGAAAAAGTGGCTGTGACATACGGACGGTCAGACAGACAGAAATGACGAATCCATAAGGAATTCCTTTTTTGCCATTTGTCTACGGAACCCTAAAACAGAGAAGCATGGACTGAAAATCTGCATTTCTTTGATTGAAAACCACAACGTTTTGTAAATTACTACACGATATTTTTCCACTGTTTGATGCAAGTTGATAAAGAATTTAGCTTAAAAAGTTAAACTATTTCATCGATCCACGTTTTCATCGTTTATTCTGAAATTATCGTTATCTCTACAGTTTACAGACTCTCACAAAAATAGGAAAATATAAAAAAAAAATTCAACACCCTCAACGATGGAGGTAACTACATAATTGAAAAAACGATGGCCCTAACTGCTTAATCAATTAAGCTCCTCCGAAATGGAAATGAATTATAATTGCCAAAAGGGTACTTCGTTTTGCTGTAAAATGGCGGCAGTTAACGACGAAACTTGTAACGTTTTATATTTTACATAATATACATCAACATTGTGTTCGAAGCGAAATTGAAATAAATGAGGGTTTTCCTTCATAAATATGCATTGTTATCGTAATTTCTTCTTTGGAGATGAATATCGCTGTTCTCTCTTTTACTGTTGAAGCGTAAAAGTCAGTACATTTTCTGTTACGAGTACACCGTGTATGGACCTACAAGAGATTTAAATGGAAGATTTGTGTTGCTTTATTTATTGTTATTGGACTATAGACCATCCGTATTTGCATTTTAAGAATCCTTTAATTTTGTCATTTCCATTTAAACAAATGGATAAAAAAAACGGTTTTTAGGGTTCCGTACCCGAAAGGTAACCGACAGGACCCTATTACTAAACTTCCACTGTTCATCCGTCCGTCTGTCAGCGGGATGTATCTCACGATACGTGACAGTTGTTTTTTTTACAGAATGTGTATTACTGTAATTAAATTAAAGGGGGCTCCTTTACTACGATGGTACGGAACCCTTCATGCGCGAGTCCGACTTGCACTTGGCCATTTTTTATATTATTATAATAGTCGATACCGCGCCGTTACTTGTACGTCATAAAATAAGGACAAGCCAAGCTTGTAGACTTGTATGGAAGTACCGCCACTACTTCCATACTAGACTCAACCTCACCGCAATTCAAGTGTAAACAACACGTGTAACCACGGGTTGGTGATGACAACTAATGAGCGTTTCATGATGCTGTGCCCGCCGCGCCCTCCATATTGAATACGTGGTTTGTTGGCTAACATCCACATTAGTTTCGATCGGGACTACCCTGGGATTTCGTAGGGTGGAGAATTGTGTGTGTAAAGGATCGATTTGTTTATATATTTTCATGCTAATTTAAAGATTAGACTAAAAACGAATTTGGTGTTAATACTTCCAAAAATACGAAGGACTACAATCTGTTAAGATAAAAGGAACCTGCAATTTGAAATTGTTGTTCAAGATTATTATTACTTTAAATCGCTATTCCCGAAATGTCTCTGGTCTTTGCGAGGAAAAGCCAATTTATGCCCAAAAGTCTCCACCAAATATTGACACCACGCAACCTGTTAGTTGCTTTTTAAACAATGAATCTCCAGAAAAGGGTTCCATGGAAACAACACTGAAGCCAACAGAAAATTCAAAACCTAGCCTAGAACAAGCACTAAAATAAAAAATGGTAGCTCTAAATGAGCTGTTAGAAGACTATACTCCTTTAATCAACACGGTCAGCAAAAAATCCATGTTACACGAGATTTCCTCACAAAACTCCCCTCGGAAAGTGCTTTCATATAATCTCAGCGGCGCATTATATGAAAGACGAGAGCATAACTTGGCATCCTAAGTAAATAGCGACCCTGCTGAAATATTAAGAGGGTTTAATTTAATAAACGGTGCGTGGACTATCAGTGTTGATGTTAGAAGTAAAAGTAAATCTATGTTGGGACCTATTTACTAACTGTTTTGGGCTTTTGTCGGCTTTACTTTGCGGTTATGGACATGACATTACGCATATAATTCCCGATAACAGAAGTGTACCTAATAACCCAAGTAAGTTTCAAAAGTTAAGTCCTATCTAATAGGGGCGAGAAGTTCTGAAAAGTTCTGGAGTGGCAACCGCGAACCGGAAGACGACGCGTTGGAACACCTACCACTAGGTGGACCGATGACCTGGTGAAGGTTGCGGGAATGTGGCGACACTTGGGGGAGGCCTATGTCCAGCAGTGGACGTCTTTCGGCTGAAATGATGATGATGAATAGGGGCGAGCCTATTGCTGTCAACAGTTCACAAAGGATGCATGTAGGAAGACAACCAACTAGGTGGACAGACGGTCTCATCAAAATGGTTGAAGAAACTGGATATCCATGTCATCATCATATATATATTAGTCCACCACGCAGGCCCAGTGCGGATTGGTTCATCCATGGGATAAAATCGTCAAAGTGGAGAGATTTGGAAGTGACCTACACTCATCATTGGGTGGCTAAAGATTGAAGAAGAGACAGAAAGTCACTGAGAAATTCCTGATGGAAAACCCCAACCACCACTACCATCTTGCCTAACTTGGGAATCGAACGCAGTACCTCGTCTTCAATTACCTTCCGACCACTAGACCAACGAACCAAATAGTGTCTTATTCAGTTTGGTTTTCATAATTAGGCACATACTGTTTTATTTGATAACGTTATAGTTTAGACGTGGTTTTCTTGCGGGTTACGTAATTTAGTTTCGCTGCGCAGGTGTGATTGTACTTGATAAATGGTTGTCTGTCTTGGTGAATAGTGAGTTTCTGAGACGCAAATTGATGTGTCTAATTCTTCAGTCTTAGCAGCAATGCGCGAAGGGAACTTTTTGTTAATCATTTTGTAGGCGTTAACTTTTGTTATTTATCTGCGTCTAAAGTATATAATATTATATCTGACCGTTTAAGGTTGACCTGTAAGAGTCAGCTCACACCGAGACGCGACGCGACGCGGCGCTGCACGCACATTTTAATACAGCGACTCAAAATAAAACTGTATTTACTACGAAAAGATATACATATACATTCCATCGCGGCTCCTCGCGGCGTAGAGCGACGCAGCGGCGTGCAAGAGCGGAGCTGCGCAGTTAAAGAAGTTATATTTTGAGTCGCTCTATTAAAATGTGCGGTACTGAGATAAGCCAGTGATTTTGCGCTGCGCCACGCGGCGCTGCGACCTCACTGGCCTCTTACAGTACCGTCGCGCCGCGTCGCATCGCGTCGCGGTGTGAACTAACCCTAAGGTGGCGTCAGGCATCAGCTGTTACCTGACTGAAGGCGTGACCTTATTGTATTAATAATAAGGTGCACAACATATTATCAGGTAATTGTGTATGTGCGTTCAATATCGTATTGCCCAGAACAAGATTTCTGACAGTCGTTACAGGCAATCAGTGGGCCGAAAGTCCGACAACCAGTCTGACATCGTATCTCTCAATCTGACATCGTGACAGTATCGTATACCTCAGTACTGACTGGGTTATGGAAGTCAGATTGGCAGTCACTCCATCTAAAAGGAATTCAGCTGCATCTAGTTAGACTGGAAGCCGACCCCAACATAGTGGGGAAACGCGAGGCTGATGATGATGACGTACTTTCAATATAGTTTTAAGTTCATCTTTAAAATTGTTAACGTGATATTTCATAGCAATAAAATTAATTTTGATCCGTCTCAATTTTACAAAAAAAACCCGACTGCGTAAAAACTAATTTAAAAAAATACGTAAAATAATTAACTTAAATAAAAACTAAAAAGAAAGAAACAAGCTAAGTAGTTTAGAATTCTGTAACAAATCATAAATTCTAATGCAGAACAGGGGGTCTAAAAAGGCCACTTTAGCAGAATCATAACTTGAATCACGTTAAAATTTAAAATTCTTAAAATGGACATTGAATGGACATGTTTATGAAAATAAGGTCAATTTTACCAATTTAATTTTTTTAAGATGATTCAAATTATGATTCTTCTAAAGCGGCCATTTTAGGCCCGCAGAACGATTAACAGTCGGGGCCCCTTGGGAAGATTTGATTGGTAAAATTTGAATGGGCCCGACTGTGAGTCGTTCTGTTCTGCATTAGAATTTGTGATTTGTTACAGAATTCTAAACTACTGGGCTTGTTTCTTTCTTTTTAGTTTTTATTTAAGTTATTTTTTTTACGTATTTTTTTAAATTAGTTTTTACGCAGTCGGGTTTTTTGTTTTTCTTTAAATTTTTTATTGTTATGTTATACTTTTTAGTTACGAATAAAAACTTAAATCAATAAGTAAGAAAATTGGCGAGAATGATTGTTTTGTTAAACAACTTTAAATCGTTATATATATCCTAAACTATTATTTAAAATGAAAAATGACAGAAGGAACCTAAAGATGATTTTAAAATACCTATTCAACGACACCCCACATAGTGCATCGATTTTTTTTTTCATTTTGACAATATGTCGTCTGGTTGTCGCTGTGGTGAATTTTGATCACTGTCATGTCTTTAGTGACACTCGTAAGGTTAAGACGAATCAATTGACATAAGAATTATCAAAAGCGGCCTACGCATTTGGTCTCTAGAACGCCATATAGAAACAAACATACATAGACTGATAAACACATTACCCTCCTTTGCGTCGCGCAGTCGGGTAAAAAGTAATAATAAAACTCGTAGGTTAATGAAAAAGGCTCATTTAATTTTATGGAAAATAAAATTCGACGAGTTCTGGGCTACGAGCTGCGGTTTAAAATCATTTCTAATAAAAAGAGCAAATAATTTTATGACTGATTTTCGTCAAAACCCATTCAGTCTTGATTGTTTTTTTATTTTTTTTATTTGCTTGTTGTTCAATTAACTGGGAATTGTTTACAATTAGGTTTTTAATCTGCGGTTTAATATTGGATCTTGTTGAAGATGTTTTTTTCTTTTTCATTAAATAAACAGTATCCTTACCTAATTGAAGTGCTTTACAAATACTGGAGTAATTCGATTCTCTTGGGTTATTTTTTTTTAGAAAATAACTTTATGATTATAGCATTACCCTTGTGTTTCCCAAATGGTTATGCAGAAGTGTGTGCACTTAGGTCCATGTTCACCGAAAAGATAACCGTCTGATTATCTAAAAACAGCTGTCACTGTGACATATTCCCATACCAAAATGCGTTTTAAACAGCTGTTTTAGGTAATCAGATTGTCATCTTTTTGGTGTACATGGACCTAAGTACAGTTATTTACATAATGGTACGTAAGGATGCTTGTTTTTCGATCAGTTTAAAAGGAGAAAACGATATCAAAAACCCAAAAAAGTATACAAAAACGAAACAGCAGAAAAAAACACACCGAATTTTTTTTTTCATTTTTGGTCCTAGAGAGTTAAAAAGTTGGTCCTTTAGAAACAATTTTTTTTAACAAGCTAATGTATTATTATCAGATGAATAGGCCTTATATCATCCTCAAATAACACTGACATTTTAACTGACACTTTAAATAATATAAATGTTAGTACGTAATAGAATTAATAGTTTCTATGTATCAAGTTAATGAATCATTATACCTAGCTAATATTAAACAAAAAGAAACAGCTTTATAGATAAGTAAAGTAAAGCAATAATAAATAATGAAGTGTTTTATCTTAATCACGTGTTCCTCTATCGTCGCCGTCGTTTAGAAAATGTCATCGAGTCACGTACGTAACACGGGAACTGTGAATGAAAAACTAACATTGTTTAGAAGAGAAAAACTGTTTTCAAAATGATTCTATAGCTTTTCTTTCTTTTATAACGAAACTTGCTACTGGCCTTTCCTTTTACGATGCTTTACGTTAATTGTGCGAACCACACAAAAAAAAAACACATTAAAAGATGAACGATTTTCATTTATATTATACGTAGATAAATTATGTGGATGGATGCAATTTGTATAGAAGATTTGGCTTACTTTTACTTCGAATACCACATCGTTATGTTTTTTTTTAGTAAAACAAAAACAATACTGTGATCAATTTTAACCACACTAGATTTTTTTTTTTCTAGTGTCAAATACGATCTAGCTAAACATTGAAAACTTTATTAAACAAGTACCATCGACTCGCATGGCAAGACTGACAGGTACTGTCAGTTACATACGTTGTATACCATGTTTTACGCGAATGAATATACTAGTACTATTACTGACGGCCAAGCACTTTTCAACCTTGTAACTCACAACATAAGGGTGAAACTTGACCTTCAGTGAGCGCGGTAGTACCTAAAAAGATAGAAGGTGTAAAATTGTTAACTAGGACCTAGAGAAACAATGTCGCATACTTTGTGGCCTGACGTAGTGACAAGACGGGTTGAGTAAGGTCGTCTGGACAGTGCGGTCAGGTAGAAAGTTTGATGAAAACCGATTAATGAAGAGGATTTATCACTATAAATGTTAGAAAAGAATGTTGAACTTATATATTCTAAAGGGTATCAGGTTGGAGTTTAGGGACATGTGTACGTTATAAGTGATAGTGTGAGATATAAGATTAAGGATACATTTAACTTGCGGGCCTGTGGACGGTTAGCTATGGGCTATCTAGCCGTCAATCCGTCTAATGACGACAGGCCGTGTCGACGGCGCGTTCGTGTTCCACGCGCGCCCAAAGAGATGTCAGAGAGATGTCAGCATAAGAGAGGGGCCCGCAAGGGCCGAAGCCTGCCGGGGTTGCGGGACTGTTCGAAAGAGATACCGCGGCCCCGGAACATAAAGGGCGAGGAAGGAACATGGATGGGTTTTAGTCAGTAAGAGTCTGACACTCCCTCCCGCTCCCAGAGTGTCGGCGTCTCCCAGACTGGGAGAAGTCATTTGATGAAAAAAAAAAAAAGGATACATTTAACTTTAATGTTTGCACATACTTTGAATTAGCGTAGGTTAAAAACGTTTGGTGTGTTAATGCATTTTTGTCTTGAGTAGTTACATTTTCAGCATTAATCTCGCCTGGGCTGAAGGTTTTTTCACCCATAGGCTGCGAACTCGCGAGACACCAATTTTCATGCTTTTGGTACGCATATACATGGATTAGGTTCGTGTCATGTTCAATGTACAGTAGGGGCTAAGTCGATGCAGTCAGACTGTGGTTGTACCATTGCTTTGTAAATGATTTACTAAATACCATACTAATATTCAAGCAGCCTTAAATATTAAAATTAGTAATGTGTTGCAAAGCTTAACATAATGTTAACTACGTTGAGTTTCCCGTTTATTTCCCCACAGTGATGGACTCAAAAGTGTCGACAAATTCAGAACAACTTTTGTAATATGGAGTGTGACAAATATTTTTCCATCTGTGTTGTGAAACAATCTGTGTTTTGCATGATGAGTTATTGTTTTTGCTAACTCTGAGCCCGCTGTATTATGGTCACGATATTTATGTGACTTTATTTGTAAGGAGAAATCGATGTTGATGTTACCACGTTCAACGTTTTTAATAGTATTTGTAGAAAGCGGAAAAACTGTAAACATTTTTAGAGGCCATATTTTGATCAACTTTAATAATCAAAATCGCGAAAGAATAAAACAGCTGCTTCCTACAATAATTATTTTTTTGAGATAATGCGAGCATAGATGTATGAAAGAGAAGATTGTTTTGTAAAAGGTAAGAAAAATTTCATAGAAATCAGTATTCAGCATCGTACCGACATAGCTTGCAGATTAGGTAAACCGTAATTAGTGGGCCGGCCACGTTTGTCGAACAAGCAATGGTGTATGGAGACCGTGCGACAAGCGGTCCTTTCGAAACAGCGTATAGGCAAGCTGAATAAGGAGCGCTCCTTAGCTAGATGGCATGACGCATCTTAGGAGAGACCTATATCCAGCAGCGGGCAGCGATAGACTGATTCGTGTACTGGAATTAAAGCTATATTTTTCTTATCGTCCGTGTTATTATGCCCCCCCCCTGGCTTGGCTTTACATGCCGTTGAGAAACATCTGTAAGGCATGCTGGTTTCCTCACGATGCTCGGTATACTCACATGTTCTAGCTCTAGACTTATGATTTGGCAGTTTGACGGTCACAGCAAATATGACTGCAATACAGAGCTGAGACATTGCATTAAATAGTCACAAAACAACTAAACAAAGGGTTTTTATCCATGAATTCTTACGTCAACAAATACAATTTTCTCAGCGTTTCCCGATAACATATGCACCAGTTTCCTCCAAACAATGGCTGACCATACTTCAGAGATAAGACTTATCATTGAGACGTGACATTTCTTATTCACTCAAAGGTAATAAAGGAATCGCTCTATTTATAAAAGGGGTAACAAGGTTTTTCTTTGCGTATTATTTTAGTCTTTGTAAGTCAAAGATGTCGTTCCTTTCAATATTGTTAGTTGCGTCCGCATTTTACTTTGTGAGTATTTTGAGTGTGGTATCGTATTCGTTTTTGATTTCGGATACCGTGGATCCGTTTTCTTCAATTCGGATTTCTTAATTGGGAACTTACTGTGGCGTGGATACTATTAAATCATCATCATTCTTCTGCTCTTATTCCAATTCATTTAGCGCTAATATTTTCTTCTTCCGTACGTCTTCATTACTCGTCATCTCATCAGACACCTCCTTTCTAGCTATATCACCCTTTATCCAGTCGATTTATCCTTTCTTTGGTCTTCCTCTATTCTTATACCCATCCAAATTTATACAGTCGATTTATCCTTTCTTTGGTCTTCCTCTATTATTATACCCATCCAAATTGATACAGTTGATTTATCCTTTCTTTGGTCTTCCTCTATTCCCATTATACCCATCCAAATTTATACAGTCGATTTATCCTTTCTTTGGGCTTCCTCTATTCTTATACCCATCCAAATTTATACAGTCGATTTATCCTTTCTTTGGTCTTCCTCTATTCTTATACCCATCCAAATTTATACAGTCGATTTTTCCTTTCTTTGGTCTTCCTCTATTATTGTACCCATCCAAATTGATACAGTCGATTTATCCTTTCTTTGGTCTTCCTCTATTCCCATTATACCCATCCAAATTTATACAGTCGATTTATCCTTTCTTTGGGCTTCCTCTATTCTTATACCCATCCAAATTTATACAGTCGATTTATCCTTTCTTTGGTCTTCCTCTATTCTTATACCCATCCAAATTTATACAGTCGATTTTTCCTTTCTTTGGTCTTTCTCTATTCTTATACCCATCCAAATTTATACAGTCGATTTATCCTTTCTTTGGTCTTCCTCTATTCTTATACCCATCCAAATTTATACAGTCGATTTATCCTTTCTTTGGTCTTCCTCTATTCCCATTATACCCATCCAAATTTATACAGTCGATTTATCCTTTCTTTGGGCTTCCTCTATTCTTATACCCATCCAAATTTATACAGTCGATTTATCCTTTCTTTGGTCTTCCTCTATTCTTATACCCATCCAAATTTATACAGTCGATTTTTCCTTTCTTTGGTCTTTCTCTATTCTTATACCCATCCAAATTTATACAGTCGATTTATCCTTTCTTTGGTCTTCCTCTATTCTTATACCCATCCAAATTTATACTCAGAACTATCCTCACGGCAGGAGCTCGTGGCTAAATAATAACAGCCGCTTGGGTCGATCTTTAGGTTAAGCCGTGCTTACCTAGGTTGGTCCATGGATGGGTGACCACCCTTACATACCGAGTTTCCTCCATGGCTCGGAAAGCACGTTAAGCTGTTGGTCCCGGCTGTCATTTGTCCATCTTTGGCAGTCGTTACAAGTAGTCAGTGGCCCAAAACGTCTGACAACCAGTCTTACCAAGTGGTATCGTATTACCCAGTATTAACTGGGTTGTAGAGGTCAGATAGGCAGTCGCTCCATGTAAAATACTGGTATTCAGCTGCATCCGGTTAGACTGGAAGCCGACCCCAACATAGTTGGGAAAAGGCTAGGCAGATGATGAATGATGAACTATCCTCACGGCAAAATGTAGTCAGGAAAATGTGAAAAAAAACCAAAGATATTATAACTTAACATAAACTTTTGCGCTTGTAATCTTCGAATGTTAACCAGATCTGTATCTTTAGTATAGCATCTTTTAAAATTAAAAATATAAAAAAAAAGCTTAAACAAATAGTAGGTAATTCTATTTACGTTTAATTGAATACATGTCTCCTAAATTTAGGAATAGCATAGATTAATACAATGTTCCATTTATATGATAATCGTGGTCCATTAAATAGAATAACGGCATCCGAATGAATGTATAATTTGGCGTATCATTAGCATTATTGTTACGAAACAGTAGAACTTATTAGATATAGGATAAATGTAGGTATCCGACATCCCTAAATGTTACCTACTTCTTAACTCCAAGAGGTACGTTCATGTAAATAGTTAAGAAGCAAGATTTTTGAATTGCTTAAGAGAATCCTGAAAGATTTTACCAAAAATAAGTTAGCCTTTGCAGCACTTATTTATCCGTGAAAATGATTGCCCTTTAAATCTTGTCAAACCTGAAGGTGTTACCATAAAAGTATCTGTTTTGACATGATTTCCGTGAAAATCTTTTTCTTTTTGCAATAACTAGTGTATTTTATTGAATGTTAATATCACACAGTCTGCAAGTTACGTGTGCTTCTGCGAACGAACGATTCAAAAATCTTGCTCTAAACAATAACTTTCAGCACCGCTCCAAGTTAAACACGCAATCATCCTTTCCAGGCTCACGCTAGACCAGACTCGCAATCATGGCAACCAGATTCCTCAGCACCGATCTCAGATCCTGAAGATTACCAGCACCAAATGTACGGCTTTATGGAAGACATTGGCAAAGCGGTAGACACATACCTGACACCTTTGATGTCGAAGTTAGAAAAGCCGAAGCAAGATGAGATGAAGAGTATGGGCATGAATGGATTTGCGAGCTATATTAATTATTTGGTAAGTGATCACAATATTTTTTTGTATTTGAATAAATTTAATATCTCTGGAAATAACACACACCGCCATCTAGTGCTACCCTAGATGGCGGTGTGTGTAATCTACACATTTTTTTGTGTTTGTGTTAATATTAAGAGCTCGTGGCTCTTGACTACCTGTAACGATTGCAAAGATCTACAAATGACAGCCGGGACCAACGGCTTACATTTTTTTTAGAGTTTTTTTTAAATAAATTAATTAATTTTATAGTACTTATAATAGGTCCCAAGCTCCAAAATGTAACTTAAAAAGTGGTTTTACTTAAGGTCTGTCTACATATTCATACATGAAATCTCCATAAGGGATCATTATACTCATTATTAAGAACAACATTTACTATGGGACCAAACACAGAATCCCGAAAAAAAATCAGCATTTCCATACATTTTGACGAGTTAATGCGAACATATTGTGTAGGGAACAGCTGATCTTTTTCGCGTTTCAGGGTTTGGTCCCATTACTAAAAGTCGTTCATTAAGGTGAGTACAATGCCTCTCCAAGAGATTTTGTGTACGAACAGATAGACCTTATATATTCTATTTACTACTAGACACTTAACTTCCTATACCTATAAAGCATTAAGTAAACCCCACTATTCTTAAGTAGACAATGCATAACATAACACAAACTTCTGTGTTTGATCAGTTACTTACCAACCGAAGGTCTGTTTGCTAACCAAATGTACTCAAAGCGATTTATGTTTATCCTTTTAGAATTGTATTAGTGTTATGTATGATTGGTAGTTTTGTTTTTGTGTTTGCTTTTGTAGTGTGAAGTCGGGAATTTAACTTTTGGTCAACATGCGTAATGGACGGATTAACACCTATTTTGGTATAGTCACAAGTACTTATACAGGGTAGAAGTGACACTGACGCACAAACGCTTAATTATAAAACAAGTAAAATTATATTAAAAAAACTTTTTTGCAAAAAAATAGAACCGACTTCAAAAAAGTGAAAAATAACTTTAGCTTCAGAAGTCGGTGACCATTGTTTGATTGATTTACTAAGTTTTTTTGTCACCGACTTCTGAAGCTAAAGTTATTTTTCACTTTTTTGAAGTCGGTTCTATTTTTTTGCAAAAAAGTTTTTATTTTTTACTTTTTAGTGGTTCACTTGTGCTTACCCCTTCACAGCGTACCGGTGCGGTGGCGTGATGTTATGTTATGAACTGGTGTAAACAATAGACAGACAATAGATTTCAGCAATCCCAGTCCATTTGCTATCATTTATTGAGTTCCGTTCCATATCTCCGAAGTTCGTGATCAGATCATGACAATATTTCTATGGGACCAACTTGGAAGTATACCCTTTCAAACGAAAAAAGAATTTTTCAAATCGGTTCAGGCGTCTTCGAGTAATCGGTGAACATACATAAAAAAAAATAAAAAATACATACAGTCGAATAGAGAACCTCCTCCTTTTTGGAAGTCGGTTAAAAATTTAAAAACCCTCCGAAATAATGTACTAAAAGTTAAGTAGAGAATAATTCGCTATTTTATGGTAGCGGCCATATTGGATTTTTAATTTATCACAGTGTATCGTATTCTACTAGTCAAGCCCTTTTATTTGATACCCATATTGATGGAGTTGTTGAATAAAAATGTAATCCGCCATTTTGTGGCGGCGGCCATCTTGGACTGATTTGTATTAAACATAGCTAAGGACACTCCCGACTAATTCACCTTTCAAGCAAAAAAAAACAAAATCAAAATCGGCTCATCCGTTCGGGCGCACACACACTCACAGACACGTCAAACTTATAATAACAGCCTGTCGTTTTTCGTTGGGGGTTAAAAAACAGCTGTATCCTATAAAAGTGCACGGTGCACGGTCGAAATGTATGGAACAGCAGATTATTTTTCTTAATCCCGATGAAAAATGTCAATGTGTGTGGTCAGTATGGTGTACAGTAAGTAGCCTTAGATGAAACCCTTCAATATCGGGTGTAACCAAAATAAAGGGAATAGATCGAAAGGCACTTTTGGAACGAAGTTCCTTATCGCGCGTTGTGAAAGGGGGCTAGACGGAAAAAATTCTTACGAGAAAGTGGTCACGACACTTTTTTTCTTTTTAAAAATAAATGAAGGTTGCAATGCGTTTGTTTCATTTCTATTTCGCATTGAACAGTGTGGTGTCGCGACGATTATTTTTGTTGAGTGAACATTATATTTGTTAATAATAAAAAAAAATATTAAATAATAAAATTTTATTACAATTCCTTCACTAGTTAATCGAAAGAACTTCGTTCCATCCGGGTGTCCCTTGACACCTCTCAAGTTTTTCTTCCTGTCATTGGGATCATGTTTTTATTCTGGACCATACCTGGGAATCTAATAGTTATGGAGATATTGGAGGTCAAAGTTCCAACTTCTTCACAAGTTTATTTTCAAATACTAGTAAAGTACTACTTTGTAACTGTAATTGTTTAATTTGTAGAAGTATATCTAAACCTTATATTTCACTATCTTCTATCATGCGAACTCGTCCTATGAACTGGGTAATTTTTTGCTAACTTCCCGAGACGAAACTATACAGCTACATTTACTCCCAATTTATACGAAACATCTAGAAGCCAAGGCTTTAGTGGCGGCAGTCGACGAATGATTAAACACACGTTTGGTGACAGAGGCTTATAAATGTCAACTAGTAACTTAGCAATAAAGCGGCTGGAATTTACTACAGGTGGTTCCTACGTCTCCTTGATATATTTTATAGGTAGTGCCAGCTTCTAACTTGTATTCGTGAGTTGGATGATCAATAACATATTCTCTTAGTGTGGGTATTTTTCACCTGTGTAGTTGCAATTAAATCAGTACTTAGTGGACCAAGTTCACCGAAAAGATAACGGTCTAATTATCTAAAAACAGCTGTCACTGTGACAAGTTCCCATACAAAAATGTCTTTTAAACAGCTGGTTTTAGATAATCAGACCGTCATCTTTTTGGTGAACAAGGACCTAAATATCACAGGGTTCGATTAGTGCACCTTCACAGCATCGTACACCCACATTCCGCTAGTTATGTTTAAGTCCATAAAAGGAAGCGAGCCTATTGCCATCAATCGGGCACAAATCCAGACTTCGTGACCGCTACTGAGAAATTCCTGACGGAAAAACCTGGTCATCGTAACTAAGACCTCATGCTCAGCAGTCGCTTATCTCTATTTCTCTGTATGTCTGTCTGCTATCTTATTTTGCCTTAATGGCTGAATGGATTTGGATAGATACACTAACAGACCATAGCTTGAGTTAGATCATAGTAGGACAGTTTTTACAAATATCTGATGATTGATAGCACAATTTATTAGATCCAAGGCTATGTTCATATTTGCCTATTTTATTTACTTACTCAAAATATCTTTTTATAAGAACATGGAAACAGTTTAATGATGAATCCACAAAAATAATTGATTTAGTCAAATATTTTTGATCTTCTATAAATTGGAACATAAACAGTTAATATTTGTTCATAATTATATAGAAATCAGAAAAAAAATGGGTGTATTGGTATATTGGTAATGGTTTATACAAAGATCTACAAAATGATAGCCGGGACCAACGGCTTACATTCTTAACCCCCAACGCGAAATCGACAGAGTGTTATAAGTCAGGCGTGTCTGTGTGTGTGTGTCTGTCTGTGGCATCGTAGCTCCCGAATGGATGAACCGATTTTGATTTTGTTTCTTGTTGTTTGAAAGGTGACTTAGTCCAGTGTTCTTAGCTATGTTTGGTAAAAATCAGTCCAAGATGACCGCCGCCACAAAATGGTGGATTACATATTTATTCAAAAACTCCCTCAATCAATATGGGTATCAAATGAAAGGGCTTGACTAGTACAATAATGTATACTTTATTGAAAGGGAATGAGGAATATTATATTATTAATCGGAACCCCTTTTTTTTCGGATGGGAAATCATCAAAATGTCTTCTCCCACTCTGGGCGGAGCGGGAGGGAGTGTCAGACTTTTACTGAATAAAACCCATCCATGTTCCTTCCTCGCCGTTTATGTTCCGGGGCCGCGGTTTCTCTTTCGAATAGGCCCGTAACCCCGGCAGGCTCCGGCCCTTGCGGGCCCCTCCCCTTATGCTGACATTTCTTTGAGGCGCGCGTGGAACACGAACGCGCCGTCGACACGGCCTGTCGTCATTAGACGGACGGACGGCTAGCTAGCCCATAGCTAACCATCCACAGGCCCGCATCTACGGTGACCGGTAGCCACCACGTGGCCCCCGAAGCCCGGTGCGTCTCCCACGGCGGCTGGGAAGAGAGGCTCTCTCCCTCTCTCGTTCCGCCACCTCCTTCGCTAGCATGACTGCTTCGCAGAAGGAGGTGACGGCTTCCCATTCCGTCTCGCACCGGACCATGGATTGAACCAGGGCCGGACGCGAGAGGTCGACGCTGCCGATCGTCGCTACGAGGACACGGCGGTGCTTCGCCCACGCAGGGCAGACCTCCACCGTGTGCTCCACCGTGTCCTCTGGTCGATACTCGCAGTGGAAACACCCGGGCGTTTCCTCCCGCCCGATTCGGTGCAGGTACCTCCCGAAACATCCGTGTCCGGTGAGGACCTGCGTCAGGCGGAAGGTGAGGACGCCGTGGCGCCTCTCCAGCCACTCCTCAAAGAGGGGACTTACCGCCACTATCGTGGCGTGCCCTAATCGGAGCCCCTTAAACATTAATTTTATTCTGTTTTTAGTATTTGTTGTTATAGCAGCAACAAAAATACACATTCTGTAAAAATTTCAACTGCCTGGCTATCACGGTTCATGAGATACAGCCTAGTGACAAATAGATGGACAGATGGCCAGTAAAGCCTTATTATCAGGGTCCTGTTTTTACCTTTTAGGTATGGAACCCTAAAATACAAAATACTTGTGAAAAATGTTGGTACTTTGACCTCCTATATCTTTGTAACCAGAAGATTTCCATTCTAATAGACTAAAACAAAAAAAAAAATTGCATAGACAAGAAAAAGGAGACTAAGACGTGTCTCTTGGCTTTGTTAAAGGTCTTTTTAACACTGGCATACACGAATAGGCCTTCCTTCTGTGCGCCTTTCACATAGAGGAGGCCTATGTTTGTCTGTGTGTTGTTGTTGATTTTGATTTAATATAGAAAATACTAAAGCCTAAATTCTTGTTGCGCTGCGGGTTGGTCGCGTACGGTCTGTCGTGACGTCAGCGAGAGCAAAATACAGCTGTCGGTCGCCGCTGACGTCAGCGTCGCATTATGGTGCTATATATACTCTTACGCGACCAAAAGTGCGCGGCCAAACCTCAGCGTGGCAGTAATTCCGGTCTAATCGTATTAATTACCCAACAACTAAAATTTCAGCTATTGCTAATCGAAGAAAAAAAAATGGAGAAAGAAAGGTCCGCGTCTGGCGAACCCCACGAAGATTATTGGCCAAGAAACGAAATGATGATACAATTTGATTCTTACTTCCCTATGGACCCAGACACTCCATACATTGCTGATACTCACCACGATAACGTAGAAGAATTTACGGCAGAATAAACTGAAAAGTTTTTATGAACTAAGTTCTCATGTAAATAGTTATAAGATATACGTAAATACCTATGTCATTGTTCTATTAAAGAGATTATCTACTTTAATTTTTAGTATTTCATTTTGTTTACATAACTTAACATCACGTCTGTTATCCCCGGAGGGTTCGGACACGGGAACGAGGCAGTATTTTGTATACGGAACCTAATATTATCATGCTTGCATTTTTCCGGGAGGGTTAGGCAGAAGTAGGTACAACCGTATTACGCCAGTCATGTTTAAGTCCCATTTAATAAAGTGGCTGACATAATACAAAAATCTTGCCACTAGGATGGTACTGAGAAACTCTTGATTGAAAAACCAACAACTTTGCCCGGCCTAAGAATCGAAGCCAAGACCTAATGATCGGTAGCACTGCTTGATACCATTATACCAACGAAGAAGTCAGTTTATCTTGTTAACACATATTGATTTTGCTAATACATCTTTTAAAAGACATTTCACAACCAAAGTACTCGTATATTAACATGTCCTTAGCGTACGGTTGGTCGTGACGTCAGCGAGAACAAACAAAATATGGTTGTCGGTCGCCGCGCCGCTGACGTCAGCGGCGCAAAGTATACCCACTTATACGTGACCGACCGTGCGCGACCGACCGTTAGCGCGAAAAGAATTCAGGCCTAAGGTTTAAGATATCATGTTGTTCAGAGATAATTTTGTTCCAACAATTGATATTCGAAAGTGAGATTGATCCCTAAAGGACTCTTCCTTCTTAAAAAGATTTCATTAGATTAAAAACCCCCTTAAAATTTTCTAAGAAGTTTAACGTAATTAATGACGGTGTATTTTGTTTCAGCGCGGTCGAAAATAAAGGGAGAACTGGAATTTATGAATGACGTCAATATAAATACATCATTACAGGTTTATTATTAAGATTTGTTGTAATGTTAAATTAGTGTGCCATCAATCAGAATCACAAAAAGATTTTATCAATTGCTTTCTCATTAGTTAAGTTCATTGTTCAAAGATTTGTAAATAGGCTAGAATGTTATGTAGGAAATATTGTGGACTGTATATTAAAGCTGCAATAAAATTACGAGTCACTGACACAACTGATTTTATTTGACAAACCACAAATCTAGAAACGAGTAAAAAAACATAGATAATATAAAAAGGTCGCAACATCATCCCCCCCGTGTAGCGATGCTACACAGCTACCTACTGGAGTGGTAGTACGGCTAACTTCCTGGTTGGTCTCTTAAGCGTTCCGCCTTTCGTGACCACGTCAGCCACGCGCACAACCCCATCCTTACCTGGGTATACTTTCGTCACGCGCCCCATAGGCCACACTCCTCGGGGTAGGTCAGGATCCACGACCAGGACAATGTCATCAACATTCAAATTACGATATCCGCCTCCTTGCTGCTTCTTTGTCTTGAGGAGGGATAAATACTCCTTGAGCCACCTACGCCAAAAAATCTCAGAGAGGCGAAGAGCCTTTTTCCACTCATTTCTTAGTGAGAACACTGCATCGTCAAGAGGGGTAGGTAATTGCTGATTTGATGAACTGCCTATTAAAAAATGAAAAGGTGTGAGGCTTTGATATTCATTATCAGCTGCAACATATGTCAAAGGTCTTGAATTAACAATTGCTTCGGCTTCTAATAGAAGCGTGTGTAGCAGTTCTTCTCGTGGGGCTTTTTCTCTTAAAGTCACCTGAAGGGCTGTCTTCACGCAGCGTATGAGCCTCTCCCAACATCCACCCATAAAGGGCGACGCAGGTGGAATAAAGCTCCATTCAATTTGATTATTGGCAACAAAATCATGCACAGCGTCGCAGAAAAAATCAGTTAACTGACGGTTTGCCCCAATAAAAGCGGTGCCGTTATCTGACAAGAGTTTTCGTGGAACACCACGGCGGGCTATAAAACGTCGTAAGCAGGAGATAGCGGAGTCGGCAGAAAGGCTTGCTACAATCTCTAGGTGCACTGCTCGCGTTGTCAAACATGTAAACAGTGCCACCCATCTCTTCTCTCTACGACGACCAATAGACACATTCACAGGGCCAAAGTAGTCTAAACCAACGTTGGTAAATGGACGATGGTAACAATCAAGTCTGACATCAGGTAAATCGCCTGTAGGTGGCATTTGAGGTGCTGCTTTTCGTTTCAAGCAAAATGCGCAACTTCTTGATATTTTCCGGACCTCACTACGGCATCTCAAAATCCAATATCGTTGTTGTAGCTCATTGCAGACTAGTTCGTTAAAGGCGTGGGCAGCTTTGAGGTGGTAGGACTGAATAAGGAGGCGAACAGCTGGATGACGACCATCAAGTATAATCGGGGACGTGGTGTTGTAGTCCATATTCTTCATATATTTTACCCGGCTGTCCAGTCTAAGTAAACCTTCTTCGTCTAGTACCAGAGCCAAGGAGTGCAGTCTGCTCGTTTTAGGTATCTTGGATTGTTTGGGGTCGTGCAACACGGTCAATTCTGGGCCAAAACTGTCCATCTGAGTCTTCTTTAAAATGGCATTTTCTGCTTTCTGAATATCTTCACCACGCAATGTTGGAAGCTTGGAAGAAGAAGCATTAGTGCTGTTTAATTTAGAATTTTGACCTTTAAATCGTGTCAAAAGGGACCGAAATATAAACGCGCATTGGTAAACGCGCGCGGTTGCACGCACCAATCGATTCCACTTACTGAAGTGTAAGGGATTTGGGATTACCGGTGAAAGAACCTCATCACAACTTGTGAGACCTACAATTGCTTTAGAGGGTTTTAGTTCCTCTGAACCGATTGAGGTTTCAAAAGATGGTGGTGGTTTCGGCCATTCAGACTGTGGGTGTAAGAGATACTCTGGTCCAGATAGCCAACGGTTTAAGTCAGTGTCACGGTCTTTTAACCTTGTCGCATCATCTGCTACATTCAAACTACCGGGCACAAACTTCCAACTATTTACATTCGTTGACTCTGTAATCTCACCGACACGGTTGGCTACAAAAGGTTTGAAACATCGAGCATCGCTTCGAATCCAACTCAAAACGGTAGTTGAATCCGACCAAAAATATACATGGTCAACTTGAACGTTGTGACCGGTAATGACTGTATTAGCAAAACGAGCAGCAATCAGAGCTGCTTGCAGTTCTAAACGTGGTATAGATGTGGGTTTTAGAGGGGCTAAGCGCGCCTTTCCACCAATGAGTGATAGCTTCACCGAACCGTCTAAGAAAGTGAATCGCCAGTATGCGACACAGGAATACGCTTGCTCACTTGCATCAGCAAGCACATGGAGCTGCCTGTCACTAATTGTTTTATCTTTGAAACCACATCTATGCCATCTAGGAAATTTGATTTTCGAAATATTGGCTAGCTGCTGCGACCAAAAGAACCATTTCTGGACAATGTCTGGTTGCAACTCGGTATCCCAGTCATTACCTGTCCTCCATGTTTGTTGAAATAATATACGTCCTTGAATTACAAAAGGAGTTAAGAGACCAAGAGGGTCGTAAACGCACATTAGAAGGTGTCACTCTGAGGATGCCAAATAAGACCTAGCGTTCGAACGATGTTTTCGGGCCCTACGTTAATATTTTTTGGAGTTGCAGCTCGCAGGTCCTCAGGAACGTCAGTGAGTGCGGCGGGCTCATTTGAAACCCAACCTCGCATCTCCATTCCTGCTGACCTGTGGATTGTGATGATGTCAGCTGCAAGCTGCGAAGCTTCCTGTGCGTCATCCATACTGCCTAAAAAATCGTCCATGTAATGATCATCAATAATAGCTTTTGCCGCCGCAGGGTATAATGTGTGTAGTTCTTGTGCGTTGCGATTTTTAATATAAAGAGCCGTGCACGGGCTGCATACAGCACCAAAAATTACAGAAGTCATTCTATACTCTTTCAATTCGCTACTACGATCCTCTCTCCATAAAAACGCAAAGCATCTCGGTCATGTTCTCTCATTTTGATCTGAGGAAACATCTCCTTTATGTCAGCCGTCAAAGCAACACGACCTTCGCGAAAACGAAATAAAATATGGAGAAGGGATTGCAGCAAGGCAGGTCCCGGAAAAAGAAGGGAATTAAGGCTAACCCCGGAGGTTCTTGCAGCTGCATCATGGACAACTCGTAATTTCTTTTTCTGAGGATGTACAACCGAAAAATGTGGTAAATACCAACGAATTTTATTGATATGATTTAATGAATTAATTTCGTTGTGGTACGTGTCCTTGGAGCACTCTTCAGCATAACCTTTTTCTAACATATTATTAATGAAGGTACAGTAACCCTTTTTAAAATTGTCATCACGTTCCATACGTTTTTCTAAACCTAAAAATCTTGACAGCGCTAGAGGGTAGCTATCAGGTACATCTCGAATATCGTTACGCCACAATAGACCAACTTCGAATCTACCAGATGGCAAACGCTTGGCTGTAGATTCTAAGATTTCTAAAGCATACTGATCCTGCTTGGAACACGAATTCTCTAAGTTTGAGATTCCTATGGCATCAAGACGAAAGTAGTCTTTGATAAGACTATCTAAGTGAAAATCGTTGTTGTCATCCAGACAAACATGGTTCGCGAAATGGAGAGGCTTGGTCCACCTACCACATTTTCCATGTAATACCCATCCTAAAGCTGTGCGGGTTGCTACAGGTTGATTTTTAGAACCCTCTCTCAAATCACGACTAACTGTCAAATACCAATGGTCAGCACCAAGAAGAATTTTGGGTGTCGCATCTACGAGTGTGAGCTGATCAATTAAATTTATTAAATGAGAACACTGATATAAATCGTCTCTGGTAATAGTTTGCGTGAACAAGGTTAGTGTGTCCATAGCTTTAGCGTTAGTGACAGAAAATGCATCACTACAATTTTTACCCTTAATAGAAAAGCTAACCTGTTGGATAGGTTTGTGTGTTGACATGCCAGCGACACCGTCGACCTTGATTGATTCCACCGGTCCTGTCGCACCGATACGACGTGCCACCTCTGAGTCAATCAAGGTTGCCGTGGAACCGTCATCCAGTAATGCGTACGTGTCATATGTACCAGTAGGGCCGGTTACTTCAACAGGCACGATTTTAAGAAACACCCGGGATTGAGATATATTTTTACCAAATAGAACAGACTCAGTAGTATTGGAAATGGTAACGATTCGAGCCTGATCGTCAGCTTCAGGCGAAATACATTTTAAATCATTAACAGCGTGGGTCGCATGTATAGGCGGCGTTGAATGCAAAAGCGGATTATGAAAGCGTTCGCAGCCGTCGACGCCACATCGACTGATCCTGCACGTCTTCCACCGATGAGCCTTGGATTTGAGACACTTGTAACAAATCCTGACATCTCTCAGCCAACGCCACTTATCATCTAAAGGTAGAGCCTTGAAATCGCTACATTCGCTCAATTCGTGTTTATTTTTACAGTATCGGCAAATCCCTGTACTAGTGCTACGAGTTGACGTAACGTGCATGCTTTCACGTCGAATAAAATCGCTGCCACCTTGGTGAGCATTAGGACGTTTGGAGAAATCCAAAACTAAACCGAACCTATTCTGTTTATCAGCCTCAATATCAAGAAATGTTGACAACGCTTGTAGTTTCGGCACAGATTGGTCGCTACGGTAAGCAAAATCTTTCCACTGACTGTACAATATTGGAGTTAATTTGCTAAGTACAGTATGGAATATTTCGATAGAATACAAATATTCTTTTTGGTGCAAACTGTTAATGACGGCTATGCAGTTACGCAACCTACATGCAAAAGAATTGAGCTCTCTTTGGTCATGGCTTATCTTAGGCAAATTCCGGACGAGGGAAATCTCATGTAGTACTATAGTCTCGGGTAGCGCGAACGTCTTCTCCAACATGTCCACCACTGCTTTAGGGTGTTCGGCAGTGTACAGCAATGCAGACACGCTCTCTAGGGCACGCCCGCGTAGCACGCAGCGTAAGCGAGCGAGATTTTCTGTAGGCGTAAACAAATGTTGAGTGTCGTTATAAGTGCGTTTAAACATTAACCACTCAGTAGCCTTTCCGCTAAATGGCATTAATTCAACATATTTATAAGAAATCCTGTGTGAATTATTTTGGTTAGATGGTTTAACGGGCCTGGCTGTAAGACAAAAATCATTATTTGGCTCTAAGTGATGATTTTCGGAATGAGTCAAAATAGGTTGACCATGGGTGGTCAACATGTCTTTTTTCTTTGGGTCATTCTGTGGAAATGGTTGACAGTCGTCAACCCAAGATTGTGTACGAGATTGACTCACCGAATGAAACGAATTTTCTTTAGCCTCCTGCGACGCCAGGTTCGCCAACAGCTCGAGTTCTTCTACTCTGGTAACCTGTTGGAGTAGCTTACGATCGCGAGCTAGCTGCTGTTCGGCGAGTTGGTGCTCACGTTGCAGGAGCTCTTGTTCTCTTTCTAAAGATTTTCTGGCCAAAAGTGCCTCTGCGGTCAACTTACGTGCCTTAATGATAGTGGCTGATGACCGTGAGGAAACTGACACACCAGATCTATAATTAGATTTAGCAAGTTCAGAGCTAATAGTAATAGTGGGATTCTGGCGAGACGTTACGGAGATCGGATCGACGACCGCGGGTGTATTTGTGGCTTCGGTCGAAAAGGAGTCCAATTCAGGGGACTGACCGAGCCCACCCGCGACGGGCGTTTCCGATTTGGAATGCATTTCGCCAATATCCCGGAGCTGTGTCAATGATTTCGTTTTGGACCTCGTGTTCATTTTACGGCGAGATAGGACCAAAAAATGTAGGAAATATTGTGGACTGTATATTAAAGCTGCAATAAAATTACGAGTCACTGACACAACTGATTTTATTTGACAAACCACAAATCTAGAAACGAGTAAAAAAACATAGATAATATAAAAAGGTCGCAACATGTTAAGTGCTGACAAATAGTTTTATCAGTTGTTATTGTAACAAAATAATAGATTTCCATTTATAGATGATAACCTAATAAACTTGTATCGTCACCAGGCTTAGTCATTTCTTTAGCTTTTAAGAAACACACTAAATCTTTTGTAATAATTTCATATGCCGTCATGCCTATTATTCCCGAAGGTCAAGGGAAAGTACGAGTACACCCACATCTCGCCGGTTAGGTTTAAGTCCCATGTAATAAGTGTCGAGCCTATTGCCATCATACGGGCTCAAATCCAGGACACACGCAAATACTGAAATTCCTGGTGGAAAAACTCAATTTAGTTCGCCCGATCCAGAAATCAAATCAAGTCCCAGGACGTCCTGCTTGCCTGCGGGGGCTGCGGGACTGTTCGAAAGAGATCGTGGCCCCGGAACGTAAAGGGCGAGGAAGGAACATGGCTGGGCTTTAGTAAGTAAAAGTCTGAAACTCCCTTGCGCGCCGCACAGAGTGGGTATTTGAGAGTGGGTATTTGGGTATTTGTGGGCAGTTGATGATTTCGCATCTGAAAAAAAAAAAGGACGTCATGCTTAGCAGTCACACTTGCAACCACTAGACCAACGAGGCAGTCCATAATTTATCTAATTCTTTTTTATGAGTACTTAAGTAAACCCAACTGATTGAGAATAATAGTCCTCCTACTTTTCCACAATTATAACAGAAGGCGAGCCTACTGCTACTGTGGCTGCGGCCTGCGGGACAGTCGTAAGAGATACCGCGCCCCTGGAACACAAAGGACTAAGAAGGAACATGGATGGGTTTTAGTCAGTCAAAGTCTGACACTCCCATCCGCTCCGACCTGAGCGGGAGGGGGGGGGGGGGGGGGGGGATTTCGTTCGATGATTTCCCGTCCGAGAAAAAAGGCGAGCCTACTGTCATGAACCTGGTACCGATCCAGACTTCGGGCTCAAGGTCAGATATTCCAGATGGCAAAACCCAATAACAATAATACTTTATCTGACCTAGGAATCGAATGCGGCTCATGCAGCTGCAGCGCTTGCCACAACAAGACCAACAAGGTCAACCTTAAGGTGAAAGCGTCAGGGTAGCCCGCGAAATTCAAATTTTCTTACGTTTTTTTGCCATTTCCAGGCCAGTAGCAGGTTGCATGAAGTTGAAAAGATCGTTCGCGACTGTAAAATGTATGTAGTTACAGAATTATAACCATCAAAATCATCAGTACAACCCTCTAAGTTCATGTAAGTCGATGGACGATTTTTGCAAGGTCAAAGTCGTTCCTATACTTATGTGAGCTTGGATGGTTGTATTGACGTTTTCAATGATCATAATTCTGTAACTAAATACGTCTTACAGTCGCGAACGATATTTTCAACTTCATACAACCTGCCACTGTCCTGCATGTTGCAAAAAACGTAAGAAAAATTGAATTTCGCGGGCTACCCTGACGCTTCCCCCTTAAAGGTTAAGCGTGTTAGCTGAGGTTGGTCCGTGGCGGGTGGGAAAGCAAGTTAAGTCTTTGGTTCCTGCTGACATTTGTAGATCTTTGACAGTCGCTACAAGTAGTCAGAAGCCGAAAGTCTGACTTCCAGCCGTACTAAGGGGTATCGTGTTACCGTGGCCCGGAACATAAAGGACGAGAAAGAAACATGGATGGGTTTTAGTCAGAAAACATCTCACACTCCCTCCCGCTCCGCCCAGAGTGGGAGAAGTCATTTGATGATTTCCCATCCGAAAAAAAAGGGGTTTCGTGTTACACAATTACTGGGTTCTGGAGGTCAGATAGGCAGTCGCTCAGTTGCAATCGGTTAGACTGGAAGCCGTCCCCAACATAATTTTGGAAATGGTTAGGCAGATAATGAGTAGCTCACTTTACGCACTATATACTCGTTTCATAATTGATAGCTCATCGACATGGATTCTTAATCGACGGTACTCCACTCAAAGTCCATTATTGGATCCTATCCTAGGTATCATACTAGCTCAACGGTTTGATCTCTTCAAACAATAATTAGGCCGGAGCACTTTGACTATTAGCACAATTGGCGCGCACAGTCGGTAACATAATACCTACGAGTATATCATGAGAGAAGCAGTTACTTTTTTAACCGACTTCTAAAAAGGAGGAGGTTCTCAATTCGGATGTTTCTATTCTTTTTTTTTTATGTTTGTTCGCACATAACTCCGTCGCTTGCCAACCGATTTGAAAAATTATTTTTTTGTTGGAAAGGGTATACTTTCCAAATGGTCCCATAGCCACCAAGTCGTGATCTGATGATGGAATCTTAGCGAAATCGAGGGAACTCTTCAAATCTTACAGGATAACGTACAGCGATTTTGGTATTTTCTACAACAAGTGAAGCATTTGCGTTTGATAAGAACCATTCTACCATCAGATCTGATGATGAAGCCAAGAGTCATGGAACTCCATAATGAGACAATGTAGGTATCCTAGTCGTGTTTGGGCTTGTTGCAATTGTAACGGTATGCACTTTCCATGTGTATCAAGCACATGTGAACCACTAAAAAGTGAAAAATAAAAACTTTTTTTGCAAAAAATACAACCGACTTCAAAAAAAAAACAAAAAAGTGAAAAATAACTTTAGCTTCTGAAGTCGGTGACAAAAAAATTAAATCAATCAAACAAAGGTCACCGACTTCAGAAGCTAAAGTTATTTTTCACTTTTTTGTTTTTTTTTGAAGTCGGTTGTATTTTTTGCAAAAAAAGTTTTTGTTTACACAAAGAGTTTTTTATAAATCCTTCAGTCTGCTGTAGGACCAACATATTGCAAGCGCAAATCATCATCTTAATGACCTCGTTCAATGTTACCTGCTTAGGGTTTGCATATAATTTCAATAAATGTTGAGCAGCAGAACGTTGGTTTGTATATTTCTATGGATTGCCAGTGCGAAAATCAGTTGTAGACACAATGAACACAATGAAAAAGATTTAATTTTCTGATGACGTTTGCTTAGAAATCAAACCTGAAAATTCGTCACAGCACTATGTATGTTCCTTATCATAAGTAACCATTCCCTTTGGAGTATAGCAATCTTCCTTCACAATGGACTTGTTAAAGTCGTGGTTCTTCCACGGGAGACTCGATCAACAATAGCAACAAGGGCTATTACTAAAATAACACAGTGTAGTGATACATATAAAAGCTGAAAACTTTAAATTGTGTGGATTTTCTTTTACACCTTAAGTCAAAATCTACTAATAAACACTTTACAACAACATGAAAACATTTCCTGACTTTCCGCTGGATGTGAGAAGCACGGGACCGGTCAATGTGGCCACACTTGGGGGAGGCCTACGTCCAGCAGTGGACGTCTTTCGGCTGAAACGATAACGTAATTCTTGACTTTTAGACAAGCAAGAGCCATAAGAGCCATACTCAAAACTGACTTACAAGTTTCAAAAACTGCGTTACATTTTTAATACATTATGTAGTCAAATAAATAAATAAATAAATATCGCTGGACATTAACACACAGCGCCATCTAGTGCCACACTAAGCAAGGCTTGTATCGTGGACACAAGATAGTTGATGTACTACATAAATAAATCTAACAGTAAGTACGATTGCTGTAGAATCTGGTTCACAGTGTAAATAACCTCTGAGCAGAACATTCAGCTGATAACCTCTCTATTATTGTTAATTCGTGGATATTACTGAAATGCTAAAGATGTATTACTAAATTAGCGATAACGCAAATACGTTGAATCGACTATCTGTCGGTAGGGTCGAAACTCTGCAGATTTTGTTTACAATATTGCTTTCTAGCGTTCGAGGTCAAAAAGTTATCAAAAATATTGGGGGAGGGCCGGCTGGACATCACTGAATTGACGTGGCCCATTATGTTCAAAGAATATAAAGCTCAATTTTCAGTATGCTAGAACAAGACTATAGATCAAATCAAGTAGATAGCAAGACATCTATACCTGACCTCTAAAAGTAACTTTGGTTTTCTTCAAACCATTTGCCAAGTTTACTTCAACTTTACCTTTCGATGCTATGCTTGTTGGCATCAGAATATATTACATTGCGGCTGTGGTTTAGGAAAACAATCTATGAAATATTGGTTTTATTACTGTTTGCAGTATACTGCCACATTACCTATTTACCTACAAGTTTACCTGCACAATATGTCTATGACTGTACTAATGTAAACAGCCGTTTTGCGTTTGTACTTATACTTAACGTTTGCTAGTACTAAGGTCAGTGGTTCTTATCTTCACGTAGAAGGTACTAGTTGGTTTTTCGCAAAAATGTTTTTTAAATACGCCATATTTTTCTGTGTATTCTTGTTACTTGTTGACGTAAGTATTTCTGGGAATAAGTTAATGTGGAGTGGTAAACAAGATAATGTGTTGGAATTTAAATACAAGATGAAGGGAAAATATCTACAGCGTTGTTTCAAATCTGAAAGTGAACAAAATATTCTGTTACGTTTACCGTGTATTTCTATTTTCTCTGCCGATATTTTGTTTACGTCCTAACCTTTTCTATCTAACAATAAAGATAGAATTTTATGTTGATTACGCATACAATAATCGCCACAAGCGGTGTCATAATACTAACACCCTGCATACGATAGCTATTTAGGATATGGGATGAAGATATTAAGGAAGTACTTACCTTGGCTCGGGATAAAATTCACTAGGGACTCAGCAAAATGGAAATTGTCGGAGAATCTATTGGAAACTGTTTCATGGGACCTTCGTAATAGTTCCCCCGAGTTAATTATCTGAGGTGTTATTGTGGTAATTTTCATTAAGAACAATTATTTTTATTGGTCTCAAAACGGTGAAGGAAAACATCGTGAGGAAACCGGCATGTCCTAGAACCATAAATTCGAAGACATGTGACATCTACCAATCCGCACTGGGCCCGCGTGGCCCATTCCCTCTCATAGAGAGGAGGCCTGTCCCAGCAGTGGGAACATTAATAGGCCGATGATGATGATGATGATGATGACTTTCATTGGAATTGCTGATTGCATGATAACACAAAAACACAAAAATATTTCTGTATTTAGCAAAGATACCGCAAAGAATGGATAAAGTAAGGAATGGGTACATTAGAGGGAGTTTCAAAGTTGCACCAAATACAAAAAAAGCTGAAAGGAAATCGACTATCTTGGTATGGACAGGTGATGTCGAGGAGGCATGAATCGAATGTGAATAAAAGAGTAATGAATATAAAATTAAGTGTTGATGGTTCGAGAGAGAGAGACCAAAAAAAAGGAGGAGTAAATGAAAAAAAGGAAAAGAAGTACGTTGACAGGGGGAGAATAGAAGAAAAAAACATGTTAGTTCGACCTCAAATAATATGGGACAAGGGTAGATAGCGTAACCATTATAATTATGGTGGAAGTCCTATGGACCCGAACAAAGCGCCTTGCTTCCACATTTATTGTGCTAACCGCCAGTCAGTGGAATTCACTGCCGGCTTCTCTGTTTCCCGATTATTTTAATGAAGGTCTCTTCAAAGTTCGAGTGGATCGTTTTTTCTAGGTGCATCGTAGCTTCCCAAGTCGATCAGCGTAAGATCTTAACCAAATTGACATGGAACCACACGGAAAGCACCAGCTTTCAAATAAAAGAAGAATCATCAAAATCGGTTCACCCAGTCGAAAGTTCTGAGGTAACAAACATTGTCGAAATCTGGGTATATTGTACACATCTGCGTACCTCCTCAGAGCATACAGGCGTGATGTTACGTCATGATGTAGTATAAACAATGAACCTACAAGCGGATGCAGCAATCACTGCAGATTTGCCGTCTATTTTTGAAGAGTTCCATTGTATATCTCCGAAGATCAGCATCAGATCTTCAACAAATTAAAATGAGACCCAACGGGAAGCACCAGCTTGCAAATAAAAAAAGAATCATCAAAATCGGTTCACCCAGTCGAAAGTTCTGAGGTAACAAACACAAAAAAAAAAAAAAAAAAAAAACGAATTGAGAACCTCCTCTTTTTAGAAGTCGGTTGATAATTATGTGGGTTGCATTAAAAAAAACCGGCCAAGAGCGTGTCGGGCCACGCTCACTGTAGGGTTCCGTAGCTTCCCAGACCATTAAAAATACCAACATTTTTCGTCAGCAAAAATAACTTTGTTTTTCATAGTATTTGTATGAAAAACAAAGTTATCATTTGCGTTTTTTTGAAAAAGTGCTATATAACTCAAAAACTATTCAACTCATCAAGTTGAAAATAATTTTCCTAGAAAGTTCATATAAAGGTCTACTTCTGTGATTTTTTTCATATTTTTTAAACTTATGGTTCAAAAGTTAGAGGGGGGGGGGACACATTGTTTTTGACTTTCGGAGCGATTATTTCCTAAAATATTAATATTATCAAAAAATGATTTTAGAAAACCCCTATTCATTTTTAAATACCTATCCAACAATATATCACACGTCAGGGTCAAAATTAAAAAAAAAATCGCTCCCCACTTTACGTCTGGGGGAGGTACCCTAATAAAAATGTTTTTTTTTAAATTTTTATTTTTGCACTTTGTCGGCATGATTGATATACATATTGGTACCAAATTTCAGCTTTCTGGTGCTAACGGTTACTGAGATTATCCGCGGACAGACAGACAGATAGACAGACAGACAGACAGACAGACATGGCGAAACTATAAGGGTTCCGTTTTTTGCCATTTGGCTACGGAACCCTAAAAACTGCTTAAAAACTGACATTGAGAATGTTGTACGGTACTGAATCGAATTATTATGACAGGTCATTCATGTTTACAAAAGTTACTATATGTTTTGATGCCAATTTGGATGCCACTGAAACTTGCCACTTATTCTCGTCGCATTATTAGTTTTGCTTTGTTACACACAGATAATTTAGTAAATTATTCACTTCACGGCAGACATGAATAGCAACGCTGGGGACGACCTAAAAGGACATAGGTATACCTTTTTTTTTTTTTTTTTTTTTAGGATGGGAAATCATCAAATGACTTCTCCCACTCTGGGCGGAGCGGGAGGGAGTGTCAGACTCTTACTGACTAAAACCCATCCATGTTCCTTCCTCGCCCTTTACGTTCCGGGGCCGCGGTATCTCTTTCGAACAGTCCCGCAACCCCGGCAGGCTTCGGCCCTTGCGGGCCCCTCTCTTCTGCTGACATCTCTTTGAGGCGCGCGTGGAACACGAACGCGCCGTCGACACGGCCTGTCGTCACTAGACGGACGGACGGCTAGCTAGCCCATAGCTTACCGTCCACAGGCCCGCACATAGGTATACCCTGAATTAGACTTGTTTTTTGATGAATGGAAGAAAAAAAATATTTTGTTGGTCATGTTCTGCGGTAAGGCAATCAGCGTAAAAATAACTTTAGCTTCAGAAGTCGGTGACAAAAAATCTGAATCAATCAAACAAAGGTGAAGTCGGTTTTATTTTTTGTAAAAAAGTTTTTATTTACGCAAAGATGCTACCAGGTGGCGTTCGATAGTTTCTGCCAACCATTATGGGACAACTGCGTGAGTTTATGCTTCTACAAAATAATTATGTAGTCAGTGTATAAGTAGTCACGACACAGTGTAGAAAACACGATTATCAGATTGTTCACCTATTTATCTTCGCTCTATATGCATCAAAATTTAGCACGGAGCTACATGCAAGGTTTCATCATTCTATGAGCACATAGAATTGTATTTTGGCACTTTGTAGGCCGTGTGATAACCGTCCACAAAACCACTACAGCACTAAGTAAAGTTAACTGCGGTTTACAGTGGATAGCCGCATTATTGTGTGGTTGCCATGTAAGCGTAGGTTAGCCCGTATACGAGGCTACTAAATGCCAATTCTTTGGCTTATATTTGTTGTAGTTACTGTAGCAGTTTTCTTTTGATTTTACTGAAGGTCGACTTGTGATTTGGGCATGATTATGGAAAATAAACCCTAATACTAACAGAGAGGGGTAGTATTTTCTATTCCAGTCTAAAGTATGTTGTGATTCAAACTGTACCGAGATTCTTGAGCTCAAAAACAACAACAATATTTGTTATCCCGTAATATATCGTATAACATACATAGTTTTCTTTCTGTTTCTTTTGACCTGACCTTAAGAGCTGTGAACCCCGGGAGTCACGGGTATCACATGCCTAGCCTTTTCCTAATTCGGTTGGGATCGGATTGATGTCTCTCTGTATGCAGCTGAATAAAGTATTTTAGAGTGCGAAGCGACTTCCTTTGTGACCTCCACATGCTGGGTAACACAATGTCCCTCGGTTAGACTGGCTGTCAAACTAACGCACAACAATAAACTTCGATAATTGATAATTGTCAAGACGTGATAAGTAAACGTCCAACTTCCATAACGAACACTAATTATATTTCCACAGACTGAAGCTTACGTCAAAAGAGATGTGAATGCTACTGCTATAGATGCCTTGAGGAAGAATATGGATGAGTTCAAGAATTGTATCGACAAGAGTTTGGCCAACGCCGTCGGAGAAGTAAACGAGGATCATCTGAAACCTCTGTTCAATGTCATTGGGGATCAGTTGAATAGATTTTCCAAAGCGGTAGGTCCATCTGACAAATAAAAACATTAGCTTTTGTACTGCTGGTCGAACAATCAATTTGATTTACATTTTAGACCAAATAATACATTGTTAAATGTGAACCACAAAGATTGGTCGACCGTACTACAGGTTTGGAAGATATGCCTATTCTAAACAAGGTTAAGATCTACATCATCAGCCTTGCCTTTTCCCAACTACGTTGAGGTCGACTTTCAGTCTAACCAGATGCAGATGAAATACCAGCGTTTTACTTGGAGCTACTCCTATCTGACCTCCACAACCCAGTTAGATGCCAAGTAATTTGATCCTCCTTTGTAAGATTGGTTGTTAGACTCAAAACTGTACAAATGACGGCTCGGATGTCGACTAAACATTCTTTCTGAGGTACGATGGAAACTCAGTAACCCACGGCCGGACCTAGGCAAGTAGTGATTTACGGGCTGAATTCCTCTTCGATTGTGCTAGAGTCTAATCTCTGGAATAGCTTCTAGCACAATCACACACAAAGGTTTATAGTGCATTCATATTTGACCTGCTTTTAGTACCGTGTAATAGCTGCATTTGATTAGTTTCAATAACAAATGGGCAGCAGCTTATCGCCGCCTCCTTATTTTGATTGAAAGACTGAAGTGTGTTATATTGTCTAAGCAAAACGGATAACTGTAGACTATTCGGAGATAATAGCAATCACCCGAATGGCGTAGTGGTAGCGAGGCTGCCTTACGTTCTTAGGGTTCTGGGTTCGAATCCCGATAGGAGCAAATGTTTGTGTGATGAGCAATGGACTCCGAGTCATGGATGTTTATATGTCTAATAAGTATGTATTTACGAGTACAAACAAAAAAAAAGTATATAAGTAGTATATCAACTATCTAGTGTCCACGACACAAGCCTTGCTTAGTGTGGCACTCGGTGGCGCTGTGTGTTAATGTCCAGCGATATGTTATTGTTGTTATTATTATTGTTGTTGTTGTTATTGCTGTTATTTTTATTATTATGTTATACAATATATAAATATATTACATATTAACTCTAGCTATAATGACGTAGGTATAATCAGCCTATAAAATTCCCACTACGGGGACACAGGCCCCCTCTCTATGAGAGGGAATAGGCTATAATCTGCCACGCGTGCCCAGTACGGGTTGGTAGATGTCACATGTCTTCGAATTTTGGGTTACAGGACATGCCGGTTAAATTGTTTTAACACTGTACGTTTGCCATATTGCACCATGCGACACAATTGCTAATGCATATTTTTTATCACATTACAGTTTGACGAAATAACGAAACCGAAGCCTTCTCCGGACGAAGACTAAATGATTGTCAGTACCATTTAAAACGAGATGATGAAGAAAACGTACAAAGTTCACTTAACTGAATAAATATTTATTAAAAAATATTTCCTTGAATTTTATTGCCATTTTGCTGGCTCTTTTTACGAAGATCAACTTTCGTTATCTAAGAATTAATTAATTACTGCAGCAGCACTATCTAAGAATTAATTAATTACTGCAGCAGCACAGTACACAAAATACTAAAGCGAAATAGTAAAAAAAGTACAACAACGCCATCTTTGATACAATTGAAGAACTAACCTCAAAATTGTCAATCGCTTGTAAAGATAACCGCGACCTAAGACTATTTAGGTCCATGTTCACCGAAACAGCTGTCACTGTGACATGTTCCCATACAAAAATGTGTTTTAAACAGCTGTTTTAGATAATCAGACCGTCATATTTTTGGTGAACATGGACCTTAGTCCAACAGTCACAACGCCTGTTTGGTCGAATGTTACTTCCTGTTCTACCCACGGAAACGTTTTAATTAAAGCTTATGACACTCGGGATACTGTGGCTCATTAATGAAAAATGAGAATGAGAACGGAATTACTGGTTTTCTTTTTGAGAATTAAAAAAAAATAGTTTCCAAGAACTTGATAGATGGCGTTGAACTTACTACGGTACTAGGTGCCAAAACCAAAACGCTTAAAAAAACACGTCACATACGCTCGCTGACTGACAATTTCGTTTGCATAAGCTTCCGAATATAACCTAAAAAATAATTAAATTAAGTGACTTCTGTTCCTTACAGTAACATACCGAGATCAGCGCCATCTATCCAGCGACTAGGGAAGAGTTGAAAAAGAAAATCCCTCATTGGATCAGTAACTTTCCGAAGATAACCCCCTACATCCAAACAAACAAACTAACTTATACTTTTTAGAATAGTAGTAGTATAGACAATATTAGAATTGGCAATGCCGACGACAAACTTATGAAAAACAAAATAGTGATTACTTGAAACACTCATTTAAATTATATTTTACCAAATTTTTGATAATTTTCTTATTACAATTTTACTTTTATTACGTCGCGTCTTGCGTCTTGTGTCTCACTTTCAGCATTGCTGTTCTGTTGCCTTAAGAAATTGTATAAACCAACAAAAAAAAAAAATACAACAAAAGTAAGCGTAGTCAGTGTAAGTGCCATTATCACCTGCCTCGATTTTCGCAACTATGTTGGGGTCGGTTTCCAGTCTAACCGGATGCTGCTGAACACCACTATTTCACATGGAACGACTGCCTATCTGATTCTATCGTATCAATTATTATAAACAGTTCCCTTTTTTAAAATTGAGCAAGTTCTTCTCTTGATAGTTTTATCTTTAACAAGTTTTCATACGCATAAAACCTTCAGCTGGGTTATTTAGACGTGTCAGATAGCACGCACATACCACCCTCCTTCTGGTAGGCATTGATAAAGCGTTAAAATCATGGCTAAAGCTCAGTAACATCTTGTTAATAGTAATCACTGACAGAAACATACGCATAATAAGCTTACAGCTATACGGCTAGAATACAGGTCACAGTCCACCATGACGGATCGTTCCCACTAGTTCTACTACACAGTTCTACGGTAGAACTAGTGGGATCCTGTGCTGGTCATCAAAATGAATCCCATATATCAAACTGACGACGGTACAGTCCAAACCGATGGCTGACGCATGACTTTGAAACTAAGGAAGGATTTTTGATGATATTCTTCCTCTAATGGAGGAGGTCATAAAAGTTGTATAAAAGTTGATGACGATGGGAAATCCCATTGGTCATATGATTAGCCTATTCACATTCTGCCACATCATTAATATCAAGCTTTGTTTAGTGTTCATCCTGAACATGCATCGCTGACCGGTTTCCGGTTCCGGGTAGGCAATGGGGATGTCCGAATCTTACAAAAATACACCCGGTGTTCTTCAATCCCTTGTGACCTGGGCACTTGCAGCACTTGCACAAATCGTCTATTCTATACCCGGCCCCGGTGAAGTATGGCCCACCAGCCCGCTTAGCATGACCACCGGAGAAACGAGAGAGACTCGACAAATCTTTTGTTCATAGCTGTCATTGAATCGACAAAATGACAGATGAACAAAAGGTTTGTCGACTCTCTGTCGTGTCTACGGTGGTCATGCTACGCGGGCTGAGTTTGACAGCCCACTTACTAGATAGCAGACAAGATAATCAAAAAGGAAGTAACATTTTTTTCTTCTTCAGATGAACAATAATTACCTAAACTAGCGGCTTTGTAGTAAACAGAACTTCAACATCCAATAGCAGAATAGAATTTCAATAATGTGAAACCAAATGAAGACCCTAACTGTAATATTGAATTTAAAAAAATCGAGTTTGTTTATTTAAAATTGATTGATGATTAAAATGACTTTTATTTTTAACCGTTACTTATAATTGGTTTGTTGTCTGCATGCGTTTTAATGAAGATCCGAGTTCTTTACGAAAGCATAAAGAACTCGAGAAATATATCTTTAGCAGGTACTAAAGATATATTTCTCGAGTTCTTAATTTTGAACCTTAGGTAAGGTTCAAAATTAGGTTGGATGTAGGCAGGAAAATGGTGACACGTACATAATTTCTTAAAATAATGTGTCATGATAACAGCAATTAACACTCCACATAAGTTAAGGTATATTATTATGTTGTAATTACATGTATGCATTTGTCATTTCATATCATAATGAACCATCTATACGTATAATATTGTTATTTTGTACAGAACTTTGTTTACATTCTAATGACAGATTGTTGGTGACCGCTGATAACATATCTTGTAGGACGTTAATTACCATTAAATAGGGTTCTAATTACTGTTTTCATGGAAGTTATTAGAATGTTTTGTTGAAAGGCGCTATCGCCTTTCAACAAAATATTCTGATTAAAAAAAACAATAAGTTTTAAATCCATCGTGATTTTAGGTAGGTACTATCAAGTTCACTTGCGTTCACTTCTTACGTACTCTTCCTTTTCACTCTTATGTCCTAAGTTATAGCTGAATGGTGCTGATCCATGCGTCATGTTCGTGAACGGGCGCTGTCAGTTGTGACTGGTCATCTCTTAGTTGCCATGACTTATTTTGAATGAATTATTTTGTTTTTGAGTTGTATTTTATTTTTGTTTTTGCTTTGGACACTTTTAACGTGCACATCTTGCTACATTGTTCTCACATAATATACCATCTCAACATGAATGATGTAACCATGATTTTGTGACAATATTTTGATTTAAAAGAGTGTCCATGGAGTTTCTTGCCCGTTCTACTCCATTGCGATCTACGTTAGGGAATGGGCAACTACAGTACTGTCACAGTTTTTATGTCTTGTGACTGGGATTGTAACAATATTCAATGTTCATCTTTGTTTCGACAATTCAAAAGTGCCTGTAATTGGCCTACTATCAGTGAACGAAGTGTAATAGTTACTTGGAACGACCGGCACGCTTTGACCTCTTCAATTCAGTTACTGGGTAACACGATACGGCACGGCTTCTGACTATTCTTAAATAATAATTACTGGACTGTAATTTTCAGGCCTACCTCGTAGGTCTAGTGGCCGCGTGACTGCTGAGCTAAGTCCAGGGTTCGATTCCCAGGTAAGAAGACAAAGTGTTATTGGGGTTTTCAATCAAGAATTTCTCAGAAGCAGGATTGTGCCCGGGTGATGGCAATAAGCTCAGCTCCTATTAGCCCGCGATCTCAGTTTGTCGTGACGCCAGATAATCGTGTAGTTTTAAGTGGCGTGGCTTGTGTTTTTAAATGGAGGTGTTCATATATAGGACGACGCGATTCCGGTCATCCACGACTTTTGGAAACTAAAAACTAACGATAAATTAATCGTCACGAAATAGTGGGAACGGGGCCTTAAACATAACTGGCGAAATATGCGGTGTGCTATTACGTACACCTATGCCTAACTCTTCGGTGATAACAGGCTCTTTATAATATATAGTCCCCGCCACGAGAAACTATAAATTTTGTAAACACACATTCGGGTTCGCAACCTTTGGATCAAATTAAAAAATGACAGCGTCAGAGTGATGTTACTTCAAAATGGCGGCCTAAATGTTTACGTTCCATGATGTCAGATGCGTTCCAATATCACAAAACATTACACGACAGCGCTTTAAATCGCTTTGGGAGTATTTCTTGTTAATTGAATTGTTGCTACGTATCTTGGTACAAATTCTTTGTTTACAAAAATTATAGAATTATAGAATAGAATAGAATAGAATAGAATAATCCTTTATTCGTTAATGGACATCACAACACAATAGAGCAGCACATACAGATGCATTATAACAGCAGACAGCTTAACAATTAATTAAAAACAGCTCAACTGCGCTGAGCATGCCCATAACGAAAGGGTAGGCAACTCAGCATATAGCTTCTCGTGGCGCGGACAAATAGAGAAATACGATTCGCACATCCTCAACGTATAGTGTTTTGCCAATGCATAGAGAATCCTTATCTTTAGTAATTATTTTCCACAGTAGACACTGATGGACTTCGAGTCTTTGATAAACAGCTGACGGATGTAGCACTATCTCCACTATCTAGTGCACCTCGAACTTTAGACATAATTGATTGAATGGCTGCGATACGCGTGGACAAACAAAACAATTACACAAAATGCGTATGATTAACTGGTTCCGGTTTTAGTTTGGCTGATGGTCTACCTAAGGAACAGCTCGTGGTTAAATAATAGTCGCTTTAGGTTGGTTCGTGGATGGGTCACCTACCGAGGTCCTCAGTGCCTCGGAAAAAAAAAATATTCAGTTCGCATAACAAGGTACAATATAAAAAAAAAAAACTAGTACAGAAGACAATGATAAGTTTTTACAAATTCCCTGGACTCCACTTTTTTTTTTTTTTTGATACACGATAATTTGTTGAGTGATTGTGAAAGTTTTAAATTGAGGTTGTGTCTTTGTATTGTACCTATACTATCCTAAGTATAAATTTTTGCATGCCAATTGGTAGAATGTACCAGGAACTATAACCATTACTGTAACAACTCATGTATGTACCTACATTCAATGCAAATAAATTATTTCTATTCTATTCTATTCTATTCACACTAGGTTACCCTTTGTCGCGGGGTCCAGTCTCTTTCCAAGTAAAGGTAACATGTTTGCTTTAGCTGAACTAATGACAAAGTAAATAGAAAAATTTAGAGTTAACAAATTAAAAACTATTAAAGTACATAAAACAATTAAAAAAAAATTAAGCGCGGAAAGCACATTAAGCTGTTGGTCCTGGTTATAATTTGTAGATCTTTGACAGTCGTAACAGGTAGTCACTGGCATGAAAGTCTAAAACCAGTCTTACCGAGGGGTATCATATTATAAAGTAACTGGTTTGTGAAGGTCGGATAGGTAGTTGCTCCTTATAAAATACTGGTATTCTGCTGCATCCGGTAAGACTGGAAGCCTAGCAAAGTAACAAAGGTCTACCTAAACTTTTGCCATTTGAAAATTTGTTTTTATAAACACTTTTATACGTCAACAAAGAAGTTAGTTACAGTTAAGTGAATGTTAGGATGAATGGATTGAAGAATGATATGAAACTAAAGGGAGAAAATAGTGGCGTGTCAATTAAAGAAAAACGTGTTGCGACGACCCAAATAAAATGAGACAAGTGCAGGAAGATGTTATTGACGAGCGAGATCTGTGGTTATTTGATGGCAATCGGTTTTCCTGTTACGTCATTAAGCTCAATATGATTGCCAGCTTGGGAGGTTATAAGGGCAATTTCAGAGCGGTTTTGGGTTTGAATTCCGGGTTATGTAGCTTGGAATCTTAATTGGTGCACAGCAGTAGCGAAGGGTAAATTTTTGTAACAGGTAAGCTGGCCCGGTGCATATTTTTAATAATGTTTTAAAAATCCATACATCGAATCATTTGTAGTTTTAGTCATGTTTGGGCAATCACGTCGTAACTGAATTACCTTCATTGTTTTATATTTGTTAGACTTCAGTACAGTAGTTGTTCCGAAGGGAAGCCGGTAGGTTTCGAGTTGCATGAACCCCTCGCCACGGTGCACAGTTATGTAGGCAATAGGCTTACCCCTTTAATAGAAATGGAGAAATATCTGGCGGGATGCTTCTTTGTAGTATGAACTTTTACCTACCGCTTTGAGGAAACAATCCTGATTCTATCTGGCTTCATTCTAAATGATTCATACAAATACAAGAAGGGAGATGACAATCATGATTATTGTAGTTCAATTATCTCATTCGTCTGCCCCGGAACTGGGGCATTAAAATGAGTCAAACGAGCCGAGGGGCCGACTTAATGCGACATCCCGTTTGGCGGTCTTTGTTGTGTGGTTGGCAAAAAAATCCATACCTAAGACGAAAGCGAGTTTATATTAAGTATTTCTCGTTGGCATCAGCCTAACATGCATAACATATGTATATACTCACGGATTTTTACCATGAGGGTAGTCAGAATCTACTGCAGGCTGTACTGCTTCTTATTAGCGTATATATGGCAAAAAGTTTAAATATGTTTAGCCCAAAACTCAACCAGGCAAACTCCTCTCACTGATGCATTAATTAGATCACTGTTGATCTGCGCAGATGATACAACAGTGGGCCATTGTTTGTGGGGAGACGCCACATACACATTTGTGGTCTGAGCCATCCATGAACCCCTTCTGCTGAGATTATCTTCATTCCGGCCACCTGCTACGATCCTTGCATACTTCTTTCGTTTCGTCTACGTTCTAACATCAGGGGGGTTACCATGACGTCTTAAAGCAAGATTGTTTTAGTGTCACGCCAGTGTGGGATAGTGACGGAGTTATAGATGACGTCTAACGCCATCTCTTTCTCATTCTGGAATAAGATTAAAACAATTCTTTAAATGCTATGAAAAAAAAATTAAAAAAAAAATAATAATAATAAAATTACTTAATAATAAAAAAAAAAAAATTTTTTTTTTTTTTTTTTATAATAAAGTTTTAATGCTATGAAAAATAAAAATATTTTTCATAGCATTTAAAGTCAGGGATTTCCGCAAAGTAACGCCTGATTCCATAACTTAAAACAATTCTATTCAGTTTTAAGGCCTACCCTGCTTTAAGACATCATAGTAGGTGTACTATGATGTCTTAAAGCAGGGTAGGTCATAAAAGCACGTTGGTTACGAGGCACCTCACCTTTCTAAAGAGCATCACCAAAAAGGGTAGTGTGTGCTCTTGGTAGGCGTACCCTCCGGGTTTTGCCAGAACCTCTCTCTGCCTTGCCAATTTGATCTGCCTAGCTTTCCTATCCATGTTGTGGTCGACTTTCAGTCAAATCATCTAAATAACAGTACTGTATTGTACGATCATAAATTGACTTGGAAGGTCAAACGAATTGTCGTTTTGGCTATTGTTGGTTGGATTTTACATGCATAATTTGAATAAAATTTAACAAGTGATATTGTTAGAACTCAAAAGTTACGGTAGATCCGCACGTGTGCATGGCACGGTGGGTTTTCACTGCATTATATCAACCGTAGTATTCCACAGGATTTACAACATCGTCACGATAGATTTTTGTTGTAATCTATATAAGTTTCAGTTCAGTTTGAGTTGCTTCTATCCCTAAATCCTATAACATCGTTAGCTTCAAATCTAGCAAGACTGTATATATGTATGCACCGACTTATATGTAAGCCATCATGTATTTCATTCATCATTCTCTTACACTTATCCCAATTCATTTGTTCTCGGAGCAGCATGTCTTCTTCTTCCATACTCCTCTATTTTTCGTCATCTCATCAGACACTTCTTTTCTTACCATATCCTTCTTAACACAGTCCATCCATCGTTTCTTTGGTCTTCCTCTACTCAAATACCCATCCACATTCATACTCAAAGCGTTTTTCACGACATTTTCCTCATTCTTCCGCATCACATGCCCACTTATAAATAGTTATAAGTGGGCATGTGATGCGGATCTTTCTTTGCTTACATAGGTAAGCAAAGAAAGATAAAAATAAATCTGAATTAATTCGTCAGTAGCAAAAACTACACGAGGCGGATACAAAGTCGCAAACATTGGACACATGGTTACATTTTTTCTGCTTACAAACAATAAAAGCCATGCATTTATATGTAATATCATGCATTTAACACGTTTAGCATTACACTTACGATCACAATCACAGTCAAAGCATATTTACTGATAAGCATGCAAAATCAGATGACCTAGGGTCACTGTAGTGAGTTGACCATACATGCAGCGGTCAGAACCAAGATATATGAGATTGCTTTGGTGAGGAACGCAGTCTGAATTTTACTGTTGAGTTGTGAAGTTCCATAAACAAACAACCCTTTAAACATGAATAAGATGCTGATTGTACTTCTTGCTGTGTGCCTTGTCAGCGTAAGTAACTGTTTTTTAAAAGATATTTTTTTCCAATTTTCCATCCTTGAACAATTTCTATTTCCATACGTCGAGAATGTAGGTCACAAATCATCTTGACTTAAGGTTTCATCTTTTTCTGAACCTAATTTAATCAAAATTTTATCTGTTTGTTTATTTATTGAAACAACTAGCTAATAGCCGCGGCTTCGCCCGCGTGTTGTTCCGTAATTGTTCCACAGGATCATACTACCGGGATAAAAAAGTATCCTATGTGTCAATCCAGGTTACAAACTGTTTGTGTACCAAATTTCATTCAAATCTGGTCAGTAGTTTTTGCATGTCTATTTATCCACACAAACTTTCGCATTTATCATATTAGTTAGATAAGATGAGATAAAAATCGAATATCCCTTGTACACAGAGTATAATAGATTTAAAAAATACATATTATCCGTTCCTATACTTGATTTTGGAAAAAAAATCTACCATCATAAATTATGAATTACCGGCCCTGCAGTGCACAAGTACGTAGGATTCGATAGGACTCGATTATATAATTTGACATTCTCGATAAAATGAGTTTTTTACTCCATAAAAACATCATTTTATCGAGAATAACTGTCAAATTTATCTAATCGAGTCCTATCGAATCCTACGTACTTGCACTGCTGGTTTATATATGCACAATCGTATACAAAGAAAGGTGTCTGAAGTCGGAACGTCCTGGAGGTAGAAATAACCTCTGAAGATGTAACATTTGATCAGGGATCAGGTGCTATAAAGTATTGATTAATGCCATCATGATTCCAGGGTGTTGCGTGAATGAACCATAGCACCTAACATTCTAGCACTGGGATTTGATTATGATGACATAAAAACGTCCGGTTCAAAACTAGTACTTAATTTCTTGTTATGAGAAGTTATATTTCTTCAACAGCTGCAGAATTAAAGCCCAATTATGCTATCGTATTTTTAACCAATTCTCGACATTCTCACAGACACAAGCATTCGTGAAGCGCGATGCTCCTGCAGCCGGCGACACCAATTACTTGGAGACCATTCAGAAGAAGCTCCAAGACTTCTCCAAGGACTTCAACAGCCAGCTGTCGACTACATTCGATCCTGAAGCTATGAAGAAGAACTTGAATGCTATTGCCGAAAGCGTAAACAAAGCGGTGAGTCAAAGGAAATAAACTGTTCTAAGGATGCCTCATTGGTGTTTACGTTGCAAGCGCAACTGCTAAGCATTTGGTCAGGCAAAGCGTTATTGGGTTTTTCCATCAGGAATGAATTTCTCAGTAGCAATATTAGTCGTGACTTTTGCCCAGTTACGCTTATTTATTATTTATTTATTTATTTATTTATTTAACACTTCAAGCACATAGTACAGAGGCGGACTTAATGCCATAGGCATTCTCTACCAGTCAACCTTATTACATGTAGCTTTAAAATAACTAGAGAAATGTGGGTGTACCATGAGGTAAATCTCTGCCTCAATCTTCTGGAATTACAGGCGAGATGTTATGTGACATTTTGAGAGTTACGTTTTAAGTCCCGTGTAATAGAGGGCGAGCCTATTGCCATCAACTGGGCACAAATCCCGACTCCGTGGCTATTACTGAGAAATTCCTGATGAAAATAAAAGCAACGTAGGAATCGAACCCAGGACCTCAGCAGTGGTGCTTGCAACCATCCGACCAACGATGCCGTCCATTAACTATGTCTAGTATATTCTACGATGTACGCACAAAGCATATTTCTTTAAAGACGTAGGTAGAGGTTTCATTTTGATGCCAATTTGTCACTTAAAGAGACCAATTGGAGATGAATAGTGAGTTTATTTTATTATGTAGGACTGGGTATGCGTACACAGATTTCGACGACTGATTTTCTGGTCATGATTATTTTTATCCGGTTGCAATTGTGTGCAGTTGTATATGTTTTTAAATGGACAATTTGATATGGTTGGTTGCTTGTTAGTATGTCATTAACACCTTATTGTTATGAGAGGAAAAACTGACACTTCTCTGGTAAAATGTAGGGTTCAAGCAGTTTCATTGCAACTGTTTTAAGTGGGTCCCTTATGGTGTTTCGAACGACGCTGTTGCGAATTATTTTTCCACTGCCTCACAGGTTTGAAAGCTCATGGACATGGACTCGAATGAAGTAGTCGCGAAAGACGCTGTTTCGAAAAACATTTTCACTGCCTCATACGCTCGAATGCTTGTGATTTCGATTTATTTAGTCATGAAGTGTACAGAAAAATATTTAAGCAGTAATTAAATAAAAACAACAAATTCGGTGTCAACAATTTAAAGATACTCTCCTACCAGAAGAAGCCGAAGAAGTTACTGATTATTTTGAAGAGTATTATGTTTTAGGACGACTGATACAAGGACGCGGCTGGGAGACTTTGTTTTATAATATGTAGTGATGATGTTGACACTGAATTTGTTGATTTTATTTAATTACTGCTTAAATATTTTTCTGTACACTTTATGACTAAATAAATCGAAATCACAAGCATTCGAGCGTATGAGGCAGTGAAAATGTTTTTCGAAACAGCGTCTTTCGCGACTACTTCATTCGAGTCCATGTCCATGAGCTTTCGAACCTGTGAGGCAGTGGAAAAATAATTCGCAACAGCGTGTGTCGCAACAGCGGCGTTCGAAACAACATGGGGACCGGAGTACGTATTATTGGGACCCTCGTTTTCAATGCACTACTGCTTTGCCTAAAGTTCGGTCAAGTCGGAACGTATTAATTGCCATGACCGCAATTAATGCGAGCCTCCTGACAGCGGACTCCAGCAGATATTGTACAAAAGTATCTGGCACTGACCGGTCAACAGTTGGTCCACCGCCTGGTTGGTTGCCTAGGTCTGCCTGTATTAGACCAAACATATGTAAAAAAAACATCATCTTTTAAGAAGAAGCGCGCCGTGATTGTAACACGTTTAAAATGTTAGTATTGTTGATTTTTATTAAAACAACTGTCTGTTCTTCTTCTTTATCGTGTAGTCAGTGCTTAACCTGGTGTCAGCGTTTTTATGCCGACCATGGGCATTTGACTTGACCTTAAATATCTCTCAAGCATGCTGGTTTCGTAACGACATTTTCCTTCACATAAGCAAGTGATAATTATAGAATACGCCCATGAATCGGAAAAAATCGAGGTGCGTGTCTTGGGTTTGAACTTGAGACCTATGATTTCACAGTCCAACGGACACATCACTAGGCTATCATTGTCTGTGGCAGCACCTTGGCAAGACTATGTTCCTTTTTTTATCGTTTATCTAAACTCTTGGTCTAAGACCTCTTTCAATTCTCTCTCTGTTTCTTCTAATGAACAAAATATTAACGGACTGTTTAAAGTTTTTCCTCAAAAGTAAATTAAGTTTTCAGTTAATTAATGTGAATGTTTTATTTTCAGATGGCTGATATGAAATCCAAATCAGCAGCAGCGTAGGAAACCAGACTGATTCGTGAGCAGCGAAGTTAATCCTTATATGGAGTGATGAAAGGCCCTGAGCCTGTAAATCCTAGATTTAATTAACTTAGAATATAATAGAACATTCTTAAACATCTTTTTCTTTTATTTATTCCTGATTTTTGCCTGCGGTTTCGTGAACGTGTGGAGGTTCGACAGTATACCATGGAAAGGTAATTCAAACCAAGATAAAAACCCTATATACAAACGCAGGTCACAGTCTATCCGTTTTTAGAACCATAGAAGCGAAGTGGCATAATTATCCTAATGCCAGGCTTATGAGATACAACAGACTAAAAGTAAAGGACCTAGTATGATAGAAAAAACTAGTCTACCACATTAGCGCGGAATCCAAAGGAGAAATAAATGAAATAGTACATTTTGATATAATTGGGGAAGCTTCGTTATAGCATTCGAGGTGGAATTCACACCGAGCTGCAGACGAAGTTGCTATGTAGCCGAGAACTGCCGTAACAAATGCCCACGTGTATCAAAAGACGATTTCAATACACTTTCGAAGAAATAAATCAATAGGAAGAAAAGTAGTTTTGTCATAGTTTAGTTCCATTTTTTTTCTCCGCGCTTTGCTTTCTTCATATTGAAGGGCAAGTAAAGGTATGAAGCCCCTGAACAGTCTAATATGAACTAGTAAAATTAAATTAAAAATTTAAAAAACCCCCGACACAATAATTCGATAGGTCCTAGGTACAAGTCATCAATCCACTTTTCTCATCTCATTTCGTTGGTCAGTATAGTGTACAGTATTCTACTAGTCAAGCCCTTTCATTTGAGACCCATATTGAAGGAGTAGTGAAAAAAAATGTAATTCACCATTTTATGGTGGTGGCCATCTCGGATTTTAAATTTATCATAGTGTATAGTGTTGTACTAGTCAAGCGCTTTCATTAGATACCCATATTCAGGGAGTAGTGAAAAAATATGTAATCCGCCATTTTGTGGCGGCGGCCATCTTGGACCGATTTTCATCAAACATACCTAAGAACACTCCCGACTAATTCACCTTTCAAACAAAAACAACAAAATCAAAATCAGTTCATCCGTTCGGCAGCTATGATGCCACAGACAGACACACACACAGTACACACACACAGATACACCAATAACACCCCGTCGTTTTTGAGTCGGGCGTTAAAAATAAAAATTCAAATATTGGGTAAATGATACTTCTTAGTAAAACTGGTTGTCGGACTTTTTGGACCACTGAAAACCTGTAACGACTGTCAAAGATCTACAAATTACAGCCGGATGAAACTCGGTATATAATGGGTGGTCACCCATCCACAAACCAACCTAGGCAAGCACGGCTCAACCTAAAGATCGACCCGAGCGTCTATTTATCTATGACATTCTATTAATTTATGAACACAATTTAAATATTCTAAGAATATTTACACTATAAAAACAACATTATCATATCTCTTTACCGAAATTATAAAAAAAACGGGCAAGTGCCAGTTGGACTCACGCACCGAGGGTTCCGTATTATAAACCGTCCTTAATACGTCCAGTAAGTCATTCTTCCAACGACCATACAGCCTATAGACGCCTAATACACGATCTAACGCACGAAAACTATTCTGTCAACTCGCTGAGGTACGAGGTACGCGAGGGGGACGGGGTACTGCTTTCTGATTGGCCAATTCAAGGTCATTGCGTTTCACTAGGGATGGGACAGTTTTAAATCAAACAAGAAAGTATCGATATTTTTTAACTGTAGGCATAATAAAATATTTTTTACATACTGTACTTGCATTAAATTACCTTCTTTATTCTAATTACGATTGAATCATGTAGGTAAAATATCTGAACTTATATGAACTTAGTACCTAGGCGGCGACGGTTTTTCATAGGGATATAACAATCTTCGGTAAAATGACGTGAACATATTAATAAATAAATAAATGTTGTAATTTTTAATTATTAAAAATATTTTTTTTGCATAAATAAATAGTTATAGGTTTTATTTTTTGCTTTATCGACAACAGAGGCGGTCGTACGATTTGGAACATCACTAATTATGCTAACGTAACACCGAGGAAAAGAGATAGAGAAAAAAGCACTTTCAAAAGAAAGGGACGCAATCATAAAAGACATCAAGTATGACCAGTATAAGATGAACTCCGATAAATATTGTCAGACATTTAATCTAATTTAGATTATGGAACTTTTAAATTACCGATGATATGTGATACCGTCTTTCAGGAAACTTGAAGTCCGGCTTTCTTTATCACACCAACGTATTATACACGGGGCCATAATTATTATGTCTATTTTCTCGATTTTTTAAAGGAGTAATGCGGAAGTGTTTGCGGCTCACAGGAGTGGTCGAAACTAATTCGAACTCGGTGAGTGACGACGGCTATAAGATTTATACCCCTTATGTGTTGACAGACATCGGTCGCCTGTTATTAGGAGTCTAGAGGCTGTATGGTCGTTGCATTCTTCATACCAAATTTTGAAAATGATTCTAGGTCACCCGGAATAACGAATAAATATTGATTCCCTTGAGAGTGCTGAAATAAACATTTTTTGTGGCGTAGACCTGACGGGACCTGAAGTTCAAACCTCTATTGACACACAGACGGACAAATTAATCCTATAAAAGTTCTGTTTTTTCGTTTTGATGTACGGAACCCTAAAGCAATCACTGCTGGCATTGACCTTGACTTAGTATAAGAATAGTTCATCTGTGGAAATTTTTATTTCGACACACGAGTTGATATATAAAAAAATCTACGCGTGTAAAATACATTGCATGTTGAACCAAATATCAGTGCGATAAAACCAGTTTTCGAGGAAGTGTAATGAAAAATACATTATTGCTTTCACTGTGGACAAATTGGTGACTGTCGGTAGAGATCTAGCATCTAGGGGGCAGCCTAAAATGCCCTAAACTGATCCATTATTTTTGGAGATAAAGTACTCAAAACAAACACATAGTCATCTTTGCACTCAAATAATTCAAGTTTGCCCAGAATATGAGGATGGTGTATAAGCAGCCATAAGTTTTTAACCAGACCAAGATGTTATTTGTCTTTTCCAATTTTTTTTGCGTAATGTAATGGACCACATAAGCGAACAGGTAGATAATCTTCATTTACTGTTGATTTTAATGAAATCATCATTTACGTAGTGCAATATATGATTAATGCGGATACCACAGAACGATGCAGAAACCGATGTTATCCTGTCAAGGAAAATAAAGTTATTTGATGACTCAAACCAACCATTTAGCCGTCTATCATCTAAGTATAACCTGTCCTACCTGACCTCTGGGATGACCCTGAGATTAAATCCAATAAAACTTCATAATATTTTCAGTTATTTTCCACCATTCAACCAATCAGGACAACGTAAGTTGCCAATTAGGACCAGCCGAAACCAACATAAAGGGGAGTCCTGATGTGGAATGCTCAGTAACCATTGTGTTGTTGTGTAGTGAAGACGTAAAGAATTACCTACTATTTTCACCATGAACAAGTTGTTGATCGTTTTTCTGGCCGTGTGCCTTGTCAGCGTAAGTTTCAGTTCAAGTTTATTTTGTGTTTGTCAATATTTTCTGAAGCCATGTCATTAATTCTCTTGCACTTATACCAATTCATTTGGGGTCGGTGGTGTGTCTTCTTTTTCCATACTTCTCCATTACTCGACATCTCAACAAAAACCTCCTTTCTTGCATATCCACCTTCTCACAGCTATGGTTTTCTACCCCTACTCTTAGCGACCTATCCACATTGATACTTAAAACGTTCCTCCTGGCATTTTCTGTATAAGTCATCTGCACTGAAATTTCTCATGGAATAGTCCATGAGATAGGTTTCTTAGGAATCTTAGGGGATGAGTTCATTTTAAATAACCGTGTTTGGTTTCGTATAAAGGAACTATTTTGATTTTTTAAATTTACTTTTGAAAATGTTTTGTTTCCCGGCTTGAAAGATACTTGCAAAATATGATCCCTCACGATTGATCTCATTATTAACTAAGGCTAAAATTTTAATTTTTAATAGCGAAAAACACTTTTTTTAAAACCCCTTTGAATTCTGCATGTTCTTTAAGGGGCCGGCGGAGCGTGCGTCGTTCATACAAACGTAATACCAAAATAATTCGTAAACCAAACATATTCTTATGGACACTTCCTTAAGAATATGTTTGGTTTACGAATGTATTTATTTCGATTGGATTACATGATATCTAGGTTCCCAAATATATATTATGAATGGACATTGATCTAAACAAGAGTTATGAGAAAAATAATCTATAGAAATTTTAAATTCCTCATATCTCGTCTAACTATCATTGTCCTTTCAAAATATATATTTGGGAACCTAGATATTATGTAATCCAATCGAAATAAATACACACTTCTTCAAGAATATTACGTTTGGTTAACGAATTATTGGTACTACGTTTGTATGAACGATGCACGCTCCGCCGGCCCCTTAACAAATACATCTGGTTAATTTTCTGAATCAGTGCATATTATTTTTACCTTGACACTTTACCATTTAGACTTATAGTACAAGAACAAGCGAAGGTTTTAATTACTTCATTATCTTCATCATCATCAACCACAGTCAAACATCACCCATCGCAGGGTATAGGCCTCTCTATACCTTTTTATTTACTTCGATACGTCTTATACAGTACTAATAGCGTCAAAATACTTGCATCCGGTGACACTGGAAGCCGACCTCAAAATAGCCGGGAGAAGGCTAGTCAGATGACAGTAATCACGGTAGGCTGAGTGTAGTTTAGATCGGAACCTTGATGGAGTAAGGCTTACTCGCTCTTTGCCTATGTTTTTGTTTATTTGTATGGCTTACTGTAAGTTTTGTCAAAATTATTTTTTCTGGTTGACAAAAACGTTGCCTGATAAAATAGAATAGAATTCGGATTCTATTTATTTGAGTATCCATGACTCAAAAACTGTAAAAATTAAGACTGTGTTAATAAGCACTGATAGAAGCAAATAAAGGTGAACCACTACTGTGACAACCTTGGTGCAAGAGTATTTTATTCGGTATTGTTTGTTTGTTACTCGTAATACTATTTTTCGCGGGCTTCCTTCCTTACAGGATCATCAGCAGCTAGGTTACAAAATATAATATGCCAGTGAGTCCCATTATCATCTTCCTAAAATTATCCCATTCTACTTGGGGTCGGCACAATTTCCATTCCATTCTCCTCTGTCAGACGTCACAGCTTTCATAATTATCATTCCTCAAACAATTTATCGATCTTTTCTTCATCGTCAGTGAGCCTCAAACTAAACAATTAATAGTGAAGACTAGTGAAGATGATTTTGGGTCTAGGTGTGTATCTGTGCGGGAGTGCTTTCTTTGCATTTTATACCTGACTAGTAAATAGGTACTTAATCTTTGTGAACTAAAATAATTTAATTATTTAAACTGTCCCTTTGGTCTCGTGGTTGAAGGCGCGGCTGTTGAGAGTGAAGTTCTGGGTTGGATTCCGATGTCGGGCAGTGTTATTGGGTTTTCCCATTAGTGGTTTCTTAGTAGGGCCCCAGGTTTTGAAAGATTGTGGTGCCTCGCGAAGCACGCTAAGCTATTGGTCCTATGCCTGATATCGCTCCAGTAGTGTTGAATTGCTGCCACATTGGACTATGGGAATGAGGAAATAGGGAAGACACATTTCTGTGCATGCGCCCACACTTGCGCACTATGATATCTCCCGCGCCAATGGCTGATCACTGCCGTGGCTGAAGGAGTACTATTGCGAAATTAAGTTTTTGAATAATTTATCTGTTGTTCTTTACACAGGCTCATGCTTTCGTGAAACGCGATACTCCGGCAGATATACAGTCAAAAGCTGACGCTGCGGCAGCAAAGGTGGCTGAAGCAGGCACCACTATTAAAGATGGGGCCGCCAAGGCCGTTGATGACGTTTCCAAATCAGTAAGTTCTCTTGTGAAACGGGATGCTCCATCGGCGGCAGATGTACAGGCGAAACTTGACGCAGCGGCAGCAAAGCTGGCAGAAGCAGGCACCTATGTAAAAGATGGGGCTGTCAACGCCTATGATACCGTGGCCAAATCGGTAAGTGCTTTCGTGAAACGCGATGTTCCTTCGGCGGCAAATGTACATACGAAAAGCGGGCAGAAGTAGGCACTAGTATAAACGATGGGGCCGTCAAGGGCCTTGATGACGTTTCCAAATCAGTATATGTTTTTGTTGAAAACTATTTACTCTATTCGGACATCACCTTCGTGATTTGCTGAAATATTTACAACGGTATTATTACTAAACGCGTTGTGTTAAACGAGAGCCGTTCTTTAAAGGACTGTTTTTATTTATACTTCCTTGTTGATCTAGAAGTCGCAAATGCGATTGCTCAGCGTGAGGTCCTATTTTTTTCCGTATGGCAAAACTTCAAATGATTTCTCCACTCTGGGCGTTTTACTGACTATAAAACCCATCCTTGTTCCTTCCTCGCCCTTTATGTTCCGGGGCCACGGTATCTCTTTCGAACAGTCGCGAAGCCCTGGCAGAGCGGGAAGTCCTGGGTTTGATTCCCAGGTCAAGATAAGTGTGATGCCAATGGGCTTGCCCCTATTACATGGGATTTGAATTGTGGAAATGTGGGTGTAGGTACTATTTAGATACACCACTGCCTAGAACCCTTCGAGGATTACAGGCGTGATTTTGAAAACAAAAACTGATCATATTTTTGATATACAGGGTGTAAACCACCTCATCACAAATCCGTTAACCAAGCATTCTGTACATCAAACTAAGTAACTTTACGCAAAAAATATTGCTGGGAAACAACTTTTTTTTTTGAGGTTATAAATCATGTTTTGTGGTAGAACTCAATGTAACGCACTTATAACATTGTGCTGAGGGATGGATTGAATAGTACGGGGGTCGCGGAGGCGTTAAAAGTTAAAATCTTACAAAAAGAACTTCTATTTTTTTTTTTTTAAAACTCTTCAAAGAGTTGTAACTTTGACCCCCATATCTCCGTAACTAGAAAGTTCGCAGGTATGGTGTAGAACAAAAAAATGATCGCAATGATGGGGAGAACCAGTGCCTTTCGGCTTCGTGAAGAGGTGTTTTACACCCTTTATATGATAACATTGATAACTAAATCTTCATCTGTCCATTCTTTTCTCAACTAAGTTGGGGTCAGCTTCCAGTCTTATCGCATACAGCTGAATACCAGTTTTTAACACGAAGCAACTGCTTTTTTGACCTCCACAACCCAGTTAGTACTGAATAATAAGATACCACTTGATAAGACTGCTTGTCAGACCTTTGGGGTCTCTGACTAACCATTATGAAAGTCAAAGATCTACAAATGACAGCCGGGACCAACGGCTTAATCATCATTTCAGCTGAAAGACGTCCACAGCTGGACATAGGCCTCCTCCAAGTGTCGCCACATTGACCGGTCCCTTGCGACTCGCATCCAGCGGATTCCCGCAACCACGTCATTGGTCCACCTAGTGCGGCACTTAGTACGGCTTATAATAATAATATTGATAACTAAATAATTATTTTTATTTTCTTTTCAGGTGTCTAGCTACAAAGCCGAGGCAGAAGGCCACGCGGAATCGCCCCAGTAATAAGACTGATTAATATGACAAAAGAATTTATTCTTTATCGTCAGCATTCAACAAAGCCATAATTTTATTAGCTACCAAATCTGTATTGCATTGCATTTTTCTTTTTAATACTTACATGAATGTTTCTTGAATGAAATACACTTGTTTATAGACTTCACATATTTGGTTTTATTTTTATTTACTCTTGTAGCAACAATAACATAAAATTTTCTTAAGAGGGCTATCACAGTTTTTCTTGTATTTGAGTGTTTTAAGGGTTCAACACTCTAATACAAGAAAAAAATTAATATTTATGTTGAGCACTCCTCCCCTTACTGCACAGCATGACATATCGGGCATCAAGGGTTTTTTTTTTGGTACATTTATTTTAGAAGACCTTCATTAAATAGGCAAATAAAAACTAGATTCGCATGAAATATTGGTTGTTGAAGTTAGTAGGCAGTCTGTTTGCCAGACATGGCATTGTATGCAGAATGACGATACAAATGAGAAAACCATATATGGGATAGTATGCAATGTGGTCAACATTCCAGATGAGAGTAAAGACGAAAAGGTTTCTGATGAAGAAACGGAATGGAGAGATCATCGAGAGCTGACTCATTTTGATCAGAAGATAGTGACGTATATAGTCAGAATTGGAAGGCCAAAGCGGGATTATGGTGCTGCAATGCAAAGCCCAATGTTTATATAAAAAACAAGAGACTGCTATATGGAATATCTTGTACCTACAGTAATCAACACTACAGTAATTAACTACATTTACTTATTTAAAAGTTTGAACTTTTTTAAAGTTCCTAATTAAAACCCAAGTTCGTAATTATCTGTTTAAAAATATAATAAAACATCTATACATATAATAAAATCGTTGAGACCAAAAAATCTGTAAATTGAAGAATAAAAAAAAAATCGCCCAGGGTGACTTAAAATAAGTAACTGAACCAAAACCATTTTTAAAATTTTTGTTTGTTTGTTTGAACGCGCATTACGTAAAAACTGCAGGACGGATTTTGATGAAAACTTCACTAATCTATTTAAATAAACTCAGAATAACATTTAAGCTATAGAAATTATGGAAAATTTTGGAAAAAAGGGGGTGAAAAGGGGGGGTAAAGTTTGTATGAAAAATATTTTTTAGATTGTTCTAGAATCATGAAACTCAGAGTAAATACTTATTATTAAAAATAAAGAAATACCTGTTTCAGCATTTTTAAAAAATTTCATCCAGAGACGCAGAAAAGAGGGTTTTGTGTTTAAAATTAATAAACTTCACACACCTATAGAACAAAATCCAATGAAGTTTAAACCTTTAAAAGTTGCTGTAAATACTTCAAATCTAATACAGGTAAATATAATTTCTCAATTTTCTTGAAATTTGATTTTTGAAGTGAATACGCCCAAAATAGCGGAACTCAAGAAAATCGGCTTTCCTCGGTATAAGTAGTTGGTAATGCAGGGTGGAAACGGTAAACGGGGCAGTAAGGGGAACTGCAGCTACACGAAAAAGGTCTTAGAAACAATCCATAATTTTTTCGCTAAATGTTGATCCCCATTCACAGATTTAATTAAAAAATAAAGTGCAGTTAGCAAGAAAATTGCCATTTTACATAAAACAATTTTTTTGATGCCAATAGTGATAAACCTTGCAGCTACATGAAAATGGTCTTAGGACACCAACCGTAATTTTTCGTGAAATTTTGATCCCCATTCACAGATTAAAAAAAAGTACAGTTAGCAAGAAAATTGCTATTTTACACAAAAAAATTTTTGATCCTGTTTTTATTACTCCACGGTTAAGGAAGCTCCCCTTTCTGCCCGGTTAATCGTTTCCACCCTGTATTTACAAATAAAATAATACGACGATGAAAATGTTGACTATACGAATGTACATCAGACATAAAACCAGAAAAGTTACAAATACAAACGAGTTCAAATCCTACTATCTACAAATAATAAAAATTTTTTGTCCTGAAGGACTGTGATGGATCAACGCACAGCCTTTACCGCAGATTGTAGAAACCTGAAGCTTGGAGGGTGTATTTTTTGTATAATAATTTCAGAAAATCATTTCTTGTCGTATGCCTATAATACGATAAGAAAGGATTTTCTGAAATTATACTCCTAAGGGGGTGAAAAGGTGGGGGGCAAAGTTTGTATGGGAAAATGTGATTCCTTGGTCTAATCTACTTCAAAATTTGCTATCAACAATATTAACAGAATTGATGGACGCGTTTCGTATTGCACGTTAATTGATTTCAATGCATATCTTAGGAGATATACAGTTTTAAATAACTCCGCAGCAAAATAATGATCATGTACCGGGCGCGCATTTTCATTATGCGGAAGGATGTGTATGATGTGCTCTTTGAAAATTGTATTATAGTGCTTACGACCCAATCTCTGTAACCCTCTCTTTCTCTTATGTGACGCAGACGAAGTTGCGCGGGTCAGCTAGTAGTAAATATACGCGATTTTCTCGTTTTATTCCATAGTTCTCTTTACATATGCCATCTACTCGTATCACCAGCCTATGCCAGAATGCTCATATTATTTTATTTTGCCAGGTGCATACAATGACATATTTGGCAAACTTGATAATAGACTTAGAACTGCATAAGATGCTATATTTGGCATTGAATGTTTTTCGTATTTTTTTTTCGAAAATACTGCGTCTAGATTTTTTTAAATATTTTTAGTGAGATGTCTTGGGTTCATACTACACTGTATATTTTTTCGTCCCAATCAAAAAATCCATGCAGTGAGGGGTTAAAAGAAATAATTAAACTTTCTCGGGCATATTTTTTTTAATTTTGTGGCCATTTCTAAACAATAATCACACATTGATCTAAATTTTCAGTTTTGATGTGTTTGATTGTTAAAACATAACCAGTACTACAGTCATTTGGAAGGAATTCTCTGGAAGGAAATACCTGGAAGGTTTTCTCGGAGTGAAAAATGGTAGGATTAGGCTAGTTTCCACCATCAATAAATTGCAAATCTATTTAGTCCGTCAGTTAGAGTATTGGAAAATAATGGACACGTATTTTTTGTTTTTGTAAATCAATTAATATTTACAAAGATAAAACGCATCAAAACTCGGGAGTGGGGGCTCGTGACGTCACAACGCACTAAAAATTATAGCACGGCGCGCGGCGTGACGTATTGAGAATTTTGATAGCGTCGTATTTTCGGCAATTTTGGTTAACGTAACGAAAGAAAAAATACGTGTAAAATATTTTTTGATAATCTAACTGACGGACTAATTAGATTTTTTCAGGACACAAGCCTATTAATGGATTTTGATGTGTTCTTACCGAATTTCAACTTTGCCACATTGTTTCTTTGCCACTCGTGCCGCCGGCTTATTCGTCAACTGGCGACTGTGAATCTCGCGAGTGCTCGTCAGTTGGCACCTTCCGAATTTTAATTTACTTTTTTGGCGTCGGGAGGTGGCGATCGTAGCGACCAGTCCAGACAGAGATGGTCAAAATCATTTTTCAAAACTCCCGTTCTCTCCAAAACGCTCCCCCTTATCGTATCTCGGAAACTAGGAAATGTAGTGGTTGATTCTTATTTTCACCTAAAATTTTGAGGGGCATAGAAATTTGTATGCCTTCCCCTCCTCTCCCCAACTTCCCCTAAAATTGAAAGGGCTATAAATTGTTTTTTTTTTACGGATTCGTATAGAAGAGGCACGGGGAAGTATAAACCATTTTTTAAAGTTGTCCCCCTTGCCCTCCTTCTCCCCCTTTTAGGTGGATCTCGGAAGTTAAGAGACTTGGTTTTTTTTTTCAGTTTTGTATAAAAAGGCTATTAATTAGTTAAAATCAATTTTCGAAACTATTTCCTCTCCCCCTCTTCACCCCTCTCCCCATAGAATGTTTTAGGGGTTCTTAAGTGTTTTCATACTAATTTAAGGATTCCTAAGGGTTTTTGTACTGCTGTAAAGGTTTTCAAAATGTTTAAAAACTTGTAATGGAGGATTCTAACGGATTTTCCAATTCATTGAAGGATTCCTATGGATTCTCAAAATGTTACGAGTATATGGCTAAGAATATAATTAGAATATGGGTATCCTTTTCGAGTGATTTAGAGGTGCTGATATAGAGCTTAATCAAGTGGAACCCCTTCGGGTCCTTTTATACATTATTTGGCATTTAATTTCACTAGAGTTTGAAAAGTGGAATTCTTCTTCTAAGGTTATGTTTGACATTTTTACTACATTTAGGGGTTTTATAAGTGAAAGAAAGAACCACCACTAGCACGCAAGCTGCTTGCAGCTCGCTCGGCACGCAAATACTAGGATACTAGGATATATTTGTCGGAGATGAAGAATGGTTTCGATTCAAATGTTAACTGTATCCGCCATGTTACGCGTTTTTACAGAATCAGTGCGCACAACCGGCGCGGTCTCGCTCTGGATGTCCATAGTGTCGCGTCCCGTTTCTAGCTTTTCCCGCCTTCTCTTAACATCTGTCAGATGTCAAACGTCACACGACAATTCATAGACAACCTCGGCTCGATCTACTGACTCTATGATAGCTGTTATCGATTTGATATATCGACTAAGGTACCTCAAGTGCTAATAGATGATGCTAGTAGTAAGTAAACAAAACTTTTACTTCATTCCTCGACATATTATAAAGCTAAAGAGTTTGTTTTTTTGTTTGAACGCACTAATCTCCGGAACTACTGATTGAAATTGTAAAAATCTTTTTGCGTTGGATAGTCCATTTATCGAGAAAGTTTATAAGCTATATAACATCACGCCACAACCAATAGGAGCGGAGCATAAATGAAAATTGTTGCAAAAACGGGGAACATTTATTCCTATTGTGTTTGTTACCTCAGAAGAACTTTCGACTGCGTGAACCGATTTTGATGATACTTTTTTTATTTGAAAGCTAATACCTCCCGTGTCCCATTTCAATTTGGTTACACATGCATAGTCAAGCGTAGTACATTTGCATAGTCATCGACTTACACAAGTCGGACTTGACACGCCTACTTTCTACCCCATTCGAGATATTGACAGCTATAATTTGTTTATAATTTGACATATACGCCCCCTTTTCAAATGTCAGCATTTGACAGTCTTGTAATAATATTTTCTTTCAGTCATTAAAACAGATTTTTTTTTATTAAATCATTGATTATGTGGCTTGGCCATTTCGCTACATTCACATCGGCGTAAGGTGAAAAATTAATTCACTGTTCATTACTTTTGTGTTATACATACAATAGTTCTTGTAGTAACGAACGGCCAAGCCACATATTTTGACTAAGGTGTAGAGTTTGTGAAGTTAGGCCTTGTAGAGTTAGGGCGTGTAGTGTTAGAAGCTTGGCTCTACATGAGATCTGATAACTTTTTGACAGTGCGAGTCATATGGGCTCGTCTTGGCAACATTTTACATGAAAATGTTTTTGGTGGGATTTCATTTCTTTTTGTAAGTTGTTTGTAACAACATTTTTTTTTATAAGTATATGTCTCAATATATAATATGTCAATTTTTTTTTTTTTTTTTATTTTAACAAGGAGTACCTATACATATATACAGGGTGTTAGTGTGGACACCGTTATCCTTGAAACCAGGGGTTTGGTTTCATTAGTAGAACCTAAAACTAATGAAAAAAAGCAACCTTTTTTTTTTGAAGAAAATCCACTATTTTCTTCAAGATCATTTCACCCTAATGCACTCGGAAACAGCTGACCGCCGACCGGGTCAACGACCGCGCCGCAGCCCGCGCGCCCGCGCAGGGATCGAGTGAACGGTGAGTCACGAGTACCTCAGTCGGCCAGCTGTCGCCAAAGCGAATTCACGTCGCTCGTCGGAGCGCGCGCCGTGTGCGGAGTCCTAAGTTTCTCGCGCGTAAATTTAGTGCTATGTCTTAAACAAGTGAACAGTGGACCGAAATGGTACGGCTTTACGCCATCGCGGGTGATAAATAACCTGTACGAGGCTCGTAGGATGTATGCAGACATCAGATTCTCGAGTGCTCAACAACAATGTGTGAATTTTGAACAGTAGGTAAGTTAGTAGATATTCAATCTGTTTATGACGACCCACTCACCTCTGCGTAAATTTGATCGGTGATTTTTAACTGTATGTACATAAAATTGTGATGAACTTTTTAAATACGCCAAAATACCTACTCAGTAGTTTGGATTACTTTTCATTTTCTTTGTTGTCACATCAAAGTTACATTTAGACTCGTCACGCAACACGTAAGGTAGGTATTTTGCCAGGAAAAGTTGCATTTATCAGGTAATGTTACGAGAATTCTGTAAGTAGATAGATGCCTCGACGGGCGGGCAGCGATTACGTCACTCGTGTAGTCGGGCTAGCCATGATTTCGGGGACATCGTCGGATAATTTAATTTAATTTTTTTTTTAAGAAAATCCCTTATCCAGTTTTTTAACTCTGTCCTATATTTTTTTATTTATGTCAACTACCCGTGGTTTGAGTGACAACGGTGTTTACCCTTACACCCTGTATATCTGGGGGCATCAAGTTTTATTTAGATTATTAGATTAGACCTCTAGCGTCATCAAATCAAAATTAAAATTACAGGTCTCATACAAACTCCCATCCCCTAGTTTAAGGGGTTGGGGGATGATAGTTACCAGTTTTATAATTTTTTTGTTGTTTGTGTGCTAATACTAGCTTACATACGAAATTTCAGCTTTCTAGGACATTAGGAAATACCCTAAGAATTTTGATGATTATCAGTGAGTCAGTGACGAAATCAGCGTTTTTTAGATATAAATAAAATCTGAAGTATAAAAGCTAATGTAATTAAAACTTAATATGTTCAATAAGTCCGCTATTGACAATATATCCCGAAAATTTTGTTGATCTAGCATAATCCAAACCCAAGTTATGAGGGTTCAAAAAAACGACGAAGCGCTTCGAGAAAAGGTAGGTAGTGCCCGTGCGCTTCGCTTGGCTCGTCTTGGCGGGGGCACTACCGTGCCCCCAGATCGATTGGGCTAGAAAAATAAAACACTACGATGCTAATATGTATGTTGCTTGTAGAATTATTTGCCAAAACAAAAAAACAGAGTGATCGCATGTTTTTAGTATGGTTTTTACTCGATTAAAAGAAATTTTAAGAGATAAGTTCGTGTTTTTTTTATCGAGTAAAAATAATTGTATTATGTTTTCAAAACACTACCATATATCCTGAAGAATATCATATATTTTTCTGGTTTGGTTTATTGCAGTGAATCATATTCTTTCAGGCATTATAAAACTCACGTTTAGCTCCTAGTAGTCGCCTTAACCTTCACGATTTCACCAAAAATTGTGCTCGAACATTAATTGTGTTGTACATCCGTTTTCATCGGCAAAGTTGTGCGTAACTTTTCTTCGCGAACAGTTCAGCATATTTGTGAACAATCATAATAATACGAGAGCCCCATGACCAAAATTTTTGTCTGATGACCAAAATCGTATGGTAAAATCGATAGATTCGACTATTCTGATTATTGTTCTGAAAATACTTTTAGGAATCTTAATACATGAACAAACATTTCGAATAGGTTTGGTTAGTCACGGTTATCGCAACCTATATTTTATGGTACTAAGCTTACTATTAAATATTTTCTGTAAACAGATGACTGCTGGCTGAAATGAGAGTGGGCGCGCCACGTGGTACGGATGTACCCGGAGAGATAGGCAAAGATCGTCACACACTGGACGCCTGAGGAAGGATAGCGCCATCGAGGTCGACCTTGACGAAGGTGGCGTGACGATCTGATCACGTTTGCAGAACCAACATGGCCGGAGATCGTACAAGACAGAGAGGTATGGAAGGAGAAAGGGGAGGCCTTTGCCCAGCAGTGGGACACTATGTAGGCTAGCAAAAAAAAAGACAGGTGACTGATGGTCGGTTTTCTAGACTACTAAATCGAGTGAGTGAACAGCGAGTCCGTGGTCGCTGATGCGAGTCCACCGCTTCTACGTATGCAAACACAATTGAGCGCGAACATTTTGGTGAACGCGCGCACATATTGTTTATGTTCACTTGAGCGAGTCCACCGAAAGAAACATTTGTGCGGTACATTGGACGGCACTGTGCTGGACACCGATGAAATCGCACCTCGTATACGCAAACAAAATTATAATACTCATTGAGCAGTCCCTATTTATTTTGCCTAAATTGTTAAACCTCATCGTATTTTGTTTCAATCAAAAACAAAACACTCACCAATGACCACTTACGTTTTAATTAGGATCGTCCTAGCTCTTTAGTAATTACCAAAGATTGGCTTGCCAGAAAAATAACGACCCGGGGTCATTAAGATAAGCTGTCCAAACATCAGGCCCCGGCAGCAAGAAGATAAAGGGGAATACTGCCGTGGAAAGCTCAGTTACCATTGTGTTGTTGTGTTGTGAAGACGTATCAAACTAAGTACTATTTCACCATGAACAAGCAACTGTTGATCGTCCTCCTGGCCGTGTGCCTTGTCAGCGTAAGTTTTTTTTTTACTGTGCCTGTTTGTCTGTTTAGTCACTTGCTTAGGGGACAACCCTAGGGCAAACATACTGTTTAGAATAGTAGGTAGGTTTTATGGACAAGCCTTTAGGCTTTAGGCAAACTTTTAGACTTATATGAAAGTACGCCACTGGTCTGTGCATCTATTTTTTGTCGAAGTCGTTTAAGGTGGAAGCAATTTGCAGGCTAGTGCTAGGTTGTGTGTTGATGAAAATATGACAAATGAAAATATGTAAAACGTAATTACGTAGTAACTGAATCATAATCATCAATACAACCTGACGTTAACATGCAAATTGCAAAAAACGTAAGAAAATTTATGTTTCGCGGGCAACCGAGGAGCATCCAACTTAAAGTCGAATTCAGTCTCTCATTTTGAATATAACATAACATAACATGTAGTCCACCAAGATTAGACAGAAGAGTAGGTACCTAATGGTACACCCACATTTCCCTAGTTATGTTTAAGTCCCCATGTTGTAGGGGTCAACCCAATGATATTATAAGTAAAAAAGGCGGGTCATCCAACAAACCAGGCACATCCGTACTCTGTTACGGATAAACTTATTTTGTCACTTCCGGGATATCTTTCGTGATTGCTCATTTATTGAGCTCCCAAAAAAAAAACGAAAAAAAAATAGTTTAGTTTTAAACCGTGAAAGCTTAAAACAGTGAAAATTCCTTTATAAACGTTAATGATAATTATAATGTTTATAAAACGATTACTCATTTTTGATATTTTTATAGTTGTCCTGTTCTATTTATTTAGAAAACCTTTATGCGGACTTAATGCCTTGGGCATTTTCTACCAGTCTACCTTAGGGTGATGCAGAGATAAAACAGTAGGTGCAATAGTATCGACAATGTTGAAGAATAAAATATAACAACACGGCACGGCACGGCATTCGTTGATGTTCAGTATAGTTTGGAGTAGGTACAATAATAATAAACTGAAAAAAATGTATTTTGTTTGAATTAACAGAAACAAATAAATTCGTCACAAACCAATAAAATTTACAGTTTCATAGATTTCTTTATGATTTAATTTTAAAATAAATGTGGAACCTGGTTTTGCCCTGTATATAAATCGCCACTTGTTCTTGATTAAAAAGCAAGAAATTTTCAGTTTTCTTTCATCTCGTAGGTTTGTTATTAGATGCATTTTGGAAAATCGCAAAATTCGACAAGTTTTTTTTTTCCTTTTAATTTGTATCATGAGATACAAATTAAAAGGCCATTGATTTACAATCGAGGCATCATATAAATGGTACATAATGTTCGATATATTCAGGATAACTATTTTTATATTATTATTTTTTATTTAAGGACCGTATCTCAATATATATCTAGCGTAGCATTGGCCAATCAAGACGCGATTTCTCGAGTTCTCGACCACTTTTTTCTCGTCTCAAATTAGGCTAAATTACTCCGGAATTGTTGCTTCGTGAAATCTCGACAATCTGATGTATGTACTTATATAGAATTTAAAATTTTGCCTAAATGCATTTTTCTGAGTGACAAATCTTACTGAACTGGTTGCAATACTCAATTTAAGTTGGCGAAAATAAAAAAAAATCTTATTTGTATTCTTTGTTTTATACACAGACCCACGCTTTCGTGAAACGCGATGCCGCGCTCCCAACAGTTGACGATGTGAAGGCGCAACTTGACATTGCGAAAACGAAGATTGAAGAATTAATCAGCAAACTGTCCGAGGAAACTAACAAGAACTTGAACCCCGACGCAATCAAGAATAATTTCAATGAATTTGTTGATGCTGCTAACAAAGCGGTAAGCGTTTTAACCGAAAACTCTTTAATTTATTAAAACTAGCAGACGTCACGCAGTTTCACCCGTCTAGTTCCCGTTCCCGTGGGAGTACGGGGATAAAATATAGCTGATGTTACTTGCTGATAATGTAGCTATCCATTGCTGAAAGAATTTTTCAAATCGGTTCAACAGTTTTTAAGTTTATTCATTACATACAAAAACACAAATCTTTTCTCTTAAAAATATAAGTATAAATTCCGTTAGTATTTTAATTAAACACTTATTCTGGTGTCCCTGCATTTATACCTGTATTTTTTTTGTTCTCTTCTTCTTTAAAAATAAAAATGTAATTTGTTTTGCAAATTCCATCAATGCAAATTAAATTATTTTTTAATTCTTCTCTATGAAGATTAAGAAGAACCAAATATAATAATTTTATTTGTGCAATGCAATTTGCAGTATATTTTTGCATTTATATTTTCGACTCATTCTAGTTCAACCAAAACATTAATTCAGTCCAAAAAATAATTAGCAAATTTTTTTCTTCAACGCAAGAGATATAAATAGATCAGCTATTGATTTTAGTATTCTTTTCAGATCGAGTCCTTCAAACCAACAACGGAAGCACCAGCAGCCTAATTACACGACAATATAATTTATTCGTTATATTGCCCTATTAACAAAACAAAACATCAAATAAATCTATAGGTATTGCATTACATCAATCTTTAAGTAAATGATTTTTGTATGAAATAGATTTTTATAAACTTCAATATTTGGTTTTATTATTCCTTTATTTGTTTCAGTACACATCAATTACATTTTTAAATATTTAAATCTAAAATAACATTTAAAAAGTCAAAATAATTAGTAGACCACCAGTATGCGGAACAGGGTTCAAGCTACCGGTGGTCAGGGCTCCAGAGAGAGGAACGTCCTAGCAATACCAGCAGTGTACTATTGTACCATTTTAATCAAACCCTTGATCTAGCTGCTTAACAAGAGCCTCTGGTTTAGGGTATTGGCAATGGGCATGACGACAGTATCAAGAAATTGCAAATCTATTTAGTTCGTCAGATAGAGTATTGGAAAATAATGGACACGTATTTTTTGTTATTGTAAATAAATGAATATTGTCAAAGAAAAAACGCATCAAAATTTGGGGCTCGTGATGTCAGAACTAGCTAAAAATTATACCTAGGCGTGTAGTCGTTATGAGAATTTTAAAAGCATCCTATCTTCATCAATTTTTGTTTACGTAAACAAAATACAGCTCAAACATTTTTTGATGATCTTACTGACGGTCTAATTAGTTTTTTTTTTTGTCGTCTAGCCTATTAAGCCATTGGCTAAAACGACTATCTGCACAATGATCGCTGACCTCACATTCAACAAGTCAACCTATTTTATTATAATTCTAATGAAGCCCAGAATTTAAATAACATCACTGTGATCGCTGAAGGGTTATAGAAAGTGTGTAACTAAAACAGTACAAACACATTATGTTAAAGTTTCATGTAAAAGGAGCGAGCCTATCGCCTTTAATGTCATGCCACTGGGCACAACTCCAGTCTCCGTGGCAGCTACTGAGAAAGTCCCGAATGTCCCAACCTGGGAATCGAACTCAAGACTTGATGCCCAGCAGTGACGCTTGCAACTACCCACTCAGAAGTGAGAATAAAACCTTGTTTATGAGTGTCAAACGGTAAACACGAAATCAAATATTATTACTTTTGTACTCTTTAATTACAATAATCGGATAGGCACGAATGCATAATTTGTCACACTATTATTACGGGAGGCAGTTTTTGCGATCAATTTTATACCGTATGAAATTCATTTTATGTATTATGTTTAGTATGCATGCATTATCAAAATGGACTACATTAATCCTTGGGGAAAACCAAAGTCAAAAGTACAGCATTTCAAATGGCTAGGAAGATTTTTGTAAGAAGCCTAGCCGGTGTATTTTTTTCAATATGTGGCCGCGCTTTAAATTATATAACGCGCGCTATATTAATCGATAGCTGGTATCAATAAAAACCGGCCAAGAGCGTGTCGGGCCACGCTCACTGTAGGGTTCCGTAGCTTCCCAGACCATTAAAAATACCAACATTTTTCGTCAGCAAAAATAACTTTGTTTTTCATAGTATTTGTATGAAAAACAAAGTTATCATTTGCGTTTTTTTGAAAAAGTGCTATATAACTCAAAAACTATTCAACTCATCAAGTTGAAAATAATTTTCCTAGAAAGTTCATATAAAGGTCTACTTCTGTGATTTTTTTCATATTTTTTAAACTTATGGTTCAAAAGTTAGAGGGGGGGGGGACACATTGTTTTTGACTTTCGGAGCGATTATTTCCTAAAATATTAATATTATCAAAAAATGATTTTAGAAAACCCCTATTCATTTTTAAATACCTATCCAACAATATATCACACGTCAGGGTCAAAATTAAAAAAAAAATCGCTCCCCACTTTACGTCTGGGGGAGGTACCCTAATAAAAATGTTTTTTTAAATTTTTATTTTTGCACTTTGTCGGCATGATTGATATACATATTGGTACCAAATTTCAGCTTTCTGGTGCTAACGGTCACTGAGATTATCCGCGGACAGACAGACAGACAGACAGACATGGCGAAACTATAAGGGTTCCGTTTTTTGCCATTTGGCTACGGAACCCTAATAAACCAGTTTCGTAAGAGAAAAAATGTTCTAAAGTGTCACGTTTCCGAGATATGAGCTATCATAAACTTCGAACCCCTATTAAAAGTAAAAAACTATATATATACTGTACCTACATGCAAAAAAATAAATACCAAAAATGAAAAACAGACTTTAAAAAACATAAAAGGTGTAAACTAACTTTACGTTTAGAAGGCGGTGATCTTTGTTTTATTGATTTAGTTCTATTGATACCGACTGAAATGGGACCACACGGGAAGCACCAGCTTTCAAATAAAAAAAGAATCATCAAAATCGGTTCACCCAATCGAAAGTTCCGAGGTAACAAAAAAAACCAGTCGAATTAAGATATCGGATGAAATTGCTTTTCAACCGATTTCCAAAAACCTCCTCTTTTTGGAAGTCAGATGAAAAGCGATTTCATACCCCTCCAAAACTTCATAGAACGATTATAGACATAGTCAGTTGCAACTGTTGCAAGGATGTGAAAGAAATAAACGTCAGCTGCGTAAAATAATAAGGGATTTTAGAAGGCGGAATTCAAAAACTACAGATACTACTAGGTCAAGGCAGTCAAAGAAAGGACGACTTCCATTTTTTATTTCTTGAAAAAGTTTTTGGGCTTGTTCAGGAAACGAACCTGTTTAAGGCACTAACCGATAGTTTAGGTCAGCGGTCGGCAACCTTTTGACAGGCAAGGGCCACAAGGTGACATAATAATGTAAAGGCCGCACTTGTGGTATTAATTAACCAAAGAAGATCAATGCTTATCATATATATATATCATAGCTTTGTCGGTACCGACTTTGTTTTCGAATTTTGACACTTCTTTTATTACTAAGTTGGCAATAAAAACGAATCTTTGGTAGCTCCTTACTTTTTATTGGATTTTTATTTTAGTATTTTGTTTCCGCACAGACAAAACTCATAATGAGAGAAAACGATATCATACTTAACTTTGAATGTACAGTTTCAAAGAGTGGAGTAATTCCCTCCCGAAATTTCCAAAAAAATGTTGAGTAGTGTTTAAGCGTTCGTTTGTGCATTTATTTTGTAAATTATTTACAAAATATTCACGGGCTGCAAGTAAGACGTCCGCGGACCGCATGCGGCCCGCGGGCCGCGGGTTTCCGACCGCTGGTTTAGGTGATCTCAATACTGAGAAAAAATTAAAGAAAATTCCTTCTTTAAATTATTAAATAAAAATCAGCCAAGTGAGGGTTGGACAGCTTTTCAATCCATCCACCAGCACAATGTTTTGAGTGCGTTACGTTTAGTTCTACAACAAAACATGACTTTTCACCCCAAAATAAGCTATTTCCCAGCAATTATTTTTGCGTAAAGTAACTTAGTTTGATGTACAGAATGCTTGGCACAGTTATCTAAATCACCTGAATTGAGTAAATACCTTAAATTTACAGTAGTGAGTAACATGTTCATTATATCTTTACTTAAATATTTTTCGCACTAATAATACTTTAAAATTATTTTAGAAGGAGGTATTAACCACCCCTTAAAACTTCCTTTAAGTTTGAGTAAATAAGTACTCATTCAATTCTATATTATATGGATGTCAGATAGTCAGTTGCTACATGCAACACACTGATATTTAGCTGCATCCGGATATACTGAAGGCTGACTTCAATATAGTTGGGAAAATAGGCTAAGTAGCCTACCAAGTAGTGACTACCAATCGAAAAGGTTCAGCAAAAGACATACAGAAGCGCTAGCATGAGCGCGCGGTGTTAACGTAAGTACAGCGATTTTTGAATCGAAATCACAATTTTATTATCATATGGCATTAAGTTCAATTGTTTGCAGAGACAGCAGACAGAATCGTTATCCAACGTGTAACGTTAAATGCGCAAAACCTCAGACACCCCAAATGATTTTTAATTCAATTGACCTAATTCTGATAAAGAAAAAAAAAAGTTAATAAAAATTAAAGGTTTTATGTGTTGGTTTGGTTTTACTGGCAAGAACAATAATTATTACCCCGTGTATGAGAAAATTTTAATTGGACGGCAACCATTTGTTTTTGTTTGTTTACTTATTTTGGCGGGTTTGCGCACGTGATGGTGTTCTATTAATAAATAGACAAGGCAACATTATTAATGAAGATTTAAAAAAAAAATGTGACCTGTTTTAAAAAGTGGTTGAATTGATTTAACGTTACACAATGTATACTCGTAGACATGAATAAATTCTTAAAAAAATATATAAAAATAAGGTGCTTAGCACGAGGTCCTGGGTTCGATCCCCAGGTCGGGCAAACTGTTAATGGAGTTTTTCCATCACGAATTTCTCAGTAACAGCCACGAACTCTGGATTTGCAACCGGTTGTTTTCAATAGGCTTGCCCCTTTTACATGGGACTTAAAAATAACGAAATATGGTTGTGGGTACTATTAGGTACACCTCTGCTTAACCTTTTGGGATTAGAGGTGTGATATTATGTTTATGAAAATATGATATTTGAAACGAGTATTTTAAATCCCAGACGCAAAAACGACGGGGTGTTATAAGTTTGACGTGTCTGTGTGTGTGTGTGTCTGTGGCATCGCAGCTCCCAAGATGATGAACTGATTTAGATTTTGTTTTTTTTGTTTAAAAAAAACCACCACAAAATGGTGAATTACATTTTGTTTTCAACAACTCCCTCAATATGGGTTTTAAATGAAAGGGCTTGTGAAATTATGAACCTACATGACGTGTCAGGTGCTTTTTAATTTTTTAATTTAATGTTACTTGTTAATTTTAAAATCGACGTGTATCGTTTACCGTGCGTTCGTGTTAGAGCCTCAGGATTCAACTTACCAAGTCCGAAGTCTTCGTCAGTTACTGTTTGGGGTCATTATGATAACTTGCTGGTTGTAGGTACATACATCGCCTCCCGGACGGCATGGCATCAAGATAAAGGGACTTTCTGCGGTTGCGAGTGCAGTGTGCATTGTGTTGTTGGATCGTAACGACGTACCTTTAATTTCAACATGAACAAACTCTTGATCGTCCTTCTGGCCGTGTGCCTTGTCAGCGTAAGTTTTATTTCAACTTTCTTTTGTTTTTGCCAAATAATTTTCTGTATAAAGGCGTGGTTTACCACTTACGATTAAGTTCCCCTTACTTACTGGCAGATAGTTTCATATTAAGTCTGTTCCATTTTTGAATTTATTCGAAAAGTAGTGGCTATTTGGAGATCGTGAAATTAGCCCAAAGTGGCTCAAGAGACTTTGCATTTACATACATTAAGGAGTCTTTAGGTGATGAATTCGTAAAAAAAATATTGTGAATCGGATTGCTGTCCCATTGGCAAGTGATGAAAGAAAGAGATTATGTTTGCGCATTCACTTGTGCACTAAAGTACTTCGTGCGTCGATGATACTGGCCGCCACGACCGATAAACATGAGGACTTTTGTTCTCATCGTGTGTTAGTGCCTAGTATCAGAGTTTTATATGCCACCCATGGGCCTCTGATTTGATTTTATAATGCCGTCAAGAAATATCTATCAGGCATGCCCGTCTCTTCACAATGTTTTCCTTCACCAAAGCAAGTGATAGTTTTACAATACGTACATGAATCCGAGAAGTCAGACGTAGCTTTTTTTTTCGGATAGTAAACCATCAAATTAATAACTTCTCTCGCTCTGGGCGAAGCGGGAGTGTCAGACTTTTACTGACTAAAATCCATCCATGTTCCTTCTTTGCTTTTTGTGTTCGAACACTGCCGCAGCCCCGGCAGGCATCGGCCCCATTCCTTTCCCTTCCTTAGGCTGGAACTCGAGTCCTATGTATGACTTGGCAGTCCAACGGTCACACAACTAGGCTTTTATTAATAAAAAATAATAAATATATTATTATTTTTTATATTTATTTATTTATTATTATTAACAAAAAATGTCCTTGTTCACACAGACTCAAGCCTTCGTGAAACGCGATGCCCCCCCGGCTGACAACAAGAACTATCTAGAAACGATACAGAGGCAGATTCAAGATTTTGGCAAGACTGTGAACACACAAGTGTCACAAGCGTTTGACCCTGACGTTATCAAGAAGAACTTCAATGAATTTGTTGACGGTGTTACTAAGACGGTAAGAAATACAATCTATTTATGTTTTTAGGAAAATGCAACAAAAAATCTGTTAAAAAACCTATTAAGATCGGACAAATCATTTATCAATTTATACTTAGTTTTTGTTAGGTTAATTGTTAGGAAATTGCCTATTTTCCATTTCTTTACTAAAATTATGGCAACGGTGACCAATGTTTTGTCTCTATAGGTAATTATAATGTTCTCTCAAGATTAGCCTTTACTTTCGATTTATTGCACATTACTCGTAATCCACAGCGACTCATAAACTATAAAATAATTTAACCAGCCTGATTACTGTCCCACCACTGGGCAAAGGTCACTTCTCATACAGAGAAGGCGCGAGCACTGACTACCTAGCTTCCTTTACTACTTTAGCTTTGCAAGCCATTCAGCCAGTCCGCCAAAACCCCATGAGGTTTCGGCCGCTACGATAATCAGAACCATGACTTATTATTTCAACTGGTGGAAAACACCCTTAACGGAACCGAGAGGCATTTGTTCTACCCCGTCATTGCAAAATTTTTGCACTGTTTGCGATATTGACAGTCAAAGTTTTAACTTTTCCATGTGGCACCTTTTTCTTAAATACATTACTTCGTCTGTTATGCACTATTGGCTCAATGCACCATTGAGCCTTACCTTAAACATGATTTACACACGAAAATAAAGTATCGCTGTAATAATTTTTGCTTAGTTTGACTTAGTTTAATGTACAGAATGCTTGGTTGACTGGTTTGTGATGGGTTCTATCAACTTGTACATGTGTTTATTCTTTTTCAGATGAACGATATGAAAGCCGCGACAGAACCCAAAGCAGCCTAATATTAAGACAGATTCTATGACAATGGAATTTATTCTTTATACTTTAGAGTTAACATCACATCATCAAATCATTTTCATAGGCTTTGAGGTCAAATCATGCAAATATGTATTACTTTTTTCTTTTAGCAAAAGTAATGTCCCTGCTTAGTATCAAATAGATATTTTATAAAACTTTACAGTGTTATTTTATTTGCCTTTAGTTTAATGTTTTGATTTTCCCCATGGTTTATAGTTTAAGTGTCAGGCATGAACGGTTATCAAAGTGATAACGGGCTGCATTTCTAATTAATCAAGACATGGTCGATTAGTTAAATAATAACACAGCCACACAGGTCGATCTTCAAGGTCAAGCAAGGCTTGCCAATGTCGGTAAGTGGATGGGTGACCACCCTTTACATATCGAAACCACATCGATGTCTAAGAAAAAATAAGTAACATGTTGCTCCTGGCTATCATCTGTAGATCTATGATAGTCCTTTTGAATAGTCACAGGCACGAAAGTCTGACAACCAGTCATACCAAGGGGTAGATACCGTATTAACAGTTACTGGGTTGTGGAGGTCAGATAGGCAGTTGTGCTATGTAAAGTGCTGGGTATTTAACGCTATCAGGCTAGACTCGGACGTAGTTAGGTGAAGTCTAGGCAGATGATAGAATTTTGATTAGGACGAATTTCAGGAGTATAGTTAGATACTCCGATCAGTGAGAAGATACATAAAACAGATATAAAGTCACTCAATTCTTATCGTGCTGACGACCGGTCGAATACGGTCGGTCGTGACGTCAGCGAGAACAAAATACGGCAGTCGGTCGCTGCTGACGTCTTTGTTTCAATATGGACCATACTGCAACGCTGTTGTCGACAAAAAGCACCATACCGTATGGTCCTGTTTAGAACACAATGACCGACCGTTAACGCGACAAGAATTCAGGCCTAAGTCTCATGCGGGTAGACCGAAACTACAGAACGACACTTGTGACAATCCGTATTACACACTCTTCTCGTATCGTCCATATTCATACACCCGGTCGTACGAGCACACTGGTAGGAAGAGAAACCAAGGTATAAGGTGCCTGCCGGGGCTGCGGGACTGTTCGAAAGAGATACCGTGGCCCCGGAACATAAAGGGTGAGGAAAGAACATGGATGGGTTTTAGTTAGTAAAAGTCTTAAATTCCCTCCCGCCCCGCCCAGAGCGGGGACGAGTCATTTGATGATTTGCCATCCGAAAAAAAATAAAATAAGGTATCCTACATATTAACAAGGAAAATCATAGCGATGTTATTACAATTTGCACATAACGTTATCAGTAACTTTATGAGCCTATGCGAAACTATAAATGCAAACATTGATAACCGGTTGACCTGTTATCTCTTACTGATAAACAAGGTCTTCGCAAGTTTAAGGTCAAACTTGATACGGTATCTCATAAGTAAAAATTATTTATCGACATTATAAGTTACCTATATCTAAGCTATTACCTACTTCATTTTGTACGTTTCCACCCCACGATCATCGTTTGCCTAGAGTTTTCCTATGTTGGGGTCGGCTTCCAGTCTAATCAGATGCAGCTGAATATCAGTATTTTACATGGAACGACTGCCTGTTGGTCCCGGCTGTCATTTGTAGATCTCTGACAGTTGTTACAGGTAGTCAGTAGTCCGAAAGTCTGACAGCCAAGCGGTTTACCCAGTATTAACTAGGTTGTGGAAGTCAGTTAGGCAGTCGCTTCATGTAAAATATTGGTATTCAGCTGCATCCGGTTAGACTGAAAGCCGATCCCGACATAGTTGCGGAAATGATGACATAGTAAGTAAATGCAGAAGAAACGACTTTATTGGTGGTCTTAACAATATTTTCACGTCAGTGTAATTCTGGCAAATATAATAATCTATGCAGTCACTCGTCTTAGATACGTATTTTTGTAAGTATATAGAAGCGCAGTCGTATTGCTGTTCAGTTCCATCACTTAGCATATAAAGAGGCACTCTCTGGATTCCTCTTTATAAAGGGAACGATCTGGAAAATTATAAATTTTACTGAGAAAATTTTGAAATCTTTTATTTTGCGATAACATTTTCAGGGTTTGAAAATAGCGATTAGAATTTTATTAACCGCGTAGACTTTTCGGTTTCGAATAGTTTTTTTGTTGAATTATAGATAGTCTTATGAATGGTCTATTGTTGAAGATTTATATATATTATTATATTTTTAAATTAGATTATTTATTTAATAAACTTGTTTTTTTTCACCGGTGCGTAGAAGAAATCTTCTGCTTAACAACTTAACTTAATTTTCCTGCCTGATACTTAACACGACAGGCAAAATGTGGATGTCCTATTTATTAGGTGCACCTCTGCCTAACCCTGCTGGGATTACAGGCGTGATGTTATGTTAAGTAATCAACTAATCAAAGTAAGGTACCAATTTACAGCAGTTCTACGGAAAAACAAAACTACTTAACATTTTTACAGCTAAAATGAACGCAAGAACTTTGTGTCGTTTTTGCAGCAGCACTGCAACTTCCGACCACTAAAAAGAGCTTGAATATTTTTTAAAGGAAAATATAACCTTAAAATCGGAACTAGTAAATGATTGTAAAAGTATCTCTGCCTGTCTGTAACTTTTGTATACTAACGATTGGCGATGACCTGGGTTAGGATACTTACGAGTAGGATAGGTTACTTTTGCGTTTTTGCGTGTGAAGTCGCGGGCAATAGCTAGTGTATCAGAACACAATAAACACAAACAGAGCCAGTTCTACTTCCGCAATAATGATCACAGATCGGGATGAAGCAAATAATTCGATCGATCGCCTGCGGTTTTTTTTTTCAATCTACTAGTTTTTTTTGTGGCAATCCTGCTACACTCTCCCACTCACCATCTAACCACTATAACTCTTGAAAGCCAGAAACAACAGTGGCAACGACCAGAAAAGCGCCGAGACAATGAAGCTAGACGAAGTCCCAGGGAAATAATTTAACTGTCTTGGATCCCACAAAGGAATCAATCAGAAAAGTATAGTGGAGGAGTAGGAACAAGCAGAATTTCAACTTCCTGGTAATAGCTAGTGTATCAACACTGTACACACAAACAGGCTAGTTTCCACCATCGATAAATTGTGGAATTTATAATCTAACTGACAGAATATTATGTTTTTTTTTTTGTCATCAACTTTATGCTATATCAGCGATAATAACCAAAGATCAGAAAAAAGCCAATAATTCGTTCGCTCGATCCGTCGCCTGAGGTTCTTTTCAAACTAATAGAATATTCTCTCTGGCTCAACTTGGTCCTGCAGGTGGTTTTAATATGCATGGAGCCGAGCTGCCGATAAGCCGTCCTTACAAAGCCTGACCTGATCCTATTTGAGCGTCTTGGGCCGTCTACCCGAAGGATTTTCACAGATTTACACCAGATTTACCCTTCGCGAATGCTAAGAAATAGTGGTTGCATACTTTTATATTACTTACGGAGTTACGGCTAAGTGAATTGTATTCTATTTGAATGTTTTAGACTTGATGCTTTTAAAGGAGATCAGCCAGACTGGGCTATTTCCAAAAGTGCCAGCCAACCAAAATAAACTTATTATTTAAATAACAATATAAACCTTTTTTATTATTACACCAAAGTCGTAAGTCAATTCACCGAGAAGTTATTCAAACACAAAATCTGAGATCACCCAGATTGGGGTAAGTTTTTTTTGCCGGGAAACCAAATTAAATGCAATATTAAATAGAGCTTATGAATATCCATTTTTTTATTATGCCACCCAAGTTCTGTAGACCCAAGTTTTAAATAAACAATAATGATTACTATATTATAAATGCTACTGGTCTATTAAGGCGCTAACTAAGGGAGATCGGCCGGTTTCCTTGAAGCCAAAACTCATCAATGTGTTTATCCGGCCCGTCCTAACATACGGAGCTCTGACCTGAATAGGTCCGAGCTACGTATTTTAGGACGGGCTCAACTCAACTCGAACTTAACTTATTGCAAAAGGTCCGCCTTGGGTCTGCCGAAGAGCAACGGAGAGCAGCATCCAGAACAGCAGCGCCGTCCATCCTCAGGCTGATGATTTGGACGCGTTAGACATTTGTTTTGTATAGATTTTTAACTGACTTCTAAAAAAGGAGGAGGTTCTCAATTCGGATGTTTCTATTTTTTTTTTTATGTTTGTTCGCGCATAACTTCGTCGCTTGCCAACCGATTTGAAAAATTCTTTTTTTGTTGGAATACCCTATACTTTCCAAATGGTCCCATAGCCACCAAGTTGGGATCTGATGATAGAATCTTGGCGAAATTGCGGGAACTCTTTAAATTTTATAGGATAACGCACAGCGATTTTGGTATTTTTTGCAACAAATGAAGCATTTGCGTTCGATAAGAACCATTCTACCATCAGATCGGATGATGAAGCCAAGAGTCACGGAACTCCATAATGAGACAATGTATCCTAGTCGTGTTTGGGCTTGTTGTAATTGTAACGGTATGCACTTTCCATGTGTACCAAGCACATGTGAACCACTAAAAAGTGAAAAACAAAAACTTTTTTGCAAAAAATAAAAACCGACTTCTAAAAAAAAAAAAAAAAAAAGTTAAAAATAACTTTAGCTTCTGAAGTCGGTGACAAAAAAATTAAATCAATCAAACAAAGGTCATCGACTTCAGAAGCTAAAGTTATTTTTAACTTTTTTTTTTGTAAGCTTGATTGTTTCATTCCTGGGTAAGCCTTCCAGGTGGCCGCCTTAATCGACCAGTAGCATCTATCTATAATACACTCAGTTCCAAAAATTACGGGTAAGTCACAAAAATTGAAATACCTCCAGAACTGTAAAAGTTAGATTCTAATATATATCCCAAATAAATATTTTAAAAGGACAGTGATATAAAAACGAGATATGAGAAAATTAAAATTTCTGTAGAAAGTTTATTTTTCTCATAACTCTTGTTTAAATCAGTGTACATTCAAAATATGTGTTTGGGAACCTATATAGGTTCCCAAACATGTATATTCTGTAGTCTAATCAAAATAAATACACACTACCTTAAGAATATGTTTGATTTACAAATTATTTTGGTATTACGTTTGTATGAAATTCACATGCTCCGCTTGCCTCTTAAAGCATGATGCTGTGTTATTATGTTTTAATATTTTTGCCGATCATATTAACTTAAATCTGAAACAAGACCTGCTTAGCAGAAGAGACGTCAGGTCAAATCCACGATACCTTCGATCATTGTCAGAGCAACTCGCAGAAATCTTCCGACAGAGACATATAACACGGGCACAGGTGCGGAAACTCCTCAACAAACATTTGTCTAAGTTGACTCAACACCAACCAACTATAGCAGTCGCTAACGCAATAATAAACCATATCTCTACGCAACAGGATATAATGTCTGTTTCACGAACGCAGCATTAACTTTGCCGAAAAGTCTGTCGCATAGTTCTATGCTCGGAGAAATAAGTCATACTGAGATAAGTTATAAGTGCTTATTAGAACAAAATACTGGAGCAGATGGTACAGGAATGGTATATAATTGTAATTTTATAGTGCTCTCAAATCTACTCCTAACTTTGATATTAGGTTTGTGTAGGGCATCTCGCAGTTCAGTCTATGAAGACTGGCTTCTGCTTAACCGGGCAAGTCCAGCCTGTGGATGCCTTGAATTTAAGGCCTCCAGCCAGGGCAAAAATGACTAAAAACTAAGCGACAGCGCTCTAAGGGCACCCCCTGTGGGGTACGGACCTCGGCTTAGGGCGTCGCTGGGGGCAGCAAAGGGACAGGCTGGATCTGGTTGTCATTATTTAGGGACTGTTTTGTTACTACAGGCTCAGTATTGCGGGCTGGCTCGAGCAAGGGTTGGGGAGGGATTGAACTGGGATTACGCGCCGGACCTCTGCGGCGAGGTCGGGATGTTTTCGGTCTGTATTTCTACATTCTACGAACTGTACTGGTATCTTTCCTACTCTCTTGCAAGATAGTGATCGGATCGTCGGGGGTGACTAAAGTGTGACGTGGACGTTGGACTGAGCTAATACGCGATGGATCGTACCGGGCGGCCGATGCGATTAGGGGGTTCCTAATATGCTTGATAGCAGTAGTTTACATTTTGATAGTGCTAAACTATTTGTATGAAAAACTTTTATGGAGTGGGTTTGTTTTAAACTTTGTCATTATCAGCTAGGTACTGTTATTAATAATGTGGGTAATCGTAACACGTTAGATGTGACTTCAAAATAATTTACAGGATTATTTTATTGTTTTAGAGGACAACTGTGAATAAACGTAAGTAGATAAAGAATTGATCATTCAAAACTTATAATAAAATGGTTATGTGCTCGCTCACAATGCAGCAATGGGCCTTATCAAAAGGCTTAAAGTCACCCAAAGGGCAATGGAGAAGGCTGAGCTCGGAGTTTTGGAAATTTTGGAGTGGCGACCGTGAACTGGAAGACTATGCGTTGGAAGACCTCCCACTAGGTGGACCGATGACCTGGTGAGGGTTGCGGGAGTCCGTTGGATGCGAGTCGCACGGGACCGTGCAATGTGGCGACACTTGGGGGAGGCCTCTGTCCAGCAGTGGACGTCTTTCGGCTGAAATGATGTATGAAATGACTACCATTTCTTGATCATTTTAAAAGCCGTATAATTCAGATCTTTATAAAATTCCAATTTTATGTGTGCTTGGTATCATTCGAATGCACATGGTATCTTTGTGAAATTTTCATACAAATAGTTTCAAAAATTATCATATAGATGAATGGAATCTATAGATGGTTAGTACGAGTATGTATCTACTACGCTTCTACAATGTGTAAGAACAAAGTGTTTTATTAAGTACTAAGAAAATAATATTCCTGAAAATGCTTTTTAACAAACAAATCTAACAATATTTCTTGTGAACTACTTGTATTTCAAGTCAATTATCAAATTTGACGTAAGTTCACTTTCCAATTCTAAATATTCTAGGTAAGTGATTAAGTGATTATTGTGGAAAGTGAATGTACGTCAAGATTAATAATTAACTTGAAATACAAATGGAAGTAGTAGTTCATAAACAGAGTTAATTTTAATTTATTTTAAACTGTTGAACCACAAATGATCCGAGACCAAAATCACACTTATGAAGTAAGTTTATTAAGCAGACAATGGGACAGTACCTAGGTATGAATATTTTATAAAATCTCTTTCACATAGCCTTTGAAAAAGTGGGTGTTATGTGTTCAAAAACATAATTCAGGTGTACACTTTACAATACAATAGTAAAATAATAAAATAAAATAAATATTTGAAGGCAAAACACAACACCTTCAAATATAGTTGTAGCAAAATTTCACCTTACATTTCAGAAATAGTTGTTGTGAGTAAATTTGATAAACGTGGCATACTGCATGCTCAAAGTATTTCAATCTCAGGTAACATCTCACCTAGATGTAATGAAGATACCCTTGGAAACTGTGACGCAATCACGAAATTATGTTTAGGAATGCAGATGGTGATGCGACGATGTAGATGTTAGTTAGTGAAAGTTTTCAATTGTTTCTAGTCATGTAATAATTGACAAAAACGGAGTACCTAATCATTAAAACATCATCGTAACGATTTTCATCCAATAATAGGAAATTAGGTATCAAGAGATTATTACCAGCACAAGACGCCTCGTATCCGACCAACTCTTTTTGACGTGGCAACGTCTAATACAAAAAGTGTCTCGTTACGCTCATTGTAACGTTACACTCATTGTAACGTTACGATCGGAGCGTATGTATGCAAACACTTCATCAATGTTTTGTTATGACGTTGTCACGTTAAAATATCTTACTTTACAGACGAACAATTTTTTTAAGAACTTTTAAAGATTCATTTCACCTTTTTCACACAATTCTAACGTACTTCATTACTAAAATTCTAGGATCTGAAAAGGTTATGTATAACTTTAATTAATGTTATTTGAAGTTTTTAATCCATGTTATATTATACTATTGCAATATTTAAGTTAAATGTAGTAGTTTTAAAGTAAACCTGCTGCGCCCTAACAGGTGCTCATGTGGTCGGTAATTTTAAGACTGGTCTGAAACTGTCCGTAAATAGTGCAATAAATAATGGAAACTTTCTTTATCTTTAGACTGGTGTGTTAGTTTAACATTCATTTATTTGTACTTACCTATTAAAAATATTACAGAAATACAAATGTTTCTGCAAATCAACAGACAAATTTCGACTAAGCATTGTATTATTCTGGTTCTGACCCATAATCATCGAATTATCAACCCGTCGGATGCTGAAATTGGTCTAGGTATAGACCGTTTCGACCAAACGGTCCTGGCGAATATTGTCATAATCACGGCAGTTGTCAGTCGAATTGGTGACCGCGTAATGATGTGATTACAACTGAGGTACATATTGTTCGTTACTTAATTAAGGGATGTAATTAACACTTGTGCAAAGTAACTGTTCCATTGTCTACACTCTACACCGTGGCATCAATTTCAGCCGGCCCTATCAGAATACCAGCGCTGAGCGCTGTGATATACTTATTTTGTTTTAAATGTTACAAGCACCATGCTGAGATGGAGAACCGTTTCGCATTGTACAGGACCACAGAAATTATATCTATGTACAGGACCAAGATTTACTTTTATGTATTTGCCTAATTTTTTAACATTTGGTTTTGTCTGGTGGTGTGAGATATTAAACTTTATTTCTTTCTACATTGTGCACTTATTAAGCATAAGTTTTTAGACATGGAGTAATAAAATGAACAGTTTTTTTAAGGTATTAAACAGCTACTCATTTTTAATAATCGAATCATTTCAAAGCTGGTTCTAGAATTAAGTACAGCCTACCCCTAACACCCTACCCAACTTATTGCTGTAACTATCATTTAGGTTTCTACCGTAGCAAGCAACTCTACAGAAATATAAACCCGCAAATCAATGTTATTGACCAACCAAACACAACTTAAATAAGATTTCTAACTCGCAATTGCCAAAGTTCACTTATCGACACTTAAACATAAAACTAAAATCAGACCACGTTTCAGATGAAGCCAACTCAGTAACGGTCACGAATTGAAAAGTACAGAAGTTCGGAGTTGTGGAATAAGAGCTAACAAAAGTGATGCCTCTGAAGGCCGTAAGTATGCGGGCACATTGAGCTTCTAAGATAAAGGATTTGAGGAATGACAGCGTATTTTACGCAATGACTGGCAAAAGGCAAGTGAAGATTTGCGAGAATGATTACGTTATCTAAGAATCTGTTCGTTGTTCTAAGTGGGTCGGGAAGTTCATCAAAGTTTTTGGTAAAATAGGCTTTATTGTTTAGAAATTGTATGAAATGGGACAATAGAGCTGTTTTGAAGAAGTATTTTGTGTAAAACAAAGGGGAAGTTAGATTGCATTTTTTTTTGGGAAATTTTTGTCTGTTTGCTGATAAAAATCTTTTTTGTATTACTTTTTGTATATAACTTGATAGTTACTTCCTTGTTGCCTAGTTTTTTGGATTATGAAAGTAAAGGATTTGAGAGTGTGCCAGTGTTTTCGTGCACAGTAATATCTAATGCGTAATTAATATAGATAGGTTAGTACCGAATAATATACTGATACCACGACCAAAACCTAGTGCTTTTGAACGCGGTTTCGCTCCCGTTATTTACTAAAATAACCCACCAGAACGTTTTAAATGTAGCTTATGATACTTGGGAAAAGTGTAGCAAGTATCTCTTTGGAATATTAGTTCGTTGAGATTGGCCTCTGTTATGGAAAAAATCACTGTAATCTAAAATGGATACCAACAGTATCAGTATTAATCTCGCCATCTTCTTCACCTCAGTAATTACTATACTTTGTCCCCTATAACGTACTAGATGTTCCTGCATCAGAACAATGTTTCAAACGTAAGACGTCATCAAGATTTTAGTACAAAACTCGGTCGTATTTACGAGCTTCAGATAGGAAATCCATATAAACCGGGTGATTAAACTGTGGTGATATTTTCAGTTCTTACAACTCAATATGGTGTAACTTGGAACATTAAGCGATCATAAATTAAGGCTTAGGTAAGGTTAAGACATTGACTGAACTGAATTATACCTTTTACCTAATGGTTAAGGTTCCAATTCATTACTATTGACCCTTCAAATATGTTATACAGTTGGGTTTATAACCTTCATTGATGAATGATGTTGAGGAATGAGGAAAACGTAGTGAGAAAGGTTAAGAGTATGAATGTGAATGCCTTTATATAAAAAGAGTAGAGGAAGACCAAAGAAACGATGAATGGACCTTCCATTCACCGTTTCTTTGGTCTTCTAAATCTTAAAATATAATACATTTATTTATTAATTCAATTTATACTCTATCGTCTATTGTCAAGTATTGAAAAACCCTTATATGTGTATGGAATCATTCTTTGATACTAGTCTAAATATTTTTGGTTTCTCTCATTAAACAACCACAAACTTTATTCTTCACAAATCTTCTTTTATATCATTTGCAGAGGTCTTGTTACTCAAACAATGCAAGAATTTTAGGCATTTCGTTTTAAAGCTATTGTTTTCAGCAGTTTCAAAATGGCGGAAAAACTGAAGAGTCGTTGTGTCCACGTTCTTCAGCAAACATAAAAGAGGATGAAATTTTGATCAACTGTTATTGAATATAGTTTAAGGTTTTAATAAAGAAAATATTAATGGGAATATTTATGAATTAAGTTAACACCGAAAATTCATAGTTTAAACAGATTCTGTAGCAGTACCTACAAAATTCATAGAGCAATGTTGCGATTTGAAGAAATATTGCAATAAAAAATATTTTCTGTCTAGTGATCCTAAGATTTTTTTCTGCTTTATCAGATAGCTATCAGCTATCTATCTACATCTACACTAATATTATAAAGAGGAAAACAATGTATTTTGTGTGTGTGTATGTTTGTAATGAATAAACTCAAAAACTACTGTGCCGATTTCAAAAATTCTTTCACCATTGGAAAGCTACATTCACCCTGAGTTACATAGGCTATATTTTATTCCCGTACTTCCACGGGAACGGGAACTACGCGGGTAAAACCGCGTGACATTCGCTAGTATGATGTATCATCATCATCATCATCAGCCTATAATGATCCCACTGCTGGGACACGGCCTCCTCTCAATGAGAGGGAATGGGCTATAATCTACCACGCGGGCCCAGTGCGGATTGGTAGATGTCACAGTCTTCGAATTTTGATTGTATGATACTGTATAGTATGATAAATTTGTTAAAATTAAATAAAGCTGCCTCTACTCTAGAAAATGTTGGATCCTAATCATTTGAAGACGATAACAGTGTCCGCAAAGCTCCTCAGTCCAGCCATCTTAATGTCTCCAGAACAGTTGACTCGCCTTTGTTACCCCGAACATTTACCCGGACATTCATTAAAGTCAGATGTAATTAAAACTCAGTGGTTTATTCAGTGAAGAAATTCCGTTTAGTCTTAACGATTAGCCAGATTTGTATGTAAACGATAGGGGCAGTGATGGTGATTACTAATGACTTTGATGGCTAATGAGCATTTGTCTATTTGTTGTTTGTTTGTGGCTAAATCAACTTGTACCTACTAACTGGGAATTCTAGGGCAAATAGGCAGACCCTCCATGTAAAATTCTGGTATGGTAAAATAACGGCCGACCCCAACATAGTTGGGAAAAGGCTGGGCAGATGATGGCGGGTACGGTTCGGGTGTTAATTCCGCCTCGAATGCAATAACAAAATTTCTCCACTTGTATCAAAATGTACTGTCAGGACAGATGGGTGAAATAATAATGTATTCATGCCACTTTATTCTTCATTCAAACTAACAACATAAAGTGGTCTAGAAGTGGTTTTAGTTCTATCTTACAAACAATTTAAACCAATTTAAATAATTATCCAATTACTCACAGAAGACGCAAAACTATAGTCATCAATCATTATCACATTCTAATCTCCTTACTTCAGTTGTTTTAATTCAATTTATAATACCTACTTCTACAAATTACACTTTGAATAGTAGTAGTCTTTGAATAGTCTTTTTGAATAAATTACGTGAATGTTTTGTTGACAAAGCTATTTGAATAAATAAATAAGGATTTACTGTAATATTGTATTCATTTTATGATATTAATTCCTGAACTCAATCATGGCAGTGTTAAAATTCTCAAGGTGTTTTGGAGCATTGAAATATTTGAAAGATAAATTAAGTGTTAACGGCTTGATAGTTATGGTTGTCGTCTTGTAACTGTACTTTATCATTTTGGATACTAGGTTCAATATTAAGTACACAATGGTTTTTATGTACAATGGTTTGAATGTGTTTTTTTTTTGGTCAGAAGTAGTGCTATTTAACCGTTTCTTATCTCTACACTGGGAGATACAAGTACTGTGAAAAATTAAAAGATTTATGTTTTGCAGGGTGTAGAGAAGCCGTCAACCAAGCATTCTGTTCTTGGGGTGAAAAATCTAATGTTACACTCTCAACAAATTCTGCTAATGGATGGATTGAATAGTAAGGGGGTTGTGGAGGTGTTTTTAGTAAAAATTACACATTAAAAACGTGTATTTAAAATAAAACTTATGAGAAACTTTAGACTTTGACCCCTAACATCCCCGTAACTAAAAGGTTCCCAGGTATGGTCTAGAACAGCGGTCGGCAACCTCCGGTCCGCGGGCCGCATGCGGCCCGCCGACGTCTTACTTGCGGCCCGCGAACGTTTTGTAAATACCGATCGTATAGTGTGCACGACTCGATATTTTTTAGAAATTTCAGGAGGGAATTACGCCACTGTTTGAAACTGTACATCCAAAGTTAAATATGATATCGTTTTTCTCATTATTAATTTTGTCTGTGCGGAAACAGAATATTGAAATAAAAATCCATTAAAAAGTTATGAGCTTAAAGATTCGTTATTATTTCCAATTTTAACGCAACTTAGTAATAAAAGAAAACAGGCAAGGAATAGAAGTGTCAGAATTCCAAAACAAAGTCAGTACCGTTAGAGCACAATCATCGAAAAATTAAATAAATTTCATTTGTAATTGATTTATGCAGTGGGTTTTCCATAAAACTAGATTTTCCAAAGGCTTTATCGTTTTTTTTTTCGCTTTTCATTTTTTCTATGTATATCACAAGTGCGGCCCGCCTTTAGTTTATTTTGTCATCTTGTGGCCCTTGCCTGGCAAAAGGTTGCCGACCGCTGGTCTAGAACAAAAATAGTATTGCAATGACGGGGAAAACAAGTGCCTTTCGGCTTCGCATACAATATTTTTGAGTATGTAAACAAGGTAATAAGGTATAAATTATTGTACCCCCACCAGTGTGAACACGGGCGATGGGGCCAACAGGAATCACCACAAAAATTAATATCAAGAAACTTTTCTACTTGACTATACAAATCATAAAATTGGTCAACGGGATCAGTTGACCAATTCAAAAATTCATTAGGTCTATTCATCCCGCGGGATTTACGAGTACCTGTGTGGGATTAGTTTACTAAAGAGCCATTTTATGGCACCCTTTAGATAACGTATTAATTTCATTTAGTTGTTTCAATAATTCAAATTATATTCTCGATAATGAACTATCAAATAACACCATATTCACACTCCGTCATTGCCATTAATTAACCCCAAAGAGAGAAAATCACATTCCGATGGTTCCGAAGATTTTGCTGCGTACGAGGTGAAAATGTCGGAAGTTACCCATTTACATACGAATCTACATGCAAACAGTTCTTATTTGATGATTATGTTAATTCGAAACCTTGTGATAATATGAGACTGTTTGCCAGAATTTTCAGTTAACGGAGTTTTGCATTGTCTGGTATAATTAGTAACTGAAGAAAAACTGAAGCTGTTTTTTTTTTTACTAATCTACCAACGAACTGGTCGTTGGTAGATTAGTAAAGAAAAAACAACAATGATTTCAAGTATTTTTAAAAAAAATTACATTTTCTGCAATTATTTCAATAACTTCGAATTTTAAGACGAAGATTTCTTTTGAAATTGGTAGCTGATGATTTAACCGATAAATGGACCAGAAATTATTAATGAAGACCACCTTCATGCACTCATGAAGGTGGTCTTCATTAATAATTTCTTAAAATTCATACGGAAATGCCAAATATTTGCTAACACTTGGTACCTTAAGTTAAGAACAAAAGATCAAATTTCATACATCAGTACCTCGCTCAAATATAAGCTTTGAGCTGTAAACACCGTGTTTAAATCGGTTCAGTAGCTCTCCAGTTAACGCAACAAATTATAGAAATTTCAAATTAGAGAGTACGAATACGGGGAAATAGAGGAACAGAAATGTTTTTGAATAAATACAGGTAAGGCGGCACGTATGTGTATTTGAATTCTGAATCTTTAAGTTAAACAAACTCCTGGATTCGCTTTGTTCTTGAGTTAATTTGACTTAATTTAAGATTTGTAAGACGGATAGGATACATTTGTTTATTTTGGCACCACTGCTCTCAAAATGGTGAAAACCACTGTGAGGGTGGTACCTGCCTGTTAGAATATGCTGGAACCAAAACTTCCAAGACATGTGATGTAAATAATATTAAAAGCAATATTTTGAGTTATGAAATTTGTTGGAAAAGGTCATAGCTTCTATAATGAGATTTTGAGCTTATTAGCTGTAACTATTGCTAACAATCTCAACTCAAATCCAGATACTAACTATTTTCTCATCAATACCAAATTTAAATTCCGTCTAAACGTCTTTAAACCACCATCAAAATATACTCTCCCGGGGCACCAGTACAGTTTCCAAAACAAAAATGCTTCACAAATTATTCACGCACTTTGCATAAATATTGGATTTTAATACCGGACTGTACTCGCTTTGATCAATATATCCGCTTAGTGCATTTTGGATAGTAGACAAAGGGTAATGGCGCCCATAGTACACGCATAACGTGGCTCTTGATTGGTGAAAATCTTCATTATCCGATTTTCGATTCGGTTAGTTAGTGGCTGTAGGGGTTTTAAAACGGGTTGGTGCGTAACGATGTTTTTCGTGTTTGTTTCTTTTTTTGTGCAACGCATCAGGGAGGATTAACTTCTGACTACAGTAGAATCCGTTTACTCTACAATAAAATGAAAAAAAAACAAAATCAGACAAAACTTACAGATATCTTAAGTAATAAATGAAAAACATACATACAATACAAACATGTATTACGTTCAAGTTTTATTTTGATTTGATAAGCTATGTTTCTCTATTAAAGTTAGTATTTACCTAAAAAAAAGGTTGTTTTTTTTTTCACAAAAATGCTTTGTATGACGTCCGTTTAGTATGACGTGATTGTCAATTCCCTTCGATGTCATTATAAACAGTGGAACGATTTAATGGTCTTTCATTTTAGTATTTTCAAAAAGGTTCGTTCGTATATCAAGTGTGTTATTAGGTATTGCTTTAATATTACTTAACGGCCCTACGAATAAAAATATACATTCATAATGGAGCCGCGGTTTAGTTTGTGGTTAATAACATATTTACGGTGATTCTGAAAAGCTTTTAGACATAAAGGGTGTAAAATACCTCTTCACGAAGCCGAAAGGCACTTGTTCTCCCCATCATTGCGATCATTTTTTTGTTCTACACCATACCTGGGAACCTTTTAGTTACGGAGATAATGGGGGGTCAAAGTTACAACTTTTTGACAAGTTTCTTTTTAAATACAAGTTTTATTTGTAAGATTTTAACTTTTAACACCTCCACGACCCCCGTACTATTAAATCCATCCATCAGCACAATGTTTTAAGTGCGTTGTATTGAGTTCTACCACAAAACATGATTTATAACCTCAAAATAAAAAGTTGTTACCCAGCAATAATTTTTGCGTAAAGTTACTTAGTTTGATGTACAGAATCCTTGGTTAACGGCTTTGTGATGAGGTGGTTTACACCACGTATAATTGAAACAGATAGTTGTAGTATGTCAGTAATTAGTTATGTCAAATTTCTAGAACTTACAAAATACTGCGGAAGTGTGGATATGAAAATGTTACCGTCAGCCGCTTATAAATTAAGCAGAGCACTAACGACATTAATTTCGTACACCTACGAGATATGAGACAGTTCCGCTCATTAACCTGTTTTATTTACACGCTTTAATAAGCGAGTATTAATTATAGTCTTCATTAATAACACATCTGCATGAAATCATCCTACCGAAATAGCACTTTGAGTAATACGGCTTATGAGTATTATTTACTTCTTCATCAAGTTTTCCTGCCACCAAGATGATATTTAACTGTGATGGTCAACTATTTATGTCGTTTGTGTTTACAAAAAAAAAACCTTTGAATGAAATAGTCAATTAGGTCGTTCCCGTCGAATCAAATAATTGCAACATGTTCAAATACGCTGAAGAACATTGCTTCCATACAATCTACGGGAGAAAGAGTGAAATACAACAGGTACGTCAAATATCAGGTGGCATTTTGCAGACACGGTTAAGGTATCTGCCCTTCCTGCTTCACCTCAAAATTCCACCCTGCAAACTCATCGGCATGACTGGACTTTTCTAGAAGGCTTTAGTTACTTTCCAAACAAGGAGAGCCGGTAGTGTCATAAGCTAGACCCTCGGTAAAACCACAATACCCTTCACGGCCTTCTAACAATCTGGCACGTGTATCAACGCGAAAACAAAGTCGTAACATCCTGTTTAGTTAGATATTTGAATTAAGAACCAGTTCCAAATTCACCACGTTCAAACTTCTGTTCTCTCCATCACGATTAGACGACTAATAAAGAAGAATGGAGAAGTAGACGTGCACCGTCTATTGAATATTTAAAAACTGATAATCCTTTCAAACGAAGTCGCATTCAAAGTGACTAATTGAAAGGCTAAAGACAAATTAAAAGATACTCACGTCTATCAATAAAGCTGAACGTGCCAACGAATCCCGTGGAGTTGTTCTGCTTGGCCCCGCTATGGAACTCCAGGATGAGTGAGGGTCCAGGGGAGTATAGAGCTGGTGGGGCATCGGCTCTACTGCCACAAAGCTCCCGAGCCCAGGCTGAGCGCTCGTTGAGGGTGCCAGGAGGACCGGGGCCTTGGACCTCCCAGTATACTTTCAGGTAGTCGCCTCGAGTGCAGCTGTAACAAAGAAACAATGGTAGGGTTAGGTTTTTAAGTACATGTCACCTGTTATTTGGACGAAAATATAGAGCATCCCATTCCCATAAACACCCATTCATTGTGGGGAAAGTGAAAAAGCTTCACAACATACCAATCAAATACAGAAAAATTCAAAACAATGAAACCTTTAGTATATTTTTTACCTATTGTAATTAAAAACTACGGTTGTTCAGTGAATTGAAACTATATTTTTGTTCAAACAACATCGTTTGACTCTTCAGTCAGTTCATTTTATTAATAAATTAGCCGATGCCCCCGGCTTCGCCCGCGTACAAATTATATATTAAAACCTTCCTCGAGAACCACTTTATCCATTGGTGAAAACAGCATAAAAATCGGTGAGGTAGTTTTTGAGTTTATCGCGTACAGACAGACCGACAGACGCGGTGCAGGACTTAGTTTTATAATATGTAGTGATTTAAAAATATGTTGTGAAGTCGTTCAAACAACATACTTGAAAAAGAAACACGAAGTATTTTTCCAGGAAAAACTGTACCTTTTTGAAATATCAAAAAAATGTAACAGCGTACCAACGATCTAATAAAAATAAAATCCGGTATAAAACCTCCGTTTTAAAACTACCTACGAGGTTGGAAAACTGAAAACTACTATGTGGTCGCAATATTTTAAAGGAATAACCAATACTATCGGCCAACGATCGTTTAGTGAGTTAAGTGCTGCGAAGTTTTAGCGTCTCAATTTTACGAAATAAATGTTTCCCAACCTGTTTTATAGCACTCCATTTTATAAAGACAAGCCTTTATTAAGATGTCATCTAGTTTTATCGGGAAAATTATGTGGCTGCGAGAAATTTTCTTGTACAACAAGGGAGTTTCTGAGAAAAATGATAACATTGTAGGTTCTGGCTAGATTTTCTAAGCAATTTATCGATGTTTTTTTTTTGTAACAGCGTCTTTTCATTTTTGCCGGTTTGCGTTTTTAACCCCCGACGCAAAACGACGGGGTGTTATAATAAGTTTGACGTGTCTCGGTGTGTGTGTGTATGTGTGTGTGTATCTGTCTGTGGCATCGTAGCTTCCGAACAGATGAACCGATTTTGTTTTTTTTTTATTGTAAGGTAAATTAGTAAAAGTGTTCTTAGCTATGTTTGATAAAAATCAGTCCAAAATGGCTGCCGCCACAAGATGGTGGATTACATATTTATTCAACAACTCCCTCAATATGGGTATCAAATACTAAACTAGTAGAATACTATACGCTATGACAAAGTTAAAATCCAAGATGGCTGCCACCACAAAATGGTAAACTACATTTTATTTTTCACAACTCCCTCAATATGGGTAATTAGGTATCAAATGAAAGCGCTTGACTAGCAGAATAATGTACACTATTAGGTTATAATCCTATGCGTCAGGGGTTTTTAAATTTTTAATTTTAGTTGACTTGTAACTTTTTAAAAGAAAAATTGTCATAGTTTCCATTGTAAACATGTACCATTTTTTTTTTGCCAAATAAACCTTAAGCTTTTGTAAAATAACATAATACCGAGCGATAGGCAATGTCAAAAATTTAATTATAGTTCTTCCACTGTTTTGTTCGCTGATTTTGAAAGAAAGTGATCTTTATGATAGCTAAATTAAGGTCGCTGATGGGTTGCTTTTTAGGTTATAAAATGAGGCGTTGCTTTGCAGCAGTCATTAAACATTAAATGTCATACAAAATATTTCGTTTTCATTCCACGAATCAGATGCAGCACCGCCATTTTACTAACACAAAATAAAATGCATGCAGGAAAACTAGATAAACTGCGACAAAACTGAAATCACCCTGAAATTATAAATTTTACACACGAGATTCTGGGAAGAGAGTCAATTTTTATGCAGGTAAGATTTTTTTTTACTGTTTTGGTCTGTAAATGATGAAACAAAATGAACACCGCGCCTTGTTTGTTTCGATCAAAACTCAGCTCAGACACGAGGTTTTTTATTTGGAAGGCATGTTTTTCATAGTTAATATTCCAGACAGCTGAAAACGATTTAAATCGAAAATGACAACATTAGCAAATAGTTTCGTAAGATTAGTAAACCAATAATTATTCAGGCTCATATAAAACTCATCCCTACAAACTAGCGTATACATCGTTACGATCATTTCGAAATTAAATTCTCATTACTATCAATAATTCATAGACGAGTGCTGAATACAAAATGGCACATGCATTTTATGCATGCAGCTTAATAAGGTTGGCACATTTCATGCGCTGTTTCTGAATGGAAGTTTGAATTTTAAAATTGTCAATGCACAGTTTTTGTTTTCTGGATTTTATTAACAATCTAAAAGAAGAAATGTAGGGGAATCTTTTTTTTTCGGATGGAAAATCATCAGATGACTTCTCCCTCTCTGGACGGAGTGGGATCCCTTGTCAGACTTTTACTGACTCATACCCATCCATGTTCCTTCCCCGCCCTTTATGTGCCGGGGTCATGGTACATCTTTCGAACAGTCCCGCAGCCCCGGTAGGTGTAGGGGAATCTGTGATTGATTCCAGGTAATTACTGGCAAAATCTTGCAAAAATATTACAGTTTATTTGAGTAAGTAAATTAAATTTATTGGAAATAATGCTTAGACTCAAAGCAAAAAAAAATATATACATAAGTATAATAATAATTGGGACATATATATATATTTGTATATATATATATATTTTATTTGTGTTCGGCGCAGCTTGTCTTCCTCTTCTATTCTTCTCTATTACTTGTCATCTCATCTGACAACACATTTGAAGGTAATATGATGCACTCTAAAGACTACGTTGAGAAAGCCATTATGTCTTTAAAAGAAGCTATCATCATCTGCCTAGCCTTTTCCCAACTATGTTGGGGTCGGCTTCCAGTCTAACCGGATGCAGCTGAATACCAGTATTTTACATAGAGCAACTGCCTATCTGACCTCCACAACCCAGTTAACACTGGGAAATACGATACCACTTGGTAAGACTGGTGTCAGACTTTTTGGGCCACTGACAACCTGCGCCGACTGTCAAAGATGGACAAATAACAGCCGGGACCTACAGCTTAAGGCGCTACCCCAGGCAAAAGCCGTTTTTTGTGCAGTTTTTTGGAGCCAACTCCTCTTTATCCAAAAGAAATACCAAGTAATAAAAATACATTAAATTTCTACATATTCTTAGACTGCAAAGTGGTAGTTTTATTTTTTATTTTAAGTCTCATAATGTGTAATAAATCCCCTCACAATGAAACCACAAAAATGAGAAAAAAATATTTATAACATGCTTCTTCTCGTAAAGTTAACATTATTTTGATTTGCTTCTTAAACTAATGGATAGACAATTTAATAATGAACATAATGCTAGTTTTTTTTTTTTCAAAAGACGGAAATTTGATTTTATAAAGAATAAAAATCTCTAATTTCGCACTATTCGACCCGCAGTGACTGACGTAAAAACCACTTTGTAGTGCAAGCTGATTAGAACTTTATTCTAATAGTATTTCAAACGAAGTTTGAATCACCACAAATAGAGTTGCTAATTTTGCCTGGGGTAGCGCCTTAACGTGCTTTCCGAGGCACGGAGGAAACTCGGTATGTAAGGGTGGTCAATCATCCACAGACCAACTTATTCAAGCATGGCTTAACCTAAAGATCGACCCGAGCGGCTGATATTATAAATAAACTAGCAATCTTTCAATGTTGTGATTGGTCAAGATATTTATACCCACCACAGCACAAATCACAGTAAATCAATCTGATTGGGTACGCCTTTAAAATTGCCTGTGATCGATTTTCTTCAATTACGCAATTATGGGTTCACCGCAAAGACATAAATTATTTAAGGAGAATCGATTTGAAGCTGAAAATAAAACAGCCCCTACCTATCAAATGTAGACGAGATTGATACAAGTCCATTATAAGTTGAACTGTCGTTTTATTGAAAGCTTATAAAGGGTGTAAAAAGACTCTAAGCGAAGGCGAAAGGCACTTGTGCTCCCCACATCTGGGAACCTTCTAGTTACGGAGATATTGGGGGTCAAACTTCCAACTTTATCGCAAGTTTTTTTCACTCCAAAAAAAAGTAATTTCCCACCAAAAATTTTGCGGATAGTTAGAGTTACTTAGTTTGATGTGCAGAATGCTTGTCTGACGGCTTCATCAAGAGTCTGTTTACAACCTGTATAATGCAAGGTCAGGTTATACTGGATTTTTACCTGAAAAACGTAGACACGACGGCGGCACATGTCCAGTATAAGTTGACCAGTCATTGTATGTAAAGCATATGCAATGCTAGGTTTACCTTACTGGGTAGTCCTGAAAATGATCACTTTAATTTTCTTTCATATTGAAGTTGACATTTTTTGGCAACCCCTACCTAACTCAATTGGACAGAAATGACAAGTTTCTTAGACACCGTTTTTTGAGGTGAGATATTTTTGTTTTTGTCTCCTAGTTTTTATGTCAGCGACAACTGTCCGTAATGTTTTCACTTATGGCGGGAAATGTAATGTGGTTGAAAGCTTTCTTTTATCAGGAAAATATACATTAAGTAAGTTTTTTCTCGGCAATGGGAAATAGACAAAAGTTTTTGTTTATTGAATTTGAGTCTTCGAACTCGCCTTTCATCGTTTGTAAATAAAATTTAAATATATATTGTATATCATGTTAGCTTTTTCTGAAAAAAAAAAAAATAGTCAAAAATCACGACCGCACGCTGAGTATTTTCCACTCGCATCAATTACATAATTCCTCCTACATTTTAACTTTTTGATTAAGTCATAGACGTACTGATTACTAAGCTTCCATCACGATTTAAAACTAAACTTATATTGTCAAATACGTGATTATTCTTTTTTTTTACAAAAACGAATACATGATTATTAGTTTTTTTTTTTACAAAAACGAATAATCACGGAAGATAGCGTAACTGACAATATAAGTTTACTGATTACTAGTCCTTCAATAATATTTGAAACTGAAACGCATTCGAACTGATCTTACCTTCATTCCTCAATCCGTTATAGACCAGTAAACATTTCCTATCAACCGTATTGCAAGCGCTCCTTCATCATTCACTCAGCATTCGAACTAGATATAATAAATCATTCACATGTCGATATCAGTCGAATGCGAATGCAAAGAAAGGGTTAAACTAAAAGCAAAAACAGCTTAGTTTCAGACGAAATGTATCCTTCTCAACACTGTTCTGACCTATTTAGACTTGGCAACGAGTACCAACCAAACAATGGACTGGCTAACTGGAGTTTTATTGCATTAAGAGGGCCGTTTTCTTTAATGTAAATCGGAATTTTAAAGAAAATATTGTTTCGGGAGCAAACAAATGGATCGAGCTCTTTATTGATAGCTTTGTATATTTCAAGATTTTGAATTTCGAAAATTCTTTTGTTTTGTTTTGACACCAAAGCTACAGTAGGGCTAAGTTAGTAAATCACATTTGGCACTTCATCAAAATACAACAACGTAACCGTACCTTGCCTTGTAACGGCTGCTATAACATAGGATTTATTTTCGGAAGTTAGAACTGCACAATAGGCTTGTGTCCTAAAAAAATCTAATTAGTCCGTCAGTTAGATTATAAAAAAATATTTGACCCGTATTTTTTCTTTTGTTACATAAAGAAAAATTGACGAAGATACGACGCTTTTAAAATTCGCAATACGTCACGCCGTGCTATAGTTTTTAGTGCGTTGTGACGTCACGAGCCCCCACTCCCGAGTTTTGATGCGTTTTATCTTTGTCAGTACTCAGTGATTTACAAAAACAAAAAATACGTGTCCATTATTTTCCAATACTCTAACTGACGGACTAATTAGATTTGCAATTTATTGATGGTGGAAACTAGCCTATTGCATAACATTTTAAGTAACCTTAACTTTGACAAGACAGATATCAAATGTGATATATTAAATTGGCCCTACTATAGAAATATTATGTGAACTTCTTGGCGAACGAGGTCGAAACGATCGTGTGACTTCTTTAACTGTACAATGTGTAAAATATGGTGTCCTACCGCACGTCCATACCAAAATATAAAACATTTAAATATTGTTGTGTTTACTATCTCCGTTAATTATTAAGCTATTGCATAGCTTCTATCGCGGGCCTTGAGCGTGGAGACCGAATCCAGAAATTCCGTAACGAAAATAACCTAACACCCCATGTCACCCCATGACAGATAATGACAATGACAAGCTAGTTTTCTTTTTAATATATTGCCGTAACTAGGAGTTGTAGGTTGTATACATTTGATGTTAGACCTTCTTTGTAACCATTTTATTCTTTTATGTTCTAGAACCATCTTTATAAAATTCATAATTTCATCGTGATGGGAAGCCGAGCCTGAACATTCAGTCTGCGTTTGGTCCTCGAGCCGGCAACAAGCGGAAAAATAAAATAAAAAAAATAATTATAATTGCAAAAGTTGATAAAAAATGCTTTGATAAAAAATGCTTTGCAATAGCTTTACCGCGGCAGTCCCCAAGTGCCACACGTCTTTTTATTCCTCAAAATATTAAACAAATTATTTTAAATACTGGTTTTATACAATACTTGTAGAAAACTTGGCGAATAAGCAGGTAACGTGCGTATAGGTGAATTAATATGTTCTTGAAATTAACCTATGTCCCTTTGATTATGTATATAATCAAAGCTATGTCCATTGAAATACGGCCAGCAGTTTAAGCGTTAGGTAGCAACAAAACATACAGACATGTTTGTGTTAACGAACTAGAATAAACTTTCTTATGGTACTTGTTAGGTACTAGTACGATCTAGCACATAAAGTATTATAATTAATTACGTAACTTACTTCTGAGGAAATTAAATTATTTCAGAACTTTGTACTCGTTAAGACAGTTTTCGGTCTCTGATGTTACGCAGTGGAGTTGCGTACTAGTTACCACTTAATTAGATGTATATTTTTCGTTCTACATATTTAAATAAAAATAGGAGGAGCTCGTCGGTCTTCAGGTTAGGCCGTGCTTGCCTGGGTTAGTCTGTGGATGGGTGAAAACTCGGTATGTAAGGGTACATACCGAGTAGTCTCCGTTCCTCGGAAAGCACTTTAAGCAGTTATCATTATAGTGTCATTTGTATGTTTGACAGGCGTTACAGGTAGTCAGTGGCTCGAAAGTCTGACAACCAGTCTTACCAAAGGATATCGTATTACGCAGTACTAACTCTAGAGGTCAGACAGGCAGCCCCTCCATGTAAAATACTGGTATTCAGCTGCATCAGTTTAGACTGGAAGTCGACCCCAACATAGTTGGGAAAAGGCTAGGCAGATAATGTTGATGATGATATTTTAATAAAAATAATTTATTATTTAATTATTATTTTATTATTATTATTTTTTAATTAATTTATCTCACCTTTGTACATAGCTATATAATTGCATTTAATTTATTTTTCTGTTATTTTGTGTGCAATAAAGAATAAAAAGAATAAGAATATAGAGATTTTATTTCACTGTCTAGTATTTTATCAAAGTGGCTATGTCCTCAAGCAAACTTCAGAAGGTAGTGATGGCATATAAAAGAGAGTCGATGAAGGCAGATTGTTCGTTTAAAGGGTTGAAGAAGAACCGATTGAAGAAGAAGTATCTTGTCTTGATTCGTAGTTAGTTTTGTCAGCTAATGAAATGATATGTAGATAACTGCATGGAGCGACATGTGGTTATCAATGCAATCGTCCAGTTTGAGTAAATTGTTTTAGATTCTTAGTTCAGACACAATGCTGTGCCTCAATAGAACGCCGCGAAAATTGAGTTTAAACCAAAACATTAAATGTGATCACATTCGTCAAATCAAAGCCAACTAGAATTCCAAAAAGAGCCATGACAGTGCAAATCCCACTTATTACGCAGTGCGAGTACGTCAAATCATGTAACCGAATACTGATAAATTTCGCGCACATATCGACAATTGCACAAATTCTGCCGCACCAACTGTATCGGAAACCATCGTCAACACTAATCGTTGTGCCGAACAACATGTTAAGCTTTCGATTACAAACACTAGTCGTCAAACGTTCGGCTATTTGCCAGCACGACGTACTGTGAATTGCAAATCTGTCCGTTGCGCCGCGCCGGTTTGCTTGACCACCTCGATTTTCATCACAATACATGTGTTAGCCTGGTTTTTGTGACGTTTCCAGCATTTTAATGACGTCACGAATGGTTGTTACAATGTTTTTTTTTTAAATGAAATGCAGGACACGCTGTGAAAATGGAAGTAAACATTTTCGAAGTGTTCTATGAAAACATAATAGTAAGACTAATCCAACATACTTCGTCATTGTCTGAAATCAATATAACTGTTTTTTTATTTCTACCCCACTACGGTAAAACGAAAAGGAAAGGTTATGATTTTAGCAGTCTATGTATGAATGTTTGTTTTTACTTATGTACCTCCATAACGCCTAAACTATTCATCCGATTTTGATGAATAAGGTGTCAATCAATTTTTTATTATGGCCTGAGTAACAAGTTACATTACGTTGCCTTTTTCTTTATTCAGTCGGGATTTTCAGTGGCAGTATTCCACACAAACATTTTTAGGTAGATTTCCTTTTTTTTTAAAAAAAAAATCTAGCTATTGGTCTCTCACCTACTGGGATATTATATGTTTACGTATGTATATGTGTGACAAGCAAAATTTAGCCACACTCTACAGTCTACAGGTCGCAATTATGAACCGATTGCTTTCAAACTTGGCCAAAAAATCGAATAGGTCAAAACTTAGGCTAAGTTCGTGAATGGGCGGAATTCGTCCATGGGGTGCGGCGGGGGGGCGGTTTTTCTAAAATCAGTGTTTAGGCCATAACTTTTTTCCTATGGAAAATTTTGAACCGTTTTTCATTTTTATCATGCTGAGTAAAAATACGGACAACTTTAAATTAAAACCTTTTTTGATGCAACCCCTAAATTGGGGAGGGGTTGAAATTTCCAAAATTTTTGCGAAAAAAAATCATGTCTCCGAAACAGTAAACATTTAGAGCGTCGCAAATATTTTTTTTTATAGCAAATAGTTTACTCTACAATTGTTATCTTTTAAGTTTAGCGATAAAACTTATAGTTTTCGAAATAAAAAATTATAACTAAAAAATTGAGGGCGTTTCCATGCTAAACTCTTGTGAGAGGATTTAAAAAGGGCAAACTTTCCATTGACTACGATTTTGAAATAATGTTTTTTTTTTTGTAGATTGTACACATAAGTACAACTCTTTATATAAATTTTCAATAGTCGGACGCTCCAGCACCTACTCCGAAATCTACCTCCTCCTGCGGCTTGCCAGAGGGTTTTTTTTTATTAATATTCCCTTTTATTTTGTTTTTTTTTTGTTTTTGTGTAAATGTTAAATTTGGTATTTCACTTAATTCAGCAAGTCTATTGATCTCTCCTTCAGTCAGGGCCCACTGTAAATCCAATCTCATCCTCCCATCTCCTTAGTCCTTCTTTTTATCCGCTCAGTTTACTATTTCTGTCTCATCGTCTTCATCATTTCCTTTCCCTTTTGCCATCGAGGGAGCATCTCTTCTTAAGTACTTCTTTATTACTTATCATCTCATCAGACATCTCCTTTCGTTTCATATCATCCTCTATATTTCTGTATCTATTAGTCAAAATCAAATTCAACCAAAACTAATTAAACAACACAAAAAATTCAACTAACAAAATACGAAGCATAAATTAAACTACTACTACTACTTATACAATCGCTCGATGAAGTCGACTGCGACTACTCGATCACATTCAGTAAATTGACTTCGACGGAAACTTTTAAATTTAATTTGTGTTGTAGAATATCGAACCGGCTGCCTATATGAAGGCTGATTAAAATGGAGTGGTTCCATATAAGAGTAATACATAACATAATATTATGACGCCTGTAGTTCTTGACGGGCTCGGCAGAGTTACACTTATTATACAACAATATTTCACCATGGCATGTAATGCAAGTCACCCCTAGGTGAGTCTATATTGCCATTAGCCGGACACATCACCGGGGTGTAAAATACGTTTGCACTTTGCCTGTCCAAGGAATCGAACTCATTGGACCTCAGAATCAGCAGTAGCGACTAACCAACGAGGCAACGTTACCAGTAATAGTAAATACTGAAATTTCGTTGTATAAAGGAATAATAATTTATGACGTGACATTAGAACGCGCAATTAGGAACTGTAAAGTAGAATAGTGGCAATGATAGATAGAAAATAGAAACTAAAACTAATTTATAACGAAAATTGAGGAAACTTTAAGACATTTTTCTTCCTACAAACTGAACGAATGATGATTTATCCTTTTTCCAAAAATACAACTCACTTTTCTTAAAATCGCAGTCTTCCAGAGAATCAGTCTACAGTAAGTAATTGAATACCGTATCTTATTAAATAAACAACAAATAAAGGTACGACCGTACGATACAATGGGTGTAAGTAACATATGCGGTCCAGAAAAGTCGGAAAACTTTCCTAGAGCCTGGGGTTAGATTTGTCTTACCGCTGTTTCCCTGGAGTGGGATTCCCGCATTGTGATCGATCTAACTGGAGTTGACAGTGTGAGAAATAATCGTGGAACTAGGTACGTATGTACTGGTGAAGTTTGTCGTACTTATTCTATTTCTGTGAACAGTTTTGTTGTTGCTCAGTTTTGGATATAACGATACTAGTACTTCGCCTGGCAACTTCGTCCGCAAAACTTGTGGTAGTTCAGCTAATTTGCTTGATATCAATGAAATTTAGTCTGTTTTACTCGGTAAAGATGTCGCTTTCAAATTGTGAAAGACTTTTTTAAATTGGTTGAGTTTTTCTTTAACAAACAAACAAGAAATCAAATCTTTACCAATATCTTTTAGATAATTGCTTTGAAAGTTCGTAATTTTGTTTGGTTCTTTCCGTAGATGATATAAGAGAAAAGAAGAAGAAAGAAAGAAGGCCTGTGGTAACATAGCATAATGTTTTGGGCTGAAAGCGAAAATACACCGTAAATGTATTGTTTTACAGTTTAATTGTTTCTCTAGGACTTCGTTGAGCTTCAGTGTGTTGTCATTTGGTCGCTACTGTTGATTCTGATTTTCAAAATTTGTAATGGTTCTATTGTATTGTATTGTACAACGGGCTAGTCCGCAACTCCACGTCAAAGCGCATATTTTGCGTACGGGCCCAGTGCGGGTTGATAGATGTCACATGTCTTCGATCCTCACGATGTTTTCCTTCACCGTTTTTGAGAGCAGTGGTGATGAAATAAATTACAAAAAGTAATGCGCCGGCCTGGGTTCGAACCCAAGACTCGTAAGTCGGGGCCGCCACCACTGGGCCACCGCTGCTCTCAATTGTAACGGTTTGGGAATAGAGTGGCCGGCTTGTCACAAAAAAAATGTAGTTTCTGTGGATAATGGGACCGTGGGCGCGGCATATGACGCTTATCTCATTGTTTTAAAGTTGCAATAACCTTTAAAGTAGTTATGTCAATCCGTTTAAGTCATCGTTATTACTTACAGAATAAAGTCTTATTGTCTAGCTAGACCCTGACATGCACACAAGAAATGACGAAACCCTATCTCTAATAGGCAAATTTTCTGACTAATTCTTAATAATTACGCTCTAACACAGTAACATTTATGGTGTGGGCCATTTTTCTTTCAATAAATAACATCAAACCATACTTCCATTCATATCAGGGATGTTACGGAGCTCCAATTCCGATTCCGATTTGTCGGAACTTCCGATTGTTTTTAAACCTCCGATTCCGATACCTGTTCCGAAACTTTTCAATCGGAGGTAATCGGAGGTCGATGCCTTGCGGCGGGCAGTGGCCACACGGCTGCGGTCAACGCGTCAACCTACCCGAATCTGTCAAATTTTGCCAATCGAACGTGAACTTTCTTACTTTGTGATAAAGTTGAAAATCTTTTGCAGAAATTTGACCGATTGTGGTAACTTGATGTGCTGGCGTCTGTACAATGCATAATTATTTTATTAATAATGATTGATTTTTTTTCAACGCCTCGTCAGACGTTCTATTGTTTGTATTTGAAATTAAAAAGACTGATTAGCAATACAGTACTTATGTATTATTTTATTTCACTAATTAACCCTACTTTCTCACACATTCTCTTCTTCAGCTTCCACCTCCGATTCCGATTCCGATTCCTGTTCCGATTCCGATATATAAAATCCAAAACCTCCGATTCCGATTCCGATTCCGATATCATCACATCCGTTACCATCCCTGATTCATATATATCCTACATCAAATTTTTCAGTCTGACATATTTTCAACGAACGCGAAACGACTACAGAATCGCAGACAACCCAAAAACATTTTGTCGACAGACAAGACAGTTGAAACATACGGCCCCAAAACAAGGCTCACTTTTTACGCCATGTAACCCTACCCGGCTTAATTTAATGCTAGCACATGAGAATTACCATAACACGAAATTTACAATTCCTTTTCAGTACAGCGACCGATGTGAAATTTCAAACGGCATACTGGAATGGTATTGATTGCAAATTGAAGCAAATAGGTCTTTGTTTGATATTTTATGTGGTGTTTCATATTTATGTTCTTAAGTTTTAAATTAATCATCATTTGCCTTGCCTTTTCCCAACTGTGTTGGGGTGGCCTTCCAGGCCTTCCAGGCGTACCGGATACAGCAGCTGAATACTAGTATTTAACTGACCTCCACAACTCAGTTACTACTGGCAGAACCGATTTCTCCGAAAGATCACCGGTGCCCCCCCTTATGTCCGCAATTACGACAGTCTACATGTAGACCTTAGGATCCCTACCGTCCAGCAGTTCATGAAACTCCTTTACAAGCGATATTTTGACACTGCTATCAAGCATAGGAAACCCCTGATCGCATCGGCCGCCCGGTACGACCCATCACGTATTAGTTCAGTCCGACGTCCACGTCACACCCTAGTCACCCCCTATCACTATTTTGCAAGAGAGTAGGAAAGATACCAGTACAGTTCGTAGAGTGTACAAATACAAACCGAAGACATTCCGATACGGCGCGTAACCCCCGTTCAATCCCCCCCCCCCCCCCCCGACCCTTGCTCGAGCCAGCCCGCGAAGCAGAGCCAATAGTAATAAATCAGCCTCTAAATAATGATAACCAGATCCAGCCTGTCCTTTTGCTGCCCCCAGCGACGCCCTAACCCGAGGTTCGTACCCCACAGGGGGTGCCCTTAGTGCGTGGTCGCTTACTTTATAGTTATTGTTGCCCTGACTGGAGGCCTTAAATTCAAGGCATCCACAGGAGTCTCACAAGACTGAACTGTGAGATGCCCTACCCAAAAAAAAAAACAGTTAGTACTGGGTATTAATACGATACCCCTTGTCAGACTTCCGTAAATGTAGCGTACAAATTGACTTTTGACTAATTATTTGGAAATATCAAATATCTATGTTTGTTTTTACAAGGCTCGGCCTACATGCTCGTATTACTTTATTATGCTTATACTTTTTTTTGTTTGTAAATCTACCCAATTTATGATGATCAAAGACGAAGAAAAAGAAGTGTTTACATATGGTTTAATTACATTTTTGTGGTTCATAAACCGACATCAATAAATAATTATCATAAAACTAATCATTTTCTTTGCTTTGCGGTCATGATATAATTTCTTGGTAACCCAGAGTGGTTTCAGAAATAGTTTATTTGGAACACCCACTCCAAAATCACATCCTATGCAATTATGATCAGCTGGGTAAAATGTCAGGTCTATTTGTGATTAATTTGCTGTTAGATCCCGATTTATGGGCAAAATCTATATTAATACGGTTTATTTTATTTCTGTCTACAAGGTGTAAACCACCTCATCACGAAGCCGTCTACAAAACATTCTGTACATCAAACTAAGTAACTAAAAAAAAAAAAAAAAAAATTTTTTTTTTTAAATTTTTGCGTAAATTATTGCTGGGAAACAACTTTTTTTTAGGGTGATAAATCATGTTTTGTGGTAGAACTATGTAACGCACTCAAAATGATGATGGTTGATGTACAGAATGCTTGGTTGACGGCTTCGTGATCAGCCTGATTACACTGTATAAATTATCATCCTTGTTTTCTTATTTGAATTGAAACTTCGACTCCTTAATTGAACTTCGCTCAGTAGCAAGAAGCTCTTCGTTTATCAGTTTCTTATTATTGAATCTTTAGTTTGGCATCGTCAGCTGTTGCATATTAATAAGAACAGCTACGAAGTTATCTAGACTAGTTTGGTATAGATGGAGTAAAATATTCTCCTCCTTTTGATCTGTGTTATGTTGCTAGATCGGGGAAAGCACCTGTGTAGATTTAATAAGTGCATTGTTTTATGATTTTATTATTTTGGATGGCCGATGGGGACGAAAAGCTCTGGAGTGGCAACCGCGAACCGGAAGACGATGCGTTGGAAGACCTCCCACTAGGTGGACCGATGACCTGGTGAAGGTTGCTAGAATCCGTTGGATGCGAGTCGTACTTGACCGGTCAATGTGACGACACTTGGGGGAGGCCTATGTCCAGCAGTGGACGTCTTTCGACTGAAATGATGATGATGATGATTATATTATTTGGCTCACTATGTTTACTTTTATTAGTATAATCATAATTCAACCATTTTTTTATTTTTCCGTGTTTTATCCTGTCGAGCTAATAAATGTGTTTTTTTCTTTCTTTTTTTCATTGAAAAGTTATGTACACCACTGCCTAACCCTTAGGGGCTTACAGGCGTAGTGCTATAATTAAAAAAAAAAACTTTGTTTTTGATTCATTAAATTATTATGTATCCTAAAGAAAAACGGTAGCCCACATTTAAATCAGTGATAGTCAGCTTATTTGTCATGGTAAAATTTATTTAATATCTATTGATAATAATGAAAGAAGTATTGCTTTTATTACCCACAAAGTAAAACCAAAATCTCTACTTCATTTAAGATCGTAGTTTTGCCTAGTATAAGTACATTACATTTCAAAATAAAATAATTCCCAAAAATAATTTGCGTCCAATTTTCAATAGTTTTGAGCGTAAAACCCGGTACGGTCGAAGAGATCAAAATGGGCCGAACACATTTGATTTTTAGATTTTTCTGAAACACGTACCTTTATGATTGAATCAGAACATTCACATATGGGTTTTATTCAATTCCCCCGTAGCGGCCGACAGCATAAAAAGTGAAATTTAACTCCTGTTGAAAAATATAGCTGAACTTTTAAATTCACAAGGCAACAGAAAATGTTTTTTGATATTCTGATTGTGAAGAGCGCGAATGTAAGTACATATTTTTTGAGTCATACGAGTTTACATATTTTATTGGAGTGTCGCTTACAACATATTATTATTTAACGAGTGAGTAGTACTTGGGTATGTCACCGTAAAATTGTCAACACGTTAGATTTTAATTTAACTAGAGAGATTGTAGACTCTCGAAAGATTGTCAAACGAACAACACAACGCACAACAATACAACAACACAACCGGTGCGCGGTACAATATAACGCATTATTTTTCGGTCGATTGTAATCTATCGAAGTGAAACCGTAATATTGTGAAATGTATGCGATGGAAGTCAGCTCGCGCGGTGTGCAGCAGGAGGAGGGAAGGAGGGGTCCCCCTTGCCCCATGGTACCACTCTCATGAAAAGATAATGCACCATTCCTGAAAAATACCGATTAATATACCCTAACCTCAAAACACTTTATATTCCCCTAAAAAGCGTAGTCGTTGACTTTTCGTTGCATGCTTTCATAGCGTATTTTACACATGAAGGCCGCTACGCGGGGCTCCTATTTCTGTCTACAGGGTTTAAAGGAACCTAACTAACCCAAGCTGGTGTCCCAAGTCCCGATTGTGGTGGCAGAGACTCTTCCGTCGCATGCATGTGACAATATTACGGTTTCACTTCGATAGATTACAAACTACCGAAAAATAAAGCATTCTATTGTAAGCAGTAGGTTCAGTTGACAATATTTCGAGAGTTTACAATCTCGCTCGAGAGATTACGATTTAACGTGTTTGGCAATTTTACGGTGACAGGTATAAATTTTAACATTGGATATTTCACATCCATCAGTTCCTGTACTGAACAAACAACAGGACACGCAGGACACGATATTAAGTGCCCCATAGTTTGTGAAACAGCACTACATTCACACACCAGGGCAGAGTCATCCGGGGCTGCGGGACTGTTCGAAAGAGATATCGTGGCTCCGGAACATAAAAAGCGAGGAAGGAACATGGATAGGTTTTAGTCAGTAAAAATCTGATGGGAGAAGTCATTTGATGATATCCCATCCCAAATCATCATATATGACTTGGTAAAGGAAACCGTCGTGAGGAAACCGGCATGAGAGGCCTAAAGACCCTGACCTCGACCCAAAAAATTCGAAGACATGTGACATCTACCAATCCGCACTGGGCCCGCGTGGTGGATTTTAGCCCATTCCCTCTCATAGAGAGGACGTTTGTGTCCCAGCGGTGGGAACATTAATAGGCTGATGATGATGATGATGACTCAAAATATCCTAAGGTTTCAATTCAAAACTTTCTGAAATTGCACGTTATACAAATGAAGTTGGTCTTAAGCATGTCAACATACTTCAAGTGACACGAATTTAGGAGAGCTTGTCGTTGTCTATCTTAGTACAAATAACAAATCGTTTAAATTTCAGCTGTAGTACAAGTGCTAACAACCCTGCTATCGCTCGCAGCGCCATTAAGTCAGTCATTTCCGTCACTTGTCTCGGCTAGAAGATAAGTGGGCGACACGCTGCTTCCTCAATCCCAAACCTGCTACAAAATAATTCAGTACTCAACAACTGTGCTACATAGTGTTTCGGTGTCTATGTTACCGTGAATATCCGAAGTGCAATCTAAAACTTACCAGTGAATGTTATGAAATTGTTTTTCATTACTCATACTCGGAAAGTAGGTCTGAAGTTGCCTGAGGAGCGGGTTGAAACTAGTTGAAAGTAACACTTTTCAGCCCTAGGGAGAATCACTTTCAACTGACAGCTGTCAAATTATTTAAAAAAACTAGTTCTATTTTCACATTTCTATTGAACCATGTTCCGAGTTCTATACAGCCTCTAAATTACAGCGCGATGTCAAATTGAAATAACATAAAATTCAGTATTAATTAAAGAATATATCTTTTTTTAAATAACTTTGTTATAATTTAGTTACAAATATTTCTTTAAAATAATATAGATTCTCGAACTCTTGGCGCCCGTCTCGGGACTAAATAAGTTACTTTCACCCCTAACAACACTAACAATGTACTATTTTTATTTACCTATTGAATCAGAAATTCACAACAATAAGTTATAGGTGTCCTACAGTTGTGTTTTTGTAATGTACCCAGGCGATCATCTAGGTCGGATATCGGTCATGAACTTCATAATAAACTTTAACCGAGTCGTCCTGGTTAACTGTCCTTCACCAGAGAGCTGAATGATTGTCAATACTCACCAATGAATCTTAATCTTTACCAAATTTCGCACATTCACGGTAGCATCAATAAATGCGAACAGTGGCGACTGTGTTCGTGTTTGTAGTCTACACTGCGATCGCGGTCAGCGATAGTTTGCACTTGATGCATATTAATGTTTCGTCCCGCAGTACTGTTCATACAGTTTGTACTATATCGAGAATAGGCTCGGCTTTATTTTGATGATATCGCATAATATTATTTTGATTGAATTTCAATATTCTACGGTTAGAAGTGTTTGACTATTCAACGTATAAAATGTTGAATGTTGGTCTTTTGATTCAGTTTGACGTCTCGTTTGTTTTAAAATGCTGAATGAAAATTTCTCCGACTTTTATCTGTATTATCTTTTATCTGTAATATTTTATCTCATTGACGACCCGAATGGCGTAGTGGTGGTGAGGCTGCCTTACAAAATCAAAGCATTTATTTCAAGTAGGCCAGTTACAGGCACTTTTGAATTGTCGAAACAAAAATGAACATTTAATGTAGCTACAGTCCCAGTCACAAGACATAAAAACTGTGAAAGTACTGTAGTTGCCCATTCCCTAGCGTAGATCTCTATGGAGAAGAACGGGCAAGAAACTCCATGGACACTCTTTTAAATCAAAATATTGTTACAAAATCTTGGTTACATCATTCATGTTGAGATGGTATATTATGTGAGAACAATGTAGCAAGATGTGCACGTTAAAAGTGTCCATAGCAAAACAAAAACAAAATACAACTCAAAAACAAAATAATTCATTCAAATAAACCATGGCAAAAGAGATGACCAGTCACAACTGACAGCGCCCGTTCACGCACATGACGCATGGATCTGCACCATTCAGCTCAACCATTTTGAAGGGAACTAAATGGTCCGACACACGCGCCACCATCAGCGAGACATTTGAGTGAGCCTGACATACTCTCAACCGCCAGGGCACATTCAAGTCAAGAACTGCCGTAGGTTTCCAGTGAATGATAGCTTACTAGTACATAGTACTCACACAATATGGGCTATGCGATTATATAATACTAACATTGAATCTATACAATGCAAAGATAGTTAAGTACAATCTTCAGCAACTCCAACAATACCATTTAATGCTATCATTTTTTGCGCCCCTGTAAGTGTGGAGCAGGACCAGCATTAAGCCAGGTATTTTTATCAGCGATATAATCGCTCAACTTGTAATATGCTTGTTTACATAGTGTGCGTTTAATGCATGTTTTAAATTTCGTCTCATTCAGTTCAAGAATACTTTGTGGAATTTTATTATAGCATCTCAAACAGTACCCCATGAAAGATGAGTCTACTTTAGCGAGTCTAAAGCCTGGCTGAACTAATTGGTCCCTATTTCTAGTACTGTAATTATGTCTGTCACCTCTTTTACCAAAATGATGCAATTTTTTTCTAACGTATATTATGTTTTCGTAGATGTATTGACAATGTACCGTCAAAATGCCAATATCCTTAAACAGTTCCCTTACAGAATCTCGCCTACGAAGATTATATATGGCTCTAATGGCTCTTTTCTGCAGAATAAAAATAGACTCAATATCTGCAGCCCGTCCCCATAACAAAATACCGTAAGACATTATACTATGGAAGTAACTAAAATAGGCCAGTCTAGCGGTATCTACATCAGTAAATTGACGGATTTTTCTAATGGCATATGCTGCTGAACTTAGCCGCCCCGCAAGAGATGTTAAATGGGAACCCCATTGTAGCCTTGAATCAAGCGTAATCCCCAGGAAAACCGTTTTATCTACGAATTCAAGTTTCTCATTATTCAACAATATATCACAATCACTACCCTTAACATTCGGTAAAGCAAATCTTATGCATTTGGTTTTTTTTTTCATTTAATACCAAATTGTTTGCTGTGAACCAATTTTGGACCTGAAGCATTATTCACGTCATCTAAATTTTGTGCCCGTCTGTTTATCTTAAAAATCAGGGAAGTGTCATCAGCAAATAACACCATATTTTGGGTTGGTTTTTCAATAAATAGGGTAGATCATTTATATATACTAGAAAGAAGAAAGGACCCAAAATTGAGCCTTGTGGAACCCCCATTTTTATTTTTAATCCCTGTGAATTATCACCATTTATCTGAACATGTTGTTGTCTATCATTCAAATATGATCTTACCAAACTAGGTGCAAGTTTACCCAGTCCTTAATGCTCAAGTTTCAAAAGTAATGTGTGTCGTGATTTACGCAATCAAACGCTTTGGGGCGGTCTCATAAAAATGCTATGGCATCTTGGGACTCTTCCCACGCAGTAAATATGTGCTTTAATAAGGTTACACCGGCGTCAGTTGTACAACGTCCCTTGGTGAAACCATATTGTTGATCATGTAAGATTCTGTTGGTGTTAAAATGATAGAGCATTTGATCAAGCATTACTTTTTCAAAAACCTTGCTAAAAACACGGATAAAGGTCTATAATTGTTAGTATCTTTACTGTCCCCGGATTTGAAGTACGTTCGCGTTTACGTTCTTAAGGTCCTGGGTTCGAATCCCGGTAGGAGCAAATGTTTGTGTGATGAGCATGGACATTTGTTTCCGAGTCGTGGATGTTTATATGTATAATAAGTATGTATTTACAAACAAAAAAGTATATATGTAGTATATCAACTACCTGGTGTCCACGAAACAAGCCTTGCTTAGGAAGGAACAAGGTGGCGCTGTGTATTGACTATTGGCTAATGATTATTTATTGATTATGTAGTTTTGGTATTAATTCTAACCCCGTTTAAAATCTGTCTATATACAACGTGTAACAGAAAGGGTATAGTCATATGAAAGGGTGTGCTACTGACCATCAAACTGAACAACTTTCTCCATGGAACCACCATCGTAGTCAAACTTAACGTCTTCTGGTTTATGGTCTCCACCGGTTGCGACGTCCGAACCTATCTTATTCTCTTTATTTCATGAACACGTCGTCCTTTCTGAATGGCCTAAGCCAATTTCACGTCTGTTACTGGCTTTAGGCTATATAACATCACGCTACAACCATTAGGAGCGGAGCAGGAATGAAAAATGTTGCAAAAACGGGGATTTTTTTTTTCCTTTCGTTTTTCTCTCTTATGTGACGCAGACGAAGTGACGTGGGTCAGCTATAGGCTATAATTTATCTTGAAAACTTGAACACCTGATGCAGAACCGCAACAGACCAGCTAAACTATAAGAGATACAAATATGACACCATAGCAAAAATTGTTCCACGTGATGGATAGGAATGACGTCTCAGCAAAAGTTGTTCAATCTGATGAGCACTCTCTGTTGACTTATAAATATTGAAGATCTGGGACACCTATTATGGAACTCCAATAGCCCAGCTACACCATAACACATATAGGTATGACATCTTAGCAAAAGCTGTTCGGTCTGATGGGCATTTCCTGTTGACTTATAAAAAATCGAAGATCAGAAACATCTGATGTGAAAATTATTGCAAAGCTATCACTAATTATACTTCATAAAATAACATAAGCTGGGAGTTCCTCCACGCGGCGGTGAAGGCGGTAACAGTTTAGGACTGATTTTCAATATTATATGACGATGGTATATCATTGAAAATTTGAGTCTACTGGCCAAAACTTCCATTTATTATTTTATTTTATCGAATAAATATGCCTTCGGGCTTATGTTATTTGAGTGTTTAATTTCCTTTTCCATTTATCTTCGTGACTCGGTAGCCTACCGGGTAACGCAGGGGAGCAGTTACTAAGATTTTAGTTGATCAGGTATCTTCACAACAAAACTATAACCATGCCTAGAAAGAGGTCAAATCTTTCCCAATGTTCCAAAGGATCATCAGATCCCAAGAATCGAGCGTCAGGAGAGACTTGATGCTGTTCGAGAACATCAGGCTGCAACTTGCTCCTTGGAAACCTCTTCGGATCGCGAAGCACGCCTGCGTTCTCAGCGTATTTACGCATCTACATCCAGGTCTATAGAGACCAGTGAAGAATAGATGCGCGACTGACTGCTGATCGTGAACGTCATGCATTGTCTCGCGAGTCGGAGACGTTCACGGATAGAGAATTGCGCTTGAGTTCTCAGCGTATTCGCACATCTACTAACTGCAGGTCTTTTGAAACCCCACTATATGAACGCGCCCCAGAAAGTGGTGGCCGTGAGAATGGTCCGTGGATACCGCACGATCGCCCGCGAGGCGGCGGGCCTGCTTGCCGGATTGCCGCCATGGGATCTGGAGGCGATAGTCCTCGCGCGCCTACATGAATGGCGCGCGGAGGCACTACGCCGGGGGGAAACTCCGCTGCCGCGGCAAATTGCCGTTCAGCGGACAGACCTCCGGCGCGATCTCATGGCGACATGGAGAGAGCGACTGTCGCAACCCCGTGCAGGGCACGCCACGATAGTGGCGGTAAGTCCCCTCTTTGAGGAGTGGCTTGAGAGGCGCCACGGCGCCCTCACCTTCCGCCTGACGCAGGTCCTCACCGGACACGGATGTTTCGGGAGGTACCTGCACCGAATCGGGCGGGAGGAAACGCCCGGGTGTTTCCACTGTGAGGATCGACCGGAGGACACGGTGGAGCACACGGTGGAAGTCTGCCCTGCGTGGGCGGAGCACCGCCGTGTCCTCGTAGCGGCGATCGGCGGCGGCGACCTCTCGCGTCCGGCCCTAGTTCAATCCATGGTCCGGAGCGAGACGGAATGGGAAGCCGTCACCTCCTTCTGCGAAGCAGTCATGCTGGCGAAGGAGGTGGCGGAACAAGAGAGGGAGAGAGCCTCTCTTCCCGGCCGCCGCGGGAGACGCACCGGGCGTCGGGGGCCACGTGGTGGCTACCGGCCACCGTAGATGCGGGCCTGTGGACGGTAAGCTATGGGCTAGCTAGCCGTCCGTCCGTCTAGTGACGACAGGCCGTGTCGACGGCGCGTTCGTGTTCCACGCGCGCCTCAAAGAGATGTCAGCAGCAGAGAGGGGCCCGCAAGGGCCGAAGCCTGCCGGGGTTGCGGGACTGTTCGAAAGAGATACCGCGGCCCCGGAACGTAAAGGGCGAGGAAGGAACATGGATGGGTTTTAGTCAGTAAGAGTCTGACACTCCCTCCCGCTCCGCCCAGAGTGGGAGAAGTCATTTGATGATTTCCCATCCCAAAAAAAAAAGGTCTTTTGAAACGAGTGATGAACGTGATGCGCGACTAACTGCTGCTCGAGATTATCATACATTGCCCCGAACACGCACTCGACAAAATGTTCATAATCAGTTAGAAAGTGAGAGAGAAAGAATTACTGGAGTACGGCATGAAGAGACAGAAGAAGAGCGCAACGAACGTTTGAATTCTGATCGACTTCAACATTGTCTGAACAGAATGTCGCTATAATCTGAAGAATCGGATGTGTCTCAAGATATAGCCGTAGGGCATGGCGACCTTCCTTGGGTTGATAAGGAACGGAGTGCATTTACACTACAACGCTTTTTGTTCCAGACTTTTCTAAAAAAATAACAAGCACCACTATCGCAAGTTATAATTGAAATAATAATCCAGACTAGGCAAGGTATTAAATGATGCAGTTTATCCTCCGCCAACGTCACCAAAGAGATTTGCTAAAGATGTAAGAGCAAATGAAAGTGACAGAAAACGGGGCTTATAAATATTTTATAACGTCTACGATACCTTAAATTCTTGAGTAGGTATCTATTGTGATATAATGACGGTGAAATATTATGTGAGTTTTAATGGATCATTTTAGTATAGATAACTTGAAATAATCTGCAACATGTGGTCAATATACAAGGAGCAGTTTTGCGTCCTAGTCGAAATTCAGGAGCTTGTCACAAAAGATAGTCAGGAGTTGGGAGATTGTCACATAAGAATAGTCAATTTAAATTACGATACCCGGTAAAATAATTAATAAAGCTATTTCAAATTGTTTAAATTTAACATTATTGCAGAAAAAAACGAAATTGATAGAAGAATCACGCGACTTGTCCCTGTGTGCGTTTATTTGTGTGTGTGAAGGCGCGGTTACAGGATCAGTTACAGACGGGCTGCATTTTCATACGCATGGTTTACACTTACCGATTTTCGTAAATGAGAAAAAAAAGCCGTCCCATTTGAGTATCGATTTGGGTCGTAAATCAGTAGCATAGATGCCTTCTTGAATTTGACCAAGATTTGAAGCGACGCAATGTTTGGATTTCTTGGGAAAAAGACACAGAAACTCATGACTCAAACGCACTTATGCCACAAGGATCTTTTGGTGCTCGACTGATGTTTACCTGCACTTTAAAAGCATTAGAAATTCTGATTTTGATCATATTAAGTTTTGAAAACATACATAGAAAGAAGTAGCCCGAAACTAAGCAAAGAGTTTTCAAGTTTGAACTTCTTTTCATTTTAATATTGAAAATGTTTTTAGTCCTGCTAAATTGTTTGAAAATCTCTCAAGAACGTCTTATGAAAATAACCTATTTGAATGTGTTCCAAAACTAAGCACAGTCTAGTGAACAAACTTATCTAAGTTTGGTAATACGAAACTAACTTATTGTTCGATGAGTAAAATTGCCTAACACTTCAATTATGGTTCATAGCTCATAATCGCGTGGCCTACAGGGTGTAAACCACCACATCACAAAGCCGTTAACCAAGCATTCTGTACATCAAACTAAGTAACTTTACGCAAAAATGATTGACAAGTTTTTTTTGTAAGATTTTGACTTTTTGTTTTGGGTTATAAATCATGTTTTGTGGTAGAACCAAATGTAACGCACTTAAAACCTTGTGCTGATGGATGGATTGAATAGTACGGGGGTCGTGGAGGTATTAAAAGTCAAAATCTTACAAAAAAAAACTTGTATTTAAAAAAACTTTTTTTGCAAAAAATAAAACCGACTTCAAAAAAAAAAACAAAAAGTTAAAAATAACTTTAGCTTCTGAAGTCGGTGAACTTTGTTTGATTGATTTAATTTTTTTGTCACCGACTTCAGAAGCTAAAGTTATTTTTAACTTTTTGTTTTTTTTTTGAAGTCGGTTTTATTTTTTGCAAAAAAAGTTTTTATTTTTCACTTTTTAGTGTTTCACATGTGCTTGGTACACATGGAAAGTGCATACCGTTACAATTACAACAAGCCCAAACACGACTAGGATACATTGTCTCATTATGGAGTTCCGTGACTCTTGGCTTCATCATCCGATCTGATGGTAGAATGGTTCTCATCAAACGCAAGTGCTTCATTTGTTGCAGAAAATACCAAAATCGCTGTACGTTATGCTATAAAATTTGAAGAGTTCCCTCGATTTCGCCAAGATTCCATCATCAGATCCCGACTTGGTGGCTATGGGACCAACTTGGAAGTATACCCTTTCAAACAAAAAAAGAATTTTTCAAATCGGTTCAGGCGAAAAAAAAAATACATACAGTCGAATAGAGAACCTCCTCCTTTTTGGAAGTCGGTTAAAAAAACTTGTCAAACAGTTGTCCCCCCTTGACTTTGACCCCTAATATCTCCGTGACTAGAAGGTTCCCAGGTATGGTGTAGAACAAAAAAATGATCGCAATGATGGGGAGAACAAGTGCCTTTCGGCTTCGTGAAGAGGTGTTTTACACCCTTTATAATTATACAAAATATGCAGTCTTATGTTTTGAAATGCGTATTCTAACTTTTTAGTAATTCCTAATGAAGTTCATGTGTTGAAGCAATAAGCTGTGAACGAAAAGCTATAAATTGTGAATCAATACATAAATCTTAGGACGCTTTTGAGGAGCTCATGGCTAAATGATAACAGCCACACGGGTCGATCTCTAGGTTAAGCCGCGCTTGCCTAGGTTGGTCTGTGGATGGGTGACTACCCTCATCATCATTCAAAGATCTTTGATAATCGTTACAGGTAGTCAGTGGCCCAAAAAGTCTGACAACCAGTCTTACCAAGGGGTGTCGTAATACCCAGTACTGACTGGGTTGTGTAGGTCCGATAGGCAGTCGCTGCATGTAAAATACTAGTATTCAGCTGCATCCGGTTAGATTGGAAGCCGATCCCCAACATAGTTGGTAAAAGGCTAGGCAGAGATCAAAGAAGCGATGGATGGAATGTGCGAACTATAATAGAAGGGATGAATTTTTCCTATGTTTCTTGGTATTCCAAGAAACATAGGGAAAACTAAAAAAAAAATCCTTAGATCAGAATATTCATCGTACCATAATATTTACTACCAAATCATGTCATGACAACATACCAGTTGGGAATACGCCTTTCATGTTATTCCAAAACGGAATAATCACAGCATACATTATGCAGAACAGAATTAGTTTACTATTTCATGAACTATCTGATTCTCCAGACCCGTCTGATGTCATGAAATTGGAGGAACAATTGAACTATTGTTCAATCACAGGTCCCTAATTTTATGTACATACTAGGCTTCAACAACATCTATCTAACAAACAGCATCTGACTTTCGAACTACAAAAGAGATTCCTATTCCTGTCCATTAAAAGTTGATTCTAAATGACCAAGCTGAATCTTCTTTACTTGCCCTCAAAATATTAAATTGTTGTAAAATTCTTTTACATTATGGCACACAAAATGATAGGATATACACACAAATTGCAAAAATAAAGGAAATAGAAGTAGAATGGTGTACAAACTAGGAAAAGTTTGGAAATATCTTTTGAAAGTTATTTGTTTGGAATAAGTAGTATAATAATATGCCTGATTTCGTACCTAACGAGTTAATAACCTTGCTGAACTAATATTCGTACTACATGAACCAGTACTCAATTCTAAACCAAACCATCATACGAAACAATAAAGAAATACTCTCCAATGAACTCAAAAGCAAACAATTTTCACTGTAGCAGTTCAGAGAGAATCACAAAAGAATACACTTAGCGTCGTCTATGCGTTACGGAAATACGTATTTGCCTCTTAAACTGAGGACAAACGATGCAACTGGGAAATCTGTAGTGCTGAGAACGAAATAGAAACTGACTTTGGTGTCGTGAACGCAAGAGATTTGTAAAGCAAACTTGCCATCAAAGCTTGATAAATGGTGTTTGTACGAGGAACTGAATCTTGGAACCTGGCTGCAAGTTCTCACTAGAACAATTGAAACAACAATACGATTTGGAAGATAGATCTCCGTCTTCCAAACGGTAGGTATTGTTGTTCAAAAGGATGAGCAGTTTCTAGCATGAGTAATTTGGTGATGGTTGACCTGGAATGACGCGATAAATCTTCGAAAACTCCTATTACTTTAACAGTTGTAAAAGTGGCTTAAAATTTTCTTTTATGTTGTCAAATTCTAGAGATATTCAAGTTTTAGAGACATTGGAACATAATTCAAAACATAACTCATCTCTTCTAAAAAGAAACTTAGAAAATCACCAATGTATTTTTCGCCGAATAGACCTCTTGAGACCATGACCCTATAGGATCGTCACAGGATCTTTTCTAAATTGATATTACCCAGCTAGGGTTCATTCCCAAAAAAAAAACTAACATCGTTGAAATGTTTTGCATGTCGTAACGAAACGGTTTTTACTAGTTGTGTTTTCAATTTTCGCCGCCAGCAGCGATACTTTTAACTGTGCACAATATTTTCGACTTTTCGCTTTGTCCTGCCGGCTTAACGACTTTAATTTAATGAAAGTCGCGTCATGTAATATCCAACGCGTTGTCAGGAATCAAGTTACAATGCTAAGTTAAAATAGCAAACGATGCGTTTTTGAATTTTAGAAATCCATTATAGGTAACACAACATCATTCTGATGTCCTTATCCAACTTGTTTGGAGTCAGCGCAGCATGTTTTCTTCATTAATACTTCTCTATTACTCGTCTTCTAAGCACCTTCTTTCTAGCCATATTACCCATCACACAGCCCATCCACAATCCATAAGCCATTCATACTCAAAAGTAATTAAAACACTGAATATTAGAGCCTAGCAAACTTCAAATTACAAGTTTTATGAAATGATAACTCTGTTCATAAACTCAACTTGTTTATTCCAAACTAATATACAATTCACAGTCTTAATAGCCAGTGTGCACTCGACACGTCTTAATGCTACGATAGCCAAGCACGAACTAACTACCGACTGCCGGTCTGTCCCCACTCTTACCCACAACCATAATGATACTCGGGTTCGTGATTGGCTACAAAAGTGACAGCTAGTGTTGCCATATTTCTAAATAAAATTATGTTACAATGCAAAATCACGACACAAGTAAAACCACCAGCACCATGTATTTGACACTAATGCCAAATATACAAAGTTTCGTGTCCATGCTATTAACCGTTGAGAAGTTCTCTAGTGAGGAGGCGATCATGGCAGCAGAATCAAGTCAAGTCTGCCATAAAAATATATTGTCACCAGGACTAAAGGTGTGTGGAAAATTTTCGGCCAATCGGTTTGGAATTCAGTTGCATGAATTGACTAATAAATACATACTAATTAACTTACTAACAAGACAAGATCAATAATAGCTAAAACAAAAACTTTCATTTAGCTAAAACTAAAGCAGTAAAAATACTTCAGAATTCATAAAATGGGCGATAACGTTTTCACAGACAAGTGTCAGCTCAAAAGTTTTCCTCTAACTATCTTAACTTTCATATAACAAGATTGATGCGTCACTCACACACAGAGACGAAAGAATAACTGGATACATTCGTTTTTGATTGATCAATCGAATCCAGACTGTCCACTGCGAGGGATAAGTTTCATCAATCATCTGTCACCAATCTTGTGACCGGTCTTTGAATGACAGGTCGGCAGTTTTTCATGTGTGAAAGATTGCTTGGTAACTGTGTTTTTTGAGATACGAGAAGGGCATTATAGTTTAATCTCTACATAGTTTCTACGGCTCATTTTGTTAGGTTTCTTTCTCTATAGCCCTGACCGTAGCCTGACCCTGTACCAGTGAGCTACAATTCTTTATAATTTTTTTTTAATTGTTTTTTTTAAAGTAATATAAATGAGTTAAAGTATAAAAATAAATAAATCACATGATATAATGCATTACAGCCATATAACGTTGAACTAATTGACTACCAAGAATACGGACACTCGATAGAATTTATTAATTTTTCATTTCTATATTCTCTATTATACGCTAAGAAATGAAATCAAATATCATACTGTTACGGACATAGACAATACCACGAACATCAAACGCCTAAAAGTTGATTGGATTACTGTGGCTTACCAATATCCATAGGTTAAGCTAGCTGTCAGATTTTTAAGCCAGCTGTCAGATTTTTAGCCATCTGTCTGTCTGTCTGAAACGTTACGTCTATCAAAGGTCGTATGACAGGGGCTTAACTTGTTATCCGGGGCCAGTGCAGCTTAACCTAGTGGATCGATAGACAGGCTTTCAACTACAGTGAGCTCGCCTAATCTCACTATGCCTGTTATACGTATGTGTGAAACTTTGTGAAGATGTTTGTTACTCTATTACGTGTAAATGGCTGAATGGATTTGGGTGGAAATTGACACACAAGTATTGATTAACTTTTATTTCGTTAAAATAGCAAGCTTTTGCAAAGTTTAGAATACGAGTAAATCCACAGGCACTAATTATTTGGCACTAATGCCGGTTTTTTATTATTATCCAGGTAACAATCAAATGAATATTTGATTCTGAACTTGAACCTTCGGTAGCAAACCGTGTATTGAAAATCCAATCGCGTTTTTATTTAGATATTTGTTTAGGTAAAAAACTCAAAAACAATTCGCACGACCTGGGAATTAAACGAAGACCTCATTTTCAGATTATAACATTTAGATCAACGAAATAGTCAGTTATGCGTAAATGTAAACTATACTTCATATATTATCACTTGAATGATATATGTGGCTTCTGATTGATACGAGTACAAAGCTCAATTTAACCATTAATCGGTCTGTATATCGGTAACATCAAAGTAATCGTAGTATGCAATGTTTAGTATAGACAATGCGTCTTCCAATTACGAGGAATTTCCGTAAACCGCGTCATTCTTAGAACCGTTTAAGGTCGGTTTTGTTCTATTTCAGACTAAATACCGAGTCTTGTCGAGACCTAGATATTGGTAGCGATTTACTTGGAAAATGATTTGAGATTGAATATACCTACACCCCTTATTTTTAATTAGTACAAAAAAAGGGCTTTATCCCGTACCCTTTAGTGATCATATTTCTGTAGTCAAAAAAACTAAATCCCAAAATTGTCTACCAAAATTTGACATAATTGGCAAACTCATAACTGAATGACGCTACGATCATCGGATGAATGACTGAATGACGGAAAATGGTCACAAAAACGATTAACTAATACAAACTAATAAGAATTTAAGAATGGCCTGTACCATATTTCCATACATTGAGTGACATTTTTGGATATAAACAATCGCTTTTAACTTTTCTGTTTATTAATATTATTTATTGAGACTTCACATATTTAATAACAAGACCATCTTTGACAAGCCCTTTAAGTATTTGTACTAATTAAAAATTAGAGGTGCAGGGCAACATTTTGAAACGGGGCAGTAAGGTTGGGTATCATACCGTTGCAGTAACAGCAAAACTCTCCTACTGCCTTATTTAAAAATTGCAGCGCGTTGGTTTATTAGAGAATATATATTGTGTTTTTCCTAGCCTGTAAAGGTTTCCCTCCAGTCGAAACATTTTTTCGAGAACCCGTGCGTTTTCCTTCCAGTACTTACAGAACCTGTCTAGTTCACCCCGCCATCACGTTCGTGGCCTGCCGCTGGCCTTACTGTGTCAGAGCATAAGTTTCCTGCTATTTTAGCCACCAGTTTGTCCAGCAGACATGTCCTGTCCAGGATTAATTAAAAAAAAAAAACTTGAGAGGTGTCAAGGGACACCCGGATGGAACGAAGTTCTTTCGATTATCTAGTGAAGGAATTGTAATTTTTTTTTTTTTTTTTTAAGTTATAATAATATTTTTTTTATTATTAACAAATATAATGTTCACTCAACAAAAATAATCGTCGCGACACCACACTGTTCAATGCGAAATAGAAATGAAACAAACGCATTGCAACCTTCATTTATTTTTAAAAAGAAAAAAAGTGTCGTGACAACTTTTTCGTAAGATTTCTTTCCGTCTAGCCCCCTTTCACAACGCGCGATAAGGAACTTCGTTCCAATCGATCCAATAAAAAAAAATTGCAGGGTTTATACAAAATATATATTTATATTTTAAAACTATATTGTAGATCTAAAGATTTTTGAATACGGCAACCGAAGAGAAAAGGTTATTAGAAGACGGTTTTCACTAGTCCACAATACAAAAGCAAAATCATTACACAGCTATTGTACTTCTCCCAGTTATTCCTACAACACAGTAAGCAAACCTCAGCAGAGGGGAACTGGAAACAGAATCAACACTGAGTGCAGCCGAATGGAAACTGAGCCAAAACTCAAGTGGCTTTGAGTCGGATGCGTTTAATGTTAGCTGAACATCAAACCGCCTTGGTTTCATTGTTGCCTGGTACTTTGTGAACGATTTTGTATGTCTGTGTAAAAATACGGGTCATTTTACAATGTTTGTCACTCTGGAAAATAATGAAACACTATAACAAAGTTGGCGTGGTTTATTTAGTGTTTGAAACTTTCAAAGTTTTAAACTAAAGTATCAACATTCTGAATCTTAAAGCGTTAACATTAAATCAAGGCTCAAATTAATGTAAAAAAACATACAAACATACATGCACATCCATCCATTTATTAGACACTGGTCCCGGTAAATTCATGACGACCTGTGGTGTCTAAAGCCAGCAAAATATGCCTAAAAATGTTTTTTGTTTTCTAAAACTATGGTTTTTTGGTCAAAATGAACATAAACAAATAAATAGCATAATAGCATAAATCAAAAACCCTTTCGGAAGAAATCCTGTCCGTGGAACTTTGAATACAACTACCATAATGTTATGAACCCACAAGGCACATAAGGATTTTCTTTGTTCGAAACTATAATCTCGCGCATAAAACACTAATCCCTTAACATCTAGGTCATAATATACCTCACTCAGGTTAATACCAACACAGTTTCCTGCTGAAAAGGGACCACAGCACAACAAACCGGTAATACAAGACAGTAAATCAAAGCTAGGTTCCGTTGAGCCTGCATTGACATTGTGCCGGAACAAGTGAATATTAATGTCTCTCTCTAATGAGAGCTCGATTGACATGGAAACATGCTGCGATAAACATCTAGTTGTGGATTAGTTTTGTGTGTGCGGGTTGTGATGGGAATTTATTTTGTCTTTTCTGTTTGCTAGGGAATTTTTTTGGGATATTTTGATTATTATTTGCAAGTAATTAGACAGAGGCGTGCGTAATTGGGAGAATTTCACTGAATTACTTATACATCAGTACAACCTATTATAAAACAAAGTCTCCCGCCGCGTCTGTCTGTCCATATGTATGCTTAGATCTTTGAAACTACGCGACGGATTTTGATGCGGGTTTTTTAATAGATAGAGTAATTCAAGAGGAAGGTTTTGGTATACGAGTATAATTTTACGCGGGCAACGCCGGGGGCATCGGCTAGTATTTTATAATTCAGAGAATTTTACATGAGGTAGTTTGTCCGCTGTTAGAGGCTTGAACGCCCGTTTAGAATGCTTTAGCTTTCAAACAGATACCTAAACGGTTATATTGCGTAATGAAAATAATCAGTTCTACATTAGAAAAATTCTTACTCTGGTAGTCAAAAAAAACCCTACACTGTGTAGGTACTTACTAATCTAACTTGTCATATCAACAAAAGGGCCAAATAGCCAATACACTCACTAGAATTGAAATTGTCACTTGCTAAACCCGAATCACACAGCACAATAATCTAATTCACCGAATCATTACACAACTACACCGGAATGGTGTAAATGTACCAACACAGGTGCTTATACATAGACGGACCACAGTAAACACTAATACCACTTAATAGTGCCCTACAGAAAGTCAACTCCATACGAAGAGCATAAACTTACGCACACATAGACACGCTTCACGTACAGCGAATACAAGCGCACTCATGACCGGCTTTTGTTTGAGTCAAGGGCTCTACATACCACCGATTACCGACATCTTCAAATTATTGCACGTAGAAAATCTTTTTTTTTAACCAGGCAACTGAGCGCGCGCAAGTCTCCAACATGATGCCAACTTATCAGGTTTTTATACGGCATGTTTAAGGGAAGTGTAGTCATAGCACAACAGTAGAGTACAGACCATCAAAATGAACAACTTTCTCCATGGGATCAACATCGTAATCGCAAACGAATAGTTATATCTACTCGACCCAAAGTATGGGTTGGCTGATTCTGATTATTTGAAAACTGATACGGGCCGCTGTATAAGCCTGTTTGGCAGTGTCGGCTGGTTTGCGGCTTTGGTGTGCAGAGTCCACGTCTATGATTTCTGTGATGTGCAGTGTGCATGCACCTGATTATGCTCATTTTATGTAGTCAGCCTTCTGTATCAATCTATGCTGTGACGCTAGTAAACACTAATACAAACCACGGTGTATTTGCACAACGTTGCACTGCGCCGAATGCCGAATATTAATGTGTCCAACTATAGTGTACTTGTATCGATGTTATAATCCTTTAGTAGCTAGATTGTGTGTAGGATTCTTAACAGCAGCCATAGAATCTAGATTCGACTCTTGATGGCAATTGGCTCGCCCCTATTACAAGGGACTTGAACATAACTGGTGAAATGTGGGTGTGTTATTAGCGTACACCTAGCTCTGACTAAACCTTTTGGGATTACACTCAATGTTATTTTATATGACACAAATGGCGCAGCGGTAGTGAGGCTTATGTTCCTAGGCTTCTGGGTTTGAATCAGGTAGGAGTAGATGTTTTTGTGGTAAATGGAAATTTGTTTCTGAGTCATGATCTATACTAATATTATAAAGCAGAAGAGTTTGTTTGTTTGTTTGTTTGGTTGAACGCGCTAATCTCAGGAACTACTGGTTCAAATTGAAAAATTCTTTTTGTGTTGGATAGTCCATTTATCGAGGAAGGCTTTAGGCTATATAACATCACGCTACAACCATTAGGAGCGGAGCAGGAATGAAAAATGTTGCAAAAACGGGGATTTTTTTTTTCCTTTCGTTTTTCTCTCTTATGTGACGCAGACGAAGTGACGTGGGTCAGCTATAGGCTATAATTTATCTTGAAAACTTGAACACCTGATGCAGAACCGCAACAGACCAGCTAAACTATAAGAGATACAAATATGACACCATAGCAAAAATTGTTCCACGTGATGAGCATTTTCTGCTGAGAGAAGAAATAACACATATTATTATAGGAATGACAAAGCAAAAGTTGTTCAATCTGATAAGCACTCTCTGTTGACTTATAAATATTGAAGATCTGGGACACCTATTGTGAAACTCCAATAGCCCAGCTACACCATAACACATATAGGTATGACGTCTTAGCAAAAGCTGTTCGGTCTGATGGGCATTTCCTGTTGACTTATAAAAAATCGAAGATCAGAAACATCTGATGTGAAAATTATTGCAAAGCTATCACTAATTATACTTCATAAAATAACATAAGCTGGGAGTTCCTCCACGCGGCGGTGAAGGCGGTAACAGTTTAGGACTGATTTTCAATATTATATGACGATGGTATATCATTGAAAATTTGAGTCTACTGGCCAAAACTTCCATTTATTATTTTATTTTATCGAATAAATATGCTTTCGGGCTTATGTTATTTGAGTGTTTAATTTCCTTTTTCATTTATCTTCGTGACTCGGTAGCCTACCGGGTAACGCAGGGGAGCAGTTACTAAGATTTTAGTTGATCAGGTATCTTCACAACAAAACTATAACCATGCCTAGAAAGAGATCAAATCTTTCCCAATGTTCCAAAGGATCATCAGATCCCAAGAATCGAGCGTCAGGAGAGACTTGATGCTGTTCGAGAACATCAGGCTGCAACTTGCTCCTTGGAAACCTCTTCGGATCGCGAAGCACGCCTGCGTTCTCAGCGTATTTACGCATCTACATCCAGGTCTATAGAGACCAGTGAAGAATAGATGCGCGACTGACTGCTGATCGTGAACGTCATGCATTGTCTCGCGAGTCGGAGACGTTCACGGATAGAGAATTGCACTTGAGTTCTCAGCGTATTCGCACATCTACTAACTGCAGGTCTTTTGAAACGAGTGATGAACGTGATGCGTGACTAACTGCTGCTCGAGATTATCATACATTGCCCCGAACACGCACACGACAAAATGTTCATAATCAGTTAGAAAGTGAGAGAGAAAGAATTACTGGAGTACGGCATGAAGAGACAGAAGAAGAGCGCAACGAACGTTTGAATTCTGATCGACTTCGACATTCTTTGAACAGAATGTCGCTATAATCTGAAGAATCGGATGTGTCTCAAGATATAGCCGTAGGGCATGGCGACCTTCCTTGGGTTGATAAGGAACGGAGTGCATTTACGTATACTCCTATGATTGAATACGCCACATATTCCGCCATCGGAGGTATGGTTCAAAATTGTACTTTTTGTGAAGCTGATAAATGGCAAAAAGAAACAAACGGTATGTGTTGCTCAGATGGGAAAGATCCGTTATTTTCCTTTCCCCGGGCTCTTAGGATTCGACATCAGACGTTTCAGATCTTCGATTTTGACGAACCCGTTGTCGCTGGCATAAGCAACAGGATCCGCGTACGAAGTCGCGGACAGAAGCTAGTTGTTTATATGTAGAATATTTACAAACAAAAAGTTTTAATATAGGTAGTGCATCAGCTATCTGGTGGTCCACGATACAAGTCTCGTTGTTTAGTGTGACACTAGATGGCGCTGTGTGTAATGCCCAGCGATATTTATTTATTTATTTATGTACCTATGTGTCGTGACTGAAATAAATAGTAAATGGACAAAATTGAATTCATTTGGATGTACATTAAAATTCAAAAGCTAAACGAAAATAACACATTTACAATTCCAATTAATGACTGGTCAGTGTGTTAATTAATTTATCATCAGTTGTCACTACATTATAGCTTTTATTATTACAAAAATGAGACAGGTTTTTGTAGAAAGGGTAAAAATTACTAAAAACTATACTTTTTCTGTTCCTCCTTTCTAAAAGCTTACCAAAATGCTCCTCAAAATATATTTCAAGAATTTATCACTAGCTTCAAGTGTATTTTAAACGTTTGTGCTTCGTGAGGTAGCGAACTGTCATGTTACGAATAAAATACCTGAACAACGTGGGTATGAAGTTCCTCGACTGACGCATGTATAAATATCTCTTTATATAATAATATATTCAGAAGAAGATAAACATACCGTATTTTATCACAGAATTTGAGGTAAAAATAAAATTTATGATCTTTGAGAAGTTTGTCAGCCCACACAAGTTGTCAGAATGCCGCGTTTATCACACAGAAGATGGTCCGGGGGTGGCAGGTGTACTTCAGTTTTAATATTATTAACGTTATATTTAAAAAAAAAAAATATTCATTTTGTGGGACTGCCGCGGGGGCTGTCCGACCGTCCGGCTAAAAATGTCGTCGTTTTGGAGTATTAGGTAAAAATAAAAAGGCAACTGCTGGTTGTCAGATTTAAAGAATTTAAGATGTCACTTACTAAAACTGAGGTTTTAAATTGATAAGGTTAAGGCGTTAAGGCGTTTCTAAGAAATTTGCCTAAGAAATCCACACAGAAAGATTGGTAGGCTACGGGGAGACAATAGCGTGGACGACAAAAAATCTAATTAGTCCGTCACATCATCATCATCATCATTTCAGCCGAACGACGTCCACTGCTGGACATAGGCCTCCCCCAAGTGTCGCCACATTGACCGGTCCCGTGCGACTTGCATCCAACGGATTCCAGCCACCTTCACCTGGTCATCGGTCCACCTAGTGGGACCGACTGGACCGTGTGGTCCATCACATAGATATCCAAAAAATATTGGACACGTGTTTTTTTTCTTTTTTTAATTTAAACAAAACTTGAAGACGATACTGTGCATCGCATCGTGTGACGTCACACGAAGATAAAATGCATCAAAGATCCGTGTGACGTCACACGAAAATAAAATGCATCAAAGATCATGAGTGGGGACTCATGATCTTTGATGCATTTTATCTTCGTCATATTTTTTTATTTGATTTGATAAAACAAAGAACACGTACCTATCCAATATTTTTCGATAATCTAACTGACAGAATAAACAGAATCATATTTTTTTTGTCAGTCGACATCCCTCAATAGCAGACTGATTTTTTAAAAGGTAAATTATTAGAGATCAAAATTATTGCAACGTTTTCTTCAGAAACAAAACACAAGTTACGAACAATTAAATCCAGAACAAAACTACTTGAGCCAAATTCAAATGATAAAAATAATTCTGTATAAAATCTTGCTTTCAAAACTTGGCACCCCCTTTCATAGATTGTCACGTACTTCTGTTTTTAAATCTTTTGACTAACAAACGATGTACATCCTTGACAATGCACTGCAAAGAAGTAACTTTGTAACGAGAAATAAAGTTAAAAATGAGCTCCTACCGTGAAACAATGTACGGGCTTTTAGGGATCTCTATTAAATAGAGGTTCCGCTTTCCACTACATATATCGCCATTTCTATTTTAAAACTACATAAATACGGCATTGTGGCTTTGCATTCAATTTCTTTTGTACAAAACTTATTTATTTTTGTTTTTAGGATTACAAAGTAAAAGTTAGTGCCAATAACATTTAAAAACAGCATTTAACAACATTTTATCTTAACAACATTCTATCTGAATTAAATACTATAATATTATTTTTCTTTGCCAAAACTTTTTCATACTTGTTGGAAAAGTTCACAATTTATAAGTTTTATTGAATTGTCTTTGTATGAATACATGCTAGATTCACTTGTTATGTAGTAGATGTCAGAAATATTGATTTTTTTTATTGCTTTTGTGATTATAGATCAGTTCACTGAAATAAAAAATAAAAAAATATCCTAGAAATTGTCACGGTAATATGATTGAACCAAACAACCATCCTTTCATAAGTATGGTGGTTGTAATAGTCGTCTAATGGTCAGTATTGACGTTGGTAGGCAGATGTCATTATCTGCCTACCGACGTCAATCTGACTTGGGCTTCTCTAAATAAGCCACATATAGGCAGGTAGTAACTCACAGTTATTTGCCGACGCAATAGCCGTGACTCAGCGAGCGCTGAAATTTGTGGTCCGCACTAATAAGAGCCTGGTAAACCGTACGGATTTCTAATCAGCACTCCGGTGCTATTGGTTCTCTATGAATTTTGGAGGTTTATTGTTGGGATCGGTTAATTAGTACAAGCTATCACAAATGAACGACGACGGAACTAAGTAACAGTAATGAAATGCATTTTCAAAGGTCCAAGTATTCTTTCGGAGTCAATTTCAATAACATTAAAAAATAATATCAAGGACCTAGATTATTTAGATGAAGTATAAATTCGAGCGCTCAAAGTTGTTCAATGTGTGCGTAGTGCGCACGCGTGGTGTTGCTGTGTGCGGTATTAGATACCTAAATTTGAAATCAACGAAAATGTTACAGCGTCCTTAAAGCAAGCTCTGATGTTATCCTGGGTTGGTGTTGAGTACCTTGATAATGACACAGCTTCGTATCCCTTTTTTCGGATGGAAAGTCATCAAAGGACTCGTCCCGCTCCGGGCGGAGCGGAAGGGAGTGTCAGACTTTTACTGACTGAAACCCATCATGTTACTTCTTAGCCCTTTGTGTTCCAGGACCGCTATATCTCCTTCGAACAGTCCCGCATCCACGGCAGGCATCGGCCCTTGCGGACACTTTCCATTGCTGACATCTTTTTGAGGCGCGCGTGGAACACGTACCTTCGACACGGCCTGTCGTCATACGGACGGACGGCGAGCTAGCCCATAGATAACCGTCCACAGGCCCGCGCCTACGTAGCTGGTTGGGATGCTGGGATCTTATCGGTTAATCGGTGGAATCAAAGCAAGCTCTAATACTATTATGGGATGGTGTCGATAGTGTCAGAGCTTCTTATGCCTTTTTTTTTGAATGGGAAATCATCAAATAACTTCTCCCACTCTGGGCAGAGCGGGAGGGAGTGTCAGACTTTTACTGACTAAAACCCATCCATGTTCCTTCCTCGCCCTTTATGTTCCAGGGCCGCGGTATCTCTTTCGAACAGGCCCGCAACTACGGCAGGCTTCGGCTCTTGCGGGCCCCTCCCTTTATGCTGACATCTCTTTGAGGCGCGCGTGGAACACGAACGCGCCGTCGACACGGCCTGTCGTCATTAGACGGACGGACGGCTAGCTAGCCCATAGCTAACCGTCCACAGGCCCGCGTCTACGGTGGCCGGTAGCCACCACGTGGCCCCCGACGCCCGGTGCGTCTCCCGCGGCGGCTGGGAAGAGAGGCTCACTCCCTCTCGCGTTCCGCCACCTCCTTCGCTAGCATGACTACTATGCAGAAGGAGGTGACGGCTTCCCATTCCGTCTCGCTCCGGACCATGGATTGAATTAGGGCCGGACGCGAGAGGTTGCCGCCGACGATCGCCGCTACGAGGACACGGCGGTCTCCGCCCACGCAGGGCAGACCTCTACCGTGTGCTCCACCGTGTCCTCCGGTCGATCCTCGCAGTGGAAACACCCGGGCGTTTCCTCCCGCACGATTCGGTGCAGGTACCTCCCGAAACATCCGTGTCCGGTGAGGACCTGCGTCAGGCGGAAGGTGAGGACGCCGTGGCGCCTCTCAAGCCACTCCTCAAAGAGGGGACTTACCGCCACTATCGTGGCGTGCCCTGCACGGGGTTGCGACAGTCGCTCTCTCCATGTCGCCATGAGATCGCGCCGGAGGTCTGTCCGCTGAGCGGCGATTTGCCGCGGCAGCGGAGTTTCCCCCCGGCGTAGTACCTCCGAGCGCCATTCGTGCAGGCGCGCGAGGACTATCGCCTCCAGATCCCATGGCGGCAATCCGGCAAGCTTCTTATGCCTTAAGTAAACTTATGTGCTCTAATAATAACCCGGTTGATATTTAAATCCTATTTTAATATTAGTTCTGCTATGATTCTAGGGGTGTTTAGTCTGAATGGAGCACAATGAATGGACCGCGGTCCGTCCAGACGTAGACAAAAAATGTCTATATCCGAACGGACCGGTGTAAAAAAAAACAAGTGTATAAACAATAGAGCAGCGGTGGCCCAGTGGTGGCGGCCCCGACTTACGAACAGTAAGGTCCATGTTCACCGAAAAGATAACAGTCTGATTATCCAAAAACAGCTGTCACTGTGACATGTTTCCACACAAAAATGTGTCTTAAACAGCTGTTTTTAGATAATCAGACCGTCATCTTTTTGGTGAACATGGACCTAAGTCGTGGGTTCGAACCCAGACAGGCGCATTACTTGGTGTAATTTATTTCATCACCACTGCTCTCAAAACGGTGAAGGAAAACATCGTGAGGAAACCGACATGTCCTAGAACCAAAAATTCGAAGACATGTGACATCTACCAATCCGCACTGGGCCCGCGTGGTAGATTATAGCCCATTCCCTCTCATTGAGAGGAGGCCGTGTCCCAGCAGTGGGATCATTATAGGCATGATGATGATGATGATGATGATGATGATGATGATGTATAAACAATAATAAGTTTAAAGAAACAGTCGCAAACAAGTACTCGTAATAAAAACAAATGGCACAATTGATCAAATATTTTCAATACTTTAGAAAAATTACATAATTATCTCAAATATCCATGGACGATAATGATGTGAGTGTTTATTTCATAACATAGCATCACGCCTACAATTCTCCAAAGGTTAAGCAGAAGTGTACCTATCTAATAGTTATACACAAACCTACATTTTGCAAGTTATGTTAAGTAATAGAAGGTCCCAAGTAATAGAAGTCGAGCCTATTGCCATCAACCGCACACAAACCTACATTCCGTGGTTGCTACTGAGAAATTCCCGACGGAAAACCCTAAAAACACTGTTTGACCTAGAAATTGAACCCAGGACATGCTTAGCAGCCGCGCTTACGTCCACTGGACCAACGAGGTAGTATTTATTTCATCTATTTATTTTATTGAACATTAAATGTATCGATATTATGTCTACACTACAGCATGAGTTTCATTGAATTACCTACAATCCTTCAATTCCCAATAAAAGTTCCGAAGAAGTATTTCGCAGTTCCTTACAGATTTTTAGTTCCAGAGTTTCAGTAGAAAATGAAATACAATTTTCAATTCTGTCAGGTATTTCATAATCCGCTGAAGTTGAGGTTATTCGCGAGATATTTCCCTCTAGCCCCGTCCGTCTTTTCTAAGAGTTGTGAAACTTTATTATGAATTTAGTTCGGTCTACTCTAAGTTCATCTGAGAAGAGGCATGGCATAGATTTCCGCTCTAGAGGTTAAAAGGGATGACGGGACTTTAGTTTTGTCTATACTGTAAGTACCATTTTGAATTGGCAAGTATGCAAAACTTTCTCGATAGTTTTCATATGACTTTGAGAAATTGATAGCAATTGATATTGTAAGCACCTATTCACAAAGTTGAGGCCATTTACAATTTAGATTGACAAACTTCATGAATATTATTGAAATCCTAACGTATTCTCGCTTACACGTGTTTAATTTACCGGTACAAATAAGTACGCTGTGTTGAACTTTGTAATTTAACTCAATTATTTCATTTGGACACGTGTAATCTAATTTACCTTTGTTACTCAGGAATTACAAAAGCTTTATGTAGATATCTGCTGTCAAAAGTTGTGATAAGTCCAATAAAACTTCTCCTAAAAAAGATTACCATAAAACGCCAAAGAGGCTTTATATTTATAGCTATCTATTGTCGATTCACCTTTTTGTCTTTTCCATTTCCAGGATAGACCTTTAAAAGGCAAGATGGATGGGACAGGAGCACTCCAGTATAATAAAAACGGAATTCCTTCATTAACGCCAAGAGGGATCCTTAGACCGTGGACGGGATACCGGCTTTCTTAAGGATTCTTCTAACTTAAATCACTTTCTAAGAAGTGCCCTAAAGTTTAATTGTTAGCCAGAGTTGCTTCACTTTCCGGATTCTTGACCACGTATAATTTGAACGGTGGGTAATTGAATGTTATGGTCGTAGACCTTTATTTGCTGAAGAATGGAATGATCAAAGAAGGTGAATACATGAATGGAAGAGAACTTTTTTTTTCTTTTTAGACTTATCGCATTTTACGTTCTTTAAAAATAAAAAAGGTAAAGCATTTTTTCTAACCGCATTGAATTTATTTACAAATTGGACGACATAAAATTCTGAAAATAACCGACAAATTCTTACAAAAGGCTGTTCTCAGAAATGCTTAATACTTTAGAGTGTGCTGCAGAACATGAAACTGAACAACTGTCTGCAAGGGATCACCATTGCATCTAAGGCGATTCTGACACGACACCGCTCGTCCACGCAGTCTGACTGCGATCTTGTGGCGCGCCGCGCGTTGAGGTCCCGAGCGCCGGTCATCGGCGCGGTCAGACGGCGTGCGTGTGTTAGGGATCAACGGATTTCATACATGTCTTGAGATCCGCTCACCACCCGACCGCCGAGTCCTCTGATACTGATACTGTTATCTTGCGTCGTCCCACAACTGGACAAAAGCCTGTCTCCGTGACTTCCAATTGTTTCTACCTACGGCTAACGTGAACCACAGGTCGTAATTTTTGTCCAGCTCGTCCCTCCATCTTTTACATAGTCTGCCTTCTGAGAATCGTCTGACTGCGAAAAATTACCATATTACTATTCTCATTCATATGCCCAAAAGTATTTTTATATTGAGAGCAACACGTTGAATATTAGGAGAGACACAAATCTGAAATACTTCCTTCCATCACTGTCATACATCTTCTAACAAGCACAAAAATGTTCCACTAAAATAATTTCTGTTTATTTCACAGCAAATCCTTTGAAGTCTTATAGAACGGTCGGAAGATTCCGACTTTATCCTTCGCAACCGAAAGTGGATTTAGTTTGATTTACTAACGTACTCGTATGTCGGTTTGGTTTCTACTTTCTTTTAATCTAGATATATCGGGTTTGAGGAAATGTAGCGGTGTACCTTTTTTGAGAAATTTATTTTCAGTGTGGAATGGAAAAATAATTCCATAATATGGAAGTTTTCTATTGAATACTTCTTTTACTTCACCTAAAGACTGATAACCATTGGGGAAGACGTGTTCTTGAGTGGAGATCTCGATGCGGTAAGCGTAAGGTGGGATGCCCTCAGGCTCGGTGGAGCGATGATCTTCGCAGGTTGGCTGGTAGCAACTGGATGAGAGTTACCGAGAATCGAGTTGAGTGTCATGTGATTTAAGAGGCTTTTGCCCAGCATTGGACTATTGTAAGCTGATGATGATGGTGACCTACAGATTTTATTTTCCCTAGATCTATTTGAAATTTGACGTAGCTGAACTTAAAGCCAAAAATTAAGAGCAATATTATTTTATGTATTACGGCGGAAAATTAAACACAATTTTCATTCAAATTACCTTTCTTGATTGATACTTTAAAGTAAAATTCAACGCAGCTATTGAGTATTATTGATACGGATCACCAATGACAGGAAGTATTTTATTCGAAACAAAATATTTTTTTGTCAAAACGAAGCATGTACCCGCTATATTTTTTCTGTTGTCCATTTCCCCTGGAACCGTCGAGGTTCATTAATCAAAAGTCGATTTATAAGTCGAAAAAGTTGTTAAAATCAGAGCTCGCTCAACGTTTATTCCTTTTGTCTAACAAGGGCTGACAATAAATCGGAGTTGACAACCTTTTCAGTATTTTAAATAACTTTTAGGATTCGTATCTACTTCATAGATTTATTTTAAAAAGTATGTAATATTAACTATCTGGTGTCCACGACAGCCTTGCTTAGTGTGGCACTAGATGGCGCTATGTGTTAATGTCCAGCGATATATTTATTTAATTTATTTTACTGTGAAACTCTTCACTACGGTGTATTTATGATGTAAATTGATAAAAAGAACTGATCTTCTTTCTTGTGCAGTTAGTTCCTAACCTGGTGTTAGAGTTTTTATGCTGTCCATGGTCTCTGACGTGAAAATCCTAAAACACACAAAGGTTTACGATATTGGAAATCGCGTGACGGAACTCAAATGAACTTGGGCAGGACACCTAGCAAGGCACAGTGATGACAGGTGGACTAGGGCTGTCACCGAATGGCGTCCAAGAACTGGCAAAAGAAGCGTGGGTAGTCAGCGTTGAGATGGGTATACGATATAGTTGCCAACTGGGGAAAACCCTGGAAGAGATTGGCATTGAACCGTGGACTCGTGGAGATTGACCTTAGTAAAGAGAGGCCTATACCCGGCAGTGAGTGAGTTCAGGCTGTGAATGATGATGAGGATGGCCTTTGACTTGGCTTTTCATGCCGTTGACGATGTTTTCCTTCAATGAAGAAAGTCATAAATATACAATACGCACATGATACTGAAAAATCAGAGGTGTGTTGCCTTGGGTTCGAACTTGAGAAATGGCTGCAATGGCAATGTCGGACTGTTAGTCTGACGCGACGGTCATACCATTAGGCCATCACTGCTGCTGCTACTGCTATAGAACTGATGACCTGTTTACTGTTCAGTATTGTATAGCAACAAGTAAAATTAAATTAAAAGTTTAAAAAGCCCCCCACACATTTAGATACCCATATTGAGGGAGTTCTGAATATGTAATCCGCCATTTTTTGGCGGTTTTCATCAAGCATAGCTAACAACAAGGCCAACTAATTTCACCTTTCAAACAAAAAAAAAACAAAATTGGTTCATCCGTTTTGTAGACAGACAAACACACACATACACACACGAACACACAGACACGTCAAACTTATAACACCCCATTGTTTTGGCCTCGGGGTAAAGAATAATAAAAACTATGGGAAATAATACCATCAGTAACAATTGCTAATTGTTACCCAAAAAATACTATAAAGTATCTTTGTAAAAAAAACTAATTTCATACAACAATCACGAGATATATTGAACGGATCAGCCCACTATATTTCGACAAGTATGTATTGTACACAAATGGCGCTGGAACACGCGATATCTCAATACCTTTGCGTTCTTGAATGTGATGATTAATCGACCGACACCGCGTGCTTTCTGTATTCTAATTGGCCGGTCGGTGAGTTTAACAAATTAGTTTTTCACGAAATACAAAAGATCCATTATCCACTCAAATTAGTTCCCAAAGGAAATCATTAATATTAATCAATGTTTCAAAGGCTTCAGTTTGTAAGCGTAAAATATCGGCTCGAAGCAAAACGATAGAGTGGGTAGTATCGATAATAAATTAATATTTTAGGTTAGGAGCTATTTCTTTTTGTTATAAAAGCGATGGTTAAACGCTCTTTGATGTTCTTTCTTTGAACTACGAACACAGCATAAGTGCTCTTAAACTACTATTGACTTGGCAAAGGATTTAAGCCAGTCAAGTGCTCCTCTTTATTTATTCCTTGTTCTTTCTAGGGCGTTTGGCGTCACAGCAGACCTCGTAGAATATGGCGGGACGGGCTGGACTGAACCTACGACCAGTCATTCACATTGGCCTTTTTTAGGGTTCCGTAGCCAAATGGCAAAAAACGGAACCCTTATAGTTTCGCCATGTCTGTCTGTCTGTCTGTCCGCGGATAATCTCAGTGACCGTTAGCACCAGAAAGCTGAAATTTGGTACCAATATGTATATCAATCATGCCGACAAAGTGCAAAAATAAAAATTTAAAAAAACATTTTTATTAGGGTACCTCCCCCAGACGTAAAGTGGGGAGCGATTTTTTTTTTAATTTTGACCCTGACGTGTGATATATTGTTGGATAGGTATTTAAAAATGAATAGGGGTTTTCTAAAATCATTTTTTGATAATATTAATATTTTAGGAAATAATCGCTCCGAAAGTCAAAAACAATGTGTCCCCCCCCCCTCTAACTTTTGAACCATAAGTTTAAAAAATATGAAAAAAATCACAGAAGTAGACCTTTATATGAACTTTCTAGGAAAATTATTTTCAACTTGATGAGTTGAATAGTTTTTGAGTTATATAGCACTTTTTCAAAAAAACGCAAATGATAACTTTGTTTTTCATACAAATACTATGAAAAACAAAGTTATTTTTGCTGACGAAAAATGTTGGTATTTTTAATGGTCTGGGAAGCTACGGAACCCTACAGTGAGCGTGGCCCGACACGCTCTTGGCCGGTTTTTTTTTATTTAGGATGGGAAGTCAGTAAATAACTTCTCCCACTCTGGGCTGAGCGGGAGGGAGTGTTAGACTTTTACTGACTAAAACCCATCCATGTTCCTTCCTCGCCCTTTATGTTCCGGGGCCGCGGTAACTCTTTCGAACAAGCCCGCAACCCCGGCAGGCTTCGGCCCTTGCGGGCCCCTCCCTTTATGCTGACATCTTTGAGGCGCGCGTGGAACCCGAACGCGCCGTCGACACGGCCTGTCGTCATTAGACGGACAGACGGCTGGCTAGCCCATAGCTAACCGCCTACAGGCCCGATTCACATTGGCCTTAGATAGAAAAAAGTGGAGGTCATGGGGAGAGGCTATTGTCCAGCTGTTGGATGACGCAGGCTAATAGTATCAGTATTAATATCTTTATAGGAGTATTTTTTTCAAAAATATACAAGCTCATAGTAGAACGTAATATCTTCAAATCCAGTTGAAGCGTGAAAGACGTTTCCTGATAACCGCGCTCTAATTGAAAAATCGGAAACAAGTGGAGCTATATTGAAAAATGAAACTTTAAGAAGCCTATTTGTATTGTTTTGTGTTTGTGAGCCATTTTTAGTAAACGGTGACTAATGTATAGGAAGTGGTAAGCTCTATAGCAATAAGCAAGTAAGTGCTTGCTTGGGTGCTTACATAAAACAAAGATTTTTAAAACTACATACAATATCGTATAAATAATCTCGTATTCTTCTCAGCAAGCCCTTTTGGATACCTACCGAAATTATGTGAATACGTAAAAATTAACATAATTCGCCATATCTGAGCACCACGTCAATAAACGTGGATTCAGATTGTCATTCAAATTATGCAGAATTTGTATTATGGAAACCATAAAGTGGATCACATTGAACTTATAAGATTTTTACATAGTTTATTAACAAATAACAACATTAAATAATAACAGCCGCTCGGGTCGATCTTAAGTTTTAGCCGTGCTTGCCTAGGTTGTTTTGTAGATGGGTGACGAGCTTTACATACCGAGTTCCCTCCGTGCCTCGGAAAGCACGCTGTTGGTCCCGGCTGTAATTTGTAGATCTTTGATAGTCGTTACAGTCAGTGGCAAAAAGTCTGACAACCAGTCTTACCTAAAGGTATCGTATTACCCAGTACTAACTGGGTTGTGGAGGTCAAATAGCCAGTCGCTCCATGTACGATACTGGTATTCAGCTGCATCTGGTTAGACTGGAAGCCGACCCCAACATAGTTTTGGAAACGCAGGCTGATGATGATTAGTTTCAGGTGGAGATAATACAAGCGTGAAAAGCAGCTTTCGAATAAAATAATTATACGATACTAAAATAAGTCCAGAACTCCTCCCGACGCGAAAGTTATTTCAGTGAAAGATATAAATACTCCAGGAAAATTTTCATATATTATTAATCTGCAAACAAAAATAGATGACATGACTCAGTTGGAGACATTACCACACTCCGCATGGTTTACAGTAATCTCAGAGCCTTTAATATTTTATTAGTTTGATTAGGTACTACAGACAAAGCCTAGGTGATAAGCTCCCATAACTTAGGTATATTAGAAACAGAATTTTTAAACGGTTAGTGGATAACCTAACAGACAGTGTGTTACTGAGGATTTTATTCCGCCACTTCATCTCCACAGCTAAAACTAGGAAATGCCGAAGGGCGGGCGTTTTCAAATCAAATCAAATCATTTTATTACGGAGACAACTAAGAGATCCAAAAATTGATGGTAACAGTTTTGCCTTTAAACGCTATTGTTAGTAACTTAACTAAACACAAGTTATTGAGAGGACCACGGCCCTTTCCCCTTATAACTAGAACAACGAAATTCTAGGGTATGTTTTTCCATAAATCACCGTACTATGGTGGAAGAAGTATCAGCCGCCACAGCCTTTTGGATGCTATTGTGACTGCCCCTCATTCTGCTCAGGAGCGAAGCGGTTTCCTTGCGGATGTGGCATGAAACCCATCGGTATGAGTTACCGCGAACATTCCAGAGGTACTGAAAAAACGAGGCAATCGCAAAAACAACCCTAAAACATTGTTTTGGGGGATTAGTCTCTTATAACTTTGAAGTTCAAAAAGTTCTGATTATCAGTCTAATAAGAATGAATCACATTTTGATTTTAATTAGATATGTTACGGCTAATGACGGATGTGAAGTGTAAAATTTAAAATGCGACTGTTACTGGAGATTTGATGCAATCAACTTGGAAGTAGCTCATCGGCTGCTGCTCCTGCACCGTACGCTCGGGTCGCGCTCTTTTTACAGTTCAAACCTATCCTGACCCAAGAAGTTGCTCAATTACTGCAACGGTCTCGGCTCTGACATTATTGGTTTCACATAGACCGTTCAGTTTCAAAAATATTCAAATGATCGAATACCAATAATTAGTCGTTGCGTTTAGACTAATGTGAAGTACAGCCAGTTAATCTTAAGTTTATTTTCACGACCATCTTTAGCCTTAACAAATGTACCTAGATAGATAGTAAATAGAGAGTGGTATAACCAGTTACATTAGTAGCGTCCTACAAATGGATCTTCCCGCTATAGATCAGTACGTTAGGAATTTATGTGTAATAAATTCCAGAACGCAAGCGCAGGTAAGTATTAATAATGGCAACTGAATTAATTTCACATATGTCCGCCATCTTGCTACGCATGAAGGGTTCTTGGCAAAATTATTTGATTGCAATCTAGAGAAACGGCCACTCTTCTTCTTTTTTTCACCCACTTGGAACACTTCCAGATGTTTTCAATTTGGAAGTTTGTGAAGTAATATTTAAGATCTATGTTTCATACTCTAAGTGAGGATGTTTTTCTTTATGATTGAATTGGTCAAATAAAATTTATTTTCACTGTTTAAGGATGGCCTGACTTGCACACAAGATACATCTTGCATCAGAAATTAAAAACACCAATGTAAGTTCACGCTATCAAGAATAATACAAACTGTCCTCAAGTTAACGTGCTTGTTGAATAAACAGCACAACTTTACCGTATCTTAAACAATAAGTATACAAAGGAGAACATAAATTGGGCAATGCCCTAGAGTGTAGCTCTACGACAACTTGGATTACCATGCGCCCGAAATTCAAATCGTTCTAGAGACACGGAGGTAGGTAGGTAGGTAATAACTAGATGGTGAAAGCTCGCTAACGCGGTCATACGTCATCCACACTGCTATCACGGTTCCGCAGTGCCGTGTTTGCCGACGGAACCCTACTCGGCTGCTCCCAAGTTTATCCCCGGGCTGATAAAGTGCCCGGACTTCTGATCGTTAGATTCTAAAAGTTTTAGTGCTAATGAAAATTAAATGGACGGTCTAGATTTTAGATAGGCTCGATAATGCTATAGAAAATGTATTTAAAAAAAAACTAAAAGCATAAACACAAATTAAATGCAACAGTATTTCAGTGGTAACTGTTTTGAATAAAACGTAAATAGCGCTGTCAAATATAAATCAAAAGCAGGCAAGGTCATGGACGCGACGCAAAATCATTCAAATTATTAATAAATTTCAGGTATTCCAATTACATCACGAAATGAAAATTTAATACCTAATTTCGACGCGTATCAATCATATCATAACGCAACGATAGAATTCACGATTTCATCCGAGTATTAATAATGTAATTTACAATCATGGCTCTCCGGAAATGTGAAGATGGGACCACAAAACAGATAGTCACAGAAGGATTATTACTAACTCAATATATTGAGTAAAAACGTACGCACACTGACACGTTTCGTGTACAGCAAGTGTGTAAGTGCATTTGCTACTGGAATTTGGTTGAGTTATCCGTACGCTTCTATGTGTGCGTGCATTTTGCTCAAGGAGAGGACCTTCTATTCATACCTATCCCTTTTGTAAAGGGTCGCTACGAAGTCCGCGTTAATCCAAATCCAGTTTCGCAACAAAGACAAAGGGATGTATTGGAAATATAATGGAAGAGACGTCACTTTCATTAATGCCGAACAATTTTAGTTGATTGGGGTCCTTACTGGAAGAAATGGGATCGGGGGCATCGCTAATACAATATTAATTTGGGAAAGAAAGACAAATTGTAGTTGAACGGGAGTGGGATGAAGTTATCGAGGATATAGGGGTCCTGAAATAGCAAAAATGATTTCTTTTAGTTCGAAGATTTTCTTTTCCAATGTACCTAACTATTGATTGTTTCTATAGGAGACGGAGTGAATGGAGGAATGACATCTTTGTCATCATTTCGAGATATTAACGTCTTCATAAATTATTGACCGAAAGGTAATATTTTTAAGTTTGTTAATTCAAGGGATGATATTTGAATCTACCGATCCGATCCCGAAAATTATTTCACAAAATACTCATACATTATCCCCAAATGTGAAAGGTGTAGTAGCGTAGAGCTTGTCACCGACCAGAACGCAAGTGAAGTCGCAGGCAAGCGCAAATCTTACATTTATTTAAGACCCGCTTTTGCCTTGAACAACTTGGTAGCAAAGACGTTGCTTCAGAAGCGTAACCAACAATTTATCTCACTTCGCAACAAGCGAATTCAACAAAAGACAAAACTCTCTGTCGCGTCGTCACGAAGAGACAGAGACACTTGATGTTCGATGTACGATCAAATAGCTTTCAAATAGCTGCTGTAGACAGTGCATTCGCCGTGCCGCATCCATTTGGTGGAGCTCCAAGACATTCGTCAAATAACTGGGAGGATCCGGGACACAACGTGTTCCAGACATCTCGTGAACAAGTGCTACACGATTCGTAACACTTGTAATTCAATTTATGTTTGCAGGAACACCGCGTTAAATGTTCCAAGCTGAATCAGTGACGATTAATTTGGGTATACGGGTAGGTAACGAAATTTCGCGAGGGTGGTTTCTGGTACAAATTGGGGTACTTACCCAAAAGTTTTATGCAAATTGCTGGAAACAAATAAAGATTTTTGAACGTAAATCTGAATTCTTTTGTGTTTCCACTTTTCACAGGTTCAATCAGACGTTTTTTTATTTTCTTTTAGCCAGATTTTTAGGAATGCTTCTCAAGTTTATATACCGAAAACAAAAAGCACTGTGCTCGTACCTGACCCTAAAAAGATCCCGCAACAAATCTTTTTTATGAACACGGATGAAGGAACTATATTTTCTGATAAAGAAATACGTCACTACGACGAATTTCCTTCGTACATCCATCTCATTTCGAAACGTGAAAGTAGCATAAAAGCTGAAGAAAATTTGATGGTAAACAGAAATAGAAGAAGTTCGTGGTTCTTTCAATCTTTTATTAAAAGAGGTATCATATCAAGTCATGTAAGTTGTAACGGATGCTGCTGTAGATAGAATGGATCTAATCGAGTAATCACAGTAATTTAGCAGGTAGGTATTTAAATTCAGAAATCATGGTTCCTCAATTGGTGAAAATTCGTTTAGTGGTGGTCATTTTAAATCAAATAAGTACACCAACTTAAGCTCAAAACACATCCCAAAAGTAGCCATCTACAAAAACAATCACAATTGTTTCAGGTCCCATTTGTTCCCTACTTACTGGTTCGGAACACTAAAAATACTGTAGTATTCTGTTCGTAGATTCAGCTTGTTCGCGCAAACATTCCAATTGTCTGCACCCATTGACGCGAGTCGGGCATTCCCTTGCTTGTACCGCATTCCTCGGAACATGGCTCCTGCGGTATCGGAATACATACCTGGGTATGTAGCTTGGGATTTGGGAAGCAGATTGCGTGTACTTTAATCTTCTGGGTGTAGAATTTAATATAAGTTGTGTTTGGGTATATTATTGTGTCAGGAAATTGCAATGACAAAATATTAATTTCAATTGATGGCAAACGTAACAAATAAATGAAATTGTTTCCAAATTATGTGTTGCGATAGAATTAAGAACCTATCTAATTCCATCAAGAATTTTGATTTCTGAGAACTGAGATTTAATAAATATAGAAAAAATAACAATAAAAGCCTTGGCCTCTCTTGTTTTTAATATTTGATTGTTATGGTAAAATAATGAAGTGGTTTAAAACCTACCCAAAATCAGATTTCTGAGAACTGATATTTAAACTTAAAAGCAATAAAAAAAAGCAATAATAGGTTGAGTATTGCTTTATTGCTTTTATTCCTCACTCTTGTTTTATAATATCATAAATTCATAACTTTTGCTGTATTTACCTTTATCTAATTTTAGATCCTACCTTCAATTTAAACCACACCAAACAAATATTTTCATGTTTTGATTAATTTTCGGAATCCGACTCTAAATTAAACCACTTAACATTAATATTCGAGGAACAAAAATCCCGTACATTTAAAATTGAGTTTGTGAAATATTACAGGTAGAAACGATCCAATATCGGTGTAGGTTGAGTCGAATAAATTCAATCTAATCCGAATATGCGAAAGAACTGTCAGGAAACCGCAAAATAAATAAATGTATTTTCTCTCTTTCTTTCTTGAAAGCGAACCCGTATAAATTGGGGGAAATATGAGAGAGGCCCACGATAAAGTCATGGATATTTATTATATATGGGTCTTAGAGACTATTGAAATCAATGAGATCTTTATTGCAAGATCACTAAATTTAGATCTTTTTGGGTTTCGGTGGTTACCAAACAATGATAGATTGGTGTAAAAAATATGGTCTACGATGCAATTTTGTGGAAAAGCAACCTGTTAAAGACCCGTCAATCTTTCCTTTTTTTTAATTATTTATAATTTCTTTTTGACATTTTATTTTCCTATGGGACTTGGTTTGTAGAAATTACAAAAAAAAAATTACTGATTCGTCTTCCAGCATAGATCACTTCCTAAAAGCAGGCCTAGCATATTCGACTGAATTTATTTAGCCGTGAGTGGAAGTTAGGTACAGGTTCACTAAGGCTAAATTTAGTTAGTGTGTTTCTAATCCTTGTTTCAATTATAAATATATATGTCACCGTAAAATTGGAAAACCCGTTAGATTGATCGTTAATCTATCTAGCGAGATTGTAAACTCTCGAAAGATTATCAACTGCTTACAATATAACGCATCAGTTTTCGGTAGATTATAATCTATCGAAATGAAACCGTAATATTGTGAAATGCATGCGACGGAAGTATCTCTCCCCCATAATCGGGACTTGGGGCACCCCGAAGTTAGGTTAGTTAGGTTCCTTTAATACGCTATGAAAGCATGCAGTTCTTCATTTTTCTTGCGTTCAAAGCCAATCCAGTATCGTGTATCAGTGACTCCATCGTAAAAAGATTCTCCATCATAATCATCAGCCTGTTGCCACTGCACAGCCCACTGCTGGGGCACAGGGCTCTTCTCTATGAGACGGAATGGGCTGTAATCCACCACGCAGGCCCAGTGCGGATGGGTAGATGTCATATGTCTTCGAATGTTTTGGTTCTAGGATATTTTTTTCTCACCATGTTTTCCTTCACCATTTTGAGAGCAGTGGTGATGAAATAAATTACACAAAGTAATGCACCTGTCTGGATTCGAACTCACGACTAACTGTTCGTAAGTCGGTAAATAAAGATTTGTAATAAATACACTGGCAGATAGAACTAAACCAAAAAACAGAAACAGTTTCAAATAAACCATCACTTCGCTACAAGAAAATTCGGAATTCACAAACTTCGCCGGCTCAAATTAGATTTCCGTGGAAACCTTAGACGTTTGATACCCGACTCGAGTATAAATAAATGTTGATCGAATAACGCCTGTCTTTCAAATCAAATAACATTTTATTAATAGCCTTGTTTCTACGAAATAAATTGAAGTGTTACTTGATTTAATAAAACGTGAGAAAAAGAAAACTAATATCTAAGAAAATACGGACGAATGCCGCCGGCCATTTTTTCTAAGATCCGAAAAATATTGCCACCTTGAACCTTTGGACGGAAAGATGAAGTAGCAATAAATATGAAATTCAGAAAATCCTAGAGGATTAATTTTCTGATCTCAAATTGGGATGCGGGTGGAATGAAAACATCGCGGTTAGTCTCCTAAGGGAATGTTAGCATTACGTATTAGATCGTGTTTTGTGTGGGTGGAGAACAAATTGAAACATGTCTTACCCAGTTCCATTATTATTAAATTGTGAGAAAATTATAAGTCGTAAATAACCAATTACGAAGAGGTTTGGAAAGAGAAAGGGGAGGCCATTGCCTAGCTGCGGAACACTCAAATAGGCAACCAAAAGAAAAAAACCAAGAATCTGGTTCCTCAGCCCTAATTTTTTTGGTAAGAGTGGCCTATTTTCTTTAAAATTAAAGGTTTTATATAAATATAATATATTGCAGTCAAAGAAATTTAAAAGATTTATAGAGCGGACGGAATATTTTCATAGCAAAATATTTTGATCCCGAATGACACACGTATGCTACCCGAGTAACATGTATTTTAATAAGATTTTCTTCGTCTTATTCTGTGTATCGCTCGTAAATATTTAAATGTCTTTGTAGGTAATCCAGTATTTCAAGTACCAAATATATTTTTCGGTCTAATAGCGTGGTCACCACTACGTTCCGCTCACCGGCAAATAACAGGAAGAGAAGTTATGTGGTCAAGAGCTGGCCGTAATAATTCGTTCGTTTCTTGGAATAATTTATTCCATTGGCCATGAATCACTAATAGTAATGAGGTTAACCTACCTGTGAAGATCTTGTTTGACTTACCATCAATTAAGTATGGTACTCATTCTTAGTATATTTTTTTACCAATCTATATTGAAGTGGACTAGCTAAATGGTACAATAATATCGTATATAATATACGGTCGAACAAGCTATTTGGTTTACAGTTTACCCCACAAATTATATTTTAAAAATATGTAAACCAAATAACTTGTTCGACCGTAGGTACTTGGTGTGTCTATTATATTATTATCCTTTAACTATTATTTTCGAACTTCTACTTCTTTTTAGTGTCTACCACCTGGTACCTGGTACCAAAGCTTTTATGCCACCCCCATGGGCCTCTGACTTTCCTTATATGCTATTGTTTTACTAAAAACAAGAATTCTATAAAAAAGAATACTTGTTGAGGGCTAAGTTTATGTGTTTTGACGATGGTATAATTTTCTGAACTAACCAATTTAACTGTTCGGTCAATTTCGATCTTAGTCATTTAAAAATCTTTAAAAGTAAATTAAACCAACGATAGACCAAACAGTAGATTTGCAAATGAACGAAAAGAAATGCATTCCGGCGAGCCATTCACAGAAAGCAATAAGAGAAACGGAAATAAAGCGTTCACAGTTGAATCAAAAAGGTACTGGAAGCAAACAGCAATTCTGAAGCCAAATAAAAACCGGCTAAATGGCCGCTAAAGTAATATAATTGAAAAATTGAACAAAAGATTATAAAACTAGCTTATGTCCATGCCTTCACTCGCGTTAATTTAGACTTTGACCATAAATTCGTGTTGTATTCTGCTTGTCACTACATATTATACAACTAAGTCGCCCGCCGCGTCTTTTTGTCCCTATGTATGTTTAGATCTTCAAAACTACGGAACAGATTTTGATGCAGTTTTTTTTAATAGATAGAGTGATTGAAGAGGAAGGTTTAAGCAAAATTTCAGAATGATTGGTTCGATCGGCAAGGGACGAAACCTGCCAGGGCTGCGGGACTGTTCGAAAGAGATACCTTGGCCCCGGAACTTAAAGGGCGAGGAAGGAACATGGATGGGTTTTAGTCAGTAAAAGTCTGACACTCCCATCCCGCTCCGCCCAGACTGGGAGAAGTTATTTGATGATTTCCAGTCGAATAAAAAAAAGGCGTGAAAAGGTAACAATCAAACAAACTTACTTTCGCACTTATAATATTAGTATGGTTGCTAAACGGAATAGTAAAAGATTGAAAAAAACATTATTTCTTCGTATGCGTTACTGTGGCGAAACGATTAAATGAAAGTTTACTGAAGCAAATAATACAGAATGAATTTAGGAAAATTCGGATTTGGAAAGAGATTTATCGTTTCAATGCAATTGGATTTGTTATAGATGATATTAAGAATCTTAATGGTTTAGTCTTGTGATTTGTATTTTCTATCAATTTGAAATAATATTAAAAAAAAAAAATTACGACTCGAAAAAACTTTTATCCACTTACCTATTGAATTTATTGACATTGATTCAATAGATTGTTACTTTTTTCTTTAGATTTGCTTGTTTCTTTTCCAAGAATTTGTGAATATGCATAGTTAGTTTATAATGTGAAAATATCAGTCCCCATGAACTGGGTTTATTTCACAGGACCTGACAACCTAGTTACAGCCAGGTAACAGAATAATCTAGGGTTAATTTCATAAGCCTAGCTTTGCCCGGAACAAAGGTAGCATGACCTTGTGATTCTATATTGCTTTTTAAATTAAACCTATTTTGTATCTCCGTGTATAGTGTGAATCTTTTAATAATGAATTAGGCAAAGTAAATTCAAATGAGTAAGATAATAATATGAGCTAGTTACCTACCAAATATGACCTTTTTCTCGAATTATTTTGTCTCTACCACTCATAACAAAAATCGTATCTATATTCTATAGCTAAGAGCGGTAAGGGAATTTCAACCATTTTATTTTTTTCTTCTAGACCAGAATTCATTCCTCAAACTACTTACAAAGAAAGTATTCCATGATTGATTTTATAAAATTCATGAGGAACCTAGTACTTTCTTCAGAGCTGCATCTGAAATTCAATGCATGAACAACCTCAGCTTTCGAAGGAACCGAGGCGTTCCCGAGAGAAATGTACGATGTTATTATGACTAAGCTTAATCACAAAATGAAATGTTTGGTAAAGGAAAATGGATCCACAGGTCGGTGTACAAAAAGTGATAAATGTGCAAATGGTTTGAAATGTATTTCTTTGATAAAAAATGGTAGTTTACGTAGTTTTCCACAGTAGCAGGTTATAGTTATTTATTTCCACGTTGCTGCCGCCTACCACTAACGTGACTTAAAATACAAGGTGTCGCTTTGCATTCTGGTCAAATTCAAGGAGGTTTCTTCTATGCTAATGATTCAAGACCCCAATCTATAAAAATGGGTAGGTGTTTCCTTATTTACGAAAATCGGTAAGTATTAACCACTCGTATTAAAACACGGCCCGTTTGTAACTGGCCCCATAATCCCGTCATCACACACATAAATAAACGCACACAGATGTCGCGCGATGGGTGATTCTTCTATTACTTTCTTGTTATCGAAATCCATTCAAACAATTTCAAATAGCAGCTTTATAAATTATTTGACCGGGTATCGTAATTTAAACACCAACAATTATTTATATACACCTAGTAAAATATACGTAGATAACGCAAGTATCACAGTGCCGTATAAAACTAAGCGTGCCATTTTAACAACTAAGTAAGTAGTTCAATGTCATTATCAACTCCGTAGCATTTTCCCAAATATGTTGGGAGGGTCGGCTTCCAGTCTTACCGGATTCAGCTGAATATCAGTATTTTACATGGATATTCTGCCTGCCTGACCTACACAATCAGTTAGTACCGGTACTGTAATACGACACCGCTTGGTAAGACTGGTTGACAGACATTCAGGTCACTGTCTACCTGTAACGTCTGTCAAAGATCAGCTGAAAGCTGGGTCCAACAGCTTAACGTGCTTTTACTAGGTCAAAATGTCACAAAGTTCAAAATTGATTAACGTTGTCATAGTGTGATTGTACCCTCTAATATCCTGTGGATGACCTATTGGTAATCGATATTGTGTCGTATAAACTGTTACTAGGAAACCTGTAGCCACTTAGTTTCGTACCTAACATGTTACTATTGTATGGCTTCCAACGGATTATCACGCCTACCTTTCAAACGAGGATAGAAGTACTACGTAAGCGTAGGCGTTTTAAGTTTTCACCCTTATACCATCAGTATTAATGTTGAAAATATTATTGTCAACTTATTCTTTAAAGAATAGGCTCGTTTCCACGATCAATAAATTGCAAATAATTATTGATTATTATTTAGTTCATCAGTGAGAGTATTGGAAAATAATGGACACGTTTTATTTGGACATCAATGAAAATTGACAAAGATAAAAAGCATCAAAACTTGTGATTGGCGGCTCGTATACCATGGCGTGACGTATTGAGAATATTAAAAGCGTCGTAGCTTCGTCAATTTTGGTTTACGTTACAAAAGAAAAAAATTGGTCAAATATTTTTTGATCTAACTGGCGGACTAATCATGATTTTTTTCAGTTGACAAGCCCATTATTCCTAGTCGGTACGAATTCTAAAACATAGAAACTAGGTAACGTAGGTTTGAGTTTAATTTAATTTTATGCTTAACGTTGGCTTTATAACAGGTAACCTATTTTGGGTTACCTCAATTATTATTATTACAATAGACCCAGGCGTAACAGAGGTAGACAGGTTAATCACCTAATAGAGGGTAGCAAATAGTTTCTATTTTACTTACTTATTTTTACAAAGTATTTAGACCTCATTTCATACTTTTAGAAACTACAATGATAATCAAGCCATTTTTTTCTGTTTGTTAGTTATCTGTAGTAATTAGTTTTGTTAATAGGATGGGTGTATCACAATTTCAACGTTCAGGTTTAGTGAGAAGCTATAATATCGTCAAATAATTTGCCATTTAAATCATTTTTGTTCAGGCCCCGTACGATGAGATGAAAATCAACGTGGTAAAAGACTTTGTCTAAGTTTTCGGCACTTTTTGAAAATGGAAAGTGTGCCGCCTTGTCCGAAACTTTTCGGAGTTCTGCAACTTGAAGAAACAGCTCAATCACGAGCTGCTTTTATTCAGGGTGTAAACAGACTCACCACGAAGCCGTCAACCAAGCAATCTGTACATGATCAAACTAAGTAACTCTGCGCAAAAAAATATAGCTGAAAAACGACTTCTTTTTTGGGATGAAAAATCATGTTTTGTGATAGAACTCAACAAAAAGTCTGACAACCAGACTTACCAAGTGGTATCGTATTACCCATGCAAAACATTGTGCTTATAGACCGACTCATTTAATAGTAAACGACTTTATGACCTTACAAAACTTGTACTTGAAAAAAAAAATTGTGAAAAATTTGGAAGTTTGACCTTCAGTATCTCCGTAACTGGTAGGTTTCACGGCATGGTCCAGAACAAAACAAAAATGATCGCAATGACGAGGAGAACCAGTGCCTTTTGACTTCGCTAAAAGTTTATCCACACTCTTTAAGTGCTAGAAAGGTCGAGTGATGGTGTTAAAACTACGAGAAATTCACATTTTTATATTCCTTGTCCAAGCTCATCATCTGCCTAGCCTTTTCCCAACTATGTTGGGGTCGGCTTCCAGTCTAAGCGGATGCAGCTGAATACCAGTATTTTACATGGAGCAACTGCCCATCCGACCTCCACAACCCAGTTAACACTGGGAAATACGATACCACTTGGTAAGACTGGTGTCAGACTTTTTGGGCCACTGACTACCTGTAACGACTGTCAAAGATGGACAAATGACAGCCAGGACCAACAGCTTAACGTGCTTTCCGAGGCACGGAGGTAACTCGGTATGTAAGAGTCGTCACGGAGGTAACTCGGTATATAGCTTGGACAAAGAATGAGCTCGTTGCTAAATAATATCAGCAGCTCGGATTGATCCATAGGTGAAGCCATGCTTGCCTAGGTTGGTCTGTGGATGGGTGACCACTCATTACGTACAGAGTTTCTTCCGTGCCTCTGAAAGCAGGTTAAGCCGTATCATATTAGCCCATACTAACTGGGTAAGGAGTATCATATTAGCCAGTACTAACTGGGTTGTGGAGGTCAGATAGGCAGTCGCTCCATCTGAAATACTGATATTCAGCTGCATGCGGTTAGACTGGAAGCTGACCCCAACATAGTTGGGAAAACGCTAGGCAGTTGATGAGATGATGTATGTGATGTGATATGGAACGCAATGCACTCACATTTTACGCCAGTTAGGTTGAAGTCCCGTGTAATAGCGAGTAAGCCTATAATTATCAAACGGGGACTAATCCAGACTCCGCGCTGATACTGAGAGAATCTCAATAACATTTTGTCCGAACCAGGAATCGCTCCCAGGAAAGCCACTTGTCAGTTGTAGGACCAGTTGTATGACGACACGATGCATGTAGCTCGTGCTTTTGCAAGTAAAAAAAAGTAAATACGATTGTGACGAACTGACAAATACATCTAAACGAAATAAATAAATAAATAGGGTTGTACAGAAGGTATACAGACAATCACCACGTACACACACCACTATAACATACTCACACACTCACTTCAACTCTTCAGGCACACTCACACACGCTGTATTCTTAACTATGCATGGATATTAAATTGTAAATCATTGGCTGTAGGATTAGTTAAAATAGTTAAGGTTAAAATTGTAAAGAGCTGTGGATTTTGTAATAAATAAATAAATAAGTGACAAATGTGAAATTACTTTACTCGATCAAATAAACTTCTACACACAGCCTACGTATCTGCCCCATTGTTCTATTCAAGCAACTTCAAACGCAATAAAGTTATTTCATTCGAACTAAAACGTAATCGTACGAGTTTACACACAGTAGGAGAAACGCTTGCGATAAAACATTTCACTCCACAATCAAAACACGCACACCAAAGACACACACACACACCAAAGACACTCACACAGACACACTAAAACACACAAGTTTCGCGATAGACGTACTTAATTTAGTGTGCAACCGAACTGAACACAAATCAACACTAAATATCGCATCGCATGCAAAATTCAAGTAGGTTCAGTCCACATTGCGAATTTTGGTACTACAGTTGGGATTTACTGAGAACACAATTGAGGGGATAATTTTATGCAATTGCTGGCCCACTCCGGTAAAATATTCTGTTCTCTACACTCATAGACAGACATGATTTTCAGACTTCATTATTCTGGCTCTGCGATATCGAAAAAACCACGAAGGTAACTAATTTGGACTAAGTCATGTCAATTTTTATGTGACACAAGCTCTTCATCCACGTGAATCTCGTATGTTCACAACAGCGACACCTACCGGGTTCAACTATAAACGAGGACCATTCAGGTGTCCACAAAAATCTGTTAAACCGGCGACGGTTTAGAAAGAGAAAAATTACCTGCATATCGGAATATAAAGATTTATGTCAGTACACAATAGTTATTATGTAACTTTTCTTTTGCCAAGTATGTTTATTTAATTACAGCAAAATCCTGACGTTGAAACATAAAAAAAAACATTTTTGCATACATAATTTAGCTCAACGATGCAAACACGTAAGGCCCGGTTCACAAGATCGGTGGACGGAACTTGTGCCAACTTTAATTAATTTTTATCCTTAATCTGACTACTAGCATACTGTAAAGTATTTTCAATCAATCAATCAATTATTTATTATGTGAAACATAGGTATGGTTACAGATAGTATATCGTCTAAAATATGTGCACTATGTTTTGCCAATATAATTATGGTGTACAAATTAACATAAACAAACAATTACAATTTTAAACAAATTCTTTCAGTGGTTGCTGCCACAGTCGTTCTCGCAAAACGCGTGCTGCTTAAACATGCAGCTCAAAAGCTAGTGGTAATTTACTGTGTGTGTAGACCGCCTTACCTGCAGCCGTTCATAGAGCCAGTGTGAACGCGAACACTAATGAAACATTAATCAAATGACTAGGAGTTGAAAATGAAATTACACTCATACATAATTATTACAAAGGGACTCTCAAAATGGTGAAGGAAACGAAGTGAGAAAACCACCATGATAGTATTACAGCAATAACAGACCGCTCTTTTTCATAAAAATGAAGCTGGATTGTGAGGTTTCAAATTGAGAAGTACTGATTTCAGTGAAACAGTAATTTGAGCTATATTTTTTTGGAATTTGTAGCTACAGTACTGAATTTTGGTAGGTAGGAGTTCCCCTCTTGACAATTTATTAATTATATGAATTTGTTAACGAACTGTAAAAAAGACGAGAAAATAAATAGTAACAAACATTTCACAGTGCCAAAGAACTTTTAAACTTCAAAAATATTAGTTAAGCACCATTAATTGGGTAAAGTATTGACATTATTATGACTAATTTATAAACGGTACACGTAATTAAATTGTAACAACAATAAAAAAGTTTTGTCGATAAAAGAGCTTTAAAGTGAAACAAAAACAATCACAATTTTAGTTTATGAGACTTCTTCAAGATTCTTATATAAACAAATTAGTAGATGTGTCATTTTGCTACTTATATATTAATAAATATTGCAGATATAAAAAAAGTGTTTTCTAAAAATCAATTCCAAAAACTTCAGCACTAAAAATAATTAGTTTCAAATAGCACTTTAACTAAATTGAATTAAATTTTGGAATAGGGATTTTAGAGTACATTAGCACTGTGCTCAGTGATCACTGACAATAACAACCAGATATTAGTTAATGAGTGTCGAGCGCTAATCATAATGAACTGAACCAGACGAGTTGGTATTGATTGAAGTGGTCGGCGGATTTCAGTGTAACATGATTATTTTAATTTAGGTCAGATGTTGATTGTTTAGGGAAATGCTACACTTTTAGTTTTTAAAAGGACAAGTTTAAAAACTAAAAGTCTCGTTCGCTCGTTCTCGTCTCGTAGTCTAGTTTCAACGTACACTGAGTACGAATAGGGGCATGTACATGTACAAATTCATGCCTTTGTGCAAGGGGGTTGGTAGAAACTACAGAACACCTCTACCATCCTAATACACATGTATGATTTCGTTCTACGTTTATCCCCCACACAGGAATTATCAAAAGTAATTTAAAAATAAAACCGCTTTTTCCTACAAAGGGCAACACCAACATAATGAACGGTAAAAATAATGGAACAGCTGGTTGCGCGTCGGTGGCACTTCCAGCTTGCATTACCTACTAATAAGCACCCTGTAAGAGTTTCTCTGCTGGAGAGAAACTCTTTTGCCATGACTCAGGCCTTTATGTGAAAGAGAAGGAGAGAGAGAGAGAGAGTGGGCTGCAATCCATTACCCAGGCCTAGTACAGATTGGTCTATGTCACATATATCTTCAAATTGCTCTTTGCTATTTCCGCATTGGACTTCACAGTTTTCTCTCATAATGATTTCCTTCACCATTTTGAGAGCAGAGTAAGGGAACATCTTAATCTAATTTTTCTAAAAAAAAGATAATTTACACAATGCGTACCAAAATAACTCTAAAAACATGCTAGTAAGAGTCAACAAAGAAGATTACTTTACATTACCTGCATAGTTTCGCTATGAAAAGGTGTGAATAATTATGAGAAAAGTCGTCCGGCTTAAATAAGTTTAGTTTAGTATTTAAACAATTTTGTTTCATGTCTGACAACACCTGAGGTAAATAATAATAGCCGTTTGCCTAGATCTTCAGGTTAAACCGCCCTTCCCTATTTAAGACCGGAGATAGGTGACCGCCCAGTACATTCTGAGATTCTTTCGTGCCTCGGAAGGTTCAAGTTCATTTGAAGATCTTTGACAGTCGTTACAGGTATTCAGGGGAAAATTTGATTAGCAGTCTTACCAAGATGTATCGTATTACTCAGTACTAACTCGGTTGAGGAGATCTACCACCCTGTGTCCCAGTATGCTCATCATGATCATCATTTCAGCAAAAAGAGGTCCACTGCTAGACATAGGCCTCCCCCAAGTGTCACCAGATTGACCGATCCCGTGTGCTCATGCTTGATCGTAACCCGATGTCAAAGAAAAAACCTAACAATTTTCTACACGTTTTCAACTCTAGTGATCTCAAAAACAATTTCCGAATATAGATAAGAACGGAAACAATCATAGTTATCCACATTCGAGCAATACTTTTCCATCCATGAAATAAAAGCGGGTCATACGAAAACAAATTACAAATCCGACCAAATAAATGGGAACGTAATTTTTATTAGTACAGGTACCTACAGATTGTTCCAAAAACAAACATTAAAGGCGTTATAAATATCAATCAAGTCCTACCCAATAAAGAATGTATACGTCGAATCAATATTTCAGCCTTTCGCGCAATCTCCTAAAATTTCGCCATTCCGTTAGGAGAAAAGGATTTGTGGAAACCGCTGCCACATTATTTATTCCCCGGATATTAGCAGTCACTCGCTCGGTGATTTACATAAACTGAATGTTATCATGGCCATGAAAATACTAGCCTTGTTTTTGTTACAAAGGAAATTGTTGCATGGATTTGTTGTTAGTCTGTGGTTCGTGATGAATGGCGGAAAAGATAGATTGTTTTATGATAAAATGTTTTGGGATTGTTCTGAATAGATATGAATCAGGTAGTAATTTAAATAGTAACAGGCGAATTCTAAATCTAACCTTGCTTTTAACTAATTTTTGTCTGTCACCATGAAAAAGGAAAGAGCGAATACATCATTATAATGTAGATAAGTGTTGACTGCGTAATTTGTCTTTTTTTTATTATTTATAAATCACATTTGACACACTTAAATATAAAGCACACAATTAGACCTCTGGGTCTGTCTTAGCATGTCATGGCCTGAGATTTGATCAACGCGCTATTAACGTTTAAGCTAGGTATAATCGAATCGATGTAATATTCTTTGAGATTACGCTTTATGTTTCTACTATTCAATGAGTCTCTGATGTCAACAGGTATTGGTTTAGTAAGTTGGGTTTTGCGAAAGAAGCGGTACGCCTGCCATAGAAGTTATTTTTGCGTGGCACTTGAAGTGATAGATAAGTGTCTAGTGATCGCAATCGCGACTGCTGGTCCTGGGTGCAAAACCAGAGTCGGGGAAATTCTTACTGGGTTTTTCCGTCAAGAATTTCTCAGTAGCAGCCACGGCGTTGCGATATGTGCCCTTTTGATGGCAATAGGTTCGCCCTCTTTTACATGAGACTTAAACATAACTGGCGAAATGGGTCTACTATTAGTACATCTCTGCCTAACTCTTCTGTGATTACAGGCGTGATGTTTTGTAATGTAATATATTTAGAATGTGTGAATCTTTCCTAGATACGACAAAAAATCTAGGTTCCTCGATCTAAATTCTCATTGTCATTTTCATATTCAACCTCAAAGCCAAAACATCCAATAACATTCTATCCGAAAGCGTCCTAAATCACACAAACATTTTCATAAGGACTACAACGAATACTTTCATGTACCTCTTTACTACATTTACTTTGTCCCAAAGAGCTACCTCGGGAGTAAATACACGAAATATTTGTTCAAATTCATATTCCCGTACCTACACAAGCCGGGAATGTCGCAACTCGCAGTTCTCAACAGGAATCAGTCAGCCGTCACGGTGTCCCCACGTGAGGTAAAGTTGGGACACTACTGACAGCGACGAGGAATGAGCACCGCTAGAAAGTATTAACGTTGACGGATCGCTTGAGAACTGTGAAATTCTAGAAATGGGTTCTTTTTTTGGAGAAAACGTTTGCCTGAAAAAAGAATTGGGATTCATTTCGCAGCTATATGTTAGAAGATTCGATGAATATATAATTCGGTTTCATAGACATGGGTTCAATAAATAGGTGCAATCGTCAGCGCATTAAAGTTACCACAATCTGTATTTCTTATTCGATTTTGAACTTGATGATTAACATTTTATGGTTTAAAATCATTCGGAGTTTGACAGGGACGCCAGCAAGTTCTGCATTTTACAAATATTGATCCGGGACCGAATAAAAAGGCGTGAAAATAAGAAGAACTAGGGTTGAACGTCACCTGGAAGGTTCAATCCCTATACTCGGCATTTTGTGGCTACGCGATAAAGAAGAAAACAGTAGAGACAAAATATTGATGTACTTTGGCGAAATGTGGGTAGGTTGCTCTGCCTAACCCTAAAGAGTTCAAGACGTGAAGGTATGTTGCTGTGCGATGTTTACTTAGTTTTATGAGCAATCCATTAAAGTGTGGATTCATGCGTTTTCATTTTCTCCGTAATATCAAGTGTTAGCCTATAAAACTATGGCCATATCAACTCTCCTAGTATAACTTATGAGCGGCATGCCTCACTACGATAATTCCCGTATACATGAAAAAGGCAAGCAGTCTCCCAGTGATTACATGGTTTAACGCAGCAGGACGTAATATAGAGTAATGGCGTCTCATGATGGAACATAAACTAAAGTATAAAAATATCCCTCGAGTGTAGCCTAGGAAATATTTGCAGAGCAAAAGAGGGTTAATTAAAGGATATAAAGTATACCTAAGTACAAGACTTGGAGTTGTAATTAGTGGAAAAGTTAGGCTTGAAACAACATCAAAGAGATCTGGCGTTTTTTTTTTTTTGTTTGGATATTTTTTATTGGTGTGGAAAGGTGTGTGGATGGAATTGAAATCGCATTTTGGATATTTTTTTTAAAGTGAAGTTAAATACGTTTTTATAATGCGCATAGCTATGCTACGCTACGTGTAGCTACAAAAAACAAGGTTTTATATTATTTTCTCATAAAGATGGCATTGTAGTGGCAATAACATTTTTATCTAGGTATATGTCGGAGGAAGAGGAAGTAAACGAAGAGTTGTTAGTTGGTTTATGCAACCAACTATCAACTTTTCAACGGTCAATTGATAAGATTGAGTGTTAATTTAAAATAACTTGTTAAATCCTAATTTAATTCGATTTGATTTATCACATTTCAATATTGTGTAAAATCTAACCAATTTCTTTAAAAGTCATTGCATTGTGTATCGTGTCGAATCAGAGCAGAGGATAAAATATCCAGAGTAGGGTCGAGGCGCCATCTTTACTGATTTTTGATGGGCTTGACACATGTGGTGACAGAGCAAGGATTGCTTGGAGAACGGTGGTGGATCGAGGATCCAGGTTTTTAAATCCGGGGACAGTAAAGACAGCAATAGGCCCGTAGTTGAAAAGATAATGCTCAATCAAATGCTTAAACATTTTAACACCAATAAAATCTTACAGGAACATCAGTATGGTTTCCCCAAAGGACGTTGTACGACTGACGCCGGTGTCACTTTATTAAAACACATTTTTACTGCGTGGGAAGAGGCACAAGATGCCATGGAAATTTTCTGTGACCTCTCGAAGGCATTTGATTGCGTAAATCACAAACCCTGATTTTGAAGTTTGAGCATTACGGTTTAGATAAACTTGCGCTCAGTTAAGTAAAATCAAACCTGAATGATAGACAGCAGCATGTACAAGTAAAAGGTGTAAATTTGATGGTTTTAAAAGTAAAAATGGGTGTACCACAAGGTTCGATATTGGGTCCCTTCCTCTTTTTAGTATACATTAATGACCTTCCCCATTTATGTAACAACCATCGGCAAATGGTGTTGTTTGCTGATGATACTTCTTTAATATTTAGGATAAACAGACGTGCCACAAATCTTGACGACGTAAATATCGCCCTACTGCAGGTTCGTAATTGGTTTACCGCTAATAATTTATTACTAAATGGGAAAAAAAAACTAAGTGCATAAGATTTGCTTTACCAAATGTCAAAAGTAGTGATTGTGACATAGTATTGAATCAAGAGAAACTTTAATTTGTCAATAAAACGGTGTTCTTTGGAATTAATGGGGTCCTCATTTAACATCTCTTGCAGGCCGGCTGAGCTCAGCAGCGTATACTGTATGAAAGAAGTAACCAAGATTTTGTAACAACATTTTTGATTGAAAAGAGTGTCCATGGAGTTTCCTGCTCGTTCTTCTCCATATAGATCTACGCTAGGGAATGGGCAACTACAGTACTTTCTCAAGTTATTATGCCTTGTGTCTGTGACTGTATAATAATAAATAATAATTATACAGTCACAGACACAAGGCATAATAACTTGAGAAACTGTGACTGTAGCTTCGCTTTTTTTTTCGTTTTATCGACATTCAAAAGTGCCGTAATGGTCTAGTTGAAATAAATGATTTGAGTTTGAGTTTGAGTTTGAGGTGGATCGCTGGTGATGAAGCTAGATTGGGGTCGCGAACCTGCTGCTCGAATATAATTGTTAAGCAAACTAATAATTGTGAGATATTGCAATTAAATTGTGTGAAACAGTGAATACTTTGTTTTGTGCTCGCATTTCACCCAAATGATGCCTACTAGACTCGTGAACACGGATGATGTCGAGGAGGATGCTGTTGCTTCTCCGACATATATATTTTTTTAAATTGCCATTTAAGTTTTTTAAACGTTCAAAACTCTGAAACGAACGACTGAATGTCCGCATATTCCCCACAAACAAAGGAAAACCGGGATTAAAAATTGACACAGTTTTAACAGGAATATCCGTCAAACAAGGTATCGTCAGTTTCATTCAAGACAAGGTAGTAACAGTAAATCAGTCTAGTATAGATAAAATATCATTCATATTCCATAAACATTATAATAACATACACCATTCTTCAAGTAAGTGGAAATAAATGATATATTATAGTCTTGCGAACATTATCCTTCCTTGTACACGAAAAATGAAAATGCTTTTACTGAGTGAAGACATGATAAATTTTATGGTACACTAGCGGCCCGCTAGCGGCTTTGCACACATAAAATTAATACACGAAAACCTTCTGACATAACCGGTCTTAATGGTTCTGGAAACCGCAACAAAATCCGGTTTATATTCTTCAAAGTTTCTGAGGCCGTTGGTCCTGGCTGTCATTTATAACAGTAAATCTCTGACAGTACGTCACAAAAAGTCAGAAGACTGGGGCCCAATTCTGTAAAATAACCAACTTGTCAATAGTGTGTCGGTAGTGTGTCAGTAGTGTCTCAATAGGCTAATCATTGACATTTGGTATTCTACATTTTTTTTATGGTCACGACTTACGACTGTAGTGCCATTGAAACGCCATAGAAAGACTATTGTAATAATTGGTATTCTGCTCCACTATAATCTGTCGATGTTATCATGATGGCCAAAGTTACGGTAGGTAGTCTGTAAATATTGTAAGTGTATTTGACAGTTGTGTCTATCGAACTGCCACACTATCGACACACTACTGAGACACCGCTAAAACGCCATTGAAGTATTTGCAGAATACCAAATTTGCAACAATGGCAACATAATGTCTATAGTGTGTCGATAGAGTATCAATGGCGTGTTGCTTAACGTTAAGTTACAGAATTGGCACCCTGAATGTCTGACAATGTCATTGTCAATGTCTTGCTAAGGGGTAGTATTACCGCAATATAACCAAGTATCTGCTTGCTCTGCAACAGATACTAATATTCAGCTGCATCTTGTTTTGACTGGAACCGACTCCAACATAGTTGGTAAAAGAGTAGGGAGGTGACGACAGTCGTTACAGGAAGTCTAAAGATAGAAAGTCTTCCAAGGGATATCGGATCGGTAGTCGCTTGCTTTACACTAGATACTAGTATTCAGCTGCATCCAGCTAGACTGGAAGCCAACTCTACAATAGTTTGTAGCTAGGCCTATGATGAGTCATTAAAGTTACTCTGAACATACAATTCCGGATTTTATCCTTTTAAACCTATGGTGGTCTTGGTTTAGGCTGCATTTCCTTTGAGGAAATACTGCAGGTTTGCCTTGTATAAACAGTAGCCGGAATATATTATGGCTGGAGGCAAACCAATATAACGAGTCTTGTGAAAGCAAACATCAACTCCGATGACATGATACAAATGTACGATATTGGTACAAAATACGAAATGATGGGGCATACAAGAAGGACAAGATGTTTTCGACAAAAAAAAATAATTGTCAGACACCACCTTACTGCGTTAAAAAAAACAAATTACTGACGTTACTCAAAAAGCCGCGATGCTAAAGTGGGACTGGGCTGGCCATGTCTGCTGCATGCCCGACCAAGCTGTGGGCCAAAATAACCAAGATGTGGAGCCCAGAGTTAGATGGAAGGCGACGCGGTAGACCTCGCAGGAGATGGTGGGGCGAGCTGGACAAAATTGTAAAAATATGAATAGTAAATATTGGCCCTGAATCGAAGAATTTGGAAGTCATGGGAAGAGGCACACAGTAACAATAACTATATGTGTGATAACAAGTTTACATTAAATTAAAAATTTAAAAACCCCCGACACATTGGGTCATAATTTCAAGGTTTTTTTTTTCATTTGTCACCCTTATTGAGGGAGGTTAGAAGGAGTTGTAAAAAAGCGGTCAAGTGCGAGTCGGACTCGCCCATGAAGGGTTCTGTAGCAGATTTAATGAAAGGTAAATTGCTGTTTACGATTTATGACGTATTAAAAAAAAACCACTAACTAGATCTCGTTCAAACCAATTTTCGGTGGAAGTTTACATGGTAATGTACATCATATATTTTTTTTAGTTCTAACATTCTCGTATTTTAGAAGTTACAGGGGGGGGGACACATTTTCCACTTTGGAAGCGTCTCTCGCGTAAACTATTCAGTTCAGAAAAAAATGATGTTAGAAACCTCAAAATCATTTTTGAAGACCTATCCAAAGATACCCCACACGTATGGGTTTGATGAATTTTCTTTTTTTGAGTTTCAGTTCTAAGTATGGGGGAACCCCCAAAATTTATTGTTTTTTTCTATTTTTGTATAAAAATCTTAATGCGGTTCACAGAATACATGTACTTACCAAGTTTCAACAGCATAGTTCTTATAGTTTCGGAAAAAAGTGGCTGTGACATACGGACGGACAGACAGACATGACGAATCTATAAGGGTTCCGTTTTTGCCATTTGGCTACGGAACCCTAAAAAAAGAGAGCTACGATGCCACAGACGGACACGTGAAACATAAATAACACCCCGTCGTTTTTTGCGTCAGGGGTTAAAATTGAAACAAAGCATCCAACTTGCCAAATACATTGCGGTTTATATTTTATACTAACGGGGACATCACGCGGTTTCACCTGCATAGTTCCTGTTCCCTTACGGGAATAAAATATATCTATGTTGCTCAGTAAAGACGTGACTTTCTAAACATGAAACAATTTTTAAAATCGGTCAAGTAGTTTTAGAGTTAAACAGTAACACAAAAAAAAACAAATCTTTCTTCCTATAGACAAAACCACTAGTGTAACCATGAGATATTCCTGTATTTAGTACGAACACAACTACACTTTTGTCTAAATATTAATTTTAGATGACAACCGGGCTTAACGCGACTTCGGAGGGTCGGACACGTCGCGTCGGACAGGTCCGAATATTTAAGTACAGCCATCCAAGACCAACCGAGACAAGCAAAGCTTGACCTAACACAAGTGATGCCTTCCGTTATACATTTTACTCAGAAAATATCTCATCATTCATAGAAAATAGTTCATCTACTCATGTAGTTGGGTGGATAAACGGTGTAAAACACCTCTTCACGAAGCCGAAAGGCACTTGTTCTCCCCATCATTGCGATAATTCTACACTTTACCTGGGAGCCTTCTAGTTACGGAGATATGGGGGATCAAAGTTTCAACTTTTTGGCAAGTTTTTTAGGGTTCCGTAGCCAAATGGCAAAAAACGGAACCCTTATAGTTTCGCCATGTCTGTCTGTCTGTCTGTCTGTCTGTCCGCGGATAATCTCAGTGACCGTTAGCACCAGAAAGCTGAAATTTGGTACCAATATGTATATCAATCATGCCGACAAAGTGCAAAAATAAAAATTAAAAAAAACATTTTTATTAGGGTACCTCCCCCAGACGTAAAGTGGGGAGCGATTTTTTTTTTAATTTTGACCCTGACGTGTGATATATTGTTGGATAGGTATTTAAAAATGAATAGGGGTTTTCTAAAATCATTTTTTGATAATATTAATATTTTAGGAAATAATCGCTCCGAAAGTCAAAAACAATGTGTCCCCCCCCCCTCTAACTTTTGAACCATAAGTTTAAAAAATATGAAAAAAATCACAGAAGTAGACCTTTATATGAACTTTCTAGGAAAATTATTTTCAACTTGATGAGTTGAATAGTTTTTGAGTTATATAGCACTTTTTCAAAAAAAACGCAAATGATAACTTTGTTTTTCATACAAATACTATGAAAAACAAAGTTATTTTTGCTGACGAAAAATGTTGGTATTTTTAATGGTCTGGGAAGCTACGGAACCCTACAGTGAGCGTGGCCCGACACGCTCTTGGCCGGTTTTTTTTAAATACAAGTATTTTTTCTAAGATTTTGACTTTTAACACCTCCACGACACCCGCAATATTTAATGCATCCATCAGCACAATATTTTAAGTGAGTTACATCGAGTTCTACCACAAAACATGATTTATAACCTCAAAAAAAAAAGTTGTTTCCCAGCAAAATTTTTTGCGTAAAGTTACTTAATTTGATGTACAGAATGCTTGGTTAACGGCTTTGTGATGAGGTGGTTTACACCCTGTATATATTGTTCATACAACGGAGATATTGACACAAGCCATCATCTGCATAGCCTGCAGGGGTGGGCTTCCAGTCTAACTGGATGCAGTTGATTGATTTTTTAGATTTGATTTTGATTTAAAAAAAACCAGTATTTTAGACGCAGCGACTACCTATATATCTAACCTCCACAACACAGTACTGGGTTATACGATATTCCTTGGTAAGACTTTTTGGGCCACTGACTATCTGTAATGATTGTCACAGACCTACAAATGACAGCCGGGACCAACTACTTAACGTGAGAGGAAACTCGATATGTAATGGATGGTCACCCATCGGTAGACCAACCTAGGCAAGCACGGCTTAACCTAAAGATCCACCCGAGCGGCTATTATTATTAAGGCCCGGGCACCTCCTTTATGTAGACACAGGTATGTATGTATTATAACCGACAATATTTCGCGATGTCTATCCCACGGGACTCATAAACAGTGACGGTAAAAATGAACTCAATTTTCACTTGATATTTCTCGCAACGTAAGTCAAGAGGTAGCAATTACTTTCCTTGTGTGCATTGTTTATTTTTCACATCGATCTTGGGTGAGCGGAGTTTTGTTTATGACGCAGCGTGGTTATTTCAGTAGCGAGGAATGAAAATACAAAAGTATTAATGACATAAACGCTCCTGATGTGTCTGTTTCTTTTCTGAATTTGGATGAATTCGAAACAAGTACCATTAAATTAAAAATTTAAAAAAAACCCCGTTAAATGTCATAATTTGAAGGTATTCCCGGTTTTTGGTGTTGACCATCTTGGATTTGAAATTTAATATAGCGAATAGTATTCTACTAGTCAAGCCCTTTCATTTGATACCCATATTAAGGGAGTTGTTGAATAAAATATAATATGTAATCAGTCAATTTGTGGCAGCGGCCATCTTGGACTGATTTTTTCAAACATAGCTAAGAACACTCCCGACTAATTCAACTTTCAAACAAAAGAAACACAATTTAAATCGGTTCATCTGTTCGGGAGCTTCGATGCCACAGACACACACACACACAGACACGTCAAACTTCCCCGTCGTTTTTGCGTCGGGGGTTAAAAAAGAAAGTATGATCCTTACGCAGGCCATGATCATGATTATCATTATTGTACTTAAATGAAAGATAAAAAGGGTGTTAAAACACCCTTAACACAGTCGTACTATTTAATGCATCCATTAGCACAATATTTTGAATGCGTTACATTAAGTCCTACAGTAATATTTCACCCAAAAAAAAGTCGTTTACTAGCAATATTTTTTGGCTTAGTTATGGGTCTGTTTATTATACTTAAAAGAAAAAAAACTGTATTACAGTACCACATTTTGCAAAATTGGGGTAAAAATTACAGTACCGCAAAAGTATCGACAGGTCGTATCATTCTTCGGAACCTTCCGACCCGTAAGACAATAGCCATTCCACCTTCTTTACTACAATTTACCTAGAAAAGTATCGACATAAGAAAGGGTTCGTCGATTTAACCCTACATTTACCTTCTAAGATGCTGCCACGTTTATTTGGTCGACAGTGTATATTGTCGCCTCATAACGTAGGGGTGTAGGTTGCTAAAACAAAAGAGGCTGATGATTTTGGCCAGACAGTGTAATATTTTTGCTATTAGGAGAAAAACGTACTGAGAAGCAATTTTTCATTGTCATGTGAGTCGAAAGGTTTACTGAGGCTACATTGTATTTGGAATTTGACGAGTATGTATTGGTCTTTAGGGATGGGAAACAAACAAAATATCATGTACGGAAACATGAATTCTAGGGCCAGAAACAGGGATATTTATTTATTTATTTAAACTTCATGTACAAGAGTGGTACATAGGCGGACTTAATGCCACAAGGCATTCTCTACCAGTCAACCATTGGGTTAAAAACGAATTTAAACCGTATTTTGGATATGAATTTAAACCGTATTTATAACGAATCTTATACTCGTTAGCTAAGCATCATAACAAAGTTAATAACCCGACACTAAGTCGAATAATTAAATTATGTAAATACCTCGTACCTCGCCTTTTTCGTATAGATTTAATTTTGAACCTTACGTACATAAACTCACGATTTTTTCTCATGATATTCATGGTAGCCAGGAACCACAGAACGCTACCTTCTACGGTCCTTACAAACTCCATTTGCCTCGTCCACGTTCATGGATCTGGTCATAGACGCACGCGGGTTGCGACTACTACGCACCTGACCTTTCTGAAGAACCTCACTAATAAGCTATGTCCTTCTAGGGATCCTCCCGGCGTTGCCACTTACATATACCTTGTACAGTCAGCAAAACAGTTAGGTATGCAGGCCAGCAATCTTCTTACGACTATTATAAATGTAAAAGTCTGTCAAGATCGATTTTTGTTCGCACAAACTACTGAAAGGATTTGAATAAAATTGCAAACAGATTGATTATAACCCTTTTCCATTTGTAATAGTAGTAATAAAATTTCTAGCCTGTAAACCTAACTGTTTTGCTGACTGTACATACCTAATTTAAGTCGCCTCTCATTCAGCCTCTCCACATGACCAGACTGTTAAGGGCACACTCTTTTTAATTTTCAGCATCATCATCATACTTCTCTTTTTTTCGTAATCTTTTCTTGTCATATCGTTCTTGACACAGTCCATCGTTTCTTTGGTCTTCCTCTACTCATATACCCATCCACATTCATACTCAAAACTTTCCTCACTATATTTTCCTCATTCCTCCGCATCACATGTCCATACCACGACAACCGATTACCACACAGTTTTTCAGCCACCAGGCGGCGCCACTTTCAGACTTCCTCTTATATACTCATTTCTTTCTTTCTTTAAATTATATTCCGTGTTTATCAATAAAGAAAAAAAAACATTCCAAACAAAGAATTTTAATCAAGTCTCAATAACCAAACGCACAAAGTCAAAACAGATATAAAAGGGTATAATATTAGTTGGACTACGTTCAACTGGGCCAGGATCCGAACAGATTTAATATCCGTAAGTACGTAACATCTGTTCACGTAAATTGCAAAGAGGTTTCTTTTGCTTTGTAGTTTTAAACAAGATACTGGCTTGTTTGCTGGTGTGGGTTTGTTTACAGAGAATTGCATTCGATTTTCAAAATCAAGATAAAGTGGTAAATCTAATGGGGATCTAGGTCTTGTACTCGTATAATAGTGAGTACATTCTGGTTTACGAGTAGCCATGTGCATTTCGTGGCTAAAATATACATATTTCAACATTGTACGGACGAACGGCCCGCGGTCCATTCGTATTGGGCCGTTCAGACTAAATACCCATAATAATACCCATACCCATAATACCCTTCCCCTTAATACCCATACCCATAATACCCATACCCACTCGGGCGATCTTCAGGTTAAGTCGCGCTTGCCTAGGTTGGTCCGTAGATGGACCATCCATTACATACCAAGCTTGCCCCATGCCTCGAAAAACACGTTAAGGCTTTGGTCCCGGCTTTCATTTGTAGATCTTTAAAAGTCGTGACAGGTTGTCAGTGGCCCGAAAATCTATCAACCAGTCTTACCAAGGGTATTGCATTACACAGTACTAACTGGGTTGTAGAGGTGCAGCTACCTCTACAACCCAGTTAGTACTGTTAAAAAAGTTATCTGGTTAGAATGGATGCCGCCGATTGGTCATTGGTTGGCGCTGAGATGAAACAGTGACAAGAGAAGATATATTAATGCTAACTCAAACAAATAATTATCTCAAAAGAAAGTCATTAGTGCCATCTATATCATAAGTGATTTTCTAAGATATATATCAGACTAGATATAATTGATGTCTGATCACACGATGATATATTGTGATTGACATGAAGATACCTTCTATATACCTACTTATTATTTGTATGGAGTTGTGGTCTTTAAAACATCTGATTATGTCATTACTATTGTTACGTCGTACGAGAACATTCTAGATTACGAGTCTCGAATGATCTACTATGGAACTGTTTAGACGACTCGAAACTAGAATGTTCTACTATAGAAACGTCTAAAAGATTCGAGAAGGTTGTGGAAGTTTCTCGAAGGACAATGACCCACTATGGAATTGTCTGGAACGTTCGAGTAAGTTCTGGAACTTACTGGAAGGATGGTGTTTACTATGGGACTGTGAAAATGTTCGAGAAAATCGTGGATATTTCTTGAATGATCGGTTGCCGTATTAATAGCCGACGTGTTTGCGGGAGCAGTCAGTTTTAAAGTAATTTTTAGCCACCACAGAATAGTTCGGTTAAGTAGTTAAGCGACCTTAGCGAGTTGCAACTACGAGTGGTCATATCTATAAAAAAAAAACGGCAGCAGTCAGTCTGATTTTGGCTACACAACGAAGCAAATCGAAGTGAACTAGAAGTGCCATATCCAAGCGAATAGTGATCAGTAGTCTATTTATGATTGAGTTTTAATTGTTTTACTAAAAATCAAGTTATTTAGTTGGTTAGTCGGTAGTATTTAATTTATCCCATACCCAGCTCGTAACACTATGTTAGCTGTTACCCGCGACTTCACTCGTGTGGCCATTTTTATGGATGTGAGAAAAAAAGTAAAATTTTGTATTCTTTTATATTTTTTTTAAATAGATCCGTGCTGCCCTTAAGTGGCGTAATTGAGTTATAAATATCCATCAATCTTTACAAGTTTATGATAAATACTAGCTACTCATTTTCAAATATAAAATTATCCGGTGAATCCGTTTTTGTCCTTCGTAGATTTCGATAATAGCTTTATTGCTTAGAAAATTAGCGCTTGGTACGATTTTTTGCTGCGAAAGCTTTATTCAAGATACTTTTGCGAAAAAAGCGAAAGGAAGGGTGTCAAACCTTTATCACGTCCTTCCTCGAGGGTTCTCGAGGGTAGATTGAAGCTAAATATTGTAATAATCTGGCTGTACGGCTAGATTTATGGCTACCGCTTTATATAAATCTGTCTACAGAGAACTTAGACAGAATGCACATCAGAAGGAAAGGGGTAGAATATTATTTTGTGTTTGGCGTTTCGTTATTATTTTCAAGGCGCACTTCTTTTTAAAAACAAGTCTGGCTCAAGTCTGCACACAGCCTTATTCCACTTTTAAAACAGCACAAAGTAAAATGTCAAAGTGGGAATACTATTTTCAACGATAAAAAAAGTAGCTAAGATCGGTGCTTCGTTAGCTTTCAAAGTCTCTAATTAGTTGGCTCTAGCTAACTACTGACTTTAGTTAAGAAAAAACTACACACAGGCTACGTAGCTTGTGTGGACTGGAGGAGGACATCCTGAAACGGAGTGTATACTTTGGGAAAGTAAGTACCTAAGTCTTCGTATATGCTTCTTATGTGTAGTATATTATAAAGAAGACCCCTGACGACGATCTCCTTTAAGGCAACTTTGCATTCATGAGGTAGTACGACTTAAGTTTACGGGAACGTAGAGACTTAATTACCTATTCAAATAGATCATGCCCATCGCACAAACAAGGACCTAATTCAGCTATCAACACAGAAAAACTATCACGAATAATTTCCCCAGCTCCAGCAAACGTTGGGAATATTTTTATCCCTGTCATTAGTTTTGATTAACGACGTCAGATCAGGCGGACGGGTCATCGTCATAATATTAATGAACCCTCCATTGTTGTCCAATGTGAGAAATTTGTGTGTCATATTGACTACGCAAAGTCGGATTAATTTTTTTGACTTAACTTTATTGACACCATTTGGGATCGGGTCGTTTGTTCTTGAAGATAAGAAGTGCACAAAATGGACCCAGTTGAGCTATTACGTTGGAAGAATGGCTAGGACAAGCACATTCAGCGAGGTTGGATGGCTTTAGAAAATATTTGTAGTGCAAAGAAAAACTAGAGTCTGCTGGGAATTGAGTTTATCCAGCACAGCGGCTAAAGAGAGTAAGTACATAAAAACCAGGGAAAAGAGAAATTTAATTAGAATATCACATTAAATTTCATAAGCTGATGTGTAACACAGCTGTTTCAACTCAAAAAGCGGAAAAGGTAGCTAGACGTACGCGGATCAAAACAGTGACAAAATCTACGCGAAAATTTACACGAAAATAAACACTGCAGCGCTATCTCAAAAGTTTTCATCACGATGCCGCTTAAGAATCAAACACGAAGCCTCATAAACTTTTAGGTTCAGCAAGAAAGGAACATATTAAAGCTAAATAAGCGCCAGGCTAAAGAAAAATGGCGCTGCCGGGGCGGATTTTTTATATTATTTCTCTTAGAGCAGCTACGATAGACCATGGAGCGGAGGGAATTTATATTTAAGCTATCACAGTAAATTTTTCTACAGAGAATTTACGGATCAAAGTAACTAATTAAAGCGAGCACTGTGTGTATTTAAGTAGAACGAAATGATGTGTTGTAGCTGTAGATTAAATTAATGAACTGTGAACAGGGTTAAAGTGGAAAGAACAAAGATTAAATTCGTGTTTAGGGATTACTAAAGTCAAGTAATCGCAGGCTCGTGTTGGCGGGTCAGAAAAATTGCGCCCAAGAGGCTGACTACGGACAGTCAACATTAAAACCTTTTGTTAGTTGTAAACTGTGCAGCTGAATAGGAGCGACGTTAAAATTATGTCCAACGGTGCTAAAATAAATAGTGTACATCGTTATATCTAAACAATGGTTAGGGTCAGCGTTGTTAATATGGCGTTCAAATTTTTCGTATAACAGTACACGTTTTCATCGCTCTGACATGTGTATTTGTACAGGGTCATTCAATTCATTTTGCACGATTCATTTCTGACAAAACCGTATAAAATATCACCAACTCAATGCAAATTGAGACTTTCCCATCAAACTCAATTTCTGAACACATCAAAGCCGTTTTCGCATTTGGTAGCAAAACAATTTGACTCTCAAGCACCAGAACATTTTTCTATTTTATTTTATGAAATTTGGAGCTCGCAGCTTCAAATATTTTACACCGGGTGCAAAGGCGCAGGTAAGCTTTATGCAGCCTGGTGTAGTACCGCATATAGCTGTGTGCGCGTTTATGGAGGACACACAGGGGAACGTTGGCGTTAAATGCCGTGATATATCTCCCGGAACTGCAGTAGATAGGGCAGGCAAAATACCAGAGAGGAAGTCTTTTGTCGATTAAACAAATAAACTAAGGTCACACAAAAACAAATGGCAGATTGGTGAAAGGTTTTACATAAAATACAAAAAAAAACAACTTTAACAGAGACGGACGCTCACAATAACAATTCCCTGAATGATTCATGCGAAAATCTGAATGTTACAACAAAATAAATCAATAACTACAAAAGCAATACGAAATGTTTTCACTTCACGATGAAATATAATAGTCTTGTCAAGTAAGAAGTGCTTTATGAAAATAGCGAAGACGGGTTGCCGTATCCCGGTCAGACGAGAATGAAAAATAGTATTCCTTATTCAAGATCACGGAGACGTCGAAATATCATCGTGCGATTGGTTCCTTTCTTGTCTGAACGACCTTCCGCATAATTGGAGAAATGTAATACATCTTCGCTGTCAATACGTGTAAGCCCTCAGATATTGCATGAGGCAGAATAAAACATTGATTCTCATACGGATAGAATGTTTGTCTCACGAGGTCTCCCGGTTCTTATATACCATATTTGGCATACACGCACGCTAGAATAATATGTAACGAAATATTGAAATGTACTCTAATTCATAGAGATTTAGAGGATAATCACAAATGACAAATGATATTCGTAATCCACGGAAATCAACACCGCATGATAAAATAGTCAGGGAAATACTGCGATGAAATGTAAATTGGGTACAAACCTTTTGTTGACGATAATGAGTAGGGAAACGGCTCCGTCCCGGAACGGTATGTCATTGCACCAGCGTTAGAAGATCTCCATACAATTGTCGGTGTTAAAGCAAATGAGTTTGGGTAGGAAAATATTTGTCCCGATGTTGTGGGTCTAACATAAATGGGCGGCAGTTGCAAGCGAAATGTTAGGCCTCCAAGCGCCTGTTACTAGGACAATTACGGCAAATGACACGGCAGCGCCTTTCCGAACACCACGAACGAATATTGGAAAACACATTTAGTTTGGAGCGAGTGTGTACTTTAACAAAAGTTTAAGCGGTACTAAAGTGCAAATGGGACAATTTCGTCTGTGTCATACATCTCTGCAGTTTACGGCGTTTGTTAGTGTTTGTAATTGTATTTAACTGTCGGTGATTCCAGTCGGCGCTCTCTGTGTAACGAAACCACCAATCGACGCTGCTCTTTTATTTGCTGCCTTTTTGTGCGCAGTTTGAATTCGTTTATTGGAACAGCAATTTTAATAAAAGTTACTTTTGTTAGCATTTTGCTGTTATACACGAATCAAATAAAAAAATCCTTATTTTTATTTTTGTTGAAACATAAAAAAAAATCAATCTTACTATTTTAAAACGAAAGTTTGTGAGGACGTATAATGGATGTTTGTTCCTCTTTCAAGCAAAAACAGTTAGCACACAGATACATTCTAACTGCATTAGCATAAATAATACTTTTTATCTCACTAATATGATCCCGTGAGACAGTTATCAAACTTCACGCGGGTGATGCTGCGGGCATAAGCTAGCTCCCTTATAAAGGTTATGTCAACGCTTTCTTCTAAAGCCATCTTTGAATATGTGACGTCAGTATTACGTTTTCGGAAAACAAACAAACGACGCTACCCTAAAAGCAGATTCTGTTTTCATAAAACGTTTTTCACTTATTTACAAAACCGCTTCGGTGCCTTTTACATGAGATACTGTGTACGGTCCTTTTACGGATGCTGTGAATATTTAATGCAAAATTGTCTGCCCAATAGGGTAGGACGATGTTCGTCCTACGATCAGTTGGAATACTGGTCACCTTTGCAACCGCCGCCCACACCTCCTCCTTGAGAGAATTGTGAGAATATTTTATTAAGCTGAAGCTTTCTTCCAAAAAGGGGTAAGGAAACAATTGAGTCGACATTTGAACCTTGGAGCTGTTTGGTTATGCTAAAAATGCAAGTAGATATTATTGTTTTTTTGTGAAATAAAATGAATGTATAGGCAAACATTATTTTTGTACATTCTTTTTTTTTAGGATTTACTGATACTATTTGTTCATGAGTTTTTAAGTAAGTAAGTACTTTTTTAAGGAAGTCCTTTGATTACGGTTGTTTTAATTATACAACAGAAAGTACTGAGACATCAGGATATCTACAAAATTCTAGTGGATCGGTTTCTTCTGGCAAGCCTGCTCCACGATAGGCCGCATCATCGTTTCATGTCATGGGAGTTGCAGTCAAACGCAAGCCAAAATATGGGTACTTATCGTGTTATATATTTTTTAATATTTTTTTTCTATTGTATTAAATATCAGACTTATGTATGTCACTCCACGACCAAAGTTCGTATTTTGGGAACTATTTTCTAGATACGCTTTAACTTATACGTAATCCCAGACAGGCCACATACAAATACAAAGAAAATAAACTATGACAAGGATGCTCCATATTACAGCAAGTGTTCCTATATTCCACTGTCTGGGACACAACAAGTTTGAACAGCTGTAACATATGGTAATACTTAGGTCAGATAAGTAGCTCAGAGCCACCTCGCAAATAGTTTGACGACTTAGTTACTAAGCCAAATAGACGTCCAGTTGCTGTATATTTGTGACTGTTTTCTCAACAGATGTTTTTGTATTTTATATTAGGTTTATAGCTTTTAGGTTTATTGTCTTGTCTGAGTAGCGAAAAATGAGTTGGACTTGGACAAGAGTTTTGTGTTAAGTGAAGTTATGTTAAATTGTGAATCCTGTAAATTCAAATAAACCAGTTGTCACTTGGAATTGCAGTTTCAGTCATCGCTCCCCGCTATTATATTTCATAAACACAACTAGTGACGAAGAAAACAATCAAATTCGTGTGGTTAACATCGTTTAAGTGTTAGATTTCAAGATGCCTATCGGGAAAATTGAAGAATTTGACCTAACAAGCAAGTGGTTGGCGTACATCAGACGCGTGGAACAATTCATAACCTACCATCGCGCGCGCGTTGAGCGCGATGTTGCCGCGCTCCCCTCAGTAGAAGAGTTGCCGCTGCTCGCAGTTCGGCGATCGGGCGGCCGGCCTGCACGCTTTGCCGCCACTGTGTCCGTCGCCACTTGATGCACCGCCTCAAACGTTCGCGTTCCAACCGCCGCCGACGCGTTCACTGCGTCCGCAGCGTTTGCACCGCGAGTCTGCAAGTGTCGCTCGGCCGCTTCCAATGCCAACGCCAATTCAACGGCTTTTTTGGATGTCATCGATGGTTCCGCAAAAATGCGTGATCTCATTTCATCACTAGCCAAACCCGACACAAGTTGATCACGTAAATTTTCCTCCAGTGTAGTATTGAAATTAAATAAATACCTTTTTTTGGTTAAGGCGCTACCCCAGGCAAAAGCCGTTTTTTGTGCAGTTTTTTGGAGCCAACTCCTCTTTATCCAAAAGAAATACCAAGTAATAAAAATACATTAAATTTCTACATATTCATAGACTGCAAAGTGGTAGTTTTATTATTTATTTTAAGTCTCATAATGTGTAATAAATCCCCTCACAATGAAACCACAAAAATGAGAAAAAAATATTAATAACATGCTTCTCCTCGTAAAGTTAACATTATTTTGATTTGCTTCTTATACTAATGGATAGACAATTTAATAATGAACATAATGCTAGTTTTTTTTTTTTCAAAAGACGGAAATTTGATTTTATAAAGAATAAAAATCACTAATTTCGCACTATTCGACCCGCAGTGACTGACGTAAAAACCACTTTGTAGTGCAAGCTGATTAGAACTTTATTCTAATAGTATTTCAAACGAAGTTTGAATCACCACAAATAGAGTTGCTAATTTTGCCTGGGGTAGCGCCTAGGGCATCGAGAACCGCCCCTATTTTAGGAACCGGTTCTTTCGGTACTAAACTCAAGCCGGAACCGAGTACCCGGTTCTTTCGGTTCTTTCGGGTTTTTTCATAAATTCAATTTGAAAAGGTATGCTATCTTTTATATAGAATTCCCACTATCAAAACGAATAAAGGGAAAGGATCTAAATCAAACACACTTTATTGGTAAGCAAGCATATATATATATTTTTTAATTATACCTACTCAAATTACAACATCGTTTTTAAGTATTTTTGGCAACAATCAGTTCTTTAAAATTCAGTATTTTCACAACCAGTTGACAATCAGTGGTTTATAATTCACTACACTACAAAGATCAAAAAGTAAGAAATAATAAAAAATAAACTTTAAAAAAATTAACAATCTTACATTACAAGCTAGAATTAGGAACTTTCATAAATCCGTTCAAAATAAATCAACAAGCACAAAAAAGTCGCAAATAAAAATGATAAACATTAAAAAAAACATACATATATCCCATACGGACTTAACAAAAACCAAACAATAAAATTGATTATTAAATTGAGCATTACGTATTGGGTTTCTTCTTTCCTAAATAAAAGGAACGTAAAAAAATAAGTGCGTCTAAAGTTTTGTCGGTTAGCGACGAACGGAGTTTATTGCAGACTATCCCGGCGGAAGAAAATATACGTTCCGGCTCCACACTAGTGGGCGGAATCGATAGTAAATGTTGGTAAGCCAGCGATAGGTATCGTCCTCGCTGTCTCTTACCACCATTCTCAAACAGAGCCATTTCTACCCTTACAGTAGTGTTGATGTCATTTGATGTCGATTCAGGAGCAGAAGCAGTAGCTTGACTTATTTCCTTATTAAGTTCTTCTTCATTTGTTAAAGAAGATACTTGTAAATCATCATGTCTCCTGAAATCAGGCGTACACACAAGAGGTACACGTTGTTTTGTGCGTTGAATGAGGTTTACAATTTCCCGCAGCATCTCATCACTTATAGGCCGTAAAAAAACAGTTTTATCTTCATTCTCAATGTTATCAAAATACTTCTCCGGGTTGGTCAAATATTGCAATATTGCTGCTTGGACTAGTCGTCGTTTTGCATATTGTTTACGCAATGCAGCCGCCATTTGATTGCTCAGATGAGTGTTCATTTCAAGCAATTTTTTAATTTCAAATTTGAGAGAAATATCAGCTGTAAGCAATGTTGCATCACGGCGACAAAGTGCCTCCACGACAGTTTTTATTATATCCAATGTATTGTTCAACTCGTGTATGTGTCTCCAGTCGTCGTCAGTAAACTGAATATCAATGTTCAAATCTATTAGTGCTTTTGTGATAGATGTTTTTAATTTAAGAAAACGGCTTAACATAGTGGCCATGCTGCTCCAGCGAGTCTCTCCATCTAAAAGTAGAGAATACTCCTGTCCAAAATCAGCTTTGACATGCTTTTGAAGGACGTCATCATTTTTAGTCGGTGACTTTTTGAAAAGTTTGACCACTTTTCGTACTTTAGATATGAGCTGATGATAGCTAAACGATTGTGGTAACAAAGATGCTAGTGGCGATTCGTTATTGAATTCAGCACCATCGTCTTCATCGTTGTTATTTTCACCATCATCAGTTTCGTTACTAAATTCGCCAGTTCGCATTCTTAAAGCTAATTCAGATAGAGGCAAATCTTCGTCAAAATAATGCCAGCTCACTATCGGCTAGTATGTGTCATTACCGCGAATACAACTTTTATTACCATACTATCCGAGGCTGAGCTGCAAATTGCAAAACAAATGTCAAAAATTTGAATGTCGCGGAGTATCCTGGAGCATTTACCTTAATGTTGCCGAATCCCTTTAAAAAATCGTTAGTTTCTTAAAGATTCATCAATAATATTAAAATAATAACGTTATTTATTAATTCAACAGTGAAATAACAGTATTTATTCTGTTTGGATAATAAATTTGGATAATAACTTGATATTTAGCAAGAGTATTATAGAGATAATATTATTTCTAAATTTATTTTAAGAGAGAACCGAAAGAACCGAAACGACCGGTTCTCCGTTTTACAGAACCGATTCTTTCAGGGACCCTCAGAACCGGGAATTCCCGGTTCTTTCGGAACCGGGAAAAACCGGTTCCGATGCCCTAGTAGCGCCTTAAGCTCTTTTTATTTGACAGCCCCGTTGGTCTAGTGGTCGTAAGCGTGACTACTGAGCCTGAGGTCCTGGGTACGATTCCCGGGTCTTGTAAAGTGTTATTTGGTTTTTCCATCAGAAATTCCCCAGTAGCAGCCACGGATTGGATTTGTGCCCGGTTGATGTTATTAGGACCACCCAGTATTACATGAGACTTAAACATAACTGGCGAAATGTGGGTGTACTAATTAGGTACACCTTTACCTAACTCTTCGGGTAATAAAGGCGTGATCTTAAAATACTTAATATCGTTAAATTAAAATGATTTAACTACTGGAAATAGTTATTTGACCCACAATTACCGGGATTCGAACCCAGGACCCTAAGAAGAAGAAGAAGAAGTCATTTGATGATTTCCCATCCTAAAAAAAAAAAAAAAAAGCGAAGATCCAAACCATCCATTGCAACTTTGTCACTTACATGACACTGATGGTAGGACAATCCATGGTCCCGAGCGAGACGGAATGGGAAGCCGTCACCTCCTTCTGCGAAGCAGTCATGCTAGCGAAGGAGGTGGCGGGACGCGAGAGGGAGAGAGCCTCTCGCCCCAGCCGCCGCGCGAGACGCAACGGGCGTCGGGGGCCACGTGGTGGCTACCGGCCACCGTAGACGCGGGCCTGTGGACGGTGAGCTATGGGCTAGCTAGCCGTCCGTCCGTCTAATGACGACAGGAAGTGTCGACGGCGCGTTTGTGTTCCACGCGCGCCTCAACGAGATGTCAGCATAAAGGGAGGGGCCCGCAAGGGCCGAAGCCTGCCGGGGCGGCGGGACTGTTCGAAAGAGATACCGTGGCCCCGGAACATAAAGGGCGAGGAAGGAACATGGATGGGTTTTAGTCAGTAATAGTCTGACACTCCCTCCCGCTCTGCCCAGAGTGGGAAAAAGTCATTTGATGATTTCCCATCCGAAAAAAAGGACCCTAAGAACGTAAGGCATTCGCCATTCGGGTTGTCAACCGACGTAAAGATAAGATTAAGATTTTGTTAAAGTAGTTTTAACAAAATATTCAATATCGATTATACTGATTGTCGCATACATAATAGTTAGTTAAACTATAGTACCTAAGTACTAATACTTAGGTACTATTAGTTCAAATATCATCAAAACGGACATTCTGGGGTCACTGTTTTATTTAAACAAAAGATCTTCATTTCCCATCCACACATAGGTTACATTCAACCAAGGTCCTTGCATGTAGAACAAAATAATCCGAAAAGTAAATAAGGGATTACATAGAATCGATACCACTTAGTACTGCAGATTATTTCAGATATGTAAGGCTTAAGACATCCAACTAAAAGCATTTACGTTACTCAAAATGTTTTCAGGGAGATTAAGTGATTCCCTCGTTCGGGGCAACAACTCATTTGATTGGAGGAAAAGGAAAACTGTTGTAATTACAACGTACACTGCTGTTACCGTTACTACAGTTTAAAAAAAAAGAATTGTTTTTCGACTGTACAATATGGTACCACAATAAAAAAAAATCACTAACGGCGTGTTTTTTTTCAGTTAGTCCTAAAGTCCTAACGCGAACGCTCGGTGTAAAATTTGAAATACTCGTTTCAGATTTAATGTTTTCATAATTTTAAGAATTAATTCATATAGGAATAGAAAACCAGAAAATATGGAGAAAAAGCGAATTAAATTAATATTTAAAACGTGATTTTATCCGTTTTTTGCTCGATATTACTAACGGCAACAGGTAGACGCTTGAAATATTCACATATGAATTAGTTGTATATACTTTAAAAAAAAAATATTAAAATAATAAATACTTAAAGGTGGGCTCGGCTCCCATAAAACAAACGTGTTTTTTTGCCTTTTTGTCTAATTTTGTATAGATAATGGTACCTTTCGTGCGCGAGTCCGACTCGCACTTGGCCGGTTTTTTCAAGTATTAGCCGTAAGTTTATTTTTTATGTATTTGGTGAGTGTTTGCAAACCACTATTGTTTTAGGATTATTCTGCGAATATAGTGATTGAAAGAATAAAAAAATAAAAAAAATAATATTACCAGCAATCGGCAGTGGCAAACACTATAGGTACAGAGCAATTTAGTCGAAAATACGAACATCATTAGTCATCAGTAGTAATTATTAAAGTGAATCGGTTCTATTTCTGGGTCTCATTAGAACTACAGAATTAGAACGATTCCATAAATAGATTCTATTTCTAAGTTACAAAGTGGTGTTTGGGATCTAATGAGTACAATATAAAAGTACTAGCTTCTGCCAGCGGCTTCGCCCGCGTGAAGTTTGATAATTATCCCATGGGATCTTACTACCGAGATAAAAATTATTCTATATGTTAATCCAAGTCATAAACTATGTGTGTGCAAAATTTCATCCAAATTCATTCAGTAGTTTTTGCGTGAAGGTATAACAAACATCCAAACATCCAAACTCACAAACTTTCTCATTTAAGTAGGATTTACTAATCCAGTTGAATGTTTTAAAGTAGTACGTCAACACTTTTTTGTTCCACTTTTTTATCTTAAGTTGGTTATTTTTACTATGTTACGAAATATTTCATAAAAAAACTTCTTAGTCGTTCACTCTTGACGTTGTGGTTGTGGTACTGGGGGGTCACCCACAACTGCGGTCACTGCCTTCGCTATTCTTTTCCACCGGTCTCTATTGGTCGCATAGATGGCACATTCTTGACTTGATTTGACATTTGATAGAGATTGTCCATCGAGATGGTGATCGACCTAACGGTCTCGTTTAAAAACACCGCTATCTATATAATTTCACAATCAATCTCGGATCCAGAACGTCCTTTTGTGCCTATAGGCCTTGTTTCCTTCTATCTCCCGCTATTATGGAGGGAAGTGGAAATTACGGTTTTTTCCTACACCTCGTTTTTCATTTCGTTGCGGGATCTAAGACAGTTAAATTCATTGTCTAGGACTTCGTCGATCTTGTCTCGGCGCTTTTCTGGTGGTCGCCACTGTTGATTGTCACTGTGGATTTGGAGTCCATTCTCCTTCGTGTCTTGTGTACCTAAATACACAATGTTTTCCTACAAGTATCTCAGGGAACATAAGCATTGCGTGACGAACACAAAGATGCAACCTACAAAATTAGTCAGAAGTCATCAAAGACCTAATTAAAGAAAGAAAGAAAGAAAATAATATATAAATAATAAATAATTGATTAATTTGTTGTGTGCGCTTATGGCATGTGCTATAAGCGCACACAAATTAAAAAATAAGTAAAATCAAAATGAATATTTAAATCTACTACTACTACGTCAAAACTAAAAACTAGACAGATGAAAAGAGAAAATATTGTGTGCCTCACTGCTGCGCCAAATTGGCCCGGATCAGCCAACTGCCGAGCTAGTGCCCGACGCTGTTTTCAACTGGACTTGAGATGGTGATTTATTTACTCCTCAAAATAATAATTCCGTGAATATAAACAAAGTAAGTAACCTACTTAAAGTATTATTGTCATCCATCTTGATACTAATAAGAGCAAACATCGAGAACCCTCAATCGTCTTACAAAAATAAATTGCGGTGTTCGAATGCCAAAGAAACTTAAGTGCAATCCCAATTCCTTGCCTCCGTTCCGGATCACCTTCTCATTCAGGGTTGTCACTTTCAGAAGAAAGTTGAATTTATTATAATTTATAGAAGAACTACATTGCCTGACTCTTCTTCCTCTCTACTTCTTTATAAGAAGGGTCAAGTAATGCAGGGCAAAACTATATATGGATAGGTATGTTTTTATATACGAGTAGTTATACGGTAGACAAGGAGAGGACTGGAGGAGGTTACAATATTGTCAAATAGTTTTAAAACAATTTTGATGTAAGTACAATAAAATACTATCTTTCTTAGTTCCAGTGCGATCATTTATGACCACATGCAGTCGAGGACGCAGGAAAAACGTATTACTTATTAGTATCTATGTTATCGCCACAATATTATTTATATTATTCCCCATTTTCCTCTGCAACCACTTAATTTTCTGAATCACAATGCCAAAAATCTTTCAATACATAAATTACATTTTTAATTCCACGTATTGTAAAACAGTTAATTAACTACCACGTGGTACATTTTTAAAGCGTATGGAATTCTTTTAAAGCATCTGTTATATGTATATTGTAACCGATTCATCAGTCATGGCAGACATTTTCTGCTTTGTTCACATGTGCGTTGTAATTAAGCTTGGCTTACTGAAACATGAAAATTGAAAATGTTTTGTTATGGTTTGAGTAGGTAATCATTGTTTTAATTTTTCAGTATTATGTATGTAAGGTATTGAGTGGCTGTTATAACCACGAGCTCCTGCTCGTGGTTATAACAGCCACTCGTGTCAATCTTCAGACTAAGCTACGCTTACCTACGCTAACTTGTCATTACCCATTTTATACCGAATTTCCTAGGTGTCTCAGAAAGCACGTTAAGTCGTTGGTCCACGGAGCTGCGGGACTGTTCGAAAGACCACGGCCCTGGTACAAAAAGTGTTTAGAAGGAACATGGATGGGTTTTAGTCAGTAAAAGTCTGACACTCCGCCCAGAGCGAGAGGAGTCATTTGATAATTTCCAATCCGAAAAAAAAAGTCGTTGATGCAAGCCAACATTTAAGAGTCGTTACAGGCCCTAAAGTCTGACCGCCAGACTTACCAAGTGGTATCATTTTAACCAGTACTAAATGGGTAGTGGAGGTCAGATAGGTGGTCGCTCCATGTAAAATACAGGTATTAAAATGCATCCGGTGAGACTGGAAGACGAACTAAACATAGTTGGATGATCTAACTGATGTAAGTGAGATACTTAAAACAGTTTTCAATTCAATCACTTCTCGAAAGAGCAGATGATTGTATGTAAACACATTTAACGCTAAATTGATTTAAACATCGTTCTGTTTGTATCAATCGTTAGAAGATAATCATAAACGTGTTCTAAATATGTTAATTCTAAACTCATTTAGTCATTCGTAGTGCAAGCGGGCTGAAGTGTACATTGACCAAGCCAAGTTTATCTAATTCATAAAATGAAATACAAAGTAAGCCTTGACGTTATCTAAATCATGTTGGTTTATGTAATGTGTTTAAAAACCCTGTCGGGTCCGAAAGCGACATATACATAGATATCCGAACCTCATTACCAAATAAAATAATAAACATAAAAACTAAATGAAAGTTTTAAAACGTGGCAACACCGTAATCGGCTAAAGTATTGTTCGATCGTCAATTATTTCTTTATGACGTCACTAGTCAAGAACGGTTATTTTTCGGGTAGTGACGTCAGCTCCTCTCTATTGCCACTAAAGTTTTCTTTTCTAACATATTGATAAATGATAAATTATATTTATTCAGTAAGTAGGTTTTCTGAAACACTTTTGCACGTAATTTTTTTAAAACTAGATTGGGCCGGTGTTTCGTACCTGACTACTCTGAGAAGAAACAGCCGAAACAAACTCAGAGGTCATAGTCTCTTTTAAAGTCCAGACAATCTTGTTCAACTCACATGAGGACTATGCAGATTAGTGTTTTATTGTATCATGTATTGATTGTATCATGTACGAAAATTAATTTTGCAGTAACAACCTCAGAATTGTAATTGCGACAGCCCTACACGAATCTCATTTGGACTCACCTAAACCGTTGCATTTGTAGTTGATTAAAAATCCACTTACACCTGTTCGTGGTGCGGATTACCTTGGCGCTGTTTATTTACGTCAGACAGCCGTATTTGCTTGATCGCGTTTACTTAGTTGATCAGACGATGGAAGGAGCTGATCTTCTAACCATATCGTAGGCAATAAGTTCAAATATGTTTGAGCATTTACCTGAACTCTGGTCGCGCGCAAGCTTATGACTTCAGAGCACAAGTGATAAGTCATTTGGCGCAAGATGAAATGTCGGCCATTTTGAAAATATTTTTTATGGTCGACGTGACTTTTTCATGAAATAGTCATTCAATAGGATTGAACGAACTTAGAGGGTTACATTGGTAATTTGAGCGATGATAATTCTTTAAACCTATATTTTGTTACGGTCACAAATCATATTTTAATCAACATACTCGTACATTGGACAGCTATAAAATGGCGTATTTACGTGACAGGAAGCAGATAACAAGGGTAGCAAAGTTAAACCAATCAACAAATAGTTTGGATAATTGCGAATCTGAACCACGAAATAACCATTGCGGCGTTCCTCAGGGAAGCATTTTGAATTTATTATTTAATGTTAAAATATGGTAAAAAGAAGTGTGTGCTATATAATATTGAAGTTATGTATACTAATTTTAAAATTGATTTAATGTAACTGATGTGGCTTAAATTAATGTATCTAATGTTAAGTAATTGTAACTTTATGTAATTTAAAATTGATCTTGCATACCCTGAAAACTGTGAGACATGTAGCACTATGATATACATATTATGAATACCTATGTAAACACCATCATTCTGGCAAATATATATGTAAATAAATACAACCCGACACTGACTTGCAAATTCCAAAAAAGGTTAGGATTTTTTTTTAATGAGAGGTGTTATTTTTGAGAATTAAAAAAAAATAGTTTCCATGAACTCGATAGGTGGCGTTGATCTGACTACGTTACTGGGTGCCAAATCCAAGACGCTTGAAAAAACACACGTCACTTACGCTCGTTGACTGACACTTTCGTTTGCATACGCTTCCGAATATAAAATTAGGTCCAAGTGAAATTATGTGACGTTCTGTTCCTTGTAGTAACCTACCGAGACCAGTACCATCTATCCAGCGACTATAGGAAAGAGTTGAAAAAGAAAATCCCTCATTTGTTCGCTCCATTATTTCTAAACCAATTTAGTTATCAAGCTTGTCGCATTTCTGTATAAAAAGTAGCTTCTGTCAAAGTAGGCTAAGATCAAGAACACCATACCATAGAAAAATTGCTGGTTGTTGATGCAGTAAATAGTATAAGGTTACGTTGAGCAAAATCGTGATTAAATAAAATTGAACATGTAATATTTTGCTCGATTAACTTTTACGGGTGCATTCTAATAAAATTTAATATTATTTGTTTGTATTTATATGTAACAATAACCAAATCGTAAACGTTGAGAAATCACATCTCTCAGCATTCAAGACGGAAAAAGTCACGGTATTATAGGTAGTTAGATTTTGCTCAAACCATTTACTTTTATGGAATTTTCTCGTATTTTCCGCACCTACTTTTGTTAAACAATATTTGCGTGTATATTTTTGTGGTAGGTAACGCTTTTATTATCACCAATGTGTGTTGTAACTAGATTTGGAAATGAAAAGCGTCTTTTCCGTAAGTTAGACTGGGTGTTAGAGTTTCTAACAAAGTCCTCCGTCGCGTCTGTCCGTCTGTTCGCGATAAACTCAATCCCACCAAAAACATTCTGTAAAAAACTAGCCAAGTCTCGATGGAGCAGTCTCTGCTGCTTGTTATAACGCTAAAAAGTAATGAAATCTAGACAATAAGTCGTGCCAAGTCTAAGGTTCCTTACTGCGATTACTTTATTATTATAGTTAATGTTGTGTGACTTGGCCGTTGAACATTTTTTATACGTTAGTGGGAACAAGTCAATTTTGTAGTTACAACAGATATAACATTACGTTTAAACAAAATTAATGTTCAACGGCCAAGTCACACAACATTAACTATAACAATAAAGTAATCGCAGTAAGGAACCTTAGACTTGGCACGACTTATTGTCTAGATTTCATTACTTTTTAGCGTTATAACAAGCAGCAGAGACTGCTCCATCGAGACTTGGCTAGTTTTTTACAGAATGTTTTTGGTGGGATTTCACTTCTTTTTGTAGAAATTTTAACTTCTTTTTGTAGGATTTCACTTCTTTTTGTAGAAATATTGATTTTATTTATTAGATTTTCTTGTTTGACACAGTTTTTTTTCTTTTAAGGAGTAGTTTTTTTTTATTATTACAAATCTTTCTTTTCTTTTTTTCCGGTTCTGATTCTTGTACAGTAGCAACAGTTATTCGTATTGCCCATTCGCGTTAATTATTTATTCTTTTAGACGGTTTAATTTCTGAAAGATCGGCGCGGTATTTACGCCTAAGCCGGTTGTATTCGGTGATCGCTGAAGCTTGAGCTTTTATACTCTTGAAGTCAACATTTATGAGGTGCACCCCATGAAGATTGATTACTCGTGAAAGCGCCACGTAGGCTTGGCCACAAGAGAATATGGAGGTGCCAATGTCCATGAGGGCATTTTTAGACTTAGACCTTGGCTCTTGTGGATTGTTAGGGCATACGCCACACAGATTGGGAATTGTTCTCTGTAGGTACACGTATGCCCGGGGCATGATCTCAAATTTTGAATTAATAGGCAATAATTCGTGAATCAAATTACTAGCGAATTTTCGAAGTACTGTTTCATCATAAAATTCCAAACCTATTCAAATCTTCGAATTGTTATAATAACAACCTGCTAACCTTTACAAACCTCACGAAATAATAAGCGAAATCAACAAAATGCAAATAATCCCTCCTAATCCCTAGCAAACATTTTCAAGCGCAGTAGAAGAATGTCGTAAACGACTGTAACGCGGCCGGTTGTCACTTCGCCATATAAGGTTATCGGAAAAACAAACGTAAGCGCGTTTTAAAATAGAGTCAGCGCCATCTAGCGACGTTTGCGGGTATCACCGCCACTCTTAGTCCAATGCATTATATTTTGTCAAAATTTTGAGCGAAATTAATCATCATCATCATCATCAGCCTATTAATATTCCCACTGCTGGGACACAGGCCTCCTCTCTATGCGAAATTAATATTCTAGTGTAGGTAATTTGTGTAATGTTCGAGTAGAATAAAGTTAATCGTTCGACTATTTCTTCTTGTAAACTTGTAAGTATTAAGTATAAAAGCCAGTCTAGTCTTATCCAGAGTTTTCCTTTAATTTTATTTATAGGCGTTTAAAAGCAGAAGGTGAGGCATTCGTCCAGCAGTGGGACGCTATAGGCTAGATTAAATTAGAAGATGTGTCCCACTACGCTGGATTTTTGCAATGACAGACGATTTTTTTATGTACCAATAGTAGAAGGGGGCATTACTATACTAATATAATAATTATACTAATACTAATAATATTATAAAGCAGAAGAGTTTGTTTGTTTGGTTGAACGCGCTAATCTCAGGATCTACCCGCTCAAATTGAAAAACTATTTTTGCGTTGGATAGTCCATTTATCGAGGAAGGCTATAGACTATATAACATCACGCTGTGAACAATAGGAGCGGAGCAGCAATAAGAAATGTTTCAAGCGGGAAATTCACGCGAACGAAGTCGCGGGTAGAAGCTAGTACTGCTATTCCCATAAGCGAGAAGGTCAAAAACCTTGGGGTTTGGATTGACAGGAATCTTTCATGGGGTCCCCAGCTGCAGGAAGTAAGTCGCAAAATATTCGCATCTGCCAAGTCCCTGAGACGATTGCGAAACTTTCTTCCAACAGCCACTAAAACTGCGCTGGCTCAATCTCTTTTACTTCCCGTTCTTGACTACGCTGATGTCAGTTATCTCGATCTCACTGAGGCACAGCTAGATAAACTTGAGCGACTTCAAAACTGTTGCATAAGATTTATATTTGGCTTGCGCAAATATGATCACATCTCTGAATTTCGTACAAAGCTCAAGTGGCTTCCTATACGTCTTCGCCGGAATTCTCATATCCTGTTTCAGCTTTACAGTATTCTGTTTAATCCTACAACTCCCTCGTATCTTAAAGAACGTTTCAAGTTCCTTCATGACACACATAATAGATATCTGAGGTCATCAGAAAACTTGAGACTAGAGATGCCGATGCATTCCACCAGTTTCCATGATAAGTCTTTTACAGTACAAGCAGTACGGTTATGGAATGCCTTGCCAGTGTCTATAAGGCGTGCTCAATCTCTGCCAATTTTTAAAGGCATGATAAAAAAATTGTATCTCTCTCCTTAAGCAATTTTTTTTTTTTTTTTTATTTTTTTTTTTTTTTTTTTTTTATTATTTTTTATTATTAGGTATGTCAATTTTAGTTCGTTCGCACTTGTTATATGATAATTAAGAGATAATTTAAGAAGTATGTATTTTATATATATTATTATATACATGTGATGTATATGCACTTGAGTACATATGTTTTATATATATATACATAAGTGTAATATGTCTTATGTGTGTATATGTATGTATTTATTTATTGTATATAATTATGTAAATGGTACACCACAGCCTACCTGCAGTATTGTCTCTCCTTCCCCTTTAAATCCATCCAAAGGTTGTCTTTAAAAGATCGCTTTTAGCGATAAGACCGCCCATTGTGTCACCCCTTGTAAAATGTTTAAAATTTTTGTATTTCTATTTTTATGGTGTACATAATAAAGAGTATTCTATTCTATTCTATTCTATTCTATTCTAGTCTCTAATACAGATGAGACCAGCTGAGGGTTCTTCATCAGATACTTCAGACCTTCGATTTTTGACATCAAATCAAGCGGCCCACCAAGTTGAATATTTTTTGTAAAGGCGGTATGTCGATCTCTCTAATAGTTTGGTTGGGCTCTTGTGTTTTCTAATCAGGGTCACCAGGTACTCCAGATCTTCGATTATCCTAGTTTTTATAGTTTTCCCTTTATGTGGCCATTAAACCCTAACTCTGTACCAAATTTCAGCTCTCTGAGTTTATGGGAAGTACTAGTTCTATTTTGATGATCATGAGTGAGTGAGTGAGTGAGTGTCGTAAATGCGAAACTTTGCTTTCGCTTAACTTCGGAACTAAATGACCTACAGACTTGAAATTTTGGATTTTAAGTATGTGATTATAGCTTACTGGATGATAAAAATTTCAGCGTTCTGTTCTTATCCAGAGGTTCTCAAATAAGGGCCTGAAAATGCGGCGAAATGGTTCCAGTAAAGGATGGTATGGTACGGCAGTGTTTGCTTCGCGCTCGACTTGGCGGGGGCACTGCCGTGCCCCCCGAAAATGACTGCACCGATTTTCATAATTTTGGTCCACCGAGACAATAAGATAAAGATAGGCATCATTGGCTCTTTGTTTATTTACCTATTCGCAAGTCGTTATTTCATGAACATTTTTCTTGTGACGTCAAGCTAAATATTTTATTAAATAAATGTACAGTTTATTTTCATCATTTTATTCGAGTACTCTATTTACGGATCATTGCAATAAAACATAACATTCATAATATTTGCGTCACGTAAAGCCCCGTTTTCTTTGAAACTAGTCATTTCCAACAAGTTATTTACCGTGAAGTTTAAAATCTCTTAGTTTATTACTTTAAGGAAGGTTTAATCTGTTGACACATATTTTATTTATTTTTGACATCATTACGGTTCCTTCTGGTTTGTAAAATATTATTTAATTGACTATCCTGGTCATATCGCAGAGATTAATAGTAGTTATTCATATTTGATCTTCTGCCAACATGTGTGTCCATACAAGATTAGATGAGATTAGATTAACAGAAGACGCCACAAAATTTAATATTAATGTTGAGTGGAATATGGTATTTGCTAATAACAATATTGCTGTTAATAATGTAAACTGCGGTAAGCTAGTAATCCGTTGAGAAATCAAACAGCAAATTACAACGGTGAATCGGGTAAATATCCGTGGAATTGCAAAGCCTGGCGCTAATAGTGTTAAATTTGAAACATTCCGCCGCCCTTTTCCCAAATAAACACAAACAATACAAAGCGTTCAACACTTCTCAGTTCCAAACAAGTGGAATCATGTAAACGCAGCACAAACAATTCGTTGACCTGGAAATCTTAAAGCAGTTTTGCCCCAAAGATTAATTAGTTGAGGCACACATCACGGCTAATCTCGAAATCTGCGTGCATCCGTCCGAAATAAATAATTATCTCGGCTGACGGAAAATGCAATGTAAATTTAATATTCTTGACGTGTAGTTACAATTCTTGCTTTAGTCAGTACGGTCGTGGAATCACGCATACTCGCATAGGACACCTCTGGTTGCAAAAAATCGTAGTTTAGGAAATATTTAAAAAATGGCGGAGCAAGATACGAACGGATCCGCAAAAAGAGTAAGTTGTTAAGTTATTTCAAAGATATCAAAGTAATCTCAGTCTAAGCTGCTAAAATATAATACGTTTTAAATGTTAAATAAATAAAGTGAACACAAGGTTTGAGCCCTTTGTAAATTAAACTGTGAACAAAGTTTTGACAAGTAAGTAATTTCTCTTCTCAAAGTGACTTGACTTTTGAGTTTGGGTAGTCACCAGTGTTATCTTTTCCGGTCACTTCAAACAGAAAATTAATATTTTATTGCCGATTGCAAAAAGTTGATTTTATCAAACAGAACGCTTCATTTATTTCTTTAAAGAATCTCTTTCAATTTGTAGCGTGTAAAGTCTATTTTTAAACGCTCTGTTTAAAAAAGGAGGAACTTTTAATATGCTATAATAGGATGAAAGTATTTTTCCTATTAAATTGCGGCTTTACAAAGTGTATTGTATTTTCACAGAGGGGATCAAAAGGGGAGCGCCGCCGGAGCAAGCCTGACGATGCTAAGGACGAAATAAAGAAATTTAAAGAGAATCTTCTACAATCGCTTTCTACTGGAGAGTAAGTATTGAATATGCTAAGTTATTTCATTTCGATAGTGGACCTTAATAGCGTCGTCGATTTTCTTGAACTGGAGTTTAACGGATTTTTTACAATAAGTGTCTTTGTTTCTTTAAATTCATATTTTGTGATGTGTGTGAAAGTTAATTTCATTATTGATACGATTGGAGCGTTAGGTGTGTCATAAGAGGCAATCATTCATTAATTACTTATGGCAAATGTTATCGTAACAAGTTGAAATAGCGCAGTGTTTTGATAACAATTTTGTGAATTTTACAAATTGAAGGTACCAAGTACGTACTTGATTTTGCATTATGAAATAACGGCATCATTTCAATAGGCTAGTTTCCACCATCAATAAATTGCAAATCTATTTAGTCCATCAGTTAGAGTATTGGAAAATAATGGACACGTATTTTTGTTTTTGTAAATCAACGAATATCGACAAAGATAAAACGCATCAAAACTCGGGAGTGGGGGCTCTTACGTCAGTACTCACGAATGCTACCAAACATTGACGTATTGGGAATTTTAAAAGCGTCGTATCTTCGGTAATTTTGGTTTATGTGACATCTTTTGTCACAAAAATACGGGTCAAATATTTTTTGATAATCTAAGTGACGGACTAATTAGATTTTTTCAGTTAACAAGCCTATTACACAAATATTTTCAACAAGATCATTTTGTCTACCTGTACTCTAATAATAATTACAGGGTGTGGAAGTCTAACCAAAATAAGTTTCTTACGAAAACATTGCTTACCTACCTATTAATAAAGTCCACAACTTCATTTATCTCTTATTCTTGCATACTACCTTCATAAAAAATCTCATTTTTTGTAATTTTTAATTTCCGTTTACGCGCACAGGGTTTAACAAAAAGCTATTTCGGCGCTGTAAAATGTCTTTATTGAGAATTGATTGAAAAGGCGCCGCTAGCTTGAATATTAAATCCGTAAAATATGGAATGTTTTGTTAATATTTTATCTACTGTTCTATTTTGTGAGAAACGTGATATTTGAATACTTTGAAGACAGTCCAAATTATCGTACTTTATGTCAAAATCATGAGAGGGAATAACACACACCCTAGCACGAACTTGACGCTAACGTGACGTAAACCGAAACCGTTTTCGAAATTGAAAATACTTCTTTTGCATAGAACTTTGATTTAAGATTTTATTGATGTCGAATAATGAGTATTTCCACTATTTCGCTTCTAATTTGGTGTTGGTCCCAACAAATTAAACCATAATGCTATTTATATAATGTTGCATCTTCAATGAAAAAATCGTTCGAAATTACGTTTTCTTACGTCACGCTTTTATTATAGTTTCCCAGAAGTCGAATTCTTTCAAATATAATTCAAACTTCAAACCAATTTCTGATCGCACTGCTTTTATTGTTCAAAGAATCGAACTGGACAAAACAAACTTTGTCTGAGATAACATTTTGTTTTCTTACAGCTCTATTATATCGGAGAGTGGAAACGACTTAACTGTCCCACCGCAGCCGAGATCTCGTTCAGCTTCTAAAGCAAGAGAAGCTCTTTGTATACCAGCGAATGTCGCGTCCGAACTCGACGACAATAAAATTTTTGAACTGAAAGAGGTAGGAATCCCGTTTATTGCATGCATCCTGGGGATTTAAGACCATTGCTTGATATTTTTGTACTGTATACTGATTTTATCAAAAATAGGAAAAGTCGTCTGGAATATTGGGTGCACTGTCGAAATTGCAATTTTCAACTGGGTGGCATAAAAAAAACCGATTAACATAATTGTATTTGTAACCACCATCGATACACTTACACTTACAAAAAGTAGTCCCTAAATAACACGTCCAGATAAGTTTTACTTCTAGTATTTATTATATGTATCATTCGATTATTCCATCTCAGAGCGCTATAATAACTCATAGGATTGATATAATTTGCAGAATCATTAGACATCTGATATACGATGTTTTTCTTCAATTTCGCTCTGACTCAGCCTAATTACCAACAATTTCCCTTTCACGTATTCTAATTAGCGTTCATTTATTTCCAGGCGTTCTTGCTATTTGATATGGATGGGGATGGCTGTATCGATTTCAGTGATCTCCGAGCCACCCTGGTCAGCCTTGGTGACAAGATTGACTAAAATGCCATTCGCAACATGCTTTCTGAGGTAATTGTAGTAGTTTATGAATAAAAAAAAATGTCACGGAGATCACAGATGTTCTTTATGAATGATAGAAATCTAAATATTTAACATGAATATTTCATGACGTATTTAGAGGACTTATGTCATTTTATGAAATCTCTGTTGCCGTATACATATACGTAATATCCTGTTGATATTTTCAGCCGTATATATATGATATTGTATTACTGAAATCATTAGCAAGACCTAAAGCAATATCACACCAATTTCATTACTGTTCCCAGAGACTACGTACAGCAATAACCTCTAGTAATTTCAGTGCAACGGAATTAACCCATCGTACTTGGGGAGCAACTATTACACAGTATAGTGTAGTAAGTAATATCAACATCTGGTCTCATAAGTAGCTAGCAGTAGTTTGGATATGCACAATCTTGCCATAAATTGTAAGCGCATAGCCAATTAGCCAGCTGGCATCTGCGTCAGTTGACAATTGTTGGCCACACTTGTATGTGTATAACTAAGCCAGGTGACCAAACTCTGGCTGAAAGTTGTACGTAGCCAGGTGGACTGAAGTAGAGTAGGATTGAAGTTTATAGTGCGTTCATGTGTAATTTTGATTAACAAAGTTAGTGATCTCTGTTTTTGAATCTAATATTTCCATAAGTCAGCGCAATTTTCGTATGTTTCATCATCATCAACATTGATTCCGGTTTACGAAGGGGTTCTATTACACACAAAACACACTTAACCATTTGGTAGGTAAAATATTACGAAAGGAAAAAAGCTACTTTTATCCAGGTACCGACCGGTAGAAGAAGCGCACATAAGCTAGTTCATTATAAAAGTCTGTTGGGTTTAATGCAGAGTGGATAGACAGAAAAAAGGTTGGTATTGACAATGGACATGTTGACATTCCACTTTTCGCTCTTGCAACAACAAACAGAAAATACAAACTAATTTCTAAAACATTCAAACAACAATAACACAATTTACCAAAACAACAACCTCGAGTCACAAACAACAGAATAATTCATCCAATGAGAATAAAACAACAGACTCTATTCGGTGAAGGCGGTCTTAAAACAGATACGAAACTTTGCTTTTCTTTTAATTCTGCTTAAGTATTGTTAGGGAAGTTTCTGAATCCTGACGAGAGAGACCCTTAAGCCCGTGTCAATCCACGACACTGACGAGGTCACAGGGATTTGCCCTCACAGCTTCAACGGATCAAATTTAAATTCCCTTGTCTAGGACATAGTCTGCAGATTCTTTGGTATTAACCGTATATTTTTCCTGTATCCCAAAGATTAGGGGGACTTATTCTTTTTTCCATTTTTCTTGCTGGGAAGATTGAAATTAAATTTTTATTATAATCTGAGAATAACATCGTAATCCACTTAAATTTGTTATATACACGACGATAGAATAGGTGCTAGAGTTCTGTCTTTTTTTAAGATTCTTGAATATTAGAATGAGGGAGCGGTTTTCGATCAAGTGACTACAAATCAGTGGTTTATCTTACGGGGCCTGCGGAGCATGCGTTTTTCATTCCAACGTAATAACAAAATAATATGAAAATCAAACATATTCTTAAGGTAGTGTTTATATATTTCGTTTGTATTATAGAATATCTATGTTCCCAAATAAATATTTTGAAATGACAATGACATAAAGACGAGATATGTGAAATTTAAAATGTCTATAGAAACCTTATTTTTAACTCTTGTTTAAATCAGTGTACATTCAAAATGTGTGTTTGGCAACCTATGTATTCTGTAATCCAATCAAAATAAATATACACTACCTTAAGAATGTTTTATTTACAAATTATTTTGGTATTACGTCGTTATTAATAGGTCGTACTAATTCTTGAAGTAAGCAAGTAAGTAGTTGTAACTCTGAGTTGTTTCTATAATAAACATTATCTACTACGGAGTAAGTAGTTGTTGTTGAGTTGCCTTTAATTGTTTTATAGGTCCCACGACTTGTATTTGACATAACCGGTAAAATATGGGTGTACTAATAAGTCTGCGTGACCTTTTAGGGATTCTTTACCGATGTTTAATACTGGGGTTTTCCATCTAGAATGTTTCTGTAGCCCGCTCCTAAATACATGGGACTTATAACATAACAAACGAATGAATGGGTGTAGTATCAGTACACCCCTGCCTAGCCTTTGCGAAATACAGGCGTGATGATTTGTTGCTCCACGTTTCCTCAAACTGGTTTACTCAATGCGTTGAAAATCTTCATTGTAATTTCCACAAAATCATTATTCTCTCCTCCGTGTTATGTTCATCGTGTTAATTATTTCATTACGCCCAATAAACAAGGGGATCCTAATCCAATATTTTTGTTCACATTTATATTTTCTCCCAGTCTGTTCGAGGGTGTTTAATTTTTTGCAGATTAAAATACTCTTCAGTTTTTTATACATCAGATAACTGATCCAATTTATTTTAACTGGGGTCCGGTCCGATAAAGCTTATTAAAATTAGGCTATACTGGTTCCATGTCCATTTTACAAATGTTAGCCTTATCTAGTTACAGAATCTAGACATAGACATAGCCATTTTAATTTTCTGGGCCTGGTTTCTCAATAACGTAGGCCGAAATTGTACCTACTTGTTTCAAATAATCGTTATTAAGAACATCTAAAATTACGTAGTAATCATAATACATAAACATTATTGTGTATACTGGCTTAGAATCTGATTTAAGTTATATAACGTTATTACGGTGTTTTCAGTTATCTTTTTCATATTTATTATCATAGAGACAAAAAAACTTTTTTGCAAAAAATATAACCGACTTCAAACAAAAAAGTGAAAAATAACTTTAGCTTCAGAAGTCGGTGACCTTTGTTTGATTGTTTTAGTTTTTTTGTCACCGACTTCTGAAGCTAAAGTTATTTTTCACTTTTTTGTTTGAAGTCGGTTATATTTTTTGCAAAAAAGTTTTTATTTTTCACTTTTTAGTGGTTCACATGTGCTTAGTCTTTCACAGCGTATCGGTGTGATTTTTTGTTATGAACTGGTGTAAACAATAGACAGACGTGAGTCTTCAGCGATCCCAGTACATTTGCTATCATTTATTAAGGAGTTCAATTGCCTATCTTCCGAAGTCACCAGATCTTTATCAAATCGGAATGGGATCACTCCTAGAAAGTACTCTGCCTAAAACTACCCAAACCACTTCTGGTGTGCCTATAAAGTTAAGGAGTTACCTCTATTTCTCCGGGATCCCATTGAATGGAACTTTACACGTCTAACTGTCGAAATCTGAGTGTATTGTATACTTCTGCGTACTCCCTCAGAGCATACAGTGTGATGTTACGTCATGATGTTGTATTTAAACAATAAACAACCAAGAGATTGCAGCAATTACTGCAGCTTTGCCGTGTATTTTTGAAGAGTTCCATTTATATCTCCGAAGATCAGCGTAAGATCTTAACCATGACAATTGGCATGGAACCACACGGAAAGCACCAGCTTTCAAATAAAAAAAGAATCATCAAAATCGGTTCACCCAGTCGAAAGTTCTGAGATAACATTGTCGAAATCTGGGTATATTGTACACATCTGCGTACCCCGTCAGAGCATACAGGCGTGATGTTACGTCATGATGTAGTATAAACAATGAACCTACAAGCGGATGCAGCAATCACTGCAGATTTGCCGTCTATTTTTGAAGTTTTCCATTGTATATCTCCGAAGATCAGTATCAGATCTTCAACAAATTAAAATGGGACCCAACGGGAAGCACCAGCTTTCAAATAAAAAAAAAATAATCAAAATCGGTTCACCCAGTCGAAAGTTCTGAGGTAACAAACACAAAAAAAAAACACACACAAAAAAAAAAAAAAAACTAGTTGAGAACCTCCTCTTTTTAGAAGTCGGTTGAAAATTATGAAAAAGAGGACTTCGTAGCTAAATAATCACAGTCGCTCGGGGTCGATCTTTAGGTTACGCCGTGCTTGCCCAGGTTGGTCTGTGGATGGGTGACCACCCATTAAATACCAAGTTTCCTCCGTGCCTCGGAAACACGCTGCCATTTGTAGATCTTTGACAGTCGCTACAGGTAGTCAGAGACCCAAAAAGTCTGACAACCAGTCTTACCAAGGGGTACCGTATTACCCTGTACTAACTGGGTTGTGGAAGTCAGATAGGCAGTCGCTCTATGTAAAATTTATACTGGTATTCAGTTGCATCCGGTTAGACTGGAAACCAACCCCAAAATAGTTGGGAAAAGGATAAGCAGATGAAGAGACAGAAATTATGAACAGAAATGGAAACGGTGCGTTCTGTAGTTTCACAGTACTATTACACAGTACACTAACTTCACTTAATCATCTTCTGTCTAGCCTTTTCTAAACTATGTTGGGTTTGGCCTCCTGTGTACCCGATGCAGCTGATGTTTAAATACTTATTTGTTTGTAAAACTGTCTTTCCAAAAGAGAAACTACCTTATTCGTATCATGCTTAAATGGTTTAGCAATTAGTAGTATACCAATCTTTACTCAAAATAAGTCCATATGTTGTTGAACGTAACCCGCATTCAATCAGTACCATTCGATGGACTAATTATTGCCTTTACGAATGATTCCGCTTTTACTGATGGGATTATAAAACATCTGGAAACGGGTATTCATTTTTATCTCAGTATGCGAACACTGTTAGTGTTGTGTGTGCTGTCCTAATGTGAACCGGCCCTAATTAACATTTATGAAGATCAAGTGAGGGCGCATTGCTGTGGCGGTACCTTCAATACTTCAGTCTTTCCGCGACCACGGCTGGTACCATCCGGTTAAAACGTCGAGCTTGTATTAAAGGTAAAATTCCATATGTTTTATAATGTGTTCTGATCGTGACAGTTTAAAAAGGACAATATACAGATGCGATCACAAAAAGAGCAAGCTATTAAAATGAATTATTTATGATAACGAGTTTGCTGACTACAAATTCATGGTATGCCTATGTGCTTTAAAAAGCACGCTAAGCAATTGGTCCCGGCTGTCCTTTGTAGAAAGACTGTCGTTACAGGTAGACAGTGGGCCAAAAAGTCTGACAACCAGTCGTACCAAGGGGTATCGCTTTACCCAGTACTAGCTGGGTTGTGGAGGTCAGATAAGCAGTCGCTCTATGTAAAATAGGTACTAGTATTCAGCTCCATCCGGTTAGACTGAAAGCCGACTCCAACATAGTCGGGAAAAGGATAGGCAGGTGATGAAATGTGTCTGCATAAACAAAGCAAATATTTTCTGAGTAAATAAAAACAGAAGATATGAACTGTGCCAGGTTAAGCTTCGCTTGTCTACATCGCGGCATCGTGCTCATTTTGGCCCCTCATATATTTACTTTGCGAATCCGGAATCGAAAAATAAGGAAACTTTCAAGAAATTTTCAGACGATGACTTTATGGTGCCTATTTTCCAAAGGCGGATGTACTGTTTTGATAAATTGGGTTTCGAAGGATACATTCGTTTATGAGCTATCAGAAAAGTATTAGTTTAATACCCTGAATGGCGTAGATTTCTCACAATCGGCACTTTATGATGTAAAGGTGGAACATTTCAAGGAACACTTAAAAGTTCGATTTCTCAAAAACCACCCAGTTTGCACCCGAAGTTATCTGGGTCAAAATTGTCCCAAAAGGTCTAGTATCGTCCATTTCAAGGCCTGCTCCCAATTACCAATCACCATGTATAATGTGAGGTGCTAATTAATATTATATTCATGTTATGTTTCAGGCACCCAACCCGTTAGATTTCGATGGCTTCGTCAATCTGCTCGGACATAGGACTCTGGAGTTGGATTCCGAAGAAACTCTTCTATCAGCCTTGTCTCGCTGGGAAGAGAATAATAGTGGATTAATCTCTGAAGACAGGTATCTTTTCATCCCATGATTAGATTATTATTTTATAGGTTTTTTTCATTATTCAGTTTAAAGTGATCTGACAGAAATCCAGGCAAGCAATTGACCATCTAAATTACGCATACAAAAATGTCTGTTATGTACTAGAGTTAGACCACGAATTGACAAACTTAGTTTTGGGTTGAGGCTAGAAATACTGCAATGTGGTGGTAGCAACCGAATAAGAAAAACTGAACTCGCGTGAAATGGCGTACAATTTACTAAACGAAGCTTGCGACCGGGCGACCGTTGTCCGTTGACTATAATTATTTAAAGTGAACATGAACTCAATGTTTTAAAATATAATCCTCTGTCAGCTTGTTTCTTCGAACAAAATAATTTTTATTTCCAATTAATTGTGACTTCCAATAATTAGTTTATTACTATAACGTCAATTTTTAACGACACATACTATAAAATTTTTACGGCATCTGTAAATCTTAGTTACTGAAAATCCAGAATTTATATGAGCCAGCCGATAACGAATTTACATCAGCTCATACCTAAAGTTAGCAAACTAAGAGAAAGGGCTAACTTGTATAATCCGCAGTGTATTGAGGACGGTAATAAACTTCGACTTGAAACTTCATGTATACAGATATATGAACTCATGTGTAGATGTAATTTACCTATCACACTGCTGCTGGTGAGGTTCACAGAACTAGGGTGAGATTCACAAATGAAACGGAATCAACACAAATGTAAACTGAGTTCAAAAGCTGTCAGTATCAATATTGTGTTTTTGAGCTCTTGAACGTGGTTAATATGTGCAGATCACATTCTCTTTCAATGGTGAAGTCAGGCCTCATACAATTCGCAGAATTAGATATTTCATGTAAATATTATATTACGAGATGGCGGTGACAGTTCCAGGAAATTTTGCCGAAAACCTTATTTAATTTATATAATGTGGTTTCTGGGACATTTTACTAACAAAAACCAGACGAAATGATTATAGGAATTCGAATTCGGAATTAGGTACGTACATTTATTTCAAATACAAGATTGTATTATGTATTATGTTCAATTGTTCAGCTAGGGACTTAATACCTACGCCAATAAATTATCAAATTGGGATCAATTAACAACAGAACATGTATGTATTGTTCTGATTCAAACTAAATAAAATATTTTGGAGTGCATACGAAAATTGAAACATGTTCGGGATATTGCTAAAAACGATAGAATTTCCAATGCATTTGTTTTTTTTTATCTAAACAACTGAACTGGTTTTCAACTAACAATCATTAAAAAGGCGGTTCGGTTTCCTAACCACCAACGTATTGTTTTCCATTCGTTCTGCATTCTTTAACAACAATAGATCTTACTGAAGATTCTATTCTGAAATATAATTGTAGCAGTTATAAAGTTAGCCAAAATAAAATAAAAAAATATGCAAAACTTAATAGAATAATAAAGAAATGCAGGAAATTTAAAAAACAACAAAAACATAGTTCTAACAATAATAAACTAAGAAAAGAACGTGTTTTTCTCATTAAAAAGTTAAATAACTATCAAATTAAATTAGAGGATAGTAAACATTTTTATGAAATAGACACTCAAAACTTACAGTCTGAGATTCAAACATTAGAGCATCAACTTCAATCATGTTATTCCATGTATGTGAAATCTCAAAAACAAATAAAGGAACATATCCTTGCTACAAACGAATTAGTCAATAAGGATAATAGTAATGCAGACTGTGAAGACATGATGACCTTCAATAACACCCAATGTACATCACAAAGGGAATCCAGCCCGGACACTCTCCTGCCTGAGGTAACGGAGGACTCGACCCGGTTGGGCAGTGTTCCGGGTTGTATCCCCATTATAGATTCACCACACATTGTCCAAGGTTCATCACTGGTAGGTCAAACAGAATGTAGTTCTCCCCCTTGTTGTAGTACACATTGTGGTTGCTTTATTATGTTTTCTGATAGTTTAGGGAAAGGCTTGGGAAAATTGATTAGTAACAATCTGAGTCATTCTACTCAAAATTATTGTACACCTCAGGCTTCATACAACCGGATAATGGCATCCATAACTCGGAAGGAATTCGATCCTAATGATATTGTAACTATATTTGTTGGTAATAGTTTGAACGTTAAAATTGATGAAATCACTGACAATGTCACTCAACTGTTGAAACTAAATTGTAAGAAAATCATTCTGTGTGCCTTTCCATACTTTGAAAAGTTGTCAAGCAGGCAAAATCATTATATTCATAGTCTCAATAATCACATGTGTTTACTAGTAAGTCACTATTGTGACAAGTTGACGTTTTTCGACACTAACAGTTTCGTCCAGAAATTGAAGTCAACGAGGAATAATGCGTACCTGCCTATTAGTTTTAGACGTCAAATAGCTCGGCTATTAGCTTTTAATTTAAACTCAGACATATGTGGTATGTCGCAGTCTGTTGTAAATAGTTCCACGGAAATTAGTAATTATACTAATTGTAATTATACACATTTTAGCTTAGATTTAAACTAGTCAGTAAGACAATGGAAGGTACGAGTGATAATTTAGGTAAACTTATCAACTCTAAGGTATCTTCTAGCTCTCAGTTAATCAATTGTCAAAAAGGGGTTAAGCAGAATTCCTTTACATTATTTCATCAGAATATTCAGGGTTTTTCTTCCAAACAATTAGAAATCGAACTATTTTTAGAAAAAACCAAGTTTGATATTATCTGCTTATCTGAACATTGGATGAGGGATTACGAAATGCAATTTAATTACGAGAATTATAGTGTGGGCAGTTGCTTTAACCGGAAGTCTAAGATGCGTGGGGGTTCATTAATCTTAGTTAAAAATTGTGTTAAATTTAAGCCTCGTAATGATATTGTCGATCTTTCGGTTGAACATAGCATAGAATTGTCTTGTGTTGAGCTAGATATGCATGTAATAGTGTGCGTTTACAGACCCCCTAATTACCTGAACTACTCTATCTTTGAGTCAGTAATGGAAGATGCTTTGGCAAAACTTGTGACTGGTAGTAAACTAATAATTATCTGTGGTGACTTTAATATCAACATTTTAGAGAATAATGTAAACAGCAGTAGATTTTTAAATCTCTTTAAATCATTTAATTTGTCAAATGTTTTTTCAGAACCAACCCGAATTACTACAAATACTGCTACTTGTATTGATAATGTTTTTTGTTGCTGCGACTACTTAGATAAATCCATCGTAAATTACCTTCCTTCAGATCACAGCGGACAGACTGTTTCTTTCGCGTCTAATAAACAATTACAAAGAATTCAGATTCAAACTAGACAAATAACACCCAGCAATTTAGAAAAGTTTAATAATAATTTAATTAGTAAGTTAAATATACCAGGCCATATTGGAAACAATGTAAATGAATTGTATGAAGAATTCTTTTCGGTAGTGCACACCGAGTTCAATAATACTTTAAAACAGAAAACTAAGACTATTGGCCCAAAGTTTATTTTCAGTGACTGGGCAACACAGGGTATTAGGAAAAGTAGGGAACGATTGTTTGAGTTGTACGGCCTTAAGCCTTATATCAACACAGAAACTTTTAGTAAATATGTGGCTACTTACTCGAAAATTTTTAAAAACTCTTGCAAGATAGCCAAGTCTCTTTTCATTAGCAACAAGATAAAATCAGCCGATAACAAAATAAAGACGGTTTGGAAAATTATCAACAGTGAGACTAATAGATCTAAAAAACCAAGTAACGACATAACACTAGAGACCTCACATGGTCTCGTGAGTTCTAATAATGAAGTCGCTCAAGAATTTGTAAATTTCTTTACCAGTATCCCACTTAAAACTACTGAAACCTTAAATTCCTCTCCCTTGCTCTCTATGGATTTATTGAAGGCGAACGTTTCAGCCTGCTCAAATGAATTTAAATTTCAGCATGTAAACCCCATGACAATCATAAAAGCTTTTAAGCAAATCAAGATCAAATTAACCGAAGATCTATGGGGTATGTCTATCAAAGCTTGTACCTCAATTGTTGAGACTGTAGCGCCGTATTTAGCCTCAATATTTAATTTGTGCGTGAATCAAGGGGTCTTCCCGGATCTAATGAAATTCAGTAAGGTAATACCGCTTTTTAAATCCGGGGACAGTAAAGACACCAACAATTATAGGCCCGTATCCGTGTTGCCGGTTTTCAGCAAGGTGTTTGAGAAGATAATGCTCGATCAAATGCTTAACCATTTTAACACCAATAAAATCTTACACGAACAGCAGTATGGTTTCACCAAAGGACGTTGTACGACTGACGCCGGTGTCACTTTATTAAAACATATTTTTACTGCGTGGGAAGAGGCACAAGATGCCATAGGAATCTTCTGTGACCTCTCGAAGGCATTTGATTGCGTAAATCACGAAACCCTGATTTTGAAGCTTGAGCATTACGGTTTAGGTAAACTTGCGCTCAGTTTAGTAAAATCATATCTGAATGATAGACAGCAGCATGTACAAGTAAAGGGTGTAAATTCGATGGGTTTAAAAGTAAAAATGGGTGTACCACAAGGTTCGATATTGGGTCCCATCCTCTTTTTAGTATACATTAATGACCTACCCCATTTATTTAACAACCATCCGCAAATGGTGTTGTTTGCTGATGATACTTCTTTAATATTTAGGATAAACAGACGTGCCACAAATCTTGACGACGTAAATAGCGCCCTACTGCAGGTTCATAATTGGTTTACCGCTAATAATTTAGTACTAAATGGGAAAAAAACTAAGTGCATAAGATTTGCTTTACCAAATGTCAAAAGTAGTGATTGTGACATAGTATTGAATCAAGAGAAACTTGAATTTGTCAATAAAACGGTTTTCTTGGGAATTACGCTTGACCACAGGCTACAATGGGGTCCTCATTTAACATCTCTTGCAGGCCGGCTGAGCTCAGCAGCGTATGCTGTTAGAAAAATCCGTCAATTTACTGAAGTTGATACGGCGAGGATAGTCTATTTTAGTTATTTTCATAGTATTATGTCATACGGTATTTTACTATGGGGACGTGCTGCAGACATCGAGTCTATTTTTATTCTGCAGAAAAGAGCCATCAGAGCCATATATGAATTACGTAGACGCGATTCTCTAAGAGAACTGTTTAAGGAAATTAATATCATGACAGTACCTTGTCAATACATCTATGAAAACATCATGTACGTTAGGAAAAATCTGCATTTATTCAGTAAAAGAGGTGACAGACACCACTATAATACTAGAAATAGGGACCAACTGGTTCAGCCAGGTTTCAGGCTTGCTAAAGTAGATTCATCTTTCATGGGGTACTGTTTAAAATGTTACAATAAAATACCTCCCCACATTCTACAACTGAATGAGACGAAATTTAAATCTTGTGTAAAACGCACACTATGTAGGCAAGCATATTATAAGCTGGGGGATTACATTGAGGATAAAAATGCTTGGCTAAATGCTGGTCCTGCTCCGCAACCTTAGATGCAAACTTATTGGACAATTATTGTGGTAGCTGCAGAAGATTGTAAAAATATTCTTGCATTGTATAGATTCCATCTCTTAGTATTGTATAATTGCATAACACATGTGTGAGTACCATGTACCGTAAAGCTACCATTTGCATTTAGTTATGTTTCATTGACTTGAATATGCCTTGGTGGCTGAGAGAATGTCATGCTCGCTTAAATGTCTTGCTGATGGTGGCGGGTGGGTCGGGTCATTTAGTTCCCTACAATATGGTTGAATTGAATGGCGCTGATTCATGCGTCATGTTCGTGAACGGGCGCTGTCAGTCGGGACTGGTCATCTCTTAGCTGCCGTGGATCATTTGAATTGCTTTATTTTTAATTGTTGATTTATTTATTTTTACTCTGGACGCTCTTATTGTGCACGTCTTTCTACATCGTTCTCACATATATGTATAATCTCAACATGAAAGATGTAACCAAGATTTTGTAACAACATTTTTGATTGAAAAGAGTGTCCATGGAGTTTCTTGCCCGTTCTTCTCCATAGAGATCTACGTTAGGGAATGGGCAACTACAGTACTTTCTCAAGTTATTATGCCTTGTGTCTGTGACTGTAGCTTCGCTTTATTTTTCGTTTTATCGACATTCAAAAGTGCCGTAATGGTCTAGTTGAAATAAATGATTTGAGTTTTGAGTTGAGTTTGAGTTTAAAGGGCTTGTAAAAATATAATATCGTCCTCCATGTTTTTATCCAAAACATATTTGAATGTTTGGTTACCCAAATATATTGACGTTTCTCTCTGTATAGAGGATTGCGTAAATAAGGCAAAAACCCTACTAGAGGTTTAGTAGCTTTGAGGAAAAACATCAGTAACAAGACTGACCGATCACTTATGAAGAAACTCCATCTTGGAGAAACAACTTTGTGTACGATAGTATATACCTTTGAAAAGTAATAGGAAAACGTGCAAAAACAATTGGTTGTGGGAGTTCTTTGACCTCCAAGGTTAGGTACTAGATATTGGTACCCATAATAACATATTTAAAATCATGAGTTTTTATGAATATGGTAAAATTTTACTTACGAAACAACTGAGATTTTCTATGAAGTAATAATAGAAAAATGATCAGGCTGTTGGGAGTTATTTGAAGAATTAGTGTCTGAGATCACTTTTGAAATGAATTAGTTTTGTATTACAGGATCTGTGTATAAATATTGTTTAATGAAAACAGTACGTGAACGTAAATTAAAATAAAATAGAAAAACAGCATGTTAACGTGAGAGGTTCGTTCGAAAAACCATTTTTCATAATTGATACTGTCCAGTATCTGTAATGTGGGTAAATTGCCTTGAAATATACAGTGAAACTGAGTTCGAAATCTACGAAGTCTACTTAACCATTTAAATTCTCAGAAAAGCTGGTCATTATGCAAATGAAACTGTCCATGACATCATAATAACATAATTAATCCCCGAAGCAAACAGCTCTCCTATCAGAATCGAAATAATAATTTTAATTATTATTAAACCCAAATGAATTACAAAATTATATCTTAATAGCCATAAAAAGGTACCGTTTAAATTTTACATGACCCAAGGGACCGGTAAATATTGCGAATCAAGATTTAAATTACATTTTCAGATATTCGGATGATGTATTTCTTGGTTAACTGTCATGGTATGATTTAGAGCGGTCTTTGGGCACTTTCCGAATCCAATGACGGTTTGTTTCTGATTATCTGGGTAGGATTGGTAATGTTTTAAAGCTCTGTTGTACCTAATTACAAAAAATATGGATTTGTGTCCGAATAATTTATTTTGAAAAACGATTATGATTCATGAAATTTAGCTACGTTTGGTTGTTGCTATTTCGAAAATGGTGTATGGAAAATTTCACAAAAGTATATTTTATACATAGAATTCCTACAAGTTATTATTTGAAGCAAAAAATCTAAATAAAATTAAATTCTTCCTCCGCTTGAAAATTTAAAAGATAAATAATTAATGCGTAACTTTATTTAAAAGTGTATGTACTTTAGCAGGGGCACCATGGAGGTTTATTAAAATTCTCAGTGCAATCTGTGTTTTACGACAACCCTCGGATACGCTTTTGTATAATTCTAAGGGCGAATTTTGACGAGAAAACGTATAAGAAAACATTTGTACGTCGTACGGAAGATCGTAAAATAAAATTATGTTTTCTCACATTTGTTTTCGTAAAAACGAGAAACTTCTTCAAAAATACGAAATGACAGTATTAACACAAAAATATGTATTTTAACTTTTCATTTATTAGGAGTTACTCACAAAAATATTGAAATGAACAAACTTTTATCATCGATAAATCTTATTCCTTATATTATTTATCTGTGACAGTTAGGTAAAAGTTTTCTAATAAATACATAGTTTGTTAAACACGAAATGATTAAATTGTTGTAAAAGTTTAATTTATTATTAAAAATGTATTTTGGTAGAATTATGCTTAAAATATTTGGCATGTCATGTTCAAACTTTATCCAACTGATCAACTAAAAACTTGAAACTTTGCTTAAAAAGTTTATACGAACTTTTTAAATTATATAAGTATGCACGTTATTTTTATAGCACTTGTAGCTATAAAACAGAGATAAAATAAAGCCATAATTCCTGTTTATGCGTAGTCTAATATAATTTTATAGATACGAGAAAGATGTAAAAAATATTCCAGGCTATAAGTAGTTACGGTTAGTTGGATAATAAACATAAAAGTCGTAATAAATCTTATGCCAGTAGCAGTCATATTATTATGACTAACTATAATGGTTAGAGACAGGTGTATGGCCATGGGCCGTGCCCTAATCAAAGCAATCCTCACGTTGTGCGAACATATCATTAATTTTTTTTTCAGCAAAACGTTTTCCGAAAAAAAGGGTGATTGTACGGTCGCGAACACGCAAACTTCGTGTTTGTTTTGTCCGATGAACTTCAGGCACAAGCGCGGGAAGTAAACGTAACTTGAATACGTCGATGTTTGAATCGAAAATACAATTATCCTGTAGCATTGTAGTTAAATTGTAAACACATTGTAATTACAAACACAATCAGTAAGATCCACAGATTTGAATAAATTCTTAAAATTATGGAAATCGACGTTTTTACCCGATACGTTTACACCGTAGGTCGTGCTAGGGCCTCTGATCATGTAGTCACGCCGGTAGAGGGGGCGTGAAGTTTTCCGAACAAATTACTGATTTATAATCGTGTTGGTTCCATATTTGCAATACCGATCGCTCTGGTAAGGTATCAGGGTAACAAAACACCCTTTTTCTGTACCAACTTTCACATGATAGTAAGTTTCCGATACACTACGCATTTCTTTTATTCCGAACTGTAGGAGATAATGTGAAACGCTAAAATAAAATTTATTACATACTAGCCGTTTCCCACGGCTTCGTTCGCGCGACCTTCGAGACTTGGAAAAAAGGTTTATTGCTCAGTCACGTCTAAGCGTGGAGTAATATTTTATTCCTTTGCTATGGTCTTACACATTCTAACAGTAAAAGTTCCACTAAACTCTACCCATGTTCTTAAGCGGGGCACGTAACGTTCTTGTAAAAAGTGTAAAGTTCGCTTTATTATTTAGGGTATTGCCACTTCTTTAAGTAACAGTAAAAAAGTTTTTGTAGGCTTTCAAATAATCATTAGGCTAGTTCTGATGCCTAAAGAATACAAAAAGTTTATTTTATATTAATTGGTTGTACAGTGAACATAACATAACATCATGGCTCTAAACCGCGAAGGATTAGGCAGAGCGTCACCTAATAACACACCCACATTTTGCCAGTTATGTTTTAGTCGCAAATCCAGACTCTGTGCCAACTACTGAAAAAATCCTGATGGATAATCCCAATGACACTATTTTGCGACCAGTAAACTAATTAGACAGTATGGTGTACTCTGAAGTTGCTTTTATTTTCTTAAATTCATTGTTTTCGTAAATAATCAAACAATTTATCTCTTGTCCCAAGAAAAATAGCTGTTTTTATCATCTGTCCGTTCAGATTTTATCAATAACACAGATGAAAACAAATGACAGTGCCAATTGGATAAGCTGTTCGCGAGAAAAACAAACGAGTAGAACTTTCCCTTTTATCAATTTGCGATGATAAACACGAATGTTTATAAAGGAAACATACATTGTTTTATCTAATTTATATACTGTTGGTAATACTTCTCGCGTGTCTTTGCGAAATTGTTTATATCAAGCTAAAATATTTTATATTCGGCTTCTCTTATTCAAATCAGTGTATTTTGTTTATTCTTAGATAGTTTTCTAAACCTGTGCACGAAACTGGTGGCGCTTAGCTAATCGTAGTATGTGTTTTTGTTTTTTTTTTGTATCATGTTATTAGCCTCTACTGATTTTAATCAAATTTTAAATGTAACGTCCCAACACTAGTAGGTACCTACTAATCCGTGGGTACCATTTCTGGAATAAAAGTTTAAATAATAAACCATTCCACTAAATGGCACCTGCGAAAAATTTTGATTGGTGCAGTATGTGGAATACCTCAGGTGCCATTACCTCAGGTCCCGTTAAAGCGGGTGCCCAATGTGGCATACGTCTTCTAAACAATAGGATCTCGTGTTCAATGGATTTTTGTTTTGTTTGTTTTTAATCTTACCCACCTGTATTCAAATCATTTTGTTAACTGTTGGTCTCTGAATGTAATCTTTGTTCTTACAATGCTAAATAAAATTACCGAAATAAGAGAAATCTTTTTGAAATAACACTTTAGGAGCGTTGAGCACTAAGGCTGCAGTTCCACTGAGGCGGAGCGGAGCAGAGCGGAGACGAGCTGTGCCGCGATTCACCAATCACATGGCTTGATGTGGATTTCAAGCCATGTGATTCGTGAATCGCGGCACAGCTCGTGTCCGCTCTGCTCCGCTCCACCACAGTGGAACCGCACCCTTATAACGTAATCAAAATTAATGGAACTCGCGTGACCGTCACCTAACGCTTTCGTAGCACTTGTAGCCGATCCGCTACGTCGTAGCCAGTGCTAGGCTAACTCGTGCTAAGCTACAAGTTTTAGCTTCTATCGGCAATCCCCAAAGAATGCCAAGCATGTCATTTGAAAGACCTTATTGACCATATTTCATGCAAATAAAGAATCTTGAAACTCGAATGTTACCGGGGAATCATTTCCAAACATAACGCGAGCAAAGTCATAAAAGCCAGTATTAATTAAAGTCAATTCTAAAAACATTGATTCCAGGATCAGACATGACCTCATGACCTTCGGAGACAAGTTCACCGCGAAAGAAGCAGAATACGCCTTAGACGAAGCCCCAATGATCGTGAGAGATGATGGATCAACCATGATAGACTACGTGAAGTTCTGCAGAAAACTTGCAGGATTGAGAAAACCTACTAAAATTGAAGTGAAGTGAAGAAAAGGAAATACAATATTCATATCAGCATTTAGCACGATGTGAGAAATAAAGGTTTTGTTTTTACTTTTGGTAGTTTTAATGCTAGTATCCACCATACGAATTAATGGTAAACAGGTTTTTAATCACACAAAATTACAGTATATCCTAATGTGTTTAAACTTAGGCCCCAATGAGTAATCAGGCCCCAATGAGTAAACAGGCCCCTATGAATAAACAGGCCCCAATAACAAAACACTGAGCAAAATAATGCCAATCTTGAACCTCAAATTACATATCAAGTTTAACCAAAGCTATAAAGTGTGGTTGGTTAACGCTTACCAATACTTTAAGGGCATATTATAATTACTCCTTTACTCCAGCAAACGCACTGTATAGCACATCTGATCAACCACTAGTGTAATATAAACGCACGCGCGCCTCTACACCAAGCCACCACTTGACCTACCATTTTGCCACATATTTATGTCATTTGGCATACAGGGCACGTTTGCTTGTCACGTATGTTTCTATGGCGGTCAAAAGGTTCTCTGGAGAATTTATAACGCAGTCATTAAAATTACAGCCATTTAAATAAATAGTAACTCATTATTTGACTTGGTCTCATTAATAAAGGATACAATGAAATAATTACTGCAAGAAATCCAAGACTCTAAAAGCAAATTCAAGTTCCTTGGTTAAAGACCAATTTCCAACAGGATTTCGATAAAGAGGGTAAGTTTTGATTGTAGAATTAAACTTTGTAGACTTTAGGGTCTAAGTAAAGCTAAAGTATTTTATTACTATTTGCCATACATCAATACTGGGGCCTTGGAACTAACTATTGTTAATCTTAACTTTTTGATTTCAAAAATTTATTTTCATCCTTGCTCTTACTGATATTAGTTTTTCAGTCAGTCTAAAGTTGTAATGGTGATGGAAAGTTATTGTTTGCTTAATATTATCAGGTATTCAAGTTACGCTTAATGTTTTGAATTTTGAATAGGTCTAGACTGATCTTAATTGAGACATCTTTAGTGTCAAACTTGTAAGATCTCAGACATTTTGATCTTATCTATCAATTATTTGATACTTAGTCATCATTATCGATGGTAGTTATGAGTTCATCATCGGCTTATTAATGTTCCCACTGCTGGGACAGGCCTCCTCTCTGTGAGAGGGAATGGGCTAAATAATCCACCACGCGGGCCCAGTGCGGATAGGTAGATGTCACATGTCTTCGAATTTATGGGGACATGCCGGTTTCCTCACGATGTTTTCCTTCACCGTTTTGAGAGCAGCGGTAATGTAATAAATTACACAAAGTAATGCGCCTGCCTGGGTTCGAACCCACGACTTACTGAACGTAAGTCGGGGCCGCCACCACTGGGCCACCACTGCCACTAAGTTATGAGTTATGACAAGGTTAAATTTAAACTTGCATATTTTAGAAAACTCTTTAGTAAGTCACAGTTAAATAGATTTCTTAGTTAAAGTCCAGTTTAATTTTAAATTAAAATGCATTAAATAGCTTTTGAAACCTTCGCTGCTTTGTAAGCCACTAAAAGATCTTGCGAAGAATTTAACACCAGCAAATTGAAACGAAACAAAAGACGCTGGAAACTTTGAACAATTTCCTTTGCCCGATGGCAAAGAAAAAGAACGTCAGCAGGAATTCTAAATTCAAATACAGTGCCGCATGATTCTTTTGGTGCTTGACTGACATTATAGTATGACCACTTTAAGCGTACAGTTCAAGGTTGCTTGTCAAAATTTGCAATGATATGTCAAACTTGGTACATTAATTTAAATTCTGTGATTTCTCGCCTGTACAGATAAGTTTACTGAAGTATGAACATTTGTGAATGTTCCTGTGGACATTGTAATGTAAGTTTAAACGAAGACCGATATAAACAGATACATGTACAACTATTACTATAGACTCACTCTTGGTGCTCCTTATGAATGTCAAAGTCAGTGAAGACAAGCTCCACGATCTCGTGGGGTGCTGCAACGAAGGTGTAGAGGAGGCAGTCGATCCGAGGCGGGTAAGGGCGCGGGTAGTCGGGACTGCTGAACGTGCCACGCTCCTTGCCGTATGTAGACGTGTAGCGGATACATGGACAACCTGGAACAAAAGTATGATAGTTGAGTGGGTATTCAGGTAATATTGAGTGCAGTTATTACTTTTGGTTTAGTCACATAGTGCGGGTCTGAATTAAAACGAAACCGAAACCGTATCGTTCAGGAATGATCATATCGCATTTAAGAATCACTATGACTTTGGTACACCATATGTTGCGGTATCTATGAATTTGAATTTGGAAATGATGCATACCTACTTTCATAGCCTTTCGCGGCAGAACTACCTAAAACATTAAACGACTGTGCATCTTCTAGTAAATCTTCACATGTAAGTAAATGTCACACTGAAATCTAAATTAGATTATTGAAACGACAAGGGGTACAAAACTCAATGCTTTCCTTTAGTTAAAGAAACCGCACTCAGCTGCAAGCTCAGCAAAAAATATCAAAATTAAACTTAAGAAAAACCTAAGACCTGGATTAGATAGTTGTAGGTGCCAGATAATTAATTAAGACCCCCGTATCCTCTGAAACCTTACCCCAGGTACCAAGTAGGTCCTAAACCGCAAATTGCCCGTATAGTATCGTGGCACTAATTCACAAAGGTTAGTAGTAAATTATTCGCCCACATTCGATTACTCCAGAGACTGCAAAGGTAATTATGTAAGAAACTTGGTTCACCGTTTCTATGTGAGAAAGTCTCCTTAGGGTCAGATCAGACTAGGTAAGTCAAGGTTGTTGCATTATGAAAGCAATAATTGCAATAATAGCACGCTTCCTTGCTTCAAAACAATCTCTACATTAAAATTGACAATAACGTCTTCAGCTGCCTAGCTTTTTTCCAACTATGTTGGGTTCGACTTCCAGTCTAACCGGGTGCAGGTTAATTGCACATGAAGTGACTGCCTATCTTACCTCCACAACACCGTTGTTACTGATACGAGTATCTGTGCCTGAAGTATATACTGATCCCCTTTAGTGAGACTGGTTGTCAGATTTTCAGGCCACTGACTAACTGTAACGACTGTCAAAGATCTATAAATGACAGCCGGAATATCGCGCTTTCCGAGGTACGGTGGTAACTCAGTATGCAATAGGTGATCACCCATCCACAGAGCAACCTAGCCAAGCACAGCTTAAATTAATGATCGACCCAAGTGTCTGTTATTAGTTAGCTACGCAACGCCTCATCGATAAAGCATTATTGAGATAGTGGTAAATATGATTGCGAGAAATCGCCTGGTAATTCTCGCAAAGACGTTCACGCATCTGCTCGCCCGAGAAACTCTCCTAGTGTAAACGAGGCTTAAGTTAGTTTTATTAGCTTTATAGTACGTGAGGTACCTACAGGCGTGAAGTGGATTGCGTTAAGTACTCCCAGTTTATATAGGCTTTGGAATTTAGACCTAGACTTGTGAAAAGATTTTGTAGCACTAAGTGCGGGTATTGTTATTTAAGTTTTGGTTGGTTGTTGTTATGAAACAACAACCAACCAAAACTTAAATAACAATATTATTATGTTTATTATGAAGGAAAATAAATGAAAACACTGACTGTAATCCCCCAAGGATTAGGCAGATATAAAACGTCTACCTACTGATAGTACAGTCGACATTACTCCAGTTATGTTTAAGTCCCATGAAGCAAGCTCGTTTCCATAAACTGGCCACAAATCTTGACCCCTAGCTGCTACCACACACAATCTTTATGAAAAAAACCCCATATCACTTTAGTCGGATAAATAAAATATTCAAAAATAAAAAATCAAATTAAACCACTTGTCCTTATATTTTCATGAACCTGTATGGGTTTTTAAACAATGGAGTGATTTTTGTAAAAAAAATATATATCATCCACAATACAAAGGGAACCCATACTACTCATGTAACCTACTTATTAAATTTCGAAAGACCTGTTTCAATTTTACATATTGTTTTCCCGGCTTTGTTTTCACACAATATACATATTTTTTCACAGCGTCCTACTTATAAGGCTTCAATATCACGTATTCATGAATTGTTGAAAAATGTATCTACATAACAGGGTGTAGGTAAACACTCTTCACGAAGCCGTTAACAAAGCATTTAGTACATCAAACTAAGGTCCATGTTCACCAAAAATGTAACGGTCTGATTATCTAAAAACAGCTGTCACTGTGACATGTTCCCATACAAAAATGTGTTTTAAACAGCTGTTTTTAAATAATCAGACTGTCATCTTTTTGGTGAACATGCACCTAAGTAACCCTACTGGTGGACGGATTGAATATGATTAGGGGTCATGGAGGTGTTTAAAGTAAAGTTCTAACATTAAAAACAAGTATTAAAAAAAAACTTATGAAAAAGTTGGAACTTTGACCCCCAATATCTCCGTAACTAGAAGGTTCCTAGGTATGGTCTAGAACAAAAAAAAAAATCGCAATGACGGGGAGAACAAGTGCCTTTCAACTTCGTTAAGAGTCTGTTTACACCCTGTATTAACCTCCCTGTACTAACTACACCATTGTATCTGTTAATTAGTAACTGGGTAGTGGCAGGTCAGATAGACCGTCGGTCCGTTTAAAATTGGTATTCAGTTATATCTAGCTAAACTAGAAACCGACCCCAAAATAGTTAGCACAAGCCTACACAGATGATGATAAAACTCTCATTGACTTCCAAAGCCATTAAACAGCAGGTACACAATACCTTGGTCTCCACACAAGTGCCCATAAAATTTAATACCCACCATAAAAGGTCCTCATAACTTATCCCTTCGACTCGCTATCGCCAGTCCTCATCACAGACCTCATATTCAATAACTCAGACATCAGATCTTATCGAAAGCAATTTTCATTAACATGGTTAACTCCTTCAGTTAGTAAATTACTAACCCCTCGAACGGCTTCAGTCAACTATTCCAATTTAGTTTGAATGTTTCCTTTCTTGATTACAGAGCGGTTTAGAATTGATGGGATATTATTGTGCGTAGACCATGTTGCCCAGACCAGACGAAGTTCAGTCATTATTGGTAATAGTAATGTTGTTTGAAATTCAATGAACAAAGCCGTCTTTGACGTTAGTTTTGGCTGATTGATGGTGTTCTGCATAAAGAGTATTAATCTAACGAACAGTTGCTGTCAGGACCGAAGTGATAGGAACATTTTGTGGATGAAAACAATTTGTTTGTCTTTTCTATTCATTGGATGTATCAATTATTGTTCTCTGAAGCGGATTATTTTTAAAAATACTGGTCGTTGATAACGCAATCGAACTCCAATAAAGTACTGTGTGACTGGCTGTTTTTATTTAAAATCTGATGCTTTTTTTCCTTTTTCTTTTCAAAATAAGAAAAAGAGCCACATATACATCATCCACATGGCCTCTAAGTTTAAGAACATAAAGATAAATCAGCAAAAAAGCTACTGACCTTAATAAACTATGCCCAAAAGACCAAGATACAACAAAAACTAACTATAACTAACGTAAAACTACTTCTTTTTCAGCTAATAACTTATTCATTAAAGTAACATAAAAGTTTTTTCAATCGAGACCTATTGGTAAAGTTTTCTGATTTCTTTCATTGTTTGGAATTTCGAAGGACTCCTTGACTTTCTTTACTTTACGCTCTACATTTATAAAGGGAGGATTCGATATACCTAAAAATTTAATGGTGTGATGAACGTATACAGGGTGGTATTTATGTTCATCACACTATAAGGTAGTTGATCTACCTAAAAACTGATCAAAAAGTTCTACCTGAGTTGGTCTGGAAGAACTTTTTGATCAGTATTAGAAACAGCATCGATTAGCATTAAAAAAATGTTTCGTGTAAAATGGCAATTTTCTTGTAATTATATTATTTTTTGATCGGAATAAAAATTTCACGAAAAAATTGTGGATGGTTTCCTAAGACCATTTTCGTGTAGCTGCAACGGTTAAGGTAGCTCCCCTTACTGCCCCGTTTACAGTTTGCACCCTTTATAGCTTAGCTCATTTATGTTCTCCTTCTTTCTCTTCGTCTTCAACCTTAATACTGAGTGTAGGTCTCTTCCTAATCTCTCTACTTTTGCTGGTTTTTCACCATGGCTATCCAGTTTCTTCCGGCCAATTATTCCGTCCCGTCCGTCGTCTTCACTTTTAGTGTATTTGCTATTTTTGTTATCTGCAATTTTTTCCATTTTTTTGTGGTCAATGTTAAAATTGTACTTCATTTAAAAGATTGCGAAGTATGAGTTCTTGGCTAAAGAACACCCTCGCCTCAAACGCAATAACAAACTTTCTCCTCTTGTATCAAAATGTACTCTTTTTCACTTAACGGTGTCGTGAAAAACATAAAAGATACCGAAGTTTGCTTAAATTAATCCATTGCGATCACGAACAGAAAGTATTCATGGAAAAGCTTCTGTCCAGAAGCCAATTTGCAAATTTGCTTCACTGTTGCTCAAAAATACTCCTTTTAAAACTAGAATTACTTATATCCACGTAGTAGAAAACTTGCTAAAGCGCCGTTAGACTGAACGTCAAATGTTCGGATCTATCGACAAGATTTAAATAAAATTTAAATAAAATTGCAGCTCAACAAAATTCCCAAGGAATAAACTGCACCAACTATTACGCTAGTGATCTATTTCCACGTGATTCGGATCGGAGTGTCCGCAATCATTGGTGTGAGAGTGTCCGGAAATTGGCACCGCTTGGCCAGACCGACTGTCCGCCCGGGCGAAGTTGCTCATGCTGGAAAGATAGCGGTCGCAATAATTTGGTTTGAAATTAATAGTAGATCTAGCTTTGATCATATATTATTTAGCATTGTTAGGTAATAATTATGGGAAGTACCATAGGTATAAGTGTGACTCAAAGAGATTCTGTTGGCATCGTGATTTTGTAAATACATACATACTACTGTTTCATTACCACCTCTTTTCTCTGCTGCAACGATCTGACTGGCCGCTTTCTGAATCGAAATTTGAACCAAAGAGACAAGTGTCAAATCAACCACAATTTTCTTCTAACCGTACGCCTCAAAACTAAGGAACTGTTATTTTCTCCAAACAAGCCTCCAAGTAACCTCTGAGGTAAGAGTTTATTTTCTCTAAGCGAGCGTTTACTGGTCGTTGCAGCCCATCGAAAGGTTTTCTTGCCTGCTCCCAAATGTGTGGTGGCTTGGGTCTCGCACACATACGTATGTATTTGTTATCTGTTTCTAGACTTAACCAAGCACCTAATCAACGAACAGAACTTCATATTTATCTACTTAATCCAGATGTCATAAATGCGAAAAAAACAAACGCCTGTACTCCCTGAAATATTAGGCAGATATCTACCTACTATTACACCCACATTTCCGCAGTTTTGTTTAAAGCCCCACATAGTAGGGTTGGACCAGTCATCAGCCGAGCACAAATCTAAACTTCGTTGCTGCTACTAGAAGTTTCTGTTATAAACCCAATAACGTTTTGCCCGACCCTGGAATCGGACCCAGGACAGTTACACTCGCCCGCAAGGGCCGAAGCCTGCCGGGGCTGCAGGACTGTTCGAAAGAGATACCGCGGCCCCGGAACATAAAGGGCGAGGAAGGAACATGGATGGTTTTTAGTCAGTAAAAGTCTGACACTCCCTTCCGCTCCGCCCAGAGTGGGAGGGGTCATTTGATGATTTCCCATCCGAAAAAAAGGACAGTTACACTTGCGACAACTGGATCACCGAGGCAGTAAAAAAAAAATGAATAACAAAACTAAATATGATTGGCGACCACCATTAGACTAAGCAGATACTAGGAATATTTCATGACGTCAACGCTCAATCAATACTCGTGACGCCTTACAAAGTTCATTTCAGCATTATCCTTTAAATAATGTAACGTGACCTTGACCTCCTAATCCCTATCTTTACAAAGCTTCACTCCGCTACGTCAAAAGGTGAAACAATTTCCTTTCTGCCGCACGTTTGGAGCAATATTACATTACATTGAACAAAATACAGGCGACTTCTTGCTAAAACGCATTGACCTTTTGCTAACTTGGAATATCTGAATAATTGACCTTTTGCACTGATATTGTTTCGAGTAGATAACTGAATAATTGAAGCAAATTATGGGTATGATTCACTAGTCGATGAGTTGAGACATCCAAGCAAACTAACCTCAATCATTTTGGTCGATTGATTTTGTGTTGATAGGAATCTATTCGACCACATATTATGCATAGGTACTCCCACACTTCGGTGTTGACTTTAGTAACAACGCAAAACCAATCAAAATCAAAGCATTTATTTTAAGTACCTACTCAGTACATGTCGAAAAAAGGACAACAATGAAATATAGCTACAGCCCCAGAAACAGACCATAAAAACTGTGAAAGTACTGTAGTTGCTCACACATCTACATGGAGAAGATCGGACAAGAAAATCCATGGACAATTGAACTCCCTGACAATATTTTACCTGAAGACATAGGTTTTGATTTTCCTTGTATAAAATTGTAGGGAAACTGAGTGAGACTGTTGTGAAGCTCATCCTTCCAAATTGCCCATCCATCTAAACGGATCTTAGGAAAGGTTTGTCCAAAGTTGATCGAAAAAGATATAACCTGCTAACTAAAGCGATCGGTCGGGCGAATACGCGAATACTCACTATTTTTGTAAGGTCCTAGCCGCGTCCACGGGTTTGATTTTGTCGCACATACGTCACACATATGAACGCGACTATCGTTTCGTTTAGAACGCGGCCGAAGATATCAATTAATTAATAATTGTGTGTCAACTAAGAGAAATGATTTGTTGCGGATTTCAGTCGATGAGTGAGTAATCTACTCGAGCCGTGCAGGACTAATGACAGTGGATATTAATCATCTTTATCGCATTTCTCACTCACACGCACTCTTCCGTGTGTAGTGTAGCTGGGAACAAATAAATCCATACTAATATTATTATACAGAGGAAAGATTTATATTTTTCTATGTAACGAACTAACTTAAAAACTACTGAACCGATTTGAAAAATTCTTTCAACTATGGATAGCTACATTATTTTTATTTTATTTTATTTTATTGGAAGGAACAGCAAACAGTTACATTATCAGGACTTAAAACTATTTTAACAAGGTAGCAATTTGGTTATAACGTAACCCACAACGCTGTCCACAAATAGACACAAAAGTTAAAAAAAAAGGTTAATCGCTAGGAACTTAAATAGCAGTACGTGTAGCAAATAATACATAATTAAAATTAAATGGTCTAATAACTACTAATGGAAATTTTGTTTAAAATGAAAGTTTAAAGATAAAGATAGATAACATAAATTACATAACATTATTACTATAATTAGGAGCACTTGTTATATTTAATAGGGAACGGTGAATAAGGCTTTTAAATTTACTAATTGTACAATTGAATATGTCTATGTCGACAAAGGAACTGTTATATGTGTCAACCATACGGCGCGGCGGACAGGTGAGCGCAGGCCTGAATTAGTTCGGCAAGTGTTTAAAGCAAAAAGAGTACCTGCGCGTATACGCCGCCTATGAATGGTTCTAGGCACAGCATAGCAAATCATACTGTTCAGATTTGTACAGTTAAACTTGTTTCTGACAATTTTGTATTTTTATTATCAGCAAGCAACATTGGCTATATTTTATCGCCGTACTCCCACGGGAACAGGAACTATGCGGGCGAAACCGCGTGACGTCCGCTAGTTGCTGATTTATGAAACTAAAAGATATTAATTGTTACGGAAAACACGTTTTTCGGCTTCCGTTTTACAACATCATTGAGGTTCCAATTTCAACAGAACAACAGGTTAAACAAAGGTGTTCCTAATAGCACACCTACATTTCCCTAGCTATGTTTAAGTCCCATGTAACATGGGCGAGCCTATTGCCATCAACCGGACACAAATTCAGACTCCGTGGCTGCTACTGAGAATTTGTGATGGAAAAACTCAATAACACTTTGCCCAACCGGGGAATCGAACCCAGGACCTCATGCTGCATCCGGGGTTGCGGGCCTGTTCGAAAGAGATACCGTGGCCCCGGAACATAAAGGGCGAGGAAGGAACATGGATGGGTTTTAATCAGTAAAAGTCTGAAACTCCTTCCCGCTCCGCTCAGAGAGGGAGAAGTTATTTGATGATTTCCCATCCTAATTAAAAAAAAAACAGGACCTCATGCTTAGGAGTCGCACTTGCGACCACTAGACTATCGAGGCAGTAAATTTCAACATACTCTTCTATTATTATCGTATTAATTGACTTTTCGGTTTAGTTTTCGTTTTTGATTAAAAAACTGTAGCCCTACACCTTGGAAAAATACAAATCAATGTTATCTATGGCGTAGTTCTATTTCTGAGTCAAATCTCTCGGAATATACTTTACAGTTTAATTCTTTTATTTCACTAAAATCACCAGTTGTTTTGTCATGATGAAACAGCGGGGAAATTAAGTAACACGATTTTTTCTAACATATCACACCTACCGATTAACTGTATTTTTTTTCTAACAGTACTTACTGGATTGTGAAAGTCAGATAGGCAGTCGCTCCATATAAAATACAAGTATTCAGCTGCATCCGGTTAGACTAGAAGCCGACCCCAACATAGATGGGAAAAGGCTACGCAGATGATGATGATTATGATACCTACTTACCAACTAGGAATCTCCTTCAGAATACTTTAGATAGTGATTGACTGTTATCCATGGTTTACTAATTAAGCATCCTCAAAACTCAATATTGTATTCTATTCAAGCACGATAATAAGCATCCTCAAAACTCAATATTGTATTCTATTCCAGCACGATAATGTTTATTTTAAAATGCAACGGAACAGAACAGAGCCCTAATTTTCTCGTTTTCATAAAGCATAATTACCAAAAACAGTCCGCTATAATCCCATAATAGAGGCGGGTTCTGGCCTCCAGAAGATTGAAGTGGCCTTATCCATTATTTATCCGAATGTCTCGTCATAATTAGTTCAATTAGTTAACTGGTTCAATTAAGAATTTCCATCCATCTACCGAATTGCGGCAATTTCTTGCAAGCTGGTTTTAGTGAGATAAATGTATGGAGTTAGCGTTTTCCTATTTTGTGTTGGGATATATTGTCATCTTGATTCATTGTCGGTCCCTGGTGGTTAATAGGTCACTGTAGCACTCGTGGATGACGTTATAAGCAAGTAATGAGTTATGGTAAGTGCTTTATCAGGAGTAATTAGTATGAATCGACAAGACAACTGAATCGCTATGGCAACCGACTTGGGTTTATCCTAAATTATTAATTAAGCTATAGGTTTGTTAACATCGTGGTTGAAATCGGCTGGTGTAATTATTATTTGATCGAATTAATCATGCTTTCTTGTTAGCAATTTTTACCTTATCAATACCAAAACATAGTTAGTTACGGTAACTAACTCATCAGCCTAAACTTATCAGAACCTAACACACAATAACATTTTTTTGCATCTTCGATCACGCGAACTGATAGAAGAAAAATATATGATAAGAATAAGCAAGATTTACATAGTTGAATTTCGACTTAATATTGCTCTACCTCACGAATTTGTTAGCAAAAGCACCCAACTTAACCAAAACATGTATGCAGATATCCTGTAGCTTAATTTCACCTAAGCGTTCTTAGGTCTCCAGTTCTGTACACCTTAGTGTTTTGGTTGTCTCGAACAATAACCCTATCTCAGCCCTTGCTGCGCAAGCGAACATTTACTCGTGCATTACCTGCATTAAGGTGCGCTTACATGGAAGACTTTTGCCAGCAATAGCTCGGCTATCGTTGCCATGAAAATGAAGCTAACGCGGAATTTGATGAATAGATAGAAAGAGTCTACTTCATCTTTTTTTTAAGTGAATACTTCTACAGTCGCGTTTACACTTTTTGAGTGAACAAAAATAATGGAACCGTCACCTAACGATTCGAAGCACCCGATCCGCTACGGCGTCGCTGAAGCGGATCGGCTACGAGTTTTCGCTTCTATCGACAGTCGCCACAAACTGCTGTTTTTTTAATAAGCCTACTCTGTCCCACAGCTGGGCAAAGGCCTCCTCCATGGCTGCTTGTTAACATCTATTTCAAAATATTCATAAAAAAATGTATTGGTAAATAAAAAATACTAAAGCTAAGTGCACAATAAAGTTACGTTGGACCACAGCTCAACGCTTTCCTATACAAAAAGTGCGGTGCTTTTAGTGCGTCACGGGTTTTATTATATTTTTTTTGTTAGTTATACCCATTGAAATTGGAGGATTTGGTGATTGAATTGTTCTTTCAATATTACGTTGCCAACAACATTTACTTTTTTTTTCAATTCTGTATGCTATTCTTTATTCGATAGCAAATAACCGACTTCACACAAAAAAGTGAAAAATAACTTTAGCTTCAGAAGTCGGTGACCTTTTTTTGATTGATTTAGTTTTTTTGTCACCGACTTCTGAAGCTAAAGTTATTTTTCACTTTTTTGTGTGAAGTCGGTTATATTTTTTGAAAAAAAGTTTTTATTTTTCACTTTTTAGTGGTTCACAGGTGCTTACCCTTTCACAGCGTATCGGTGTGATTTTTTGTTATGAACTGGTATAAACAATAGACAGACGTGAGTCTTCAGCGATCCCAGTACACTTGCTATCATATTTTATTAAGGAGTTCAGTTGCCTATCTTCCGAAGTCACCAGACCTTTATCAAATCGAAATGGGATCACTCCGAGATTGTGCTCTGCCTAAAACTACCCAAACCGCTTCTGGTGAGCCTATAAAGTTAAGGAGTTACCTCTATTTCTCCGGGATCCCATTGAATGGAACATTACACGACTAACTGTCGAAATCTGGGTGCATTGCATACTTCTGCGTACTCCCTCAGAGCATACAGGTGTGATGTTACGTCATGATGTTGCATAAACAATAAACAACCAAGCGATTGCAGCAATTACTGCAGCTTTGCCGTGTATTTCTGAAGAGTTCCATTTATATCTCCGAAGATCAGCTTAAGATCTTAACCAAATTGACATGGAACCACACGAAAAGCACCAGCTTTCAAATAAAAGAAGAATCATCAAAATCGGTTCACCCAGTCGAAAGTTCTGACGTAACAAACATTGTCGAAATCTGGGTATATTGTACACATCTGCGTACCCCCTCAGAGCATATAGGCGTGATGTTACGTCATGATGTAGTATAAACAATGAACCTACAAGCGGATACAGCAATCACTGCAGATTTGCCGTCTATTTTTGAAGAGTTCCATTGTATATCTCCGAAGATCAGCATCAGATCTTCAACAAATTAAAATTGGACCCAACGGGAAGCACCAGCTTTCAAATAAAAAAAGAATCATCAAAATCGGTTCACCCAGTCGAAAGTTCTGAGGTAACAAACACAAAAAAAAAAAAATACAGACGAATTGAGAACCTCCTCTTTTTAGAAGTCGGTTGACAAAATGGAAAAAATGTATCTATTTTCTATGACTCAATATGCTATGGCGGTTTCCCTAACAACAATTGCGACATGTAGTAGTAGTGTACTCGTATCTTAGTTGAATAATATTGCCCTGAGTGTATTAGTGTATTGAGCATTCGAAGATTCCCGTGTAACCGTAACTTTAGAAACACAAAGTGCAGTAAGAGGGATACCCCAAGTTGCTGTAGAATTGGGAATGTAGTTATCATGTTTTGTCTGTAGTGCAGCATGGTTGAAGCTGTAATAGTATCGATATTGATAAAATTTGTAGCAGATATTCGGTGTGTGGCCGCAAAACTGAACGTTTTCACGATTGTGATTGGTTGGTCTTCCCGAAACAAACACTAAGTTCTTACGTACTTTTTTACGTACTTTTTGGGTTATTGTAACCTGATTTTGTACTTCAAGAGTGTATAGATACTGGTTGATGACAAGTCTTTTTTGAAGTAAAAAACTTCTTCAGGAGCGTTGAGCACTTGTTGAGTGAACAAAAATCATGGAACTCTAGTGATACTCTTTTCACTTCTATTGGCAGTCCAAAGACTGCCCCGCGTGTTTTTTTTTTCTATAATACTTTGATATTTATTATTATACGCCATTGGCGACCCGAATGGCGTAATAGTGATAGTGACGCTGGCTTACGTTCTTAGGGTCCAGGGTTCGAATCCCGGTAGGAGCAAATGTTTGGGTGATGAGCATGGACATTTGTTCCCGAGTCATGGATGTTGTATGTATTTACAAACAAAAAAGTATATACAGGGTGTAAACCACCTCATCACAAAGCCGTTAACCAAGCATTCTGTACATCAAACTAAGTAACTTTACGCAAAAAATATTGCTGGGAAACAATTTTTTTTTTGAGGTTATAAATCATGTTTTGTGGTAGAGCTCAAGGTAACGCACTTAAAACATTGTGCTGATGGATGGATTGAATAGTACGGGGGTCGTGGAGGTGCTAAAAGTTAAAATTTTACAAAAAAAACTTGTATTAAAAAAAAAAACTTGTCAAAAAGTTGTAACTTTGACCCCCCATATCTCCGTAACTAGAAGGTTCCCAGGTATGGTGTAGAACAAAAAAATGATCGCAATGATGGGGAGAACAAGTGCATTTCGGCTTCGTGAAGAGGTGTTTTACACCCTTTATCAACTATCTATTGTCCACGACAAAAGCTTTGCTTAGTGTGGCACTAGGTGACCCTGTGTGTTAATGTCCAGCGATATTTATTATATTTATTATTGTTATTTAATTAAGTTTATCCAGCAACTTTAAACATACAATGAACACAAAGAACTAAATTCCGGAAGAATTGTCTGCTAGTATGGAAGAAGAGAAGACTTGAAGAAGTCGAGCTATACGATAACTGACAAATGCTTGCACTGACTGGATAGGTCCACTCAAATCTGTATGGTTCTTTCTTCAAAAGACCATCTCAGACACTAATCTGCATAGTTCTCATGTGAGTTGAACATGATTGTCTGGACTTTAAAAGAGACTATGACCTCTGAGTTTGTTTCGGCTGTTTCTTCTCAGAGTAGTCAGGTACGAAACACCGGCCCCATCTAGTTTAAAAAAAATGACGTGTAAAAGTGTTTGAGAAAACGTACTTACTGAATAAATATCATTTATCGTTCATTTATCATTTATCATTATCATTTACTTGCTGCGCCGACTTCTAATGAATATAAGGGATAAGAGCAAGAGAATATTCATTTGTAATACATTTTATGCTGATTTTTCAATAATTGCTTTTTCACGCATTAACAGGCAGAGACTTAAAAACACCTTCATAAAGGTTACAGAATTATAAGTGTTACATGTTGGATTGGTAACAGAATCAAATATGTAACACTTATAAATGTGTTTTCAATGTGTTAACCCAAAACACTTACAAAAGTGTAACCGTAACATATCTGTAACAGATATAAAAGGTTTAACAGTGTTAGTAAGTGTTTAACAGGTAAACTCAGCGTTGTCATTGGATAGCCGAAATCTAGTCGCAGTCTATTGTAAAACTGATTATTTCAGTTACAGATATTAACACTTATTAACACATATAAATTATAATGTTTGTGTGATGAGCATGGACATTTGTTTCCGAGTCATGGATGTTTATATGTATAATAAGTATGTATTTACAAACAAAAAAAAAGTATATGTATATGTAGTATATCAACTATCTAGTGTCCACGATACAAGCTTTGCTTAGTGTGGCACTAGGTGGCGCTGTGTGTTAATGTCCAGCGATATTTATTTCTTTATTATTTATTATAAAAGGTTACAGTTTGATTCGGTAACATTATTGTATCTGTTACATCTAAAAGTGTTTTTCTGTTGAAACTGTTTTAAAAACAGTGTTAAAACACATTATTACGGTTACAGTTTGAGTCCCTGTTAACAGGTTTATTATTTCGTTTCACCAATACTGATATTTTATCAAACCAAATCGAAATGCAATGATGAAATTAAATAACATGCGTGGTTTGTATTAATTAATCCTATTACCTGCAACTTATTGAAATAATTTATTAGATTGAACCCATTTCAAATTGCAATAATAATAAACATTGTATTAGTTTGAAATTTTAGTGACTATATGTAACTATTGGTAATGGAAATGTCATAATTATTTTCTAAATAGGCCAACCATAATTAAAATCCTTTTCCAACGAGGAATAATAAAATCCAATAACCATCAACATTAATTAGAGATATTAATCTAAAACTAATTTCAGTAAACTTTGGATAAAATTGAAACATTTCAGTCTGGAAAGTGTAAAACAATTTCCAAGAGTGACGGAGTAGGTTCTAGAAGAAATTCTACTTAGCCACTTTGGCTTCAATTATTTTGCTGAGTGTTACAACTACAAACAAAACTTGAGTGTTTAATCAAGATCGAACGCTTTACCAATTAAATACCAAGGACATCGGAACAAACAAGATAGAATCTGATCCATACAACCTTAACCGTTATCTAGAAAAGTTTTCCGATAAATGAATGGCGTATAAAGCGAGCAAATGTTGAGAAAATAAGATAAAATATTATTTGCTTTCTGAATTCTTAGTCCCCAGGGATTTGGTTCGGATATATTGCCCTATCGTATTCGGATTGGAGACGTGATGGTTTCTTTATGTTTATTGTCAACTTGACCAGAGCAGAGTGACCGCCTTTTTGAAGTCCACTTACAGGTTTTTCATGACTGTTTTTATAATAACAAACATGTATGTGTAGACTTATATACAGGCTGCGTTTATTGAGTTCAGGTTTATTTGAAATAAAATATTTTATAGACTTCATTATGAAGGCAGGTTAGCTTGGTCAACGGATTTTTTATGGCCTAGGTAGGTAACCTTGCTTAGGTAGATCGGCGGCCCGTTGTTTAATACCAATTTGCCTTAGCAACACAAAAACTTAATTTACCGTGCCTACCACAGATTACCTGGCTAACTACGTAAACGAAAAAAATACTAAATGTACATGAAACGATAGCTTACAAAGTTAAATTACGTTTCATTTTCAAAGCAAGAGACAAAATTAAGTTGACGTCATTAGACCCTTCTGGCGACATTTCTCAGTTGTCTACAATTATATCACGTTCACGTAACTATGTAACACGCGACGCTGGTATCACAAAACAGATTAGGTAGCCGCAGAAAGTCAACTTTAAAGAACGAGCGAAATATCGCTCTACCAGAAATAAACACAGACAAGGTACTACGAGCGGGTGAGGGACGGGCGCGGGACGGGCGCGGGACGGGTCGGGAGCATGGCGGTTGTAATTTCATATATTTATATGGACGACATCTTAAACTAGTGAACTTATTTTGGTGAAAATGTATAGTAATAGAGTGTATAATTAACAGAATAACATAAAGGCTGTAATTTATTATGATATGGTGTAATACAAAGAATTTAGGTGAGGGAAGACAGTTTAAAAACATATCTAAAATGAACGACGCGAAGTTCAACGCTCATGCGTTTTCACTCATTGCGTGGTCTTCTACACTTGTTTACTATGTGGCAGCGTTAACACGATAATTCTCGCTACAAAGTTATCCTCCACATTGGCGCCGGTGTTGTAGACATTATAACTCGTAACAGGCTTTTCGATTCAGTAACCTTACGACGGACTTCAAGATTTGTTTGGTCGATAAAGAGTGAAAGGCTCGACCTAGAGCAGAAGTAATACGTTTCAGATTACTTGATCAGTATTTCTATCAAACTATGTAATTTCATACCACATTACACGTGCCTATGTATGTTTATTTATTTTGGGATTGGTATTACTGGTTGATAGAATCCTACACTTTATTTGATACCGTGAATTTAGCCTCGTTCCGTGGAGCAAACAATTTGCGATATCTTAACCAACTGTAGCTCTTCTTCTTTTTTGCCCTTCCAGTAACGCGGGGTCGATTTTTTAATCTTGCGGCGCCATTTTGTTAGCTGGTAAGCATTGTCATCCTTAAAGCCAAATCCTCAAAGCTATTTGCATGCCCTTCCGGACATTTGTCATCTAGGTAGTTGCACTTTACCTCTCCCTCTTCATCTATGGCTTGTTGGTTTCATCTGGAAACTTTTGTTTTATGGGCAAAAGCAGCAAAGTTTTCTGTCAGAAAATAATGTTAATCTGATGATAACAAACGGGGGTAGATTTTGACATGCAAAAAAATGATGACCAGCTATTGACAAACAAAAGCAAACTTTCAGGCACAGCCCATAAGAGTCAGTAAGTAACTACTCGTAATCTTATGTTTTAAGTCAACCACAAACTACTAATTGAAACTATTTCCCGAATATTCAAGGCTTCCTTTTGATCTCTCGCCCGCTGAACTTGCCCGCGGAACCACGATGCTTTATGGAGCGAACTACAGACTGTAAGTCACGATCCTAAACTTTCCTTGGATATCGCCCGCTACTGCGGCAGGCTCACTGCGTTAATCTCCCGAGTATAGATGAAGATTCTGTTCGCTGGTTCATAAAACTTTAATTGTATAAATTTGGGATGGGGTGGGTAAGTCTGGTTTGTAATATTAAAATTTGATCTTTAACATTACAAAGCAGACTTTGCTTCGAATATATCGTAATATTAGCTAATACATGATTGTACAGAACGCACGCACGTTAACCTGTTGGTTCCGGTTGTCATTTGTCCATCTTTGACAGTTGTTGTTACATGTAGTCAGTGGCCCAAAAATTCTGATAACAAATCTTACCAAGTGGTATCGTATTACCCAGTATTGACTGAGTTGTATAGGTCAGATAGGCATAAAATACTGGTATTTAGCTGCATCCGGTTAGACTGGAATCCGACTCTAACATAGCTGGGAAAAGGCTTCGCAGATGATAATGATAGTACAGAAAACAACGGTGATTAAGGTGGAATCGACCGCGACTAACGTGTCATTTGGTGACACGACCAAATGACACTAACAAGGTATTATTGCTGGCAACCTTTATCTACGTGAAATTATTGTACAAATATAACTTCCTTAATTGAATCGAATTTTATTAACAATTTCAGGGTTTTTTTTTTGTATGAAACCCTAATTTTTTTCATAAAATAAAAGTACAGATTCTGGAATAAACAGATAGACCTACAAAACATAAAAAATGTGTTTTTTAATATGTGTCGTATGTACTTTCAAATGCATTCAGTAAGAAGCTGTTATTTTTAAATTACAAACAAACTAAGTGTTTATTTGATAACCCTCCTTTTCGGCTTCGCCACAGTCAACAAAAACGCTACAAAAATAAAAGAAAACTTCACTCGGTAACTAAATTGCGTAGATAGAGGTCACTCATAAAAAGGACATTGCCCCTTCCCCGTTTAGCTACACTAAAAAACACTACAAGTTTGGTTGTCACCAGTTTTACTATCGTGAACAAAAAACATTAAACTTGACATTTGGTAGAGATACAAAGCGATAGTTTTATCTTACACAAACACATTATGTTGACTCTTACCCTCCTTATCTAATGATGTTTACGCGTGGTGAAATGGAACATTCTGCATTAAATTTGCCTCATTCCCCGGCGTCGTTTTGGACTGACAAGATGAAATATTTATTTCCTCTGTTTTTATTATTCACATTTGAGTTATGTGCGGGGAGGGTTGCTCCGGGTGAGACGGAAGCTATTGTTGCCCCGGAGAGAAATGACGTGAAGGAACGAGCGCCTTTAATATTCGAGTGCAAGTACCGTACTCTGCAAGGTGGTGATGCTTATCCTTCAGTTGTGGTGCGATGGCAGGGACAGATTCAGAGGATGACGTGGGGTACTGAAGGTGAAGTGAAGTCAGAACAGAACTACGTATACCCGGCTGCTTTCCACCTGTATCCGTCTTCTGACGGTCTTTCTGGAGACTCCACGGCTAAACCCGCTGTTTTACCAGACCCGTTCACCGATGCGCCGGTAATTCCTGATGAATACGTGTTTAGTGATATTGTTGCGTCGTTTACCCGTAATTGTGTCCGACCTTATTGAATACTGTAACGAGTGTGATAAATATTATTATAGTGTCTTTATCATTTGCTGAGTTGTTTTATTATACCTATTTCGTAATCTTAATAATTATGTGTGTATAGTGCCGTTTTCATTTGATATAATGGGTGTTAAAACTTTTAACGAAAAAAAAGCACTTGGCCTCCTTGCCATAGCAATTTTTTTTTGTCCAAGGCCATACCTGGATTTTTTTCAGTTGCGGAGATGTTGAGGGTCAAAGTTCAATATTTTTTTCAAGTTTTAATGGTTTTTAAATATCTCCATGATCCCGTTACTATTAAATGCATCCATCAGCACAATATTTTGAGTGCATTTCATTGATTACTGCCGTATTAAAGTAATTTTTCACCCTAATAAACAGTAGCAACAATATTTTTTTCCGTAGAGTAACTAACTTACTAAGGTCCATGTTCACCGAAAAGATAACGGTCGGATTATCTAAAAACAGCTGTCACTGTGACATGTTCACATACAAAAAAGTGTTTTAAACAACTGTTTTTAGATAATCAGACTGTCATCTTTTTGGTGAACATGGACCTAAGAATGCTTGGTTGATGTCTTCGAGAAGGGTCTGTTTACACCGCATATTTTAAACATTTTACTTAATGTAAATCAAATAAAGAGGAGCTCGTAGCTAAATAATAACAGCTACTCGGGTCGATCTTTAAGTTAAGCCGTGCTTGTCTAGGTTGGTCTGTGGATGGGTGACCGCCCTTACATACCGAGTTTCCTCCGTGCCTCGGAAAGCACGATAAGCTGTTGGTCCCGGCTGTGATTTGTCCATCTTTGGCAGTCGTTACAGGTAGTCAGTGGCCCAAAAAGTCTGACAACCAGTCTTACCAAGTGGTATCGTATTACCCAGTATTAACAGGGTTGTGGAGGTCAGGGTTATGGCAGTCGGTAGTATAAGTACCGGTTAGACTGGAAGCCGACCCCAACATAGTTGGGAAAAGGCCAGGCAGACGAAGACATAATGTAAATCAAATCTGTCAACTGAACTTATATCAAACAATTACCAGATTAAGGGACCTTTATTCAATACAATAGATGAACTGTTTAAAGCGAACTTATCACACTAATCTTCCCATACAACCACTTTGAGAATGGGATTACGCTGCCCCAAATCTCTATATTTTAGTTAGTTTCCAAACACAAATTCAGTTTGGAGTAAACTTCGTCGGGTTTATTATTAATCGCCTACACATACTGCTACATTAATCACTGAAACGACGTTCTGAAGAAAACGTGCCAACTGAAATAATTAAGGCTTTTGAGATTGTTAAAACGTTCCGTGTTTTGAATAAGTCAATTCACTGAAACGGAAATATGTATTAGTGGGAACTGTGACACTTAAGGGGCCGGCGAAGCATGCGTTTTTCATACAAACGTAATACCAAAATAATATGAAAATTAAGCATATTCTTAAGGTAGTGTGTATATATTTCGATTGGATTACAGAATATCTATGTTCCCAAATAAATATTTTGAAAGGATAATGATATAAAGACGAGATCATCATCATCATCGGCCTATTAATGTTCCCACTGCAGGGATAGGCTTCCTCTCTATGAGAGGGAATGGGCTATATAATCCACCACGCGGGCCCAGTGCGGATTGGTAGATGTCACATGTCTTCGAATTTATGCTTCTAGGACATGCCGGTTTCTTCACGATGTTTTCCTTCACCGTTTTGAGAACAGCGGTGATGTAATAAATTACACAAAGTAATGCGCCTGCCTGGGTTCGAACCCACGACTTACTGAACGTAAGTCGGGGCCGCCACCACTGGGCCACCGCTGCTCAACGAGACATGAGGAATTAAAAAAATTGTATAGAAAATTATTTTTCTCATATCTCTTGTTTAAATCAGTTTACATTCAAAATATGTGTTTGGGAACCTATATATTCTGTAATCAAATCGAAATAAATGCACACTACCTTAAGAATATGCTTAATTTACAAATTATTTTGGTATTACGTTTGTATGAACTTCGTATGCTCCGCAGGCCTCTTAAGAGGGAACAGGGGCTGCGATCCTCAATACTTTATTCGCCTTTTTTCTTCCTGAATAATGCCTCTAGAGCAATTTTTTTTATATAAAGTCAAGGCCTACTGTAAACACAAAAAGGAACTGTATGACTTTCAAAAAATGACATTACATGAATTTTACGACGAGATTACAGGACTACCAGACAAATTCGAAAAGTTTTCAACATAAAATAAATTGATAGAAACCCTTTTTTTATTTAAATGTCAAAAATAATTGAATCAATCGGCTCAGTTAGTTTTCGAGGAGAAAAAAGAGGAACACGGAACGCCGATCTCGTCAAAATGTTAGTTATATAATCGGTCTAAACTGTTGTCCCTATCGCGCTCGACGAGGGCAGGCTTGGCGCAGCACGGCTGCAATAGTTTCTACAAATACCTATTTTTCAAATGCTTTGCAGGTCCTGAACCCTCTTAAGTAATTCTTAATAAGAAACACAGAATTATCTTCGTTTTACAGATTGTCGTTCCTTTTTTCCAGACCTTGAGATTTACGTGCAGCACGAGTATTACTAAAATAATGTATTACTGACAGCCCTGCTAGACAAATCTGTTCGAATATTTGATTTTTGATGGGTAGGTATGTACTGGTTATTTCATTTACACGTGGCAGTTTACTTGCCAGAGTCCATAAAAACAATATTTATGCCGTAAGCGTTATAAATTAAAACTTCATTATAAAAGATGTTTTTAAGGGTTCCCTTTTCACAGAGTGTGTTTCACTATCGCAGCTATAACATCAAAATAAAGGTAAAAATTAAAGGGAGGTTCATACAGGGAAAGCATCTTTTTTCGTCATTTTCTTACGGACTTGCATATGGCCGATTTTTACAAATATTTTTTGATGAAGAAAATCTTATTTAAACTCCCACTGTCCTGAAACTCCCCTTAAAAGACTGGTAGGTAGGTATACTTGAATTCACCAATCAATTATCTCTGTTCGCTTGAATATTTAACAGAAATGTATCAATAAACTCTGCATGAATTTTAATTGACACGAATTTTAAAGCCTCGGTGACTGAACTGAGTATTTGCACTATGTCGTCATCATAAATAATAACAGTGTCAGTGTAAACAATGTTTTCATACAGGACAAAGACTTTCCCTTCTTATTATCTAGAGATACTGGGGACCAGTCATTATCCATAATACCTTATGACCTTTCACACTGACTTTATTAATAACGGTCCAGTCAGACGACACCAGGTTAGGCACACGAAGAATAAAAATACAAATCTTAAATACACTATAAGTCAAGGGACAGCCTGAACTTCTGGTTCTAGAAGCTTGAAATTTCATCCTGTATAACAAGAGTGAGCTTTAGGGATATAAGGAAGATTTCTTGAAAATTCATCCCTAATATGAAATGAATTTAGTTATCGTGACTACACCTACAGATAATCTTACAAACACAAACAAACAAGCCAGTCTCCGACTACTAAACTATCCATAGGCCAAACAAATATTTGTTCCGTGCGGACATCGGACATCGGACCTGCGATCCGTAGCACGGAGACTAATGTGATGCACGTGACGCCATTACAATATCAGCTTGGAGACGAATATTTTAAACCAGTGAAGTGTTGTTTTCATCACAAAGGTTAGTAGTTGTCTTGACATTTGACGCCATTTTAACGGAAGCTCATTTGATTATGCAATAACGTTTTTTAATTTTAGATTTGCTCAATTAATCTCAAACTCGGACAGAACCTTTCTAGTGGCAGTACTTTCAAACAAGCAAGGCTGCCCGTTGTGACCTACAACTTTTCATGATGTTCGGGTTTCTGAACAGACAACTTGACTTATGGGCCTGCCATATTGTTGGGTTCTAGGTACGCCACTGCCTTTCGTCAAGTGCTAATTATGAAACGAGTTCTCGTATCTTTTTTTATACCCTTCTGGAGTCTTCGTACCTAATGAGCTTACAAACAGTGATTGAATTAGTATTCAAGCATTAAAAGCAATACAAAACCGTTTCATTACCACAAATCACTCGGTAATTACCACGTCAACTAAACGTTTAATACTCACTACATTCTTAAGACTGTCACGTAAACAATTAACATAACAAGAGACCCTTGTTTTAATCTTCGAGGGCACAGTTATTGTGTCCTTAAGGTCGCATTGTCCCTGGCACAAACGCCAAAACTTTAGCCATAAACGGAGCCCGTGATTTTGATCACGGACTTCGAGATTAGAACTTGAACATGATGAATCTGCCAACTTGACTTCGATATGTCTTAAGACCCCGCTCCACGGCAGCTCACGGCTAAGCTATGTAAGTTTACTTTGCTTCACTTTGTATGAAGAAGTTGGCGGGATCTGCCACTACGACTCTTCGCCATGCTAAGCACGACGTGCTAGCAAACAAATTAACCGCGCAGTTATCGCGACAAACGGATCCGTACAAATTCTCCGTAGCTCTAGACAGACGACTTTATAAGAGTCTTTTGTTATAGTTTGAAATTATTCCAAGGGAATGTTTTAAATATTGCCAATGACATTTGGGGATAGAATCGCTTTCCATTAGGAAACGTATTTTCGGAATCGGATCAGCAGTTCCGACAAGGACCCACTACATCCAAACTTTACCCCTTCATTTAAGTATAGACTAGCTGATGCCCGCATCTTTGCCCACGTACAAATTATGACCCATGCCATGGCTACGCTACGCACGGATACATGGCTGGCAAACAAATTAACCACAGAAGTGGCAAACCTCTCCGTGCACATCTCATATGGAAGTGGTCATTCGACTTTAGAAGATAAAATGATTGGGACTTAGATGTAGGAGTTAGCGATCTTGTAATAGCATATTACTGTCCAATATCAATTTAAAAGTTTCGAGCGTAACGGTCAGTTTTCAGATTCGATGCAAGCCGTTTGCTGGATATGAAATTTGATGACGTCGTATAATGGTGGAAAAGAATATAGTCGCAATCTTTTCCGATAAATGTGGAGCATGCGTGTGAAAATATCAAATTTTCTCAATCAATTTTCCAACTATGTTGGGGTCGGCTTCCAGTCTAACCGGATGCAGATGAATACCAGTATTTTACATGGAGTGACTCAGAGAGCAGTCAGATAGGCTGACCACCACGACCCGGTTAATACTGGAAAATACGATACCACTTGGTGAGACTGGCGTCAGACTTTTCGGGCCACTACCTAAAACGACTGTCAAAGATGGACAAATGACAGCCGGGACCAACAGCTTAACGTGCTTTCCGAGGCAAGGAGGAAACACGGTATGTAAGGGTGGTCACCCATCCACAGACCAACCTAGGCAAGCACGGTTTAACCTAAAGATCGACCCGAGTGGCAGTTATTACTTAGCCACGAGCTCCTCTTTGACCTTAATTGAATAGCTATTAAAGTTTGTCAGATTGAAGCACCTTGATGTGCCTGTAGATTAACGATTGATCCTTAACGAGATAGGAAAAGAAATAACTTTAATGAAACAAAAGAAATGCTTCCAAACATAGACAAATATTTGATCACAGAAATTATTGTATCATTTAAAATTACTGTTTTTGATAAATTCATGATACAATTTCTTTTGCAAACCGAAAGCTCGAATAATATTATTTTATCCAAAACAAGATTTTAAATCCACTCTGTCGTTTGAAAGCCAAAAGTCAGATTAACGAAGTCATTATGCGAGTTTTACAGATCTTACAACAAGTTAAGAATTTTGATGTCACGTAATTAGATGATAAATGAGCGGAACTTGCATGGTGGAACGATTTTGAACGACTTTAAAATGTTATCATTGGAATTTTAAAGTTTTGGTTGGACCAGTGTTGAACTAGGTACAGTTTTTATTACATTATTGAATTGTATTTACAGAAAAAACAGATTTTTTTTTTTACAGAAAAAGTCAAACCATTACAAGATTTATAATAAGCTGTAGGTAATATCAGCAACCTCTACAGGAACATTGATTAACATAAATTATGTTAGAAACAGACATTTGTTTTGGCTAAAAAATTAGAAATTAGAAACAGGCCAACAACGAAAAACTAAATAACAATATCACATTCTAAGAATGATTTCATTTATACTGTTCTTTTCAATGTTTATAAGATCCAATTTCAAAGCTAAGGAATATCTATTTCCAAACCTAAGCACCATTAAAAGTGGCCAACGAACTCGTAAAAGAACAGAACCACTATCTTTATTAAGACTTAATACTGAAAATATACGACGCCATATTATTTTTCATAAAGACGACCGACACCTGTACATAAGGAGGTTTTCATAAGACATAAATATAGAGCACCTGTGGCAGAGACAAGGTAAACAAAAGTAGTTCCGTATATCAAGTATTCGGTAACGTCAATATTGGTTTTGCTGGATGTCCCTTCTGGCCCGTATCTTAGTAGAAATATGGCCTGATGTTATTCAAAAAGAAAAAATCCGCTTGAAACGGTTGTTGAAGGTTAAATAAAAGAAGAAGATAGTAAGATTATGAGAGTAAGATTCTCTTAAATCTTACTGATCTCTTCTTCTCTTCGAAGAGAGAAAGAGAATCTTACTAATATTATAAATTCGTAAGTTTGTGAGGACGGATAGATAGATGTCTGTTCCTCTTGCATGAGAAAACTACTGAACGGATTTGGATGAAATTTGGCACATAAATAGTTTATAACCTACCATTATCGAACTCCACACGGGCATAAGCTAGTGATGTTATAATTGCTAAAATGAGCATATTTAACAACAGTTAAAATTATCATTCCTAATGGCAAATTAGTAGGTATGGCAAAATAGACGGTGGTTTATTATTTCCTTAGAAAAAGACCAATAGTGACCAATACTTATAGTGTGTGTGGTAACTAACCGGAAGAATCTGTAACAACAAAATGGTTTAGTGTCTTTTAAAACGCTACACAACTTTTCGAAAGAAGAAACACCATAAAACCGTACTTTACTCTATCGGAAAAGTTTTACGGAAAACACCTACCAACACATTATTGCCTGATCAAGGAATTTAAAGCTTTAGAAACAAAACCCAAAGCATTTGCTACGCATTTCCATAAAACCGATGATTTTCGGGTGGGCCTGTAGTTATCCAAGCGTAGGGTGGCGGTGACCTTATTTGCGACCTTAGCCCCGGCTGTCATGCGGCCCGTAGGCAGCCACATTTAATATTCAATTAGGGACCATTTGCCCATTCATCAGGTTGGACGGACAGCCAAATATGTTTTGCTAGATGAGCCTTTGAGCGCAGCTGTGTAGAGATAATATTAGCACAACGTGTAACTGAAAATTGCTCGTGTTTCAGAAACGTATGTTGTACCGTTTGCAGAGTAAACATGCACAAATGTACAATTACTTAATAATATAGCATAGCTTATCAGTTATTAAGTTTAAAATCCAGAGACCTCATCAAAAGTTTGCTCATCGTAAACACGGTGCTTTGAACCGATTTCACCATAGAAAGTAAATCATTTAGAGTGCTGATTATTGAAATGAAAAAACTTCTTTAGGCGCGTTGAGTACTTTTTGGGTGAACAACAATCATGGAACTCGCGTGACCGTCACTTAACGCTCCGTAGCACTCGTAGCCGATCAGCTACGGCGTAGCACCACTTGGGCGTGCGCTGGGCACAACCCATGGCAGATATAGATTGCTCAGTCCCCAAACACTGCCTTTTTTATTACAAATGACACTGACAGCTCTTAAACGTGATTAAGGTGTGCTGATCGCGGTCAATTTGATAGATGAAACTCACCATTAAAAGCAATAAATTACTGGCCATATGGTGACAAAATTGTTGTCTGTTCTCGATTTATTACGCCGACAATAAATCTACTTTTACGATGCTAAACAGCTAACTTTGCCCATCTTTCCAGTCCAGTCCCTTGTGTCCTTAATTCGATAGTTTCCAGGTAAAACTTTGAACCTATCTAGTCTCTCTACATCTGTCTCTGAGATAAAGTATGTAATGGACACGGTGTGCATAATTTATGTTGTTTGTAAGAGGGTAACAACATTTTGCATTCATTTGTTTAAAGGGTGCCAGAACTGAGCTACGGTAATAGCTATGTATTTAGATTCAGTAATTTATGGAAAAGCATTTAGGTATATTGTTTTAATGACAAAGAAATACCGACAAGGAATAATTTATTTGGCTACATCCCATCTGGTTACTTTCCCAATTCGCCAACTAAACAAAAGACATGCAAAACAATTGAAAAAAGGAGCTCTTGGTTTGTTAACCGTAAAAAAAATCTGGGACTTTCATAACATAACATACTCGTAACATTACGCGGCTCACCAACATTATTTCAGTTATATTTAAGTCCCACGGAATAGGGAGCTAGCTTTTTGCCATCAACCGGGCACAAATCTACACTCCGTCGCTGCCACTGAGAAATCCTTGATGGAAAAACCCAATTAGCTTTACCCGCCCTTTTTTTTCGGATGGGAAGTCATCAAATGACCCCCCCACTCTGGGCTAAGCGGGAGGGATTGTCAGACTTTTACTGACTAAAACCATCCATGTTCCTTCCTCGCCATTTACGTTCCGGGGCTGCGGTATCTCTTTCGAACGGCAGGAGCATTACCCGCCCTGGGTACCTACTGAACGCAGGCCTTCATACTCAGCAATAAAATTAATCTTTATAATTTGATGTTTATTTCTCCTACCTTCGTATTATCTTCGAAATTCTGTCAGAACCCGTTACCGGTTCATGCTGAGCGATTGCTGACGGATATTCGACCACCCCTTGGGAAATTAGAATTTTGCAGTAGGCTTCGACGTCAGGAACATGAGCGTTGACCAAAGAGGTATAGTACATCAACTGCAGACGTATTCTGTTTAGACTTGAATACAAATAACTCTGACGAATCGCCTTTCTTTCAAATCGCCTTGATAAGTAACTAACTTTTCAAATAAAATCTTTTGGCAGCCAAATTTTTCCTGTGTGAACATTTAAAAACTTAATCAATCAATCATTATTGTCAGGCAACTAACCCATTGATAACCCCCCCCCCCCCCCCCCTCCCTACTAATATTATAAATGCGAAAGTTTGTGATGATGAATGAATGGATGTGTGTTACTCTTACTGAATGAATGTAAATGGGCGCACAAATAGTTTTAACCTTGATTAACACAGGATATCTATACTTTTATCCTGGTTTTCCTATCGATGAATTGGCTAGAGAAGGAAAAATATCGAGAGAGTTGAAAGGAATGGGAGATTAGCCTAGCAGGGGTCAGAATAGGTTATAAAAAAAAACGACCTCGCGGGACAATTACCACACAACTTAACATTGGTGAAGCCGCGTGCATAATTTAGTAAAACCTACAGTTTCCTAACATAAATTGCACTAAGAAAAACATCCTAATACAACGTATATAGTCAAACATAGCAAGATAATATGCGTGTAGGTATTCTATATTCTGTAGGTATATCAGATGGAACACAAAACGTGGTTAGAACGGCTCCACACACAATTATGGGAAGGCGTATAATTGTGTTATGTAATGGCCCAGAACTGTATATTCTGAGGGTTATTTAATACTGCCTGTATTTTGGTTACTGTCTTCTACTAATGAGAGGAACATTTGTTGAAACCTGCTTCGTAGTTTATATCATTTTGGTTTCATTACAATGTTTACAAGTTCGTGAAAAAAAATGTACCAAGTTCTGTGTAGTCTTGTAAAAAACCTCAATAGTTGGCTTTTGGAATGGTTTTAGGGCCCGTTCAGCATACGGGGTACTTTGGCTGAAATGGTGATGAATGAAGCTGTAACCTACCTACTACGTTGTAGGTTTTCTTTAAAATGTTCTATATTTCTATTTCATTATTAAATCTTCCAAAAGGCGACTGTTTTACATAAGACCAATGCATTTGAACTCAAAACACGATAATCTACTTGAGAGCTTAGTTCTATAAGTTGAGGTTTCAGTACTTATTGCACGTTCAGAGCATGAATTGCAAGTACCAGTCACAGCTATGAAAAATGAGCGCTTCGAATCGAGTTCAAGTGAATGAAAGTTATGTGAATGAAATATGGTAGTGAAGCAACTGGAGAGATTACAGTTCGTGGCGATGAAGATCGATTCCCTCTCGTTATTTTGTAACGGTTACAAATTATACTTCTTCACAAAATCGTTTGTAAAAACTGTTAAATAAAGTGAATTGTTGAAAACCACTTCAATGGTTTTTAAAATAAAATGTTTTATCTCACATAGGCACTTATAAAACTTCGAAAAACGGTATACGGTTGGTGGTTTTCGAAGAAGAACCGGCAAGAAACCCCATGGTTTTTTAATAGTGATGTACCCAAAGTTCCTTATTTGACATTGACAACCAAAAGTACTGCAGTAAAACGGTATGTCTGTACAGTATAATAATATAATGGTCTTGGTAATAAAAATATTTCTACAAGGTCATGTTCGAGATTTTTCAAAGTATTACAGGAAATCCTGTCACCGCATACGACAAAATACCGCAAACCAATACGTCGTCGTAATGCAATATTTATACATTTAACCCTGCAACGGCGTCACCATCACCACCGCGTCGATCGTAAAAACTACGATAAAAACAACATGTACTGAAAAAGGTACAGGATTATATTTCAACTACGAAAGAGTGCTGTAACAACGGCATTCATATTTAATTTGGCAGTGGCGAGGCACTTTCACTTATTACCTGCAGACCCAGGATTTCTGTGTCGTTGTTTTCACGAAGTATTTCGACCAAATTTTTTTTTGTTGAGAACGTTCGCGGCCGGAATGAAAAGAATCCGGCGGCCACACGGTTAATTTTGCGGCCAAGTATTACGAATTGTTTTGTTTTACGATTTTGTACGCTTTGTTTTAGATAAAGTATTTATGAGTTCGTGTTCGTTTTGAAACTTTTTCGTTTTTTGAATTTGGTTTTGTTTTATTTTTAACCGACTTCCAAAAAGAGGAGGTTATCAATTCGTCTGTATGTTTTTTTTTTTTTTTTTTTATTATTTTTTTTTTTTTTGTGTTTGTTACCTCATAACTTTCGACTGAGGGAACCGATTTTGATGATTCTTTTTTTATTTGAAAGCTGGTGCTTCCCATGTGGTCCCATTTTAATTTGCTGAAGATCTGATGCTGGTCTTCGGAGATATACAATGGAACTCCTCAAAAATGTACGGCAAATCTGCAGTGATTGCTGTTATCGCTTGTAGGTTTATTGTTTATACAACATCATGACGTAATATCACGCCTGTATGCTCTGAGGGGGTACGTAGATGTGTACAGTACACCCAGATTTCGACAGTGTTTGTTACCTCAGTACTTTCGACTGGGTGAACCGAGTTTGATGATTCTTTTTTAATTTGAAAGCTGGTGCTTCCTGTGTGGTTATATTTTAATTTGCTGAAGATCTGATCCGGATCTTCGGAGATATACAATGGAACTCTTCAAAAATACACGGCAAATCTGCAGTAACTGCTGCAATCGCTTAAATGTTTATTGTTTATACAGCATCATGACGTAACATCACGCCTGTATGCTCTGAGGGGGTACGCAGATGTGTACAATATTCCCAGATTTCGACAGTTAGGTGTATTAAGTTCCATTTATTGGGGATAAGCCTCCTTGACATGTATTGTTTTTTTTATTTTATTGGCAAGGGTACTTCAAGGGTAGTTTGATGAGAATTTGGTTAGGTTCTGATTATGGGATCCATGACAAAGGAACGGAGCTCTTCAATTCTTAGAAGCAAATTAAGGATACTCGGCCAAATCTTTTAAAGGCTATCCGGATATTTGGGTCACGTACCATAACGTCGTTATTAACCGACTTCAAAAAGGAGAAGGTTCTCAATTCAATGTTCCCCGATTACTCGAAGATGACTGGACCGAATTTGTTTTTTAATTGTTTGAAAGGGTATACTTCCCAGAAGGTCCCATAATCATCAAGTCAGGATCCTGATAATGGGATCCTGGAGAAATAGAGAGAACTTTTCAAATTTTATAGGCACACCAGGAGCGATTTGGGTAGTTTTAGAAAGACTACTTTCTCGGAGTGATCCCATTTAAATTTGGTAAAGATTAGATGAAAAACTTCGGAGAAAGGCAACGGAACTCCTCATTAAATGTAGCAAATGTGTGTCTCTTACTGGGATTGCTGAAATCTCATGTCTGTCTATTGTTTACACCAGTTCATAACAAAAAATCACGCTGGTACGCTGTGAAAGGGTATGCACATGTGAACCACTAAAAAGTGAAAAATAAAAACTTTTTTGCAAAAAATAAAACCGACTTCACACAAAAAAGTGAAAAATAACTTTAGCTTCAGAAGTCGGTGACAAAAAAACTAAATCAATCAAATAAAGGTCACCGACTTCTGAAGCTGAAGTTATTTTTCACTTTTTTGTGTGAAGTCGGTTTTATTTTTTGCAAAAAAGTTTTTATATTCTTTATGTTCATGCTGGCCTTGGTTGATGAAGTCCGTGGCTAAATAATAGTAGGTGCTCGGGTCGACCTTTAGGTTAGCTGTGCTTGCCTAGGTTGTTCCGGGTGGCCACCCATTACATATATTTTTTTTTTAATGGCATCTCGTAGTTCAACCTAGAGAAGTTGTCGACTGCTTAACCGGACTATCCTGTGGGTGCCTTGAGTGTAAAGCCTCCAGCTAGGGCGAAAAACTTACAATCTAAGCGACTACAAGCTAAGAGCATACAAACGTCGGCCGAGCTGTACAAGCCTGGGGTTAGAGCGTCGCTGGGAGAGGACAACAAAGGGACAAGCTAGATCTGAGTGGTGTCATTATTTGAAGGCTGATTTTGGACTACAGGGTCAGCAGCGCGGGCTGGCACGAGCTAGGGATAAGGATGGCATATATCGGGATGTCGCGACAGGCCTCGACGGCGAGGACGGAATGACGGGTGTTGCGTCTGTGCTTCTTGAGCGTGCTAGTTGCCCAACTGCTCTCCACCAGCGAATTTCGTCCGTATCTCCGAAAGCACGTTAAGCCGTTCGTCCGGGCTGTCATTTGTTTGTCGGATTGTCAGGATTTATTCCGTAAGGCTCGGGCATTAGGTATGTGGGCAGATGGGTTTCGTCTAATGAAAACACACTTGATGCGATACACTGTTAATAACAAACTACCAAATTACACTTTAACACAATAAAAGGGAGACTCCAAACCCAAATTGTTTGTGTATAACTTTTGGACACAATAAACTTTATAATTATTATTATTATCTCCTTTATTCATTATACATCTTACTTTATACATTTTTAAATTTTGTTTTACGTAACTAACTTTACTACTATTTTGTCATAATATCGAATACTATAATATAATATAATTGAATCTCCTAATTTTAGATGACATAAAGTCGTATGTCCTAAGTATTGTATCACATAATGTGTATGATTCCGAATGGTCATTTATAAATTGTTAGTCGCTAAAAAATTCCCTAAATGTTAAGTTTTAGTGACAGAAACGAATCGCTGTAAATCCGGCTCCACGCAGTCTTGTCTGCCCTACCCCAAGAGTGTAATTTAAAATCGCGTAGGCGCGGAGGGGTGTGGCGGGCCGCGAGTTGAGGAGCAGGTGGTTGTAACACTCGCCTTGCTTGCTTGCTGTATGCTTGCCACATGCTTGCTACATGCGTGCCGCATGCTTGCATTGCATTGCAGGTCAACGCCTACATACGATCCAACATTTGGAGCACAAGAGAATTAATCAAAATTGTGCAGAAGCTTGGCGTAATAGAATGAATCTTCTGGTAAATAAGCCTAAATCAGGCTTCTATCATTTTTTGAATTATCTATCGCCTGACAGAAGTTCATAGCAAAAACTTTGTAATACAAATTAGTTCTAAGAATAGGACTTATGACTTTTATTGAAAACGGTTTTATGTCTTTTGTATTATATTGATTGTAATACTTATGACAAACGGATTTAGGGCATGTTATATTTAGGGATTTCAACTTTATGACATATGATATTATGTGATATAAAGTTCGGGTAAATTATCATTCGGACAAATGATGATTAGGACAAAAAAAAATGTGACATTTTAGATTATGGATTAAAAAGTTAGGTAACACGATAGAGAACCAGCTACGCCACATAGGCCCAGTCTTATGGCCTATGTTCAGGCCAATGTAAATGTTCAGCAGTGGACGTCTTTCGGCTGAAATGATGATGATGAATGGGACATTAACCCCAGGTATCATAAGCTATACTGATCATTTACTTACGGCAATACCGTATATGAGGACTAAACTTAGTATTTAATAATTCCTTTCATTAATTACAGAAAAACACAAGAAATCATTGCCATTAGTTTGACACAAACAGGGAACTTTGTTGGTAAATATTTAATGAAAAAAAAAAAACAAAATGGCGCCGCTATTCCCGATTATTCCACGAACCAAAATGACCCTTGTAGAGCTACAACTAAGATTGACGTCATTGTAAGGTTGTTACACACAAACGGATAGGACTAAATCAAGACCAAATATCTAAGTTAGCGTATAGCAGGATGCCTATTCTCGGAAGTTGGTGATTTGGGCTGAAAAGATAGATTAGGAGCACCCAAGATTTCTTTGAGGTTACGCCATCTACAATTGTAACTTCATGAGATCGCTATCTATATAACTTGTACAATACTACAAGAGCACGTATCAAAGCAATACTCACAATTCACATTTTCCTATCCACTCAAAGAAATACCTTTTAAAGAGGAATCCCAATATTCACACTAAGTATTTTACAGTTATTATAAAGGTATTGATGCCGTGGAATTGTATAATATATCTCGTATTTGTAAAAGGAATATAAAGCATCGGTAACCTAAAAGCACTTTGATATTATACCTGCCGGCACAGCTTAAACCTTAGCTCTTTCTCAAAGAAACCCGTCATTGTTTTTCCTCTAGCTCCTTAAGATAATACAAAAGAAACGAAGATTAATTGTCAGTACAAAGTAGAAAAATAGAACACTTTACGAAGCAATTCGAGAAAATCCGTAAACGTCTGACACACTTCGGGTCTTTAGCAATGATTTTAATTACACCCTTTATTTTATTGTTGATTACAGCGGCAATGCTTGTGAACTCGTTAAGCCTAATTACGTTTTCCAGTAACGAATTACTGTGGCAATTGAATACGCCGATTTCCCCGAGGATGGCAGAAAACCGCTGAAAAAAAACCGCTTGTAACAATTTCAAAACGTGAAGAGTTGGATTATGGGCTCAACTTTTTTTAATTAGGTACTTCATGTCTATAAGAGCAATAAAACGGAGATAAAAGTAAGTACCTACTGGCTGTGTTGTTATTAGGTAACAGATTTAGATCCGAACTGATTGTGTCTTGGTTTCCTTTCAGGGACATTTAGTTCTTGGTCAAAATAAGATAATAATTTTCTTAATATCTGTTAACAATCTTGTTTAGTGCCAAAATTGTGTACAAACTTTTGTTTGTGCTACAATTGTATTAATAGATAGGGTAATATCCCTAACTTTTAGTAGAAAGAACTTTCTGTTAAAGGTTGTTGACAAAGTTATTACTTAGTTAATCTTTCCAGTTTGTCGCTAGAGATGGTTTCGTGCTTATCATAAAATGGGCTTTTATATAAACTCTAATATTGTTCATGAAATTATTCTATGGTTTACGGTGAATTGTAAGAATAGTATATGTTTTAAATTCCGAGGTTGTTGTATCTCAGTCGGGGCAGTTGGGGACTGCTGATAGAAGTTAAAACTCGTAGCCGATCTGTGGATGAGAGTGGATCGGCTACCAGTTCTACGAAGCGTTAGTTGACGATCACGCGAGTTCCATGATTTTTGTTTATTCAAAAAGTGCTCAGAGCTTCTGCGAATTGCTCTAAGTACTCAGTTTATACGTATAAAAAAATCGGCCAAGTGCGAGTCGGACTAGCTCATGAAGGTTTCCGTACCATCGTGGTAGGGCTCCCTTAAATTTTTTGCTTATCATTTGTTGTTGGAGCAGCAACAAAAATACACATTCTGTGAAAACTTCAACTGTCTACCTATTACGGATTATGAGATAAAACCCGCTGACAGACAGCCACACGGACAGCGAAAGCTTAGCAGTAGGGTCTTGTTGGTTACCCTCGAGGTACGGAATTCTAAAAAAGGTAAACGTGTTTCGGAAATGTGAAACGGGAAAACTAAGAAATAAAAGTCGAACAATGCAACAATTCCATTTTTAATAATAAAAAAGTCACTGTCGTTTTGAAAAAACTACCAAACTTTTCACATTTCCATCTAAATATCTCTCACAAAACTTCATCACATCTAGAACTAAAAATAAAACGCCAGGCGTCGCCAACATAAAGTACTACAGTAAAAATATTTTCAGGGTAACTGTAAAAACTTGTGACGTTTAAAGGCAATGAACCCAATTAGAAACTCAAAGGGTCGGTATTACATCCCTTGAGCCAGTGGGGCGTAAAATGTAGGGGTCGCGACTTCCATAAGGTCGTTATTATATGTCAATGGATTACTTAAGTTGAGCGGGATATAATTAGTGATATGAGGATGTGGATTTGACAGATTTAAGGGTGAAACTTAGGATGTATATTTGGGGGACTCCATTGAACGACTGGGGACTGCTTCGTTGGTCTAGCGGTCGCAATCGTGACTGTTAAGCATGAAGTCCTGGGTTTGATTCGCGGGTTGGACATAGTTTTATTGGGGTTTTCCATCAGGAATTTTTCAGTAGCAGCCACGGAGCTGATGGTAATAGGCTTGCCCACTATTTCTCGGAACTTAAACGTAACTGGCGATATGTGGGTGTATTATTTACACCTCTGTCTAACCCTTCGGGGATTATTCTATGGGTGTTAAGTCGATGTTCACCAAAAAGATGACAGTCTGATTATCTAAAAACAGCTGTTTAAAACACATTTTTGTATGGGAACATGTGACAGTGACAGCTGTTTTTAGATAATGAGACCGTTATCTTTTCGGTGAACATAGACCTTAATGACCTAACACCTATAGACATTCTTAGAATCTATATTAGAAAGCCGTTTTGGCGATACAATTTGCAACTATCAAGAAAAAGCTTGTACCTAAGTTGCTTTTACCTGAAATACCAAAAATTTAAAATAACCCATATCTTATTGTTAACCCCCCACGGACAAAACGACGGGGTGTTATAAGTTTAACGTGTCTGTGTTTGTGTGTGTGTCTGTCTGTGGCATCGTAGCTCCCGAACGGATGAACCGAATTTTTTTTTTTTTTTTTGAAAGGTAAATTAGTCGAGAGTGTTCTATGTTTAATAAAAATCAGTTCAAGATGGCCGCCGCCACAAAATAGCGGATTACATATTTATTCAACAACTCCCTCAATATGGGTATCAAATAAAAGGGCTTGACTAGTAGAATACTATACTCTATCATAAAATTCAAATCCAAGATGGCCGCCACCACAAAATGTGCCTACGTGTGTCGGGGGATTTTTATTGTTTTAATTGAATGTAGCTTGTTCCTATATTCTAATCTATTCTACCTAAACGCTGGGTTTGCAGACATAGCTCACTAAAATAGGTGAAATTTTGGTAGCTAAAGTATTTAATGTAAAACTATTTTCATTGCATTGGTATACTAGAACAGCTGTCACATATAGTCTGACAAACAATTTAATCATGTTAGCGTTTGAATGGACAGTTTTGTCGAGCCTCATTTTGGGACTATTTGTCACCATTAATTAACCTTTGACCAAAAAGTCGATAATAGGGCATAAATAAATAGCTTAATTTAAGAAAATAATGAGTTTTAAGTGTCGTCTATCTGTCAAGTTGGCCTTGAAATGTCAGTCGAAGAGTTTTTATTCTCCTGTCCTAGCAGTCATTTCCGAAGTTCTTTGTCGAAATTCGGTACATCAAAAATAAACTTTTTCTCCTCGAGTGAGTATCGTAACTTTTCAACAAGCTAAGTACCAAAGTTGGCAGTACATAACTTCAGAAAAAAACTTGTAACATTAAATAATTTCCTGCATATAAATAACAGGAAGAATATAAAAATTGATAGCGTTTCTGAAAGTAATAACTGTCTTTTTTTTGTTCGAAATTCGTAAGTTAACGTTTCTAAAAATAGTGTTTTGCTATCGTGATATGGAAATGCCGGACTAGTTCCAAACTCCGTCGTCTATTCCCTTAATCATGAGCTCTTAACACGACCCTTGAAAGGTTACTTCCAAATTACTTTATCGGCAGGTCAAAGATCAGGGTATTGATTAGCAAATAATATGTGACAGTGGACTTAATAAGCCAAAGTTTCCGGTCCTTTTCCAAAAACGTTATTGCTAGCTAAGCATACAAGCTTTCGACGTTATTTTTGTCATGGAAAACCTCTTTCTTGTGTCAGCAGTTTTGAGAGTCAGCATCTTCTTTTAAGTCCTACCTACATATTTTGCTTATCTGTGTATTAAAGCAATATTCTCTCAAATAGGGTTCGTACTCTTCATGAGGCAATTTCGCCACAAAATATCTAAAATCGTCCTCATTTAGTTACTTAGCGTAATCAGTTACATAAACGCACGTTAAAATCCGTTGTAGCAACAACCTCAAAAAATCAACAGGTGAAACAAAAAAAAATCACGTATGATAAAACTCGTATGTAAATAACCTCTCGACAGTGTCAGAACGAAACATACATCAATTTTTTGACTGTACGACATTTAGCGATAAACACGACTGGACAGTGAGGGGCTCCAATGATAAATGACCTGCTGTCCTCGACGCGTGTCAGACTTGTCAGGCTTCAAGTTTTCGAATTACCCTCCACCAGATTTTGACGGCGTAATGATAGGCTACTTGCTGTGTGGGGTCGTCGACTTTAACTGCTGAGACTTACTTTAGTTCACCAGATAGTAAAGACTATGTTGTTGCAGCAGTCAAGGAAGAAATGAAGGACTATGGCTTAGAAATGTCGTGTAGGTACTATTAAGGGCCCAAACACCGCCTTGAACAATGCCGTGACCTCTTGTAAAGCGATCAGCATCAGGCGACAAACACGCATCACCTATGTTCTTGTCCATCCATCGCTCCAAAAGTCGTGTCATGGCGACTAACGGCATGCTCTTAATTATAACTTTTTTATTTTATTTTCTCCGCATGCACTGTGTAGCTTGATGCCACGGGGTTAAGCAGTATTTGGTTCATAAAAACTGCATTTAATTAGGATAGCACATCGCCAGCGACTTTGTCCGCGAAAATTATGATAGCTCGGTTCGTTTGCATGATATCAAATTAAATTATAGCCTATGTTACTCGGTAAAGATATAGCTGATATAGATGGTTAAGTTCTTGATTTAAATCTTAACAGACAAACAAAAAAAAAAAATGTTTTCCTCTATATAATATTAGTTGAGATTTGTGGAATGTATCTTCTTTCTTATTTGGACAAAGGCATTTTAGTGTTGATGATAAGCGCCATCATTTTATAAATGTTTATTGTCCCGTTTGTCCATAGAATTTGGATACAACCCCATAGAGTTACACTAGACCCATGACCCAGTACTGAACCATGAAAGTTTATTATTATACATAATCTTATTAAATCCCCGGTGAACAGTGTGCTACTTATGGAGATAACATGTAGGTAATTTAGTGTGAATAGTAACCCTCAGGAAGAGAGGAAACGACAAGGGCTAAATAAATATCAGTTCAATACGAATATAAGTCGGAAAATCGGTATTGTATCTTTTTTATGGGCCCACTACCTATAAGGAATTGTGTTAAGGTGCGAAAAGATTTTTTCAATATTAGTATACATTATTGACTTAACCCAAGAGATTGGTTCTGTAGAGGATCATGATTTCTTTTTGGTAATTCGATATAATGTGGACATTAAACAAAAAAAGATAAGAACAGTATTTGGATACCTAATGACATTTTCACGATAAAATAACAATAGAAAATAAAGTATGGTGCTAATTGATTTTGGATGGCGTTGGTTTTTCAAAAATGGTCGCCGTTAAACGTACCAAGAAAATTTTCTCAAATAAAATTACGCGAAGCAGAAAAGAGATTGGTTTAGCTACCTAGCTTTTGTGCAGTTTCGCCCATGTGTGTTTTTGAAACATCAAAAAAGTTTATTTTGTTCAAACCATAGCCAGAGTGTATAAGTATTTTGTACCAACCACTTTCTTTTGTTGATTTTCTTTTTGTTTTTTGCTTCGAATGTATTTATCTGCGGAAACTTGTAAATGGCCTTCGAATCCGTATATATTAAGAGCATTGTTTTTGTGAGCTGTAAGTTTCCCGAAAAGTATAAAATAAAATAAAATAATCCATACCATTTATAATTTGCTGAGATAGGTCAGTGTCGAGTAATATAACAAAATAGAGAAACACAATCACAAACAAATTATAATTTTGATTAACCCATATTACTGGCCACGAGCACAATGAATAACAATTCACCAATAACAGAATTCATCAGGTTTTGCCTTGAAACTGGTAATCCAATCAACTGTTTGATTCAGATTGAGGAAATTGGAGCCAGTTAACATTGTTCCGACTATTGCACAAATATTATTTTGATCACGTTTGCGCCAAACTGTGCGTAACTGTGCTTTGGTGGAGACGGCAGTTTCTGATCTTAACTGGGATTTTCGGAGATGATGCGTAAAAACGTTATACGAATGAGAAATTGTCTGTTTATGGGGATTTCGCGATTATATTTTCCTTCATCAAAGATAAATGCTTGATTTTTAGAGCATCTTAAAATACATACCGCTTTGTTTCAGGAATTTGGTTATTTGTAAAATTATTTGTGGAATTGGAAATACACAGAACATAAAATTAAACGTAGTGCTGCAAACATTGACAAAATTCAATGTATTTAAACTGTTTATTTAAGTTACAAGTTTCGAACGAAAACCCGTTTGATATTTAAAATAAATGTACTAAATTTTTCCCTGCTTAATGTACTGTCATACCTAGATGATGCTACTAGTTGGCTATCGCGTTAAGAGAGGTTTATATAGGCTGTCATCTTAACAGACCACTCGTGATAGCTCATAAAAGATCGCACACAGGCCCTTTCAAAGTTGAATCATAAAATACATTCTAACGATGTGATAAAGATTACTTTATTCTAAATTGAAGACACTAGGCGAAGTACCGCAGGCTTTTAGCTTAATGGTTATAGCTACGCCTTCGGCTCAATGCCGTTAGCGAGTTATTAATACCAGGAAAATAGCCCAGATTTCTAATTATACTGGGCTATTCACACCCCTTGCTTGATTTCAGTGCCGTTTAAAAACGGATTTAGATAATTTTATTTTGTTTGAACTTGTTTTTAGGGTTGGCTTGTTGGATTTGATTATTGTTTTAATGGTATTTTTATTTACGGATTGGATCTTGATTGTATTGTTCTCATTTATGGAATAGGATGGTTAACCAAATGGAAGGTTAATTAATGATTATAAAATTTTCAACACACTTGCTCAAAAAGTGCATTTACGAAGCCTGTATACATTGTTCGAAAGTTAAAAATTACGCACCATACAACGGACCGTGCGGTAAAATAGGTACTCTCACCTAAGTACCTATTTTACCGCACTCCCCCTTGTATAGCACCGTGCGTATTTTTTACAGCTTTTTTTTTATTTCCAAAAAAAAAATAGTGTTCCACCAAGGAGTTTCACATTACGAGAATAAATAGGCTGACTGATCGAACCTCATAGGAAGTGCTTTTCCTCAATACGTTTGTCTCACTTTAATACAAAAGAGTAAGCGAGACGAAAGATGTAGTTCTAATTTTCACCACGTTCATGTGGCGCCATTTGCAAATTCGGGCCATTTTCATAGAAACGTCAAAGATTGCTGCGACTTTCCGACTGATAAACAAAATAATAATATGAGTTCAAGCGAGGAATCAGATGTTAATATGGAATCAACTCCACCTGAAATTTTGAATGAGGTGCAAATCGCAGAAAACAGTTTCTTCCCGCCAAAATCGCGAGAGCGCTATTTAATAATTTACAAAAAAATTAAAGCGTGGTTTTAATATATTTACTGAATAATTTTCTCGCAAATGTGTTGAAAAACGTTGTATGACACACGTGCAGAAATTGGTATTTACAAACTCTACTCGTTTACTTACATTCGTCTACTCGTTTGTAAAAACCAACTTACCGCAGTAGTACCGTAGTATCATAAATAACTATTATTCTTATAACAAAATTATAAAAAAACCAAAAAAAAACGATAGAATAAAAAAGGGTTAAACCAAGAGGAAAAATTGTATGGCGCTTTTGTAATTTCTAACAAAGGGAAGTTGAATTACTCTGGAGATACTTTAAAATGATAATAAATTGAGCGCATAACAATACCATTACTTCCTACTGGCTTGATTAATTGTTGAGCTCACAATACCATGTCGCCTTAAGACATCTTGGTGGTTTAGGGGCCAAGTTATTAAAATCTTGATGCAGATAAGCCCTTTTGGAATTGTTTAGACAGTTAGGGAACGAGAAAAGAATTACGTTGATCATGTTTTTTGCAATTAAATGTCCTTTTATCTTTTTTGCTTACAGAACATTTTCTAACCTACTCTTTTTCTTTGCGGTCCAGTGTAGTTTGTTTTTTTTTTTTTTTGGAAATCGTCACTAAGCCGTCAACTCAATGAAACGCACTTAAAACATAGTGCTGAGGGATGGATTGAATAGTACTGGGGTCAAAGAGATGTTGAAAGTAAAAACCTTATCGTATAAACTTGTATTTAAAAAAAGTTGTGGTTGAAACTTTGACTCCCAATATCTCCGTAACTAGAAAGTTCCCAGGTATGTTGCAGAACAAAAAAACGATCGCAATGACCGGGAGAATAAGTACCTTCAGGCTTTGTTAAGAGGTGTTTTACACCCTATAGGTTTATAGTATAATACTAATAAATGGTATAAAGAGAAAAGGTTAGATTTTTTTTGTGTGTTTGCTACGATTTAACTCAAGAACTGCTGAACCCATTTTAAAAAATCTGTACATTATCATTAGAAAGCTACATCTTTACCATGTAACATAGGCTATAAATTATATTTGTCGGCGTGAGCGGATAATTGCAACGTAAAACGAAACGGAACGCTCTGTGACATCATCGTACCACTCAGTGAATCAGGCGAGTTGTAGAAGGGAGCAGCGCCGAGTGCAGTGGGCAGTCTGAGTCGAGCTAGCGCCCCGGCCACAACTCTAAATTGTGATACGGATCACGCCTGAATCAAATTACCTTTAAAATATTTCGTTTTTAAATCAGTGTTGTTTTAGAATTAATTTTGTTTTTAAATTAGTATTGTTTTTAAATAAGTGTTGTTCTTAAATCAGTGTTGCTTTTATTATTGCTTTATAATCATTTTTAATTCTTATTAAAATAGTGTGCATCTTAAATCAGTGTTTTTAACAATGGCGTATAACAACCGTCAACACAACAAGGACAAGGACTCCGTTAGGAGCCGGTCTCCTTCACCAATCTTCCAGTCGGGCTTCACTCGAGCCGAAATCAGAAGTGGGATAAAATCGTGTTAATGAAATCATTTCGTGGGGACAGTATTAATAACAATCAGTGTCAACTGTGTAAAAAGAGAAAAAGTGTCAAAAAAAAAAAAATTAGTTCGTGATGAATTTCATGTGTCGGTTACTAAGTGCAAAAAAAAAAAAACAAAAATGAAAAAGAAAGAGGGTAGACCGATTTGTCTGCATATAAACACCCGCCCTCAATAACTTTAGTTTTATCCGTGATCATAGTGCTTGCAACGGCGCCGAAATACCAGAAACTCAAAACAGACAGTAAACAAGTGTTATTTACCAAGTGAAAAACGGGATACACATCTTTTTTTAGTGTTAATGACAATCAGTGACGGTTACTATTTGAAATGCAAAACAAAGACTTTGTATCGTTTAAAGTATGTCGTGGGACCAGTTTAAAGAATTGTTCGAGGCCAGATTCGTGTACGTCGAGACATTTTCGACCACCCTCATTTACGTGAATAGTGAAAAACAAAAATAAACGAAGTAAAATATACGCCCGTCGTCAGGGAGCGAGACACTACCACCAATAAAGTGTCGCGAATGCGGCAAACAAGGACACAAACAAGCGGATTTTCGGACGAAGACGACCGCCCCGTCAAGAAGCGGTTGCCTGTGACGGCTGCTACAGGCGTTGTGCAGCGACCGCAGGCCAGCAGCAGTTCACTGGTGTGCTCCAAGTGTGGCACGCCGGGGCACATTGCTAGTCGCTGCGCAGCAGGACAGCGTTGGTCGTGTGCTGCTGTACTGGTGGAGAAGCAAGTCGACCTTTGCACCGTCGAGTCGGAATATGGAAGTACTTTGGTGAGTGTTTCGATTTTGATTGTGGAACTCGATGGACCTTAATGAAAGAGTAAATTTTAATGTTGCTTGTAGTGAATAGAGATTGTGGACGCTGATCGTCATTAACTGAAAGTTTTGAACGTTAGGCGTGCCTACAAATATGTACAGGGTGGGCTAAGGAAGATACCAGTGGGTCACGTACCAGTCGATATTGAATAATGTTGGTGTTTATTTTCATAATGACGAGTAAGCTTAAGTTGTGGTAGAAAGTCGAGTAAAGGATTCTATCGGCCGTATTGTGTTTGACTGTACCAGTAGTTATTATTGCAGTTGAGTTATAAAGGTTGATTTGAACGACTGTGGTACATGGCCCAAGGGTTGACCTATTTTCAAGAATTACCAATTAACCGTGTTTGATTTAATAAACTACGTCGTTGGTCTAGTGGTGGCAAACACGACTGCTGAGCATGAGGTCCTGGGTTCGATTCCCAGATAGGGCAAAGTGCTATTGGGTTTTTCCATCAAGAACTTCTCAGTGAAGCCACGGAGTCTGGATTAGTGCCCAGTTGATGGTACATGGGACTTGGACATAACTACCGGAGTGTGAGTGTACTATTAGGTGCACCTCTGTTTAACCCTTTGGGGAGTTCAGGCGTTATGTTATGACGTTTGATTTTATTAGAGTAGGATTCGGTTCAGACAAAATAGAGTTCTTGACTTTCATCGACCCGATGAAGATAGGGTTTGGTCAGGAGTGACCGAGTGGAACAAAATTCTGTCGTGGAGTATTTGTTTGCAGGTATCATCACACGAGGACGTGTGCAAGCAGGATGGCCGTGTCGGATCCGGTCATTGGTATGGACACGGGAATGAATCAAAGCGCGCCAGTGGTGACATCACGCGACCTAGAGACCAGTCTACCCCCGCCATGGCGTGCTTCTACAGAGTCCTGACGTTAACAGCTCACCGCGAGGACGAGATTCTGGGTCGGATCGCAGCGGAGTTCAGACGTCTTGAAACTGTATCCGATTCATTGTGCCCAGTGTTATAGTGTGAAAGTGTAATGTCAAGTAATTTGTTAGTTTACTCAGTGTAGATATGTTTGAAAAGAGTAACCATGGAGTTTCTTGCCGGTTCTTCTCCATGGAAACAACCAACGCGAACCGTGCACCTGACAATAAGCAGTGTATCGCATCCAGTGAGTTTTCACAACACGAAACCCGTCTTCTGCCCACATAATGCTCGAGCCTAACGAAATAAATCCTACCAAACCTCCTTACTCTTAATGTGTTATGATGAGACTGAAAAAATTTGTTGAGGACAGAGGCCTCCGAATTTTTGATGTTATTATTACGAGTTCGTTGAGGACAGGGGCCTCCTTACTCTTAATAATGTGTTATGAGACTGATAAAATTTGTTGAGGACAGGGGCCTCCGAATTTTTGATGTTATTATTACGAGTTAGTTGAGGACAGGGGCCTCCTAACTCTTAATAATGTGTTATGAGACTGAACAAATTTGTTGAGGACAGGGGCCTCCGAATTTTTGATGTTATTATTACGAGTTCGTTGAGGACAGGGGCCTCCTTACTCTTAATAATGTGTTATGAGACTGATAAAATTTGTTGAGGACAGGGGCCTCCTTACTCTTAATAATGTGGTTTGAGTCGTAAGCAAGGATCTATCAGGTGATAAACCTGTTCATTGTAATTAATGTGTGATGTCTTGGTACTGTGGTATCTTTTCTGTTGTTGCAGGGTTATAAGGTCAGTGACGACCTTTTAGCAGAATGGCCGTGTCGGCGTGAGCGGATAATTGCAACGTAAAACGAAACGGAACGCTCTGTGACATCATCGTACCACTCAGTGAATCAGGCGAGTTGTAGAAGGGAGCAGCGCCGAGTGCAGTGGGCAGTCTGAGTCGAGCTAGCGCCCCGGCCACAACTCTAAATTGTGATACGGATCACGCCTGAATCAAATTACCTTTAAAATATTTCGTTTTTAAATCAGTGTTGTTTTAGAATTAATTTTGTTTTTAAATTAGTATTGTTTTTAAATAAGTGTTGTTCTTAAATCAGTGTTGCTTTTATTATTGCTTTATAATCATTTTTAATTCTTATTAAAATAGTGTGCATCTTAAATCAGTGTTTTTAACAATGGCGTATAACAACCGTCAACACAACAAGGACTCCGTTAGGAGCCGGTCTCCTTCACCAATCTTCCAGTCGGGCTTCACTCGAGCCGAAATATTATTTATCATTCAAATTAGCCGAGCCATCACAATTTTCGCGGACGAAGTCACGGCAGAAGTGCTAGTGTAAAATAAAATAATTTGAACAAAACGCAAACAAAATATTGACTGAAAAAGTCTCATAAAAATATCTATCAAATCCGTCGTATCCGGCCCCAATAAACTAAGCGGAGTACCTAATTCCCTAAGAGGGCGAGACGCATCCTCACTCGTTAACTAAAGACTCAACCGACGCTGATACATCGAGGTCTAAGCGCTTACCACGATCACTAGCACTTGATTGAGTGTCCCTGTTTATCCTGCAAGGGAAATGAGCGTGATAATTTATGGGCAAAGTTGTATCTTTGCGTTATCAGTGTTTGGAGGTCACTTAGAGGTTAATTGTGTTGAGCCAGAATTAAGATGTTGCTAGTCAAGAAAGTTTGCTATGGTAGCTTGGTAAGGCTTGAAAAGGGAGGACAACTGGCATGAAGACTTAAGTGAATAGGTTCTGCTGATATAATTGGAGAGCAGGAGTAGTCCATAATCCCGAAAGGGTTAAGCAGAAGTGTACTTTAAAGTAAATAAACATTTCCCCAGTTATTTCAAGACCTATGTTGTGGAGAGCTAGCCTATTGCCATCAAACGGGCAGAAATCAAGACTCAGTGGCTGCTACTGAGCACTTCCTTATGGGAGAACCCAGTACTAATTTGCATGACCGGAAATCGAACCCAGGACAACATGCTCAGCAGCGGTTGCGACCACTAGACCAACGAGGTATTGTATTGTATAGCGGGCTGGTGTCCTCTACTCCACGTCAAAGCGCGTATTTTGCGTATACACCACGCGGGCCCATTGCGGTTTGGTTGATGTCACATGTCTTCGAATTTTTGGTTCTAGGACATGCCGGTTTCCTCACGATGTTTTCCTTCACCGTTTCGACCAACGAGGTGGTCAAGTCATCAATTTGGTAGCATTGCCACTACTCTTAAAAGTGAACCATGATGGGGTATCTGACAAATGGAAGAAGAATGTAAAAATACCAAGACATCAACTAACGTAACGTGAGAGTCGAGATCTGTGTCCCAGCAGTTGGATAATTGTACGAGTATGCCGATTATATCATCTGCGTAGCCTTTTCCCAACTATGTTGGGCTCGGCTTCCAGTCTAACCGGATGCAGCTGAATACCAGTATTTTAAATGGACTGACTGCCTATCTGACCTCCGCAACTCAGTAAATATTGGGTAATACGATACTACTTGGTAAGTCTGGTTGTCAGACTTTTTGGGCTGATTACCTTAACGTGCTTGCCGACGACACGGAGGAAACTCGGTATGTAAGGGTGGTCACCCATCCACATACCAACCTAGGTAAGCATGGCTTAACTAAAGATCGGCCCGAGCGGCAATTATTAAGCAAGCAAGCTCCTCGATGTACTTTAATGCCGAAGTATAAAGTATGTAAAAATACTCTTAACGAAACCGAATGGCACTTGTTCTCCCCGTCATTGCGATCATGTTTTTGTTTAACACCGTACTTGGGAACCTTCTAGTTACGGAGAAATTGGGGATCAAACTTACAAATTTTTGACAAGTTTTTTTTGTTTTATATAAATTTTTATTGTAAGATTTTTACTTTAAACACCTTCACGACCCCCGTACTATTCAATCCATCCATCACGACAATGTTTTGAGTGCGTTCCATTGAGTTCTACCACAAAACATGAATTTTCACTCCAAAAACAAAAGTCGTTTCCCAGCAATAATTTCTGCGTAAAGTTACTTAGATTGATGTACAAAATGCTTGGTTGACGGCTTCGTGTGATGAGTCTGTTTACAACCTGTATGTGTATGATATTATGCAAAATGTTTTCTGGCTTCTCCTGCATTTGACATTTAACACAAAAACCAACAGTTGAATAGCTGGTTATAATGATATTAAATCCATTTCAACGCATTGCATTGCAAGAAGACAATTACGAATTGTGGAATAGCGTTGTAATATGCGTAAATTCATGTTAATTTACGTAATTATGTATGAATATTTCTTTTAAATGATAGATCCGTTCCAATTTGGGGATAATGTGGCATTTAGAAACCTAGGTGAGCTTTTGAAAACACCAACTTGATATTATTGTTTATATACTTTTTGAAATTATTTAAAAAAATACTTCCTGTTTTAATCGGATTTTGATAACAATTTCAAAGGTTTGATTTAACAGACAAATATTTGAAAAAAATGTTTGTTATTTCGTATATTCATACTTTCTTATGCATTTAGTGTAAAATGTTATTTTGAAATTACAAACAGACACTCTAATTTTATTTATTTGTATAGATTACGCTACTAGCCCGTACTGTCCTACAGCTGGTCAAAAGCTTCCCCCTCCATTTATTCCTATGGTCACAAACCAGCGCTACTTTTTTCTCGAGGACATCAAAAACACTTTATTTTAGAATAACTCAAACAAAATAGTTCCATCTAGTAGTCATCTCTAATAATATTAGCTATCAAACTGATCTCCATTCGGAATCCCTGACAATATCGAATAATAAACTAATTTGTCACAGCCTTTTTACTCGAGTCGTGTGTACAAAATTAATAGTGTGGTGTGGCACGCTGTGTCACTTTCATAACATCTACAATTTTAAAAATAAACGAACGTAGAGAACATCATTTTTCGTGACTATACTGAAGAGTTTTGTTTTGACGTTTTCTCGTTTACACGGGTCAGCTCTCTAAATAGAAGTACTTACCTTTTAATATCTATAACAGATTTTTCCGAACATCAGAAGCTAATTATTACTCTTTCATAACGCCAGGTTTCCTACATAGCAAAATAAGTGTGTGCTAACACTACTTTTTCGTAAAACTGTGAGTACCTAATATCGCTGTGTTGAGCATATTATTATTGTAATGTTATTGCCACTACATACGGTATAGTTGCTCCCCTATGAAAGAACATGAACTAAAAAATTAGGTGAATCCCTCTACTGTAAGTATATAAAGCACATCCTTAGATTCTTCTCTTCTTTGGTCCATGTTCACCAAAAAGATGACACTCTGATTATCTAAAAACAGCTGTTTAAAACACATTTTTGTTCGGAAACATGTCCCTTAAACAGCTGTTTTAGATAATCAGACCGTTATTTTTGCGGTGAACATGGACCTTAGTCGTTCACTCTTTTGGCAAAGTAGTCGTGGTCGCAGGAGTCATCCACAGTCCAGTCTAAAAATATGCAGTTGAATGCCAGTAATTTACACGGAGCGACTGCATAACTGACCACAACAACCCAATTACTACTGGACAATACGACACCTCTTGGTAAGACTGGTTGTCAGGCTTTTTGAGCCACTGACTACTTGTTACGACTGTCAAAGATCTGCAAATGACAGCCGAGACCAATGGCTTTATGTGCTTTCCAAAGCACGGAGGAAACTCGGTATATAATGGGTGGTCCATCCATCCAAGGTCCAACCTAGGCAAGGTTGGCTTAATCTGAAGATCGACTCGAGCGGCTGTTATTATTTAGCCACGAGCACACAGAATAATTCATTGCACTAATTATTTATCAACCAACTTTTTTTCCTGTTCCCTCCGAAGAATAAAACAGTTATGATAAATAAATATCCACTATTCTCCTCTAACTTTTACTAGCGCCCTGTTTATTGTCCACGAGGTTATCTGCCGTCGGGAGGTTCCGGCCCTTCATACATAATTCAGCGATGGTCGGTCATCATACGCCCATATCGGGTCGAATGTGGCCCACACTTTATTGCTTATTTTTCTCCTCTAAATATTATATAATGATGCTTTCAGTTCCTTTGCTTGATGTCTGTTTGTTGGATTTGTGATTTATTTATATATGTTACCGGCCAAACCCGATTTCAGGACAACCAAGTTTGGCCTAAGCTAAACTAGTTTGAGTCTATACCGGCTTGGAGTACCCTGATACGGATAGATTAGATTAGGTTAGGTTCGGTTATTTTTGTATAAACCATTCATAAGAAGGAGCCCCACGACGCGGGGCTTCGTCGACCGGGACTCCCTCGACTCGGATGGAAGAGGGAGCCATTCAAACTAGTTTAGCCTAAGCCGAAGTAGTTTGTCCTGAAATCGGGTTTGGCCTGTAACCCCAAAATGTTAGGCAGAGGTGATAGAGGCGAATAGCAGAGGTGGTGCATGATTTGTTTATTTGTGTAAAATAAAGTATCAATCAACCAGCACTAGGCCCTCGTAGTGGATTACGGTCCTTTTGCAAAGGTGAACCTGTGTCCCAACAGTAAGATAGTCACGGAAGTCATGCTACAGGATAGTTATGCTTATGCTATGAGAAACGTGGTACTTCAATGAAGTTTGTGATTGAACTGATTGAAAATTTGATTGATTTCTGATGCCTGATCCCATGTCTAATTAGAACACTTACAGCATAAAACTGTTTTATTTCCGTAACATCACCATCTCAGGTCTAGTTGAAAACCAGCGTCGGGCACTAGCTGCTCGGAAGTTTGCTGAACTGGGCCTATTTGGCGCAGCCGTGAGACGAAAAATATTATTTTCATCCCCCCATCTCGGAAAGAGTATTTTTGCTCTTCGATATCTGAGTGCAAAAGCCGTTTTAATCGTCATGAGGGTAAAGTAAATTTGAATTTAGAACATCGTGTGCACTAAGCATGTGCATTCAATCATTCAACATCATTAAACCTATTTACTTCTACCTCTATGGTGCCGAATTTATCATTTTTTTTTTTTTTATTTGTTAAGAACTCAGACTCAGAACCTTCTTGGTGTACTTTTTTTTTTAATGTTTTTCTTTTCACGTCATCGTGCATCGGTCATATTGTTAACACCTTAGGTTAAAAACAAGGAATCCAACTTGAAAACAAGTGAAAAACCTAAAATGACCACGCATTACCTATCTAGCGATATTTTTTGCGTTTATTCATTTCCTCGCTGAGGTGGGATGAAAATTACGTGTTGCACTCGAGTGCAAAGATTTTTCACCTCGAGCTCTTTTGATTCCCTCGCTAACGCTCAAGATTCTAAGTTTTTAACCGACTTCTAAAAAAGGAGGAGGTTCTCATTAACCGACTTCTAAAAAAGGAGGAGGTTCTCAATTCGGATGTTTCTATTTTTTTTTTTTTTTTTTTTTTTTTTTTTTATGTTTGTTCGGGCATAACTCCGTCGCTTGCCAACTGATTTGGAAAATTCTTTTTTTGTTGGAAAGGGTATTCTTTCCAAATGGTCCCATAGCCACCAAGTCGGGATCTGACGATGGAATCTTGGCGAAATCGAGGAAACTCTTCAAATTTTATATGAAAACGTGTTGCGATTTTGGTATTTTCTACAACAAGTGAAGCATTTGCGTTTGATAAGAACCATTCTACCATCAGATCTGATGATGAAGCTAAGAGTCACGGAACTCCATAATGAGACAATGTACCCTAGTCGTGTTTGAGCTTGTTGTAATTGTAACGGTATGCACTTTCCATGTGTCCATGTTCCAAGCACATGTAAACCACTAAAAAGTGTAAAATAAAAACTTTTTTACAAAAAAATAAAACCGACTTCAAAAAAAAAACAAAAAAGTGAAAAATAACTTTAGCTTCTGAAGTCGGTCACAAAAAAATTAAATCGATCAAATCGGTCACCGACTTCAGAAGCTAAAGTTATTTTTCACTTTTTTGTTTTTTTTTTGAAGTCGGTTTTTGAATCACTCGCTTCGCTCGTGACTCAATTTTACAATCTTTCGCTTGCTCGGTCATCAAAATCGAGCACGTGGTTAAAAAACAACTTTGCACTCTTGTATAACAAATAACTATTATTTTCTTGTTTTTCTGTTTAGTTTGAAGTTAAAATAAAAACTTAAAACTACACAAAAAAAATTGTGTTGTTTAAAGTTTTTATTTTATTCTATTTTTTTGGTTTGTTGTGTGCACTTACGGCATGTGCCAAATAAGTATGTTTTCTTTCGTTCTTCTTTTCTTTGATGAAAGCAATTGAGCCATAGAGTATTGACACACGTACAGAAAATGTTCCTAACGTTACATTGAATTTTGACCGTTTTGCACTGGAAATCTGTACTTTTAAATTGGCATTATTCCCCTGACGGTTTCTAAAACTTTTTTGGACACAAAGAAATCCTCGGTCAATCTTTTCCGCAGCGAGAATATGAAATTAATAATCTATACTAATGTTATAATTAAAGAGGTATTTATTTGCAAGTTTGTCTATAGGGGGTGATCTTCGGAACTACTGATCTAATTCTGAAAATTCTTTCACACCCGGAAAACTACATTATCCTTGAGTATCATAGGCTACATTTAAAAAATTCCGTGGGTTAATTTCCGTATATAACGAGAGTGAAGCCGCAAACAAGCGCTCGTTTTCAATAAAACAATATCGACACACACTACCAAGCCAAACAGAGAATCTACATTAGTCAAAACTTGGATTACTGAGTGTTAAAACCACAAAACCATTCAAATCCACACCTTTCTAAAACAAATTCTTACATAGATAAATGGAATGCGCGTTTTAATAGTTCACATTTCCATTTCAAAAATGGAGACCACAGCACTGCAGACAATCCATTTTCCCAGCTTAGAACGCAGCCAATAAAACCCATAACTATCAAGCAATACCGGTCAGCTCCCAGACTCGAAAGTTCACAATAGATTCACAAAAACCGCCGAACAGTTGTACGAAACTGGTAGTTTTAGTTACGGGTCGAATACGAAACTACTAGTTTCGAAATGACAGAAGTAGAACGTAAAGAGGACCTACCCTTTTTGAACTGGACGTTGAAAAAAGAACAAAGTCACGTTCCCTTTTTAAAAATTCAAAGCGAGCCAAGTTGATTAAACAAAGCCAATAATTACTGGCCAGTTCGCAGATTCGCAGAATAGCCTCGCAAAAAATCCCCTAAACTGCGGTTGAGCTGCGCGAAATACCCGGGTATGTGTACAAAGTGCAGTGAATTTTCGACCGGCTCTCTTGTTTCCTGTGATGAACATTAACCTGCTCAAAAGCTGAAACGGCTCTCCTGTGTTGAGTGCTCCATTCCAATAAAACTTTTGTTTTCACCCACAAAAAATGCGCACGACCCATTTCGACGCAACTGCTGCAATTATGTTGGTTCCTATTAAATTTGGGGTTGGATATTGGGTGGGTTTATTATTTTGTTTTGGGATTTTCCTTTTTTTTGGCACCGAAATATCGAATGAAAATTTATTCTCACGTGCTTTCAAAATTCCATGGTATTGTTTCTCACAAGAAAAAAAAAACTTAATTTTAAACATGAGGTTCACTGAAAAAAGTTTTTCTACAAAATCTCAACGCTTTCAACAAACAAAAACTATTTTCTTCTGACTGATGAAAATTCTTCAGACGGCGCAGTTCAATTTTTCTAAGACAACTTTAAATTACAGAAAGAAAACCCCTTTTAAAGAGAGCTGAATCAGATTTTGTTGGAAATAACTAAAATGAAAATCGAGGAAATTGAACACTAAATTGCTCGTACTATGATCGCTATCACATCGAACGCAGCTCCGAACAATGTGACACGAAGCCATATATCGGTCGCTAATTTGCATGCAGACCTTACTACTATAGCCTCTAATTTCGCAGCCCATAACTCACACGCGGTCATGCCGACATGACAATCCACAAAACGTAGTCCTCGAACCGCAGACCAAATGCGACGTTGCAAAGGGTTTCTTTACTCTATACGTGGCGTCGCTATAACCAATGTTCGTCGAATTATCACTTGATAACCTACAATTCTGAACCTTAAACTCCAAACTACAAAGTGGAGTTTCGTCTGAGCAGTTGAGGGTCGCCCCACACTATATTTACGGGCCCAACACTGCCATCGAGAAAGTAAACATAGAGTAGTGGCGGTGCGTATCGATAAAGGTTTATCGAATTTATCCATTAACTTGTGTGTTTTGGCGCTAAAATCGTTCAAGTGTATGATAGTCAAACAGAGATGTGTCTAAGATTAATCTCTATGGAAATGTAGGGTAAAGTTTAAAGTATAAATGGTACAAGGTTAAGTCGATTTACACGTTAGAAAACGAATATAATTGCAACACTTCTTTATAAAAATATTTTAATTTGACTAATTTATTACACGTTGGTACTTTGTCGAAAATCAGATATGAAATGCTCGGTCTTGATTGACTGGGCATGTCTTGGAAATGGAAAGGTTGGTCCGTGGATTGGTGACCACCTATTTTATACCGAATTTCCCCCGTGGCATGGTCGCAGTAGTCATTTGTAAATCTTAGACAGTCGTTACAGGTGGTCATTGGCCCAAAATGTCTGACAAACAGTCTTACCAAGTAGTATCTCATTACCCTGCAGTACTAACTGGGTCGTGGTGGTCAGAGGCAGTCACTGTATGTAAAATATTGGTATTCAGCTCCCTCCGGTTAGACTAGAGCCAACCTCAACATAGTTTGGAAAAGGCTAAGCAGATGATGACGTATGTATTACGTACGCAAATTCATTGTAGGTTGACTTATGAATACTCCAAGTCTCAGTCGCATTGCTTACACCAGTGGGATTGATTGCACCAGTGTCTAAGCACTGATCAATTCACAATATCCGTTGATATACCTACGATAGTATCAAGTTTCAGGTCAGTTACTGTACAGACCTGTAGCGTAATCCCATTAATTGTGTTTGGATCTTGATGAGGAAGTGAAAACGGTTGGTTTGTGGTATTGTTATTAAGTAGATGTTCAGATAATAAACTTAAATCTGCACATATATGTGTGCTGCTCACACATTAACTATTATAATCTGCCTATCCTTTTCCAAAATATTTTTTAGTCGCCTTGAAGTGTAATGGAGAGAGAGATAGAACCAAGTCGATTCGAAATTCGATTTTCAAATTCCATATCTAGTATCCCCAAAAAAGAAACAAACAATGCAACGTTCGGAGACCGATATTGTAAATCGATAACAGTAATAATTTAAATTACGTGTTTAGGTTGTAAATGAAAAAAATATTATATTTCGAATAAGCGACTCATATTTTTGATAATTAAATCAAGATGAAGAATGTTTCAAGAAAAAATGCGAAGTTTATCATTTATCAAACTACTTATTCATAGTTTTAACAATCTATAATTTTGAGACAAAAAATCGAGAGTGTAGTTTCAGAACGCATTTAAAACAAGTAAAATTATATTAAAAATTTAGAAACTCCCGACACAATGTACTAAGAAAATAATTCGTTAATGCGCCATTTTGCGGTGGCGGCCATCTTGGATTTTTAATTTATCATAGTGTATAGTATTCTACTAGTCAAGCCCTTTCATTTGATACCCATATTGACGGAGTGGTTGAATAAATATGTAATCCGGCATTTTGTAGCTGCGGCCATCTTGAACTGTTTTTTATCAAACATAGCTAAGAACACTCCCGACTAATTCACCATTCAAACAAAAAAAAAACTAAATCAAAATCGGTTCATTCGTTTGGGCGCTACGATGCCACAGACAGACACACACACCCACACTAACACACACAGACACGTCAAACTTATAACACCACGTCGTTTTTGCGTCGGGGGTTATAAACAGCGGGATTCAAATTATTATTCTTTTATTCTCTGTAACGCTAGCAATGATTAGGTCAAAGTACAATAGCTACGAAGTACAATAAAATTTGGAGAACAAAGTAGGTAATAATAATAAATAAATATGAGTGAGTCCAGTGACGAAGTCTGCTATTTAACACCCGAAGAATTGAGGCATAATGTAAAAAATGCAGAATTAGGTTGCCTGAAAAGTCTCGCGGAAAATATCTAAAAACTTATGATATTTGTGTGTTATAAGGATGTAAACACTTTTTCAGGGACTGTACTGTTATCGTATTTTATAAAATTATCACAAACTAGGCAACCATCTGCATTGTGGAGTATTTAGCCAATGTTGAAAGCCACAATCAAAGCAAAAGATAACGTGCACTGTGTGCACATTAAATTCAGTGGTTTAATTTTTACCATGTTGTTTTTATTTACCTTTAGGTATTATGTTCTCGCTGATGAAGTGAAAAGTTGTCTCGTGTCTTTGAATCCCTCGCTACGCTCAGGATTCTAACCTAGAATCCTTCGCTTCCTCGAGATTCAAAATCAACACTCGCAGCAAAACCCACTTTGCTCTCTTTTTGCACAAATAACTATTGTTCCATACATTTTGATCGTGTTGGTATTGCATGGCAGTTTTGTAAGAAACAGCTGTTTTTTCTAATGAACCGACGAACAATTTCAGAATGATGTACTGGTTCCGTATTTGCATTTTACAACTGGGCAGAACATTTCTAACAAAATATCCAAACAGTTACCGATGGTCAATTGTTACTATTTTCATACACGAGGAACTGTATCTTAAACGCATAAAACTTTGATAAGTATTGTTATACTCGTAGAATTTCCTTTTGTAGTTTGGAACACGAAAACGTTTTGTTGAAAAAATCGCAAAACCGAGCTCTATTATGCTATTAGGTTCACAGTTTGCAATAGGCACAGTCGGGTACATATTCCTGGTATGCCATGAAGCTACAATATCTATGTAAGTAATATTTTGAAGGAATACGAATCACATACCGTGTTTCCTCCGTGCATTAGTGCCGGCTGTCATTATTCAGCTCTTTGACAGTTGTTACAGTTAGTCAGCGGCTTGAAAGTCTGACAACCAGTCTAACGAAAAGGTATCTTATTACCAAGTATTGAGTGGTTTGTCGAGAACAGATAGACAGTCGCTCTATGTAAAATACTGGCGTTCGGCTGCATTCCGTGTGACTGGAAGCCGACCCTAACATAGTTGGGAAAAGGCTAAGCAGATGATTACTGATAAACATCAAAAATTGACTACTTACATCACGATGTCTTTAAAAATACACCAATCGAATAATCATGGGAGGATGGCAACCAATCGCTCATCTTATAAAATTAAAGTTTGGGAGTACATTCGGAAGAAGCTGGCAGTTTCGTCACAACGGTCATATTTTCGTCACTGTTTGTCTTTTTATTTTAGTATAATTATCTGTGCAAATGTCTATTTACATTTTTTAAATATATATTTTGTAGTATTCGATGAATATGTAAGTATAGTATTTTATATATATTTTTTGTTGGTCGTAGTATAAAATAAAAAAAATCTCAGATGTTCAGATGACACCTACCACTGTGCACTGCATGTCTCTGCATCACCTAAAGGTTGACTGGTAAAAAATGCCTATGGCATTAAGTCCGCGTCTATACTTTTGTGCTTGAAGTTTTAAATAAGTAAATAAATGAATGAAGTTAATGCATACTGACATCATCAAAACATTAGATCATGATATCGTGCTACTAATAGGACAGAAGGAAATTATTACCAAAACGAAAGCACTTGCCAAAAGTGGCGGTGATTGTCACAAATGCGAATTTTCCCGGTCCAATAAGGAAACTTGGTATAATAATATTTGTTCACATGTCACAAAGCCGACAGACAAAAGCACTTAGCGTGTTATCTTTTACTGGATTCACTCTTTATTTACGTACATTATTAATAAGCTTGACTGCGACGTAATTGCGTCGCTACGATTCGAGTCATATTGTTTTAGTCTTCTAAAATTAAATGGTCGACTATTATTACAACTAACTAGAGGGCAGTTGTAAGGGTTGCATCATTACTTTTATGGAACAGTTGTACGGTCGAACAAGCTATTTGGTGTACATTTTACAATGTAATTTGTGGGTTAAACTGGAACCAAATAGCTTGTTCGACAGTACTATTCCATAAAATAGAATAATGAAAAAATAAAAACGTAAAATGAATAAATAGAATGAATATTCGACTGAAGTATCTTTTCCCCCATAATTGCGACTCGGGGCACCCCGACGTTAGGTTCCTTTAAGCTCTGCAGACAGAAATAGGAGCTCCACGCAGCGGGGCTCCGTCGACATCGCTTTTTACGCGAATATAAAGTGCTTTGAGGTTAGGTTAAATTAATCGGTTTTTTCATGGGAGTGATACCATGGGGCAAGGGGGACCTCCCCTTCCCTCCCCCCTCCACACCACGCGAGTTGATTTCCATCGCATACATTTCACAATATTACGGTTTCACTTCGACAGATTATAATCTACCGAAAAATGATGCATCATAGTGTAAGCAGTATGTTCAGTTGATAATATTTCGACAGTTTACAATCTAACGGTTTTTACTATGTGACGCTGACATTTATACACTAAATCAGTTTCTCATCCACACATTGCGTGTGCATATCCACTGCAGTACTATCCAGCTAGTATATTATTCGTTAATTAACACAATTGAGCGGAAGTTAATTCATTACGTGAATGCAACCGAGCAAGAATGACTGATGAGGTTTAACCCAACATAGCAAATGAAAGCCTTGTAATAATATATGTTAAAGCAAGAACCTCAAGCAATTTATAATACCTTGGTGTATTGTTTATTTTTTATTCCCTCTACTTGTATTTCACAAACCAACTGAATATACATTAACAAATTATAAAATGGAATGGAAGTTGGAAAGTGGATAAAACTTCATGATTTATTTCAAGGTTTTGACACTAAGTTAAAGCTCCCAAGTTGTAAGTAGTAAGTTTGGAAGTGGGATTTAAACGTAATACCTACCACCAATTTTGACAACATAATCTTATCTAGAACATAGCCCTATAAAGGCTGGTTAAACTATTTAAAAATTGAAAATACTAACTAAAAGTGACCAATTTGACGATATTTTACCCATCAAAAACGCTGCCATTAAAACCAAGCTTTTTACATAAAACTCGATACGATTTGAAATTCAAAATTGTTTTTACAACAAAAAAAATATAACAACAACACGAAGCTATTAGGGTAGCGGTTCGCTTTATCGTCCACTCGTGTATATTGTCCGTTTTTCCGCATTGCAATGGCACGCACGTAGGGGGAGCGCACTAATCGTTGGCGTTCACTATTGTCATCAGATTGACTATTTCTACACATGTTATTATGAATCCGGGCATAGAAAAATTAACTAGAAGAACAAAAAGGAGCAGAACGGAAGGGTATAATAGTACCTACGATTTTGTACAAAACAATGGTACTAGATTGCTTTGCAATTTGCAACTCAAAACTAATCAACATTAGTTTAGTCTGTAGCTCTTCCAGACACAGCGGTTTAGTTACTAATTCCAGTTGAACAAGGCATACTTATTTATTAGTTCAACTGAAACAATGACTCAAAAAGTATTACTGAGTCTTATCTCATCCAAAACTAATGTCAATGCAAAAGTAAATCTGCTTTGCTGTTGATCTTTCTGTCAGTACATTTTTCGCACAGGCTTAAAATTATCGATGTTTGGTATACAGGTAGAGTTGGCCTAGGTACGAGTATATAAGACATTTTGATTACGGACATAAACTTTCTTAAACGAATCTTGATGCTACTATTTTGCTAAAGACTTTAGTCTAGTCTATCTGGTCTATTTTGCTAAAGACTTTAGTCTTGTCTATCTAGTCTATTTGGCTAAAAATTTTAGTCTTGTCTATTTGGTCTATTTTGCTAAAGACTTTAATCTGTCTATCTGGTCTATTTTGGTAAAAGCTTTGCCTTTAGTCGTAATTTTCATAAACGACTTGTAGGAACTTCATGGCTCTAGACAATTATTATTTAAATTCCATCTTAGCTCCCATTCTACTCATATCAATAGCCATCCCTAGATGCATATCTTAGTTGCCTTTACAAAACCCACGGGAAAAATAATTCCGGTTATTTCCTGCTATAATAAAACGAGTATTACTTCACTAGTGTTACAAACAAAAGAAGATGCCTACAAAGCCTTTGGGACGACCTCAAAACGGGTACACAGGGTAGGCTTACAGATGTCTATAATATTATTATAATCACAAGTGCTTAAGTTAAGCAATTCTGGGATTGGCGAATATAATACCTACCTACTAGTGTTCTAATTGTATTTGAACGTAATCCGAACGCTTGAACTTATACAGTCTTATTACAAAAAACTAAATAAACCTTGTTTTAAACCTGGACTATAAAGTCCAGGCTTATCTGCAGAACGATGGTCTAAATTATTTCGTATTACAAAACTTAAAAAAACCTTGGTCTTCTTAGTACTGTCATTTGAACCATCAACCACAGATTAACACAAAAATCATTCGTTCACCATGATATCATTCAATTGCAACGTTCCGTATTCCCAGAAAAAAAAAACGTTTTGATAATACGTTAATGATTAGATGATGTTTAGGAATGCTAAAAATATTGAAACCTGGTTATTTAAACATTATTTAGCTATTTCGTCGATTGCAGTTTTGTTTCAGTTAAAAAATATTCCTTAATGTCATATTTATTTTCTAAAATTTTTATGCACGTGGATCGAAACGTAACATTCTTGCGCGTTATATGAAACTGATTGAAACTATCCTTAACATTAAACAAATCGGTTGGTCGAACAAAGTTCATTTAGCTTTACAATTTAGGTCTATAGTAGAACAATTGCCCCATTGTTTACCATCTTAAGTAATTTTAATAATTTAATGTGAAATGGATTGACAAAAAAAAAAAGATCTGAAAACACGATTAAATTTCTGCTGTGTGTGTGTCTTCAATATCCATAATATCAATTAAATCGATTTTCGAGTTTAAATAAGAAAACATAATTCAAAAGATGATATAACCTAGAAGGGAAACTTTGACAGAGCCGATTTTGTAGTTTAGACCTTCGTTAAACTAGGGGTCGCCAAGGTTTAGCGTTAGACCATGATATAGTCTATGTTTTATCGCAAAACCACGATTTGTAATACCATTTTTGTTTAGACCATAGTTTATAGAAGTTTAAACCAGGTTTTTTAGTTAAACCGCTTTTTGTAATAAGGCTGATAGTGTTCCGTCAAAGACTATAATTTTATTGATGAGCCACTTGCTGCTTATATTTTAGCCGTGTAATACAAATCGGGTTTAAAAAAAAAAAAAAATTATAATAGTGTTTGTGTTTGTGTGTGTGTTTGTGTTTGTGGTTGTGTTTGTGTTTGTGTTTGTTTGTGTAGTGTTTGATAGTGTTTGTGTGTGTGTGTGTGTGTTTGTGTTGTGTTTGTGTTTTGTGGTTTAGTCTGTAATATTCGGTGTATATACTCGTGAATGCATAAAAGTGCAAAATTGAAAAGTAATGAAAGTGAGTTATATAATAAAGTCCTCGACTACATTCACGAACACTTATATGAATAAACTTCACAAAATTAAAAGCAATTTTCTCGTAAAATGACGGTTTCTTCTTTGAGATTAGTCCTCTTTCGAAATGGTATGGCTTCTCAAATACTATGCTCGAGAAAACGTTAATCATTCCTGCAGGAAACTTGCTTCGTGTATATTATGTACTAAATCTAAAACTTTCACGTCTCTAAAGGATTGACACAGAATAAAGTTTTAAGTACTTTCGTTTAGTGCTAAACACATTTAGTGACTTACAGTGCAAGCAAGCTTCAGTGCACTTAATTACTCCGTCGTTATCTCTCAAGGCTATGTACTGCGTATTTGTAATAGGAGCTATAGGTATTAATGAGAATCTACAGTGACCTCAGCACAAATTACGCTAACCCTACCTGGGTAGATTTGGGCATGTGCACGACCGAAAATGACTCTTCGTCCAACCACACTGTTATTATATTAAACCCTAAATAACATATTGGTTAACATCATCATCATCATCATTTCAGCCGAAAGACGTCCACTGCTGGACAAAGGCCTCCCTTAAGTGTCGCCACATTGACCGGTTCCTTGCGACTCGCATCCAACGGATTCCCGTAACCTTCACCAGGTCATAGGTCCACCAGTGGGAGGTCTTCCAACGCATCGTCTTCCGGTTCGCGGTCGCCACTCCAGAAATTTTCGGCCCCATCGGCCATCCGTTCTGCGAGCAATGTGCCCTGCCCACTGCCACTTAAGTTTGGCAAATCTTCGGGCTACGTCGGTGACCTTGATTCTCTTGCGGATGTCTTCGTTTCTGATTCGATCACGTAAGGAAACTCCGAGCATAGCTCTCTTCAGAGCCCGGTAACTTTAAGCCTTTTGATAAGGCCTATTGTTAGTGATAAGTTGGACGAGAAGATACCGCGCAGCGTCCCGAACGCTGCCCAATATATCTTCGTACAAAACAAATCAATGAACCAATGTAACTACAGTACTTTCACAGTTTTTATGTTTTGTGACTGGGACTGTAGCTACGTTTAATGTTCATTTTTGTTTCGACAATTCAAAAGTGCCTGTAACTGGCCTACTTGAAATAAATGCTTTGATTTTGATTTCGAATGTACCGTTTTTCATATGAAAAAATGTTGAAGATCACGATACATAACGATTTAAAACTTGGTTAGTCAATGACCGCTGTTTATATCTTAACTGACAGGAACTATAATGAAGTATTTTACTTTATATTTTGCTAGCGGACGTCACGCGGTTTTACCCGCGTAGTTCCCGTTCCCGTGGGAGTACGGGGATAAAATGTAGCCTAGGGTGAATGTAGCTTTTCAATGATGTAAGAATTTTTTAAATCGGCACATCGATTTTTGAGTCACACAAAAATACAAATTTTTCCTCTTTATAATATTCATGTAGATGTAAATGTAACAGATTATGTTTTTGCTACTGACAACCTTGATCACTTCTCACAAATTTCCCACGCGATTTATCAAACGATGACTTCATCGAACTTTAAAATATTAATAGCCTAGACATGGCCTGTTAACCATCAGCCTTTACGGCGCAAACAACTGTTAAAAACTCTTTACTGGTTATTCCGTTCCTCGTTATTTACGCTTTAACTTGTACTGGCGGAATTACCCGGTGAAGTTAAGCTGGATGATTGCATTTCGCTCGCAGTGAGTCCGGGTTTCTGTGTCAAATACACGGTTCAACCCGGATTTAAGTATCAGACAACAAAAGCAACCCGATTTAGAGACCACAGAAGTACAACGTGTGGGGAAAAACTATAAAAGTCTACGTATCAGGATGGCAGTAAAACAGTGAAAAGGTTAAACGATGGCTCGAAAGGTAAAATAAGATGAGATGAGTAGTACAGCAAGAACCTTATTTTAATTAATTGAGAGTTAAAAATATGGTTATACATATTGGCGTTGTTATCCTTTTTGAAGCAAAAGCCATTTGATTTCACGCAGTTATTATTAGCGTAACTACCGACGCGATGGCAAAAAGTTCAAAATGTCTTTAGCCCAAAACTTCGCCACGCCAACCCAGCTTACTGATGCACTAAAAAGATCATCACAGGCGCAGGTGAAAGGGCAAGAAAAGAGGGAGAGGGTGATGGAAGTTAGGCCATTGTCTGTTCAGACGCCACATACGCACTACCCGCGCTGATAGCGACAAAATCGTTAACAATTTATCGTTAATTACTAATAAATAAATTCGGTTGTGATAATGAAGCTTGCGGAAAACGCAAGTCTCTACATCCAAGATGAGTTTCTCGCAATTGCAACTGATTTTTTTTTCGTGACTAATTAGCGATTGAAATTAACAACAATGTCGTTATCTATGTCGAGACTTTTTGCCCAATTTTCGCTGTGTGAAGATATACTATCATAACGTAAAGACTATTCTGTAGACATTGGTGTCGATTCTGTTGTGCACAAACTAAACTTAATTTAGGCTATTGCTATCTTTTTCTGTCTAATAAAACGAGAAAGAGACGGACGTAATTTAGAGCTGTCAAATTTAATTGGAACTAATTTTTATATAAAAATGAAGTGTGCACGTAAAAACATGTCGCCTAAAAACACGGTGAAGCGCAAGGCATAAACTAGTTTGACATCTCTAACTTAGTTCGTAGCTATAGCCGTCCTTTTCTCGCACAGCCTTCTAGTAAAAGATAGCAATAGCCTAAATTAAGTTTAGTTCGTCTTTTAAAATCCTTCAGTTACTTATCGAAATTCAAAGAAGAACAGTTATTATTTTAAAGAGCTACAGTACTCCAGACATTTTTATGCAGAACTCCGATATAAAAGTTAATGAAGCATGTCCAGGCGCGAGAACATCATTAAAAACAAGTGTCCGTTGTCAAGATTCCCTCGCAAAGTTACTGTTCGCACTAACCGCAATGAAATTAATCAGACGTTAAAATGCAGAGGAAGGAAAGAGTTTCCTAACTTCCTCATTTAATGGCTTACAAAGACCGGATAATTGGATTAAACGGAAGGTAATTCAGCTATTTTTCTCCGTGTTTTGTGGGGCCAATGTAGTGGTGGTGTTTTTATTTGAATTGATGATCCGTTAGTACATTGTGTAGTTTTGTATCATAGCCAAAATTCAGGAGCTTGTCACAAAAGGCATAAACAATCAATATAAATTACGATACCCGGTCAATTATTAATAAAACTGTTATTTTATTATTATTATTTATTTATTTACCGCCTTAATCTTTTAAACTATTTAAATTGGAAATTATTTCAGAATAAACGAAAGTAATAAACAAAATCACCCATCGCGCAACGCAAACGTAGCTGTGTGCGTTTATTTCTGTGTGTGAAGGCGCGGTTATAAGGCTATTTATATACAGGTGGATTACACATATCGATTTCCGTAAATAAGAAAAAAACTCCCCATTTTATTATCAATTCAGGTCGAGAATCATTAGCAGAGATACCTCCTTGAATTTGACCAGGTTGCAAAGCGACGCCTTGTCTATTAATAGTAAGTACCCGTTTTAATTTTATTACAAATATCAAAATACATCAGTTTTTTTTAATATGCATAAAAAACTAAATACTCACTAGGATTGACAGCATGTCCTTCGTCGACGACGTTCATCGAAAGGTGGAGGAACACCAGCAACGTGGCTGACAACTGCAACAAGGAAAATTAACGTTATTAGCACAGGATGTAAACAACCTCATCAAGAAGCCGCCATCCAAGCATTCTTTACATCAAAGTAAGTAACTTCATGCAAAAATTATTGCTGGGAAACGACTTTTTTTTTTTGGGCTGAAAAATCATGTTTTTTGGTAGAACTCAATGTAACGCACTCAGAAAATTGTGCTAATGGATGGGTTGAATAGTACGGGGGTCGCGGAGGTGCTTAAGGCGCTTAGACGAGCTAAATTAGTAACTGTATTGTTTAGTAATTAAAACAACGATTTGTAGCTAATTACTATTTAGATTTATTATAATTTTAACTCTTATACTAGTTAGCCGTTACAGGGTTCTTGACACGCATGTGTCGGTGTTGCCAGAGCGGTTCCACCGATCTGGGGCGCGTTCCAATGCCCCTGTGTTGCCCTATGTTACATCTATCCCTTTTAATACAAATAATAAAAAAAAACAAACAAAAAAAATAAATAAAAAAGTACAATGTTTACAAAGTTAAGTTTTCAAAAATATACAATGTTTCATTTTCGTGATAATTTAGGTATAAACTACAATCAAATCCTTATGTTCTTACTTATTTAACCATTCCATTATCAAGCTGTATTCTAGTTTAATTTATGTCACCACTGAATCTTCACACTCAACCCATGCTAAACAATATTCAGCAGACTATTGAGGTCGAACATAATATGAGGTCCTGGTGTACACACATCCTTCTTTATTATCTAAGACATCATACGACCTAAAATTATTATTTTTGACAATTTTTCCCTTAAGCCATTTATTACTATTTGGTTCTTTTTTGATCCATACTTCTTGTCCTATTCTAAAGTTATCTTTGTATCTTACATTTTCATTATATTTTTTCTCATTTCTGTATTTTCCTTTTTTAAATTGTATCTCTACATTCATATTTAATTTTGATTTCAAGTGTTGGTGAGTAACTGGTAATTTGGTCTTTAGATTTCTGTTCATCATCAGCTGTGCAGGTGATAAATTTGTTCCTGAAACTGGTGATGCTCTATATCTATACTGTAGTAATGCTAACCTAATATCTGTTTTATCCTCACTACATTTTGTAAGCATTTTCTTTGCAATTTGTACTCCTCTTTCAGCCATCCCATTGGACTGTGGGTATCTTGGACTTGAATAGTTAAATTTAAAACCCCACTGTGATGCAAACTCTTTGCATTCTCTTGAGTCAAACGGTACATGATCAGACACAATTTCTGATGGTATTCCGAACTGTGAGAAAATTTCTATTAAACTGTTTATTACGTTACTCGCTGACTTGCTTGAAATTAACTTTACTTCTAACCATTTAGTTGTGTAATCATAAATAACTAAGTAACTCTTCTTTCTAAAATCCATAATATCTATTCCTATTTTAGAAAATGGTAAGTCCGGGATATCATGTGACATTAGTGGCTCTTTTATGTTGTTATTTTGATAAGTTTGGCATATGAAGCATTTTCTAACAAATTCTTCTATATGTTCATCTATCTTTGGCCAATAATACAAGTTACGAGCATTTTGTTTCATTTTAGTAATGCCTAAATGTCCTTCATGTAGTTTTTTTATTATTGACATTCTTAAAGTTTTTGGTATTATCAATCTGTTATTCATGAAAATTAAATTAGTATCTACTGTAATGTCCTGCCTGAATTTAAAATAATATTTAATAGCATCAGATACCTTGGCTACTTTTTCTGGCCACCCATTTTTAACCGTGTCTGCTAATTGTACTAATTCCTCATCCTGTAATGATTCTGATATTAATTCCTGCTTTTGTTCTTGTGAACACTGTAAATAGGAAGACAAACCAATACAATGCACTACTTCAAACATGTAAGAGTCATCATTATCTGTTTCCTCCAGAAAAGATCGCGACAACAAATCTGCCACATACATTAATTTTCCTTTAATAATTTCAACTTCAGTCTCTGTAGCCGTGTTGATGGTATTTCATGAATTCCCTTTTTTAATAATGTCTCTAATGGTTTATGGTCATTTAAAATGGTACATTTTCTGCCATAGATGTAATAGTGAAATTTTTTCGTTGACCAGACAACACTCAATAATTCCTTTTCTATCTGTGAAAAATTTTTTTCCGCTGAGGTTAAACTTCTGGAAGCATAACTTACTGGCTTACCTTCCTGCATCAGGCAACATCCTAAACCATCTTTGGATGCATCACATTGAATCGTTATCTCTAAGTTACTATTAAAATTTTGTAATACTGGTGCTTGACTAATGTTATTTTTTATACTACTAAATGCATTTTCATGAACTTGTGTCCATACCCATTCAATATCTTTTTTAAGTAGTGATTGCAATGGTGCTGCCATGTTTGCCAATCCTGGTACAAACCTACGCAAGTAATTAATCATTCCTAATATTATTTGTAATTCTTTTTTATTTTTCGGGCTTTTGAGCTCACAAATGGCTTTTATTCGTTCTGAATCTATTTTCATTCCATTTTTAGAAAAAATGTGACCAAAATATTTTACCTCTTCTAGTTTATACTGAAATTTACTTTGATTGAATTTTATATTACAATTCTTACCTCGCTCTAACACTTGAGTTAATACCTGATCATGTTCCTCATCACTATTAGCACATATTAGCAAATCATCACAATATATTACAACCCCAGGGATATCTCCAAAGGTCTTCTCACTATATTTTTGAAATATTTCTGGAGCTATGGATAGACCAAATGGCAACCGTAGGAATCTATAGCATCCTAATGGACTACTAAATGTACAGAGCTTTTTTGATTCTTCCGTCAATTTAATGTTATAAAAACCATCCGACAGATCAAGTACTGAGAATACTGATTTATTACATAGCTTAGCTAATATTTCTTCAAGTGTTGGAATCAAATGATAATTTCTTATTAGTACCTTATTAAGCTCTTTAGGATCAAGACATAACCTCAAACTTTTATCAACTTTCTCTATTATTACAAGATTGCTTACAAAACTCTCTGGCATTTCGACTTTCTCAATAATCTGCTGATCCTCCAAGCTTTTCAGCTTTGCAGCAAGCCTCTCCCGCAGAGCATGAGGGACTCTTCTTGGAGGTTGTACTACTGGTATTGCTCCGGGCTGAGTGTGTAGCTCCAGCAGTGTTTCAAACTGTCCGACACCCTGAAAAAGTTCACAATATTTCTTAATAATCATGTCTTTGCTTTTAATGCTATAAACATTTGTTAAAATTTCTAAATCTCTTAGTGAGCTTAAGCCCAGGATAGGTTTAACGTTTTCCTTAATTATTACAAATTCTGTGTCACATATTTTGCCACTTTTATTATATGTCTTTAAGACAGTTTTTTTGACTGGAAATAAATGTGTTCCCCCAAATACTTCTAAAACTATATTTGTCTCAGACCATTTAGGTGTGTCATCATCGACAATTTTCTTTAAGTCTCTTACGGACAGGACATTCACTTGAGCCCCAGTATCACATTTAAAATCCACCTTCTTATTTTCTACTCTTAATGTTAGAATCCACTCATGGCTTTTAACGTTATTATGAGAACCAATGTTATGACACCCTTTTACTAGTCACAAATTGTGCACATTATTATCTGCATCCCCATTACTAGTACTATTAGACTCTATAATTTCATTTATCAGTTTACACCCTTTTTTAAAATGGTTAGGTTTTTGACAATTTGAGCAAATTTTTCCAAAAGCTGGACAATTTCTTGGCCCATGCCTTGTTCCACATTTTTTACAATTGTAGATATCTTTAGAGTCCCTATTAGAGGCATACTTAACTTTAGTGCCCGCTGACTGTTGTACATCAGAGGTTGTTTTACTCCGGACAATATCCACCATCGTTGTCTGCTGTTGCATCATCTTAATGTGATTCTTTGACAATTCTGAAGCCCTGCACATATCCACTGCTGTTTGTAAGGTTAGTTTGCTTGTTTCTAGAAGTTTTCTCTGCAATTTCTGATCTTGAACACCTAACACAATTCGGTCTCTGAGCATCCTTTCTTCCTGTTCTTTAAAATTGCAATTTTTCACCAGTTTTCTTATTTCCGTGTAAAACAAATCGAAGCTCTCACCTTCTTCCTGATTTCGTTTATGAAAGCTGTAAGTACTTATGAGTTCATTCTGTTTTGGCTCGAAATAATCATCCAACAGTTTTATGATTTGTTCATATTTCGGCGATTCTTCTGTCTTTAAAACATTGAAGAAAAGGTCCTGTACTTCGTGACCCACGCTATTGAGAAAAATGGCCGCCTTCCTTGTCTCCGTAACTCGATCGAATCCAGCCGCCGTCAGAAATATTTGGAATTGTTGTTTAAATTTGACCCATTTCGGTCGCAGATCTCCCTGCGAGTCTAACCGCATGGGTTCCGGCAACCTATATTCAACACCCGCCATTGTGTCTTGGAAAGTTTCTTGTTCGTCAACCGGCGTGGTCGGTGGCGTCTTCATAACCTCCTTTTCTGCCAATTCCTGGTTTTTTTTTTTACGGTTCTTCCGTCGGCTGCGCCATGTATTGTTTATTAATTAAAACAACGATTTGTAGCTAATTACTATTTAGATTTATTATAATTTTAACTCTTATACTAGTTAGCCGTTACAGGGTTCTTGACACGCATGTCTCGGTGTTGCCAGAGCGGTTCCACCGATCTGGGGCGCGTTCCAATGCCCCTGTGTTGCCCTATGTTACAGTAACTCTATTTGTGGTGGTTCAACCTTCGTTTGAAATGCTGTTAGAATAAAGTTTTAATCAGCTTGCACTACAAAGTGGTTGTTACGTCAGCCACTGCGGGCCAAATAGCGCGAAATTAGTGGTTTCGATCGATTTACAAAAAAAATATTGATTGTATTAAAAAACTAAAACAGTATCATGCTAATATATTGCTTGTAGAATTATTTGCCAAAAAATCAGAATGATCGCATGCATATTAGTATGTTTTTTATTGTTTGAAAGATATTTTTAGAGGTAAGTTCGTGATTTCTTTTTATCGAGCCAAATTAATTGTATTATGTTTTCAAAACAGTATCATGCTAGCATATATCCTGAAGAATATCATATATTTTTCTGGTCTTGTCTAAAGCAGTGAATCATATACTTTTAGTAATTATAAAACTCGCGCTTAGCTCGTGTAATCGCCTTAAAGTAAACATCATAAAATAAAGTTGTATTTAAAAAAACTGGCTTATTTTTGGATTACAAAGTTAAGAACTTTAATAAATGTAGGTGAGTACGTACGTACCCATTGAAAATACAAGTTGATGGTATTGGTTTTGATTGCAATAGTTGCTGTCAAATTTTTAAGATCTCAATATTGACTCACCTACATTTATTAAAGTTCTAACTTTGTGATCCAAAAATAAGCCAGTTTTTTTAAATACAACTTTATTTTATGATGTTTACTTTAAGGGGTACGTATCATAATCCCGAATTTTAAAAGACCGAATTTAAAAAAACCGATGGACGAAATCCCGAAAATTTGAAACGCCGAATGGTTGTTTGGTCGAAAGTTTAAAATCCCGAAAGTTCATTTGCCCGACAGTTCAAAATCCCGAAAGTTCATTTGCCCGAAAGTTGTCACCGTTTCCGAGAAAAACGATTTTTTGTAAACCTAACCTCAAAACACTTAAAAGTTGCCCAGCCAGCAGCACGCATGCAGCAGGCATGCAGCAAGCATGCAGCAAGCATGCAGCAAGCATGAAGCAAGCATGCAGCGAGCATGTAGCAAGCATGCAGCAAGCATGCAGCAAGCATGCAGCAAGCATGAAGCAAGCATGCAGCGAGCATGTAGCAAGCATGCAGCATGCATGCAGCAAGCATGCAGCAGGCATTGTTTCTGTCACGGCTCCGGCGCTGCGGGATTAAATTACACTCTAGGGGTAGGGCAGAAAAGACTACGTGGAGTCGGTTCTGCAGCGATTCATTTCTGTCGCAAAATTGGGCTTATAGGAAACGAAAATCATTTTTACTTTTTTTTTTTGGAATGGCACAATCAATATGTGTAATGTCTTTGTTTCAAACGTTGTTTTATGACATAAAACGAAAAATAATGAATTGTTTGTCAAATAATACGCTACTAAATAAAAGTTTTCGTCCATTCGGGATTTCGTCCACTCGGGATTTCATCCATCGGTGTTTCAACCATCGATATTGCGTCCATTCGGGATTTCGTCCATTCGGTATTTTGTCCATTAGGGATTTCGACCTTTCGGGCATTTGAACATCGGTATTTTGTGTTTCGATATAACGACTATCGGCATTTAAAACTTTCGGTATTTTGAATTTGGATGTTTTGGACGTCGGTATCTCAATCATAGGTATTATGAACTTTCGGGATTATGATACGTACCCATTTTCAATACACATTTCACAAAAACTCGTCAACAGTCGCGCCCATCTACCAACGTCCTTGTTAGTATGATACCGATTCAAAAACGCTTTTATTTTTTCATTTTCCGCCAACCATCAATCATCAAGAAAGCCGCCAATTTTCTAGTAATTTCTGATTGACATAGGATAGCTTTATGCCAAACCTAATTTTAGACATACAAAAAAAGGTCTCCATCTTTCAACCGGGACCTTTGTCGGGAAATTATTGACTGACAAAGGTTGAAATTTTTCTTAAATCTAATTTTAAATAAACCAAAAATATGCACTCATCTTTCAAAAATACGGCTACCATTTTATATTTAAACCGCCGCACTTCACTCAAAATTTCGATACAAAATATTTCATGAAGGCGAAAATTTTTAGCCCTACTCATACGCGAGCTCTCTTAACCCTTTTAAAAATGCAAGGCTTACTTATAATATCACTGACGTGGGTGAGTAATTATTTTTTTAGGTCCATTCTCCTCGTGACACCTTTCGTAAGCCGTGTGCTGTAAAAATGCCAACAACCCTAGGGTACAATGCGACTACTAAATTGCATTAAAATTCCTCTTTGTCCTGACGCCGGAGCAAAATGAAAAATTGTGTTCGTAGTTCGTACCCACAAACTCCGGTCTTGGATACACCTCTGGGTTTTTTGTAAATAATGCTGCAAGTATTTTATGAGCTGCCTCAGCTATTTAATTTCACTGAGCTACAGTGTATTTAATTTAAAATATTATTCGTTATGTTTGTTTCATTTTGTTGCTCGCAGAACGGATGGCCGATGGGGCCAAAAAGTTCTGGTGTGGCGACCGCAAACTGGAAGTCGTTGCGTTGGAATACCTCCCAGTAGGTGGACCAATGACCTGGTGAAGGTTGCAGGAATACGCTGTATGCGATTCGCACGGGACAAATGTCCAGCACTGGACGTCCTTCGGCTGCAATGATGTTGATTCGTTTAGTAACTTATATTTTATGTAACTGAAACTTCAAGAAGCATTTAATTAAGAACATATTTTTCACATACTTAACTTCATTAATAAACTTTTATGATTTTTAATGAATTTAAGACCCCATTTTATGACTGTCAGGTGCTGTGTTAACGTCACTCTGCGTTTTATTTTGTTTTTCACTTAAAAATAATTAAACGGGACACGACATGCTTATTATAATATCAATGGTCGCGTGATGGTGGATTAGTATTCGTATGTTCTCACTCATCACGATATTTTAGAGTGACATACTCTAAATGCAGATTATTTGGCGTATGTATGTAGATTTATACATATTTGGATATCAGATTTTGGAGATATTAGAACTTGTTTTAGGTATGTACAGTCATAGCCCATAGCTATAGAAAGCGGCAGTTTGCTAAAGCAAAGCTGGAATGGCCGATAATGTTATTAATCGTAGATTGTGATAGTTAGTCCTAATTAAAAGAAGTCAGTATTATCCTCCTTACATTTGGTTCCATGATGTAGTTCCATGTGCCCAGTCTACGAGTAGTCTATGTAGTTGTTTTTTTGATTTTTTAGCTGTTCCTCACACGTGAGTTTAAATTTGAAACTCACTCACTTATTACTGACTGTCACTTTTGGCTTCACTTGTGAAATTCTCTAGTGAGTGAGTATGAATTTGAAACTCACTCACTTATTACCTACTGACTGTCACTTTTGACACCTACTTGAAAAATTCTTCGTATTATTTATAAGACAAGTCGGAATCCCCTATTGTTATTTCATTTCTTTTGTTTGACCACTGACATGCGAACTCAAAACACAAATAATTGGAAATAGCAAACTTGCCCCCGGTATGAAACCAAAATCTTCGAATCGCTTTTCTTGGTTCGACAAATAAACAATCCTATTTTGCTCTACGGCGAACATTGTACAATACGGTGTAGTGATATAATCACAGCGGTACAGTGTGTTCCGGGATTTATGCGGTGCAGTAGCTTAAGGCGCTACCCCAGGCAAAATTAGCAACTCTATTTTTGGTGATTCAAACTTCGTTTGAAATACTATTAGAATAAAGTTCTAATCAGCTTGCACTACAAAGTGGTTTTTACGTCAGTCACTGCGGGTCGGATAGTGTGAAATTAGTGATTTTTATTCTTTATAAAATCAAATTTCCGTCTTTTGAAAAAAAAAAAACTAGCATTATGTTCATTATTAAATTGTCTATCCATTAGTATAAGAAGCAAATCAAAATAATGTTAACTTTACGAGAAGAAGCATGTTATAAATATTTTTTTCTCATTTTTGTGGTTTCATTGTGAGGGGATTTATTACACATTATGAGACTTAAAATAAAAAATAAAACTACCACTTTGCAGTCTAAGAATATGTAGAAATTTAATGTATTTTTATTACTTGGTATTTCTTTTGGATAAAGAGGAGTTGGCTCCAAAAAACTGCACAAAAAACGGCTTTTGCCTGGGGTAGCGCCTTAACATTATTTTGAGGTGTAGTTTTCGCCGTACCGCACTGTTGTTTTCGGCATTCGTAATGCAATTTTATCACCTCCGGAGTATTTAGCCTAGTCCAGGGATACGCGAACCATCAGACTTTAAAATGAGGGAGCAACGTGATGTTGTCTTGAACGACTCACCGCGGCAAACAGTCACCTTATAAATTACTTAGAACAGGTCACAAATAAATGTTAATTACTATAATTGGCACTATCATCTTTTGAGTTGTCTCACGTAGAAATTATTTGCTCTTAATTACTATCTGGCACTTTCATAGCTCCCTTTCGGTCGCTGAACAGTTTAAGTTAATGTTTTGAACGTTACAAGGAAATAGGACAGTATCTTCATTGAGAACATTTGTTGGTTCAACCACATTAAAGCTGAACGTGGTTTTTCGGTTGGCTTTGACATTCATATTTGAATTTGGATGAAACGATTCCTTTTGTGTTTTTTTGTGCTATTTGCAAAGATATTTAAAAGAATTAAGTAAATATTTGAATGGCTATTTGCGTTACGTAGGTATTTTTGTGAGTTGTCCGTCAAAATATGCAAACGATTTTTCGTCCTTTTGATGGTATCCAATTGAGTTGAAATTTTGCATAGTTCTAGTGACACTCACTATTATCGGCCGCCGAAAAACAAAAGAGAAACAGAGACCGTATGCTGCAGAGTTGTTTTTGATTTTTTGAGTAGGTACCTACTTGCTTTAAAAATAAATTGTTTTTAAACATATCTTTTTACTATTTTTAAACAACCATCGGAAATATGTTTTACTTTAGTAACTAGTGCAGAACATGTCAAAACTCTGTACAAAAAAAACTAATTCAAAAGCTCTTAAGTTGATTGCTGATTTAGTTTTTACATTGTACATCCAGCTTTACATGGGTCGCGGGCGTTACTGCATTACCGTGTGTTACTATTTCTTATTGTCTCAAGAAATACTATGTACATAGTTACACGGCCTTACCCCTATAACGCAACCAAAGATTTTCATTTCAGATTTTCTCCGTTCCAACAGATAAGTCTTCTTTGTTCGGGTTCCATACCCGAAGAGTAACTAAAGGAACCCTATGTTTAAGCCATCCGTCAATTTGCCAGTGGGCTGTATCTCATGATCCGCAATAGGTAGAAAATTGCATTTTTCACAAAATTTGTATTTCTGTTGCCGGTTTAACAATTTTTTTTTTTTTAAATAACACCTACTACGTTGATTTGGAACATTTTGTGCACAAGTTTTACTCGCACTTGCCTGGTTTTTTCAATCATTCTAGTATTGTCGACTTCATGATTTCATCAAATTATTTTTTTTTATTTCAGATCATTTAGTGTTAGTATGAACTTATCTTATGTTAATAAAAATAAATTAAAATAACTTTAAAATACACGAAAATGTGCACGCACATGTCGGCCAGCCCAGAGTAAAAGGAATAAAAGATCCGTCAACTTTGTCCGGCCAGTGTAGCTAAAATACTGTTCGGGCTACCCTTGAATCGCCGCAACATCGACGCACGATACACCGTGCCACTCGTGCGCCATAACACGAAAAAGTCGATTTGGTCTATCTTGAGACAGTTATATAAAGGGTGTAAAACACCTCTTAACGGAGCCGAAAGGCACCTTTTCTCCCCGTCATTGCGACCATTTGTTCTAGACCATACCTGGGAACCTTCTAGTTACGGAGATATTGGGGGTCAAAGTTCCAACTTTTACAAAGTTTTTATTGTAAGATTTTTACTTTAAACACCTCTACGACCCCGTACTGTTCAATCCATCCATCAGCACAATGTTTTAAGTGCGTTCCATTGAATTCTGCAAACAAAACTGATTTTTCACCCCAAAAAAAAAGTCGTTTCCCAGCAATAATTTTAGCGTAAAGTTACTTAGTTTGATGTACAGAATGCTTGGTTGACGGCTTTGTGATGAGGTTGTTTACACCCTGTAGTTTCAACATAGCTTATTTATTAGGAATCGTTAGTAAAAGTGGTAAATTGGTTGAAATTAGAAGCTAGCTTTACTTCCATCCAAACATTTAAATCAGTACCATTTCTAATATAACGTCGAAGGTTAAGATGAAATTCTTTTCTAAAGAGTTTTCATTCAGACACTATATCCTTGTAGTCGTATTTTAGGAAACCCTAGACTGAAACGTATGTCTACCTCTAAATCTAGTCCTAAATCCTCCCTTAAGCAATACTAGGACCCCTAACCCACTTTATCGCCTTTCACGACCGTGAATGGATTGTACCTTCGTAGAACAAAAAATACTGTCCAAGCCCAGAATTATGGACTGTGCGCAAAATAAAGATTATTAGCCAAAGGTCTACAGGTGTTAGTAAAAAGGTAGGTAATTTATTTCAGCTCAAGATCGTTTATGCGACTTGCTTCCATCGGATTCCCACAGCCTTCACCAGGTCATCACTTAGTGGAAGGCCTTCCAACGCACCGTCTTCCGGTTCGTGGTCACCACTCCAGAACTTTTCAGCCCCATCGGCCATGCGTTCTGCGAGCAATGTGCCCTGCCCACTTAAGTTTGGCAAATTATGTCGTCAGTAAATATAAAAGCGGCCAAGTGCGAGTCGGACTGGCCCATGAAGGGTTCCGTAGCAGCAAGTAACATAATATAAAAGTAACGATTTTACGATTTATGACGTATTAAAAAAAACTACTTACTAGTGATCTCTACAAACCAATTTTCGCTGGAAGTTTACATGGTAATGTACATCATATATTTTTTTTAGTTTTATCATTCTCTTATTTTAGAAGTTACAGGAGGGGGTGGGGGGAGGGCACATTTTAGCACTTTGGAAGTGTCTCTCGCGCAAACTATTCAGTTTAGAAAAAATGATATTAGAAACCTCAATATCATTTTGAAGACCTATTCATAGATACCCCACACATATGGGTTTGATGAATAAAAAATTTTTGAGTTTCAGTTCAAAGTATGAGGAACCCCAAAAATTTATTGTTTTTTTCCATTTTTTGTGTGAAAATCTTAATGCGGTTTACAGAATACATCAACTTACCAAGTTTCAACAGCATAGTTCTTATAGTTTCGGAAAAAAGTGGCTGTGACATACGGACGGACGGACGGACAGACAGACAGACATGACGAATCTATAAGGATTCCGTTTTTTGCAATTTGGCAACGGAACCCTAAAAATAACGTCGATAAATGTGACGACACTTGGGGGAGGCCTATGTCCAGCAGTGGGCGACTTTCGGCTGAAATGATGATGTTATTTGTCGAAAGAAATCAACTCATCTGATAGAGTTGAGAGTTTGCATAAGACAGTAAACTTCTATGCTCCATCATTACAACCATCCACTTCAATAATAATTTTACAAAACAGACTGCTGTTTTGTAAAATTTGTAATACAATAGGTTTGTGTCCAAAAAAAATCTAATTAGTCCGTCAGTTAGATTATAAAAAATATTTGACCCGTATTTTTTCTTTTGTTACATAAACCAAAATTGACGAAGATACGACGCTTTTAAAATTCACAATACGTCACGCCGTGCTATAGTTTTTAGTGCGTTGTGACGTCACAAGGCCCCACTCCCAAGTTTTGATGCGTTTTATCTTTGTCAGTACTCGGTGATTTACAAAAACCAAAAATACGTGTCCATTATTTTCCAATACTCTAACTGACGGACTAATTAGTTTTGCAATATATTGATGGTGGAAACTAGCCTATTGCTGAATGAGAATATCACGAATCCGCTATTGAAAACTAGTTATTTTGATCTTTTAATGATCGCGCGGCGACATTTTTTGAAATTCTTTCAAATACAACTTTTTCTCATCTTAAGTAACTGCCAGAAAAAAAACAACATTCTTCCGTGCGCTTCCCGCTGACGTTGAAAAGACTACATGCGCCTGTCTCAAAAAGGTCTTACGTATTATTTAAGGCGATTACAGGAGCTAAACGCGAGTTTTATAATTACTAAAAGTATATGATTCACTGCTATAAACAAGACCAGAAAATATATGATATTCTTCAGGATATATGCTAGCATGATACTGTTTTGAAAACATAATACAATTAATTTGGCTCGATAAAAAGAAATCACGAACTTACCTCTAAAAATATCTTTCAAACAATAAAAAACATACTAATATGCATGCAATCATTCTGATTTTTTGGCAAATAATTCCACAAGCAATATATTAGCATGATACTGTTTTAGCTTTTTAATCCAATCAATAGTTTTTTTGAAAATCGATCGAAACCATTCATTTCGCGCCATTTGGCCCGCAGTGACGTAACAACCACTTTGTAGTGCAAGCTGATTAGAACTTTATTCTAACAGCATTTCAAACGAAGTTTGAACCACCACAAATAGAGTTGCTAATTTAGCTCTTCTAAGCGCCTTAATCTATCTCGAATTGACTTTCGGAATATACGTAGTCGTGATATTGACAAAAATATTTTTTAAACTAACTAACGCCTCTTGCAATACTTAGTTACCTAAGAAAAGCTATTTATTTACCTGATCTTTCTATCCCAATCCGACTAGATCCCTTTCAATAAATCCCTCGTTAGAAAAACAACCTGTACATTGAGCCTTTACTAAGCACCGTTTATAAGTTAAGGGGTATAAGATCTCATGATTTATTGGTACCAACAGTTCACATTAATCTTTTTCTCATTTATATTGCCAGGTAGGAGGGGTGAAGAAAGGGGGTGGCGGGGAGGGGGAAGGGGAGGGGTTATTGATGGACGCTTGTCGTCGTGCCGTCAAACCTTAATGTCCGTTATTATAGTAACTTGAGATGAAACAGCTATGGAGTTTAGTCTTGGTTTAATAAACTGGAATTTTGTTTCTAGCAATTTAAGTCATTATTCAGTTCTCATTTAGGTACTTTGAATACAGCCTGTAGCCTGTAGTTGTCCAGCACTGGTACTGCCTCAGATTGTATGTTGTCATCAGTGTCAGCTAGGGCTATATGACAGTACATCACGATGCGACGGCTCGCTATTTACAATAAAAGGCAATGAGGAAATAAAAAACAACACTTATAAAGGAGATTGGCGATTATCATCTACGATTTTCCGATGAGAGACGACAGTGGGCGAAATATTCCCTAGGAAATAACTATTGTTAATGTTCTTTATAATACTTTTCACACAGGGCCCGTGAGACCCTCACACAGCCGACTTTATTAAATGCTGTGGCCGATTTTAATATTTTACTATAATATAGTGTTATAACATTTTAGTTAAAATCGACAGCTGCTAAAGTTATGGTGAGCCAACAAACTATCGGAACCACGAAACCACATTATTATATTTAGTCTTTTATAATAAATGAATAATTTATTATCAAAATAACCGGATACCGCAAATTGGTGCGTTAATTTTCCAATAATTCGAATATCGATGGTCACAAGTATCTATTAGATTAACAAAGGGCGCATGATCGCAGCTTGTCCCAGCAATTACTAGGCATACAGAGCTATGTTATTACAATTGACCTATTTAAACTGATCAACTACAAGAGTAATATTCTAGACTAGCAGATGCACGCGTGAATGTCGGTTATCGCGACCAAAACAATCATGAAATTTTGATTCCGTTCATACAAATATCATTATAATATTTTAGGCAATGTATACAAAAACTGGAAAAATTATAATTATTATTATGTATACACTAACACCTTCCTCGAGAATCACTCTATCCATTGGTGAAAACAACATAAAAATCTGTGCAGTAGTTTTTGAGTTTATCGCGAACCGACAGACAGACGCGGCGGAGGACTTTGTTTCATAATATTTGTAGTGAAAAAGAAAAGAAGGACAGCACACGTTCGTCCTACTCCTTGAACTGCGAAACGCCTTGAATGGCTACCAGTTATGGTAATAAGAAGCATTAAACTTTATAAGTGATCTTCTTCGTCGTGTCGATGATTTCCCTTTATTAAATTAGTTTCGACCAGAACTCTGCCACCCTGACGGCGTTGGTGGTGGCCTCGGACAGGGCCATGAAAGTGCAGGTGGAACCACACGTATTGCAGGACAGTGATAAGATTGGGGTAAAGCCTTCGCCCAAGGGTGGTATGACACTACAGGCTTACAGCTTCAAATCAGTTTATTTTTATCGTCGAAAAATGGAGGCTCAAAAAAGTAAGCTTTGGAAGTCAAAATAAACAACCCATTTTTCAGTGCTACACCAAGTCGAAAATATAAATAAAGAATCGGAAAGCTACAAAGTACAGAAGTAAACCTGCGAACAGCAACAAACAAGGCTAATCCGAGATTTGCAACAAAAAGTCACATGCATTACACGTTGCGAGGTTCGACGGACTAAACAGAGAACAGAACAGTGGTTAGCTGTGTACATTTTGAAAGAAACAAAACATGCATTTTCTCGTAAAACGCATAAAACATTCGCTTGTGGTGATATTTTATCTTTCCCGTTTTTACTGCAACGTGTTAGTTCTAAACGAACTTCCAGGATGTGTGGTCGAGTGCTTAAAATTCAGCACGGAACAGATGCCGTCTAAAATTTTAGTTTTATTTTATTTTAAAACTAAAATTCGGTTTGAAGTTTATGCTTTTTAGGAGCGTTGTATAAATTTTGGGATGAATTTGTTTATGGAATAGGTGGAGGTGGAAACTTCATAAAAATTAAGTTTTCATTTTGAAAACAGGATCATTATAAAGGTTCAGATTCTTTTTATTATCCTCTAGAACAGTGGTCGGCAACCCGCGGCCCGCGGTCCACATGCGGCCCGCAGACGTCTTCCTTGCAGCCCGTGAACGTTTCGTAAATAAATAAGTTATAAATATAAAAATAAATGCAAGAATGAACTGCGATCGACCGTATAGTGTGGATCCAGCTCGACACTAGGTGACACTACTCGACATTTTTTGAAAATTTCGGGAGGAAATTACCCCACTGTTTGAAATTATACATCCAAATTCGAATATGATATCGTTTTGTCTGCTTATTAATTTTGATGGTGCGGAAACAGAAAAGTAAAATAAAAATCCACTAAAAAGTTAGGAGCTACCAAAGATTCGTTTTTATTGCCAATATTGCGCAACTCAGTAATAAAAGAAGTGTCAAAATTCCAAAACAAAGTCGGTACCGACAAAGCACAATTATCGAAGAATTCAATAAATTTTATTTGTAATTGATTTATGCAGTGGTTTTTTTTTATAAAACTCGATTTTCCAAAGACTTTTTCGTTTATTTTTTTTCGCTTTTCAGTTTTTCAATGGGATATGACCAAATAAACATAGGTACATTGAACTTCTAGGGTAATATCACAACTGCGGCCCGCCTGTACATTATTTTGTCACCTTGTGGCCCTTACCTGCCAAAAGGTTGCCGACCGCTGCTCTAGAACATCATCTGCATATCTAATTTTTGATCTAATTAATTTAAGTATTTCGTAATGTCATTTAATGTAAAAACTTTTTTTACAACTTCAGAACTCGGTGACCTTTGTTTGATTGATTTAGTTTTTTTGTCACCAACTTATAACTTGTTATTTTTCGCTTTTTTGTGTTTTCTGAAGTCGGTTTTATTTATTGTAAACAAAGCTTTTATTTTTCACTTTTTAGTGGTTCACATGTGCTTACCCCTTCACAGCGTACCGGCGTGATTTTCTGTAATGATCTGGTGTAAGCAATAGACAGACATGAGATTCCAGCAATCCCAGTACATTGGCTATCATTTATTGAGGAGTTCAGTTGCCTATCTCCGAAGTTCTTAATCAGATTTTCACCCAATTGATATGGGATGGATCACTTCGAGAAAGTAAGCTTCCTAAAACTACCCAAATCGCCTATGGTGTGACTATAAAATTTCATGAGTTCTCTCTATTTCTCCAGGATCCCCAGGATCTCCCCCCAGGATCTCCGGGATCCATCAGATCCTTGCTTGATGATTATAGGACAACCTGGGAAGGGTATACCTTCCAAATACAAAAAAAAAAAAACAAAATTGGTCTGACCATCATCGAGTAATCGGGGAACATTGAATTGAGAACCTACCCCTTTTTGAAGTCGGTTGATAGCGATGTTATGGTAGGTGACTCAAATATCCGGATAGCCTATGTAAGATTCGGCCGAGTATCGTTAATTTGCTCCTAAGAATTTAATAATAATAAGAGTTCCGTTCCTTTGTCATGGATCCCACTATTAGAAGTAATCAGAACCTAACCAAACTCTCATCAAACTACCCTTGTAGTGCATCCTTTCCAATCAATTAAAAAAAAACAATACATGTCACTCTAATAGGCTTAACCCCAATAAATGGAACTAAACACACCTAACTGTCGAAATCTGGGTGTATTTATACACTTCTGAGTACCCCCTCAGAGCATACAGGCGTGATGTTACGTCATGATGTTGTATTGGCAATAAACAACCGATTACAGCAATCACTGCAGATTTGCCGTCAATTTTTGAAGAGTTCCATTTATATCTCCGAAGATCAGCGTCAGATCTTAACCAAATTGTCGTTTTGAAAATGTGTAAGTGACTTACGCCGCGGGGTTTCTGTAGTACTTTTTCAATCTAACTTATCTTTACCGTACTTTATACATACTCATTTAACTTTCCAGAGTTATTAAATGTACCTACATTCACTTTAAATGGGTCAGGAAAGAAGCTAATGGAGTAGCATCGTGGGTAAAAAAACTTTTGTATAAATTCGACGGAGCATCGTTGTCGTCGTGGGTGCAAACCCAGGCAAGCGCATTACTTTGTGTAATTTATTTCATCACCACTGCTCTCAAAACGGCGAAGGAAAACATCGTGAGGATACCGGCATGTCCTGGAACCAAAAATTCGAAGACATGTGACATCTACCAACCCGCACTGGGCCCGCGAGGCCGCGAGGAGGCCATATATCCCAACAGAGGGCACATTATAAGCTGCTTATGCAATTTTAAACTTGATGAATGTAAGGTATCAAACATGTTTTAAATCTATGGTTGGTGAAGTGTTATTGATTAATCACCGATGTGCAGTCCACAGAGAAACCCAGCGTCGATGACCTGAAGATTAATCCATTCAGGTGAAAAATTGGGTCCTACGACGTAAGTTGGAACAAACCTGAATTCAACAGAATAGATAGTTCAAAGAATTGAGAATGGCACATCAACACGCCTGTTATGTCCCCAAGCAATTAGGCAGAGTTGACACCCTCTCATCATCACTTATGTTTAAGCACCATGGAATGGGGGGTGAGCCCATTGCCATCAACTGATACCCGAATGTCGTAGCGGTAGTGGGGCTGCTTTACGTTCTGAGGGTCCTGGGTTCGATTCCCGGTAGGAGCAAATGTTTGTGTTTTTTTTGTTTTTTTGTGTAGGGCATCTCGCAGTTCAGTCTATGAAGACTGGCTTCTGCTTAACCGGGCAAGTCCTGTGGATGCCTTGAATTTAAAGCCTCCAGCCAGGGCAAAAATGACTAAAAACTAAGCGACAGCGCTCTAAGGGCACCCCTTGTGGGGTAGGGCGTCGCTGGGGGCAGCAAAGGGACAGGCTGGATCTGGTTGTCTTTATTTAGGGACTGTTTTATAACTACAGGCTCAGCATCGCGGGCTGGCTCGAGCAAGGGTCGGGGAGGGAAATGTTTGTGTGATGAGCATGGCATTTTATATGTATGTATGTGGTATGTATTTAGAACCAAAAAAAGGTATGTCAACTCTCTGGTGTCCACGACACAAGCCTTGCTTATTGTGGCACTAGATGGCGCTGCGTGTAGTGTCCAGCGATATTAAATTTAGCGATATTTAAACTGGGAGCTTCTACTGAGAAATTCCTATGAGCATACAAAATAGCTAACAAAATAAACATATTATCACATCGTTTTCAGCATTCAGACGAGTATATTTCTCGCACGTATTCTTCCTAACAGCTAGTAGAACCTTATACCTAACATAATCAACTTTCTTTTCCCTGAGGTAAAAATCTAGCTTGTAGTTTCTACAACAAGCAATTACTGTTAAGTGCGAATTAGTGTGGGAATAAGAATAATACTGGATAAATTCAATCGGAAACAGATTCCGGTTGAATTTGGTACGAAGAGAAAAACGGAAAATTCCTTCCGAATCTTCCGATACCTTTGTTTATTTTATTATTCGTAATTGTAAGTCGATAGAGAAATTGAGAGAAAATCTACTTTTTTTCCGATGGGAAATTATCAAATGACTTCTCCCACTCTGGGCGGAGCGGGAGGGAGTGTCATACTTTTACTGACTAAACCCCATCCAAGTTCCTTCCTCACCCTTTACGTTCCAGGGCCGCGGTATCTCTTTCGAACAGGCCCGCAACCCCGGCAGGCTTCGGCCCTTCCGGGCCCCTCCCTTTATGCGGACTTCTCTTTGAGGCGCGCGTGGAACACGAACGCGCCGTCGCACGGCAGCGAAAATCTACCTGCTAGTTTGTTCTTAGATATTAACCAGAGATTAAAGTTAGTTAAAAGACTGCCTCGTTGGTGTAGTAGCCGCGACTGCTGAGGATAAAGTCCTGGATTCGATTCCCGAGGCGCGCAAAGTGTTATTGGGTTTTTCCATCAGAAATTTCTCAATAGCAGCCACGGAGTCTGGATTTGTGCCCGGTTGATGGCAATAGGCTCACGTCCTGTTACACCTAAGGTTAAACATAGGTAACTTGGCGAAATATTGGTATACTTACTAATGAGTGGCACACCTCTGCCTAACCGTTCAGGAATTACAGGCGTTAGGTTATGTTCGGTAAAATCAATAAATTTGATTCTATATGATTTAATTTATTTGGAAATGGAGCACTTAACCTAACAATAGTAACGGTTAAACAAATTTTTAGATCACTCATTTTTTTTTTAGGATGGGAAATCATCAAACAACTTCTCCCACTCTGGGCGGAGGGAGTGTCAGACTTTTACTGACTAAAACCCATCCATGTCTTCCTCGCCCTTTATGTTCCGGAGCCACGGTATCTCTTTCGAACAGTCCCGCAACCCCGGCAGGCAGATCATATACCTGATACAGTCTGATAACACCGATCAATCTTCATTGATTGACTAACAAACATCCATATTGCAAACCAATAAAAAAGACAGACACATTTGTCTTCGACACAACCAATATTGGATTATACCGCTCCCATAAAACGTATGGGTGTTGCCAAAATTTCCACTCGGAAATGTTGCCTAAAAGAAAAAGTCTAACTGATCCAAACAACTGCCATACGACGAACGAACGTCCATGACTTAAATGGATTTCAATTTCGGAAATCGGAGAACAAAATACGAAGTTTCGGGTAACAGTTGGATACAGACACTTCTTGTATTAATACGAAAACTCGGAAAGCGTTTTCCTTAAATTGTAACTTGATATGTAGCGATTATTCTTGTATTCGCTTGTTTGTGGGGTGACAAGATTTTGGTGTATTGTTACCGCTTTAGATGTTTTCCGTTTTTGAAAGACACAAAGAAATATCGAACTTTTTGAACTTTCCCGCCTCTCATTTGTAGGGTTCCGTATCCGAAGGGTAAACAACGGGACCCTATTACTAATCCTCCGCTTACCGTCCGTCTGTCTGTCAGGTCTGTGTATCACGAGATACATCTCATGATACATAATAGATAATCAGTTGAAATTTATTCACGGAATGTGTATTTCTGTCCGCTATAACAACAAGTTACATTAAATTAAAAATTACAAAAAAACCCCGACATAATATAGGGTGATAATTTCAGGTAAGTATATATATGATTCTGCTAGTCAAGCCCTATCAATTGATACCCATATTGAGTGAGTTGTGGAAAAAATGTACTTAAATCACCATTTTGTGGTGGTGGCCATCTTGGACTGATTTTTATCAAACATAGCTAAGAACAGTCTCGACTAATTCACCTTTCAAACAAAAATCAAAATAACAATCGGCTCATGCGTTCGAGAACTATGATGCCACAGACAGACACACACACACAGACACGTCAAACTTATAACAACCCGTCGTTTTTGCGTCGGAGGTTAAAAAGAAATAAAAAAAAAATAAAGGGGGTTCCCCTACTACGATGTCAATACCCATGTCCGGTATTTTGGAAGAAACAAAGAAATATCGAACATTTTGAATTTTCCCGCCACCTACTTTCGGTAGATAGAGGATCAGCCGGTAAACATAAAAGATGTACCAACGGAAAAGGTCAATCCTTTATTTCACCACTAATTCATAAACTACGACGGCTCAACATGCAAAAACTTAATCCTACAACGTTCCCGAAACGGCGTGTCCTTGTTTTCGTAGTCGGTACCATTTTCGACGGAAAAGATAAAATATACAACAGTCTAAACAAAACCATGGAGTAGGTAATACCAAGAAAGCCAACACAGATGTCTTGTGGGTTTCATTTGAATTAACTTAGTGAACTTAAATAGTGTTACTTAAAATTAAATGTGTTTCTTATTCATGTAAAATTAAAGATTATTATTAGTGCGGCATTTGTATTGCGAAAGCACCTACAATTTAAAGAAATCAAGCTTTTTATTTAATAGACATAACTAATAAATTTCTATTAAAAAAAAGATTGTGATGATGTTTCTTTAATACGCACCGATTCAGTTTGCCATATTGACGGTGCAAGTCTCAAAAATCTATCTTTCAGAAAAACGCCAACAGAATGTCCACAATTATTTTAAAGTCTTTTGAGCCTCTTTCCCACAATTTTGAATGTCTTTGAATATTCGACATCTGCTTTGCTTACCATCAACAAAAACTAGAACAGAATACAATCATTCGTAATTCTCTATCTACTCCATGTTCCTCCCAAAATACAAAGTTTATCATATTGTGATATAATGATGCTTTATTAACTTCACCTAAAGTCGGGTTTCATAGCACGATTGTAATTAAAATTTTAATTACAAAGAGTACCTACTGCCCTAGATATTGCTCACATTAAAACGGCATCGTTGATTAATTTGTATTTAAAGAACTAGAAAGGATAAGTTGAAAGAAAACATCGTTTCGGAATTATAGAAAATTATTCTACAGGAATAATTATTTTTATTTATAGATCCTTTTGATCATAAGCTTAATCACACAGACAGAGATCTGTACTGAACTGTAGGCTGAAAAATTAATGCCAACTTATTTATTGGGTCATTTTCAAAAATTAAAGTATTAGCATTAAACAGGCCCATTGCTGGGATGCAGGCTACGTCTCTATAAAAGAAGCTGGGCTATCATACTCCACTACGCGGGCCAAGAATGCTTGGGTAAAAGTCGGTTGAAAAATAACATGTTATCTTCAGTGATTGCTCCGAAATAACAAACAAAATTTCGTTAGTAAAATATCAAGTTCGATTCATCAAGTATTTTACAAGAATGCTCAGAAATAATAAAGTTGTATAAGCAAAAAGTTTTATGTAGATGAAATTAAATGCCTCGAGCGAAATATGTTTAGATTACGGTTAAACTTAGATAAACAAAAACAGAAATGAACATGTCAGAATGTGTTTACACACCATTTAAGATCGCGAGTTTCGAACATAATCAAATTAGTTGCTCGTTAATTTCTTGTGTAAAACTTTAATTTTTGCTGCAAAAGTTTAAGGAAACTTCTCGTATTGTTTTAAGTTTTAATTAATAATGAATCATTAGCGAAGATGAAACTTTGGCCATTTAGCTTCTAATATTAGCCAACGAAGAATATCCTGTGAGATTGCTTTATTTTCTTAGTGTTTTTATTTATTATTCAGACACTAAAAACACGGCCAGAACACAGAACCATTTTAGCTTTCTTACCCTGCAAAATATGTCGGCTACTTTACTTTTTTCTGTATAATTTCTTTTTCATTAAATAAATTCCGAGCCTGCTCTATGGCGACCTTGAAGTATTTCAGAACCAACCAGACTGTTAGTGCCCAATACCCATACACTTACCCTTTGACACCGTATGACATCAAGTACAGACACAATAAGATGGCAACTTAATTTTATATAAAACTGTTCCAGCATTCTAAAGATTACATTATGTTTTTGTTTTTTTTAAAGAAAAAGATATCTGAAACTGGCTAGAACGTAGAATTGCTGACGCAACTAATTTCTGGGGACGACTGCCGTCTGATCTGGGCTACCCTTATCAATTTACAGTTGGATGCTGCTGCCCATTTAAAATACTTGATTGGTCATCTACTGGAAGAGGTGGGGTTAACTTATATGTTTTTATTCACTGAAAAAATGGCAAGACGAAATTTGCTGGAAATCATCTTGTTTTTTTCCATAGGTCATAAGCTACTTGGCTTCTTTATTGACTCGACTTACACAATAAAGAATTTTAAAGTGCTCATTATCTCTGAATAAAATCAGTAAGCCAGACAACAGAATATAGACCCAGATAAGAAGTATCGCTAGTCTTATTTTAATTAACGGCAAATGCAAACTAAGGCCGTGTTCACACACGGCGTATAGTTAGCCGCCGACTGTGGGCGCGGAAAAACAAAATACAGACATTTTTTTACTGAACGCTCTCAGTCCGCTGTCAATTATACGCTTTAGTGTGAACGAAACTTAAGACCCGGACTCCAAAGCGGAGATGTGCGAAGCGGAGGGGACAGGCGACGCTTAAGAGCTAGGGTGTATTCACCGAAGCTGTGCGGAGATGTGTACTGGCTAGCCCGGAGCAGAGATGTGTGTACAGGCTACTTTGGCCCGGTTTCTATCAAAGCGGAGAGGAGATTTGCAAGATTCGACCAATCACATTGGTTGCAATCTTCATCGCGTCTCTCATCCTTCCTGTGATTGGTCAAATCTTGGACATCTCTCCGCTCCGCTCCTCTCCGCTTTGATACAGATAAAGATGGACAAATGACAGTCGGGACCAACAGCTACACGTGCTTTCCGAGGCACAGAGGAAACTCAGTATGTAAGGGTGGTCACCCATCCACAGACCAACCTCGGCAAGCACGGCTACCTAAAGATCGACCCGAGCGGCTGTTATTCACGTGACGAAAAGAGTAAATAACGAAATTCTATTGGTGGCTTACAACACAACTTACCTATCTGTCACTGTGAGTCTGGGTGATTAAAAACGCCAAGACTATTTACTAGTACTCCCAATGTCTTGCCATTAATCCTAGGACTTATGTCGAGACAAAGTTAAATGGGGGATTTAAATACAAAGAAGCTTTATTAAACTTTTGAGACAGCACCCGCTGATATCTTAAGGGCACTTTTCATTGTTCCCACTATGAGGATAGGAATGATAAAAAGGATTTACGTGTGTACTTAGTACTGCGGCTTTTCGATTAACTTTGTCTTTATTTAAATTACAGACTAGCTTTTGCCCGCGGCTTCGCCTTCGAATAATATGTTGAAAATTATTCCACGAGAATGTGACCAAGTCCAGACAGACCCCGTGAAAAGTTTACAGACGTATCAGATAAACATAGAACTATTACGCAGGGATGGCCTGCTAAAATCAAGAATTTAAAAAAAAAACATACCCTAGCCATCTTTTTCAGTGTTAGCCATAGCCTAGTTCATTTTAAATTCTTCATGTTTCATGTACTTAGGTGTAGTACTTAGGTATTTTGTTAAAATTTGAAAACAAATTTTACAAATATCTATATTATTTTAACTTCACAAATCATCATGAATATTCCACCAAAATTTTACTATTTCACCAAAATCACCAATAATCCGGTCTGAAACGTAAAATTAACCTTAATTGCCAAATAATTATGTTAGGAAACCAAGACTTGCCTTTAATGTAGGGCGTTCCAAAGACGTCGAACTCAAGCTGGCTAATATTTAATTAAGATCAGACTAACGTGAATTCCAGTACGTATTGGCTGCGGCAAAGCCTGGCTTAAGAATGTACCGAACACTAACTTGTAATTATTTAGGAGCCGAAGCTTAGAAACCCTTTTAGTTGGTATATAATTAGTGAAACTTCAGCTACGGGTGTAACGTTAGAATTTGGGCCGCATTTTGTGTTAATGTTGTGTTTATTAAGGGAGTATTTAATCGAAATAGTTTTTGATAATAGAAAGACGGTATGTTAGGTTTTTCCCATTATCAAACATGGGGCCCGTGCCCTCATGGTGACCGTTGGAATGAAGGTCTTTATTTAGGATCAGTATGGACAATCTGCGGACGTGGCTTTGGTCACCGATTTCGCTTTATAGAATGAAAATCAGTAATCATAAATCATTAATCATAAGAGAATGAAAATCAGACCAAATTAATGTTCAAAATAAACTTAATACTGTCACTTGCGGGATATTTTCGGTAATTGTTGTTTATTTTGAGCTCCCGGTATTTCGCCGCTGTTGCAAGCGTCGAAATATGATGATGATCGCGGGTAGACTGGAGAACGCGGGTGGATGGAAATAAAATTGTTAGGAGCAGAAAAATCTGTCTACCCTCTTTCTTTGTCTTTTGCTAAGAGCTCTCCTGTAACTCGACACCACAGCAAAACACATTCACAGTATCACCAGGTTTTGTGGAGTCCTAATAGGTATTACTAGGTCCTTTGGGGTTTGTGGTTTTCAGCAATGTTCAAAATGCTCTTAGCCCTAAATATAGATCTGAATCGTTTTTTCAGGGACATATATGAATCTAACAACGAATTCTTAATGTGTTACGACCCAACAAAACCTGTAATGATAATTTTATTGTAATAGTTTAAGTTGAATAAATAAATCCTCTTCAATGGCAAGTCATAGCTGTTGGAGATGCGCAGGAGTTGAGTTTCTTACCTGAACTCTTTGCTTATGCTCATCCCACGCTTGCTCAATCGGACTGAGGTTGAGACTTCAAGGTCCGACGTATTTCTTTCGCAAAACGTTTTTTTCTTCGTCATTCATCATTTAGAACTCATCAATTTCACTTTATAAAACTCATCATATTCAAATCCTACCAACAAACCACATTTTCCTACACGTGGCACACATTTGAATGGTTTCCAAATAATAAATATTCAATTCAGTGCAAGGTTAGCAAGATTAATTAATCATGGCCATATTAGCATACGTCTCTGAGGAAATGAATGTATCTAGCTTGATGAATAATGGTCACGACACGCTGGAGACAGACGTGTCAATCTTTGACTTAATTTAGATGAAACTTGTTACAGAATAGGCTTGTGTCCTGAAAAAATCGAATTTGTCCGTCAGTTAGATTATCAAAAAATATTTGACCCGTATTTTTTCTTTTGTTACGTAAACCAAAATTGACGAAGATAATTACGATGCTTTAAAAATTCACAATACGTCACGCCGTGCTATAGTTTTTAGTGCGTTGTGACGTCACGAGCCCCCACTCCCGAGTTTTGATGCGTTTTATCTTTGTCAGTATTCATTGATTTACAAAAACAAAAAATACGTGTCCAATGTCCATTATTTTTCAATACTCTTTCTGAGACACTAAATAGATTTGCAATTTATTAATGGTGGAAACTAGCCTATTACAGATATAAAGTCATAATTATTCTTCTTCTTCTTCTTCTTCTTCTTCCATACTTCTCTATTACTCTTCATCTCAATAGTCGCCTCCTTTCTAGTCATATCATCTTTCACACTGTCCAGCTATGATTTCCTTCTTCTCTCGCATGATCTTCATCCTTCTATCTGCTTGATCCTCATGTGAATTGAGCAAGATTTTGTCTGACACTTCAAAAGAGACTATGACCTCTGAGTTTGTTTCAGCTGTTTCTTCTCAGAGTAGTCAGATACAAAACACCGGCCCCATATAGTTTAAAAAAAGTGACGTGTAAAAGTGTTTGCGAAAACCTGCTTACAAAATAAACATCATTTTATCATTTTACAGATATAAAGTAGTCATAAGATAAGCAGTCGCTTCTAAAAAAACTCGTCGTTCAGTCGTTTAAAATGGAAGTAAACCCCAAAATAGTTGGGAAAAGGCTAGGTTGTCTGGGTTGGGTTGGGTTGGTTGTTAGATATATCGATCGATACTGATGGTCTTTGGGAATGATTTGACGGTATTGCGTGACTTCGGGGAATGTTTCTGGAGATATATAACCGTGTCGTATTCATTCACCCTAAGTTCTTCGTTTTAGTACTCGAGTCCTTGGTGTATAAACGGGATTCCGCTAGATATGAAATACATGACCGGTCGTAGTCAATTTATCAGCACTAGGCGTGAAGCCTATGTATGATATCCAGAACTAGTCTTTGCGCTTAGTTACGATGATTACAAAATTAAGTCTTCTGTGAGAAGGGGTAGACAGTGATTTACTACGTGTAACAATGTCGTTGGTTGGTGGATGCCCCATATAGATTTTCTAGTACTAGGGCACACCTGTTTCCTCTTGATACAGATGGCAAAAATACAATTATTACTGAAATTATCCAAGTACTGAAGAAGTGTAGAGACCGTAAGTAGGAGTACCTACTTAAATTTATTTTCAGTAACAATGTTCCCAAAACCAATTTGCTCATTTTCATCACAGTGCGAGTAGGCTAAAGTTTTTTAAACAAACTAGACACAAATTGGGTTACGCCAGTATAAATAATTTGCTAAAGCGTGTTCATGTTAAAATTGCATCAAAAGCTTTTGTACTACACCTAGTCACTGACTACAAGCCGGCGAAGTTTTAACGCGATTTGACTGAATATATTTTCAAGTTTTTTGTTGAAGAGCTAAATTGCCTTGGCATAGACATGAAACGGAGACAAATGAGATTTTCAAGCAAGGAGTGTGAAAAAATCAAGCTAGGTGTATTGTTTTCAGTTGTGTAAACTTGGCAACTAATTTAATTGAACCAGCTTACGAAAAACATCCCTTGAAATGAATCAGACTTATGTTACTAGAAAGAATGTTATTTCAAATCGAATACACTCAACATCCAGATACTTGTCTGTAGACCCTACTCTCCCGTAAATTAATTTCTTATCTACTCGATATTCGCACAAATTCCAACTAATTCAATCTCCGCAAATAATCGAAATGTTATTCCAAGATAACAGTAATAAGTCTGTTACAAAAGAAGACTTTAATTAAAAGCTAAGATCCGATCAGCCCAGCTGACTCTGACATGGACTGAAGCAAGATCAGATATCGGTTATCACTTCTGCCATACAAGTATGACAGGAGTGTGATTCGATCATCGAAACTTAAGCCTTATATCAATTACATTAGTGACTGTTATGACATGTGATCCTTTCACATGTATCCGTACCTGTACTATCGCATCACTGCCAAAATAACTGTGCAGGGATTCCCATAACAATGGGTTGCTGTCATTTACAAGACTGAAATTACATTGGTCTTTATTGTAGTTGCATTACAACTTTTAGATTGCAGCTGTGAGAGATAAAATGATTGAGAAAAGTCTATATGTAAGCTAGTTCTACGATAAACTAAAATAAAACTTATTTCTTTTTTTTTTTAAGTCAAGTTCTTACAAGAGTTTTTATACCAACAATCGGCGCGAATGGAGGACGTCTCCTGGGCATTCGTGAAAGGACACGAAGGTAGTTTTTTGAAAGACGTTGTTCAAGGGAGCAATTTTGTCTAATCCTTGACGACCTATTTGTTGTAAGTTTTGCAAATATTTTTTCGTATCGTATCCAAACTTAAATCGTGTCTTTTGTACTGTCTGTCTTTTCACTTAGAAATAGTGTATTTATAATGGCTGAATGGATTTGACGGCAAAACGACTCGCTTATCTCACATAGGACTATATATTCCTAGTCCATTGGCGTGGGATAATTATCGACCTCCATGAGGTCGTGGCCGTGAAAAATAAGAGATAAAATAATTGATTGTCAAATGACCTCGTAGATGAATTCAATCTGACGAGACTAAATTTCAACTTCGAGTTAGTGAAATAAAGAACCTTACACCAATTTAGACAAGAGTTAATTACATTTACATTCAAACAGCTATGTAAAGCTTAAAGGTAACGGTAAAGAAAAATAAAAACTTCAAAATTCCAACTTCTAAAACATCCTGTATTTTTCAAGGACCTTTATAAAATGCACAACCAGTTCATGAGTAAGTAACGAGTGAGACAAACTCTCACGATGTGATCGCATCAGTTGCTCAGTTGCTTCTCCTTAAACTAAACAACTGTACAGGGCGCCATCTCCGTAAATTGGTAGCAGCGTATAGAAAGATGGCCGCCATTTGTTAAATTCAACAGATCAGCGCCTTGCTCCGAGCTCATACGTTTATATGGTACATCTGCTTCAATATGGTAAGTGGCTATAAGTCTAAATCAGGTCAATGGGTGTGGTAGAGGTGTTAGAAAATTTGAAAGTGAATTTCCATTTTGTTTGGAGTTTATTGGCTGAAAAGAGGCAGGCAGATTTGTTAGGAGGCATAAGGAGTTTTACCCCACATACTAACCGAAGTATGGTTGTGCCTACCGCGACTGCCGCGTTTTTATTCTGACACGATTTCTTTCAGAAAACCGGAAAGCACTCTCTATCGACACAGCAACGAGTTCTGGTTTGCCCACGAATTATTAAAAAAAATAATCACGACTGTCACCTGTTCACACCTTAACAGAGACCTCTGAGTTTGTTTCGGGTGTTTCTTCTCAGAGTAATCAGGTACGAATCACCAACCTAATTTAGTTTACAAAAAAACGACGTGAAAACCTATTTGCAAAAAAATACATCATTTATCACACAACGAAATTGTTCTTTGGTTAGGAAGCAATCTTAAGCAATGTAAAAATATAATTTACTAAATATTTAAGCTATCAATTGTTGGTTGAAGCGTAGCTACTAATTTAGAGTAATGGTTAAAACAACTAGATACTGGTGGCAACGTTGTCCTGATTTTGTACGGAAATAAATGAAAATACGTCGATACAGTCTCATAAAAGTTTTTTAATAAAGTGTACAGTTACATAATACATAATATATAGTGTGGTGAGGTCTTGTGATTGCTCCTCAAGTGCATAATTCCTATGTGAATTAATACAAAATATTCCAAGTAATTTTTAATTACCCACAATTTTTTGGAAATTATTCTGTCACGACCAACTGTCAACGTCGGGTGAATTGTAACCTGTCAGCCTCTGCCTGCTCTGACAACGTCAATCTGACAGCGAACTCAAGACTTTGTTTGTCAACAGAAGAAATTGACCTTGAAGAATGCCGGCGAAATGTGGTGCATGCGGGAAGTTTGTGTCGGCAATAGACACAGTGAAGTGCACTAAATGTAGCGTCGCTTATCACCGAGTGTGCGTCGTTCTTCCAACAAAGGGTCCCTTACCCGCCACTTGGCAGTGCCCTGAATGCCGGAAAAATGTCCGTAGGGACAATAAGGCCGACACACCTGTACGTGGCCATGTGGGAGAAATACAGAAAGAAGGGCCCGGGACCATGTCGGTGTCAACACCGCCAGCGGTGACGCCAGTGACCGTGACCCAGACGTCGCCTTCATCAGGTGCTGCATCGCCGTCGCCTGTTGTGATGGGCGTGGAGAGCGAAAATTTGGGGCCGCTTGCGGAGTTCTCGCAGGATATAGGTGCCGCATCGCCGTCGCCTGCTGCGATGGGCGTGGAGAGCGAAACTTTGAAGCCGCTTCCTCAGTTCTCGCAGGATATAGGTGCCGCTCTAAAATTGGTAGTGGAGGAACTACGCACCTTGCGGCATGAGGTCCTGGAGCTCAGAAGGGACGTAGCGGAGCTGAAGGCGTCCAACGACTCGAGTCACACGCGTATGGCAGACATAGAGTCCAGGTTGGAGGCGCTGGAAAAACATCATAATGTTGGATGCGCTCCGTCAGCTCCTTCAAGTGCGCTGGAGAGCGTGGTGCAACAGCTCAGGCGGGAGCTGAATGACAGAGATCAGGAACTGATGGCAAATGACATTGTGATAGCAAATGTGCCTGAAACTCAAGGGGAAAATCCAACTCATCTGCTGCAGCTAATTGCCACAAAGCTGGGGGTCACATTAGATGAGCGTGACATCGTGAGTGCAGAGCGGGTTGGCGGTCGACATATCAAGGCGTCAAGCCCTACAGCCTCGGCAGAGCCGCGACCTCGCGCTATCATGGTGCGCCTCGCACGGCGTGACCAGCGTGACGCTGTGCTGAACGGTGCCCGTGTGCGACGAGGTGCCACAACAGAGAATCTGGGGTTCGCTGGGAAACCTGTTCGTTTTTTTGTCAATGAAAGGCTGACCAAGGTGAACCAGCACTTATTTCGCCAAACAAGGGTTGCTGCGGGGATTCACGGATGGCGCTTCGTATGGACGGCGCGGGGTCGCGTCCTGGTCCGGAGCAAGCCTGGAGACGCCACTCACAGGATTACATCTGAGGAAGATATACATAACACTATTGGACCATACACAGACTCTAATTAATAAACGATTGTTTGATGTTACTCTGTTTATCGCACCTTTTAAGGGGTATTGTATTGGTTATTGGATTGCATACATGGAGCCTGCGCGTCGTATCTGTCAGTATGGGGGGAGGCGGGAATATGAGAGTGAGTACTGCAAAGACACAAAGAACATGGTTATAGTTATATACATATTTATTTATTTTATTAAGACACAAAAAACAACCTTATTTATAAGCACTACTTTAAGAGCCAATTTAAAGATATCTAAAACTATTAACTTACCACAACAACTAAGACTACACATATCACATGTATACAAAACATTTATACACCGCATATTTAAAAATTATATACATAAATTCTATCACACTAGAATACTACACATAATAAATATACAGCTTTTACAATCTACACGCACACGCTAAGTCAAAATTATTGAAGTTTGGTTTATTCAATGCGGGCTCTCTAGCAACTAACCAGGATGAGTTTATAGTAACCATGTTACGCCACTCGGTAGACATAATGGCAATCAACGAAACGTGGCTCAGACCTGGGGAGGATGGACGTGCTCCTAAGGTTCCCGGATACAGGCTAAAACACGTGCCGCGTCCTGCGAATATACGTGGGGGGCGGGGCGGAGGTGTGGCGTTTTATATTAAAACTGGAGTTAGGGTGCGGGTACGGCCGCACTCAGAACATTCTGACGTAGAACAGATGTGGCTAAACCTAAATATCAATGGTAAAAAGTTATTGATAGGCACTGCATATAGGCCACCATGGTTTGATTTGGCAAAATTTTTAGATGGTATAACTGACAGTATTAGCGCATTGGCACCTTATGATCATTTAGTGGTATTGGGGGATTTCAATGTCAATTTACTGGATATCAATAGTAAAAAAACGAAGGATCTGATGGATTTTTTGAATTACGCTGATATAGTTCAGGTTGTACAGTCACCAACCCACTTTGTAGGAGATAGTAGTACTCTTATAGATGTGATCTGTACTGACATAGGGGTTCGTAATGTGATGGTTAGTCATATCAGTGAACTTGGCCATCACTCGTTTATTGTATGTGATACTGTAATTAAGAAAGTGAAGAGCAAACCTAGGTTAGTTGTATATCGGCCTCTAAGGGATATATTGGAGGATTACTATGCGGTGGATCTGGTATCAATGCCTTGGTCGGAAGTCTGCTCACTACCGGACGTGCATTGCATGGTAGAATACTTCAATGTTCTTATCACCCAATTATTTGACTTACATGCACCTGTAAAAAGTAAAATATTTAGAGACCGTCCCACACCATGGCTAACAGACAATATTAAATTAATGATAAGGCTTAGAGATGAGGCAAGGGAAAACTATCGCAAGAACAAGCAAGATACTGCAAAACAATATTACTTGGATCTAAAAAAACAAGCTTCTGCTGCACTGATGCAGGAAAGGAAGGTCTACTTTGAAAAGCATATTAATGGTCAGATAAAAAACCCCAAAAAACTTTGGCAAAATCTCAAGTCAGATGTGTTTGCAGACCATCATGATGGTACTCTCCCCAGTCATTTTAACGACCCAGATGAGATAAACAAGGCCTTTCTCAATGTACCTGGACAGAGCACATTGACCCCATCCCAGCTATCACATTTTAGTTGCAACAAATATGGAGATGCTCAATTTAAGCTGAGGAATGTTACCGAGGAAGAAATAGCGAAAATTATGAAAGGCTTGGGATCAAACGCTAAAGGGATTGATGATTTGAGTCTGGATATGATCATGCTCACATTGCCAACCACCCTCCAGGTCATCACTACAATAGTAAATAAATCAATAGAGTCAAGCACTTTTCCTAACTCATGGAAGTGTGCTATTGTGCGTCCGCTACCTAAAATTAGTAACCCAATAACTTTCAAAGATCTACGCCCGGTAAGCATTCTGCCTTGTTTGTCCAAGGTCTTAGAGAGGGTGGTTTACAATCAAATGCTGGAATATCTGGAAACAAACAGTATGCTCCCTGACCTTCAGTCTGGCTTTAGGAAAGGCCGTGGGACGGCTACAGCTCTCTCTGATGTAGTAGGAAATATATTGGAGGCAAGGGATAGGGGGGAGGGGACAATCCTTGCTCTTCTGGATTTCTCACGGGCCTTTGATGCAATAAATACAACTCTATTGCTTTCTAAGTTGGCCTACTATGGTTTCACAGAGGAAACAATAGAGTGGTTTGCTAGCTACCTGCAAAATAGAACTCAGCTCGTTGAGATCCAGAGGGATGATGGATCAAAAATATCATCCCCACCTCGTCAGGTGCCGCGTGGTGTGCCTCAGGGTTCAATTTTGGGCCCCCCGCTCTATATCCTTTACAGTGCCGATATAATAAACTCATTCCATCATTGCAAATATCACATGTACGCAGATGATATCCAATTATATATATCTTTCAAGCCAACAGATACAACAGAGGCAGTACGAAAAATCAATGGGGATCTGGAAAGAGTGGTAGAATGGTCAGAAAGCAACTCACTGGTTTTAAACCCATTAAAGTCGAAATTTATGATTTTGGGGAGTACGAAAATGATCAGCGCAATACTGTCGGCTAAACCACAAGTCATTATCAGGGGCGATAAAATCGACAGAGTGGAAACTGCATGCAATCTTGGTCTAACTATGGATCCTCAACTACGTTTTGAGAAGCACATCAGTAACTCCATGAGGAATTGTTTTTATAGATTAAGGCTACTGTATTCCATTAGAGACTACCTGAGTGTTGAGCTACGCAAGCAACTAGTAGACAGTCTTATTTTGTCTAGACTTAATTACTGTGACACCGTGTATGGACCATGCCTGTTAGAAAGAACCAATAAACTAATTCAACGAATACAAAATGCATGTACACGGTTCTGTGTTAATATCCCTCGTAGAAGTCATGTCACTCCTTATATTAACGAAAATAATATTTTGAAAATGGCTGCTAGGAGAAGGTTGCATCTGGCTAGTTTGCTTTTTGGAGTGGTCACTACACAGAAACCACACTACCTTTTTGATAAGCTAAGTTGGAGACAGAGTAAATATGAACCGCGTTATTCCACAAAACCGCTTTGTAATCCACAACATAGAACCGCAGCATTCAGGGGTTGCTTCAAATTCGCCGCCACACACTGTTGGAATGACCTTCCACCACCAGTGAGAGTCCTGAAAACAAAAAGGCGTTTTTTAAATATTTTAAAGAAAAGCTTCATGCAACTGCAGCAATCCGATGATAGGTAGATCTTATTGCACCAGTGCATTTGGAACTTACCTCGGGGTCACGGCCTAAGAGCAATTGGAGAAGGCCTTCAACAATGCAAGGCGTGCTCACGGCTGATGCATTGCGCCTTTCAATTAGATTGATCCAAGACAATTAAGTTTACTTCGTTTGGTCAAACGACGCCATTCCATAATGCATATGGCCGCCACGCCCATGGTTCATTCATGGGATGGTGTATTGACCATTGTTGAAAATCTCTTTCCATGCTGTGATCAGTACCTGGAGATTCAATAGATATTTAATTTCAGATTTTAATAATTAGTTATAATAATGTTAGTTTTTGAGCATCTTTTTGTGTTGGTTTTTGTTTGTTGGCAATACTACTTATCATGTATTTTTATTTTTATTTACACAAGCTATTCTGTAGGTACACTTGCAAATATGATATTCGTGTTACAACTCAATCATTATGTAAATATATTTATTTTCCAAAAACACATACATTTAATAGTACTTACCATTATTATTATTAGTGTTTTAAATAATAACTGAGACACCATAGCACGCCCCATGGCGGCGTCACTATGTCACTCCTCTCCTTTGGCCTTTGCTGAAAATCAGCGCTGAGGACTTACGGTTCGTCCGAAGCCACAGCATTTAGCTGAGCATCGACCATTTTTGCACGAATAGGACGCGCAGTTTCATTTATGTTTCACATAGTTCGTGCCTTCATGTAATGATTTAAGTTTCGTATTGTACCTGTACCTATGACCTATGTAGTTTGTTATTGTTTTGGGATCTCCTTATGTCATCGTTGTGTCAATGTCATGTCGAGAATGCTCGTCTATGGTGTCACCATGCCATAGACGTGCATTTTCTAGAGTTGTCTGTGGTGTGACCACAGATGCCACAGGGCATTGACATATATTTTCTATCTCAATGCCACGGGGGATCTCAGGGCAATCGTACTTAGACGGAGAATAGTATTCTCTGCGAACTGCGAAGGAAATATTAGATTTTATTTTATTTTTATTTTTTATTATTAGCTTTCACGTCTTCTTGTATTTTGTAGGGTTGCGTTTTATTATTGCGCGTTTGTAGTCTGTGCAAAATAAACGGTTTTTCTTTCTTTTCTTTCTTTCTTTCTAGATACCAAATTAAATACTGGTTTTGTTTGAACATTTAAAAAGAGGATAAATTCACGAAAACTTTAATTCCTTAAAAGCTCCTGGTCAAACCACCTCGAACAGAAAGATCGTATTTATAAATCACAGATATTCTGCTTCCTCAATAAATTCAGTTCTGCGGTATATTTATGGTCTAGACGAAAACATGCCGAATACGCTTCGAACTAAACGGGCCTCGATATATACAAATTATGGTATTATACGGTAAACTCACACAAATCATGAGCGCGGTAAAGGAGCTAAGTTCGGCAATAAAAGGGGCACAATATGGCGCACTGCAAATGCCCGAATGATGATAACGTATGAACAGATTAGTTCGCGTGACCTCCGAAACTTTAGCGAGATATTAATACATCCACATACTCTGCAGATAATCGTTCTATCTTTTTATATCTCATGCTTCAAACTATCTTGTTTTGGTTTTGATTTTTCCAATTTACATAAGTATCTGTAACCATATTTAAAATATTAATAAAATGTGTACATTTGGTAATTATGAAAAGCCTGAAAGGGCGTCAATAATAACACTTTAAAAGCCTAAATTCGTTTCTGCAACTGTTACCTGGAAACTTTATTAAGCCAGAGCCAAAATTAGCCACTCACTTTAAAATTTGTGAGCTTATTATACATTCTGATGAAAATATTCCAAACAAAAAAAAAAGGAAAAATAAAAATGCTGATTCAGTGGCTTTATTACTTCTTTGACATTCAGACATTGAAGGCCGTTTGTACGAAAATTCCGCGGCGTCATTCCTTCATAAAGGTACAACGATTTATTGTTGCGTTGTCTGTCGATGTAACTCGTTTTGAATCGGAGACAAATCTAATATTGTAGTGTCTGTCGCTGAGACAAACTTGTCTGGGGTAATAATAGCTTTCTTATGTGATATCTCTGTGGTTACATTGTCTCATATTTTTGGGCTAAGATAGAAGATTGAGAATTTGTTTCGTATCATCTACAGAGATATTTGGGGGTTATATTGCAAAATGGGATATTGGCCTCTTCTTCAAGAGAGACTAGCTCGTAATCCAATCAGTAAATTCAATGTCAAATATTTTCAAACTGTTGTATAAGGACTTACCGGAACGTGTTCCTGGAACGTTTTAGGGACAGTCGTTGTGAAATAAATTACACAACAGCCTCGGTTACTATTGGGCCACCAATACTCAGTATAACTAAAATAACTTATATTTATTTTATTTCTAATTATACAGGGTGACTGGCAATTAGTGTACGATAAACTTATATTGTCACTTACGGGATATCTTCCGTGATTGTTTGTTTGTTTGTTCACGGAAGATATCCCGTAAGTGACAATATAAGTTTAGTTTTAAACCGTGAAAGCTTAAAACACGACGCCGGCAACGCTGCGTGTATAGTTTTATTATAAGGTTTAAAATATGTATTAGTTTATTATTGTCGTTTAATGTTATTTTATCTATGGGCCGTAGTTGCCTGAAAATAAAATGGTTATTATTAAAATGGTTATTATTATTAAAACAGTGGGTTAGTGTACGATACTTTAACACGTGATTGGAAAACAACAGCTGTTTTTTTTCCGTGATTTCTGGTTTGGCCCCATACAAAAAGTTGTTTGTTATCATGAGTACAATCACGCGTTTAATTATCAGTCACCCTATAAAATAATCGAATATTTACTCCATATCATTCATTACAGTCACTAGAGAATTAACACCCAGCCGCCAAGTAAGTGCCGACTTAACTTAATAACTAAGTTAGATTAATTTAGGCGCGTGTTTCGCTAACCATAATGCCTTTGTCATAGTTAAGTTTTGTTATGTCACAAATGCTGCTTAGTTGTACTGAATGCTGCTGATGATTCTTGTAGATAATGCAGCTTGCGTCAGGTCCTTTTTGTCCTTGCCACTACATTCATCGTGTTATTTTATTATTTGCAAGTTACTCAGAATCTGATATTACAGTTAAAATGGTATATAACATGTATGAATTTAAAAAAGCCTTTTGGATTTTAGCCAAATCTGGGATCTTTTTGTTTGATTGTTTGTTTTCCAGTATTACGATTGTGAAATGGACTTTTCGCTACCGTTCTAGATAAGCGGCATTAGCTTTCAAAGCTTTTTCAGCTGTCCCACACATTTTTTACTCATACAATACCGTTTCCGCTGATAAAATATTAGTTGCTTGATCTACAGATTAAATTAGAAAATTCGCATCGATATTGGTAACAAACTTCACCAAAACAACCACTAATCAATTTAAAACACAACTATGATAAAAAACACAAACCACGATCCTCATATTTCTTTCCATCACCCTTTATTATTAGCTGTACAGGAAAGAATGGGTCGCGTACGATGGCTGTTTGTCTTCGTTACCGTCGTGTGCCCACACACTGAATCCAGGAGTGGCCAGGTCTAATACCCGTCAACACGAGAAGTCGTAATGGTGATTAAATAAGGGCTGGATCCGGTAGACCGGTACAAATGAGCCCATTTATAGAATACGTTACGTGGGTTTCGAGGTAAGAGTAATTTTGGTGTATTTTTGGATGTGACTACGTTTTGTAAGTGATATTACTAAAAGTTTTGTTATCCGAAGAAGGCAATGCGTGAAAAAATGGGTCTGTCTATTATCTGTTAACCTAAAAAAGAGCAAAATGGCAAGGGAGGCTTTTGCCCTGCAGTGGGATAAAACAAACTCTAATATTATTTGTTACTTAATCTTACCCAGGAGTATAGTAACACTCGTGTGCTTTCTTATTGTGACTGGCTTGTAACATGTGTTTTTAATTTTAAGTGTCAAATAAATATTTTTATTTTTTTATTTATTTTATTTATAGTATCACCCAGTAACTGGGTTTTGAACGTCAAATTTTGACAGGACTTTACTGGCAGATATCTGATGTTATATGAATTAACTTAGGCTAACTCATTTTTATTTTAGAAAAAAGATTAGGGTTCTGTGCGACAAAATAATAAAACACTTAAAATGTTAACTAAATCCGATTTGAATAGAAAAGTCAGAATTTATTTAATAATTTTACGCAAACTAAGGTCGCAGGGCACATCTTAAAATAAAGCAAAATTATCCGGTAGGTAACACGTATATACAAATAGTATATGACTATAATATAATGTTCCGATCCGCACAGAAACTGGCAGTATTTCCCAAGCGCAAATTCAGTTTATTTTCAAAATGCATCACTTAATATCAGTCGCGTTAAATATTAAAGAACAATGTATTCAGTGATCATTAATAACGCTCATATTAATATTCAAGCTGAAAATCAACTTGGGACAGTGAAAAATAGATTACCAAGAGAGAATTTAAATAATCTCCCTAGAGCGTAAACTTGCTAGTATATTATAAAACTTAAAAGAAAAACTTTTGAAAGAGAATCTTTTCCAAAGAATACACAGACACTTAAAAACTCTTTGCACAGACATAAGAGAAATCCAAGCTTAGAAAAATAATATTAAATAAGTAAAACCTCAAGTGTAAGCAATAAACTGTTTATGACATCAAGTTTAAACAATTTGTTAGCACAAATATGTTTATTCACTTTACGTCTTTGTAAATCGTCGGGATAAGCCTTGCTAAGTTTCGAGAAAATACTTAACTAACGTTAATATAAATATTGTGTTTCATCTTTATCGAATTTAAACTAAGCTTGTTTTGCACAACATCATGACTGAATTTTCCCTAAGGGCAGCAGCAGCGGTGTAATTAAGCATAAGCACATTTGACGTGATAGGAGGCGAACCTATTACCATCAACCGGTCCGGTTTTGGGCTGCTACTAGGAAATTCGTAATGGAGAAACCCAATACAATTTTGCATGACCTGGGAAGTTCAGTCCAGGACTTGGTCCGATCCTAGACCTTATGCTCAGCAGTAGTGCTTCTACCTAGGCCAAAATGACAGTACTAATATCACTGTACCTATTTAACATCAACGGCATAATCTGATGGACTGATGATCTACGGTAGAAAGACTGTCGTATATGAGGGGCTGAACTCTATAACTCTTTACCTAAAGTAATCAAAGAATCGAAATCACTTCCAACGTTTAAAAGGCTATTAAAGCACCACCTGAATAATTTATAAATTGTATTTGCATTCTTGTGTGTTTTTCGTGTCTTAGTTTATTACCAAGCGAAACCGTCGCTTAATTGTATCATAATTTGTATGTGTTTCCTCATAGAAGTGAATAATTGTATTCTTTTTGAGTGAAATAAATTTCTTAAACCGTATCATCAGCCTATTAATGTCCCACTGCTGGGACAGGCCTCCTCTCTATGAGAGGGAATGGGCTGTAATCTACCACGCGGCCCCAGTGCGGATTGGTAGATGTCACATGTCTTCGAATTTTTGGTTCTAGGACATGTCGGTTTCCTCACGATGTTTTCCTTCACCGTTTTGAGAGCAGCGGTGATGAAATAAATTACACAAAGTAATGCACCTGTCTGGGTTCGAACCCACGACTTACTGTTCGTAAGTCGGAGCCGCCACCACTGGCCCACCGCTGCACGAACCACCGCTGAACGGCATAATCTTAACGGCATGTAAAGCCTATGGGCGGCATAAAAAAACCGAAAACAGGTTAATCACCAACCACGCGATAAAGAAGAAATTAGGATGATAACCAGCTAAGCAAATGGTCATACCGTACACCTTTTTTTAGTAAACATTGATCAGTTCTGGAGTGGCGACCGCAAACCGGAAGACGTTGCGTTGAAGACTTCCCACTAGGTGGACCGATGACCTGGTGGAGTTTGCGGGAATCCGCTGGATGCGACTCGCACGGGAGTAAGAGACCGGTCAATATGGCACACATCACCTGGAGACGAAAAAACGTTCCTCCTAACCATGATTTATCGAAGATTCGTAGGAGCCTAACACCAGTGACCAAGCGCAGGTCATAAACGAGGAGTGTACTTAAACACAAAATGGAATTTATGGACCCCGTGAAGATGTTAAGCTGTAACATTTTTTAGAAGCATTAACGTTACTTCTCTCTGATATAAAGTGCGGATTTACGACGAAATTACGAGCCATTATGTACAATTTCGTGGGTGCTTCAAAATTGATGTTTTGTTACAGAAATAGACGGCAAAAAGCTTCATAAAGAACAGAACTACCGATGGATTTGACCTAGAACAGTTATCAATCAGATTCCATCCAGCTAATTTGTATTGGTTCAACACACACACAGACAATACGTTCATAAAGTTCTAAACTCTCAAACTCAAAATATAGCAACAAAGTATGCAGAACTACAAACTACATTGACAACGTTTGTACAGAAATTGTATCAGCTTTGCAGCTTATCTTTAGCTAGCGACAAAGAGAACGCTGCGCCAAACACAAGCCTTGCCTTGGCTTGCCTCGCCTCGTCTCGTCTCGCCTCGCCTTGCCTCGTACCGCTATCCGCAGCTTTTTGATAAGCGCACCGCTACACCGTCTTCAAAGTGAAGATTTGCGTACCCAAGCATCCTAGTAACAATGTAGCTAAAGGCTCAGCTTAACTTCAGACGTTCAACTAGGTCAAACAACAATTTATGCGATCGGCATGAATGTATGGCCTTCTATAGGTACTACTGTTTAGATTGATCGAGGTTACTTTTATAATAAAGGACTTGAAGTAAAGCGTAATCACAAAAAATGTTGTTTGCAAACTAGCGTAGCCTGCTACGGCGTAGAGGTACTACGGCGTAGTGCGCTACGGCGTAGAGGTACTACGGCGTAGTGTGCTACGGCGTAGAGTGGCACGCAGTTTCTACTACGGAAAGTTTCAATCAGCATTAATATAATAATCACTTTTTTTCCCTTTAGGGTCAAAGGACAGACTAAGAGGAACATTAATTTTAGCTTGTAAAAATGGACATAATCATTGATCATTACAGGACTCGATGACATCCAATCAAAAATGATTTCCATAAATAAGTATTTATAAAGAAAAAATCTTGTAACGCGGTTACTATTTAAAAGATAATATAATAAGAATTCTAGACATATTGTAAATTGATAACATTGTTAATATAACCTGAACCGAACAATATAATTATGATCGAGATCAATGAATTGCGATATATTACAACCTGCAAATTACATTCAACTCGCCTTTGATTAATTGCAATAGAGTTCAATTTACATTACACGCAGTTTATATCCCAGCGTAGTACCGTGATAACCATATTTAGGGTTGTCACTCTTTATCCGGATATGGTCGTCTTTTAGCTTCCTCCGGTCAAAAATTGGAATGTAAGGGTTGCAAAAAAAAAATCAATTAAGTGTGTGGTATCACGGCCTGGTTCTTCTAAAGCACTGGTTCCCAACCTGTGGTCCGCGGACCACTGGTGGTCCGCAGGAGCCTCGACTACGGTACTTTTTACTCGTAACTTGCACAGAAGATGCAAGCTCAACCCTACCTAATTGAACCTATCAGAGGCAAAATTCTATTTTCTTTTTGAGAATCATACTAAATGATTGCTAAATGTTTCGAGCTCAATTCTATCGCTTTTGTATCCATCACTATCTTAATTCTAAAGGTTCTCATCACATTATCCAATTTTCATATAGTGTGGGTTAAAGATTCACTCCCCTAGTCATAATCCTGTCGGTGTCCATGTTTATCTAGGACCCTATGGTCCCTGTTAACAATGAACATACCAAAGTGGTCCCTGGTCAAAGAAAGGTATCGGCTTAACATACAGTGTAAATCAACCAATCACATTTAATGAAATATTCGTCGCATCTCTGTTTTTGGTGGAAACCAGGCCATCGGCAAGTTACAAAATAGTAGTACATTGTTACCCTGGGGGTGAAACTAAGAGGGCGCCAATAGTTTGAGGGACTAAATACGTCTTTAAGCCGAGGTAAACACTGTGCTTTTCATGACAAATGTAAAGAAAATAAAAATAAAAACATGAATTTATCGGAAATATTTTATTTACAATATTTTTTCTCCACAAGGCTGAAAAGCATTACATTCAACCTTCTCCTCAGGCAACTTCAGACCTATGAAAAAATATAACCTAACTAGGTACTGATTTGGTTTGCTCAGGTTTTCTAAATAAGGAGAAGAGTGTTATTTGAGTAATTTTACAAGGTGATTAAATACACAGACATGCAATTTTAATAAACTACTGTTTCTATTTTGTTAAATGTCCAGTTATTCTCTTTTTGTTGTGACAACCCTAACCATCTCGCTAGTTCATAGCCAGCCCCATTTAGCTATAAATGAATTTCACTGTATGAAATAATTGAAAATAAACAGTGATCATGAGATATGTGTGCATTTAATTGGTTTTGAATGAATATAAACATTTGTGTTAGTATGAAACTGGGAACGCTTTGATCTGATATTCGTTTAACACGTGTTTAAGCAAACGATTTCATTCTTCTATATTGGATGTTGATTTACGAAATTGGCATTTTATCATTAATTTATTGATGATAAAATGCCAATTTAGAAGAGCATGTAATTTGATAAAGTAAGAATATTTCGTAGTTTCCTCATTAATATGTGTGATTAATTAACCCTGTTGCATACTGGGCAGTGATAGTCTAATACCTTCAGATTGCTTAGTCTTAAGTCACAAGCTCCTCTGTTTTTTCGGACTCATTTGCATTTTTATGACTAGTGCTTCGGAGAAAGAAAACACCGTGAGGAAACCAAATGTGTCTGAGATACATTACAGAGGCCCGTAGGTGGCATAACACTCTGATACCAGGTTAGGTACGGTGAACAACCTACATATTTGGTTTACAGTTTAACCCACAAATTACGTTGTAAACCAAATAGCTTGTTCGATCGTACTAACCATAAGAAGAAGACCAGATTGCATGTTAAATAATATAATCATTATCAAACAAGCTTTTCTACTGCTTCTCTACTGTACTGTACTGTTTCAAACTCATCTAAAATACCAAACACTCAGTTTACATTATTTATGTATTTAGTACAGCATAAACCATTAATACTAAATTAAATAATCCTTTCACTTAATTTTCTCACAGAACTACAAACATTCTAAAATCATCGTCTTCCATTCATCAACAAACAAGTCCAATCCGGGGTTGGCCACCACGTTGCGGGACTGTTCGAAAGAGATACCACGGCCCCGGAACATAAAGGGCGAGGAAGGAACATGGATGGGTTTTAGTCAGTAAAAGTCTGACACTCCCTCCCGCTCCGCCCAGAGTGGGAGAAGTCAATAGATGATTTCCCATCCTAAAAAAAAAAAAGGGTTGGCCGCCACGAGCGCGTTGAGCATCGTAAGTATGTGCGGTATAGAGAAAGTAGATCGTGCTACAGTGCGACTAAATGGAACATTAAACAATTTATGTTGTCTACAGCGAATGTACACAAGCCACTTTCGCTACTTTCCAATTTTGCACTTTTATACATTCACGAGTACGAATATTACTGACTAAACCCGATTTGCATTACACGGCTAAAATACGAACAGGGGCAAGTGGCTTATCAATTAAAGTCCTCGACTGTAATTATTTGGAACAAATAATTGACCCAGCTCCGCAAGTATATACCACCATTTATCTTAATTCCCCACTACATAAAGATCTGAAAACCCAAAGATACGTTCTAATAATATCCAAACCTTTTGACTTACAGCGACTCGTGTAAAAACCCGCTGAGGCTCGGTACCGCGTGTTAGATCACTAAATCTTCGTTAAGCGGGGGACGACAGATGGTACGAACCCGAGTAAACCGCACACTAATATTATATATGTGGACGACGCTTATATTGAATTAAAGTACGTGACAGTTTTAATAAAACTTCAACTTTACTTATCTCGTATGTTTTTGCAAGGAGCAGTGTACTGAGTATGAGTGGGAAGTTCGTTGAACTGAAATGGATGTGATTTTGCTTGCATTTTTGCAAAATGGGCGCACAGTTTTAGGCTATGACTGGGCTAAACATGACTACATGATCCTGTTAGGGCGCAGCAAGTATGCCCTAACATTTATATTGCAAACTACAAAATATCCATGAATTTTATTATAAGCCAGATTTAGACCAAGCCAGTAACGCTGGCCCGTGTTGTTTAGATGAGGCCAATGGATTTTATTTATTTATTCATATAACAATTCGCATTGTGTTTGAAATAAGTAGTACATTCATTAATATATTACAGCTAAAAACAATAAATTATGAATATTAAACAGTAAATTTCACTAAACATAAAAACAATAACATGCAATAAATATTATGTCAATAGATTGTAAATAGTAATTAATATTATCATGTCAAATTCTTATAAATATATTCTAAATAAGCTAAAATCGAACAATGTCTTGAATAAGTAAATATTTAATGTCAAAAGTGTAAATTACTAAATATAAATACTATTTACCATCACTAGTCACCAATTCAGATATAGAATATAAACATTTATTTAACAGGAATGCTTTAAGTTTGGCTTTGAATAGAGTACCTCTGTAAATCAAGGATCTTAAGTCAGTAGGCAACTTATTAAATAATTCCACTGCTTGATATTTAGAGCAATGTTTAGCAATATTAAGTTTCGGTGTAATTTTATTTTTTATTACGTTTCTCCTAGTTTTCTCTCTAAGTTCACGTTCCTCTTGTGATTCGTGCTCGTGTATATATTTCGCAAAGTGGCTGAGTAGGACTAAAACATATAAACTTGGTACTGTTAAAATGCCTAATTTTTTAAAATACTCTTTGCATGACTCTCGTTGTGGGATTCTGACAATCGTTCTTAATGCACGTTTCTGTAGTATGAATGCTCTTTGGCAATTATACCCGTAACTACTCCCCCAAAACATAATGCTGTATCGCAATCTGGATTCTACCAATGCATAGTATACAGATTTTACTTGCTTTAGATTAATATCGTCCCTGAGGCTTCTTAGAGCGTAACAAGCTGAAGATATTGAGGAATCAATGGTGGTGAGCTCTTTTTTCCAATTTAATAGAGAATCTATATAAACTCCTAAAAATTTTACTTCGTTCACCAGTTCAATTTTTTCATTTTTGAGCTTGACATCTATACTATCTTTGTTACGTGACGTTGTTTTAAACAACATAACATTGGTTTTGCTTGGGTTTATTATTAAATAATTTGCTGTAAACCAAATATAAAGATTTTTTAAACATTTATTTACGTTTTCTGTCAACTCATTTAAGTTTGGCGCCCCGATTATGGCGTTCGTACCATCTGCAAACATTACAATTCCTGCGTTGGGTTGGGAATTATGCATAAAATTTAGTAAGTCATTTGTAAAAATTAAATATAATATTGGTCCTAAAATTGAGCCTTGAGGTCATTTTTGATTTATATATAACTTCATTCACACACTTTGCGTCACTATTGTTTGAGTTAGTGTCTTTTATTTCCACGTACATTCTACGGTTTTTTAAATAAGAAGTCAAAAGTTTTAACGCTTTTCCTCTAACGCCATAATGCTCTAGTTTAGCCAGCAGTAGCTCGTGATCTACTGTGTCAAACGCAGAACTCAAATCAATAAATAAGCCAGCTACTTTCATTTTGTTATTCAATTTAGTAATAATGTCATTGACAAGACTATCTATCGCATCTGAGGTCCCTATCCCCTTTTGGTATCCAAATTGTTTAAAGTTCAGTACTCTATTTAAATGTAAGTGGATCATTAATCTCGTTTTGATAACTTTTTCATAAATTTTTGATAAAATTGGCAGTAAGGATATTGGCCGGTAGTTTTTGGCATCCGTTCTTGTACCCTTTTTGTGTAGCGGAACCACCTTTGCCAATTTAAGTTGTTCAGGAAAAACAGACTCTTCAATACATTTATTAATGAACTCAGATAAAGGATACGCTAATGTTTCGATATTTTCCTTGATCACCGATATTGGCACATCATCGTGTCCACATGATGCTTTGTTTGTCATCTTACGTACAATTTTTGCTATTTCCTGAGGTGTTGTCATATTAAATGTCATCTCACTTTCTACTCTCATTGTTGAGTTTCTTAAGAAAGACATCGCTCTTTCTTCTTCTGTTTTTAAGAGTGATGATTTATGCGCAAACATATCAACAAAAGTATCGTAGTATAGCAGCTATTTCTTGCGCATCTGTAACCACCTTGTTGTCAATATTTAGAACTAGTTTTCTTCTAACTTTTTGCTTTCTTTTTGTCTGATTATTTACAACTTTCCATGTCTCTTTTAATATATTTTTGGCTTTGTTGAGGTGACATGATATGGCTAACTTTCGTGCGTGCTTTAAAACTCTTCTATATATCCTTACGTAATTAATTTTATAGTTATAAACACTAGTATTAATGGTAGTGCCCGAACATAATATTCTTTTCATTTTGCTTGACACCTTGATTCCCTTAGTAATCCACTTTATCTGATTATTGTTCCTCAGTTTTACTTTACTGGTTTTCATAGGGAAACACTCACGAAATTTTTTATTAAAATAATTGAGAAAAGTATTGATACCTACGACTTTATCATTTGTATATTGGAAGCACTTTTTAAATGCCGCATTATTTTTTGTGTTAAATGTTCTTTTATTAATCAGTATGGTATGTTCAGATTCATTTGTCTTTTTATCAATCACATCAAGAATTATATTACAAAGAAGGCCACCATGGCCATCTGCTAAACCATTATGATCTACCAAACACTGCTCTATATCATCGTCAGAAAGATTAGTCAACACATTGTCAATGCAAGAGTACGATTTGTTTCGAATAAAAGTTGGAGTATTTATAAGGTGCCTAAAATTGTACGAAGTTAATATACTTACAAATTCTAAAGATTTTTTACTTTCCACAAGGATGTCAACATTAAAATCGCCGCATATAACGCACTTCCTGTCAATGAAATGTTCTAACAATTTTTCTAGGCTCCTTAGGAAGCTGTCAAAATTTTTGTCATTTGGACTTCTGTAACAACAACAAATATTTAATCCTGACTCAAGATCCTTAACACCACAAACCTCAAAACTTTCTGATCTGTATAACTTCTGTATTGCATCAATATTTTCACATTTTTTATTTATATATGCTAAAATAAGACTACCACCTCTTTTTTTGTTTGTCCTTGTGTTATATGATACTAAGTTATAATTGCATAATTGAAATAAATTAATAGATTTCTCATTCAAAAAATGTTCTGTTATACAAACATAGTTATAAAATATATAAATATTTATTTCATTCCTGGATTATTCTCGTGGTGTGCATACGAAACTTTATTTTTTACGGTGAAAGAAAACATCATGAGGAAACCGATGATGAGGATGTCCTAGAACCAAAAAATTCGAAGACATGTGACATCTACCAATCAGCACTGGGCCCGTACCCACGGTGCATTATAGCCCATTCCCTCTCATAGAGAGGAGACATGTGTCCCAGCAGTGGTGGGCTGATTATAATGATGATGATGAAACTTTTGCTAACAATTAATAGCTGTAAATAATGCATTTATAAAAAGCAAGTTGCTAGAACTGGAAGATAACTATGTTTATTAGGTGTCGCGTTACCGACTTGTTTTCTATTGGACTGATTCAAAAATGATAAATTTCGGCAGATCTTGGTATTTATTTCTTTATTCGATTACATTGTGGTAGAGGATTAATACAAACTGCGTAGAATTTACTAAACCAGCTGTATACTAGCTAAGCCAGACTACGCAAGATATCGTCGAATATAATATATGAATGGATATAATAATTGTTTAATATGGATTATTAATACAATCCTCAGGCTAATCTTGTTAGTCTAGACAGCAAGGCTTATGTGAAAATAATATTATTCCTACCCACTTTGAACAAAGTGGATAATAATAGACATGTAAATCTCATTTGTAATCTTCGACGAATAAAACGATTTTGGAAACTTTGTACCAGGATCAAAGCACTAATTGAAACCGCTCTTGGCGTGATTGTGGCGAGTTCTAACCTTGTTCGAATACAGAGCATACTATACAATGTACATTTACAATTATAGACAAGACAGAATATTAAAAATATTCCCTAGAGTTACTACACATAAGGACGTACACTGATTTTATTGGTGATATTGATCATAAAGCTCAGGTGCGTAGCTCACAACCGTCCAGCGTTTATTACCAGATTTATGAGCGTGGGCGAAGCTAGGAGACTGAAAGGCAGTTTTTAGTTTCTGGCTACTGTGCGAAATAGCCGTGGGTTATGTACGTTTTAAGTACAAATCTCAAAAGAGAACTACGAACACATACGATTTATAATATTTCAACTATCTAGGAATACTATAAAGAGGTGTTTCGTTGTAAGTTTAGATGTTGGGAGTTATCTTCGGAACTACTATCGCTCTAATTTAGATTATATTTTCACTAACTGGAAGCTACTCGTACTCATTATCCCCGACTCTTTTAGGCTACATTCAACATGTTGCAGTGGACTAATTTATGTACATAATGGGAGCCAAGTTAACAAGAATATTTGTCACAAGTTTTTAGGTTAAATCCAACATCCAAAAATAAAAAAATCAAAGCATTTATTTCAAGTAGGCCACAAAGGCACTTTTGAATTATCGAAACAAAGATGAAAATTAAATGTAGCTACAGTCCCAGTCACAAGACATAAAAACTGTGAAAGTACTGTAGTTGCACATTCCCTAGCGTAGATCTCTATGGAGAAGAACGGGCAATTAACTCCATGGACAATTGGACACTCTTTTAAATCAAAATTTTGTTACAAAATCTTGGTTACATCATTCATGTTGAGATGGTATATTATGTGAGAACAATGTAGCAAGATGTGCACGTTAAAAGTGTCCATAGAAAAAACAAAATAATTCATTCAAAAAAGCCATGGAAACTAAGAGATGACCAGTCACAACGCCCGTTCACGAACATGACGCATGGATCAGCACCATTCAGCTCAACCGTTTTGAAGGGAACTAAATGGTTCGACACACGCACCACCATCAGCGAGACATTTGAGTGAGCATGACATACTCTCAACCGCCAGGGCACATTCAAGTCAAAAACTGCCGTAGGTTTCCAGTGAATGATAGCTTTCTAGTACATAGTAATCACACAATATGGGCTATGCGTTTATATAATACCAAAGAGATTGAATCCATACAATGCAAAGACAGTTAAGTACAATCTTCAGCAGCTCCAACAATACCATTTAATGCTATCAATTTTTGCGCCCCTGTCCTTGTGGAGCGGGACCAGCATTAAGCAAAGCATTTTTACTAGCGATATAATCGCTCAACTTGTAATATGCTTGCTTACATAGTGTGCGTTTAATGCATGTTTTAAATTTCGTCTCATTCAGTTCAAGAATACTTAGTGGAATTTTATTATAGCATCTCAATCAGTACCCCATGAAAGATGAGTCTAATTTAGCGAGTCTAAAGCCTGGCTGAACTAGTTGGTCCCTATTTCTAGTACTGTAATTGTGTCTGTCACCTCTTTCACCAAAAAGATGCAGATTTTTTCTGACGTACATTATGTTTTCGTAGATTTATTGGCAATGAACCGTCATGATGCCAATATCCTTAAATAGTTCCCTTAGAGAATCGCGCCTACGAAGATTATATAATGGCTCTGGTGGCTCTTTACTGCAGAATAAATATAGACTCAATATCAGCAGCCCGTCCCCATAGCAAAATACCGTATGACGTTATATTATGGAAGTAACTAAAATAGACCAGTCTAGCGGTATCTACATCAGTGTATTGACGGATTTTTCTAATGGCATATGCTGCTGAACTTAAGCGCCCCGCAAGAGATGTTAAATGAGAACCCCATTGTAGCCTTGAATCAAGCGTAAGCCCCAGGAAAACCGTTTTATCTACGAATTCGAGTTTCTCTTTATTCAATATTATCTCACAATCACTACTTTTAACATTCAGTAATGAAAATCATGCATTTACTTTTATTATTAAACCAGAACTTAATCTTGATAGTTCAAAGGAGCTATAACTGCATAGTTTATAGACTACGTTCACTCTACTCTATAACCACTACATAGTTTCCACAGAGAAGAGCAATAGGACCGTCTGTTTCATCAAGATAATGAAACATATTTGGTAACAATGTTTTCCTGACAAAGTATATAATTTATGAGAAGTAATAGTAACAAGTTCTCCGAAGTATCGTCTCCATTCTTACCAGATTAATATAATAAAAGCGAGGGTTACTATGTTCATTGTTTATCTGTGTGTCTATCTGAATCCTGTCTGCTCTGCTACCTCCTGTCTACTTATACAGGGCGATCAGAATTGAAAAACGGGCTGCGACATACTAACAGATAGACACACCGACTGAATCCAAATATGTATAGTTCTCACCGAGAGGGGCCGCGAAGGAACGCGGCACGACTGTACTGGAAGAGGTCAGTGATTTCGCGATGCGCCGCGTGCCGCCGTGAGACGCATCGCAATGAAATGTATGTCTTTTCGAGGATTAAATAAAGTTATATTTTGAATCGCTCTATTATTGTGCGTGCAAAGTCGCGCCGCGTCGCGTCTCGGTGTGAATTGACCATTATAAAATGCTGCAATATCTAAGGAGGCTCGTCTTGCAGTGGCCATGGACAAGGATCGCGAAAATATCGACTGCTGTTGTGGATGACCTCTGCGACCACGACTACTTCGCCAAAAGAGTGAACGACTAAGAAGAGAAGAGAGTCTCAGTGTGAATTGACCCTAAACGAAACCCGTTTTTGCCATTTGGCAAAAATGGCACAGGGATAGACCATAAACTAGGTTAGGAAATAAGGTATGCATGGGATGATTTCCAAATTGTAGGCATGCGAATCTGTGAGTAAAAGCTAGTTCTTCATATATTTTTATTCAAACTTCACTAGTTTAGGAGTCCAATGTGTCCACGTCCCAGTTCTAATCTAATCTTTAGCTCGAAAAATCTTTTTCGGGAGAAACTTTCCGAGCTAAAAGCTCTTTGGACAATACAAGTATTTCGCTTTTATCTGGTCGACGTGAGTTTGGTGTGTCTCTTTTAAAGTAGCCTCTTTTTTGACTTGACTGATTTTGTTTTTTACTGTGCTGGTGGATATGCGTCGAGAATAAGTTCTAATAGCTTTACAAATTTTTTGTTATAATTTATTTTGGGTGCCATAAAAAGAGAACTGACTACTCGACTCTAGCAACATGGGTTTACTAACATTCAAACTCACATAATCGTACAAACAGCTAGATCCGGAACCACTACCTTTAGGTCATACAAAAATTTGTTCCATGCGTGGATCGTACCCAGGACAAGTAGTGCACCAGCCAACCGCTCAGCCAGTGTGACAACCGTTATTATTATCATAATCACTACTGTCCTTTTAATTCTGATGTTGAAGTAAAGTGATTTTTAATATCGTTGTTATAAGGATTATGTCGTTGTTGTGTGTACTCAATCTTTGGTTGCCATAGGATTTTGTATTTTTGATTTTGTGTTTTTCCCTATCTCCCAAAATTCTACCTTTAAAAAAGTAAACATAGATCTCTATGAACTATAAATATAGTTGTCTTCTGAAAATAATCTCATTATCCATCTACGAATATACCGTCGTTAACTGGGTCTTAAAAGAATCTTAAAGGGCTCATCCAAGTTTGTTGAAGCTTCATAATGGCTTCGCTTCTAAAAATACGAGTAAATATGGGTAAATAATCTCCATTTTTGATCTTTCCTTTGTGTGTTGTGGAGATCAAAATCGAACTCGTGAGAGGGTAAAAGGGGTAAAGCGTAAAGTCAACAAGGATGGACTCTGATGTCGTAAGCGCTATTTAGTCGGTTTCTCTGTCCACATAATAAGAGGAAAATAAACGGAAGTCTCTTGAAACTTTAACCGGTATTACACTCTACACTTCATATGAGTAATTATGAAAGTACGGGCCTCCCCTGCACACATTTTGTCTACAATAAAATTGCGAACAACAAAGCAACGTGCAGTCTCGCATGAAATAATTAAGGGTTTTCATATAGACATAGGATTTTTATGGCGACGGTTTAATTTATTTCACGTCCCACTGACACCATTCTTTTTATATTGTCCGTCGCAACAAAAGGCCTCTATATCATATCTTTACAATGAACAAATGTAACTTTTTCACTTTAGACGCAAATATATTATTACGAACAATTTTTCATGGACCTTAAAAAGGATGATAATTGTATTATATTGTCTCCAACTTCGACTAGATTAATTACTGTGTTTTATGACAGGCATTTTATTCATCTTTTACAAATGAAAGGGTGGGTGGGTTTTTTTTATAGGGACAAGCCCTCCACACTATTCCCAAAACACTGTAACTCCTGAAAGCCAGAATCAACAGTGGCGTCCACCAGAAAAGCGCCGAGACAATGAAGCTCGACGAAGTCCCAGAGAATGATAATCAGAATCAACAGTGGCGACCACCAGAAAAGCGCCGAGACAATGAAGCTCGACGAAGTCCCAGAAAATGAATTTGACTGTCTTGGATCCCGCAACGAAATTAATCAGAAAGTATTGCGGAGAAGTCGGAAAAAATGAAAGGGTATCTGAAATGCCTGTTAAATCGTCTGAAAGTTCTTTTCCTAAATTAAAGGGGCTCGCTTTTCCACTCGACTTAACTTTGATTATGGCCTGTCATAATACAAAAATCAATTTCGTTATTGCCTTCGTAATCCATTTTGTTTGCGCATTTGAATGTGTAAAGGAATTGTTGGAAATCTTTTGTAAGTATTTCGGCAACGGGTGATTGTTTTCTTTTTATAAAAATGCCAAAAATATACTAAAATCAGCCTTGTTGGTCTAGTGACAAACGTGACTGCTGATCATGAGGTCCTGGGTACGATTCCCGGGTCGGGAAAAGTACTATAAGGTTTTCCGTCACGATTTTCTCAGTAGCAGCCACGGAGTCTGGTTTTGTGCGCGGTTGATGGCAATAAGCTCGCTCCCATGGGCCCCAAACATCATAGGCGAAATATGGGTGTACTACGAGTATAACTGACACCTCTGCCTCTCCCTTCGGAGATAACAGATAGCTTCTTACCTGTGATAGTTGTTAATTTTAGGCAATTTGTCCATATAATAGGCACTTTGTCCATAAATAATAGGTACTTTGTCCATAAATAATAGGCACTTTGTCTATGTAATAGGAACAAAAAAAAATAGGGTAGACGACAAAAAAAAACCAATCAATCCTTCAGTTAGATTAGCAAAAAATATTGACCGGTATTTTTTCTTTTGTTACGTAAACCAAAATTGACGAAGATACGACGCTTTAAGAATTCTTAATACGTTCCGTCTTGACATTTTGTAATGCATTTTGAAGTCATGACAAAGATAAAACGCATCAAAACTCGGGAGCCCCAGTCCCAAGTTTTGATGCGTTTTATCTTTTTGATCCAAAGACTTGTCCATTATTTTCCAATTCTCTAACTGACGGACTTAATAAATTTGCATTTTTTTATACTATCGCCATGCCTATTAATAAGGTCTAAATAAATACAACGACGGCCATGTGACCATATTAACATCACAACTTGTAAAGTTCACCACACGGTAACAACGTGTGGCACAAAGTGTCACAACTTATTCAAAAACTATTAAAACAACGAAATCTATTTAAAGTCTTGAACAATACAAGTACGAGTAGGTACAAGTAGGTATATTCGTAGTTGGTTCCTCGTGTTTCACTTTTTGAACTGTCTCACGAGGTTAACGAGCTAACTTTCTGAATAATTCTACTTCCCTCCAAGAGTTCAGCTGAAAGGAATAGTGGGACTTGTATAACTAATTATTGAGACTAACATATTAGCCGCTGATGTCGTACAAATTAGTTTTATGTTAATGGCTTCCAATATTGGTCAACTGGCTTACGGGTTGCAGACTGTGGGTTCAAACATTGCTTACTTTGTGTTATTTATTTTATCATTACCACTGCTCTCAAATCGAAAAACATCGTGAGGGTATTGACATTTCCTTCTAACAAAAAATGCATGAAGTCCAGTATTTGAATACCAGGTCGGGCAAAGCGTTTTTGAGTTTTTTACCAATCAGGAATTTATCGGTAGTAGCCACAAAGACTAAATTTGTACCCGGTTGATGCCAATAAGCTCGCACCTGTAACATCAGACTTAAATGTACGACTGGTGAAATGTGGGTGTACTATTGAGGACGCCTCTGACTAATGAAACACACTTACGTGGCGTGGCGTGGCGTGGCGCACCAGAAGCATATCGGTTTCATACATTTAGTATGGTTAGAGACATAAAATTTGTAGCTGGTGTCGTGTTGTGGCGCGTGGCCAGAGCGGTTACGTAAGTGTGTTCCGGTTATGGCGCGACACGCCACACCACGTAAGTGTGTTTCCGGCTTAACACTTTGAGGATTCCAACTTCCTCTGAAAAAATCCCTGATTCTCAAAAGCGTAATCATTATAGGCTAATTATGGTTATGGCTTTTTACTGTGGCTTCCATTAAAATATAAAAACATAAAACTGTTTGCGACTGTCGCCGCATAATTTGTTTACGTGTTTTGTATCAACGAAGAGAGCAGAAATACTGTTTTTCTCTCAATATTTGCGCTCTCACGCCTCTGCACAAACCAATAGTCAACTTCGTACTTCCTGAAATAATTATTAAGTCATTCATAGATACAACGAACAAAAGTATTCATTTATTATTATTGAAACGAAATGTATGCAGTAATAGCCCAGTTGTAGATCTCAAGTTCGTACCTAAGCCTCTGTTTTTTCGGTTTTATGTGCGTATTGTTTAATTACTTGCTTCCGTGAAGGAAAACATCGTCGGGAAACCAGCCTGCCTGAGAGATATTTCTCGACGGCGTGTAAAGCTAAGTCAAAGGCCCATGGGTGGCCTAAAAATTTTGACACCAGTTTGGACACTAACCACACGAATCACATAATTACAACGAAAATTGTATTTCATAAGTTTGCATAAAAATAGCACTCGACGAGCAGCGGTGGCCCAGTGGTGGCGGCCCCGACTTACGTTCAGTAAGTTGTGGGTTCGAACCCAAGCAGGCGCATTACTTTGTGTAATTTATTTCATCACCGCTGCTCTCACAACGGTGAAGGAAAACATCGTGAGGAAACCGGCATGTACTAGAACCAAAAATTCGAAGACATGTGACATCCACCAATCCGCACTGGGCCCGCGTGGTGGATTATTTAGCCCATTTCCTCTGGTAGAGAGGAGGCCTGTCCCAGCAGTGGGAACATTAATAGGCTGATGATGATGATGATGATGATTTAACGTTTGAATGGCTGTCCATTGCTTTGGATGTATGTATAATAAATAATGGGTGCCCAAACGACAGTTCTAGTCGATGCAGCATAACCAATGCAAAAATGCTGCAAGTTGTGACCAATTTATGAATAAATACTTAACAACAGAACAGCGAGCTTAATATTTTATATTACTTTTATCTAGATTTCCTCAGAAAAAAAAAATCTACCTATTGGTCTCTCACCTAAAGACGAGGATTTATGTATAATTGTATACGGTATGTATGTGGGCGACAAGTAAAATTTAGCCACACTCTACAGGTCGCAATTATGCACCGGTTGCTTTCAAACTTGGCCAAAAAATCGAAACGGTCAAAACTTAGGTTAAGTTCGTGAATGGGCGGAATTCGTCCACGGGGGGCGGCGAGGGGCGCTTTTTCTAAAATCAGATTTTTGGCCATAACTTTTTCCTATGGAAAATTTTTGAACCGTTTTAAATTTTTATCATTGCGAGAAAAATACGGACAACTATTAAATTCATTTTTTTTATGCAACCCTTAATTTGGGAGGGGAATGAAATTTCCAAATTTTTTGCAAAAAAAATCATATCTCCGAAACGGTAAACATTTTGACCGAAAGCAACTTGTTTATTCTACAATTTTTACTCTTAAAGTTTAGCGACAAAACTTATAGTTTCGAAATAAAAAATTATAACTAAAAGTTGAGGGCGTTTCCATGCTTTACTCTTATAAGAGGATTTAAAAAGGGTAAACTTTCCATTACAGGAGAACGATTTTTTTTTGTAGATAGTACACATAAGTACAACCCTTTGTACAGACTGCAGCTGGCATGAGGAGCGTAGGCCGAAACATTTGTGACAGAAAGTGGGCGTGTAATGTAAAATGCGAGCGCAGCGAGCACGCGTCACGTAGTCGTAGCTGGTTCTAATTCTATATTTGCTTATATCTCGAAAACGGTGCGTTCTATCGCAAAAAGAATGAAAAATTGGCCTCCTTAATGACCACCCTGAAAAAAAGAATATAAATTTACAAATGTAAATATAGGTGAATCCTTCTTCGAAATCTACCACCTCCTGCGGCTTGCCGAAGGGATTTTATTAACATTGATTTTAGCTATCACACTGAATTAAATATTTTTAGATGAAAAATATTTCAGATACAGCAATAATATTATAACAATATACAACATCTAGAATATTCAAATAACGTGAAACACAAACCAGTTCCTAATCATGTCACAGCGGTACCGTCAATCAGATATCCACGATAACTTTAACTGCACTTTATTTCGTGGCAGTAAGGATGATATTCACAGATCAGTGCAGTTCTTTATTGTAGGGTTGACCGCACATAGACCTGGAAGTAGGTCGCTCCTTCCGATCCGTTTCCTCAATGCGAAACAGATTAGTATTCCCTGTCCATCCAAAAAGGACGTTTTTGCCCCACCAATGTTATCCAAATGTAAAAAACCGTGTTCGCTATGTAAGTGGGTTCCCTAAGTTGTTTTTGTACTGATCTGAATAATTTTGAGCAAGCACTTTGAGTAAGCTGATTTTATAGGACGAGGTGACTTTTGCACCAGGAAATAATATAAAAGAAACATATTTTTATGAAGGAGTTCATTACTAAATAAAAACAGCTGATCGGATCAATCTTCAGGTTAAGCCAAGCTTGTCTAGGTTGGTTTTTAGATGGGTGACTACTGATTACATACCGAGTTTTCTCCATTGCTCGGAAAGCTAATTAAACTGTTGGTCCCAGTTGTCATTTGTTTATCTTTAACAGTCGTTACAGGAAGTCGCTGCCCCGAAAGTCCGACAGCCAATCTTACCAGGGGATATCGTATTACCCAGTTAGATAGGCAGTGGCTTCATTTAAATTCCGGTATGATATTAAGCTGCATCTGGTCAGACTGGAAGCCAACACCAACACAGTTGGGAAAAGGTGAGGCAGATGATGATTTTAAAGACGCTCTGGTTAACCTTGCACTACGCAAAATACATACAAGAATGTTGTACATACTCGTAATATTTAAAAAACTCGAGGTAGAAATAAAAAGTACTTACTAAAAACTCCACGTGTACAAACGATGTTATAAAACAGTTCCAGTAACTTCTCTCCAACCTTAAGGTTCAATAAAGATACCACAAGCATAAAACCAAACTGCAAAAACGAGCCAAGAAAAGAACACCCACAGTCTGAAAATACTTTCATTTCTAGAAATAACGAGACGATGCATTAAGTCGTTAGAGTTGTTCAATGTCGTCTTCGGTCGCGTGCGACAACTCGGGGGCACAACAGGCGACACCTCTATTGTCACCCCACCAAGAAAGGAAGGCACTTTGTCATACCACCCTTTGTTACTGAACTAATGTTTCTTAATGCGGCCGGTGTACCTAAGAGCACGGAAATGGGCGGCATCGTTTGCGATTTTGTGCTTTTTCTTTTTTTTTTAAAGCGAGTTTTTAAACGAGCGCGGAGGTGCAAACGTGGAGCAATGAAATTCATGAATACGTAATGTTTTGAAGGATACAGATTACTTTTTATGTTTTATTTTGAGGTGTTTTGAAAAGAAAGTTAGTGTGAGTATTAATAGGTATTTAAAGACTATAAAAAATTCCCTTATTTTGTTAAAAAACATGATGCCGTTCCCTACTTTTTGTCGAGTTACGGCAACGTCAATAGAGCAGCTGTTTTTTTTTAAACATTGTTGTTTAGGAAGAGTTCGATGACCCTTTTTAGGGTTCCGTAGCCAAATGGCAAAAACGGAACCCTTATAGTTTCGCCATGTCTGTCTGTCTGTCTGTCTGTCTGTCTGTCTGTCTGTCCGCGGATAATCTCAGTGACCGTTAGCACCAGAAAGCTGAAATTTGGTACCAATATGTATATCAATCATGCCGACAAAGTGCAAAAATAAAAATTTAAAAAAACATTTTTATTAGGGTACCTCCCCCAGACGTAAAGTGGGGAGCGATTTTTTTTTTAATTTTGACCCTGACGTGTGATATATTGTTGGATAGGTATTTAAAAATGAATAGGGGTTTTCTAAAATCATTTTTTGATAATATTAATATTTTAGGAAATAATCGCTCCGAAAGTCAAAAACAATGTGTCCCCCCCCCCTCTAACTTTTGAACCATAAGTTTAAAAAATATGAAAAAAATCACAGAAGTAGACCTTTATATGAACTTTCTAGGAAAATTATTTTCAACTTGATGAGTTGAATAGTTTTTGAGTTATATAGCACTTTTTCAAAAAAACGCAAATGATAACTTTGTTTTTCATACAAATACTATGAAAAACAAAGTTATTTTTGCTGACGAAAAATGTTGGTATTTTTAATGGTCTGGGAAGCTACGGAACCCTACAGTGAGCGTGGCCCGACACGCTCTTGGCCGGTTTTTGAACATTATTCAGCTTTCACACTCACCGTTCAAATTACAAGCTCTCATAAAAATATAAATCACACCTCCAATACTTCAACTTTCCAATACACAAAAGAAAAACTTTTCCTTCCAAAATTTTCCAAATCTTTGTTAAAAAATTTTGATGGCCAATAATACGTAAAATCGCGTATTTAATGTACGACATAATGATTACTTGATCTATGACAGAGGTTACGGTAATCAATCACAAAATCTCTAAGTCATGGTTTTATTGAAAAGAGAGGAAATATAATGGAAATTTGGTGTAAAATGAGTGCGAATTAAAATAACATCACGCCTGTAAACTCTGAAGGATTAAGCAGAGGCATACCTTATAATCTAATTAGGGGCGAGTCTGTCGCAGTCACAAATTCAGACTCCGTGGCTGCCATTGAGAAATGACCGATAGAAAAATCCAACAACAATTTTCTCGACCCGGGAATCAAACCCGGGACATTAAATTAGTACAGAACTAGGCGATGCCCGTGGCTTCGCCCGCGTAAAATTATATATTAAAACCTTCCTCTTGAATCACTCTATCTATTAAAAAAACCCGCATCAAAATCCGTTGCGAAGTTTTAAAGATCTAAGCATACATAGGGACAGACAGACGCGGCGGGAGACTTTGTTTTGTAATATGTAGTGATACGTCTTTATATTGTTGAGAGTATAATGAAGATGGCAGTGAATTTCTCGTTAACGGTTACATCCAGGCAATCACTTTGATCAGTGTTTTTCTTATTTGGATATCTTTGGTGAGACGTACTGAACGCTGTTTTAAAATTTGTAAATCTAATGGGACCTTATAATTATATTAAAACCTGCTCTTGCGTTATCTACGTCTATCTGTGTTTGAAACGGAGTATAGTTCCTTGATTACTGACTGTGGCAGTGTTACGGCTGTCACAACTCAGTCGCTTTCCTTTTTCATTGCGAGCGGAGCACTATTTTCTAGAAAATTATACTCATGTTTTTCTTGCTGGGTAGCTTCGGTTTGCTTGCACTACGTGGAAATTGGAAATACTTGAATTTTTCTAGGAATAAAATACTTTTTTTTTGTGAAAACTTGGACTTTTGAACAAAACTAGACTAGAAATGCTTCGTTGGTTTAGCGGTTGCAAGCGCTACTGCTGAGCAAGAGTTCCTGCGTTCGATTCCCAGGTCGGGCAAAGTGATTTTGGGTTTTTCCATTTGGAACTTCTCAGGAGCCTGGATTTGGGGCCGGTTGATGGCAATAGGCTCGCCCCCTATTAGGAACATGGGACTTAAAACATAACTGGAGAAATGTACTATTTGGTACACCTCTTCCTAACTCATTAGGGATCACAGGCATGATGTAATATGTTGTGTGTAGACTAAAGTTGAAGTCCAGCTTGAAACAGCCGGGGCTGCGAGACTCTTCGAAAGAGATACCGTGGCCCCGGAACATAAAGGGCAAGGAAGGACTGGATGGCTTTAAGTCAGTAAAAGTCGTACACTCCCTGCCGCTTTGATGATTTCCCATCCGAAAAAAAAGCTTGAAACATATTATAGTCTAATTTATATAACAGCATTTTTAATAATTATTCTACATTAGAACTTTGTCAGCTATTATGTAGTTATCTTCTTCTACTAATTGATTGTTTTTCCCTGAATCACCAACAAAAACTCTTACCGAAACAGTACCAAAAATGGCCTTACACAACAATATAATAAACTCAGCCATTCACACAAAACGAGAACCAAGAACTATTCAGTGTTCTTAGTGAAGTTAATTGTGTTTCAAGTAACTAAATCCAAGTTAATGAGACAACTTGCAGTAAGTAAACTGGCCCAAACAGAAGCAAATACTTTGGGAGTATTAAGCGCCCGTAATGTTCGCGTATTGGACGCAAAATCTTCCTTTGTATGTACGGGATTCGACACTTATACACACATATCCGTAAACTTCGACCGGTCATTATACTCATCATTATGAACAACTTTTACTATGGGACCAAACCCTGAAATACAAAAAATAAAAATCCAAACATTTTGTCGAGTTAATGCAAAAATGTATGTTACATACATTTTCTCTGACGACTCAAATGGCGCAGCGGTAGTGAGGCTGCCTTATGTTCTTAGGGTCCTGGGTTCGAATCCCGGTAGGAGCAAATGTTTGTGTGATGAACATGGACATTTGTTTCCGAGTCATGGATGTTTATAATTATGTATAGTAAAGTATGTATTTACAAACAAAAAGTATCTATGTAGTATATCAACTGCCTGGTGTCCACGACACAATCCTTGCTTAGTATTGCACTAGATGGCGCTGTGTGTAATGTACAGCAATATTTATTTTTTACTTATGTCGAATTAATGCGAACATAATTGTGGGGAAAGCAGATTTTTTTTCGCGTTTCAGGGTTTGGTCCCATATATAAAAGTGTACGTGGTCATGTAAAGTCACGCAAATAATGTATTTATACGAGTATTATAGATAATGCTAGCAGTGGCGTGCCTAGGGCCCAACAATACGGCAAGCTTATAAGACAAGCAGATTGTCCAGAAACCATCAACATGAAGAGTCGGTAGTGGGTTATAAGGGCAAGCCAAGCTTTTGGGCTTCTATGAAAGTATCGCCACTATGCTAGAAGAAGAAGTAAACCCGGATAAACTTAGTATAGCCCAAGCTTTCCGGGTAAACTCCGAGGCTGGCACAGGTCCCTGGAGATTGGAAGAAAAGAAAGGCCTATTCCCAGACTTAACGACGTGAACATGACATGAGTGGACATGACTCTCTTTCGATCTGGGGTTCGAAAGAGAGTCATGTCCATGATTTTCATTATCAAAAGATAAGTACACACTTTAATTGCCTTTTGACGTCATGGTTGGCGCAGTGGCTAAGCAAATGTCAAAAGAAAGGCTGCTGCACTGCGTGCCGCCCGCGGTTCCCGCATGGTACAAAATACTTGTATGGCCTATCGTTAGTTGTCTAGGCTCTGCCTGTTTGTGTATCTTCTGAGTTTATAAATATATTTGTAAACACATCTATACTAATATTATAAAGCAGAAGAGTTTGTTTGTTTGTTTGGTTGAACGCGCTAATCTCAGGAACTACTTGCTCGAATTGAAAAAATATTTTTGCGTTGGATAGTCCATTTATCGAGGAAGGCTATAGGCTATATAACATCACGCTATGACCAATAGGAGCGGAGCAGCAATAAGAAATGTTGCAAGGGAAAACAGCTTCCGTTGAGCAGGCGATGCGTTGCGATATCAAAACTTCACGCGAACGAAGTCGCGGGCCGAAGTTAGTCCACGATACAGGAAAAAAACCTAGAGAGCGAGGTTTAAAAAAGTACACGTGTACGTAATAAAGTAACGATTTGTCTTCGTCAAGAAATGGAAATTATTATGTAAAGCATGTAATTCTTTTTACGTATTTCATCTCAAATATTTAAGTAAGTACCTATTTTACTTTAATTTGTTTGATGTTAACGAATACTTACACGTGCATAGTAGTCTCAACAAATAAGTTCTTTGAAAAGAAGTTTACACTAATGACTGCCAAATTAAAGAAAAAACTTAATTCGTCAAGTTATCTATGTTGTTAGTATAGTTACTATGACATCATCATTTCAGCCGAAAGACGTCTACTGCTGGACATTGGCCTCCCCTAAGTGTCGCCACATTGACCGGTCCCATACGACTCGCATCCAACGGATTCCCGCAACCTTCGCCAGGTCATCGGTCCACCTAGTGGGAGGTTTAGTCTTCCGGTTCGCGGTCGCCACTTCAGAACTTTTCGGCCCCATCGGTCATCCGTTTTGCGAGCAATGTGCCCTGCCCACTGCCACTTAAGTTTGGCAATTCTTCGGGCTACGTCGGTGATCCTGGTTCTCTTGCGGATGTCTTCATTTCTGATTCGATCACGCAAAGAAACTCCAAGCATAGGAAATCCAGATGAAATAAAATTAATAATTCAAACCGGAATTGCCTTCTAGCGAGGCATTAGATTCTTTCGGACAGAGTTTGGACTTTGAGCACCTTTCACTATCCGTTTCGTACTACTGCTTTACCTTGACAAAACAATTAAGATGATGAGTTTTTATACTGTACTCATAACATCATAAAATTACGCCTATAATCTCCGAAGGGACAGAGAACTTAACAGTCCCACATTTTGCCAGTTATGTTTAAGTTCTACATCAGCGAAGCGAGTATCTTCAAATGTTCCAACAATGTCGTGACGACAGATAATCGTGAAGTTTTAAGTGTCGTGGCTTGCTTTAAAGGAGGTATTCACATTTGGACGACACGATAACTGTCGTCCATGCCTTTTGACAACTAAAACCAACGATAAATTAATCGTCACGACATTAGACCGGGGCCTGAGGATCAAACTCGTCAGAAACAGTTTTAGTTAAATGGCAAGCTTTTTTTTTAAGCGTATAGTGCTTTTGCTGAGCACATATTCTGTGTTCCTCGGTTCGATTACCAAATCGCCACTTTTGACACGCAACTGAAAGATATCCGGCCAAACTTGGTGTTACTATAGATGTACCTTACTCTCTGGGGATTACAAACATATTATGTAATACCAAACTTGAACTTCTCTGTTGATCTCGTGGTTTCGCAAGAAAATCTAATAACACTCGGCAGTTAGTAAAGTTTTCTTTATTTTACTAGCTACTTTCTACGAGAGCGTGATGTCTACCAGTGAGAAACCTACCTAACCTGACCAGTAATGGTAAGAAGTTAGTTAGGAGCTAGTTAGGAACATAAGCCTGATTGACTCAATACAAATCCGTTGCCTCGTTTGCTCCAAATGTTTTTATTTTACCTTTTTCAACATACTCGTGGTTTATTTCTCGATTATCTTTTGTTTTGTGTTCTTTGTTCTCTGAGATCGCATTCTGTTGTTCATTATTCCTAAGGCCCCGTTCCCACTATGTCGTGTGCATGTCTTGGCTTGTGTATTTAAATGGAGGTGCTCACATATAGGACGACACGATAACTACGGTCCATGACTTATAACGTCATACCCACCTTCAAACCAATTAAAATACAACAAAATGTATGCTTTATTAATTATTTTCACCGTCAACGGCATCAACTCAATTTAAAATTTAATTAAGTCCTACCGTAGTAGTATTGTAACAACCAATTGCTTATTTCAACAGTTGCTCGAAAAACCAACCTTCCATTTTTCAGACATGCAATGAAATATTTTATTACGTAAGTAATTTATTTGTTTTTCTTTTTATTTTTTGCGATCTGAAATGAATGCCAACTTTAAATAAAACGAAAATAATTATAAACATCACAACCACACACTTGGAAAGAACTTTAAACTGTTAACCGTTACTGATAGTCAGAACCCCGAAACCCCGAAACCCTATATTGCATCGGTGAAGGAAAACATAGTGAGTAAACCAGCTTGCATGAGAGGTATTTCTTGACGGCATGTAAAGCCAAGTCAGAAGCCCATGGGTGGTGTAATGTTCACTCCGACGCTAGTTAGGGTCTGGAGTAAAGCCACCGTATATCAGGGTGGTGTCTTTGTTCAGGGTTGTACAATAAAACACAGTTTCCAATATTACTGGGTTAGGCGTGCTGTCGCTAGAAACGCTGGTAACAGACTGAGCGCGGCGCATCGCCCCGCGCTCCCTCCAACGCGCATCCCCCACCACAGCACGTATAACTCATTTATTAAACGTCACAGGTGGTATAATAAAACACTGAAAAAAAAAATTGGATGGGCTCACGTAGATCTTAAGTTACTAATAATAAGCTTAGTTTACTGTAACGTGTCCAATGATGGAGCACGATCGTAGTTTTAATTTTTTATTTTAAATCAATCAAACAATTAATAAAATGTAAATAAGAGCGCTGACCCCCACGTCTGCGGTAGAAAACTAATTATATAAAAAAAAAAAAAAAAACTGACACCAGGTTAAGGACTAACCATACGGTAAAGAAGAATAAAAAAAAAACAAATAAAATACGAGTTGGTTTTTTAGATATTTTTTTTGTATCCTATCACTATGTTTTCCTATTTAACCCTAAGGTTGACTGGTAAAGAATGCCTTGGGGCATTAAGTCCACCTATGTACCACTATTGTACCTAAGTACATGAAGTTTAAATAAATAAGTACCCCAAAAGTCTGACAATCAGTCCTACTAAGGGGTATCGTATTACCCAGTTAATTGGTATAGGTAGAAGATGAAATATAAACATTTAACGCCGCAGTCATAAAAGTCAAATGACTGCCATATTTTCATTCAATTCCCAGATCATTGAAACGGGTCATTCAATACAAAGGGAATTCCGAAATTAAATCTTCATTCACTTGCCTCGACGGTACAGTCGGGTTCATAAATACATGTGATGGCAACTACCGTCATTTCCATTCCTAGAGATACGGTTGTTAATGGCTATAATAAACGGATCATTTCGGATCGTGAACGTAAAGTGTGATCCGGGGTATTATCGTGTATTGTAAAGTTCTGTGTTACGACTGATCGTTTTGTTCGCAGGAATGAAGATGTTTTAGTAAGTTTTGATTGTATCTTGTTTTATTTGCCTTTATCATCGTAAAATAGTTCTGCTAGTAGGTAATGTACGCACAATATGTTTTATTATTATTTGCTATAGTACACATGTTATATTTTTATTGTGGTCATGCTTCGATCCACCTTTAATATTATTCACCTATCCTTTTCCCAACTACAATTTTGGGGTCGGCTTCAGGTCTTACTTGATGCAGCGGAATACCTGTATATTAAATGGAGTCACTGTCTATTTGACCTCCATAACCCAGTTAGTACTGAGTAATACGATACCCTGTTGTCGGACTTTCTGATCACTGACTACCTCTAACGACTGTCAAAAATCCATATAAATGATAGCCGGAACCAACGGCTTAACGTGATTTCCTAGGCACGGCGGAAACTCGGAATGTAATGGGATTTTTTCTTGGAACAAGCCCGCCACACTATTCCCAAACCACTGTAACTCCTGAAAGCCAGAATCAACAGTGGCGACCACCAGAAAAGCGCCGAGACAATGAAGCTCGCCGAAGTCCCAGATAATGAATTTAACTGTCTTGGATCCCGCAACGAAATTAATCAGAAAGTATAGACGAGGAGTAGGAAAAAAAACATAAAATCCACTTCAATGTAATGGGTTGCTACCCATCCTCACAATTGCTGGCCACGAGCTCTTCGTATCGTCATGTTTTGATCCAAATCAGAAATCGATCCGATTCTTAAAATCAGAAACATCACTAGCCCAACGGGTTTGATTTGCCAGTGACCAACAAACATCCAACAAAGCGCACTCAAACTCTTCCGCCCATTCCATGTCCTATACAAATAACTCTAGCTTTCATAACACAACTCATGTACCGCGTCGTTACATTACTCGGTAACTTCCCGCTCATCTAGACTCCATGTATCTCAGTCCCTTGACGGTTGACACAGAGAGAAATGTGGGAAATAAAATAAAATATAACTATACAGTTATATTACTGCTGTCAGAGCAATAAAATGTAATGTCAAATATTTTTGAGTTTTCCGAAAGTGTCAGTGTCGATAATGATATACTACCTTATACCCACGTGGTGTTCGGTACTGTCCCACGGAATCGTAGTACCAGGATAAATAGTATCCAATACGCTAATCCAGGCTATAAACTATCTATGTGCTACAAATCCTTTCAGTAGTTTTAATGAAAGAGTAACAAACACTCATCCATCCTCACACAATATCAGGGTCACTTTTTAAAAGAGCGACTCAATATATAACTTTATTTACTACACGAAAAGATACACGTTTCACTGTGAGAATTCAGAATATGTTGCACCATGCAGCGTTGCGCCGCGCCGCGTCACGTCGGGTCTCGGTGTGAACTCACGCTTAGTTATAATTTGTATGCTAGTAAGAATCACGGAAGCATTTGGCAGCGGTTTTAACTATAAGATTAAAAATGAGATCTAATACGTACACTCATTTAAGAAGCAGTTTTACATGAACGTCAGTTAATTAATAGGTATTTCAATAAGCTTTCCCAGAACTTTGCTAATAAAATGAGTAATTTACTTTCGATATTTCAAAACAATATCTAAATTTAATGCTAGCAAAACCGAATTCCAACTTACATTAAAGAGATACAACACTACCCAAAAACCAGCTCCAAAAACTATAACAAAAACCATAAATTCGCCTCCATTGAAATGATAAACAAAACCGGGTCACATTTTTCGCTCAAAACCCGCTCAGACGTGATTTAATAGAATACTAAAGCGAGGGGGTAAGTTAAGACAGCGGCACATCATTAGGCATGAGTTAATGAGTCCACACTTACCCCAGTTACAGGCCCTCTGAGTACCTTCAGGGTTACATACATTCTGCGTCTCACTTAATAATGACGCTTGCTGATTTATATGGAGGGAAGATTTTGTTACGTAAGAAAGTGTCAGATTTTCTGAGTTAAGACATGCTGTAAATTAAATCTGTTTTGTTATTGGATACTTTTATGCTAATTCTGACAAATATGATTGTGAGACTATGGTCCAAGAGACTGCTTTGTTGGTCTACTGGTAGCAATCGAGACTGCTGACCATGACGTCACTGATTCGATGCCCGAGCCGGACGAATTGTTATTGGATTATTCCATTAGGAATTTGTCAGTAGCAGTCTGGAAGTCTGGATTTATGCCCGGTCTATGGCAATACCCTCGCCTCCTATTGTATGGGAATTAAATAGGATAGAATAGAATAGAATACTCTTTATTATGTACACCATAAAAATTATAAATACAAAAATTTTAAATATTTTACAAAGGGTGACACAATGGGCGGTCTTATCGCTAAAAGCGATCTTTTTTATTAAACATAACTGGCTAAATATGAGCTTTCCATTAGGGAAACCTCTGCTTAACCCTTCGGGGATTATAGGCGTGATATAATGTTGCTATGGAGGAGCTCGTGGCAAAATAATGACAGCCGCTCGAGTCAATCTTTAGGTTAAGCCGTGCTTGCCTAGGTTGGTGTGTGGATGGGTGACCACCCTTACATACCGAGTTTCCTCCGTGCCTCGGAAAGCACGTAAAGCTGTTGGTCCCGGCTGTCATTTGTCCATCAGTGGCGCAAAAAGCCTGACAACCAATCTTACCAAGTGGTATCGTATTACACAGTACTAAATGGGTTGTGGAGGTCAGATAGGCAGTCGCTCCAGGTAAAATACTGGTATTCAGCTGCACCAAGTTAGACTGGAAGCCGACCCCAACATAGTTGGGAAAAGGCTAGGCAAATAATGATGATGATAATAATTATTATGGCCCAAGGAATTTATGAAAACGACGAAAAGTGGCTGGTAGACTATTAGTATTCGCTACCTAGAACAAGTAAATACAAAGGCGACTGCAACACAGGCACAATCTTCTAGACGTGAATTCTAGAAATGGTTCATCACAACATGAATGATGTAACCAGGAGTTTGTAACAATATTTTGATTTAAAAGAGTGGCCATAGAGTTTCTTGCCCGTTCTTCTCCATAGAGATGCTATGCTAGGGAATGGGCTACTACAGTACTTTCCTTGTGACTGTGACTGTAGCTTTGCATTTTTTATATTTTTGACATTCAAAAGTGCCGTAATGGTCTAATTGAAATAAATGCTTTGAGGTTGAGTTTGGCTATTTCGTAATTTATATTGTAGCTTTTATAATAATTAACTTATTTGAAACTAGCTTCTGCCAGCGGCTTCGCCCGCGTGAAGTTTGATTATTGTCCCATGGAATCTTACTGCCGGGATAAAAAGTATCCTATGTTTTAATCCAGGTTATAAACTATCTGTGTGCAAAATTTCATCCAAATCCGTTCAGTAGTTGTCGCGTGAAAGCGCAACAAACAAACTTACATTCACATTTATTCTCCGAACTGCTAAGCTATCGGGAGTTACACGTGTTATTGTGAGTCAACTATAAAAGATAGACATATGCTGTCGTGGGATATTTTTTATATAATTTTATGTGGAATATTTCCGTTATACATGATTTCTATGTAGCTTTAACCATTAAGGCTGCACACGCGACGGAAGCTAAAAAAACCAAGTAACTTCTCCCGTTTTCCCAACATTTCCTTTCACTGCTCTGCTCCTATTAATGGTAGCGTGATGAAAAGTATACTATTACCTGCTCAGGAGTATGTAGAATAATTGTACCAAGTTTCGTTAAAATCCGTCGAGTAGTTTTTTTTTTCTATAAATAACATACAGACAGACAGACAAAAATTTTACTGATTGCATTTTTGGCATCAGTAGCGATCACTAATCACCCCCCGATAGTTATTTTGTAAATATATTTCATGTACAGAATTGACCTCTCTACAGATTTATTATAAGTATAGAGTATAGATATAGAAGACAACTATAAAAGATAGACATATGCTGTCGTGGGATATTTTTTATATAATTTTATGTGGAATATTTCCGTTATACATGATTTCTATGTAGCTTTAACCATTAAGGCTGCACACGCGACGGAAGCTAAAAAAACCAAGTAACTTCTCCCGTTTTCCCAACATTTCCTTTCACTGCTCTGCTCCTATTAATGGTAGCGTGATGAAAAGTATACTATTACCTGCTCAGGAGTATGTAGAATAATTGTACCAAGTTTCGTTAAAATCCGTCGAGTAGTTTTTTTTTCTATAAATAACATACAGACAGACAGACAGACAGACAGACAGACAGACAAAAATTTTACTGATTGCATTTTTGGCATCAGTATCGATCACTAATCACCCCCCGATAGTTATTTTGTAAATATATTTCATGTACAGAATTGACCTCTCTACAGATTTATTATAAGTATAGAAGATAGAATAGATAGATAGAAGAAGAAGATAGAAGAAGAAGAAGATAGAAGAAGAAGAAGATAGATAAAATACGGTTGTTACACTCAAATTCTTGTATGTATACGCAAACTACGTAACTCTACGCAAAACACACGTTAGAACTACCAGTAATAAATAAAAACGTAAAGACTCTTTTAACGTAGTCACAATTTTGCAACATTTTAACGTATTTTTGGAAGTAGAATCCGCGCGCAAAAAACTAGTTTGCATAACAAACAAAAAGCATTGGTGATAGTTCAATTTTCCATAAAACCGACATTCGAATTGAACAGCGGTAAAAGGTGATTGTATTGTGCACTGATTGTGAAATACTATGTCGGTAGCATCAGGAGATCGCAAAGGATAGATTAATGGTATGGATGGAGAAAGGGGAAGCCTTTGTCCAGTTGTCCAGCAGTGGAAACACGAAGAAGGCTTGTAAAAAAAACAAGCGGAGCAGTTTTTGGGGACCGCCAATAGAAGTAAAAACTAAGTAATCTATGTCTGCTACGGGTTGTGCCTCGCGCACGCCTAAGTGGTGCTACGCCGTAGAGGATCGGCTATGAGTGCTACGAAGCATTAGGCGACGGTCACGCGAGTTCCCATGGTTTTTGTTTACCCGTAAAATTGCTAAACGCGCCTAAAGAAGTTTTCACTTCAAAAAACATAACATTATTTAGTTTAGGATGTATCAAGAATCCTTATTGAGAAAAGATATTAAAATATTTAGGTACCTACTACTGTCTCATGAAATCGTATCTATTAAATCCGTAACCTTTATGTTATACTTTCTGGCATTCATATTCATACTCAAATATGGATGACTACAAGAGTAGGGGAAGATCTAAGAAACGATGAATGGTCTATGATAAAGATGATATGGCTAGTAAGGGTGTTGATTTTCTTATTTAATTTACAAAAATTAATTTTTATTTGGTTAATATTATGATTTATTATTCAACTTCCGGTTGAAGCCCCGATATATATTTTAATACATCCGTATCCGATCGCCATCTTTATAATTTAAAATATTCACTGTGGAGACTACAAATAGAGTTTAGTTGTGTTCTCGAGTTTATAGTGATAGGACCTATAATCTTCCTAGTGGTTAAACAGTGAAAATAAACTCTATAAAAGCGTTTGTTCGTTTTAGTTTTCACCCATAAACTTATTGGTTATGGGCCCAGTGCACGTGTTTTAAAAAGTGCAAGTAACCGTTGGACGTTTAAAAACCGAACTATTCGCACCTTATCTTCGACAATGGATTTGAAGAGTAAACGAAATATCAAACCGTTTGATGGAGAAAAATACAGTGTCTGGAAATTTCGTGTTCGTGCTTTATTAAGTGAAATTAACGTGTTACAAGTTATTGACGACGACCCAATAATACGTAGCCAGGATTGGGAGAAGAATAATCGGATTGCTAAAAGTATAATCGTGGAATATTTGACCGATTCCTACCTCGGGTTTGCAAAAGAAGAAAGTACTGCCAAGGAAATTTTTAAAAGTCTGGATGTGCTTTACGAACGTAAAAGTATTGCAACTCAGCTGGCTATACGAAAAAAGTTGTTGGCGTTGAAGCTTCAAGGTGATGTACCACTTATAAAACATTATTCGATTTTTGATGACCTTATTACTGAACTGCTAGCAGCTGGGGCAAAATTAGAAGAAACTGATAAAGTAGCCCATTTATTACTTACACTACCCTCCAATTATGACGGTGTTATAACAGCCATCGAAACATTGTCCGAGGATAATTTGACTTTGGCTTTCGTGAAAACAAGACTTTTGGATCATGAAGTCAAGCTAAAAAACGAATCCAGTGATACAAGTGTTAAAGTACTGCAAGCTCAAAATACAAATAATAATATGACATGGCGTAAAAGAAAATTTGATAACTCGCAACCGACTTCTCATCACCAGAAAAATAATAAAGACAAAAGGAAGCGACCTTTTATGAAGTGTCATCATTGCGGACGTAAAGGACATGTGAAAAATGACTGTTACTTTTTCAAACGTATGAAGCAGCACGACAAAAATACGGACAGAACAAGAACTGTTCAGGCAGTTGAAATAAATCAACCTTCAACATCTAACGGTTTTTCTGGATTTGCGTTTATGGCCGGTGATTTTCAAGAAGGCAAACAAGACAACATAATACAATTTTTGCTGGATTCTGGAGCATCGGACCATATTATAAACAGAGAAGATCTTTTTGTTTCTTATACTGATTTACATATTCCTTTAAAAATATCAATTGCTAAAAATAATGAATTTATTTCAGCTACAAAGAAAGGAACACTACAGGTCACTAGCAATACGGGCGTGCAAGGAGTTTTGGAGGATGTGCTATTCTGCAGCCAGGTCCCCTACAATTTATTATCAGTTTCGAGGATGCAACGGGCCGGGATGACGGTCATTTTCGATCAAGAAGGAGCTCGAATATGTAAAGACGGTAAAACCATCATGCGAGGTAAGTGCATTAACAATTTAATTACTGTGGATTTTATGGCATCTGTGAATGTAAGTCATTCTGTTTCTCAGTTGATATGCAGTGCTGACAAAAGTATTTACAAATTGTGGCATGAACGCTTTGGCCACATTAGTAAAAATAAATTTTTAGAGATTAAGAATAATAGTATGGTTGACGAAACAAACCAAATTGATAAAATAGTACCAAATGATGATTTATGTGAGGCGTGCATAAATGGGAAGCAGAGTCGACTGCCATTCAATCAGGTTAAAGACAAAAGTTATATTACGCGACCTCTTTTTGTTGTGCATTCTGATGTCTGTGGTCCTATCACTCCGCCTAGTATTGATAACCACAATTATTTTGTCCTCTTTGTAGATCAGTTTACTCATTACTGTGTAACATATCTAATAACATATAAATCAGACGTATTCTCTTGTTTTAAAGATTTTGTTGCAAAAAGTGAAGCCAAGTTTAATTCTAAATTAGTCAATTTGTATTGCGATAACGGTGGAGAATATTTATCTACCGAAATGAAAAATTATTGTGTCGAAAAGGGAATTAGTTATCATTTGACAGTTCCGAGAACTCCACAATTAAATGGTGTCTCTGAGCGAATGGTCAGAACTATTACTGAACGAGCCCGTTCTATGATACACGGTGCTAAATTAGACAAAGTTTTCTGGGGAGAAGCAGTTCTAACTGCTGTCTATTTAATAAATTTGACGCCTACTAAGGCGCTTAAAATTCCCAAAACACCGTTCGAAATGTGGCATAATAAAAAGCCTCAAATAAAATACTTAAAAGTTATTGGCTCAACAGTTTATGTGCATAACAAAATCAATAAAACAAAGTTTGATGAGAAATCATGGAAGGGTATACTCGTGGGCTATGAACCAAACGGTTATAAAGTTTGGAACCCAGAATGCGAAAAATTTGTTGTAGTCAGAGATGTTATTGTGGACGAGACGAATTATTTGCAGTCCAGGCCTGTACAGCCTGGAACAAATGTTAAAAATTCTAGTAATGAAACTGATATTCTGTCTAAATCAGTATCAATAAAGTCTCGCATCTCTGACAGTTCGAAATCAGATCCATTTAAATCTGATGATCAAGTTTGCCCTAGTAAAATTCGCAAAGTGAACCATGATATTGTAGAGTCTGAGCAATTACTTGATCAATGTAATGAAAATAAAGAGGACAATTCGCAGCTTCGGCGGAGTGATAGGCTCAAAAATCGACCCCCTATTTCGTATCACGAAATCGATGAAAATAATGATTTTCTCCTGTGCGCTCATGCAATTATGTGCAAAGTACCGAGTTCATATAAAGAAATTGCTACTAGAGATGACAGATCCGAATGGGAAAGTGCAATTAGAGATGAAATTAATTCTCTTTTAGTAAACAAAACATGGACTTTAGTACCACAACCCAAAGATAAAAATATTGTAGATTGTAAATGGATTTTTACGATAAAAAACGATGAATTTGGAAAACCTTTAAGATACAAGGCTCGTCTTGTTGCTAGGGGTTTTAGCCAAGAATATCTTACGGATTACAACGAGACATTTGCACCTGTTGCAAGAATAGCTAGTTTCCGACTTATAATCTGCTTTGCAAATCAATTTAATTTACTGGTTCATCACATGGACGTAAAAACCGCATTTTTAAATGGCGAGTTAAAAGAGGAAATTTATATGAATGTTCCTGAGGGTATAAACAATCAAAATAATTATGTGTGTAAATTAAATAAAGCTTTATACGGACTGAAACAAGCAGCTCGATGCTGGTTTGAAGTATTTGAACAATCGCTTAAAGAAAAAGGTTTTCAAAATTCATCAGTTGATAGATGCATCTATGTATTGAACAATGGTGACGTGCTTAAAAACATTTATGTGGTACTTTATGTCGACGATTTGGTAATAGCATGCGCTGAAATTGAGACGATGAACAATTTCAAAAGGTATTTAATGAGTAGATTTGAAATGTCAGATTTAAAAGAAATTAAACTATTTTTAGGTATCAAAATTAGTAGAAACAATGATACGGTAATGTTAGATCAGAGTGCTTACATAAACTCGGTTCTCGGTAAATTCAGTATGCAAGATTGCAATCCTGTCAATACACCTTTGGAAAGCAAACTTAATTATGAGGCATTAAGCTGTGAAGAGAGTTATAATGCTCCATGTCGAAATGTTATTGGTTGTTTAATGTACATCATGCTTTGCACTCGTCCTGACTTAAGCACAAGTATTAATATACTCAGTAGATATACCAATAAAAATAACAAAGAATTGTGGCAATGTCTTAAAAGGGTGTTAAGATACTTGAAAGGTACAATCAATTTAAAATTATGTTATAAAAGAAGTGCCTATAGTAATATTTTATGTGGGTATGTAGACTCAGATTGGGGTGGAAATGATACTACAGATAGAAAAAGTACAACAGGATATTTGTTTAAGTTATTTGATCACTGTACAATAACATGGTGTACAAAGAAACAAATGTCAGTAGCTGCCTCATCTACTGAGGCTGAATATATGGCTTTGTACGAAGGTGTTAGGGAAGCTTTATGGCTTAAATCACTGGCAATTAGCATTCATATTAATATTGATAAACCTATAATTATTTATGAAGATAACAACGGCTGTATAAGTATTGCAAATAACCCAACAAACCATAAGCGATCAAAGCACATTGACATTAAATATCATTTTTCCAGGGAACAAATTGAGAAAAATGTAATAAAGTTAAATTATATCCCCACAGGTCAACAACTCGCTGATGCTTTAACAAAACCATTGCCTGCAATCACGTTTCAGGCCATGAGAAGAAAAATGGGTTTAGAATAAGATTGTTATTTAATTATGTTTCAATAATGATTATCTTTATTTAATTATTGTCATAATATTTGTTTGCCATAAAACACTTCTCTCAAAGCTGGAGCATTATGGAATTCGGGGTAAGGCCAACGACTGGATCAAAAGTTACCTTTCTGAAAGAGTACAATGTGTGGAAGTAACAAAAACCTGTAAAAATGAACAAAACACGTTTAGGTCGGTATTTAAACAAAATAATTATGGCACACCGCAGGGAGGTATCTTATCCCCACCACTCTTTCTAATCTACATCAATGATATTGTAGAGGCGATAAGGAAAGATTGCATACTATTTGCTGATGACACGACAATAATGCTTAAGAGTGACACTGACAAAAATTTAGAGAAAGAAATTGTCCAGGCTTTGGACAATGCAATCGGTTGGCTTGAAAAAAATAACTTAAAAATAAATATGACAAAAACAAACATCATACAGTTTCAGACATACAATTCAAACATAAATAAACTTGACATTAATTATAATAATTCTAACCTGACAACTATCGATAATTGTGTATTTTTGGGTATAACGATTGACAAAAACTGCAATTGGAAAGCACACATAGAAAAAATTCTTGCAAAAATAGATCGTTTTATATTTGTCTTAAAAAGAATTAGACAAACGGTAAACCGTGATACTGCATTGCTGGCTTACCATGGTTATGTATCATCCTTACTTAGATACGGGATTATAATATGGGGTAACTCAGTGGATTTTGACAGAGTTTTTAAAGCTCAAAAAAAATGTATTCGAGCAATTTGTGGAGCTCACTTTTTAGACAGCTGTAAGCCACTCTTTTTAAAACTTAAAGTTCTACCTTTGCCGTGTTTATATATTTTTGAAATTTGCGTTTTCGTTAAGCGAAATTACAATTTATTCGAAACGAACACTGACAGGCCAAATGGCCGAACACGGCATAAAGACAGACTTCGGTTGCCACGAATTAAACTTAAATTATTTATGAAAAATGTATACTGCATGTCGATTATTATTTACAATCATTTACCAAATTATTTACAAGATCTACCACTGACATTGTTTAAAAAGATACTTTTCAATTTGCTACTTAGTAAAAAATATTACTCTGTTAAGGAATATTTAGACGACAAGTCAATAGAATCTGAAAGTTGCATGTTAGAGTAACTGACATCACTGACTGTGAATATATAATTTGCACGCCATGTTATGGCAGGATATGCTGAAACAAACCTACTGTAACACCTCATGTACCATGTTCTAGCAAATAAATGTTTTGATTTGATTTGATTTTGATTTAAAAGTGCATTGGTCTGATTAGGTTTTTCTGGGTTTTCCCTAATCCTACGCAACGAATGTTGGACCAATATGTATACTCCCAGCAAACACTAGGAAGGGTATAAGTTTCTATTGAATGATAAGTACATAACTTCATGTTTACTTGTATTGATTTTAATGGTGATTAATTTTTGAGGGGGCGTGTTGATTTTCTTATTTAATTTACAAAAATTAATTTTTATTTGGTTAATATTATGATTTATTATTCAACTTCCGGTTGAAGCCCCGATATATATTTTAATACATCCGTATCCGATCGCCATCTTTATAATTTAAAATATTCACTGTGGAGACTACAAATAGAGTTTAGTTGTGTTCTCGAGTTGATAGTGATAGGACCTATAATCTTCCTAGTGGTTAAACAGTGAAAATAAACTCTATAAAAGCGTTTGTTCGTTTTAGTTTTCACCCATAAACTTATTAAGGGGACAACATCAATGACAATTAATAGAGACGACATGCGACAATTAGTAAAAAACATGCTGCGCTGACTTTAAATAAATTGAGAAGAGTGCAGAAGAATGAAGTGGCGCCCTAGTTGGAGGCCTTACACTCATGGCACCCACAGGATAGTCCGGTTAAGCAGACGACAACCTCCTTGGTTGACCTGCGAGATGCCATTCACATATAAAAAAAAGAATGATGTTGTCTAATGAAACCGCCCTGATTTATGATTTTTTCCCAATGACAAAGCTATGGTTCTATATTTGAAAATGGCCAGATTCGCTAGTGTAAATACTTCATGCTGTTTCCGAACAAGCATTGTTATTTCACAGCAACATTGTCCCAAGATCGTATACGTTAAAAACAAAAGAAAATCGATGACGCAGCACTGAATCTGAGCTAGTTCATTACCCAGCCTTTTGTTTAATGTAGATAATCTGACTAAAGTCTATATTGTACTCTTTGTTAGCATGCAGAGTTAAGGAGCCGCGCTTTCCTTGAGCCCTGCATTCATACAATGACGTATTTAAATTGGGCGGGTTTTGTTTAAGTAGATTGGGTGCTGGTGCGAGCTTTTAAAGTAATTTCATTCAGTTTTTAGAAATTCTGTGGCTAGTTTTTGGCTTTATGTCAAGGGTTATATTTTTTTGCGTAAGCATATTTGCAATAAATGTTCGGTTATATCTGATTCGGTTCTGGCTGCTCTATACCGATTGATGCCGAATCAGCCCGAATATATATCCCTTAGATCGAAAAGCAAACTAGCTTCTTGTTTTAAGCATAATAATACTGGGTGGAAGTATCAGTGTCCCACACTGATACACAAAAGGTACCACGTATTCAGTATTTGAACCCCTTCTGAATTTTTTTCATAGGTGATAAAAAAATAATCTGCTATTCCATACATTTTGATCATGTAGATATTGCACTTTTGTAGGAAACTAATGACTTTTTTTTTTATTTACGATGAAAAGTTTCATGTTGGGGGTTCAAAATGATGGTCGCTGTTTTTGACATTTCTCTCAGGGACCAGTTCGCAACCAAAAAATTACAGACGTTAATTAAACGCACACTACTGCAGAATGGGGGCCTGTATAGCACTGTCACACACAAATACATTTCGATAGAAGATATCGGATCTTTCCAACCTCTTTAGCAATCAAAGATAAAATACAGTATTGTTATTGAAAGCTACATTTTTTCAAAAAAATATGGTTGCGTATATAGTTACAGACCAAACTAAACCAAATTGAAAAACTTTCAAACAAAAATATTGTACAACAAACGTAAGGATTAGTATAACTTTTATGAATATATTATCGTCGTCCAAAATAAAATATTCATTTATCTAAAAAAAAATACTAAAGATTTCATAAGTACTCTATTCCCTTAAATAAAATTGCACAGTAAAGTCATAATACCACGTTCCAAAATAAGGGAATAGCTGAAAACTAATACTCATAACTCATTCTTGGCTTACGGACATAGCTTAGTACTAAATAATGTACAGTCGTTTCCTAAACGTAATATGTAGGTAGGCCTAAAACGGCACGCCCAGCCGAGTAGGTACACAAACAGGTATATGTGAGATGGTTGATATTCACTGAATACATAAATGTTTTGGCGATAAATAATAACTCCTGGCAAAATTGTGTTGTGTTTATACACATCATATTTTCCTTAGTTCTTTTGTTTAGTGGTGATGACGGGGAAAAATTGCTTGAGTTTTTTTTAGTCTAGCAAGCAGAAATAAATTATAAACGCAAGACTTGAGTGTGGTCACTTGGACCATGAAGCTGAACAACTTTTGTTCGACAAGTTCTTGACCAAAAGTAATTGGACTTTCCATAGGAACTGACACGATTAGCTGACGAAGAACATTAAGTATGGTAAAACTAAAAACACTTATGAATTCTCAAGTCATGAAAAAAGAAGTTCTGTTTCATGGTCTGCCCCTGTTTAATCATTTTTACAAGCGAAAATCAGATTTACCTCCACCCATATAGATGTTAAACAAACCTATCTACATAATATATACAAAAAAAACAACAACCGTTTATCGATTACAATAAATGATTGAACATAAAATATTACCAAGGAACAAACTACACGAAAAAACAGTTTCTTTCATAATACAAAAATCTTCAGCCAAATATTAATATTAAAAGATATTTAACGAAAATATGCCTTTCATTTCAAGCCGTTGTGTTCTCATAAGCCTTTATTTATATTCATACAAATATGTATCTAATATGTAAGATTAATAGAACATTTTGTTTTCAGTTTCAATCATACGCTTCTTCTTCATAAAGTAGTCCGCCATGATGGATTAGGTACCAAAGAGTATAAATTTTTTAAACACGCGTTCTGGAACGCGCGCTTTATAACAAAGGATTGATAATAATATGCTGGCCTGTAATAATTGTCCCGTTGCGGAGCAAAAGGCCTCTTTTCATAGAGGAAGGAACGGTTATTGATAATATGGCTTGTCCACTGGCGTGTTGACTTTAAAGCTTTGACAAAAAACCTTTATAATTATGTAGTAAGTACACACAAGTACATTCCTGGTACTGAACTAATTTCTGAATAGTTCACCAGTTTTGATTTAAATAGTGTCCTTGGAGTGTCTTGCCCATTTTTCTCCATAGAGATGTACGCTTTAGAATGGACAAAGAACTACAGTACTTTCACAAGTTATTATTATACGCCTTGTGACTGTGACTGTGGCTTCGCTTTTTTATATTTCTGACATTCAAAAGTTGCTGTAATGGAATAATTGAAACAAATGTTGGAGTTTGAAATAAACTTCAAAATAAATCAACCCATCAAAAACATCAATGGTTATTTTGGTATAATATTTCAGAAAGCTGTTTTTACGATCAATGAATAATACGTGAACAAGGGATTCCTCTGACTTATATCGGATTTATGAAACATCGAAAATACAGAGTGTTAACCACCTCATCACGAAGCCGTCAACCAAGCATTCTGTACACCAAACTAAGTACCTTACGCAAAAATTTTTGCTGGGAAAACAACTTTTTTTTGGGGGTGAAACCTTATGTTTTGTGGTAAAACTTAATGTAATGCACTTAAAACATTGTGCTGATGGATGGATTGAATAGTACGAGGGTCGTACAGATATTTAAAATAAAAATCTTGCATTAAAAACTTGTATTTAAAAAAAAACTTGTCGAAATGTTGGAACTTTGACCCCCAATATATCCGTAACTAGAAGGTTCCCAGGTATGGTGTAGAACAAAAAAAATATTGCAATGATGGGGAAAACAAGTGCCTTTCGGCTTCGTTAAGAGGTGTTTTACACCCTTTAGAACATTTCTACGAAATAAGTAATTACAGTGCATGTACACTGTAATAGCTTACTTCGTGGAATTTTTCTCATAATATTATCATATCACGAATATTTGTGGTTTGACAACAAATGTTTGCTTGTATTTTACTTTCGTGTTCAAACTGTCATATTATTATCCTTTTGGTATTCGTTTAATTCGCATACCTCAAAGTCTTATTGTGGACCTTTTAAGGTTTTCAACTATGAATCACAATTAAATTAAACCATTATGGAAACTCCTTTGATTAAAAAGTATAAGCCCATCGAAAGTGAATATCAAAATGTTTTAAGAAATTTTATTTTTGCGACGATCTAGTCGACGTTTAGTAGACGTCTAGTCTGTAAGCTAGATTAAAATGTAATTTAAAAGAGATTTTTAAGAATTAACTTAAAAAAAGTTTTCATTTTAGCTAAGTAATAGGCTTAGCGTGCCAAATTGTGATTCAATAATGAAAAAAAAATCGAATAATCCAGTTCGATTCAAGTTTTATTATGGGTCTAGATAGAAAAATATTTGTCGACAGATTAATAATGTTTTCTTTGAAAAAGAAAACAATTTGACTCTTTTCGGCAATCAAATTTAAAGGTGACTTTTTGTATAGGTACTAGCTAAATATAGCTTATGTTACTTGCTAGTAAGTTTTCAAATCGGTCTAGTAGTTTTTAGGTTTATTTGTTACATAAAAAATAGAACCATACAATCATATTAAGTATGGATGTATTTTGTCAACAACTACTTTCTACTATGTTTGAAAAGTGTTTTTAAAACAAGATAATGATGATACCAAATTGACGTTCTTAGCATCTCATCATGATTCTTGTAGATCTCACGTTGACACGACTACACGAGTATTAATTTTGTACAAGGCCAAGAAAAATCCAAGAGAATAATTTTAATATTTTAGATGAAATAATTGTCATAGGTTTTCCTCATGTTAGTTACCTTCTTTGTGAAAAAAACATCCTTAGCAACAACAAAGCATAAAGTGGACCACAATTTATTACGTTTTTCATAACGGGAAATCGTGGAGAGGCCCTCGAAATGGACGATGATTTATTTGATTGAAGTATTTTACCAGAATCTTTTATATTTATAAAGAGTTCTTGAGTTTGTATGAAACTTCTCAAAAGCGACATTTTTTACGATTTTTGTCTCGTAGGTTGAGAGCCAAGATGCAGCAAAACGTGCACTTTAAGCAGTTTAGAAACAAAATAAGCAAATATAAATCAGAAAATGCATTCGTATTGTTTCTTCAACCCATAATTCGTCAACGTAGGTCCTAACAATATTTTCGGCCTGTGACTGTCGACTGCAAAGCCCTTTTGTCATGCAGAGAAGGAATAATCAATGATCACCACGCTTGTTCACAACGTGTTGGCAGTTCCGTCCAGTTATTAGACAAATTTTCGTCACTATACATACGTACTATACAACGTGTAAAAGAAAGTGTATAGTCATATGAAAGGGTGTGCTACAGACCATCAAACTGATCAACTTTTTCTTTGGGACCACCATCGAAATCGCGAAAAAATAATCAACGGCCCCATACTAAATTCCAATACCTACCCGACCAAATGTATGAGACAGCTGATTATTTTTTCGCGATTTCGATGGTGGTCCCAAAGAAAAAGTTGTTCACTTCAAGGGTCTGTAGCACACCCTTCATATGACTATACCCTGTCTGTTACACGTAGTATACATTTCATAACATTATTTCATGAAAGTTTAGGCAGAGGTATACGTAATAGTACACCCTCATTTGGTCAGTTGTCTTTATGTCCCATGTAATAGTTAGTGAGCCTATTGGCATCAACTGGGCACAAATCCAGACTCCGTGGCTGCTACTGAGAAATTGCTGATGGAAACACCCAATAACAATTTGCCTGACCCCGGATTCATACCCAGGACCCCATGCTCAGTAGTCGTGATATAAGTATAGTAATACTAATTCCATTTGCTTTATTTTGGACCAGCAGGAACTCTGCTAAAGAATCAACAACTTTAAAAAATAAAAGAACGCTTTAAAAAAAACAGCTCCAATTCTTTTTTTCTACATGGCCAGATACAAAACACTATCTTCAAATGCTACCAGGCCGCTATTTTCACACGCTCCCAAAATTAAAACCTACATTGTACAATTTGCTCCAGCTAACCTCCTTGGTGGAATCCCCAGTGGTTAGTACAATAGTACCAGTATGTTACCTGACGCCATTAAATCTCCGGTTTACAACACGATAATGTCTCCTCGCGGCTAATGTCGGCCATCATGCCGGCTTTAAACTTGCTACGGACGCGTCAAGAATATACCGAGCCTGATTTTAGTAGAGTTTGTATGTTTTGGCTCCAGTTTTGGCTGCCTGAACGTTGTTTAGAGACCGTTTAGAATTTTGTGGTTATTGAACCGAGTAAAGTCTGCTTAGGATAGCTAAATTCGAACTGAAATCAATAGAAAAATGAGGAGGCGATACATAATCGTTTGAGTTTAAGTAAATAATAAATTTAACACCACATCACATCATGCCCTTAATCTCCGAAGGGTTAAGCAGAGTTGTATTACCTAATAATACACCTACATTTCGCCGGTTATGATTAAGGCTAATGCTCCAAGGTGGCCCGCGAAATTCAAATTTTCTTACTATTTTTGCAATTTGCAGGGCAGTGCTAAGTTGTACGAGAATGTTGATGAAAATATCGGTCGCGGCTGTAAGACGTATGTAGTTACAGAACTATAATCATCAAAATCATCAAAACATCCCTCTAACTTCATAAAAGTCGAGGGACGATTTTGACTGTGAAAAAAAACGTAAGAAAATTTGAATTTCGCGGGCCACCCTGACGCTTTCACCTTAAGTCCCATGTAACAGAGGGAGAGCCTATTGGCATCAACTGGGCACAAATCCAGACTCCATGGCTGCTACTGAGAAATTCTTGATGGAAATACCCCATAGCAGTTAGCTCAACCCGGGCATCAAACTGAGGACCTCGCGCTGGCGATCACTAAACCAACGAGGCAATCAACAATTAATCAGTCATCAGTAAAACATTTGTCATTTAATGAACAATCAGTAAGAGATTACTGGCATTATAAAGTTCATTCACAGCAGTTTGAATATCGTTCAATGAACTTGTAGACTTGGCAGAGAGTAAGGGAACACCCACCGAGACAGACAATAGATTATTCAGTGAACAATAACTACGTAGGCACTATTATTTCAAGAAGTACTGCGATATTCTCAGACCTTTCGTACGAATGGTCTCTAAATAGAACCTATAATACACAAATGACGCGCTGGATTTATGAAAGCATGTTTTCAGATAGTCATTATTCTAATCTGGCCACTGCTTCATCGTTGGTGGCGCGGAGGCATAGGTACGGTCGAACAAGCTATTTGGTTTACAGTTTAACCCACAAATTACATTATAAAATGTAAACCAAATAGCTTGTTCGACTGTTCGAACAAGCTATTTGGTAACAAACAACCAACCAACCAACAAACAATCCAACCACCACCAACTAAGTAATATCTTCAGGCATAGGGGTAAAAAGTGGCCGACCATCAGTGAACTTGGTAGCACTTTGACTACATGTTTTGAAGCACAGAGGACAACCTAGCACTAGCCTGCATACACACATTAAAAAGTGAAGCGTAAGAAAATTTGAATTTCGCCGGCTACCCTGGAGCATACACCTTAAACAAAACTAACACAAAACATTATTAAACAACCTACAATTACTTACTTAATTATTGATACTAGGTTCCTATCATTATCTAATGAGCTGCTATGGATCGGATAATGAAATGTTGCTTTCATGTCAAATGTCAAACATACTGAAAGACATAATAGATAATTTGCTTTCAGAAATTATTACTTACACAGACAGTTGATTGGCATTTGAAAGTTTGTTTGTTTGTTTAAAATATCTTAAAAGCTATGTTGACACGAAATCGCTTTTAGCATTGTTAAACACTTAAGTCAAACCAATGCTTCGGGCCAATATTCGGACACGAATATTTGTACGCACGTTCAAATTTGACGAATAAACATGATTTCTATGATGTACTCATTCTGCAGCCAGTATCGTCTTCTTACGAGGGAACTCCTTAACGGTTAATAGCGCGGACACAAAATGATGTACTTAAACGAGTTCAATTCTGATGAATAAACATAATTTCTACCATAACATGGTCCAACAGCCGGGATCGTCTTGTCAGATTTTTTGGGACACTGACTACCTGTAACGACTGTCAAAGATCTACAAATAACAGCCGGGACCAACTGTTTAACGTGCTTTCCAAGGCACGGAGGGAACTCGGTCTCTAGGCTAAAGATTGACCCGAGGGGCAGTTATTATTAGCCACGAGCTCCTATAAAAAGGAAAAGTATGAAGGTAAATTAATCTCTGCCCAAACAAAGTCACACTAGTAGACAGATTCAGTGGAAAAGTTGCACAGCAACTAACCACTGCAAAACTAGGTTTAAATATCAAAATAAAACACAAGCACGCCACCGCAGCCGTATCTAAAACCAGAAGTGGTATTACGTTCTGCCAACAAAAGCGAACATCGCATGACAAAATATCACCCCGTATGTAACCATGTACATATTGTTGATTTATTCCACCATCCAGCTTTGTTTAGTGCTATTGATATCCCTGAAATTATGCTATTAAGCATGAGAGAAAGAAAATCTAGGGAAAGTAGTTTAAATGTAAGCTATTGGTTAGTTTTCTTTTACCAAGCTCTTACGGGGTTCGATCCCTAAGTCGAAAAACTGAGTATTTCCAACAGGAATTACTTCACAGCACAAGAGAATTGTGAGCAACACGCAGCGGTGGCCATGGGAAACAGGCATGTCCTAGAACCAAAAAAAATCCAAGACATGTGACATCAACTGGGCCCGCGTGGTGGATTATAGCCCATTCCCTCTCAAAGAGTCCTCTCTTTGAGAGGGAATGGGCTATGGGCTATGGGAATGGCTGTCGTGATGATGAACCCGAGAATTAGATGAATTAGTGTCAAGTCATAGCAATAGGTTCACCCCTATCACATGTTAAGTCCGATGACTTCATAACTTCATAAACATGGATATGTTTTAACACCTTATCTTTTAGCTAGATGTGCAAAAGTTAGCAAAAGGAAGCAGTTAACGCTAACAGTTTACTCACAAAAATAAATTCAATGTAATTTACTAATATATAACTACCTGGAATTTATTCCGATGAATATTCATGTCGACTGATTCACTACCAGCTGAAGCAATGTAACCTATAAAATATGAGATTTTCACGAACAAAAATGTGAGTTAGTGTCGCTATCAATTTTTCCAGTAGGTATAACGATCATTTCAAGCAATTTCAAAGTTCGAATGCAGTTTTTATGAAGACGATTAATATTTTTTTTTGAGTAAAGTAAAATGTCTGCCATCTGTGCTTTATTTGAAGTTTTTACTCAAATAACTTTTGACTTGGGTGCGTTATGTTGGAGATTGAGATATTCTGAAGTAGGGAGAATAGATATGGTAATAAAAACGGGGGCATCTCGGTATAATAGGCAATTTATTTTCTGAAGATGACTTTTTCTGACTTTTTAGTAACGTTACGCTGCGTATACGTTTGGTATGTTCATGTAGGTACTAAGACGTGAATGAAATTGGGTTGATATACTTTAATACCATCGAAATAAAAGTACAATATTGGTAAGGCTGATTGGCTGACAGATTTGCATCTTAAGGCCTGAATTCTTATCACGCTGACGGTCGCGTACGGTCGGTCGTGACGTCAGCGAGAACAAAATACGACTGTCGGTCGCCGCGGCGACCGACAGTCGTATTTTGTTCGTCAGCGGCGCGCCGCTGACGTTAGCGTCGCAGCATGGTGCTGTATGGAACACAATATATACTCGTATGCGACCGACTATCAGCGCGACAAATAATCAGACCTAAAAGTAGAAATTAGGCTTAGTGCGTGTCACCTAAAGAATATTAAAGCATGGAGTTGTCCAAGTTACATAACATGACCCCTGTAATATGAGTTTTTAGACTGACATGGTCACTAACACAAACATTAGAATTGAGAAATATCCCGTTCTTAATTCTAATGTTTATGACCCCTGTAGTCCCATAATCCCTGTAGAAGTGTACACAACTTTGCCAGTTACGTTTAGGTCCCTTATAATAAAGGGCGAGCCTAGGTTGGTCTGTGGATGGGTGACCACCCTTACATAACGAGTTTCCTCTGTGCCGGAAAGCACGTTAAGCTGTTGGTGCCGGCGGTCATTTGTCCATCTTTGACAGTCGTTACAGGTAAGTCAGTGGCCCAAAAAGTCTGACACCAGTCTTACCAAGTGGTATCGTATTTCCCAGTATTAACTGGGTTGTGGAGGTCAGATAGGCAGTCGCTCCATTTAAAACACTGGTATTCAGCTGCATCCGGTTAGACTGGAAGCCTACCCAACATTGTTGGGAAAAGGCTAGGCAGATGACGATAATAATGGGCGAGCCTATTGACATCAGCCCGGCAAAAATCCAGAGTCCGCGGCAAAGCACTTGCACGACCATGGAATCGAACCCAGGACCTCAAGCTCTGCTGTGGCGCTTTGACTACTAGACCAAGTTATATAAATGAAACGAAATCCGAATTATATTTTCTTTACTGTATATTCTTTATTCTGTTAGTAAAATTTAGGTATCTACTGAGGAACGATAAGTAACAATTTGATAGATAAATTAGATTAAACATAAAATTCCTCGTGTTGCGTAGGAAGAATTTTACATAAAATCAACTCACTGGAATTTCGTAACGATTAAATGGATCTTAAAACAATTTACTAAAGTAGCATCGTAACTCAACGCCGTTTCTAATTTGAAGACTGATCGGCTGTCACAGAAGAGAATAATTGGTACGGCTGTATAATTAACTTAAACTTTTTCCTGCTGACTTTTATTTGGGTCATTAAATACTCGTTTTTCTTTTATTTGTTCCGTCCTATTCTGTTGAAAGGAATAAAGAAAGGAATTAAGCTGTTTTGTGCTTCTGCGTGGTAAATAGGACGGGGGCTTATTGGAAAAAGTGCAGTTTGAAAAGAGAACGTAACGGCAACACTATAAGCAGATGCATACCCATCGCAAATGGTTTTATGCTGGGTGCTTTGACTTACACACTTGTTCCCCCCGTCATTGCGAGTTTTTTTTTGTTCTAGAATGATGTAGAACAAAAACATATCATTAATTATTTATTAATATATTAGGTTCACACCTGGGAACCTTCTAGTGATATTGTGGTCAAAGTTCCAACTTATTGACAAGTTTTGTTTTTCAATACAAGTTTTTATTAAAACATTTTTTTCGCCTCCAAGACCCCCGTACTAATTAATCCATCCATTAGCACAATGTTTGAATGCGTAATATTGAGTTCTACCACAAAACTTAATTTTTACCCCAAAAAAAATAATTTCGTTGCTTTTATTTTTGCGTAAAGTTACTTAGTTTGATGCAGAATAGAATGCTTGATTGACGGCTTCGTGATGAGATTGTTTACGCCCTGTAGATATACATAAATAGATGGTAATGTTATTGGCGTCTCTGCTGTAACATAAAGTTTCTATCTATAACCAACCATTAGCATTATTTTAGAAACATCATCATCATCTACCTAGCCTTTTCACAATTATATTGATGTCGGCTTCCAGTCTAACCGGATGACTGAATAATACCAGTATTTTAAATGGAGCGACTGCCTATTTGACCTCACCAACCCAGTAGCTAGGTAGTACGATACTCCTTAGAAAATTTAGATGCAAACTTATTGAAAACATCTTTCATCTGTGTCATCTTCAAAATATTACAAATACAGAATGTTTAAAGTGTTTAGTGATCAGCAAAGCCCGGAATAGGTAGATTGATTTGGGGTCAATAACCTGAAACGTTTATATTAATATGGGCATGATGGGATTCCGGGATTTTAAAAAGATTTTTCCGGAATTTCAAAATTGTTAGGAACGTGTACGATGAAGACAAGCACTAAGCACTCGCTGCTGCCCACGGCTTTGCCCGCGTGCATTTCAAAAAAGTAGAGATAGATAGTCTTTTTAAATACATTTATTCAAGGCACAACTACAAGCAGCTCATAGCTGATATACAACAAAAAAATACTACACTTATAACCAGCAGTGCGGCCCGGCTTCGCCCGTGGTACACACATAATAAATACATGGGGAAAACGTACCAAAACTTCTTGTTCCAACAAAAGTAAAAGTTTTTGTTTATAATATTAGTATAATTTATATTTTGTAAAAATCAATTTAAAATGTTTAATTAGCTTTCTATAAAGGTATGTAGTGGTTTAAGAATCCATACATTCGAAATATTTAATTTAATCCCGGAAGTACGGAAACGAAATCCCGGGAAAAAGGCTTATCCATGTTATGATTTCTATGACAGTTCGTGATAAAAGTACATAAAATCAATCTACCTATTCCGGGCTTTGGTGATCAGTAATGCAAGGCATCATCATCAGCATCTGCCTGCCCTTGTGCCATGTTGTGCCATGTTGTGCCATGTCACTTGAGGTTGACGCAACATGTCTTATTCTTCCATTCTCCTCTGTCAACCGTCAGGCTAGCATTTACTCCTTTATCTTTCCTATCATTCCTCACACAATTTAATCCATCCTTCCTTGGTCTTTCCCTCCTTCTCCATCCATCAACAAAAAGTGGCACCACATAATTCCGTCCATCAACCACGTTATCGGACCACATAACACCTAATTCCAATCCAAATTTAGTCAAACAAAGAGCCTGAAACACACACAATGGCTGACCGACTTCCTGCGAACCGTTGGTACCGGATGGTAACGCAAATACAAAACATTAGGACCCCAAATTGACAATCGTTAGTAACAAAGGATGTTCACACTGTTGGACATTAGAACGGTCATTTAATTTAGTTGTTTTCGAAATTAGACTAGCAAAGATAACATATTTTCTAATACAGGAAAGAGGAAAATAATACGGCAGCTCGAAGTGTTTATATGGAAATGGGTAAGCCTTGAGTGTTTTCTAGTGTTTTTAATAAGAGAATATCGATACTCAAAACACATGAATTGAGTGAATATTGGAACAGGACCGATAGAAATTGACTTTTTCTCGCTAAATGTAAGTACAATTATCAGAATCTGTTTCTACTGATCGAAATTGCTCTGTAAATGATGCATGCTTCAGCATGCTACGATATTTTGCCTTATCTGAAATGACCATACTGTAGGTAAAAAAGTTCTCTCTTCCAAGAAAAAACTCACAACAAAAATTTCAACAAAACTTTTCTCCAAAAACAAACCGAAATAATATTCATGTAAGTGCCTTAAAAAAAAAAAAAAAACATTCGCAATCTGCACTATGCTCGTTCGTATTCAGAAAACAAGACATAAGTTTCGGATAGCAACACCATCGTGGGAAAGTTGGGGACGCCCCGAGCCGTTAAAACATTCAGTTTGTCCGTAAATAACTTGCTTTGAGCATTCGATGCTGGCTGTATTTTGGGCCCAGGGGTTTTTAGTGTGAGAATTTGATTTGAAACTCAAAAATGAAATCCATTATTGATATTTTACATGTTAGTTTTGGTGTTTTTCTCCTAGATTTGTGTTCAAATTAAAGTCCCGTAAGAATGTATTTTTGTAATTGCTGTCAGTTAACATCGTAATAGCAGTTATTGACCCAGCTACATTTATTAGAGTTCTTAACTTCGATATCCAAAAAAAAGCCTGTTCAGCAGTGCAAGTATGTAGGATTCGATATCCTATCCTATCGAATCCTACGTACTTGCACTGCAGGTCTTGAATAGTCGTTTATCGTGATATTCAACATTTTTTATAATGAAAAACGAAATGGTTCATTTGTTTTGGTTCGTACAAAGAGATATTAGGGAAAGGGCATTGACCGCTATTGCTATTTTACCTGGCAACAACTTTAACAATTGTAGTTAAATAGCGAGCCTGTCCCGATCAGTATAACTACCTTGTAAGATAGGCCTTCTCTTTGTGAGAGAGACTGGGCCAAAATCCACCACGAGGTCCAGGTAGATGTCAGATGTCTTCAAACTTTTGATTCTAAGACATAGTTTCCTCACAAAGACTTCCTTCACCGCTTCGCCTGTGTTTATCGGCGAATGAAACAAAAAAAGAAGACAAAAAATACGCTCTCGCTATATTTATATGAATATCTTCTTATAGTACAAAACTTCCTGACGTAATTTACAACAGCGTAGTATCAGACAAAAGAGAGAGATATATTATGGAATGTCTTGAAAATCCGGAGACGGTTTTGGTCGCGTAAAGGGATCCATATACGAAAAACTTTACTTGTTTGAGCATTATCCTTTTTAACAGAGTATAACGCGCTCAGCTTCTTATTTCTTATGAGTTATTATGTTTTGTGCAAAACAAAATTGACATTATGGACGAAGAAAGTTTAATTCGGTTGTGTGTAAGCACATATACGACCGCGGAAATTACCATGGCCAAGGATTTATTGTTTGAATCCATTACTACGAGTACCCGCAACATTTCGCGACGCAGGAACCGTGAACAAAAAGATTTAGAGGATATTATTTGCGTGTTTAAGAGCACAGATCCAGATAAAACCCCTATCTTTGTTGCACGGGAATTAGAGAAATTACCCCCAGTATCCTTCGATCATATCGACGTCACGGCCTTATTAAAGGATATCGTCGTATTAAAATCGGAGATGAGAAACCTAAAGGATTCCTGTGCTACGGTCGACCAACTAAACAGGGTAAAAGCAGAAATAAACGACATGAAATTTGCGTCGTTGGTAGATATTGAACGCACTGGCACCACAAACGTAAACATAAAACGAGGTGCTTACTTACTGGATAGCGGTCGGGATAGTGGTCCAATCGGTTTGTTAAATCTCTCAAACCGTAACAACTTCAATAGTTCACCAGAGCAAAATGAATTAATTAATGATCATGTAAATTGGCGATCCCCGTTATCTCTGGAGAAAATAAACACGGACGGTGATCATACTAAAACATCCGTATGCAGAGCTACACATCACACAACCGCGGTCACCGCCGTCACTGCGGCGGCCTGCGAGCCCCGGCCTCAGGCGAGTGGTGGGAGCGGAGCGGTCAGCTGTTCGCCGGTACATAACGCGCGGCCTACGTCTTCAAACAGGTTTTCTAAAGAGATAAGAACGAATACATCGCTAGCTGCGGCTGGTAAAGACGACTTGTTGAACGTAAACAAAGTAAAATCCTTAGCGGAAATAACGCGCGATGGTGAATGGAAGTCGCAGAATCCTGAAAACGAGTGGATTCTTGTGCAAAAGAAAAGACTCAAAAACAAACATGAGTCACAGTTAGTCAGAGGTAAGGCTGCCTGTATGCCTGGAAATAAGTTTAAGTCTGCAAGTATGACGATACCTTTGTTTATTTCTAACGTGCACAAAGATACATCTGAAAAGGATATCGCAGAGTACGTACTTTCAAGAATAAAAGAAAAAGTCGTATTACAGAAAATCAAGATGAAGGCACAAAGGGAATATAATGCATTTAAAATTATGGTTCCGAGTGCTAAGCTAGACATGTTTTTGAATGGTGAGTTATGGCCGGCCGATATTACATGCAGACGCTTCAGACCTTATAAAAACCCTCAGTCTGATGGCGGTGAAGAATTCAGTAAACAAAAATAATTATGCATAGTGTAAATCTCATTACATACAACTGCAAGAACATCAAGCGGTCTATTGAGGGTATTAGACAGCTTTGCAGTCTTGCGGACATTATTGCGCTGCAAGAGACCTGGCTACAGCCTGAAGAGCTACCGTACCTGTCCAGCGTGCACGTGGACTTCGGAAGCACGGGGACGTCTGCTATGGACACTGCTGCCGGCATCATCAGAGGTCGTCCCTTTGGCGGAGTTGCGCTATTGTGGCGTAAGACGGTGTTCCCTTGCGTTTCAGTGATTGAGTGTTCGAATCCGCGTATTGCGGCAATTCGTCTTACGACGAATGATAGGCCAGTGCTAGTCATAAGTGTGTATATGCCAACTGACTGCATAGAAAATGTGTCGGAGTTCACGGACTGTCTAAGTTGCATCAGTGCCATAATAAGTGAAAGTGACATCGAGTCTGTTTTCATACTGGGTGACTACAACGCGCATCCAGGTGAGCGTTTTTACCGTGAACTAATAGATTTCTCGATGGAGCAAGATTGGACTTGTGTCGATACCAATAGATTACAACTGTCGTCGGGGACGTTCACATTTATTAGTGAGGCTCACGGAAGCACGCGGTGGCTCGATCACTGTCTAGTGACTGACTCTGCCAAGGACTGTATAACAGGTGTATCCGTAAAATACGACGTCTATTGGTCTGATCATTTACCACTTGTTGTAACTTGTGATCTCGATGTTATAAGGCAGAAAACAAGTCCACAAAAAACTCCTTGTAATAAAATAAATTGGGGAGAAAGGAATGTTGAACAATGTTACGCTTATGAAAATATGTGTAATTCTCAATTAAGGCATATTGATTTATTAGCAGACTTACAAAAGTGCTGTGGTAAATATTGTAGTGATCTATATCATAAAGAATTAATAAATAATTTATATAGTGACATAGTCAAAGTTTTATGTTCGTGTGCTACAGCGACCTATGCGAGCAGTCGAGGTAAGCGGAAACCCCTGGCTGGGTGGAACAAATATGTGAGCGAGGCTCACAGGAATGCCAGGTTGGAGTTCAATGTATGGTGTTGGTACGGTCAACCTCCTACTGGCCCCATTTTTGACGCTATGATGAGGGCACGAAAAATCTTTAAAGGAAAGCTTAAGTGGTGCCAAAAACACCAAGAACAAATTAGAATGGATCTACTAGCAAAACACCATGCTAAATCGGATTTTAAGGGTTTTTGGAAAGCCACTAGTAGGTTGAACCCTAAGCCTGGTGTTCCTGTGAGCGTCGACGGGTGTTCCAGCCCTAGGTATATAGCTGAATTGTTTAAAAAACAATTCGCTATTAAGTCGACACTGGGGCCGCCGTGCGGGGTGTTCGATGCTCGACCCGAGCAAGCAGAGGTGACAACTGTCATTCTGGCAAAGGATATCCGGCAGATAGTTCAGAAGATGACAAGAGGAAAGTCGCCTGGTCATGATGGGCTCAGCATCGAGCACTTGCAGCATGCTGGTCCCCACCTGCCTGGAGTGCTGGCACTTCTATTCAATCTTTGCCTTAGTCATTCACATCTTCCGCCTGATCTGGTGCGGACTCTGGTGGTGCCGGTGATCAAAAGTAAGACTGGAGACGTGTCGGACAAGTCTAACTACAGGCCTATTTCACTCGCCACCGTCATAGCCAAGGTACTTGACAGCGTGCTCAACTCACATTTAAATAAACATGTGCAGCTCTGTGACGCTCAGTTTGGATTCCGGCCTGGGTTGTCTACGGAAACGGCTATTGTTAGCTTGAAGCATGCTGTCAGGTATTATACGGCTAGAAATACACCCGTATATGCCGTTTTCCTTGACCTGTCTAGGGCTTTTGATCTTGTCCCATACGATCTTCTTTGGAAAAAACTAGACGAGACAACACTGCCGCCAGAGTTTACATTACTCCTCAAGCACTGGTATCTAAACCAGGAGACTCAGGTGCGATGGGCGGGTGAGCTGTCGGAGCCATGCCGGCCGGAGTGCGGGGTGAGGCAGGGGGGCCTATCCTCACCTTTGCTCTTCGGTCTGTATGTCAATGCGCTGATTGAGGGACTCAGCGGCATGCGTGTCGGATGCTATGTTGATGGAGTTTGTTTTAACAACATTAGCTATGCGGATGACATGGTGCTGCTGGCTCCCTCGATCGGTGCTCTCCGGAAGCTACTCAATGTGTGCGAGTCGTACGCTGTAGCACACGGATTGATTTACAACAGCAGAAAGACAGAATTCATGGTCTTCAGGTCTGGGACCAGGTGCCCCACTACAGTCCCTCCTCTTCTCATGAAAGGTGATGCGATAAACAGGGTATACAAATTTAAATATCTGGGCCACCTGGTGACGGATGACCTGAGGGATGATCTGGATTTAGAGAGGGAACGCAGAGCATTGTCAGTAAGGGCGAATATGTTGGCACGCCGGTTCTCTCGATGTACAGCTGCAATTAAAATAGTCCTTTTCAAGGCATACTGCACATCGCTGTACTCGGGAGCCCTGTGGTTCACGTATACCCAAAAAGCTTATAATGCTCTGCGTATCCAGTATAATAATGCGTTCAGGGTATTGCTGCGACTGTCACGCTTCTGTAGTGCCTCTGCAATGTTTGCTGAGGCACGCACTGAAAGTTTTGATGCGTTGTGGCGTAAGAAATCAGCCTCGCTGCTCCACAGACTGCGTTGCAGTCCCAACACTATCCTGCAATCGATAGCCGCCCGGGCAGACAGCCCATTAGTGTGGGCGCTAACTAATCGCACCCGATCTGTTTTAGTTATTAAGTACTAACATAGGCTAAGTCATATTGTTACTAACACAGTGGACCTCTTTGTAGTCTGGCAAATAAATAATAATAATAATTTCTGACCTTTTGTTGCTAATTTTCACTGTCGAAAAAGTGGTAGTTTAGAAACTTTATGAAATTTCAGAATGTTGCAAAATATATCATACGCAAAATAAATTGTTTTTAGCAAACGCAAATATAATTAAAATGTACTGCAAGCTCGTTATTTCTGTTGGTTAGTTGAGTAAAAACAAGTTTATTTTCACACGGTTTATGTTTCCCTCGTGCGGATGAATATTTAATAGTAAATAGACAGGGAATTGACGGCTCAGCTTTTGTTTAGGAGTTTGTTGCCACAGGGACATTATTTTAGTTATATATGGCTTCATAACATATTATTTTAAATAGTATTTCTAATGGCGAAACACACCGCAGTTACTTTTTGTTGACCAATGTTTCCATGGGTTATTTATTGTTACTATATATAAGGCATATTACCTTTTGAAAACATTCAACACGTGATAACAAATGATAAAATGTGATAACATTGTTAGAAAATGTTACCTCAACATGCGATGTATGCCATAAAATAGGTAGTAGGTAACCGAAAAACTATTTGATGAAAGCAAAAAAGAATTATAAAATAACATAATATATAAACTACACCTGAAGAAAGTGATTAAACCGTACATAAAGGTACTTATGTATAAATTCATGTACCAATACATGGGTAGGTAAAATGTAACAATGTATAAGGGTAAGTGGGTTGTAAAAGTCAGCTAAGGAATAAAGTACAGTTGGTACATAGGGTACACGACAAAAAAAAACTAATTGGTCCATCAGTTAGATTATCAACAAATATTTGCCCCGTAATTTTTCTTTTGTTGCATAAACCAAAACTAACGAAGATACGACGCTTTTAAAATTGTCAACACGTCACGCTTTGGTATCATTTTAGTGATTTCCGACGTTCTTTTTCAATATTCGCTGATTTACAAAAACAAAAATACGTGTCCATTATTTCCCAAATATTCTAACTAACGGACTAAATAGATTTGCAGTTTTCTGATACTGTCGTTATGCCTATTATCTAAGATCCACAAAAATATCTGCAAAATATTATATAAATCCTAAGCGTGTACACGAAACTTGGTATATCCTTCCGCCAACTTATCTCGGACGTCGTTGTGACGAAACGGAGAAAGTTAAATGAGGAAGAAAATCTATGGGTTGTTTGGTCGGATCCGGCTCCGGAGCTAATTCACAAACTACTTTATCTTGTTTCGTCGGAGCAAGTTTGAGTGTGACAAGATTGAGAGCACATGCGCGGTTGAACTAATGCTTTTGCTTATTTGTGGGTAATCGACGGTTAATTTCTAAAGCATCTTTTATAGCAACGGTAGTCAATCATTTCGACTTTATTAAGTGAGGCTGATGCCCGCTGCTACGCCCGCGTACTAATTATATGCTAAAATCTTCCTCGAAAACCACTCTATATTATTGGTGAAAACAGCATGAAAATCGGTCAGTCGCAGCGGAGGACCTTGTTTTATAATATGTAGTTATGTTATTGAAATCTCTTATGTTAGGAGATATGAGGTACAAGACTCGGCAATGTCCTACCGGTGGTACGTCATAAATATGGCCACTAACTATCTTTTCACATGGCAAAATAGCTCAAGGAATCGAAAATAAATTGAGGCCTTTGCGTAGCAGTAGGATTACACAGGTTAACAGTAACAGTGACAGTAAAATGCCCAAAATAAATACGTTTGATTTTTAGGAGGGTTCCAAATTATCTTTTTTTTTGTTTTTATATTATCGAACAATTATCTTACATAGGTAGGTACGGAGTTTCCTCCGTACCTCGGAAAGCACGTTAAGCTGTTGGTCCCGGCTGTTATTTGTCCATCTTTGACAGTCGTTACAGGTAGTCAGTGGCCCAAAAGTCTGACAACCAATCTTACCAAGTGGTATCGTATTCCCCAGTGTTAACTGGGTTGTGGAGGTCTTATAGGCAGTCGCTCCATGTAAAATACTGGTGTTCAGCTGCATCCGGTTAGACTGGAAGCCTACCCCAACATAGTTGGGAAAAAAGCTAGGCAGATGAGATGATTATCGGACAATTATCCATTCTGATACAAAAGATCTTTAAAATTTTAGACTCAAATCGGTTTTTCTTTGTTTTAACGCACTAGAATCGAGTTCAAAAAGGTTCTTTATTTTTCAGAGTTTTTGTACTTATCGCTGGTTCTAGATAGTAAAATAGTAACAATAAAAACAAACAAAAATGTACTAAATTATGTTTGCTGATCAACTAAAACAAATACAACACCGTTTTTTTTTAAGTTAGTACCGGGTAAAACGGGGTGAATAGAAATGCAGGGGTGAATGGAAACAAAACTTTAAAAGCGATTTTATCGCTGAACTTATATTGTAAATTGCCAACAAGGTACCTTTATAATTAAGTATAATTTAGTTAACACAATAGAGTACTTGTTGGTACCGTAACATGTGAATTCAACTTTAAAATCCATTCCAAAGTTTTGTTTCTATTCACCCCTGCATTTCTATTCACCCCATTTTAGGTAAGTTTAATCTCGATAATTATTAAGATTAATTATCAATGATGATTACCACTTTGAACCCCGCTTTTAGTCAGATACTACCAAACTCCTCGACGATATTACCAATATTTATTGAATTAAATATCGCAGTTGATCTTCAAAGTCTCTGGATTCAAGACCGACGTCCAAGCTCGGCAAATGCAACGGCAATTAATTTGTTAAATGCAATTGTTTGCGACACGATTTCAAGTTAGTTCATATTTCTGCTAGAGAAGTTTATGGGAATCCGTTTATTACCCTTAATAAGAACATTTTCTAGTAGTCTTTTATATCTATACTAATATTATAAAGCTGCAGAGTTTGTTTGAATGCGCTAATCTCAGGAAGTACTGGTTCGACTTGAAAAAAATTTATTTGTGTTGGATAGTCCATTTATCGAGGAAGGCTTTAGGCGATATAACATCACGCTACGACCAATAGGAGCGGAGCATTAATGAAAAATGTTGCAAAAAAACGGGGAAAATTCATTCATTTTATGATTTTTTTTATCTATGGTTTTTCCTCTCTTATGTGACGCAGACGAAGTTGCGTGGGTCAGCTAGTTTACTAATATTTTTTGCTATTGCTGTTGGTCAAAGTAGATAATAAAAAATCTTATTTTTGTCGATGATTTCCATAGTTATTAAATTCATTTTTTTTAGACCAGAACTCGGCCACATCGACGACATTGGAACAAGTCCCTTAAAGTGCAGGTGGAGTTGGATAAAGAGCAGGTCAAGAGGTGGGCCATGGTTTGGGATGAGACTCCACATTAAGTTCGAGCATGCTTTATTCAAACTCCTCAACAACTTCATAAACAAAACTTAAAATGTCACTTGCGGGATATCTTGGCAGATTTGTCTGCTCCTAACATTTTTTTCCATCCACCCGCATTCTCCAGTCACCCCGCGATCATGACGCTTGCAACAGTGTCGAAATATCGGGACCTTAAAATAAACAATAATCACTGAAGATATCCCGTAAGTGACATTTTAAGTTTAGTTATTAACTGTGATAGCTTAAAACAGGGTTTGAATTTCATGAACATTCACAGTCCCTGTGATGTTTTGTATTCAAGGAACATTACATGTCGAAACAGCTTGTCCTATTAGCAGTTGAGTTCAAGCTTCACATTGCCATAGAATAAGAATGAATAGAAGTGACACTTTTTTTGAACTCATGTTTGATCGCAATAGTATCCTTCGGCGTTAGTACGTATGATGAACACAATTATATTACATTAAATCAATGCTTACGATTTCTGCTTCACACTTGACGTCCGACAAAAAGTTTAAGTAACCTAAGAAAACGGTTTGGTTCCAGTGGTAATCAACTCATTAAGGACATGGTGTAATGTTTGTGTTTTCAACCGACTTCTAAAAAGAGGAGGTTCTCAATTCGTCTGTATTTTTTTTTTTGTTTGTTACCTCAGAACTTTCGACTGGGTGAACCGATTTTGATGATTCTTTTTTTATTCAAAATCAAAATCAAAATCAAAGCATTTATTTCAAGTAGGCCAGTTACAGGCACTTTTGAATTGTCGAAACAAAAATGAACATTTAATGTAGCTACAGTCCCAGTCACAAGACATAAAAACTGTGAAAGTACTGTAGTTGCCCATTCCCTAGCGTAGATCTCTATGGAGAAGAATTATTTGAAAGCTGATGCTTCCCGTTGGGTCCCATTTTAATTCGTTGAAGATCTGATGCTGATCTTCGGAGATATACAATGGAACTCTTCAAAAATAGACGGCAAATCTGCAGTGATTGCTGCATCCGCTTGAAGGTTCATTGTTTATACTACATCATGACGTAACATCACGCCTGTATGCTCTGAGGGGGTACGCAAATGTGTACAATGTACCCAGATTTCGACAATGTTTGTTACCTCAGAACTTTCGACTGGGTGAACCTATTTTAATGATTCTTCTTTTATTTGAAAGCTGGTGCTTTCCGTGTGGTTCCATGTCAATGTGGTTAAGATCTTACGCTGATCTTCGGAGATATAAATGGAACTCTTCAAAAATACACGGCAAAGCTGCAGTAATTGCTGCAATCGCTTGGTTGTTTATTGTTTATACAACATCATGACGTAACATCACACCTGTATGCTCTGAGGGAGTACGCAGAAGTATACAATACACCCAGATTTCGACAGTTAGACGTGTAAAGTTCCATTCAAGGGGATCCCGGAGAAATAGAGGTAACTCCTTAACTTTATAGGCACACCAGAAGCGGTTTGGGTAGTTTTAGGCAGAGTACTTTCTCGGAGTGATCCCATTTCGATTTGATAAAGATCTGGTGACTTCGGAAGATAGGCAACTGAACTCCTTAATAAATGATAGCAAATGTACTGGGATCGCTGAAGACTCACGTCTGTCTATTGTTTACACCAGTTCATAGCAAAAAATCACACCGATACGCTGTGAAAGGTTAAGCACATGTGAACCACTAAAAAGTGAAAAATAAAAACTTTTTTGCAAAAAATATAACCGACTTCACACAAAAAAGTGAAAAATAACTTTAGCTTCAGAAGTCGGTGACAAAAAAACTAAATCAATCAAACAAAGGTCTTTTGTGATGTCAGATAATGACAATGACAAGCTAGTTTTCTCTTGTAACTAGGAGTTGTAGGTTGTATACATTTGATGTTAGACCTTCTTTGTAACCATTTCATTCTTCTATGTTCTAGAACATTGTAAAATTCATAATTTCATGATGATGGGAAGCTGAGCCTGAAAAATTCAGTCTGCGTTTGGTTCTCGAGCCGGCAACAAGCTGGAAATTTCTCTAACTATGTATTTGACATGGTCGCTAAGCCGGTGAGATCTAGCCCTGGCGTCATAATGAAGTCCTGACGGCCTTGAAAACTTGCTGCTGCTACTACTGCTACATCTACTTCTACTACTGAGAACCTGGACACTGATGGCGAGTACCCTCGGCCCTCGAACCCTCGCAAGTTTGGCGTCTGCGAACAAGCTTGTCACTGCTGCGAGCTTTGGACCTGGACCTGGACCTGGATCACTACCATACCGGCTTCATATCGGATCCCGGCCTTGTCTTATTAAACTATAATTTCATCTCTTGCCATTCTTCTTTCTAACTTATCAATGCGACCTTACATTTTCCTGACCAGGAAAATGAAACATTACAATTGAAGACTTTAGCTGCAAACAGCTACAAAACTTTTCAAATGAAAATTTACCAACGAGTAACAAGTAACAAATCTTCTCATTTACAGATAGAGTAGAATTTGGAATGTGAACAAACAAAAGCACACGCAAACAATAAGCAATATGGTAGGTACTAACTAGCGGCAGTTCTGTGATGTTTTGTATAGGACCGCGGAACGCACAAAATAAAGGCACTACTTCGTTTGGTATCGCTTCTATACATTAATAATCCATGACTTTACCAACTGTAGATGGTACGGCCTCCAATACGATGATACTAATCCGCTCTTACGTTGAGGAGCTTGTGAAGCGGCCAAGCAACAAGGCATGTACTATAATATTGACCGTTTAAATGCGATCTAAGTTTAGAATGGGTGTAAGTTTGTTGAACTTCACTAACATGAAATTTAACATGACATAACATAATGCCTTGTTATGCCCGAAGAATCAGGCGAAGGCAGAGGTATACCTAACAAGAACACCCACATTTTGTCAGTTATATTTCAAATATATATATATTTCAGTTAGATTGTATGTCAAAGATCTATATGTCGGATCCGGTCATTGGTATGGACACGGGAATGAATCAAAGCGCGCCAGTGGTGACATCACGTGACCTAGTACCCCCGCCATGGCATGCTTCTACAGAGTCCTGACGTTAACAGATCACCGCGAGGACGACATTCTGGGTCGGATCGCAGCGGAGTTCAGACGTCTTGAAACTGTATCCGATTCATTGTGCCCAGTGTTAGTGTGAAAGTGTAATGTCAATGAGTTTTCATAGCACGAAACCCGTCTTCTGCCCACATAATGCTCGAGCCTAACGAAATAAATCATGCCAAACCCGACATCAGAATTGGGATAAAATCGTGCTAATGAAATCATGCTGCGGGGACAGTGTCAATAACAATCAGTGTCAACTGCGTAAAAACCGAAAAAGTGTCAAAAAAAAAAATTAGTTCGTGATGAATTTCATGTGTCGGTTACTAAGTGCAAAAAAAAAAACAAAAACGAACAAGAAAGAGGGTAGACCGATTTGTCTGCATATAAACACCCACCCACAATAACTTTAGTTTATCCGTGATCGTAGTGCTTGCAACAGCGCCGAAATATCAGAAACTCAAAACAGACAGTAAACAAGTGTTATTTACCAAGTGAAAAACGGGATACACATCGTTTTTTAGTGTTAATGACAATCAGTGACGGTTACTATTTGAAATGCAAAACAAAGACTTTGTATCGCTTAGAGTTTTTCGTGGGACCAGTTTAAAGAATTGTTCAAGGCCAGTTTCGTGTACGTCGAGACACTTTCTACCACCCTCATTTACGTGAATAGTGAAAAACAAAAATAAACAAAGTAAAATATGCGCCCGTCGTCAGGGAGCGAGACACGTCTGATATTTTCATCAGTACCACCAACCAAGTGTCGCGAATGCGGCAAACAAGGACACAAACAAGCGGATTTTCGGACGAAGACGACCGCCCCGTCAAGAAGCGGTTGCCTGTGACGGCTGCTACAGGCGTTGGGCAGCGACCGCAGGCCAGCAGCAGTTCACTGGTGTGCTCCAAGTGTGGCACGCCGGGGCACATTGCTAGTCGCTGCGCAGCAGGACAGCGTTGTTCGAGTGCTGCTGTACTGGTGGAGAAGCGAGTCGACCTTTGCACCGTCGAGTCGGAATATGAAAGTACTTTGGTGAGTGTTTCGATTTTGATTCTGGAGCTGAATGATCTTTGATGAAAGAGTAAAATGTTTCCTGTTAAAGGTTGATTGAGATTTTGGACGCTCATAGTCATTAACTGAAAGTTTTGAATTTTAGTCGTGCCTACAAATATGTACAGGGTAGACTAAGGAAGATACCAGTGGGTCACGTACCAGTCGATATTGAATAATGTTGGTGTTTATTTTCATAATGATGAGTAAGCTTAAGTTGTGGTAGAAAGTCGAGTAAAGGATTCTATCGGCCGTATTGTGTTCGACCGTACCAGTGGTTATTACGTAGTCGTAGCCCGGTAGAAATCGGTGTCTCTTGAGGCAACTCAAGTAGTCCGTGGGTGCGCGATGCGCGTTTAACTCTGGCAGAGGTCGGGGTCTAGAGAGACCGTAGTGTGTAGTCAGTGGGTGATGCACACGGGCGATCCACTTGATGGATATGCGTACAGAAGTTTTGATCCATGCGCTGGATGTGTGAGAGCAATGCGATTGCTGGTCGGCTGGAGAGCCGTGGCGTTAGAAGTTTTACTCGATGGTTACTGTAAGCTTCCAAGTTTTTATTGTAGTAGAGTTTTAAAGGTTGATTCGAACGACTGTGGTGCATGGCCCAAGGGTTGACCTATTTTCAAGTATTACCAATTTAACCGTGTTTGATTTAATAAACTACGTCGTTGGTCTAGTGGTGGCAAACGCGACTGCTGAGCATGAGGTCCTGGGTTCGATTCCCAGATCGGGCAAAGTGTTATTGGGTTTTTCCATCAAGAATTTCTCAGTGAAGCCACGGAGTCTGTGCCCGGTTGATGGCAATAGGCTCGCCCCCTATTACAGGCACACTTTGAGATAACTGGCAGACTGTGAGTTTACTATAGGCACACTTCAGTTTAACCCCTCGGGGATTGCAGGTGTTATGATGTTTGATCTTATTAGAGTAGGATTCGGTTAAGATAAAATAGAGTTCTTGACTTTCACCGACCCGATGAATATAGGATTGGGTCAGGAGTGACCGAGTGGAACAAAATTCTGTCGTGGAGTATTTGGTTGCAGGTATCATCACACGAGGACGTGTGCAAGCAGGATGGCCGTGTCGGATCCGGTCATTGGTATGGACACGGGAATGAATCAAAGCGCGCCAGTGGTGACATCACGTGACCTAGTACCCCCGCCATGGCATGCTTCTACAGAGTCCTGACGTTAACAGATCACCGCGAGGACGACATTCTGGGTCGGATCGCAGCGGAGTTCAGACGTCTTGAAACTGTATCCGATTCATTGTGCCCAGTGTTAGTGTGAAAGTGTAATGTCAATGAGTTTTCATAGCACGAAACCCGTCTTCTGCCCACATAATGCTCGAGCCTAACGAAATAAATCCTGACAAACCCGACATATAAATGACACTCGGGGCCAACGGCTTAAAGCTGTGTACGCACATACGAACAAATTTGTTGCGTTGCATGATACGCAACAACTTGGTTCGCACGTGCGTACCACTAACGAACATCGAATACTCTGTTCGTCAAACATGTTTGCGGCGATCCTTTTAGTATGTTCTGTATGGACGGTGTTCGAAGAGCTTTAATAAATATTACGAAACAAAACTGTTCGTATAGATCTTGGCGGGGTGCAGGTGGGGCGGCAGAGGTAGCTAATCCTACCCGTACCTCAGTTCTACAGTACCACAGTACCACATATCGAGAATCACTGCGAACACCAAAAAACTCTCCGCTACTTCACAATCGACCACTTCCAACGGCGCCGTCATGGCTATTAAGCTAGAGTTCACGACTGTTGTGCGCGAACTCTCACGAGCCGACTAGCTCATTCGAGTTGGAACGCTCGACGAGTCAACAACTCCTGAGGATGCCCCGTGGAGGGGCGAAACACGTGTCGAGTAAAGGTTTGGTTGCATGGCATGCTAATTATTTCTCACTTGTTTTGTATGTGTCCCGGTGCCCCGGGAGAAGCCTAGCGGGTGATGACCAGCCAGAGGCGGCTGGGGCTGCCCTCTACCAGGAGAGGGGCCCCCGCCCACAGCGTTATCGAAGCTAGCCGATGCGCTCCGGGCTAAGGGGCCATGTATGTGTGTGTGGACGGTATTGTGTTATAGTAACACCGTCCATGTTTATGAGTACATAGCGCGCCCGCGTCACTATGTATCACGTGAGTATGCTCGATTGTGGAGTCGTGCGGGTGTGAGGTGGGGGGTGGACGTCGTGCCTATATTAACTTAGAACACGACGTTTCACCGAGTGTGTGTAATGTGTGTGGAGTCTTTTTGGTGAGTGTGTCGCTTGTAATAAGATACATAAATAAAAGCGACGCACTCAGGGGTCAATCCGGTGGGGTGGCGTCCGTCACGTCCGCAACTAAATCTCGCGGTAATCGTCGTGGCGGGCGCCCCGCTTCAGGTGGCCTTGTGTGCCATGGCGCTATCATCTTGATGTGCGGCCAGGCAGAGGCATCGGCTCGCGCGAACATGTTGGACGCGAGGCGGCCGCAAAAGTCCTCCAGGCTCTCGATGCCGAGATCCCGTTTGACGACATCGTTCCTCACGTAGCGAGGGGCTGCTACGATCTTCCTCAGAGTCATGTTTTGCTGTTTCTCAAGCTCCCTTCTGGACTTCTCGCTCGTGAGGGCGAGCCAGGCTGGAGCGGCGTACGTGAGCTGCGATCTGATGTACGTTTTGTACACGCTCAGCTTGGCCCGCAGCGGGAGTCGGGACGAGAGCACTGGGTGCAGCAGGAAGCGGGCGCTCCTGCCTTTCGCGATGACCGTGCGGACGTGTGGCGCCATGGTGAGCCGACTGTCGATGGTGACTCCTAGGTACTTGGCCTGGTGGAGCCACTTGACGTCGGCGCCTTGCAGTTTCAAGGGTGGTGGCTGCTTGTAGCCGCCTACTGTCAGCGCCTGTGTTTTTCCCACATTCACCGACAACCTCCACTTGTCGAGCCATTCTGGCAGCAGGTCGAGCACGCGCTGCAGCTTGACTGCCGCGTGCTGCACGTTGAGTGATGTTGCGATGTACGCGGCGTCGTCCGCGTACAGCGCGAGCGTGGTGTCCGGTGTGGTTGGGATGTCATCGGTGAAGCAGGAGTAACACCACGGAGAGACGCAGCTGCCCTGCGGCACTCCGGCAGCGATGGGATGGGCGCTCGATAGCGCCTTGTCAACCACCACCCTGTATGTCCTGTCCGAGAGGAAAGATGAGACCACCCGTACCAAGCGACGGCTGTCTTTGACAGTTTGTACAGCAGACCGGCATGCCATACTCTATCAAAAGCCTTTTCCATGTCGAGGAATGCTGCAACCGCTCTCTCCTTCTTGTTTACCGTTGCCGTGAGCAGGTGCAGCACCCTCGACAGCTGGAGCGTCGTCGAGTGTTCCGACCGAAACCCGAACTGTTCAGGGCGCGGCTCGACGTGTTTCTTGAGGTGTCGCAGCAGGAGTTGCTCAAACACCTTGGAGGTGCAGGGGAGAAGCGTGACGGGCCGATAGCGAATGAGCTAGTCGCACCGCTGTCGGCCCATTATATACCGTTTCGATGACGCTTTTATAACGGTCGACACAACGTCACAAAGACATCTGTGTCGAACTACCTGCAATCATACTTAGAAGTGGTGATGGAATTAAATTTGTTTGGTCATTCAACAGTGTATATGCATTGTTATTGTTATGTTTTGATATTTCTAGCTGTTCCAACACACTCAACCGGAAACCCTTATCGCAAACATGCAAAATGTCATAGGAATTGTTGTCGCTCAAGGAGTGGCCGGTGTCAATTAAATGTTTTGCGAAATGTGATTTATCTGGGTGGCCATTCCTGTAAGCGGCAACATGTTCCCTGTACCTAATTTCGAAACCACGGCCTGTCTGACCTACATAGACCCCGTTGCAATCATTGCACACTAATTTGTAAACTCCGGACTTACAAGCCGCTACCGAGCAACGTACAATGGATTGATCCACGGCCGACACCCGACTTGAACGCGGCACGGTCTAGCGTGCGTCATCCTTAAGTCGTGCTTTCCGAAGCACGGAGGAAACTCGGTTTTTAATCAGTGGCTTAATCTGAAGATTGACCCGAGCGGTTGTTATTAGTTAGCCATGAGCTCCTCAATACATCCGGAACATTACAATGAACAGAATATGAAAATTGACTAAGTTACTTACTACATGAAGTTTGGAATATACCGCGTACATCGTAAAATCCAAACACTTAAGGCTTCTACACACAGAACTTCGTGGTAAACTGTATAAGTGTGGTAATTCTGTTGAATTCTAAATTGGGACGAATTGTCTCGTCGACTGAAAATCCCTTAGCGGGCCAACTTTTTCTTTGTTGCTACAATTGTGGAAGTTGCGGTTTGAGTGAGAACCCACTTATGTTAATTTTGACGGGGATTTGAGTAATTTTGTTGGTAGTATTTTCTTCTTCATTATTAACTGAAGTTTTCATGAATTCCCCTTATATACTTTCGTTGCAATGTATCCTATGATTCAGGATTTTTTCAAATCTAAAATCAATAACGGTTCCTCGGTTTTTCAGTTCGTCTGTTTGTGCTATAGACTCCCAAACTACTGAACTGATTTTAATGATATTTTTACACAGTTGTTTTACATAGACCAGGGAAGGTCTCTGAATAAAGGTAATAAGGCAAATTTTAATGTTCCCACTGCTGGGACAAAGGCCTCCTCTCTGTGGGAGGAGTGGGCCATAATCCACCACGGTCTAGTAAATTACACTGGGTCTGCGTGGTAGACCATTATTACACCAAAGTTAGAAATTATATAGTAATTTCCGTTATGTAGGTATACAAAATTAATGTTAATTTGCTTCAAATACATGGAATGTAAAATGTTCCAAAAGCTGCAGACGAAGGTATTTAATTTCGAAGAAAATTACCTGTACTTACAGTTATTACGAATCCTTTTAACGCCCACTTAATAGCCAATTTGCCTGACTTCCAATATAATTCTTATGTACAAACATTTCCCTTATAATTAACAAAATTAATTATATCTGTTTCTGTTCAGGCTGACAAAGGGCTCACAACCTGTCACTTCCAACGTCCTCAAACAACTCTTGACTGTTAAATAATAATACCTTTTGTTAAAAGGCGAAAATTCTTCAGAAAATTTTAGCACAATAAAGGAAAATGACGTAGGTTACTTCCAAAAAGTTTGTATTCCCTTAAGCTTTGGTATCGACCTGTTTTTTTTTATAAGCAAACTCATTTGGCGTGAAAATGCTGGCTGATTCCATTTACAAACACCAGCCACAAGGGGATTGTTTTTATGCTTTGCTAAAGAACAAGTTTAAATCTCCTTTGAAACCTACCTCTTCTAAGAAATTCTAGAATCTTCAAGTAAGATTTAAACTTCAAGTTCAACACTAACATTGGACAATGCACATGTAAAAACACCAGAAAATCAAGCTACAACAATTTATAAATACTCCTAACAAGCAGTTGGCTGCAATATCAGCCGAATGCAAGAAAACGAAATTGATCTCAATTTTTTTGTAAGTATTTCTAATACAAGAAAAAATGTGATATTTGTTTGGAACACTCCCGCGAGAAATAATTAAACTTTCTTGGGCATTCTATTTTTTAAATTTTGTGGCCATAACTATAATAAACTAAAATCACAAAATTAAAAAAAAAAATATGCCCAAGAAAGTTAAATTATTTCTCTCGAAAGAGTTCTACACAAATATAAATTTTATTCTTGTATTAGAGTGTTAGACTCAAAAAACGGTTCATTGTCACTAGTACCATTAACAGTTCCATGATGGAACTAGTGTTGTTTTTTATTACACGTTACTCTGGACGCTCTTATTGTGCACGTCTTTCTACATCGTTCTCACATTATGTATAATCTCAACATGAAAGATGTAACCAAGATTTTGTAACAACATTTTTGATTGAAAAGAGTGTCCATGGAGTTTCTTGCCCGTTCTTCTCCATAGAGATCTACGTTAGGGAATGGGCAACTACAGTACTTTCTCAAGTTATTATGCCTTGTGTCTGTGACTGTAGCTTCGCTTTATTTTTCGTTTTATTGACATTCAAAAGTGCCGTAATGGTCTAGTTGAAATAAATGATTTGAGTTTGAGTTTGACTAGTTCCATTTTGAGAGAATTTGAAAATAATGGAACTAGTGTTGATTTTTTTTTATCACTAGTTCCACTAGTAACGTTAACAGTACCATGATGGAACTAGTGTTGATTTTTATAATCACTAGTTCCATTTTGAAAGAATCTGAAAATAATGGAACTAGTGTTGATTTATTTTTATCACTAGTTCCACTAGTAACATTAACAGTACCATGATGGAACTAGTGTTGATTTTTATAATCACTAGTTCCATTTTGAGAGAATTTGAAAATAATGGAACTAGTGTTGTTTTTTTTTACCACTAGTTCCTAGACACTTGTGATATTTTTCAAGGGTGGAAACACACTAGAGGTAAAAACACTTAGTATTTTTATTAATTTTAAGCAATAAAAATAAACTTTTTTAAGAGAATTCATTGTTGTGAAGTAAAGTAATATTTATTTACATAGATTGCAGGTAGGTACATGAAATAAGATGTAACCGCGAACCGGAAGACGTTGCGTTGGAAGACCTCCCACTAGTAGGACCGATGACTTGGTAAAGGTTGCAGAAATCCGCTGGATGCGAATCGCACGGGACCAGTCAATGTGGCGACACTTGGGGAGGCTTATTTCCAGTAGTGGACGTCTTTCGGCTGAAATGATGATGATGGAGAATACGAGGGGCATGCAAACATTAATGAAATGGTTAACTATATACATTGAAAAGTTAATTAAACAATGGTTTGCAGTTAAAAACAACAGTCGGCATATTATATCACATTTATAATATTTAAAAAATAACTAAATACAATTGGATTACAATCCGACAAATTAAGAGAATGACAGCATTCGGTATGTCACAATAATAATATGTATGTATTACACAATTCTTTACCATGTTAAGAGGGCGCATTCAGAATGTTGGAAAAAGGTAAACATTTGAGAGGTATTTGCGAGGTTGCCAAATTTCCGGATATGCGCTCTTAACTTCAAAGTTCAAATTAATTAAAAAATAGAAATTCTGGTCTTTTTGGACTAGCGGGAAAAACTAAAAAAAACACTGTAGTAATCCGTCTCGTGACAAGCATATTCACTTTCTCACTTTTGTTTATCTTAATTTTGTATTTTTCAATTTGTATATTTCATTTTGTTTGATTTTTTTTTTTGTATTTTTCTAATTTAGTGTTTCTGTAATTAATTATTGTAAATAAAAAAACAAGTTTGTTAATGTTTATATGTTATGGAAGAGTGGAGTTTCCTAACACAGGCCTTAGACACCTAAAAGGAAACTCCAATCACTAGATTGTAAGAAAAACTTGGCAAAAACAATAAATAAATTTTTCATTTTCATTTTAATTTTTTTCATTAATTCTAAACAACAGATGTAACTCAAACAGAGAGTTGATGTTAATGGGAAAAGATCTCCCGGTTCCGTAGTAAGAATGGGGGTACTCCAGGGCTCAATTCTCGGCCCGTTATAGTTTCTTATTTATATAAATGACTTGCCTTACCTCATTAAGGATAACCATGCCATAGTATTGTTTGTAGATGAGTCTTTTCTTTTGTTTAAAATCAAACACCAGCAATTAGTTACGGACGATGTTAATAGCGCCCTGACAAAAGTCGTTAATTGGTTTAATGTTAATAATGTACTCCTAAATTAGAAAAAACCCAAATGTATAAGGTTTACGATAGCTCACGTAAGTCAAGCGGAAACTAGGGTACTAATCAAGGATGAAAGAAGAAACCGGAGGATTACACAGTTTTCTTAGGCATAACTTTGGATGCCAAGTTCCAGTCGCCCGATTAATTGTATCCTTATATCCACCAACATTACGAGGTCAAGTTTTTTGCAAATAAGGATAATATGTTATTTTATTTAAACCCATTTTACAGACTGGACCTAATTTTACCAGTCACCCTTTACATAACAGTTAAACCAAAGAGTATCAAAAAAAGATTTTATGCGTCTTCAACACGGAGGAGTGCGAGTCAAGTGCGAGTTGAACCGATTGATTTAAAGGATTCCTGCAAACTTTACCAGGCCATCGGTCCACCTAGTATGAGGTCTTCCAACGCAACGTCTTCCGGTTCGCGGTTACATTTTATTTCATGTACCGACCTGCAATGTATGTAAATAAATACTTCACAACAATGAATTCTCTTATAAAAGTTTATTTTTATTGCATAAAATTAATAAAAAGAAGTTTTTACCCCTAGTGTGTTTTCACCCTTTAAAAATTTCACAAGTGCCTAATGTAGAACTAGTGGTAAAAAAAATCAACACTAGTTCCATTATTTTCAGATTCTCTCAAAATGGAACTAGTGATTATAAAAATCAACACTAGTTCCATCATGGTACTGTTAATGTTACTAGTGGAACTAGTGATAAAAATAAATCAACACTAGTTCCATTATTTTCAGATTCTATCAAAATGGAACTAGTGATTATAAAAATCAACACTAGTTCCATCGTGGTACTGTTAATGTTATTAGTGGAACTAGTGATTAAAAAAAATCAACACTAGTTCCATTATTTTCAAATTCTCTCAAAATGGAACTAGTGATAATAAAAAAATCCCTCCGGCAAGCCGCAGGAGGAGGTAGATTTCGAAGAAGGTGCTGGAGCGTCCGACTATTGAAAATTTGTATAAAGAGTTGTACTTAAGTGTACAATCTACAAAAAAAAAATATGATTTCAAAATCGTTGTCCTGTAATGGAAATTTTACCCTTTTTAAATTCTCTCATAAGAGTTTAGCATGGAAACGCCCTCAAATGTTTAGTTATAATTTTTTATTTCGAAAACTATAAGTTTTATCGCTAAACTTTGAAGGTAACAATTGTAAAGTAAACAATTTGCTTTCAAAAAAAAATATTTGCGACGTTCAAAATGTTTACTGTTTCGGAGATATGATTTTTTTTCGCAAAAAATTTGGAATTTTCAACCTCCTCCCCAATTTAGGGGTTGCATCAAAAAAGTTTTAATTTAACGATGTCCGTATTCGTACTAAGAATGATAAAAGTGATAAACGGTTCAAAAATTTTCCATAGGAAAAAAGTTATGGCCAAAAAACTGATTTTAGAAAAACCGCCCCCCCGCCGCCCCCCATGGACGAATTCCGCCCATTCACGAACTTAGTCTAAGTTTTGACCGTACCGATTTTTTGGCCAAGTTTGAAAGCAATCGGTTCATAATTGCGACCTGTAGAGTGTGGCTAAATTTTGCTTGTCACCCATATACATACGTATTCATATATATCCCCGTAGGTGAGAGACCAATAGGTAGATTTTTTTTTTTTTCAAAAAAAAGAAATCTACCTAAAACAACACTAGTTCCATCATGGAACTGTTAATGGTACTAGTGACAATGAACCCAAAAAACACTTAAATACAAGAAAAATTGTGATAGCCCTCTTAATAGATCTATTACTTTATCGCAACAGCATAAGGTTCAAGGTTGATTGGGAAAATTTGAAAGTTTCAGGTATAGCTTGATATGCTGTAGTCTGTACATGTATCTTGTGTCGACAAGTGAGAGTTTTTAGACGTACTCAAATTAATTAAGCTCAAACTCAAAGCATTTATATCAATAAGACCATTAAGTACGGGACTTTTGAATGTCAAAAATAACAAAAAAAGCTAAGCTAGCTAACTAGTTATTATGCCTTGCACAAGGGATAATAACTTGTGAAAGTACTGGTAGTCGCACATTCTAAAGAATAGACCTCTATGGGAGAAGAAAAGAATGGGCAAGAAACTTCATGGACACTCTTTTCAATAAAAATATTTTTTGCAAAAAATAAAACCGACTTCTTAGTGGTTCACATGTCCATACCCCTTCACAGCGTACTGGCGTGATGTTATGTTATGAACTGGTGTAAAAAATAGACAGACATGAGATTTCACCATCCACTCCATTTGCTATCATTTATTGAGGAGTTCCTTTACCTATCTCCGAAGTTCTTCATCAGATCTTCACTAAATTGATATGGGACCACTCCGAGAACGTACTGTTCCGAGAACTACCCAACTCGCTTCATGTGTGCCTATCAAATTTGAAGAGTTCTCTCTAATTCTCCAGGATTCCATCATCAGATCCTGACTTGATGATTATGGGACCACATGTGAAGCATTACCCTTTCAAACAAAATGAAAATAATCCAAATCGGCCCAGCCATCTTCGAGTAATCGGGGAACATATCATAAAAAAGGTTCCGAAGAATTGAGAACCTCCTCCTTTTGGAAATCGGTTAAAAATTACGTTAATTGGCTAAGGACCTATCTTAAGCTAGATAAACAGGAAATAAATTAAAAAATTTGAATGTAAATACAATTTTTTTAATTTATAATACAATTGCACGAAACAATCAAGATAAATATTTTGTTGTTGGCTAAAAATTCAACACAAAATACTTTATTTCATTAACACAATTCACAGTTAATATAAACATCCGTTTAATTTAAATCCTAACCCGTTGAACAAAAACCACAGCCAAATCAATTAGGCACAACACGGACTTCGCTTTGATTAATCATTGTGGATAACAAAGGAATCGGAAATAAAAACAATTGAAACTTTTCCAAGGAGTATATTATGTTGCATGCTATTCACTCTCGGATAGGTTAAACATTGCTTCACAACGTTCTATGGAGTGTGGCGTACGCAACACCACACTACGCTCCAAAACAGAAAATACTGACGTAGCTCAAAAGCCGCTAAGCTAAGTGGGACTGTACTGGCCACGTCAGCCGTATATGCCCATTAGCTGTGGGCCAAAATAGTCACTTCCTGGAGCCCTGACATAGCCAGAAGGCGTCGTGGCAGACCTTGTAGCAACTAAACCAACGACCAGCGGTCCACATTTTAGTCCTGGAACGAATCAACTGAAATTTAGGGGGAGAGGCCCAGCAGTGGGATTACTAACAGCATCATTATCAGGTTAAACATAATTAGCCAATAGGTTTTCCGCACAGTACTTAATTCTTGAGAGGAAATAAACTACAATATACACCACGCGTAGCTGTGCGGGTTAGTAGGTTGTAGATAATTATAGGACATGCTATTTTCTACGTTCCGATCATGATCCAATGAATATGAAACGGCAGTGTAAAATTCTTCAGTGATTTAACTTTTGGTTGATTTAGATTAAACCCACCCAAAGATTCAATACCGTCAAAAATAATGTTCGGCTCCTTTCTGACTCGCCTACCTCATTTCTTTTAATAAAGCAAACTTTTTTTTTTTTTCCTGTTTTTCTCCCTTTCATCTCTAAATTTTTTTAATTGGTCTATCCTATTAGTTCTCACCGTTTCCTTATTTCCAATTTTCAGAAACCAATCCGGAAACCATGCCTGTGATGACCCGTAAGGCTACTGCTCAGGATATGGAGCTAAAATTGAGAACGGCCCTCCAAGAACCAAAGGACTCAAAACTCCAATGCCAACAGCTATTGCAGGAGAGAGAAGACAGTGAGGAGGAGGTCATTAATATTAACAGCAAAAACTCCAGCTTAAAACGGGAGCTAGTAGACCTTCATCAGGATTACCTGAATGTTGTCAGTGAACGGGATCAACTAAGGGTGGTCACGGATGGGTTCCACAGCTGCAGCAACTTATATGAGGAGGCTTTGTGTAAAATTAGGGACCTAGAGGAGGAATTAGTCCATGCTAATGTTAAACTTTTAAATTTAAAAAAGGAACAGGATCATACTCAGGCTATGGAAACTGAACATTTGTACAGGGAATTAGTAAATTCAAATTGTAACCCTCATTCCATTACAACAATAGACCTTACAGAGGACTCCTTACTACAGCATAACTACGGCCATAAAATAAGCCAGAATAAAATTAAGAAATATGCACGATTAAATAAAATCATTAAAAAATGTAATAAATACAAGAAACAACAGAAACACCATTCCAAAAATATTCAATTAAGGAAGGAACGTGTTTCTCTAGTTAATAAATTAAATAACTATCAGATTAAATTGGAAGATAGTATAAATATTTATGAAATTGACACTCAGCGCTTGCAATCAGAAATACAGGCTCTTAATAAGTCACTAAAATCTTTATATAACAAATATGAACGCTCACAAAATCAAATTAAAGAGCATATTCTTGCTACAAATGCATTGGTAGACAAAGTGGACTCACTGACTCTCAACAACATTCAGTGTACTTGTCAGGGGGAATCCAGGAATGATGTTCAGCCTGAGGCAACGGAGGACCCGTGCCAAGCTGTGAAAACTCAGGACTGTGTTTCCAGCCAAGATACAATACCTGACTTAGGTAATTTTGTCTCACCTAATTGTCTAGATTCTAATCTTTCAGTTATGTTCTCTGATAGTATAGGTAGAGGGCTTGGGAAATTGATCAGTAATAGCCTGAGTTATTGTACTCAAAATTATTGTATGCCAGGGTCGACCTACAAACAGGTTATGGCATCTGCAACAAAAACTGTTTGTAATCCTAATACCACCATAACTATATGTATGGGTAATAGTTCTAAGATTAAAAAGGAAGATATCACTGAATGTGTATCAGAGTTGTTAAAACTAAACTGTAGTAAAATCATATTGTGTGCTTTTCCCTATTTTGAAAAATTGGGTAATAGAAAAAACAATTATATACATAAGTTAAATAACCATGTACATTTTCTGGCAGGTCACTATAGTGACAGACTTGTATATCTAGATATCAACACTATTGTTGGTAAACTTAAGTCGACACGGGGTAAGGTGTATCTACCTATTAGATGTAGACACAAAATAGCTTCGCTATTAGCTTTTAATATTCACACAGACATAAATAGTATGTCTAAGTTTAGTTCCATTATTAACACTGCGACTATTAGTAATTCTACTAATGTACAGGTGACTTTAAATGAATATAGCAGTAGTGCTATAAATGTTTACAAATATTGCAATGAGGAGGATCCATCTGTCACCATGGTGAATCCTCAATTAGGGTCTATTACAGATAGGGTCTTGTTGTCTGAGGATGGCACGGGAGTCTCCGGCCTCACTCCAAATATTAATATAAATTTAAACTAGAAAGTGAGACAACAGAAGGTACTATTAATTCTTGCACTCAATTAGTTAATAAAAAAGGGCCTCAGCAGAACACCTTAAAATTATTCCACCAAAATATCCAAGGAATGTCTTGCAAATTATTAGAAATTGAATTGTTTTTAGAAAAAAGTAAGTTTGACATCATTTGTTTTACTGAACATTGGCTAAAAGATTACCAAATGCTTATTAATTATGAGAACTATATGGTGGGTAGCTGCTTTAACCGTAAAACTATGCTTCGTGGAGGTTCCCTAATATTAATTAAAAATAGGTTTAAATATAAGCAACGTAATGACATAGTAGGTCTCTCGGTTGAACATTGCGTCGAACTGTCCTGTGTTGAGCTAGATAAGCATGTAATTGTGTGTGTGTACAGACCCCCAAACTATCAAAACTTTTCCATATTTGAATCAATAATGGAAGATGTCCTGGCAAAACTTGCAGCCAGTAATAAATCTACAATAATTTGTGGTGATTTCAATATCAATATTTTAGAAGAACATTCAAATAGTGGTCGGTTATTAAATCTTTTTAAGTCATTTGACCTGACTAACGTTTTTATTGAACCTACTAGAATCACAACATCTTCTGCTACTTGTATAGATAATGTTTTCTGCGATTGTGATTACTTAGATAAAGCCATAGTAAATTGTTTGCCGTCTGACCATAGCGGACAAACTGTAACTTATAGTTGTAATACACCATTGCAAAAAGTACAGATTAAATTTAGACCTATAACTTCTAGCAAATTAAATAGGTTTAATATTTCCCTACAGAACAAGTTAAGTGTTATGAGCCATGACGATATTAATATAAATCAATTTTATAATCGTTTCTTTTCAATAGTTCATACGGAATTCAACAAAACTTTTGAAAAGAAGACAAAAAGTATTTGCCCTAAATTCATATTTAGCGATTGGGCAACTAGAGGCATCAGAAAAAGTAGGGAAAGACTATTTGAGCTTTATGGCCTTAAGCCTTTTATTAACACTGAAACTTTTAACAAGTATGTTGCTAAGTATTCAAAAATTTTTAGAAATACATGCAAGGTTGCTAAAGCCCTGCACATTAGCAACAAGATCAAAACAGCAGAAAATAAAATAAAGACAGTGTGGAAAGTCATAAATAACGAGACTAACAGGAAGAAAATACGTAACACTAGCTACATATTAGATACAGCAAGTGGTCCTAAAAGCTCTAATCAGGAAGTAGCTCAAGAATTTGTAAATTTCTTTACAGAAATACCATTAAAAACTACGGAGGCTCTAAATTCCTCTCCTGAAGTCTCAATGGGTTTATTAAAGACGAATGTGTCTGGCTGCCTGGCTGAATTTAAATTTAAACACATTAACCCTATGGTAGTTATTAAAGCTTTCCGGCAAATAAAAATGAAACTGACCGAAGATCTATGGGGAATGTCTATCAAAGTTTGCACATCCATACTTGAGACAATAGCCCCATACTTAGCTTTAATTTTTAATCTATGTGTAGACCAAGGAGTTTTCCCTGATTTAATGAAATACAGTAAAGTCATACCTCTTTTCAAATCCGGGGACAGTAAAGATACTAACAATTATAGACCTGTATCCGTGTTGCCAGTTTTTAGCAAGGTTTTTGAAAAAGTAATGCTTGATCAAATGCTCTATCATTTTAACACCAACAGAATCTTACATGATCAACAGTATGGTTTCACCAAGGGACGTTGTACAACTGACGCCGGTGTAACCTTATTAAAGCACATATTTACTGCGTGGGAAGAGTCCCAAGATGCCATAGGAATTTTTTGTGACCTCTCCAAAGCGTTTGATTGCGTAAATCACGACACATTACTTTTGAAACTTGAGCATTACGGACTGGGTAAACTTGCACTTAGTTTGGTAAGATCATATTTGAATGATAGACAACAACATGTTCAGATAAATGGTGTTAATTCACAGGGTTTAAAAATAAAAATGGGGGTTCCACAAGGCTCAATATTGGGTCCTTTCCTCTTTCTAGTATATATAAATGATCTACCCTATTTATTGAAAAACCAACCTCAAAATATGGTGTTATTTGCTGATGACACTTCCTTAATTTTTAAGATAAACAGACGGGCACAAAATTTAGATGACGTGAATAATGCCCTACTTCAGGTCCAAAATTGGTTCACAGCAAACAATTTGGTATTAAATGAAAAAAAAACCAAATGCATAAGATTTTCATTACCGAATGTTAAGGGTAGTGATTGTGATATATTATTGAATAATGAGAAACTTGAATTCGTAGATAAAACGGTTTTCCTGGGGCTTACGCTTGATTCAAGGCTACAATGGGGTTCTCATTTAACATCTCTTGCGGGGCGGCTAAGTTCAGCAGCATATGCCATTAGAAAAATCCGTCAATTTACTGATGTAGATACCGCTAGACTGGTCTATTTTAGTTACTTCCATAGTATAATGTCTTACGGTATTTTGCTATGGGGACAGGCTGCAGATATTGAGTCTATATTTATTCTGCAGAAAAGAGCCATCAGAGCTATATATAATCTTCGTAGGCGCGATTCTCTAAGGGAACTGTTTAAGGATATTGGCATTATGACGGTACATTGTCAATACATTTACGAAAACATAATGTACGTTAGAAAAAATTTGCATCTTTTTGGTAAAAGAGGTGACAGACATAATTACAGTACTAGAAACAGGGACCAATTAGTTCAGCCAGGCTTTAGACTCGCTAAAGTAGACTCATCTTTCATGGGGTACTGTTTGAGATGCTATAATAAAATTCCACAAAGTATTCTTGAACTGAATGAGACGAAATTTAAAACATGCATTAAACGCACACTATGTAAAAAAGCATATTACAAGTTGAGCGATTATATCGCTGATAAAAATGCTTGGCTTAATGCTGGTCCTGCTCCACATGGACAGGGGCGCAAAAATTGATAGCATTAAATGATATAGTTGGAGCTGCTGAAGATTGTACTTAACTGTCTTTGCATTGTATAGATTCAATGTTAGTATTGTATAATCGCATAGCCCATATTGTGTGAGTACTATGTACTAGTAAGCTATCATTCACTGGAAACCTACGGCAGTTCTTGACTTGAATGTGCCCTGGCGGTTGAGAGTATGTCATGCTCACTCAAATGTCTCGCTGATGGTGGCGCGTGTGTCGGACCATTTAGTTCCCTTCAAAATGGTTGAGCAGAATGGTGCTGATCCATGCGTCATGTGCGTGAACGGGCGCTGTCAGTTGTGACTGGTCATCTCTTAGTCGCCATGGTTTATTTGAATTAATTATTTTGTTTTTGAGTTGTATTTTGTTTTGCTATGGACACTTTTAACGTGCACATCTTGCTACATTGTTCTCACATAATATACCATCTCAACATGAATGATGTAACCAGGATTTTGTAACAATTTTTTGATTTAAAAGAGTGTCCATGGAGTTTCTTGCCCGTTCTTCTCCATAGAGATCTACGCTAGGGAATGGGCAACTACAGTACTTTCACAGTTTTTATGTCTTGTGACTGGGACTGTAGCTACATTAAATGTTCATTTTTGTTTCGACAATTCAAAAGTGCCTGTAACTGGCCTACTTGAAATAAATGCTTTGATTTTGATTTTGCAGACTTTAGTTGTTGCCAGTTGATCGCAAAAGCGGTCGTTGCCCTTTACCTAATATCTCGTCGTACAAACCAAAACAAATGAACCATGAATCATTTTACATAAGAAAATATGTGAAGATCACGATAGATAGATAGACGATTTAAGACTTGAACAGGCTTTTATTTGAATTTCAAAGTAAGAGCTTTAATAAATGGATGTGGTTCAATGACCGACATTGCGATCTTTACTGGCAGCAACTATAGTATTTAAAGTTATATAGGTTTACTCAGTAGATAAGCATAGAACAAACGTAATAAAAAGAAACATTAACAAACGGAGTCTGCACTAGTGAAAAAGATGAAAAATATTAAAATACTTTTTTTTTGTAACAATTTCATCTGGTCCAGTGTTTTTAATGACAAACAAAACGAAGCTGGGCCGAGTTTGAAACTTGGAGTATCGTTTGTCGAACGTTGAACTGCGTCGCCGTGCTTCTGGACTACGGGACTAGTCATGAGTAGTAGCGATTTAGGTTAACTGGGAAAGATTAGCAACAGTTTGCTTAACGCTATGAAAAGAATTACCGTTACTTTAAAAAAATACCATCATTTCCTACTTATACCTTTTTATTTTACCCGACTGCTTCAGAAAATATCAGTGTAATGAATTATTTTACTAAAGTTGGATTGTCCTGTTGTGAGCTCTTCTTTGCGAGGTGTCAAATCGTGGATCCATTATTATTTCACGAACTGGACGCTTGATTTTTTTTGTATAGGTCTTCCTTTTATTACAAACAAGTTTTTGTTGACAAAATCTATTTCCTCGTCATACATCCTGTTATAACTGTTACAAACTTTTTTACTCGCTTTATCTTAAGAGTTTGTCCCACAAACCTCGTAGTATCTATGTTCCTTGTCTCGGTACAGTTTCATAACTAGAACCCGAGGATGTTCCGCTGACAAGCGCCGCTCTACACCATTATTTTATAGCACTTTTTCCACAAAACTTCTGAATACCCAAGTGCCATGTCCACGCTTACAACGTCCGTGAACGCTTTGTTTTTACCAAATAACGGACAATTTAATTTTGAACTCCGACGGTTCTTTTTATTAGGTCGGTTTATCCTATTCAGTGTTCTGGTTCCATAGTCTGTTTTGTATCGCCTCGTGAAACACTGGTTAAAGGCGTCAAAAATGTATAAAGTCAAACATTAGTTAACCCTAAGATAAGTATAAGGCCTGAATTCTTGTTGCGCTGACGGTCAGTCGTGACTTCAGCTCGAACAAAATACGGCTGTCGGTTGCCGCTGACGTTAGCGGCGCAGTATGGGGTTGTATAATAATTAATATGTAACTATAGAATCCCTTACCTTATTAATCAAACACATAAAGCATTGAGGGATAATTTAACTCAGAAAAACATTAAACACAAATTAAAGCAACATTTTTACAAAATATTAATGCCGAAGATAAATAGGATGTATATTAATAATAATAATATTGAATTAAAGGTTTAAATTTAATCCATAATAGATAAATATTTTAAAGCAAAAGTAATTAAATACATGGCATTCATAACAAAAAAAAACCTAAATAATATAATAGGTAGGTATGTACTTCTATGAACAACCCGCATATTTTAAAACTTCCTCCACTACTTTTGTTTTTATGAACGGACGGTCGGATTGGTCACCGACTTTCACTCGTTGATATTATTTCGCCAAATACCCGTTGTAACTATTGCAATTTGTTTCTTTATTTATACTTAAGTGGATCTAATTTTTAAATCATGTAGTCGATGATCTTGGTGCACGGTAAAACTCTAATGAGTTTATGTTGAGGTAAAGTTTCAACAGTGTTTGTTATTTATGTGATTGTATGAAAATAGAATCCTCTAAGATACTAGGTCAATATTTCATAATTGTTTTTAATATATTGTTATCGGTAGGCATTGGCAAATTTCACTAGTGTAATCAAATTGAATAAAACAATATTGAAACATTTTCAGCACGTTTGTAGGGTTACCTAATTAAGCTCGGGTATTGACATTTATGCGGTCGTTTGGTTGGTTAGTTAAAATTTTACAATAATAATTATTTTGTTTGATATTCAGAAATTGGCTACAGTGTGCGTTCAATTTAAATAAATGTTCAGAATAAACGCCTGATGGCTTTTGTGAACCTTAAATTGGGGATTCAATTATATTGACTGGAACTAAAATATAATACAAAAAATATACTTACACAGAAAATTAAAATTAAAACGACAATACGAAAGAGTATCTAGATTCTCTCTTTTTTACTTCAATTTCACAATATTTATTATTTGAGTAACAACTTTATTGCGCTCAAATTTTCCTTAGTGTTTATTGAAAATACTGAAAGCCCACGTACTCTTCGCCAGCCTCTCGCCATTAAAAATGCTAAAAATATTCGTTTTCGTTTTTCTTGTTACACTCTCGAATAAAAGCCGATGTCCGCGGCGCCTTTACAGCTGGTGACAATAAAGTGTTTTGCAAGGAGCTAACGTGGGTACTTAAGTTTCAGACACCCCCTTTGTTTTTAGGATGAGAAATCATCAAATGACTTCTCCCACTCTGGGCGGAGCGGGAGGGAGTGTCAGACTCTTACTGACTAAAACCCATCCATGTTCCTTCCTCGCCCTTTATGTTCCGGGGCCGCGGTATCTCTTTCGAACAGTCCCGCAACCCCGGCAGGCTTCGGCCCTTGCGGGCCCCTCTCTTCTGCTGACATCTCTTTGAGGCGCGCGTGGAACACGAACGCGCCGTCGACACGGCCTGTCGTCACTAGACGGACGGACGGCTAGCTAGCCCATAGCTAACCGTCCACAGGCCCGCATCTACGGTGGCCGGTAGCCACCACGTGGCCCCCGACGCCCGGTGCGTCTCCCGCGGCGGCCGGGAAGAGAGGCTCTCTCCCTCTCTCGTTCCGCCACCTCCTTCGCTAGCATGACTGCTTCGTAGAAGGAGGTGACGGCTTCCCATTCCGTCTCGCTCCGGACCATGCATTGAACCAGGGCCGGACGCGAGAGGTCGTCGCCGCGCGCCGCCGATCGCCGCTACGAGGACACGGCGGTGCTCCGCCCACACCGGGCAGACCTCCACCGTGTGCTCCACCGTGTCCTCCGGTCGATCCTCGCAGTAGAGACACCCGGGCGTCTCCTCCTGCCCGATTCGGTGCAGGTACCTCCCGAAACATCCGTGTCCGGTGAGGCGGAAGGTGAGGACGCCGTGGCGCCTCTCTAGCCACTCCTCAAAGAGGGGACTTACCGCCACTAATGTTGGCACCAACTTAAATGTATAAAATGTTTGTTTACTACTGAATAAAAAAAAATAAAATATAGAACACAATGTACGCGACGGACCGTGAGTATGAATCACTGAACAAGACCGTTCTACTACCTCTACCGTTCAGTTCTATTTTTAAATTTCAACAACCTATAAAATGGTATAAGTACCTCATGCTAAACTTACCCGATACAGGCAGGCGTCAACAAAATTGAAATCCAATTACTGAGTGACACTGGTAATTCAATTGCCAATGTCACTCAATTCCAATGGACATCATATTTCCCAGTACTAACTAGGTTGTGGACGACAGATAGGCAGTCGCTCCATGTAAGATATTGGTATTTAGCTGCATTCGGTTAGACTGGCAGCCGACCCTAACATAGTTAGGAAAAGGCTAGCGGCTATGCAGATGATGATGACAGGTAATTCAATTATAAATAGACAAGGCGTCTAATAATAGTGATTCGGTGCTCGTGGTACAGAGGCCAAATCTAAAATAAATCCAATACCCACCTTAAACGTGATGTATATTTTACCTACACGCATTTTCGTGTCAAAAACGAATCCATTATTCTTCTCAGCCTTACCTAAGTATCAAAAAAGCCCTGACCAACCCGAAAACACGCAGAGAGACACCTTTATTTAGGTACGTGGTTTCAACGCAACACATCAAACTGATGCGAAACCAAACAAAACTGCCGTGACCCGAATACGTCTTTTGACAAACAATGTAATTTACACAGCTCGCTACCACAGAATAAATATAAGTACAGAAGGCTGGTTTTATCTAAAAACATCCGCACGCACACATAGACGAATTCATTCAATCATTTCAACCCGGAATCACCCCTGTTGGGTACAGGTCTCCCTTTCTTCTGCCTTACTTCTCGATTCTGTTCGTCCCTCATCACATTAACGAATACTTAAAAAAGGCGATCTGAAACTACTATGTAAAACAAAATTACAGTCTCGAATGTACTTGTTGTCAGGCCCACAGTATCCTTTCCTACTTAAGTACATATTATCAATGTTAGTAATATAATAATAGAAAACATTGTAAAAGACTAATATTTTTAAAATAGTAACTTCGGTGCTTCTTGCCGCTTCTTTTTCATAGAAAACGATGAATTCAAACCGTGCAACTAGCTTCAAACGTTTCATAAGTGCGCATGTAGGTTTATGTGAAATAAAATCTCATAACTTGGGTGAGATACGTAGGTCGTCCGTGTAAAATACTGGTAATCAACAGCATCCGATTAGTCTGGAAACCGACCACAACATAGCTGGGAAAAAGGCTAAACAATAATGGTGACGTAGACGCGGGTCTACAGTTCCAATCGTTACTGTACTTGACCTTCTGTAACTATATACTCTGTGTCGCTCAGTTATACCTTGAATTACGACTACGCACCAAATTCGCACGTTTATTTGCAACCGAACCCCTTTCTCAATTAATCCCACAATTAAGGTACCTACACGTGAAATTGAGATTTTAGAGTTTATTGGTGTCTGTATTTGCATGGCCAATGTGTAAAGAGCTTTGATGTGGAAAATCATTAATGTGAGGGGAAGTGGGTTTTGATGCGGTTTTGAAAAGGACAGTGACGGTTTCCAAATCAAAGCTAGATGAGATGAGCTCTTTGCCTATGCAAAAGAGACAGACACGACATAAAACTTGTTTTGTACGTCGTTGTAAGGATATTCGTAACTTTGAAATTCCCTTAACTTTCTTGGTTTATCGATTTTTATTAAATCCATCATACTAACGTCCTCATTGAGTTAAATGATGTTGGTGTCCTAAATAAACTTAAGCAAACCATTAAAAAAATATAATCGATCATTGAACAACGTTGCGATTTTTTTACCATCTACCATGTCTTGTCTACCCAACTAATCTGAAAATTCCAAAAATCTTTACCAATTTCATAAAAAGCAAAATGCGTTACTTATCATAAAACACACCAATCGATATTGAATAAACTGAAATAAATTCTCATTAAAACTGTACGAAAATTGAGATCATTAAAGTTGATATTAAAAAACTTTTTGGCCCAATCGAAAGTTTTCAAGGAGTAATTTTATCTCTGGAATGTTCCCTGAACATTTTTTATTCAGTGAACTTTATTTTACTTCCTATTTATCTTTTTCTTTTTGTATGTGGGTGGTCGGCACACTTGTGCTTTGCAAATATGACTTGTTCTGATGATTAAAACGTAAGTACATTGAAAATGTTACTTAAATTTTTTCCGTGTTCCCGTTACAAAAGCATATAAAATATGAAGAATTATCAGATATGTATTTGGAATTCTGAGGCAATGAATGGCTTTTAAAAGGTTTTATTTGCATTATGTTAAATTTGAATCAGTTACAGGTATCGTTTATGTGATTCTAAGTTTTAAGTGTATCGTGTATCGTTACTCAGGGCATAAGAGTGAAAAGTGGCTGACCGTCAGTGAACTCTGTAGTACTTACTATTTACATGTAGTCTTAAAACATTCTCAAAGACCAGAAGCTTGTCAGTGCAAATTGTTGTCCCTTTCACATTTTTTTCTAGAGAACCTATCTACCGCCATTTTTTTCAAATCAACACCCACCCAGCTTTGACCGGCTCCAAAGTACCAAGTTAATTCAAATTCCGCTTGGAATTCCGCTCGCTTCGCAAGGAAAAAGCGAGGGGCGTCCAAGTTCGCGACCCGAGTCGGGAACCCATAAGGACTGCATTTAAACTGGTTATAAGTAACTGGCGTTATTCCAACAAACATGCAGTTGGAATACGTTCAGTTTTGTGTTATTTTTTCATTTCAATGTGCAGAGACATTTTAATAATGATACATTACATTCAACCATGTTTCCCTGAGAAATACAACGTTAGAACTTGGAATGGTTCGTTTATTTCGTGAATGTTTTATTCTGTGAGACAGGGTTTTGATATTCAGAATCTGGTTGTTCTTTTAAAGATAACAAGATATACGTACTTCGAAAAGAAGTTCAATTTCATCTAGATAATTGTTTCACATAAATAACATGAAATTATACCGTCTACAGCTCTTGAAAGCCGTTTGCCGAAATTCCGTTGCTTCAAATATCGAATGAGTTCCCGCCAAGAAACTTTTTTACTGTCCAGACACACTCTAAAAAAAAATTTGACATTCTACATTCAAACCAATTCCTTATTTGAATAGGTGAATAGGTGTTTACTCCTTAAAAGTAGGATGTTATTCTCGCAACTATGAAAATCGTACGGCCGACAATGTTAGCATTTAATGTTCGTGTAACGACCCCTTTTATGTCAGTCGTATTCCTCATAAAATAATAGTGATGTAGGGAAAATAAGAGCACGGGAAGAAAATTAACAATAGGGAAGGCAATAATATTAAACTGCTTTGCCGTAAATGGGTCATTATAGTGATAAAATATTGTTTATGTATACGCAAAGGTTTTATTATTACTACCTAGAGGAGTAAGATTACGAGAAATAGTAATATGAGGACTTTATTATGTATCGGATATAGAACTGCTAAAGAGAAGAGAAAATCTTCTTTCAAATAATCTGTTGTAAGTATATCCTATCTTAGTCCCAAAGACATGCTGTAGTTACTTGTTATTCAGTGGAGCGAACCGAAAATCTCTTCGCCTATAATATTGGAGTACCTTGTAAGCTTAGAGTATATAATGTGTATACACTATAAGCTTATACACACAGTATCAAATGCAATAGATAACCCATCCAAGCAACCGTCAATACTCAGTAACCCACGAAACTTAATAAACACATCCAAGCATCTCAAATTGCGATTACCAACATCAACCACCAAACTATTACCACTCCACCGCTTCAAACGACGAACGTTTAATCGATACCTACATGCACAAAGGAATATCGATATAATCGAAACGATTCCTTTGGTACAGCTCAAACGAGTACTTTAGGACGTCTAATTAGCATGTGAACGTATTCCAGTTGACAAACTTCGCATCTATGTGTACTATGGCAAGTAATTGAGTATCGGATATATGGCGGTGGAGGTCGGTGCAACCAATTACCGAGGCGAATTGCTTTGACGAAGAATTGGTTGTCGTTTTCAACTTGCCGCTTGCTAATATTTTCCTATAAAAGGATTGTATTGTAACATTGTCTTTTTTTGAACTTTCACGATCAGAACACATTATAAAACTTATGCAAACGGGTATTTATCGCGAATTTTACCTTTAATTTAAGCCCGACGCGACGTTTCGACTGGATTGCACCAGCCGTGGTCGCGGGAAGACTTAAAATTAAACTTTTATAGTATATTGTAAAATAGAATAGAATAGAATTCTCTTTATTATGTACACCATAAAAATTATAAATACAAAATTTTTAAACATTTTACAAGGGGTGACACAATGGGCGGTCTTATCGCTAAAAGCGATCTTTTAAAGACAACCTTTGGATGGATTTAAAGGGGAAGAAGAGACAATACTGCAGGTAGCCTGTGGTGTACCATTTTAACATTGGTTTTAAACAGCAAGCATTTTTTTTTGTATAAGATTATCAGGCATTGATCGTTTTGTCTAGTTGTAGGCCTTTATTGAGAAATGGTCCAAGCATTGAGGACATTATTCGCTATTTGTGCTTATGCTTAGTTTAAAGAAATCAGTATATACTCGTACCTCCATCGCACTACCACTTCGCCCCATGGCGACCCGACATCGCCTCAAACTGTCCAATCCTGAAACAAAAAAATAATAATTGAAAACAAAAATTATGTTAACATAAAAATCTGTTCCAGCGTGTAAACTTTCACGTCAAGGGATTAAACTTGTTAATAGCGCTTTGTTGCTATAAAAAATTACAAAAAGAAAAAAAGAGATTAGATTTTTTGTTTGTGTGCTTGTAATTCAAAATCTACTCAACTATTTTAAAGATTCTTGCACCATTATAAAGCTACATCTTTACCAAGTAACATATGCTATAAATTATATTGATATCATGCAAATTAGCCGAGCTATAACAATATTCGCGGACGAACTCGCAGGCGAAGTGCTAGTTAAAAATAAAATGAAAAGGAATCAATCCGCAAGACTAAAGTCGGAAACACACTTACGTGGTGTGGCGTGTCGCGCCATAACCCCACCACCGCTCTGGCCAACCGGTGGTGAGCAGTCAGCGCCTTGCCAGAACGCGCCACGATACGACACGACCTACAAATATGTCTCTAACCATACTAAATCTATGAAACCAATATGCTTCAGGCGCGCCACGCCACGCCACGCCACGTAAGTGTGTTTCCGGCATAACTAGTTGGTCTAGTGGTTGCAAGCGTTACTCTGGGCATTATGACGAGGTTTTGATACCCGGTTTGGGCAAAGTGTTATTGGGTGTTTCTATCAAAACTTTATTTAGTAGCACCCACCGCATTGGGAGTCAGGATTTGTGCTCGGTTGATCACATTAAGCTCGCCCCTATTATACAGGACTTAATAAACATAGCTGGTGAAATGTATGTGAAACTATCATCTGAAAGCGGCTTCGCCCGCGTGAATTTTGATAATTGTCCCAAGGGATCCTTCTACCGGAATAAAAAGTATCATGTGGTTTAATCTAGGTTATAAACTATCTGTGTGCAAGATTTTATCCAAATCCGTTTAGTAGTTTTAGTGTGAAAGAGTAACAAACATCCATACTTATAAACTTTCGCATTTATAATATTAGTAGGATGAGTAGACCTCTGTCATGGATAACAGTCGTGATTTGATGTTCTTTTTAGTGGTGTAGCCTTTGGGGGACTTTAGGCCTACGGGGTATGGTAGCCTATGAGGGAGGCTTTTGCCTAGAAGTGAGACATTATAGGCTAAGTAAAAAAAAAATGCCTCTAATGCCGCACTGCTGGGCTAAGGCCTTCCCATAGCCTCCCACTCTTTTCTCCGTGCGTGCATTATGCATGCATGTTATGTTTTGGATTCATTTTAAAACTAAATACCTCTAGGATGAAAAGGTATTTAGTTTTAAAATGAATCCAAAACAAACCTCATACCTTTAGGATGAAAAGGTATTTAGTTTTAAAATGAATCCAAAACATAACAAACCTTCATACCAAAGGCTCAAAATGTTAACAACCTTTTGTTAAACAAAATTTGAAAGGATATAATCCGCAAGTTAACGACCTAACAATTAAAAATGTTTAGGAACTCGCCCAAGCGAATGCGGTGCGGTGCGAGTTTGTAGTCACGCCTGCCGCACGCGATCGGATTTTGTATAGATCTAACTTAGATATGCAACTATATACTCGAAATTATGGCGAGACTCGTTTCAAACTAGTCTGCGGAATGTATTTTACAGTATATTAGGTGTTTGGTGGTGGTGTTTCGATTTTATCTCTTAGATAAAGGATAAATTTGGAAACTACTAAATAGCTCTTATACACTTTGATCAATATTCAAGAAATGCATTTAATTTATTTTTTCTAGCCTGCTCTTTTCCACTCCTAGGCAAAGGTTTTCCAATTCCATCTATAGAGGTACCTTTTAAATAATCGTTTTTTTATTGAAGAACAAAACAAATATGAGTTAGCCTTCCGGTTATGATTTTAAAATAGACCAGACAACCGCTTGTATAGCAATTCTTTTTTCTACATTGATTTTAAAAAAGATTTACATAAACTTTTCGAGAGCCAATGTAACTCATACCTAAATTAAACATTTTTGAGATTTTCATGATCGTTCTCCCTGATAGAGTGAAGAAGTGGAAGCCCGCAGGAAAGCACAAAATGTTGGGTACTTAACTAGTTTATGCCTATGGCTTTAACCGCATGGACTTCGGTAATTGTCCCACGAGATCGTATAGCCGCGATGTAATCTATCCTATGTGTTAAGGCGATTACACGAGCTAAACGCGAGTTTTATAATTACTAAAAGTATATGATTCACTACTATAAACAAGACCAGAAAAATATATGATATTCTTCAGGATATATGCTAGCATGATACTGTTTTGAAAACATAATACAATTAATTTGGCTCGATAAAAAGAAATCACGAACTTACCTCTAAAAATATCTTTCAAACAATAGAAAACATACTAATATGCATGCGATCATTCTGATTTTTTGGCAAATAAATCTGCAAGCAATATATTAGCATGATACTGTTTTAGTTTTTTAATCCAATCAATAGTTTTTTTGTAAATCGATCGAAACCACTCATTTCGCGCTATTTGGCCCGCAGTAGCTGACGTAACAACCACTTTGTAGTGCAAGCTGATTAGAACTTTATTCTAACAGCATTTCATACGAACTTTGAACAACCACAAATAGAGTTGCTAATTCAGCTCGTCTAAGCGCCTTAATACAGGTTATAATTTATTTTTCCGCACATTCAGATCCGTTCAACCGTTTATGTGTGATTGAATTACAAACATCCATCCATGCAAACTTTCAAATTCATTATAAAACTAGTAAAATTGATTTACACGATTCTAAAATTAACCCTTCCTTTGTAAATTACGTAAAGTTCCCCTAATCCCACATTTACCACTTCCTCTAAATCCTTAAATAAACATCCCACTACCAAAATCAGACAACCAGTTAAATTCTTAGCCGATAATCGAATCATCAACGCGTGTAGTCAATGACTAGTAAATGCGATACTACAAATGAGTTATCATCAGGAATTCGACATATCATTGAGGTAAACACCAGCAGGTAGCATATTTATCAATAACATTGTGGCCATAAATTACTTACGTATTGGTGATAAATGTTCAGAATAGTGATGGGTCTCGAATATCAATTGTATTATTTGAGTGTTTAAGACAAATCGGATAATCATTTGAAATTCGAATTATTGCTTCGACAACAGTCGAAGCAATAATTCGAATTTATCAATTATATCAATAGCATACATCTATTTTTCGTAAAAAAAAAAAAAAACCTTTTGTCTACCTACTTGTTTATACCAAACTGTAGTGTCTGTAATCCTTCCTATTAAAATCAGTAAGGAATAAAGCTAAATCAAACGGTAATGTTACTAAAACTATTTGTGTGGAAATTCCAAATTACCTGCCTATTATTTGAAGACGCTATTGATACGAATGATTTGACACCAACCGAATGATACCAAAGCATGTTTCAAAATAGATTATGTAAAGCTGCATGGCAGGGTGAGTCTGTCATACTCACGTAAAAACAATGCCGATGGTGGCGCTGCACATCCGGTCGCTAAGTTCCCTACAAAATGGTTGAGCTAAGCGGCGCGAAAGTGCAGGTCATGTCCGTGAACGGGTGCCGACGGTTGCTGCCGGTCGACACACATTGCCATGCAGTTATGAAGACAAAAAAAATATATATATATGTATATATAGTTAAATAGCCAGGTGTAGATTTTTGTTAATTTTAATTAGCGGTTAAGGAAACATCAACAATTGTAAAGCCTAAAAACAAAAAAAATTGGATGGACTCACGTAGATCTTAAGTTACTAATAATAAGCATAGTTTAATGTAACGTGTCCAATGATGGAGCACGATCGTAGTTTTAATTTTTTCTTTTAAATCAATCAAACAATTAATAAAATGTAAATAAGAGCGCGGACCCCCACGTCTGCGGTAGAAAACTAATTATAAAAAAAAAAAAACATGTTTCATCCCATCGAATAATCGTAGCTTACTCTGGTTCGAATAAAACATTCAATGTTGCCCATCTCTACTTCAGAGTTTATAACGGTAAAGCGTTTATTTTAATGGAAAAATGACAAACGAGCGACATTATTTGCGATCATCTGAACAGATATGGTAGGTACAATTACTTTGTTTTGTATACCATATTGTATCGATATATCGATGCTTTTCGTTTGGACTTCACATTTTAACCCAAACGCTGTTGTATTAATTTTACGTCTGTACAATTTCTCCTTTCAATCATTCGAGTTGTATCGTACATATTTATTTAAAATTCCGACGATTTAAATGCTTTTGTATTTTCTTGGCGTGAGTTTCAATGTATGTATGTAAGTATCTTTGAGGATTCGTCGATACTAATATTATAAAGAGTAAAGATTTGTATTTTTGTCTATGGCATTAAGTCCGCCTCTGTGCTTTTGTGTTAAATAAATATATAAATAAACTTAAAAAATACGTAAGCGATTCAAAAAATTCTTTCAGCAATGGATAGCTACATTATCAGCGAGGCAACAACGACTAACATAAGCTATATTTATCCCCGTACTCCCTCGGGAACGGGAACTACGCGGGTGAAATCGCGTGACGTTTGCTAGTTTTATATTTAAGAACAAAGTATTTTCACCACTCCCACACGAAAGAAGAGTCTTTCCTCTACTAAAACAGTGAGGAAAGTTGGATTTTCCTCACTGTTTGAACAGTGAGGAAAGTAATGATCCCGTTCAGAAACTAACCTTGCCTGATTTGTTTATGTTAACTTTTAAAGATATTAAAAAAAAAAAAAAAATTATGCTTAGAATAGAAATATTTATAAGTTAAGGTTTATGTTTTTTATAAAATTTATCAAATTATTGTAAGTGTATAAGTTCAGAAACATTAAAAAAGTTTGATAAAATATTGAATTTTCATGGATAACAGCTCTTTTTTTTATAATGAAGAATTATTTTGATTTGCTTTGTGACTTTTTAATTTATTTACCTATGATGACTGAATCCTTTCTTGCTGGGAGTGGTGAAAAGTTTTGTATGCAACATGTGAGCAAGTTCATTTGCTATTCGTTTTGTTGAGTCTTTCGCTTACTCAGGATTGAAATTCATAATCACTCGCTGCGCTCGTGATTCTATTTTTCAACCCTTCGTTCGCTCAAAACTCAAAATCAAAGCTCATAGGAAAAACGAACTTACCTCACATGTTGGATAAATAACTATTTTAGTTAATAAATATTGAGCTATTTTATTCTCTTTGAGCAATGTTGCGTACATTGAAAAAGACTTCGTTTAAATACACACACAGTACTTGATTTACCGACTACTAATACCGACTAAAATAATAATAAAAATATGTGCATGTATCAAAAGCAGAAAAGGCGTAAAAAACTCGTTCGCATCGCCGTCAACGGGTAAAGTGCACAGAAGGCATTGCCACGTTGGATGGCAATGCTTGATTCTTTGAACAAAAAATGGGCCAGGAACCTACCGAGAACCTAAGGACACCAACCACTTGATGGCAATGTCTCGAAATGCTACGTAAGCACTCAGACCTCTTGGCCTTGGTGTTTCAACCCAAATGGCTCCAATACTTAACTACTTATTAAAAAAACCTTACAAATTAGTTTAAACTATTTTTTTAAGTAAAAAGTGAATCTGTATTATGATTCAAATAAAAGTGCCATAAAGATTTGAAAACATAAAAAAATATGACTCCATGTAATCCACTAAGCTTATTTAGTCAAACAAATTTTAGAGTCCTGTTCAGTCTAAATAGTTCTCATGTCCCCATTAAAAACAAAAAATATCGTTACTCTAGTTTTAAATCTAGCGAAATAGGTGACATTGGCTCAAAAACTATCCATTATTAAAATTCTTAATATTCTTAACTACTTACTAAAAATTCAGCAAAACACAGAATTCGGGATTTACGGTTAAAACTATTGAAAAAAAGTTTTCTTTTGTTTCTATGCTAATATCTAATTTGCTTCGTATGCTGTTAAGTTTTTCTAGCTTCCATTAGCTGTATTATTTTCCAGCGTTGTTTTCGTAGAATGCAAGCAATATTCTTTTTATGCATAGACGATAATAAAAGGCTACATGTAATTATCGTTGCACACAAAAACAATGCAATTTAAAAATTATTATTTAAGAAAGCAGGCAACACTGTGTTAGACTAGATTTTAATGCAACGTAGATAGTGCTCAATTTTCTCTGAAAGCATCGATTAAGGCGATTACACGAGCTAAACGCGAGTTTTATAATTACTAAAAGTATATGATTGACTGCTATGAACCAGACCAGAAAAATATATGATATTCTTCAGGATATATGCTAGCATGATACTGTTTTGAAAACATAATACAATTAATTTGGCTCGATAAAAAGAAATCACGAACTTACCTCTAAAAATATCTTTCAAACAATAAAAAACATACTAATATGCATGCGATCATTCTAATTTTTTGGCAAATAATTGTACAAGCAATATTTTAGCATGTGTTACTGTTTTAGTTTTTTTAATCCAATCAATAGTTTTTTTGTAAATCGTTCGAAACCACTCATTTCGCGCTATTTGGCCCGCAGTGGCTGACGTAACAACCACTTTGTAGTGCAAGCTGATTAGAACTTTATTCTAACAGCATTTCAAACGAAGTTTGAACCACCACAAATAGAGTTGCTAATTTAGTTCGTGTAAGCGCCTTAAAATTAAGAATTATTTTATAACCATGAGGCTTCTGGCTTTAGGCACTTCCGTCATTCACCATTGGCACTATGATGGATGACGCATCGTTCCGGGTCGCTACGAGTCTACGCTTAGGCGCACCTTGTGTTGCTTCGCATCGTTGTCACTGCGGTATAGCTGTCGACAGCCTCGGACACCATGGCCTGTCCTGCTACAGGAGCGCAGGTCGCATTGCACGGCACGCCAGCATCAACGACATTATTCGTCAGCCTCTTGCCAGCGCCGGCGTACCAGCGGTTTTAGAACCAAACGGCTTGGTGCGTGACGATGGTAAGAGACCGGACGGCATGACGTTGGTGCCTTGGAGCGTTGGCAGGCCTTTGGTGTGGGACGCAACTTGTGTCGACACCTTTGCGCCTTGCCACGTTGCAAGCACGGCGGGCTGTGCAGGCGCTGCTGCTGCAGCTGCTGAGATCCTCAATGGCGCAAATACTGTATTGGTAACTACAGCTTTGAGCCGTTTGGGGTCGAAACGCTCGGGTCATGGGTCCCGAGTGCGCGTCTCGTTTTAAGGAAATCTCCCGCCGACTGATGGACACTTCGCGTGACCAGAGGGTTGGCACTTTCTTTGGCCAAAGAATTAGCATTGCCATTCAACGTGGCAATGCTGCCAGTCTTCTGGGCACGTTTGTCGATGACAGCGATGCGGAGGAGTACTTTGACGCCTAAGTGTCCTATTGACATTGTTGTATATATATTGGTACTAGTTTTACATTTAGTTTTATTTTTGTAATTACATATAGTTTTAGATGTAGTATGTAAATATTGTACATAATAAAGTCAGTGTTCACAAGTTAAACCATGACTCGGGTGTTTGCAGCTCATAGTAACGGCTCTTCAAGGCGTGTGAGCAATATAATTTTAACTTCCTAAAAATTTTGCTGAGTGCATAACTACGAAATATCACACGTAGTATACAAACTTGATACTCACACGTAGTTGTAACCATCTAACTAAATGTAGGTTCTTACAACGCAGATGTAGGTTGTATCAAACACTACACAGAACACTAACAAAAACGCTGCGTCACTTTTACACAATAAATCATTTTCTTAACCCACAATGGCCTTGATAAATCCATTATTATTATTATCCTGCAGACCTAGAAAAATACACTTGAACTTGTAAAAACTAGTTCACGATGATTCACAGTAAAAGAAATGCTTAAAAAATAATAAAACACCGTTATGTATTGCGTGCCGACTCCAACAATACACAAATTGCGATCGACATGAAAGCCTTAACGATTGAGGAAATTTGGTAAATCACTTCATATAAACGAACAATGTTGCGGTTTCACAATGAAGCTGTTTAATCAGAAAGGAATTTGGAAAAACGTCAACGGTCATTACTCCCTTTTCTTTGGTTAATCGCTTGTTTTTAGGCGACAATGGGCAAGACAAATTATCAAGTCATTTGGTTTAATTTGTCGGAAAAGTATTCCAATTGTTCCGTCAATCGATATTCTTAAGCAGAGTTTTATAATTTCCCGTTCATTTTAAATTATGAAATCTCTCAGAAAAAGTTCGTTCTTATTTTTTACAAGAAATATTTCTACTAGCCTTTGGCGAAACATTCTTGAAATAACTTAACAATGTAAAAATTAAACATGCTCTTGGCACAAGCTTCAGTCAGTATAAACAAAAAATAAACAAGAGTATTTTTTTTATCAATGTTATCTCGCAGATCAACCAAAGAAGTTGTCGTTTGCTTAACCGGACTTTCTTGTGGGAGCCTTGAGTGTGGGCCTCCAGTCAGGGGTAAAAAAACAAACTAACCAAGCGACTCTGGTGGGGTAGGAGCTTCGACTTACATACATTTGCAAATGCAAATTCTGCACTCAGGTGTAAGTAGTGTGTAGTCTAAAGTTCTTCATGTTAAAGCCCCGAATAGGTGTCATTCAGGTCGCCATATTCGTTCACAGGTTTGCATTAACGTGAAACAGAATTCGCGCCAACTTCGGCTAAAAGGTTATTCGTTTTATTGCCTCAAAAGCCGTCTCTGTTATATCTATTTCAAAAATAGAACTTTGAAGTTTCGTTCATCTTTTATTATTTAGTCTAGTCTTCGTGGTAAGCATACAAACAGTTCTACAATAGTGGTTACTACCGTTAACGCTCTAGGGTATGTTTAGAATAATAATGATACGCTAAAGCCAAGCCAAGCTAATTTGTACCTATTTGCTTTACTAATTACATTATAATTTTATTGAACACACAATGTTACAGTGCTATAATTAGCTTGTAATACATTGGTTAAAGTGCTGTGTTGTTCTTTTATTAAAGTGTATGTAATTTTCTATGATTAGTCCGAAAAGTTTTTGATTACCTTGTCATAACAGGATATCTACTTATTATATTTACCGTCAGTCGGGTCGGTAGTTGTTTCGGTATTGTTGAAGTGGTTTTAAAATACGAAATGCTTCTGAAGCGGTACCCAGTTGGTAAGAGACAAAGACTATTTACGGAAATAGAGAATACCATAGCTGTAGGTTTAGTTAAAATCTAAGATTAGCGACAATATCGTCTGTGGTAACGTTTAGGAGTCCGCGCCGCTTTTCATGGGTTTGTCGTAAAAGGGAACCTCCTCTGTCAACGTTTACGACCATGGTTTAATCCCTTGATGATGATTACATCAATCCTTTCTTCCATGGCTGTAAGTTATAGCATATAGAAGATTCAGTATTAAGCTAGAAAAGTCCGAAGACGATGGAGATTTTACTCGATGTATTCCATGACATAAATTCTGACAGAAAAAGAAAAACAGACAGAATTTCCCAAGACTGTACTTCGGTATACTGATAGTATACACAACAAGGCTCTTTTTAACGTTACATTTAAGTCAAAATATTGCAATAATAAACACCACTTTCTCAAATAGAGACCGCACCCCATGTGCTACTACACTTCCCAGAGGTCGCCTTATACAGGGCAAAGTACTTCGGTGCTCAGGTTTATCTCTGAGATCATCAACAACACCAACCTGTGTCTAGTTTTTCTTCGGGAACTGGGGTGGATCCAAAAATTATACCATCTTTACAAAAATACGCGCTTTGGACGTGGAGTTGGACACCAGCCCATTAAAGGGTTGTCGACTCGTGGTCCCACTGGGATTGTACCACTATTACTCGTGGTCCCACTATCCCTGAAATCATGGGTTCGTGGTTCCACTGCTTAGTGAGACTACCAGTCATAGTTAAAATCGTAGGTTCGTGGCCCCACTGCATCAAGTTTATGCGTAGAACCCAGATTCTTAACGAAACTAAAAGGCACTTGTTCCCTCCGTCTTTAAGACCATTGTTTTGTTCTAGCTAGACTATACCTACAAGTTTCAGAGATATTTGGGTTCAAAGTTCCACCTTTTCCATGTGTTTTTTTTTACACATGTTTATATTGTTAGATTTTTACTGTAACCACCGCCACGACCCCCGTACTATTCAATCTATCCATCAGCACATGATTTGAGTGCAGTGCATTTTGTTTTACCGTAAAATGTATTTTTTCACCTCTTTATGAAAAGCCGTTGCCCAGCAATAATTTTTGCGTAATGTTACTTATTATGATATACAGAATGCTTGGTTGACGGCTTCTTGAAGAGTCTGTTTACCCCCTGTATATTTGTACAATACAATACTGTCTCGACAAGGCTCGAGCATAGCCTACTAGAGTATCAGGATGGCAACCAATCGTTAATATTTTAAAATTAAAGTTCGCGAGTACATTCGGAAGAAGCTGGCAGTTTCGTCACAACGTGCAACGGTAATATTTTCCCAATTGTCTATCTTTGTATTTTAGTATATCCGTGTAAACAAAGGTCTATTTACTTTAATTTTATATGTATTTATAGTAATTGATATAATTGCATGTATAGTATTTTATATATCCTTGTAGTTTATCGTAGTTTTAATAAAATTATTCGTGAAGTTTCAGTAATGACACCTACCACTGCTTGTCTCTGCACCACCTAAAGGTTGACTGGTAAAGAATGCCTTTGGCATTAAGTCCGCCCTTGTACTTTGTGCTTGTAGTGTTAAATAAATAAATAAATAGAGTAAGGGTAGAAATCTACAAAATCCTGTCCAAGTACTATCATAAACGTTTATGTTTAACTTCCATCAAAAAGTTCATATTTAATGATTTTATTTCAATACTGGACGGTAATGGGTTTACAGTGAAACAAACTATCGACTGTTACTACTTACATGTATAGTATTTTTTTAGTGTTTTTGTTCAATACAAGAATCCACTTCTAATAACACCACCACATCTAATACTTTTGTGTTCCCAGTGGAAAACAGAATTTCGAATCTGACATTGCAGATACAAACTTCCACGTGTCATTGCCACTCAGAGCTAACTTCAGCTCAATAGTAGTTCTTTCAGAATAGCACTGTCGTTCGTCGATAAAACAAAAATTGTGTTACAAGCACATATTCCCGCGTGTCTGTAAATCTGACAAATTGCCTGCGTAAGCAATGTTGTCAGGCCGACGAGCGCACGGCAATTCTATCAGGTATAGATACCAGACGAATGTATCGGATTTGTTTCTATCAGTTACATGCCATAGCAGGGAAAACTAGGTAACTCTAGTCGGTAAAAAACATTTATTTCTTCAAGTTAATAAAAAAATATGGCATCATCAGCTGCTAGTTTAACAAAATCAGTTCGGATACCTACTTAGGCTCATTAGCACCACAAATAACTAAACAGATTCAGTGCTAAATATTTGAAACATGATCTCCGTCATCTTCAAATAAACATAATCAGAATGGTGTTTGAGCGTTAGACGTATTTAGTGAACAGGGAATATGCAAGAAGAAGAAGAAAAAACACAAAATTCTTTTTATTTATTAAAAATGCTGGTACACTTGTTTAAGTTTCTAAAACATCACTTATTTTAAAATTTATTATTTTATATAGCATGTTTTTTGTGAAACGGAATGCACTCTCAAAGCACGTCGTCCTCGAAAACGGCGGTAGTGACATAAAAATCGATGTGTCAAAAAAACACTTTTATTCGAAATATAGGTAAAGTTTCACTTCAATTTTATTACAATATTAATAGTTTTCGCGATTTTTGCTTGAATTATTAAAAAAGCACATACAATTAGTAAAATTAATTTATTAAGGCCAAAAAAATAGATGTGAACAAGTTAATTTGTGTTAAATGACGTCATATTATGGCCGCGACAATCACGGACGTTTGAACTGTCATAGAAAATTGCAGGAGATTAATATTATTTTTGACCGACAAGCATTCGTTGAAATTAACTTTTAATACTGTTCTGGGGTTGATAATAGTTTATTTTATTGATTTAAGTGAAGAAAAAATTACATGCTTGTTCCCTAGTGTGCCTTCGACTTCATCGTTAATAGTTTCTAAGCGTCGTTGTTGTATCTATATAGAACTTTTCATCAAAAGATTTTTTTAAATGTCATCGTCACCACATTCGAAGCTAACACCCAGATTATCTTTATAAAATACAAACACCATCTCCCCACAAAAAAAAAATCGAAAAAAAAAAATTGGTAATTTAAATAAAAAGAGTTCTCTTCACGGTACATTGGGAAAGTAATAAAAGGGTATACAAAGTAATCGCGGTAAAACGTTTTGTATGTAAATGGAAATCAATTGGGTGGTTCCTGTGACCGACAATGAGTGATAAGTTTAATGTATTGAAAGAAAGAAAGAAAGAAAGAAAAAATATTTATTTGACGTCAGTATTAAGCACACACACAATAATAATAACAAAATTACCAAAAGGACAAAAATACATAGTATGTACTGTGTGCCTCACGGCTGCGCCAAAAAGGTCCATTTCAGCATTCATGCCAGACAGGTTATGCTGTCTGACGCTGGTCTTCCAATGAACCTTGACGGGGGAAGGGACAAACAGAAAACAGTTTCAAACATTAAAATATATAAATAAATGGCTATCTGTACAATAAAAAAAAAAAATATATTTATAAAAATAGGGTTAGGGTTAGGGTTATAAATTACAGGGAATGTAATGGGATTTTATTGTACACTTTATTTAAATGCAGGTCCTTGTTATTTTGTAAGTGACATGAACTAAGTTTTTACAGGATCTTTTGAAATCGCTGAGAATATTGGCTTTTACGTGTTTTTGTTTTTAGTTTACAACTACATTTTGAAAAATTGCAGAAGTTCATAGGATTTTCAAAGATGGGAATTTAATGCGTTTTTGTTATTTCAAATGCACGTTAGAAAAAAAATTAGCACGGACGATGTTAACAGAATTTTTCAAAATGTATTACAACGCCTTTTGTATTTCAGATGCATCTATAGTCCGCGCCACGAGAAGCTATAATGTTTGTAAACAAAGAATTTCTACCAAGGTACGTAGCGACTATTCAATTAACAACAAATACTCCCAAATTCAATCAACTCAAATTATCATACGTGTAATACGAAACTAACGAGCAATTTCACTTGGTCGGGTTATATTTTGGCGAAATAAAGCGCTGTCGTCTAATGTTTTGTGGTACTGGACATCATGGAACATAAAAATTTGGGTCGCCATTTTGAAGTAAGTTAACGCTGACGCTTTCTTTTTTGAATTAGATCCAAAGGTTGCGAGCCCGAATGTGTGTTTACAAAATTTATAGCTTATCGTGGCGGGGACTATAGGTAGGTATATACTGCAGAGGATTTTCTTTTCAGAGAGAACGCTTGAAGTTTGTGAAATATACCCAAAACAATGAGAAAACAAAAGCATAGGTTCCCAACAAACGTGCCAAACTTTGTTCAGTGAAACTCGTTCGTGAAGCGTTTGTACTGTAAATTTTGTTTTATTTTATACAATTTTAAACTACGACTGAATTAAAAAGAAATCCCCCACCTAAATAAATGTAAAGGCTTTAAAATTTATTTTAATAACGCGTCGAGTCATACCAAGTAATTTATGAACTAAAAGCAAGATTTTTATTTCAAAGTTGCAAAGTCACGTCCTCAATAAAAATACAATAAATTTTAATAAAGCAATAAAATTGTAGCCATTTTTCCTGAATTATTAGTTAATTTAAGAAAAGTCACTTAATTAAGCGTTCGCGAGCCGTCGTTCGTTATATCGAATGAATTGTGTTTTCACAAAAATGGTTACACCTAATAATTCTGTTCACAGCTGCGCACGGCACTCTTAATTGACATAATTGAAAAGTTAAAACCTCACATTTTCTCGCTCACCTTTTAAAATATTTACTTTAGCACCCAATTAGTGTGTCGCTAGTAGATTTTCCTTTGCAACTAAGGCGTGTTGCACACTGAACTTATGTGGCAATGACGTTGACGAAAGTTAACATTCAGTAGCCTGCAATTTACGTAAGCAATATAAAATGAAACCGCTCAATAAAACTGAAGTATCAACAATCCCTGAACAAAAATATTTCAACTTGATTCTGGAACATATACATGAATATACGGAGCCGAAGACGTCTTAGGAAGCAAAACGGGCATGCAAATGCCGAAGTAGCGCCAATAATGGCGTCAAAAAGCAAAAATATTCACGTATGACGCGGTAGATGTAATTTACATGCTTTTCTCGTATTCTGCTGGTTTAAACCTATGCAAAACGAGCCGCGTGTGTCGTATGCCATTCTAAATCCTTACCGCACCGACTTCGTCATGTCGATACTTGTGTACCAGCCTTTAAAAACCCCGTCCTTTCGCGTTCACACTAACAGGGTCGACTTTGCGCTAAGTTAATGGTAAAGCTAATTTTGTTTATTTTTCACTTTACCTGCAAATTAAGGTTTGAATATTCTAATTTATTATTTTGTTTAGATTTGACCGTTGAGTTGCCTGAAGTCCGTTTGAGAACTGAATTAATTCAGAGAAAAGAGAAGAAACAAATTAAATTGCTTACAAAAGAGTACACAACAAAAGTTTAAGCGAGAAAAGAAACATAATTAAAAGAAAATTTATGTATAACAATTACATGAAAAACCGAGGACATTCCGAAAATTGTTTGTGCGAGCTGCGAAGAACGCTTGAAGAACAGCTATCAATCAAAGCCGGTCTTTATGATTCCTCGCATTAGGTTCAGAATAGAGCAATTTAAACCATAATATCCACCATGTACTAAAGGCTAGGTTCACTAATGTCGATGAATCGTTGCGTGAGAAGTTTCATTATAACGGTATACGTGGAAATTCACTTGGTCGTCCGCACCCATTTTGGTATAGTAAGCACGCACTTTGGCCAAAGTATTGGGCGTCATCGCGTGCGCTACCTAGTAAATGAAACTGTGTTATTATATAAAGCTTTTATTATTACCCCTTTTTATATCTTGAAACTAATTAACTAGGGCTTGTTCATTAAGAATAGAGTAAGCGGATTTTCGTTCGTGTAGTTCACAGGAATCGTTTTTGTGAGGCGCGCAGTGCATTCCGTTTTAGTTAACTGATTGAATAATTGTTGCTAGTGGGTCTTTATTAGTGTGGGTTGCCTCATGAACATGTGGCTTATACGAGTAGTATACAGGGTGTAAACCACTTCATCACGAAGCCGTCAACCAAGCATTCTGTACATCAAACTAAGTAACTTTACGCAAAAATTATTGCTGGGAAACAATCATTTTTGCATAAAGTGGGTTTTTTTTTTGGCTGAAAAACCACGTTTTATGGTATAACTCAATGTAACGCACTGAAAACATTGTGCTGATGGACGAATTGCATAGTACGGGGTACGTCGTATTTAAAGTAAAAATCATGCAATAAAAACTTGTTTTAAAAAAAACTTGTCAAAAAGTTGTAACTTTAACCCCCAATATATCCATAACTAGAAGGTTCCCAGGCATGGTGTAGAACAAAAAAATTATCGGAATGATGGGGAGAACAAGTGCCTTTCGGCTTCGTTACGAGGTTTTTAACACCCTTTAGATATTTAGAATCAGTTTGATGCACTTAGTCAGTTGTGACCATGTTATGGATTGGATCCTTTCCGTTTAACTTCGTCCAATTATATATTTCAGACGATATATTTAAATCACACCACGTCTTTAAATCCTGCTTAAAAAGCAAACATGATGAACAAAAGCGAAGTCTATGCCATCGTTTAGCTTCCCTCACATAGAATTTCAGACAAACTTTACTTTTTTTTATGGCCCGTTACCGTCTTAAAGTGATTTCAATTATCATATAAAATGTTCAGCTGCTGCTCAAATTATTTAAGGTTTTTGAAGTACACTCTTTTCCATCTTGCTTTCTGATGTGTTTACTGTTTGAAGTAATCAGTATCTTGAGCAATATGTCTTAAAAATACGTATTCCCTTAATCAAAATCATTTCACGTATTTTTTTTTCGAAATTCACTTTACCTCCTAAATTAAAATGGTACTTCGAATTCGTAATTACTAAGAGAACCGCCGCTCATTTTGTTAGAAATAAAAATTGATATTTCCATAAATTATAATAATTTCGGAAAGGTCGTTTTTCATTAAAATGAACAATATCGCCCAAAATAAAACAATACAAAATGAAATTTAGGAATAATTAACAAAAACAAAGCAGAACAATTCCGAATCAAAAGAACTACCACTGTAATGTGAAACCACAGTCGATTTTACCCTTAGATACCTTATATTTCTTTACAACTAATGAAACAGAATCCTAAGTCAAAGGTGTAAAGAACAAAATCCAACTGCCTATTTTTCATGTGCATAGTTATTTCGGTCGGTCTATACTGAGGGTGCGAAAGTTCATTCAGGCATAACAATACCCCTACTATAGAAGCCATTTAAACTTTTCGATGTGAATTTGTTTGCGTGAAAAGGAAGCGAGAATTGGATAAAGAACACTCGTATTCTATATTTGAATTGCTTACTTTGGCGTAAAACTCTGAGGAGGTTTGTATAAAGTTGAGTGTTCAATAGAATAATACAGGTGTATCTTGAATTTTTAAACATCCTGTAAAGTCAACACGAACTCTTGGAAATCTGGAACTTTTCAAACTTCGAATAAAGTTTTCGGTTTCGTTTTAGCAATACGAAAATATTTCTTTAAGGAAAAATGAGCACTCGTGGCTTTCACGTGCATGTTTGGAGGAAATTAACTCGTTTAAAGTTACCTCGGCTTTTGAACTTGGTAAACATTTTACAAGGAATTTGACAAAACGGAACTTGAGTTAAAGATATGGTGATAATTTCCGTAAGAGTGCTAAAAACCCAACCTTCAAGGAAAATGGGTATTCGAAGTCAAATTGAACTAGCTTTTGTGAAAAACCAAAGCTATCCCCGTTGACATAGTAACAAACTCGTGATTACTGTCATTTTTATGTAAGTTTACAAAGAAATACATTTTGGAAAATTTTAGAACCAGTGAATAAAAATCATAACATTCTCATGGAAGAAACCCATAGTAACGCTCAGAGCGTTATAGTCAACGAGTGGATATAATTGCGACCTTCCGATTGCGGCCTAGCCGTTTCACCGCCACGCTTCCACAGAAATGGACATAGTAGATATTTATAGTTCTGGAACACCTCAGGTGTTCGCGCTCACCAATAGTAATTAACGCCCACATAGATTCTGGAGCAGGTTTGTTTTCTACGTAGTCAATTAATTGGGTATTGGACGAGTGAAAATAGTAAGAAGGAAATTGTCGTCTTTGGCTATTTTGGGTAAATTGATGTAGGTTTTCTTTTAAGATATTATAAATAATAATAATAATAATCTGCTTCAGTGGCAAGCTCCAGTTATGATGCTGGTGGTCTCGACTAAATGAAACTCCTGCTTTTCGATATGAAGACTGTATAATATTGACCTTTTGACATTCTTATTTGTAATCTAACCACGTAGCACGAATGCACCCAGAGGTGGACGGTGGGTATGTCTGACGGAGCTAATCGCCGACGAGGTAGACCGCGGCGAAGGTGGTGTGACCATCTGATCTTGTTTGCGGGGCGAACATGGACAGATATCACACAAGATAGAGAGGTTTGGACGGCGAAAGGGGAGGCCTTTGCCCAGCAGTGGGACACATGACAGGCTAAAAACATGGACTGCCGTCTTCGGGGACTACCGATAGAAGTGAAAACTTCGTGCTACGAAGCGTTAGGTGATGGTCAAGGAAGTTCCATGGTTTTGGTTTACTCAACAAGTGCTCAAAGCTCCTAAAGAAGTTGTCACTTAAAAAAACTGACCAGGATTACAAACAAGATGGCCGAGGGCCTAGCGTTAGGTGGGGCGGGTAACGTTAAGATGACGTAGACGCGATGCCACTCGACCAGGCGCTGTGATGGTCTTGAACAACATGTAAACGATATGAGTTTTTAGACTGACATGGTCACTAACACAAACACCACCCGCAATAACTTCAGTTCATCCGTGACCATGGCGCTTGTAACAGTGCCGAAATATCGGAAACTCACAACAAACAATAAACATGGTAAATATCCCGTTCTAAATTCTAACATGTAAACGTGTATTTTAAGATTAACGGTACACCTTTTAATCCTTTCTTTGTAGAATTTTATGATGATACATCAGTATCTCGTCCCGTGATGACTTTCGCGATCTTTCCGTGTCAGTTCACTTCACCAGAAATCCAGTGAGTGATAATTTTGAAGCCACAGCTGATACCTCCAGAATAATGAATCATCAGAAGATGAAGCACTATCGATGTCACCGTTCAACGACTGTTCGCAAATTTCTCCACAGCGAAAATAAAAAGAGAACAACACTTTGTGCTTAGGCTAAAAATATACAAGCCTTAGTAGCATCAAACAACTTTAGTGGATAAAAGATGCTATCGACGACGCAACCAAAGTTCATTCGACCGTAAGCGTATAAACGGACTAACTTAACGACTTATTTATAGTTCACAAACAGCTCAGGTGTACGGTTATACCTTTATTAATAACGCCCACAGTAGCTCTTAGCTCTCATACTAAAGCGACCTACATTCCAGTTGTAAATTCAAATAGAACACCTTTCTGGGCTTAAGCGAGGGTTAATTTCTAAGACAAATGTTGGGGCGTTAATATTTCATTATCAGATGAAAGTTGTTGTGAAATATTTATGAAGCTTTCATTTGTTTAGCTGGAAATACTCTCGCTGTGGATAGACAGTAGGGCTGAAATATTCTATTTCTCGTTAATTTCATGAATATTGTTAAGGTTTACATTTGGAATATTTACTTGTCTGTAGAACCACTTTTAGGACGAGAGACTAAATAAAAACAGCCGCTCTGGCCGATCTATAGGTTAAGCCGCGCTTGCCTCGGTTGCTCCGTGGATGAGCCACCAATTACAAACCGAGTTCCTTCCGTGCTTCGGAAATTACGTTGCAGTTGTGCCCGGCTGTAATATGTAGAACCAGTGCACAGTGGCCCGAAAGTCTGACAACCAGTCTTACCAAAGGGGACCCACTAACATTGGGGAGGTCAGATAGGCAGTCACTCTATGTAAAATACTGGTATTCAGTTTCATCCGGTTAGACTGGAAGCCGACTCTAGCACAATTGGGGAAAAAACTAGGATGGTAGAATCACTTTGAGGATTTGGATACAAAACAACCCAAATTTTGCCAAGTATCAGTGGCGATGGTTCCATACAACTCGATTCCTACCAATTTTCCTTTAAAAAATGGCACAATAAGTATTCTATAGACCAATAATATAAATACACTAGCTGTTGCCCGCGACTTCGCGTGAAAATATTGATGGGTCATGTGTGAGACTGCATCGTTGGTCAAGTTGTCGCAAGCGCTACTGAGCATGAGGTCCTGGGTTCGATTTCCGGGACGGGCAAAGTGTTATTATATTATTTGTGCCCGGTTGATAGAAATAAGCTAAATGTGCGAAATGTGGGTGTAGGATTAGATACACTTCTACCTAACAGTGGCGAAGGGTGAAAATACCGTCAGGAGAAGCCGAAGAAAATAAAAGAGAATTGTTTTTTTTTGCTTCTGTTAACTTTTAATCCCATGTAAATTTTGACCTCATTTTCATTATCAGCGACACCAAAAACCACGGAAACGACACCCATGATGAAAAATCCAAAAATGTTCATCTTCATTATTAGAGACCCCAAAAAGTAATAAAATGCAGAAGAATTAAAATATAAATAATTTTTATGAAATTTCATAGATGGTGTTGCTTTAAAATTGTCTTTATACTACTAAAATTCTTTAAACTATGTTTCTCTGCCCAAGTTACTTAAATGGCGTAGTTTTTATTGTGTAAACCTAGATAATAGCGTGGCTTACTCAAAGACACCATTTAAATATGCGTCGTTAGATTACACGCTGTCACAGAATGCGTAAGAAAAATAAAGATTCACAGCTCCTCCCCCGTAGGTGTTAGCGTGATAATATGTAGCCAATATGTTGACCCGACCTCTTAGTAATATTCATGCAAAACTTGAAGTAAATCCATGCAGGACTTTTTGAGTTTATCCCGGACATACATACAGACAAACAGACAAAAATTCTAAAAACTATATTTTTGGCTTCGATATCGATTGTAGATCACGCCCCAAGTATTCTTTAAAAAAAATATTCAATGTACAGTTTTGACTTTCCTACGATTTTATTATATGTATAGATTAAAGATTTCATGTACTCCGGCTTACCTCTTGCACAAACAGACCCTTCGCTACTGCAAAGTATCAACTAGGTCAATACGTTCATACTTATATACTTTTTCCACGTGTTAGGTACTCGACGCTGATGGTCAATTCACACTGTTGTGGATACAACTCTACTCTTGATACGTTTTTACCTCAATGCGCATTTTCCGAATTGACACGGGCATCTATATCGGTAGTGCGAAAACTCATACATTTTATAACACGAAAATGTTTTATTTATCCCTCTGTTTTACGGTATTTCTTTCTTTATCGTGTGGTTAGTGCCTGACCTGGCTGGAGGTTTTATGCCGCCTATGGGCCTCTGACTTGGCTCACGATGTTTTCTTAGTGAGTTCAAACGTCACGAGCCCCCACTCCCGAGTTTTGACGCGTTTTATCTTTGTCAATATTCGTTGATTTACAAAAACAAAAAATACGTGTCCATTATTTTTCAATACTCTAACTGACGGACTAAATAGATTTGCAATTTATTGATGGTGGAAACAAGCCTATTATACAAAACGCGCAAAAGTTCTGGAGTGGCTTGCCGGAAGGCGATGCGTTGGAAGACCTCCTACTAGGTGGTCCTATGACCGAGTAAAGGTTGCGGGAATCCGTTGGATGGGATCGCACGGGACCGGTCAATATGGCGACACTTGGGGGAGGCCTATGTTCAGCAGTGGACGTCTTTCGGCTGAAATCACGATGATGATGATGACGCACATGAATCTGGAATATCTCACAGAACTCTCCACGGTGTTAATGCAAAGTTAAACCCCAAAGTATTTTGATTAAGTCCCAAAGTTTATTTTGAAACTTCCCCTCCTAATTACAAAAATATTTGGATTATTATAAAGTTTATTTTGATAAGATAAGGCAAAGCGAAATCAAATGAACGTGGGTATCCCCTACGAGCTACGTGGAGTAGGCAGGCACGTGTGTAATCATCTGAAAATGAATGTTCCAAACAAACGAATTCAGTTTTATCTGATTATCATTATTGAGAACAGAGCCAACGCAATTTTCGACGTATAATTTAGTTATACAGGGGAAATGAGAAAACTCTCCGTTTATGAATTCAGTACGAAATTTCGGAATCTAGGTTTTTCGGTCTATTTGACTGTGTAATCTAGATAGCCAGTATTTTTGAATAGTTATTTGTTATAAAATTGAGGGCGGTGTTGTTTTAAAGAATTTTATTTATTGCTGTAAAATTTATCTTTGCGCTCGATTTTGCTTGCATTTCTGATCGAAACCAGACGGAATACTTTATCAGGACGTTGACTTGCTTTAAGAAGTTCTTTCTCGGGCATCATTTATTATGGACTATAACACAAGATCCCTAGGTATTAAAATAACTTACAAAAAGATATAATTTTTAATTCTCAATAGGTTTTTTATTTATTTTTTTATTTTTATTTACTTATTTCTATACAACGTGACTTTTTTTCGTCTTACAAAAGCGGTCCACTCAATGTACCCGACATAAAATACCTCTAGGCGCGATTATTATTTTTTTATCATTAAATGATTAAGATAATAGGTACGAAGAAAAATAAATAATACATTAGAAATATGCAACACCCTGTTAAAAATGTTTACGTATCAAACTGTAGAGTATACCTACCTAGCGCACGAGTCGAGCAGATCATTCCATCACCATTTTCAACGAGACAAAACTACGCCTTGCGTCATAATAGAGAAGAAAATTTTTATTTTTAAATTATTCAAATCTCATAAATACCTATTTTTTATTATGGACTGGACTGCCTTTGTAAGACGACTAAAAAGTCACGGTGTATATAATATTTTCTTTTAATGTCGATATTTTTTCTTTTTAATTTATTTTTTAGACAACTTCAACAATTTTAATTATTTTTATATTCGCAAGCGCGACTGATTATGACGTCCTGGAGTATCGTCCATCAGGAACTTTTCAGTAGCAGCCACGCGGGGGTCTGGATTTCCGCCCGGTTGATGGCAATAGGGTGCCTATCCTAAGTGATAGGCGGTGGCCTATCACTTAGGATTTAAACTTTACTGGCAAAATGTGGGTGTACTATTGGGTACACCTGTGCCTAACCTTTCTGAGATTGTGGGATTGGACTGATGTTTTGTGTATTTTTTTTCCACTTTTTTGTCCTTTTCCATTTAATTATCAGGTTAGTAATGCTTAAGGCGATAAAATGAGCTAAACGCGAGTTTTATAATTACTAAAAGTATATGAGTCACTGCTATAAACAAGACCAGAAAAATATGTGATATTCTTCAGGATATATGCTAGCATGATACTGTTTTGAAAACATAATACAATTAATTTGGCTCGATAAAAAGAAATTACGAACTTACCTCTAAAAATATCTTTCAAACAATAAAAAACATACTAATATGCATGCGATCATTCTGATTTTTTGGCAAATAATTCTACAAGCAATATATTAGCATGATACTGTTTTAGTATTTTAATCCAATCAATAGTTGTTTTGTAAATCGATCGAAACCACTCATTTCGCGCTATTTGGCCCTCAGTGGCTGACGTAACAACCACTTTGTAGTGCAAGCTGATTAGAACTTTATTCTAACAGCATTTCAAACGAAGTTGGAACCACCACAATTAGAGTTGCTAATTTAAAGCGCCTTAATGACAACACGCCTAAGCCCGTTACAACCAAAAATGGATAATGAATATTATCTATTTCGTACTTGCAATAAATACCCGCCATAAATGTGGCAATTAGTTCGGTTATACGAGATTCACAGAATATCCTCATGTTGATATTCCGACAGTCCGATAGAATTTTCATATGGAAAACATAACCGTAAATAAATACGGTTCGTTCGATTCGAAATAAATAAAAGCTATTTGTATCTGCTAGAAAATTGAAAGAGAAAAATATTATAAGGTATTTTATTGGAAGCTTAACACAGCATTGTTGTAAATTGGGAACAATAGTGAGCTCGGATGGACAGCGACTGAACGTCAATATATATATACGAGTACATCTCACTTAGTTTGCATTTTCATTACTACATTGTGGTGACCGAGTTAATTGACTGGAAAGAGCAAGGTGTCTTTTTGTTGTCTTATGTCTTAGAACATTTTCAAAAATCTTCGGGAATCGAAGCACGCGGTGGTTATAAATTATTGACAGTAAGTTTTCTGTCAATTATAACCGCCGCGTGCTTCGTCCTTTGTACTTCTTTCGCCTTGTTCACATCTGGTTCTACACGCACGCTGGTTGCGAGTACTTCACACCTGCCGTTCTGAAGAACCTCACCAAAATTACAACAATTGAGTCTTTTCAGGTTTTTTCTTGCCTAGAAATCATCGCCTTAGAAAAAAATGCTTTTGAAAAATTCCTCATTGCATATACTTGAAATTTTATATCCCTCCATATAACAAGAAATAGGAGTGTAAAAGTTTACCTAAACAGTAGTGCCTACTCGGAACAAGAAAATACACTAAGAAATCCATACGTACAAAACTTTCCTCCCCTTAAGACTCCAGATTCTAAACTCTTATAAGTTGTACTTCTTACTATTCCCCGAGGGAATCTCATTCGTGAAGTAAAACTACGAAGCTTGTCTTTGAATATACTGTTAGTTCTATTTCCGTGGTTCGCAGTGAACCCCAGTACAATTTACTATGTCATATTTATTCAATGACATCATTATGTCAAGCAATTTACAATCTGTTGTTAGTATTAATGTGGGACTGCAATTAACATTAATGTCAGGTTTTAATGCATTAGTTAGTATTTATGATGCATAGTTCATTTTACTGTGATGGGCACTTTAAAACAAATTATATGGGGTTGAAACGTTGGTCATGGGGTCCTAGTGTGCAAAGTGGTCCATTCTTGGGCCAAATAAACACCATTGCAGTTCAACGTGACAATGCTGTCAGCTTTTTGGACACGTTTTCCATTGACAGTGATTCGGACGAACTTCTTGATGCTCAATGAGCTGCTCTTTCCTATTTTTACATAATATACATAGGTTCAAAATACTTCATAGTTACTTAGTGTAATGTTTTTGAGTAATGAGCCAATGGGTAGACGACAAAAAAATCTAATTGGTCGGTCAGTTAATTATGTCGGTCGGGCAGACAGGTTGCAAGAAAACTCGACGTACTGGAACAGGTTTAATGAAGGAATTACAATTTTGATCTAAAAATAGGGTGATGGTGACAATCGTTCGATGTATGAAGCGAAAGTGAACTTCGTGGAGCGTGGCGCCGCCGTCCGCCGTCGATGCACGTCACGTTGCGCCGACTCAGCACTAGACGTTGTGTCGCCAGGCTGATGCAATGGTTGCGAGGATTCGGGTCAATTCCGGTGGAATGCGTGGTTCGTGGGTTATTGGCAGGTAGCCTTAACAAGTTAAATTATCAAAATAAAATAAATAAATAAATATCGCTTGACATTACACACAGCGCCATCTCGTGCCACACTAAGCAAGCAAGGCTTGCGTCGTGGACACCAGATAGTTGATAATTATACTACATAAAGGGTGTAAAACACCTCTTCACGAAGCCGAAAGGCACTTGTTCTCCCCATCATTGCGATCATTTTTTTGTTCTACACCATACCTGGGAACCCTCTAGTTACGGAGATATGGGGGGCCGAATATGTTGGCACGCCGGTTCTCTCGATGTACAGCTGCAATTAAAATAGTCCTTTTCAAGGCATACTGCACATCGCTGTACTCGGGAGCCCTGTGGTTCACATATACCCAGAAAGCTTATAATGCTCTGCGTATCCAGTATAATAATGCGTTCAGGGTATTGCTGCGACTGTCACGCTTCTGTAGTGCCTCTGCAATGTTTGCTGAGGCACGCACTGAAAGTTTTGATGCGTTGTGGCGTAAGAAATCAGCCTCGCTGCTCCACAGACTGCGTTGCAGTCCCAACACTATCCTGCAATCGATAGCCGCCCGGGCAGACAGCCCATTAGTGTGGGCGCTAACTAATCGCACCCGATCTGTTTTAGTTATTAAGTACTAACATAGGCTAAGTCATATTGTTACTAACACAGTGGACCTCTTTGTAGTCTGGCAAATAAATAATAATAATAATAATAAAAGTTACAACTTTTTGACAACTTTTTTTTTAAATACAATTTTTTTTGTAAGATTTTAACTTTTAACACCTCCACGACCCCGTACTATTCAATCCATCCATCAGCACAATGTTTTAAGTGCGTTACATTGAGTTCTACCACAAAACATGATTTATAACCTCAAAAAAAAAAAGTTGTTTCCCAACAATATTTTTTGCGTAAAGTTACTTAGTTTGATGTACAGAGGTGCCGATTCTGTTGTGCACAAACTAAACTTAATTTAGGCTATTACTATCTTTTTCTCACCAATAAAACGAGAAAGAGACGGACGTAATTTAGAGCTGTCAAATTTAATTCGAACTAATATTTCCATACAAATGAAGGGTGCACGTAAAAACATGTTGACTAATAACACGGTGAAGCGCAAGGCATAACCTAGTTTGACATTTCTAACTTAGTGCATAGCTATAGCCGTCCTTTTCTCGCCCTGCCTTTTAGTAAAAGATAGCAATAGTCTAAATTAAGTTTAGTTTGTGCACAACAGAATCGACACCAGTATGCTTGGTTAACGGCTTTGTGATGAGGTGGTTTACACCCTGTATATACTTTTTTTGTTTGTAAATATATACTTATTATACATATAAACATCCATGACTCGCAAACAAATGTCCATGCTCATCACACAAACATTTGCTCCTACCGGGATTCTAACCCAGGACCCTAAGAACGTAAGGCAGCCTCACTACCGCTACGCCATTTGGGTATATTTGAGCCGTATTTTTTCTTCTGTAACGTAAACCAAAAAAAGTTGCTTTTAAAAATTCTCAATACGTTACGCCGTGGTATAATTTTTAGTGCGTTCTGACGTCGCGAGTCTAATTGACGGACTAAATAGATTCGCAATTTATTGATGGTGGAAACTAGCTTATTATGGATTTTGGTTTTACTACAGTTCTATAAAAGGTACGCTTTTGGCATGTGCTACAGAAACCATTAATGTAGATATTATAACTGATGAATGAAAATAGCCAATATTCCAGTCTAGCAAGAGACCCATGATGAACATTAACAATAATAAAACCTCAATAACAACAATCTATCCGAAAATATTTTCATTTTAACATCAAAATTACTCTCCATTAGCCAAATGTATTTTTAATCCGCGTAATTGAACAGATTTCTCTCCGTCAGAAAAATAATTGAGCGCATTGTTTTAGGCAATGAACGCCATTTATTTCAATCTATTCCATTACAGATTCATAATGGATTTGATAACAGAAAATATTTTAATAAAGTGCTGAAATGAACCGACGACTTAGGGACGGGCTGAATCAGAAACCCAAGGCGATTTTAAATAGGTACTATAGAGATGTTACCAGATATGAATTCAAAGTAATACTGTGTTTTCATGAGACCTTGTTGAGACATTGTTAAAGTGAAAACTTCTTTAGGCGCGTTGAGCGCTTTATGGGTGAAAAAAAATCGCCTCCAAACGCTTCGTAGCACTCGTAGCCGATCCGTTACGGCGTAGCACCACATAGGCGTGCGCGGGGCACAATCCGTAGCAGATATAGATAACTAAGTTTTCACTTCTATCTTCAGTTCCTAAATCGCATGTTTTTTCCCCTTGAATTATAGTATATTTTATAACGAGGGACTAAACGAAGCCATTATATACCCGAGGTGGTTTGACTCCCGAGCTTGCGAGGGAGTCATTGAAAAGCGAGGGTATATTATGTTGGCGTTTAGTCTCGAGGTGCAAACTGTACTTTTCACTTCGAGTGCGAGAAAAATAGTCATTTAAAACCGAACAAATTTACACTCGACAAAAATTCTGAACTGAGCGGTCAGTTTTTTCTTCTATCAGGTCAGTCACAGATTAACAATTTAAAACACAACACAAACTCTCGACATTGTCGCAATGAAGATGATCCACACTCCACAGATAGTTAGTACCTACATTATTGCAGCGGCTAGCAACAGAGGCATTGCACATACTTTTCTTTATTTTCTTCTTTAATTTTACAACGATGCACACAAACAACAACTCGCGTTGAAGAGTTCATTTGTTTTTTTTTTCACTAAACCGCTTTCTATCTGCAAGCCAATTCGAAATTTAAATAATACCATTGATCCATTAAAAAAAAAAAAGTTACTGTTTTGTGACCGTGTTTCAGAGTAAAAGATCGTTCCATTTTTAAATTACTTTTTACTCCCTAGGGAATAAACGGTCACTTTAATCCCGCTTCGTAGGGCTATAATGGCGTTCTTTTAGAGCATGAGAAGTGAAAAGAATATTTTTACTCTCGATCGAGAACTTTCTCTGCCTCTGCCGAGACGTCTCGCAAAAACCTACACGGGACGAAGAGCAAATGATCCATACAAACTGGTGCAGGACAACACCAACAACAACTGGTGTACTGGTCCGAGGGTGCAGATACTGGAGTCGCGCCGTAACGTCAACTTCAAGGCGTTCGTGGTGTGAGTACCGAATTGTTACCCGCCCATGGTGATGGAGGAAGACTTTTGGCCGCAGGACGTGGTGTTCCGTCGCTTCCGCGGACAAGTACCACTGGACAGCCAACACAAATGAAGTGTGACTAAGTGAAGTGTTACTAACATAGGTTTAAGTCTTAATTATTAACACAAGTTTTGTATTTAATTTACATGTTAGTTTATAAGGTATATATCTATGGGTCATTGTAGCCTGAAATAAATAAATAAATAAGTAAAGCTTGATTGGTGTTTCGAGCGTACTGACAGCAGCCAGTTGGCTCTTTCATTTAATTGTATTAGTAGTAGTTTTCGATTTAATTTCGATTTAATTGATTGATTAGATTGCATATTATTGCATCGTATCCTATTGTACTCGTATAATACCTATAGGACCTCAATATTTGAAAGCCGATTATGATTTTGCTCATGTTTCGAAATAATTTTAAGGGTTTACTTAATCCCAGTCTTAACAATAAAACTTTATATCATCACAGCATAAACACGAACGCGTAATGAGGTTTTATTAATACAATCGTCATAATTTCTGACTCAATATAACTCCAATACTTATATTTCTCTCTGAAACCATTTGTGGCGGATTTCACCAGCTAGGGGGACCGTTTACGTCTTGGTTCAAGTTATAATTAAAAGCGTTTACTATCTCTGCAGTAGTTATAATGCTATGCATATTTCATGCCATGCTGCGGTCTATGCATTATTTCTTGAATAAGAGTTTTGGTTACAAAATACTACCATCATTTACTCACACAAATGAAAAGCGTAAAATATGTAAGTATTGGAATAACAAAATCGACCTTTTTGGAAAGAAAATAAAATTATAATAAAAATGACACTGAAAGTCATCAATCGATCAAAATATAGCACCGAATAGAATACCTTCACGAGCGAATTATGTTAGCCCATTGCCTACCGTAGTCTCTAGTTCCAAATATTTCATATGAATCGATGATACCACATAATAAAACTACAACAAATATAAATATAACCGTTAAACTATGGAGCTGTTTTAGCCTGGCCACAGGATACGTTGCTTCGCGTGGTAAGACTAGTATATTTCTATGCATTTGTTCGCTAGTGGCTAGACGCTCCGTCGTTCACACCACGTGAATTTCCCGTGGCCATGCTGTTACTAGAAGACAGCGGATTGTAGACAATCGCTTGACGAGTTAACTTAGACCATCTCCTAACTCCGAGGGACGCCATCAAGTGCTAAGTTCGCGTGAGCTAAACTTTTACCGCGACTCCTTTTAACACTTCTGTAGCTATTTACATTTTATTACTCCATCCACTGTGAGCTTACCAGAGTTGCCAAACCACTTTATTTGTTTCCTTTATTTATTTTGTGTCGTTTGTGTTTCGAATTAAGTAAACAAGTTTGATATTCCTTCCCGTGTTAATGTTGATGGGGGGAATTTGAAACTGGTGCAACTTTTACTTTTAACCGCATGGAGGTGGTATTAGTAACTCTATATACGAACTACGGTTACTATGCGGTTCACGGTTTGTGTGTTATTATATTTTTTTTAAACCGCGAACAAAACACAAAGTATATTGATCGAGCCACGTCCAGTCCAATACAGGCTAAACAGATTATTTTTGAAATTATGATGCGGAAACAAAAACATCATGCCTGCAATCCTCGAAGGGTTAGGCAAAGGCGTATCTTATAGTACACCCAAAATTTTCCAATTATGATTAAGTTCCACGTAATAGGGGTCAGCCTATTGGCATTAACCGGGCACAAATCCAAACTGCGAGACTGCTATTGAGAAATCCTTCATGGAAAAGCCCATTAACAATTTGCTCAGCAGTCGCGATTGGGACCAGTAGACCAACTCTTACCATTATTATGCACGAGAAAAAAAAATATTATAATATATCGCTGGACATTACACACAGCTCCATCTAGTGCCACACTAAGCAAGGCTGGTGTCGTGGACACCAGATAGTTGATATATTATTACATATAGGTATACTTTTTTGTTTGTAAATACATACTTATTCTACATTTATATGACTCGAAACAAATGTCTATGCTCATCACACAAACATTTGCTCCTACCGGGATACGAAACCAGGACCCTAAGAACGTAAGGCAGCCTCACTACCGCTACGCCATTCGGGTCGTCGAAAAGAAGAATTTAACCATTACTTTAATTTTGTTTAATTTCTCTTTGTGAATATCACTTTGTATAATCAGGCATTACCAGCCCAATTGTCAATACTTTTAACATAGCAGTCTATGGTCGGTAGCCTCGCCCAGAATAAGTAATGCTGACCTTTCTGGAAAGATAGATGTTGTGACCTTCACCACAGCCTGACTGGCTCATTAATCTCCCAATTAACTAATTAACGAGGATATATGTACATACTAACGTGCACGCACGAACATAATTTGTTGGACAAAAGCGGAAATAATTCACCGTTGACCTGAAGGAACATGAAATGGTACTAAAACACAAAAACCGACTTTACATACGTCATCATCATTATATTAGGCTGTAAGCCGTGAGCGTTCAATGCAAAACAAAGGCCTCCCATTATATCGCTACGGTTAACGTTCGTGTGGGTTCGTTATACATTTTCTTGAATAGGAATGTAGGTACCACTTTAGCATACATAGGAAACCTTACATGTTGCTTAGCAAAAATAGGAAACTACACAACACACTTACTACTAGGCAACTAGGTTTATCTCGTTTGTAAATGTCCATGTGTGCCTATTGGCCTTGTTTTGTTCTGTCTCATGCTGATAAGGAAGGAAGTGCAAATTATGTTCTTTTCTGATTAATTTAGTTGCGGGATCCAAGACAGTTTTTCTCTGGGACTTCACCGAGTTACATTGTCGGCGGTCACCACCTGATTCTTTCTGGCGTTTAGGAGTTGCAGTGTTTTGGACAGGGTGACCGGCTTTTCCCATAAAAATATGTCATTGAACATATAAAATGGATTAAAGTCATTTCTCGAACCTATCTAAACTTGCTTCCTTCACACTTACGATCACAACGCAATTACAACTTAATAAAATTTGAAAGTAGGTAGTGCATCAAAAGGAACATAAAAACTCTCTCAATATGAAACGCATAAAAAACTTTAATGCACATCTACACGTACATAAAACTTACTCCCCGATTAAGAGTAATCTTCCAAAAGATATCCCTGCAGCGCAGCGCTTCGAAGAAAACATAAAAAGCTCCTTTCATTAAGGCTGACGGTACGGCAGCGGATATCACACAAGTTTAACGCGAAGTACTTGCCGTGCATGGCCCACTCCGTGCATTTCTTGCTACAGTTGCCTCCGTTCTTAATCTCCAGCCATTCCCTATTGTTGACATACTATGCCTGCGACCTAGAAACGAACTGGAAATGTACTTTTTGTATGGCCAAGTTTTTCTGGAGAAATTGTAACGAGGATTCGAAGAATGTGTTTAAGAGGGTGTGTTATGTTATTGTTGAGTATAAAAGAGACACTTTTTGTTCAATTTTTGTACATGAACATAGCTGGAATATTGAAAAGAAAATTTCATTCCACGTGATGGTAAACGAAATTACATAGGGATGAGTTTATAGTACAAGCGTGAATTCCAAGAACAAATTGGATAACAATCGTTTTATCGCTGCACCAACGTTTAATTTAAAAGCTCATAAAAGAAAATAAGTGTAAACATTCCAAACAGTAATACCCCATAATTTTAATAGAGTAAAATATTATATCATAAAACTTGAGAACGAGAAATTAGCTGAACAGCAATAAAAACGAAAAATTTAAACCATTTGGCAGGGAACAGAAGCGAATAAGAATGGAAAGTGGCTCGAACGTTAAAACAATGGACTCACCCAAGCTAATTAAGAAGAAAATGCTCTTGCTGTATATGCTAAGAAAGTTTCGATGCAGACAGTTTTAAGTACATAGTCTTGTATGCTGGATAGTTATTAGTCAGTTAAGTAATGCAGAGTAGCCATGTTGCGCTAGTGTTTTTAGGGGATCATTCGGTTTCAATACCTTTGGGTAGTATTCCTATCTCTCGCTCGCTTTGGCGTTGTAGTATATAACTATGTTGTTTTGCTGAAAGCTTCTAGCAGTGACCACTTTGCTATGGTCCATTAATTTTCAGACATTGCAATCAAATATGACAGCTCACAAGTGTCAGTGGTACGAGGCAACTGAGCTTATCCCAGTTGTAAACGACCCTTTGTGCCTATTAGCTCTGTTTAGTTGTCTCCTGCTGATATTGAGGGAAGTAGGAAAATGTTTTCCCAACTTTTCCACTGTGCTTTTCTCGACCCTTTTCTGGTGGTCGCCATTGTTGATTCTAGCTTTCAGGCGTTGCAGTGGTTTAGGAATAGTGTGGCGGGCTTGTCCTACCGACCCGAAGCAAACAGACATGTTCCGGCCATCAGAAGACTAGTGCCAGTCGGTAAACTCCGTTCAGCGTCTACCATTGCAAAATGATGTTCGAGCTAAACCGACCCACTTTTTCCCCGAACGTAATCATATACTTGTTCGATCGTGCCGACCCGAACACAAGAGTAGATTTTCTATACAACCGAGCCCTTTACAGTACTTGGTAAAGATATCATCCCGAACACCCAAAAACTGGTGGTAAGCTATGTATCACACCCAACAACATAAATCCAATATTTCAATTCTAATCTAACCAATAGTCACGAATAGTTCGACCGTGGAAATGGTTTACTGCCCAATAGTCAGTGTTTCAATTTTAAAGCTTAATTGTTTTCTATTTTTAGTCCACAGGTTTCAATATTGATTCTAAATATTGTTAGATGAATCGAGATGTTTGTTTATTTGTTTTGAAACAATAATTCGAATTCTTTGTTTGTAATTGTTTATTTTTTGTCATATTGTGTATGCGTTAGCGTAAAATTGTAATTCTATCTAGCGAGATTGTGAACTCTCGAAAGATTGTCAGCCGAACGAACTGCTTACAATTGAACGCATTATTTTTCGGTAGATTATAATCTATCGAAGTGCAACCATAAAATTGTGAAATGTATAATGTGTTCATTCACAAAGTTTTATAGAACCTAATAAACATTTTTGTCATAGATAAAAAGCGACACAATAGAAGACACTTACACCACAGTACGACAACGCAAACAATGTGCTCCATATATCACTCATTTATCAGTTTCGCATACATTCTCTTGTCACAAACATAACAGTCGGTTCACAGTTCCCTGTCGACGCGCGACGCATGTTTTCCGTTCACAAACATAGATAGGACCGAAAGGAATAGATTATACTCGGTTTAAAAGCGAAGTTTTATCTAAGCGAAGTCTGTTTAAATAAAAACCACTGTTCCATACATTTTGAACGTGAAGGATGTGTATGTAAAAGTAAAATTATCGAAGACGAAAGGTACTTGGACTATTCCCAACGATAGGTCAAAGTCGCAACGTTTTCACTAGTTTCTTTTTTATTACAAGTTTTTAATGTTAATCAGCACAATGTTTTGAGTGCGTTACTTTGAGTCCTACCGTAAAACATGGTTTTTCACCCAAAAAAAGTTTATTCCCAGCAATTGCTTTTGCGTAGAATTACTTTTATTAACCCCCGACGCAAAAACGACGGGGTGTTATAAGTTTAACAAGTCTGCGTGTGTGTGTGTGTGTGTGTCTGTCTGTGGCATCGTAGCGCCTGAAGGTATAGGGTATAGACTGAATTGTATTTTGTTTTTTCTTGTTTGAAAGGTGAATTAGTCAGGAGTGTGCTTAGCTATGTTTGATAAAAAAAATCCAAAATGGCGGATTACATATTCATTCAACAACTCCCTCAATATGGATATCAAATGAAAGGGCTTGATTAGTATAATAATGTACACTAAGTATATTGAAAGGGAATGTGGAATAGAAAAGAAAGAAAGAACCGTCGGATACTATACGCTATAACAAATTTCAAATCCAAGATGGCCGCCACCACAAAATGCTTCGATATTGATTGAAGACAAAATGACATTTTTTTTACAACTCACTCAATATGGGTATCAAATGAAAGGGCTTGGCTAGTAGAATCATATGCCTGAAATTATGACCCTATGTGTCGGTGGTTTTTTAAATTTTTAATTTAATCTAATAATAACTTTTTCTAGATCTAGACCTTGGGGTCAAAGTTCCAACTTTTCGAGAGTTTCTTACTAACAAGATTTTAAAGTTATAATTTTACTTTAAATACCTACACGACCCCTGTACTATTTGCATCTATCAGCACAATGTTTTGAGTGCGTTACATTGAGTACCGTAAAACATGGTTATTTCACCCAAAAAAAGTTTATTCCCAGCAATATTTTTTGCGTAGTTACTTTTATGTACAGAATGCTTGGTTGACGGCTTCCTGATGGGTTCATTTTACCTTGTATAGTGCACCTCATTCATCAGATTTTTAATAACTCACGAACTACGGTCGAGAATCATGTGACTTAGAGTTATGCATCGATGTCTCCCCTCTACTGGCAAATTCAGCTTTTATATAGGGTGGCTGATAATGAGTGTATGATACTTAAACACGTGATTGTTCAGTACATTTAAGTTCGCCTAATGTACTGAACAGCTGATTTTTTTTCACGATCTCAGGTTTGGTCCCATGGTAAAAGTTGTTTGTTATCATGAGCAGATTCATGTGTTTACGTGCCGTACACTAATTACCAGTCACCACATAATTATATAAAATCAATTTTATACGTTCATTAAAATCATTCTTCTACAAAACGAAAAATCTTAATAAAAACAAGTCTGGAAACTACCTTTATCCCAGAGATACACCTAACGCGCCCACCAACAAAGGATTTACACTTAAAATTCTACATAATTATCTTGCCTCACATTTATACACTTGAATTCTTAAAACAGTCTTTTGCTTCATAGATAAGATTGAATTTTGCACAGCAAAATTTTACGGCAAATGTCAAGTTGTATCTAGACACGTAAACATCAACAGGGTGGACTATTCTGAGCTCCATATAAATAAGAACAACGTTATTTCACAATGCTTCTAATCCAATTTCGTTTTTACAGCAATCGTACGTTGAAATGTCACAGTAATGCAGCAATGGATTATAAATGAACATAAATTGTATAAGTACCCAGTATTTGGTATTTGTACTAGACCTTACTCGGTAGAGGAATGTTGAAAGGGGAATGTGTTAGAGGGAATTCTCTCTACGATAAATCGCTTCCGAGTCTTATAAAAGATTAGGGTTCCAGTCGGAAACTCTTACGGATTTTTTCAATGTGGCCCCCTAAGTAAATTCTAAAGATACTATATCAAAACATCACATGCGAATTTCTTTGTTGCTCACAAAGTTAAAACCTTTTTTGAGATAGAAAATAATAATACCTATTATATTTTTAAGAATTTACCGTTAGCCGTTTCATGGAAGAGAAACCAGCATTTATTTAATACTCTCTACTTAGATTACATTATCATTGCTTCTTACGGAGATAGCCAACAAAATAATGCACTGTTTCCGTTGCCAAAACAATGGAAATCTATTTAAATCAGTAAGTGCTGTGAGTGGTGCTATTCTTGTTGTATACGTTAACCGAAGTCACAAATTTAACCTCCTTTTTAACTGACTTCTAAAAAGGGCGTTATGTGTATTGTGATTTGTTCGTGCTTACTGGTCCAATTTACGTGAGTCAGTGGTCCCATACAAAATTTAACTTAACTGTACTTGGGCAGTTTAAAGAGTTTACTTTATGGTTCGTGTTTTTCTTCTTCGTCTGTGTTGATGATCTCTTAATACCTTGTAGTTACAATTTAAAATTAATATGAGAAGACAATTCATTTGCGATACTTAAACAAAAGAAATAAATAAAATACAACTATCAAGAGATATTTCATCTATTACCTCAAAATATGATGCGGATAATGATGAAAATCACATCAATATTCATACAGTAATTTCTGAAACCATTTACAAACTATCATCAGATCAACTATCTACTGTGAAAACGACACCCTAGTCGGAAAACCCAAAAATTTTCCACCTTCAAATAATAACAGGCGAGACTTTATATTTACTTTACAGAGTAAACCTCAATGGCCGTTAAGTCACGCAAAAGTCGAGTTACGCAAAGTGTCCATTCGCACAAAATTATAACCACGCAAAAGTTCATTCGCGCAAATGACTGTTCTCGCAAAATTCCCAGATGCTAGACAAACATCACCGCCTAACCTCGCCTACGTAGTTATACACACGTCATATTTTAATCCCTACATCCAGAATAGGGTTACCGCTCCACGTCGTTGAAATACGCGTCCCCATTGTGCAGTGACACTGAACGCCAGTCACGAATGGATTGTGCATGAACGGGAAATGTCTATGAAAATTCATTAAGAAGATTAACTACAGCGCTAACAGTAGGTTATCGGGCATTCGGGCGCTGACGGATATTGCTAAATAAATATGCAGCAATGGGCGCTTCACGTGGTTCGCAATGTATGCCAGCAAATCAAGCTACGATGGGTGGATAGGTGACCACTCATTGCATACCGGGTTTCCTCTGTGCCTCGGAAAGCACGTTAAGCCGTTGGTCCCACCCAGCTGTCATTTGTAGATCATTGACAGTCGTTAAATGCAGTCATTGGGTAAAAAGTCTGACAACCAGTCTTACCAAGGAGTATCGTATTACCCAGTACTAACTGGGTAGTGGAGGTCAGATAGGCAGTCGCTCCATGTAAAATACAGGTATTCAGCTGCATCCGCTTACACTAAGTTGTTGGGAAATGCTAGGCAGATGATAAAGTGGTACCCAATTGTTTAGTTTTTAATCGTTTGTGCATACATACACAGTTCACTAACCATTGCAGTGCCCAGTTTCATAACTATTATTAGTTCACGGATATCGTACTTCACGTCCTACCACTGAAATACAGCAATATGTTTCCCACACAAGCCCCTAGAGAAATGACGCTTGCAGTGTATCCTAAGTAGTTTATCACACAGACTTGCAGGTCATAGTCAACAGAAACTTTCTCGTACGTAGTACGCTTACAAAGTACGTTTTATAGTATAGAGACGTAACATATGGACTATAATTTGAACAGTACCCGTGCAGTTTATGGTTGTAATGCCATGATTTTGACTAGCCGGTACTAATGCAAGGCGTTGCTTTGCATCCTTTTCAAATTCAAGGATGTATCTATGCTAATGATTCTTGACCCGAATCAATATAAAATGGGTAGGGTTTTTTTCATAATTATGGAAATCAAGTAAGTAAGTAAGTATAAACCACCCGTATTTAATCGCAGCCCATCCCCCATCCTATTTCCGCCGAGGTCCTTGCTGGCCAGACTGAGCTCCTAAACAGCCTAAAGGAGCACATCTCGGAGCTAAGAGACAACTCCGAGAAACTCGACAGACTCCGAGACAGTCTGGCCAGCAAGGAAGGGGTGGAGGAGACAACCTACGCGAGTAAAGCAGCCGTCAGTAAGAGCCACGCCGGGGCTCAGGCTCCGGAGCGAACGACGCTGCACTCCGTGGTTGTCTCTTCCACTGAGGAGATGGATACGGGGGACGAAATCCTCGAAAGAGTGAGGAAAGCAGTGGACGCGAAGGAGGGATGGGTGCGTGTCGAAAGGGTCCGCAAAGCCAAAGACCAGAAGGTCATCATGGGGTGCGCAACGACGGAGGAGAGGAGAAAATTAAAGGCGCGATTGGAGAAGGCCGGGGAGAACCTCGTCGTCGAGGAAGTGAAAAATCGAAACCCGCTTCTGGTTCTTAGGGACGTGTACACAGTACACAGCGATGAGGAAGTGCTCAGAGCCCTTAAGAACCAGAACCGAAGAAAGAAAGGAGATCTTTCACGGCCTCGGTGACGAGGAACAGAAAATCGCAATAAAGTTTCGTAAAAAATCACGTAACCCTCACGTGAGTAGCATTGTGCTGAGTGTTACCCCAGCTATCTGGAAGAGGGCACTCGAAGGAGGCAAGCTCCGTATCGACCTCCAGAGAGTGCGCGTCGAGGATCAGACGCCTCTGGTGCAGTGCACCCGCTGTCTTTCGTACGGCCATGGCAAGCGCCTGTGTACGGAGTCGGCCGACCTGTGCAGCCACTGTGGCGGTCCACATCTTAGAGTGGACTGCCCAGACAAGCACAGGGTCGAAGCAGCGGTATGCGTAAACTGCACCAGAGCCAAACTGGGGGAGCACTCGCACAATGCTATTAGTGATATATGCCCGATACGTAGGAAGTGGGACGCATTCGCGAGAGCATCAATAGCATATTGCTAAAGTTGTCGATGCGCCCACTTCCACGTACACAGTGATGACCGGTCTGACACAACCAGATAGCAGACGCATTGAGCGAACCACTAGGGTTGGCTTAATGGGGAACGATAATTGGAGTCACTTTCATAAGAAAGTGGCTGGAATTATACTGGACCGTGAGTCAGCTCTAGTGGAATCGTCAAGTTGTGTCAGACTGGGCGACGAACTCTGCCGTCGTTTTAAAAATTTATTAACACCTTTTATTTTAAAATTAACAACATTTTCTTTAGGCCGATAATATCAGATTGTATCGTAAACATATAATTTAGATATTATATAAATATTCAGTTATTGTCAAAATTCAGTTGAACAAACAAAAGCGCAGAACAAAATTTAAAAAGGGCATAAAATAAGGGTTGGTGATAGATAAACATGGGTAAAGTAGTACATTTAGGCAAGGGATAGAGAAAATATATTAAAAGGGATATGACAAGTTAATAATGTTGAAAATAGTAAGTCTTTTAATTAGATAAAAGTAAAGTAGTAAGTAGTTTAAGTTTGTTAGTAGGAAAGATAGTACAAATAAATAAGAACTTTATTGCAGATCTTAACAAAAGTAAGAGTGTGGTCTCCTCGGCCTCCTATCAACCAGTCGCAAGATAAGAGAAAACCCTAGATAAAAAGGGCTCTGATCACGTCAGAGGGACACTGGCTAGGCAGGAGTGGTTTTTAGCCGGTTCGAGTCCGGCACTACCTCGACTGTCTCACAAGAGAAATTCCTGTGAGATAGTCGAGGTGTCTGCGGGGATTTCCCACTCCTGCCCAAACAAAAAAAAAAAAAAAAAAAAAATCGCAGCCCATCTATTACTAGCCCTATAGCCGCGCCTACACACACACAACTAAACGCACACAGCGAAATGTCGCGCGATGGGTGATTCTGTTTATTTTTTCGCGTTATTCTGAAATAATGTCAAAATTTAACAATTTAAAAAAAGCGGTTTTATTAATTATTGACCAGGTATCGTTATTTAAATTGATTATTTATGTATTTTGTGACAAGCTCCTGATAAAACGCATCAAATTCGGGAGTGGGGTCTCAAGACGTCAGTACACTCTGAAAATTGTACCTAGGCGTGACGTATTGAGAATTTTAAAAACGTCGTGTGTTCGTCAATTTTGATTTAAGCAACAAAAGAAAAAATACGGGTCAAATATTTCGCGCGACAGGTGATTCTGTTTATTTTTCGAGTTATTCTGAAGTAATGTCAAAAATTAACAATTTGAAATGGCAGTTTTATTAATTATTGACCAGGTATCATAATTAAAATTGATTATTTATTTTGTGACAAACTCCTCAATGTTGAATAAGATTGAAAACTTCACCTTGTATAAGTCAAGTCAGAGGTCCATAGACGGTTTAAAAACTCTGACACCAGGTTAGACACTATCCACGCGATAAAGAAGAAAGAAAGGAAGACTACCCCATAAAATGGTGTTTCAAAAATGTGTCATCGTAACGTTCTCCTAGCAGACGATATGTTATCACAAAACCACTAGCACACGAAGGAAACTTCCTTTAAAATAATCCCATGACCACCTTGCACATAAAGCAATATACATTTACATTTACGTTCTTAGGGTCCTGGGTTCGAATCCCGGTAGGAGCAATGTTTGTGTGATGAGCATGGACATTTGTTTCCGAGTCATGGATGTTTATATGTATAATAAGTATGTATTTACAAACAAAAAAAGTATACATGTAGTATATCAACTATCTAGTGTCCACGACACAAGCTTTGCTTAGTGTGGCGCTAGGTGGCGCTGTGTGTTAATGTCCAGCGATATTTTTTTTTTTTTTATTTTTTTTATTTATTTATTATTTAGTAAGTTACCAACGACTATAGAAAAACCTGCCATTTTCCCTGTGAAATCACTACCTACTAAACAAATTAAATTAATATTCAAGAATTACCTAGAATTTGTTTCAAATGATTACAAATTCAAATGATACAAGTAAAATTAAATTAAAAAATTAAAAAACCCTCGCCCCCGACACAATAATTCGTTAAGTCCTAGGTACCCGTCATCACTCCACTTTCAGAATCAGAATCAGACTGCAAATATTATGTCCAATTGCAATAATGATGTTACAGACATATTTTAATAACATTGTCTTTACTTTAACACCAATTTAACTTTTGAGATATCTTCGAGTGGTAGATATCTTAGAGTGATTCCTCATCTCATTTCGGTAGTTAGTAGGTATTCCTCATTTCCTTTCAATATACTGTAGGTACATTATTCCACTAGTCAAGCCCTTTCATTTGATACCTATATTGAGGGAGTTGTTGAATAAATATGTAATCCGCCATTTTGTGGCGGCGGCCATCTTGGACCTATTTTCATCAAACATAACTAAGAACACTCCCGACTAATTCACCTTTCAAACAAAAAAACAAACAAAATCAAAATCGGTTTATCCGTTCGGCTATGATGCTACAGACACACACACACACACTTATAACGCCTCGTCGTTTTTGCGTCAGGGGTTAAAAATAAGTGTAAAAACAAATGAGTGCCAGGACATCTAACAATATTATAAAGAGGAAATACCGAAGCTCACATTTTATGTCGCATAAAATGGAGCAGTCAATAGGAAGAAAACATCGAACCGTCCCCCTGCCACGTGTAACAGGAAAATATAAAAATACACAAAGTGTTTTAAAACTGAAAGCCATTCAAAAGTAAATTGTATGAAAACAGATTTACTTGAAGGAAAATTGGATTATTTTAGACTTGTTTTTGCTCTTAGGAATTTATTTTATACATTATGGTTTTTTTGTGAGTCTATGTTGAGTCTCACTAATAGACAAACGCGAAGTAGCCATGTCGTTTGGATACTGATGAATAAATAAGTTGTCGCTTTATTCTCGAAGGCATTAACGTCCAAGATAAAATTCAGGTCAGTTACTCTACAAACACCCGATAGGTATTTTTAACTCCATCGGTTAACCTGTTATTGCAGAAACAGGCATATCGCGCATAAAGCACAGGCATAAAGCGTCCTTCTGACAATGTCGTACAGGTGCTAAAATATATTTGCAGCACTGTCTCTTACTACATTTCTGTTGTAAAGACAGCCTTTTTCTGTGACCGTAGCTTACCGGTCAAATCATCATGTAAGTAAGACTGGCTTGAGACGTAAGTAAACATAATAATACCTGTCCGAACAGAGCCACCACGGACAAAATGACAAGATTATCCTTCATACGTGGGGCTTCGCGGCTGATTGACATATCGATACCTCAAAGGTAAATGGTCGTAAGAGACATTACACCTCAGGCTTTTTTTTTTTTTTTTTCGCGTGAGTACCGTCGCGTCGCGGTGACTTTTTCATTTGTTTTTTGCACTCGCTTGAATGTGAAGCTTGTGTCCAAGCGATTAGGGATTGTTTTTGTTACGAGAGAAGAGTCAAGTCACAGAGTTATTATATTTGTATCTACACGTCTGATATAATAACAGCACGATAATATTATAAATAAGTTATTTACGAATACACGATAATGTAATTATGTGTTACTTAGTTTTCTCTTAGATCTTGAGGGTTTATGTTACTCGTATTTGATGAGTACCGAAAATAATTAAAAGTGGTTACTGAAAATGTTTCGAAATATATAAATGTGTAAAAAGTTGAAATAAGAGATGGTGAAATTGAGAAGCTCTTTGCACCACACAAAATCCGAAACGTTTTAAAATAAAACTCGAAAATGTACCCAAAATCCGATCACAATAATGCCGATTTTAGATTTTATTTTATTTAAATTGTAATTGACAGTGCTGTTGATGTGCTTATTTTAAAGAAATAATGGAAAACCAAATCACATATTTAAAATAAAAAGACCCACAAGTTATCCAACGGTTCGCTTTTCTTGAACAACTTTGGGTAGCTGAAAATCATGTTACAAATTCGTTCATCTTGACTTGAAGTCACATTTCTTAAGAACTTAACTGCTAACTTTCTTACTGCAGCCAAGTCAGTTCTGGTGGTAACTCCTAATATTAATCATGTTCATAAGAGAACATTGTTCCGTATCTCTTAACACGTACCCACTTTATGTCTGCAGGCATTGTCTCTTCGTTAGGAACTTAGCACTGAAGAATTTTAGTTTTAGTTCATTATTTTTTATTTGTTGTAACATAATTATTTTAGGTACTATTTGCTTCACTTAAAACTTAAAGGATGTGAGCTCATGAATGTCTGGTGATTAAGGGATTCAATTATCAAGCAATCGGTTGCGGATTTGAACATATACAATTCGATATTTTTTCTAATATAGACGAAAAGGGCTATACCATACCTATTACGTTTTTGAGTTTGGCTAGGTAATTTAATTTAATCTTCTAATTTCAATGCATTTATCATTATCTGATCAACCCGGAATGACCCACTGCTGTATGTGCCCCCTCGTTTTTAGGCCACACTTCCCTTAGTTCTGTTGGTCCCTTATCGAAGCATTTACTGTCTAAATAATCTTACTAATGAAGAACGCATCGTGAGATCACTTGAACTTATTATATGGTCTGAATTGGACAAATTGCAATATCAGCACAATGTATATGTAAAAAACATAGGTAATATAAGAAATGCGTGACTTACAAAATCAGTCAAATGATTTAGGTATACAACAACAGACTGTGATCAGTGATCCGTAACTTTAGCTAAGGCGAACTTTATTCCAAGTATCAAATATAACCTTCTACATATTACATTTTCGGTAAACATTATCTAGATCCAACACTCTTCATACAATATCTCACTTTGTAACTTATTTCAACCCTTTAGGATATATAATACGCCGATAGATATAAATAGATTATAATGTGAGGGGTGGTACACCTATATTCGGATAGGCTTGACTCGGTACAATCAATTGTGCCGAGCCGACTTGACACATCGATGAAATATGCCGGATACAGTTTATTCAGCAGGAGAAAATAAAGCGACTATGCTTGGTAAAAAGCCATTGCACTAGCCCAGCGGAAACGGGCTGTAATACTCCAATATTACAGCACATTCCCTCTCATAGAGAGGAGGCTTGTGTCCCAGCATTGGGAGCATTATAGCCTGACTTACCCATGCTTAAGCTATGACTAGTAAACCCATAGGAACAAAATTGTTATTCAACAAATACCGCTGAATCAAACTTAGCGATACGAATAAGTGTTTCGCACCCCTGAAGCATTAACATTCCAAGGCTGACGTAAATCCATATCGCCCACACTGGCAGCATCTTCAGTGGAACTGAACAATCATAAAGAATCACTAATGAGGGCTCAATGGCTCAAAAGAACTAGCAAAACAAAAGAATAAGGGAATAAAAGCAAACTCGTAGTGCTCATTTCTGGAGACGCGACGCGTCGCGTGGCGCGTTGTGCGGGTTTTCCGTTTACGGAGATGCGGCGCGTGCTGCAGCGCGTTGCTCGCGGCGTTATGTAATCATTGAACGTCACGGATGTCAAACAGCATAAGCTCTTTGTGTTTGAATTAATAAAATACCTGTCTAATTCACATAAGTTTATTAAATAAATAATTCTGTCAGAGCAACTTACGAATAACATTGTTATCTAGGGCTTATGCGCTGTCTCAAATTAAAAAAAAACCGTAAATAACATTTTAGTGAACCCCATCAATACACAATTTAAGTAACCAAAACCCACAGTTTAGAGAAGTTTATTATTTGGGGAACGGAAAACCAACTTGTGACTTAACGTCGGTGTGTGCGGTCCTATACTCCGTTGCTGTGCTCAACCTATGGTGTTTGTCTGAAGTTCTGAAGTTCCTGCAGCTACGCGATGAGGTGCTAAGGTCATCTATAAAGTTAACCAAAAATAGAATGAGTAATTTTGAGTTGAATAGTTATTATGGAGACCAGACTGGCTCTACCCCAAGTGTCGCAATCGTCTAACGTGGACCTTTTAAACCAGTTGAGCAACAAAAACGACCGTGACCAGGACTTACTCGCAAATGATATCCATTTATCTAATATTCCAGAGATAAGTGGAGAAAACACCACCCACACTGCCATGTTGGTGGCCGCTAAGATTGGCGTCAAAATAAAAGCGTGTGATAAAGTGCAAAGCACCGAGCGTATCGGAGGCCGGCGCATCAACGCAACGCAGGCGACGGCGCTTCGTGCGCCGCGATATGACCACAGCGGATCTCGATCTGCCGGGCCCTGAACTAGCTTGTATACAAGCAACGAGCGCCTAACTAAACTGGGCCTATTTGGCGCAGCTGTGAGACACACAATATTATTTCTTTTCTTTTTGTTGTTGTTTAGTTTTAAGTTTTGAACTATGTAGTTTTCACTTGCAAAATTGAAAAATTTGAAGCAGATTGGACCAAGGAATGCCGTTGTCCCTTACAAAATTTGCCGCCCTTTTTCACCCCTTTAGGGGTGAAATTTCAGAAACTTCTTTCTTATCGGATGCCTACGTCATACAAAGAACACACCCACCATGTTTCAGAAATCTACAATCAGCGGTTTAGGCTGTGCGTTGATTCCAGTCAGTCATTCAGGAACTACTTCGTTCCCGAACTCCTTCGTTACCAATTCGCATTGAGTCACCCTCCTCCTATAAGAAATTATCACTTCAAAAAAAAAAAAACAACAAAACTGTCAGAAGGCATCATAACATAACTCCGCGTCGCCCGACGCGTCCAACGCTGCATCTCAAGCAACGCAACGCTCTCATACATTGACATACGTTTGAATTTTAAGCGGCCCGCGCCACGTAAATGAGCCCTTAGTTGGTACTGTTCTTAAGGTATACAAACTGCGTACCTACCTATTAAGTTTTATGGGTGTAACTGGTATCTATGAAGAATAAGACCATTTCGTTCTTCCGCGTCAAATTAAGATGGGTCTCTCCCAAACGTAAGACTGTAAATGTAACAAATGGGTGGACTCGTATGTACAAATATAAAGTATTTCGGATCCAAAATCAGCCACTAACCGTCCTATATCTAAAGATTCCGGCTGTAATGTTAGTTTATGGAGCGAGGAAGTAGGTTTGAAAAGTACTGCGCCATAGTTATGAGAGAAGAAGAAATAAAACACTCGCGCGAAGACAAAAGGAGCTGTAACAAGGTTACAAAGGTAGGTATTCAAAGTAAACGAAACATAAATCTGGGTACACTATGATCTCCAGTCACTCGAATATATTTTGTAAACTTAATTGACGAACAGCTACATGATATATGTATGTATCTGGATGATGCTGTTTAGCAAATGGTGTGTTCATGTCCAAGCCGTATCTATTTCAAAGGACCCCGGATCATTGAAACAAAGCCGTGCAAGGCCCTAAGTGACCTACAAAAGATTAAACGAGTGAAAAACTGGGGTAAGCGGCGGAGCAGCCAATTGGAAGCCATAAATTTATCCGTTCCCGACCTTGTTACTTTCGAGGATTATTTTTATTATATTTTAAATATTCCTCAACTCCTAATCCCGCCTTGGGTAGTACTAAAATCGCTCATTTGAACTTTCCCCTTGGGACTTTTTCTTTGATAGGACCAACCCTGTAAACCGTTGCCCGAGGGATGACCACAAAGGGATAATTTTTCTTGTTATCATCCATTCAGAACTTAGACATCGAAGTTTTTCAGATTTCGCTCTCAGATATTAAATAAGTTCTTAAACATGTTATGTCAGACAGCAGAAAGTAACAAGTTTTTCGTTTGTTTCTATTGCATTAATAAGCTCTGGGAACAAGAATCGTCTGTGTATTTGGATATTTTGTGTTTATTTTCTAACTTTTGTGGCTGTAATTGGCTGTCTCTGGAGTACAGGACAATATTAGAAGAAGATTTGAAACTATTCACTGCAGACTACAGACTGCATTGTTGCTTTTATGGTCAGAAGCGTGACTGCTGACTATGACGTCCTGGGCCCGGCAGTCTCGACAGAGACAACGACAAAATCGCAAACTTTCGATCGCTGATTACTAAACCGAATGAATTCGGTTGCAATAATTATGCTTACGAGAAACGCGTCTAGGATGTACAGACTTTTATTACTCGCAAGCATCATTATTGTCGAGACTGCCAGCCCTGGGTTCGATTCCTCGGTCAAGCCAAGTGTAATTGGGGTTTTCTATCAGGAATTTTTCAGTGGCAACCACGGAGTCTAGATTTGTGCCCGGTTGATGGCAATAGGCTTACCCCTATTAAATGGGACTTAAACATAGCTGACGAAATGTGAGTGTACTATTAGGTACACCTCCGCCTAACCCTTTGCGGATAACAGGCGTGATGTCATGTTATGTTTCTGTTTAATAATTTAAAATTCGCTTATTTTATTTTACTTCTATTTGCTTATAAAGAGTGTAAAACACACCTCTTAACGAAGCCGAAATGTACTTGTTCTCTCCGTCATTGCGATCATTTTTTTGTTCTACACCATACGTGACATTGGGGGTCAAAGTTCCGACTTTTTGTCAAGTTTTTTTTGAAATACATGATTTTATTGTGAGATTTTTACTTCAAACACCTCCACGACCCCCGTAGTATTTAATCCATCCATCAGCACAATGTTTTAATTGCGTTACACTGAGTTTTACCCCAAAACATGATTTTTCACCCCAAAAAAAGTCATTTCCCAGCAATAATTTTTGCGTAAAGTCACTTAGTTTGATGTACAGAATGCTTGGTTGACGGCTTCGTAATGAGGTGGTTTACACCCTTTATAACACAGCTGTTTCGTATTCTACCAACCAAGAAACAAGGTATACAAAGTTTGAAATTCGAAACAGTAAGTATCAACACTAACACACACTCAATCAAGCACCGTACACATTTACCCTTATTCTGTCCAAGTTCTAATCCATTTAGTCCGCGTCTTAGCTCCACACGGTACCTAAGGGCTTATTCCACCGTTTTGGCACGAAGCGAGGGAAGCATCGGGAAACATCGGGATTGTTCGTTCAGACCCCTGTCACGTTTGACCCCCGGTTTGTCCGCGAAAGTTGTTCAAATGTTCAGTGCCAAGGAAAGACATACGTCATAAGGGACCACAAGTATGTTTGTTCAGGATTGTTGTCTCTTTAGACTCTTTAAAGTCAACGTAAACGTTTATTTCATTTTTATGATATGAATATTAAATCGTGTAAGATTTTTCGTGAATAGCCCCCCTTGTTCGCGAAAACTCAAGAGATTTGAATCGGAAAAGAAATAGGTATGGATATTTTACCTGGAATTTATGATTTAGTTTGACACAATATCACAAGACGTTGGAGATTTGAAGTAAACGTCTCGAAATAGAAGTAAAATTTGTAAAAGCTGTTTGTATTATGTTTAGGAATATATAACAAAATAGCTTTTACAAGATTGACTGATAATACGTATAAATAATATTGAGAACCTAAAATTTGCAGCGAGTAACATAAAGGGACACACTCAAATAACCTTAAATCTGAACGCTTCGGTGACATTCAAAGGTCATCACAATTTCGATAGTACGACCTTGCTCAATCGCTACCAAATCGAAGCGTTGGAAGGGCTCCAATCAAAAATAAAATGTAAACAATAACAGGCGTCCATTGGTGGATTCACCCGTCGATCGTCGTTCGACACGAGTCACAATTAGATTTACCGACGGCCTAAGGCACGTCCCCAACTCTAATCTTGTTTGTGAGAGGCCCTCACAACAATATTACATATCAATTTCTACGAGAAAAACCATCGACACAGCCCGCAACAAATGTATTGTTTCCGCAACCATCGGATTGGAGCTCTATGCGCGTTTTGATTTTAGAATCACGCCATTCGATTGAAAAACAATTGAAATACTCGTAATGGTTTATTTATGCTGTGGATTTGAAGCCAACAAAGTGAAATACACGTTATATTTCCAGATGCGTATTCTAAATTCGATTTTGAAATAGCATTAAATTGAAAATGTTCAGCATGAATAATCATGTAGAATCTTTGAAAATCCTGTCAAAGGGGTGTCTGAAACTTACGTACCTACCCACGTTAGCTCCTTGCAAAACACTTTATTGTCACCAGCTGTAAAGGCGCCGTAAACGGCGGACATCGACTTTTATTCGAGATAACAAGAAAAACGAAAACGAATATTTTTAGCATTTTTAATGGCGAGAGGTTGGCGAAGAGTGCTTGGGCTTTTAGTATTTTCAATAAACCTAAGAAAATTTGAGCGCAATAAAGTTGTCACTCTAATAATAAATATTGTGAGATTGAAGTAAAAAAGAGAGAATCTAGGTAGGTAATCTTTCGTATTATCGTTTTAATTTTATTTTTCTTTTTAAGTATATTTTTTGTATTATATTTTAGTTCCAGTCAATATAATTGAATCCCTAATTTAAGGTTCACAAAAGCCATCAGGCGTTTATTCTGAACATTTATTTAAATTGAACGGACACTGTAGCCAATTTCTGAATATCAAACAAAATAATTATTATTGTAAAATTATAACTAACCAACCAAACGACCGCATAAATGTCAATACCCGAGCTTAATTAGGTAACCCTATAAACGTGCTGAAAATGTTTCAATATTGTTTTATTCAATTTGATTACACTGGTGAAATTTGCCAATGCCTACCGATAACAATAATAATAAAAACAATTATGAAATATTGACCTAGTATCTTTAAGGATTCTATTTTCATACAGTCACATAAATAACAAACACTGTTGAAACTTTGCCATATTTGTACATGTTCAAATATGGCGCAGCTATTTTCTTGCCATATTACAAAAATTCCTCCGCTTCCGGACCAAGTCAATCCGTTTTTATTGAATTAAAGCAACTGGCAACATTTCGCATATCTTCTTCGATGTCAAGTGCGCCGCTTTGAAAATTTATTTGCGGTGACTTGGGAGATAAAATGCACTTTCTATTCGTAGTCTTCGCATAAGTATCAAAAGGGGAAGCGTTCATTGCGTTTGGCAAATGCAGCAATGCTCATGTTGTTATGGAAATATTTCTGAATGCGTAAGCAATGTAAATGTAGAGATGGCTCGAATCTAAGCTATACTCTGAAGTAAATGGAATTCTATCCTGCGTTGCTATACATGTACAGATGGGTGAATATTCCAATGTGCTGTTTTAAAAGTAACCCAGATTAGCTGGTCTGAAGAGTTATTTTGTTCAATATAGGTCTACCTGGATATTATATTAACATCCAGTAATCATCTGCTAAACGCCGCCGTGTTATTTTGGGACACTACAAAAAATATGCTAGCTTTAAGTCAGTGTAATCATATAGCCAGTTACATTTTGCTTGAGGCTCTGTCTTTAATTGAAAAGTTTGCTTTAAAATTGTACTGGCATCCATGCCTTTACCAAACTTTCCAAAGGAATAAGAATAAAGACATGGCCATTGTAAGTCCTACGCGAAAAACTGTCAAAAATCTTTTCTATAGTCTCATCGTTCCCAACCGGCCGCGCATATTTTCGCTCCCTGTTTCAAATATCGAATCGTATTTCTTTCTTTCAATTTGTTTCACGAGCTCCGCATTCATTTGCTTTGTGGTTCTGCCGTTCAATTCATACAACTGTGGTAGAAAAAACTTTTCAATGGAAGACAAAGAGGAATCAATATTGAACGCAGATGTAGGCGATAAATGTGTCTGTTTCGCAATCGTGCGGATGTCTTGAAATTTCGTAGTTTTTTGTAGCTACTGTTTTGCTGCAGGCATGTAGGTTCTATAAAAAGTCTGTAGAGAAATGTATAAGTATGTTCCTTTTCCTCTCTACTCTAGTAACAACTGACTAGATTGAAATCTTTCACCAAACATACTCTAGCTAGTGCATTACATTATTCGAGTACGATTCGTCTTTGATCCTTATGTGGGAAAGTACATTAGTAATCGATACCAAATTACTTAAAAAATCAAAGCTGAAAAAAAATGAAAATCAAATCAAGTCGGAGTGTTTTCATATACCTATCCATCATTTCAGCACCAAATAAAACCTTTATACATATCTTTCAAAACATATTCGTCTTCAAAGAACTCGTAACTCGACATGGGGTCTATTATTTTGGATACGCATTTCCGTAATTACGAGTTGGTAGATACCATGAAAGAACGAGAAAAGTAAAATAAAGAAATACGCGTTCTGAAATCGAATTCCATCGAATTTCGTCTTTGATTAATGGAATACACAAATGAAGGTTTGATAACTTTGATGACTCCAGTATGTTTTGTTGGATAAAAGTAATTTGCATAACATGTATACAAAGGGATACAATTGCAGTACACAAAGGCATAGAAAGATTGTTGTGTTCATTAATGTAAGAGTAGTATTACCTGCGGACGAGCTCGGATTTAGATTTGATGGTCTGCATTTTCTGTTTGTGTTTGTTAAACGAAATCCAGGGAACTGCACGTTTTGTGGCCTTTTTCTGCTAAAGGCATTAAAGTTTAATTCATTTTACGAAACGAGTAATTTCTCGAAGTTAAAGTAGTACTCGTAACTTTGCTTGAAATTAGAAATGGTGCAATTAAGTAACTCTGAAAAATATACATACGTCAAAAACAACATAACATGGACAATCTTTTCTAAATATAATAAAACAGTCAAAAAATTGTGTCTGTATATTGAATATATTTAAAAAATAATAATTGAGGTTACTATTTCTAACCCCCCCGGGTTAGAAACAACAACAGAGCACGAATCCAAAAAAAATCTGTCTGTTTGTGTGTGTTTCTGTGTGTCTGTTTGTATGTTTGTTTGTACACGCTAATCTTCGGAACTACTTGACGAATTTGAATGATTTTTTTGTTGTTGTATAGGTATTAAGTCTGGGCAACATATAATACTGTGGGAGATATAGGCTCTTATTTACTTGAAAACTTGAACACCTGATGCAGAACCGCAACATACCAGCTGAACTATAAGAGATACAAAAATGGTACCATAGCAACAATTGTTCCACGGGATGCGCATTTTCTGCTGAGAGAATTTTGAAGATCTGGAACACCTGATGTGGAACTCCAGGAGCCCAGCTACACTATGACATAGAGGAATGACGTTTAAGCAAAAGTTGTTCAATCTGATGAGCACTCCCTGTTGACATATAAAAATCGAAGATCTGGAACACCTGTTGTGGAACTCTAAGAGCCCAGCTACACCATAACACATATAGGAATGACGTCTTAGCAAAAGTTGTTCGGTCTGATGAGCATTTCCTGTTGACTTATAAAAAAGCGGCCAAGTGCGAGTCGGACTCGCCCATGTAGGGTTCCGTAGCAGCAAGTAACATAACATACAAGTTCTTGTAGTTAAGGTAAGGTAAATTACGGTTAACGATTTATGACGTATTAAAAAAAAACTGCTTACTAGAAATGTCGTTCAAACCAATTTTCGGTGGAAGTTTACATGGTGGTTTACATCACACATTTTTTTAGTTTTATCATTCTCTTATTTTAGAAAATACAGGGGGACACACAGACACGTATGGGATTGATGAAAAAAAAATTGAGTTTCATTTCGAAGTATGGGGAACCCCCAAAATGTTTTGTTTTTTTTTCTAATTTTGTGTAAAATCTTAATGCGGTTCACAGAATACATCTAATTACCAAGTTTCAACAGCTTAGCTCTCATAGTTTCGGAAAAATGTGGCTGTGACATACGGACGGACAGACAGACAGACATGAGGAATCTATAAGGGTTCCGTTTTTTGCTCTTTGGCTAGGGAACTCTAAAAAGGAAGATCAGAAACATCTGATGTGAAAATCAAAGTTATCACTAATTTCACTGTATAATTATAAAATACGGTGAAGGCGGTAACAGTTTAGTATTTTAAATGACAATGGTATATCATTAAAAATTTGACTCTACTGGCCAAAACTCCCATTTTTTTATATTTATCGAATAATGAATATACCTTCGGGCTTATGTTATTTGAGTGTTATATTTCCTTTTCCATTTATCTTCGTGACATGGTAGCCTACCCGGTAACGCAGGGGAGCAGTAACTTAGATTTTAATTGATCAGGTATCTTCACAATAAAACTATAACCATGTCTAGAACGAGGTCAAATCTTTCCCAATGTTCCAAAGGAACTAAAAGATGAGGATCAGAAGATCCCAAGAATCTACCGAATAGCGTCAGGAGAGACTTGATGCTGTTCGAGAACATCAGGCTGCAACTCACTCCGTGGAAACCTCTTCGGATCGCGAAGCACGCCTGCGTCCTAAGCGTATTTACGCGTCTAAATCCGACCTGGATTCCTGGATCCTGGCGTCTAAATCCAGGTCTCCAGAGACCAGTGAAGAATATGATGCGTGACTGTCCGCTGATCGTGAACGTCATGCATTGTCTTGCGAGTCGGAGACGTTCACGGAAAAAGAATTACGCTTGAGTTCTCAGCGCATCTACGCATCGGCTTCTAGGTCTCTAGAGACAAGTGCGAAACGTGATGCGCGACTGTCCGCTGATCGTGAGCGCATCCCGTTGTTTTCCCGTCCCCGGGCTCTTAGAATTCAACATCAGACGTTTCAGATCGTCGATTTTGACGACCCCGTTGTCGCTGGCATAAGCAACAGGATCCGCGTACGAAGTCGCGGGCAGAAGCTAGTACGAAAATAAAATCTAATTCGTCCGTCAGAATTGAATTGAAATTGAAGACCATACAGTGCGTCGAAAACTGGTGTGACGTCACATTTCGGCACACTTTTCACCGGAAAGTCACGTCACAACCCCCCACTCGTGATCTTTGATGCTTTTAATCTTCGACAATTTTTATTAATTTGTTAACTCAAAAAAACCGTATTCAATATTTTTCGATAATCTGGGGGCACGGCATCGGCAGTGCCCCCGCCAAGTCGAGCGCGAAGCAAACACTGCCGTACCATCCTTTACTGGAACCATTTCGCCGCATTTTCAGGCCCCTATTTGAGAACCTCTGGATAAGACCAGAACGCAGAAATTTTCGTCATTCAGTAAGCTATAATCACATACTTAAAATCCAAAATTTCAAGTCTGTAGGTCATTTAGTTCCGAAGTTAAGCGAAAGCAAAGTTTCGCATTTATGACACTCACTCACTCACTCATGATCATCAAAATAGAACTAGTACTTCCCATAAACTCAGAGAGCTGAAATTTGGTACAGAGTTAGGGTTTAATGGCCACATAAAGGGAAAACTACAAAAACTAGGATAATCGAAGATCTGGAGTACTTGGTGACCCTGATTAGAAAACACAAGAGCCCAACCAAACTATTAGAGAGATCGACATACCGCCTTTACAAAAAATATTCAACATGGTTGGCCGCTTCATTTGATGTCAAAAATCGAAGGTCTGAAGTATCTGATGAAGAACCCTCAGCTGGTCTCAGCTGTATTAGAGACTAGCTTCTGCCCGCGACTTCGTTCGCGTGAATTTCCCGCTTGCAACATTTCTTATTGCTGCTCCGCTCCTATTGGTCACAGCGTGATGTTATATAACATATAACCTTCCTCGATAAATGGACTATCCAACGCAAAACGAATTTTTCAATTCGATCTGGTAGTTCCTGAGATTAGCACGTTCAACCAAACAAACAAAAAAAAACTCTTCTGCTTTATAATATTAGTAAACGAACGAAAAAATTTGAAATTTGAATTTGTGTATACGCTTCATTTTCGGGCTTCGAAAGTACGACCATGTAACGGAATTTCGAAAGCAGCTGAAGTGGCTACCTATTCGGCAGCGTCGAGATTCACACACTCTCTCTTTTCTCTTTTCTACTCTCCATAATCCTAAAGCTCCTTCGTATCTTCGGGAGCGCTTCGAATTTCTAGTTCCTAGAGGTAAACCTTGTCGCTCATCTTCATCTCTTCTCCTTCGTTTCCCTCCCCACTCCTCAAGTCGGTATGATGGTGCTTTTACTGTTCGTGCTGTGCGCCTTTGGAATTCACTTCCACACTCCTTGCGGGATAGCCCTTCGTTAGATGTTTTCAAGAAAAAAGTAAAGGAACATTTCCTGTCGGCATGATTTTAGTTTGTAAATAGTGTTTTATATGTAAGTGTATCTTTATATATATGTATATATATTGTATGTATTACGTATATTGTATGGTATGTATTAGATTATATAGTGTATAAAATAAGTTAGTTTAAGTTTTTAACTAACACATGCACATAGGTGCACATAGGTTTATCCTCTCCTGCAAGTACATAAGCTATATATTTTAATTTTGTGTAAATTTCTGTTTGTTAATTTTTGTGTGTGCAATAAAGAATAAGAATAAGAAAGAAGTATAGATATGGTAGTGCCACCATCTACTATTGATACATTAAAAAAATCGACTGTCATTGCAAATCCAGCGTAGTGGGACACATCTTCTAATTTAATCTAGCCTATAGCGTCCCACTTCGGGGCGAATGCCTCCCCTTCTGCTTTTAATATGCATATAAATAAAATTAAAGGAAAACTCTGGATTTTTTTTTTTTTTTTTTTTTTTTTAGGTATGACCACTCGTAGTTGCAACACTCTAAGGTTGCTTGACTACTTAACCGAACGATCCTGTGGGTGGCCAAAAATTACTTTAAGGCCCCCAGCCAGGGCTTACAAACTAAAAATATTTACATTTAAATGACGATCACTAAGGGCACCCCCTGTGGGGTTCGGGCCTCGACTTAGTGCGTCATTGTCGGGAGGGCAGCAAGGGACAGGCTGGGTCGGAATATTATTTGGGGAATTTAACGTTACATGCTCAGCGTCGCGGGCTGGCTCGTCGAGCAAGGGTCGGGGAGTAATGATATTACTGGGAGGTCGCGGCGTGCCTCGGCGGCGAGACCGGATTCGCGGTTTGTATTTGTGTCGTCTTGTGTGCTTTCTAAGAGTGCTGGTTTCCCTACGGCTTTCCTGCAAGAGGGTGATGGGGTCATCGGGCTGGAGGAGGGTGGACCTTGGGCGACGAATCCTAGATATCGCGGAGGGAACATAACTAGCTGATGAAACGACTAACTGGTTTGGGTGTTTTTCGGCCCTATCGAAAAAACCCTTAGTGAGTCGCTTCATGCACTGCTGGATGGTGGGGATCCTGAGGTCAACATGTAGTTGCTCATTCCTAACGTACCATGGGGCTCCCGTGGCCTTACGTAAAAATCGGTTTTGGAGGGTCTGCATCCTATGAAGGAGATGGGGTTTGGCATGCGCGAACACGGGGCACGCGTATGTCATGATAGGCCGAATACACGCGATGTAAATACGCAATTTGCACTTGAGTGACAATTTGCTACGTGCATTCAGCAAGCAGTGGAGCCTACCTAGAGCGAAGGCGGCACGCGAACGTACCGTCTTGATGTGCTCACCGAATCTTAACCGCCTATCGAGAATGACTCCTAAGTATCTAGCTTGCTTCTCCCAGGGGATCGGCTTGCCGAACATGGTAATCGGACTGGGGGACGGGGGAAATCTTACGCGGGGGCTAGAAAAAAGTACTGCCTGACTCTTATCGGGGTTGACCTCGATTCTCCATTTCCGGAACCAATCGCCTAAGGCTCTTGCGGAGTTTTGGAGAATACGGCAAATGTTGGATATACTCTTACCAGAGTAGTAGATGGCCGTGTCGTCAGCGAACAAGGCTAACTGGGCTGCTCTACTCTTAGGTATATCGCTGGTGTAAAGCGTGAAGGCTAAAGGGGATAACACCGATCCCTGCGGGACGCCTGCACGTATCGGATGAGGGGATGAGAGCGCACCATCAATACGGTATTGGAATGTGCGGTTCGACAAGAAGTCTCGTAGTATCAGTACGAGTCGATCCGGCACACCGAGCTGGTATAGCTTGTATATCAGCCCGTTGTGCCAGACCTTGTCGAAAGCCTTCGCGATATCGAAGAACAAGGCACCGGTCATCAGTCCCCGCTGGAAGCGGGCACTGATGTGTTCGACTATGCGGTGCACCTGTTGGACGCAGGAGTGTTGAGGTCTAAAACCAAACTGCTCTGTCGGAATTAAGCTCTTTGCTTCGGCGAAATCTTTGAGTCGCTTGTAAATAAGTCTCTCATAGATTTTACCAAACACATTGAGCAAACTAATGGGCCGGTAACTACTCGGCGAGGACTTGGGCTTACCCGGTTTGGGAATACCTATTACGGTGGCCTGTTTCCACGCTTGAGGGAACACGTTATTGGCCATGGCGCTATTGAAGATAGCGGTCATTAGCACTATAAGGGCTGGGGAGAAGAGTTTGAATACCCTATTGGTGATTCCGTCTGAGCCAGGGGCTTTCCTATGCTTAAGGCCCTTGATTATATCCTCCACCTCTTCAGGGGTGACTGAGGGTAGGGGATTATCAGGGTCTTCTACGGGGGGTAGTGAGGTCCGGCGTTCGACTTCAGCATCCACCTCAGCGAGGTGAGCTGGGTCTACTGGCTGGGTACTGGGGGAACATTGCGCTTCTAAGCTAGCTGCCAGGCATTCGGCTTTGTCGTCGTCGTCGAAGGCGACGGTATTATCTGGGCGCGTGAGGGGAGGCATGGAGGCAACTTGAGAGGATTGTAGTTTCCTCTGAAGTTCCCAAAAGGCCTGGTGGGTCGGTTCGAGTTCGCTGAGCGTCTTGTCCCACTGCTCGTCACGAAGCTTTTTGATGCATCTGCTTACTTTGCGTTGTAAACGGCGCATAAAAACTTTGTTACTCGCACAGGGAAAAGAAGTATAAGCACGGACGGCCGCGTTCTTCTCGGTCAACAGTTCACGTACATCGTCCGGGAGTTTCCAGCGGTGGTCATCCGCTGGAACTTCCCTTGAACAAACGTTCAGGACTGACTGTACGTGCTCTGTGAACGAGTCGATCGCGGCCTCCGTGTCAGCTACAGTCGCGATGTTGTCGGGGATTTTATCCAAGTGAGGGGATTCGGTGGATTTCAGCAATTCGCTTACTTTCTTCCAATCCGTGATCACTTTGGTGGGAGGGGGCTGAGAAGGGTCCGAATGACCGTTTCTCGGGGAAAACTCTATTATCACGGGTCTGTGGTCCGAATTAAGCTCGTCGATCGTCTCTATAGAATGTAATCGCAAGTTTACGTTCTTTAGAAGCGCGACATCTAGCACGTCGGGTCTGTGATCCGGGTTATTAGGGTAATGCGTGGGACTCATCGGAGCGATGACATCGAAGTTGAGAGAACAGCAGAGATTATATAGGGCATTACCCCTGCTGTTTGATAGATGGCTATTCCACGCGGGGTGTTTAGCATTAAGATCTCCCGCCAGAAGGACGGAGTCACTTAGATCGAAAAGAACTTTGAGGTCATCGCTCATCTCGTTATTCGCGACCGAGGAGCCGGCTCCTGAGGGCGGGATGTAGGCCGAGACGATCGTGAGGGGTTGGTGTCCCGTCATGCCCAGCCGACATACGGAGACTTCTATCTTGGAAAGAGCAGGGGGGTCTAAGGGGATGCAGTACAAACTAGATTTGTAATAAATCAGAGTACCTCCTCTGTGACAACGAGTCCTGTCATTACGAACTAACCGGTAGTTGGCAATTTTCGGGTCTCGGTTGTAGGGTTTCAAGAACGTCTCTTGAACTAAAAGGATATCTAGGCGATGGTCGCGGAGGAATGTGGCGATCTCATCACGTTGGCCATTTAGGCTCTCGGCGTTAAAGGTCCCTATCCTAAGGGAAGTCGGTTTGAACCTACTGTGGGGTGACCTATCCATTATAGATATTTCAAGTAGGGGAGGTTCTTAATGTCTTCCTGGATGTCGCGGTATTTGGCCCAGACTTGTTGAAGCTGTTGCCAGTTACCTCTACAGGCCATCGTTTCATCCCGCATTTGTAGAGCACGCGGGCTATAAAAAACAGCAAAGGTGCTACCTAACACAAATACGGGGTCGGTGGGGTCAAAGTTCGGGGGCAACGGGGGTCTTGCCACTGAAGGTGGAGGGGTGGCTGTAAAATTAAAACACGCAGGGGGGACGGGGTGCGCCCTGGCTGGCATGGGCGGGCACCTGGGATCGCGGGGGTGAGGGCGGCCTGAGAGCGCTCTGCGGGGCGCTGGCGGTGCGGCGTTCTGAGATGCGGGTATAGGGGGTGAGGGCATGGCAGGCAATGCCATCAGTGGTGGGATTACCTGTGAAGCAGGTGTTTGGGTAGGCCTCAGGGCCGGGAAGTGCGCTTGGTGATTAAGCGCATTCCAGGGGCTGGGGCGCTGGGGTCGGAGTGAGGCAGGGGGGTCAGTAGTGAGGGATGGGCTCTCTCGCTGCTGTTTGTTGATGGCCCGTTTGGCCAGCTTGGGGGCTGACGACTTGGGGGCCTTAGGGCATCCGCGGTAGTTGGCGGGGTGGCCGGACTCGCCGCATAGAACGCAGCTAGGGGGTTCGGTGCACAATGTGCGGTCCTTCGGTCGAGGGCAGTCAGCGGTGCCGTGGTCACCCAGGCACTTGACGCAGCGTGGCTTACCGAAGCAATTCCTCTGTGCGTGGCCGTACAGTTGGCATCGGTGGCACTGAGAAAGCACGCCAAGTTTGGCAGGCTTCTCGATGCGGATGCCAGAGAGGTTGCAAATTTTAGAGAGCTTGTGGATTGGGTGATGCCCATCCACGCGGTCGCATATTACGAGCACCATGTTATATGGTGCCGAGCTAGTGCGACCGCCAACCTTACGGTGCATGCGGTGCACTTCGATGACGGGTATTTTTTGAGCGATTAAGTCGTCCTTAATCTCCTGAATGGAGATTTCTACCGGGACATTCTTGACTACTGCTCGTACTGGGATGTCCTCTTGCAGCGAATGGGTGTGGTAGAGGATGCTCCTATCCCGGAGGAGCTTAGTGATGGCGCGGTAATCACTTGAAGTTGGACATTGGACTTTAATGCCAACCTCTACTGCACGAGCGTTTATATAATTGATTTTACGCTCGTTTAGGGTTTTGGATAATTCTGTCCATTTTCCCTTTTCGTGTATGAAAATGGGAGGAGGACGGACCGATTTAGGGGCGTCTGCCGGGGTGGCGGATTGGGACGAGGGGGCAGCCGAGGTGGCTGAGGCCAAGGGGCTGTGCGGACGACTCTGTGAAGAGCCTACAGCCAAATTAGGGGAGCGCGAGCCCTGGGTCGCTGGCTTCTTGGCGGAGCTGCTAGCGGGGGCTTTTCCCTTCTTCCTCTTCCCCTTTCCGACGATTTGATAATCGTCTTCAGAGGAGGAGGAGGGTGACGTTGTTTCGGAGCAATCCGAATCGTGAGAGGCGGAGGTCGCCTCATTGTCAGAGATGTTGGTGTCCATCTCTTCTATCGGGGAGGGAGTTTCCTCGCTGGGAGGACCTACGATCGCGGACGCGGGGTCGGCGGAGGGAATCAGCGCGTCGCTGAATTCCATGATTGTCGATGGTATTTCATCGACAATCTCGGCTTCCTTGAGCCTGTTGCATTCTTCGCGGAAGGGAGCGAGAATCTTAGCGTATTTTTCATTGTTGTCCTTGAGGAGGACATCAATGAGCGCGTCGAATAAGACAGCCCACTTATTGGACTGCGCCATTGTTGGCGGGGACTAGACTCGAGTTAAGCTCATGCCTAAGAAAACCTAGTCCCGAGGAGGTACGCCGAAACGTGAACCCCTCGGGAAGACAGTTCCCCGAAAAACGAACCCACCCAGTGTTTTTCCTAGTGCTATGCTGTGCGAGAAGAAAAACACAAACAAACTCGCCAGCTACACTACTGTCTGACTGGCCAGAGGGGCCTGAAAAATAGCTAAAAGCCTATCACCTAACACCTAGCTCCCCGGGTAGGTGCGCCCGGGGATGTGTGGCCTCTCCTGAACTTGTGCGAACAGGGAGGTGAGTACCTAAGGTGTGCCCTAAGCTTGTAAACCTGTCGCCAGTCTTATTGTGCGACAGGGCCCTAGTCCCACAAGGGGCTCTAGTGCGAAGGGGTAGACACTCCCAACCGACACTAGGTGTGTAGCTGTGAACGAAGTCGAAGACTAGGTTTGACGAGGGAAGCCCCCAAGGCCAAGGTCCTAGCTCCCGATGCCAATGGGATGCCTCGCCCTGAAGGGGTCCGGCGGGTTGGATTGGGTCACCACCCTCTTGACTTCGATAGCACCGTTAGGTTTCCCGTCAAGAACCACAAAACCGTGGATTTTCCCTGAAGGGGTAGCAAAAACGCGAATGTCGATAAAGAAATAATAGTCTTGAAAAAGACTGTTTTTTGTCGCTGAGTGACACCGTTGAGTATGTGTACTAATACAAGTACTAGACACACACTAACAATGCCACTATGGGACAGCAGGCGCGGGGCCTTCGATGCTCGGCGTAGCGGCGAAGCTGCGGCGACCAAGACGGGGGGCGCGGGGTGCGCGGAGAGTCGACGGAGGGGAGCGGAACGTACGTGTGCACGCTGCGGCGTCCGGGCGTCGAAATCTCGAAAACTCTGGATAAGACTAGACTGGCTTTTATACTTAAACTTACAAGTTTACAAGAAGAAATAGTCGAACGATTAAATTTATTCTACTCGAACATTACACAAATTAAATAAACAAATTACACTAAAATATTTATTTAGCATAGACAGGAGGCCTGTGTCCCAGCAGTGGGAATATTAATAAGCTGATGATGATGATGATTAAATTCGCTCAAAATTTTGTCAAAATATAATGCATTGGACTAAGAGTGGCGGTGATACCCGCAAACGTCGCTAGATGGCGATGACTGTATTTTAAAACGCGCTTACGTTTGTTTTTCCGATAACCTTATATGGCAAAGTGGCAACCGGCCGCGTTACAGTCGTTTACGACATTCTTCTACTGCGCTTGAAAACGTTTGCTAGGGCGCTTATTATTTCGTGAGGTTTGCTAAGGTTAGCAGGTTGTTATTATAACAATTCGAAGATTTGAATGGGATAGGAATTTTAAAAAGAAACAGTACTTCTTAAATTCGCTACTAATTTGATTCACGAATTATTGCCTAATAAGTCAAAATTTGAGATCATACCCCGGGCATACGTGTACAGAGAACAATTCCCAATCTGTGTCGCGTATGCCCTAACAATTCACAAGAGCCAAGGTCTAATCTAAAAAATGCCCTCATGGACATTGGCACCTCCATATTCTCTTGTGACCAAGCCTACGTGGTGCTTTCACGAGTAACCAATCTTCATGGGGTGCACCTCAAAGCTCAAGTTTCAGCGATCACCGAATACAACCGGCTTAGGCGTAAATACCGCGCCGGTCTTTCAGAAATTAAACCATCTAAAAGAATAAATAATGAACGCGAATGGGCCATACGAAAAACTGTTGCTACTGTATACAATAATCTGAACCGGAAAAAAAGAAAAGAAAGATTTGTAATAATAATAAAACTACTCCTAAAAAAGAAAAAGTGAAAAATAACTTTAGCTTCTGAAGTCGGTGACGTTTGTATGATTGATTTAATTTTTTTGTCACCGACTTCAGAAGCTAAAGTTATTTTTCACTTTTTCTTTTTTTGAAGTCGGTTTTACTTTTTGCAAAAAAGTTTTTATTTTTCACTTTTTAGTGGTTCACATGGAAAGTGCATACCGTTACAATTACAACAAGCCCAAACACGACAGGATACATTGTCTCATTATGGAGTTCCGTGACTCTTGGCTTCATCATCAGATCTGATGGTAGAATGGTTCTCATCAAACGCAAATGCTTCACTTGTTGTAGAAAATATAAAAAAACATTCTGTAAAAAACTAGCCAAGTCTCGATGGAGCTACTTGTTTATCTCTAAAAAGTAATGAAATCTAGACATACTGCAATTTCTTTGTTATTATAGTTAATAATAATAATAACAACGTTTATTTCGGGCTACGCCCATAGTGTTAGTAACAATGGTCTTAAAAACTAGTGTTAGTAGACATACATACACACACAAAACGGTTTAATTACATTGGAGTTTCATCCAATGTAATGTAATGTTGTGTAACTTGGCCGTTGAACATTATTTATACGTTAGTGGGTACCTACAAGTCAATTTTGTAGTTACAATAGATATAACATTACGTGTAAACAAAATTAATGTTCTTGTTGACTGACTTCACGGTCAAGTTGTGGTTAGAATAAAACATAACATAGGTTCTGAATAACAAAGGTCACTTTAGATTTTCAGATCACTTGAGATTTGTAATTGGATTATAAGAAATGACCACAGTGCATTATGGCCCCGTTGACCATACTTACTTTAACAATGATCGTGGGTAGAAACAGGTGCTTTCAAGATTTCTAGAAAAATGGACGACAAAAATCAATACCTTCACGGACATTAATTTACATTCATGATAAGGTTTTTTTTATACTTGAGCATTTTAAAATGGCTTCTAATAAGGCGCAATAACTTTTATAAAAGTTTAACCAAGCGGCGTATATGTTACTTTAATCAGTATTGTGAAAGTCAATATCTGAAGGTTAAAAGGTCCTTATAACGTCAATATATCATGTTTACTGCCTAAAACATAGTTCAAATGGCAATTAAACCATTGAATATTATGTTTGAAATATTTCTTTGAAAAAAATGTTAATTGATAATGTATTTTATAATCCGCATGAGTTTTTTGTTTACAATTATATTTGTAAGTACATAATTACTTAGCCCCGCCGCATTATGCGACTTGGGTAAACTGTTCAAGCTAAAAATGTAATCAAACACTGTACGGTTTAAAACTAAACTTATATATGCACGGGATAATGAGCAATCACGGAGGATATCCTCTCATAATAACTTGAGAAAGTACCGTAGTTGCCCATTCCCTAGCGTAAATCTATATGGAGAAGAACGGGCAAGAAACGCCATGGACACTGTTTAAATCAAAACATTGTTACAAAATCTTGGTTACATCATGCTGAGATTATACTTAAATGTAAGAATGATGTAGAAAGACTTGCAAGGCGTACAGAGTAAAAGATTAAATCAAGAATTTTATTAAAGTAATTAAAATGCCTACCACAAGCCCCGCCACGTCGACCGCTCCTGTTTAGCGGTTTCCCGCGACCTTCACCGGTCATAAAATTAATTAAATATTAAAAACTAGTGTCAACCCTACAATAAAGCATAACAATAATTTATTTAGACAGAGCAGAATCGCCGGCACAGTCTTTAGTGCATTTGGCAGACTGCCTGCCAGGGCATAGGGTTATGTCCTCGCTTCGGACAAAAGCAGATGAAAGATGCGAAATATTTCACTGCGCTGGTCTCTCAAGTGCGTTAACGCTCTTAGTACCTTTGTTTCAAACTATATTTCAACTTTAAATGTTTCATATACTTATGTTATGATTTCTTGTCTTGAGTATTACGGCGGGAATGATTTTGGCCTTCGAGAGCTTGATTTTGTTCAAGAGACATTGTCTAATTGAACCTGTTTTTTTGTGGTAACACATTTTCAAATATCTCAGAAGCGCAATTTTCAGTTAGAAGGACAGCACATGGTGACCGTGTGTTTCTGAACTTTAAGACGCAGTGGTACAGCATTCATTGCAAAAATGAATCACTCTTTAATAAGCTTTTATTTAACTTGTCTTGTTAGTTATTATGTATTGGTCAAATCTTGCAACTGAATTTCAAACCAGTTTCCCCAACCAATTCAGCTGAAATGTTGCACATACCTTTGGTTCTGTATATTTTGATGTTGGACATGAGTTGATCTTGTAGCCAACATCGTCTCCTCAAAAGAGAACACCTCAACAGGTAATAACACGAACACTTAACTTCGTTTACGCGTTCAATTTTCATTACTAAATATTTTTTTTCTTTTCACTCTAATAATAAATTATTAAGGGGGATGCGTGGTTTTACGCGAATGGATAAAGTAAGGAATGAGTATATTAGAGGAAGTCTGAAAGTGGCGCCGGTGACTGTAAAGTTGTGTGGTAATCGGTTGTCGTGTTATGGGCATGTGATGCGGAGGAATGAGGAAAATGTCGTGAAAAAGTTCTGAGTATGTAATGTAATGTGGATGCGTATTTGAGTAGAGGAAGACCAAAGAAACGATGGAGGATATGGTAAGAGAAGAAGTGTCTGATGAGATGACGAAAAATAGAGGAGAATGGTAGAAGAAGACATGCTGCGCCGAGAACAAATACATTAGAATAAGGGCATGAGAATGATGACTCTAATAAAAGCTTATTTTTAAAAGTTTAATTTATTATTCTTTCGGAAATCCTAATATTTCTAGATAAATGCTAAAGTCAGTGGTTACTTTAAGAATTTCCCACATTACATAATTATGACAACTCTCTTAAAAATTATACAACACCATGTTTTTCTTTCAAAAATTAAAAAATAAACCTTTCACCGCTCACTGACGAAACCAACAATATAGCTTTATCAAGGAACGTTAGGCCCAAAGTTTACCGTAAGTACCTATTGCTAAACAATTTGTACGCGAAACGGAATTTTGTCAGCAACCGGAAATCAAAGCAGTCACGCTGAATGAATAAAGCCTTATTCCGCTCGGCATTCGGGTCGCCGTCAATTAGTATCGTAATTATGAACGGGATTATACCTATGAATAAAATTTACTGCGTCGTTCCCTATGGTTTACCCTCTGGCATACTAATGCATGATGTCAGTTTGTGGAAAGGAAAGCCGAAAAACCGAACCGGAAAACTGACTAACCTTGTGTGGATTAGTCAGTTTTACCTTAATCTCTTAGTCATAAGTAGCTACTTAAATAGCAACACTTTGGAATCTTCATTATCGTATAAATACAATACTTGAACAATAAAAACATATTTTGTTCGTTATCAAAATTTTAATATCTTGGCTTCAACCTTCAAAGACCTTCTATCTTCAACCTTGAACCTAGGAAATATCAACAACTGTAAAGCCTAAAAGAAAAAAAAAAAAAAAAAAATTGGATGGACTCACGTAGATCTTAAGTTACTAATAATAAGCTTACTTTGATGTAACGTATCCAATGATGGAGCACGATCGTAGTTTTTTTTTTTTTAATCAAGCAAACAATTAACAAAATGTAAATAAGAGCACGGACCACAGCGTCTGCGGTAGAAAACAAATTATTAAAAAAAAATAACCTTGAACCTACAATTAAAATGTGACTGGAACATAGTGTTGTCCAACGAAGTACCGAATAATCAATCTATCTTCTTCATTGCACGTCATCATCATCATCCACAGCTCCAACTGACCCACTGCTGGCCATAGGCCTCTCTTTTCTTGTGCCAATCTCCACGGTTCCGTGCCAGCCCCATCCAGGTTTTTCCCCCGTTGGCAACTATATCGTCTACCCATCTCGCCGCCGGACGACCCACGCTTCTTTTGCCAGTTCTTGGACGCCATTCGGTGACAGCCTTAGTCCAACTGTTATCACTGCGCCTTGCTAGGTGTCCTGCCCAACTCCATTTGAGTTCCGTAACGCGATTTCCAATATCGTAAACCTTTGTGCGTTTTGTCATTGCACATTGTGGGTGTAAAATGGCCCTTAACGGAGCCGGAAGGCACTTGTTCTCCTCGTCATAGTGATAATAATATCATAATTAATCATAGTTATAATATAAGAATTATTATAATAATATCATTATACATAGTTACTTGGTTTGATATACAGAATGCTTGGTTGACACACACAGTGTAATTTAAAACAAGCAGCAGACGGGCGAACACGGGCAACAACGGGTGGCTAAGTTGAGTCTAAGAGAGTCCTCCATACATCAACTCTCTATTGATTTACAATAACGCATAGTTTCAAAACTTAATTTATTTCTGAGAAGATTATAAATTAGACTGAACAATGATGATTAAGTTCGTAATAACACTTAACTTTCCATCAGTAGATAAATACTTAGATTATCCAGTTAGAAACTTCCTTAATTTATTCAAACATTTAAATATCCAATAATTTATAATCCAAGTTTAGTTAGCTGAGTAAATGAAAATTGGTTTAGAAGTTTAATCAATCAAAACCAACCCGAATTTTGATTTTAATTGGCTATTTGAAACTTTACTACGTATTGTCGCGTCAATACTTGAAGCTAAATCGAATTTGACGTTTGATTTCAATGAAATTTCACATTCTAGTGTTTGTGAAAACATTGGTTTAAATTTTAGAATTCAGACTGTTTAGCAAAAAGCTCGTAACTAAAATTAATAACAATCGCTCGGGTCGATCTTCAGATTAAACCGCGCTTGCTTAAGTTGATTCGTGGATGGGTGATTACATACCAAGTTACCTCCGTAGCTCAGAAAGCTCGCTAATCTGTTGGTTGCGGCTGTCATTTGTAGATCTTTGACAGTTGTTACAGGTAGCCAATGGCTTGAAAGTCTGACAACCAGTATTCCCAAGACGTGGGTATCGTATAACCTAGTACTATCCGGGTTGTGATGGTAAGATAGGCAATCGCTCCATGTAAAATACTGGTATTCAGCTCTATCAAGTTTAACTAGAAGCCCTCCGCAACATAGTTGGGAAAAGGCTAGGAAGATGACGAGGCTATTTGCAATAATTATTTTCTGTGATGAGGACAAAAACAAAAATAGTCATTCTCATTAATAGATCTCCATGGATTATCGGATGTCAATTCTGAATAAACGCTATATTAATCACAGTCCGCACGGCTTAGCTATCTTTATGTGTCTCCAATCAACTTGACGGCGAATTATAGGAGGGATCAAGGCGTAGTCTATTTGTTATATACCAACTGTCATTTGAGGTAAGATTACTTATAATATTGGTTATTATTCCAAAGCTCCTTTGATTTAAGAAGAACAACAAACAAAACAATTTGTTTGTTGTTCTTGGTTTATTGTAAAGCCTGATTACCACGTTTGTATTGGGTTGGTCGGCTTCTCCTGAGAGTGAGGTCCTAGGTTATATTCTCTGGTTGGGTAAATTGTTTGTAGGATTCGCCTCTAGGATTTTTTAGTAGTAGCCCGAAGTTTGAAATGTTATCTCTAAGACTTGTATTATTAACATAAAAAAGCACAATCTGAAAAACAACCTACATATAAATCGCAGCAAGGGCAAGGCTACGAACGCACAGATAGGTGGTTTGCTTGGCACCTGGCGCCAAGCGATGCGCAAAACGCGCATTGCGGCCGGTAGCGACGATTTCAAACTGTGCGCTTCACATTAAAATTGAGAAGTTATAGTCGATCTTCGAAGTCTTACTCAAAAATTAATACAAAATCACACTTGAAGTAAGCTCTTTTAAATAAAAATTTAAAAGAGATTACTTCATTTCGGTCTAAGAGTACTGGAGATAACAGGAAACATGCACAAACAAACAATAGAATTACGAACTTCCTGATAAAAAAATCTTATTTTACGCAAAACGTAAAGCCAACGCGTACGATGTTGCGGTTAACAGCAATGAACATGAAATTCACAAAATGAGGCATACAAGGTAATTAGGTACAATCAGTCAGATTGCACCAGACTAAACACGTCACCTGGACGTGGTTTATACCTAACCAGCAAGTAAATGAAAGGAAAATTAATTAATTATATAATAAACATTGTTTATCAGTAATTTTATTTTTGTCCAATTTTATGTCGTGTATTTTCCCATGACCTCAGCTCGTTTACCTACCTAAGCTACTAGGGACTATATTAATCAGGTGTTCAATGGTTTAATTCAGTCGTTGACTATATCGGTAAGTGAGGCGCGCCCGCTGCGTATTTACCTACCAAAATGAAGCTTCAGCAACTAGTTGTGTTAACGTTCACATTCGTATTACAATCACACCACAGTGAGTGTAAGCCACGTTTCTCGTTATCCGACACATTCAACATCAGCCTCAACATTGGACAACACCGTGACGCATTTGTCGACAGCATGAAAGGAATTTTAACAGAAGATGAAGCTAAATCAACCACAGATGATACTTATGATTCTATATCAAGGCTAGAGGGACAAGACCCACTTAACCCTAACATGAACAATGACAACATCAACAATATCTTTTTAAATGGAGAAAGAGATGATTTTATGCCACCAGAGAAACCGCGAGAGCACAAGATTTCGGAAGAAGACCTCATAATCCACATGACCAGTATGACAACACCACAGCTGATTGCTATGCAGGGCTACCCTGCGGAGACCCACACGGTTGTGACAGACGACGGATACATATTGGCTATCCATAGAATACCATATTCAAAGAATAACAAAAACAAAGTAAGTCCTAAGAAGACAGTGCTGTTACATCATGGTCTGCTCGGGAGTTCAGCCCATTGGGTCATACCAGGACCAATAAAGGGTCTAGGTTATATCTTATCCGAAGCTGGTTACGATGTTTGGATGGCCAACGTGCGAGGAAACACTTACTCCAGAGCTCATGTTTCAAGAAATGTTGATTCGTATGAATTCTGGAACTTCACGTTTCACGAAGTGAGCCAACACGATCTCCCAGCAGTCATAGATTACATAATGGAAGTTAAAGGAAGAGACGTCAAAATAAATTACATTGGTCATTCTATGGGAACCACGGTACTGTTTGCACTGCTGTCCACGAAAACTGAATACAACAAGGTGTTGCGAGCAGGATTTGCTTTAGCTCCAGTCGCCTACATGACTAATATAAAGAGCCCAATAAAACTGCTAGCTGAGTATACCAATGAGATACACTTTCTCATGAAACTATTCGGCGGGGCTAATGTGTTACTTCCTGAAAATCCGGTGCTCAAATGGTTTTCAAAACACTCTCTTGAGGTGATGAGTATTGATAAGGAAAGGAATTTAGAAGACGTAATGTCTATTTTGTTTGGGCATAATGTGGAACAATTCAATTTGACATTGTTGCCATTAATACTTAGTCAAGGTGCTGCGGATGCGTCTACCAAAACTGTAATTCATTACGCTCAAGAAATCCAGCAAAGTGGCAAGTTCCAAATGTTTGACAACGGGCCTGAGGGCAATGTCAAGGCATATGGTACTGTGTTTCCTCCAGAGTATCCACTACACAAGATCACTTTGCCTATCGCTCTGTTCAGTTCTGAGAACGACTGGTTTTCCAGTGTTGATGATGCAAAAAACTTGTATAAACAACTTGTGAATCCAATAGATCATTACATTGTGCCTTTGAAGGAATTTAATCACATAGATTTTTTATGGGCTATTGACGCGCCCACTCTTCTTTATTCAAGGTTGTTACAGTTGTTAGAACAAGATGTTAGCAAGCTGTAGACTCTTCTGCTGATATTTTAGATGATAATCGTTTAGATAAAGTACGTATAATTACAGGGTGTAAACCACCTCATCACAAAGCCGTCAACCAAGCATTCTGTACATGAAACTAAGTAACTTTACGCAAAAATTATTGCTGGGAAACAACTTTTTTTTTGAGGTTATAAATCATGTTTTGTGGTAGAACTCAATGTAACGCACTTAAAACATTGTGCTGGTGGATGGATTGAATTATAGTACGGGGGTCGTGGAGATGTTAAAAGTCAAAAACTCACAAAAAAAACTTGTATTAAAAAAAAACTTGTTAAAAAGTTGTAACTTTGACCCCCCCATATCTCCGTAACTAGAAGGTTCCCAGGTATGGTGTAGAACAAAAAAATGATCGGAATGATGGGGAGAACAAGTGCTTTTCGGCTTCGTGAAGAGGTGTTTTACACCCTTTATATTGTAACTAAAAGAAAACAATAAATTGATTGGATTTAATGGAATTAGGTGTTTAGTTATATAAATAACGGATTGCAAACGGGTTGCAATAATTATTTATTATGGTTGCATAATTAATGTGTTTTTTACCTGTTTTATGGTGTGATAGTTCATAATAACATTTATGTATTAATAATTAAGGTAAAATGTATCGCATTTAAATCAAATAAATCGTTTTGACACACACTTTGACTTTTGTTCTTATCGCTAATTAGCAAAAATATGTAATGATACATGCGTCATGTTCGTTAACGGACGGCTTTTTTTTTTAATTAACTATTTTATTTTTGATTTTATCTTTATTTTTACGACACTTTTATCGTGCACCTCTTGCTACATTGTTCTCATATAATACACCATCTCAACATGAATGATGTAACCAGGATTTCGTAATGTAACAACATTATTAAAAGAGTGTCCATGGAGTTTCTTCTCCATAGAGATCTGCGCTAGTGAATGGGCAACCACAGTACTTTCATAGTTTTTATGTCTTGTGATTGGGACATTAGCTAGATTTAATTTTCATCTTTGTTTCGACAATTTAAAAGTGTCTGTAACTGGCGTACTTGAAATAAATGCTTTGATTTTGATTCGAACAAGAAACAATAAATTTTGAGCCATACAGAATGGATAGCTAGATAGCAAAGTTCCTCTTAACCTGTTAAAAACAGAGGGTCACACACAACGTACCAGGCATTATGTTATTTTAATAATTTCGTTTTGTACTACACGCGACAAATACTTTTTCTTAAACTTCCCATTAAAAAAAGTCATGAGTATTTTTTAACCCCGACGCAAAAACGGCGGGGTGTTTTAGGTATACGTGTCTGTGTGTGTGTGTGGCTGTGGCATCGTAGCTCCCAAACGGATAAACCAATTTTGATTTTGTTTTTTTTTTGTTTAGCTGTTTGATTAAAATCGTATCAAGATGGCCGCCACCACAAAATGGCGGATTACATTATTTATTCAACAAATCCCTCAATATGGGTATCAAATAAAAGGACTTGACTAGTGAAACAATATACGCTATAATAAATTTCAAATCTAAAATGGCCGCCACCACAATATGGTGTAAGTCATTTTTTTTTCACAACTCCCTGAATATGGACATCAAATTAAAGGGCTTGACTAGTAGAATAATGCACACTACATTGAAAGACACAGCAAACTGCATTTCGGTACGTAAGAAGTAAGAAAGACGTTAGAATTAAGAAGAACACACACAGCATACTGCATTTCGTTACGTGACGATTTCTACTAAATCGCACTATGTTCCAAAAACAAACTACCTAGAAATTATAACAAATCAGGGTTATTTTTTTAAATTTTTAACTTAACGTAACTTGTTGTATAACTGCACTGAACTGTATCAGAGTTCAACAAAACTTTATTGCTAGCCCCATAATACCATTCACACAATATGTGACTGTAAATTATAAAGCCTCTAACACATTAGGATTATGAGCAAACGTACTGGCCACATGAATTTTGAGATTTGTTTGTGTTTAAACTAGAACTGTTTATAGCCACCCTCATCAGTGAAATCAAACTATTTGTAATTACTTTACACGACCCGCCATTATTGTGTTATGTGCATGATATACGGATATGTGATTGTGTCAATTAATGTCACGCATAATAATTATACACATTTCGTCAGCATATGCTATAGTTTTGAATCTGATTGTCTGACTGTCTCCAAAAATAAACGACTACTGAGAAAGTCACATAAATACTATTTAAATGTAATTGTCAACGAACGTAATTTTGACGTGGTTAGGCAAATCTTAGGATTTAAGTCTGTCTAAAAGAAAATCAAAATCAAAAGTCATTTATTCAAATTAGGCTCTATTTATAGCACTATTTGAACGCCAAACTTTACAAGACAGTATCATACGGTCTTAATTGTCGTTATTGTAGCAGTTGGAAAAGTAAACGTAAAAAGAAAGTGCATGTTTAAATTTAATAAACATAAAAACGATTAGAAATTAATCATTTTAAAATGTATGTTATTTCTCTCCTTAAGAGAAATTATAAAATTTGAAGCACCATCTGTGTATCCCTATCTTACAAAACCAAGCAACGTCGCAGTCGAGCGCTTGTATACAAATATTAATTTAATCCATTTGCGAAAGTAACCTCGTTGACACGTACGGTTCGTCGCGGAAGTATGCTTTAAAGGCAATTTAGAATCCATTAATAATATTCACAGACACGCTACACTGCAAGGGTGTAGATCGATACCATCCCGGGTGTTATTTTTTCAAAGTATTTCGTTATTGAGGACTCGGGGGACCTGGATATTCATAAAGTCATTGGAATTTTTTGCAACCATTTTATGCTCACCGCTTCCGAGCGAAATTTAAACGAGAAAAAATTAGCAAGAGCATTAATTTAATCATTTGCAATTTTGCTAATTGATTAAATACAACCGGTGGCATACCATGATGTAGTTTTTTTGACGTCGCAACTGCTTATTTCTATCAGATAGAATTGGAACATTATGGTTAGGTGGAAAGAAAATATTGTGGGATTCCTCACTCAATAAATCGATGACATTTACGTAAATCAATTCGCACTGGCCCTGCGTGGTGTATTAGAAGTTACAAAGGTCAATTTCCCAGCAGTGGGAACATTATAGGCTTAACAACCAGCAGAATCATGCTAACTTAATCCGTAGTAGCATTATCATAATGTTTAATTTTGTTTGAAACTTAATGTCTCTCTGTCAGCTTGACAGGCAACGTAAGTAAATATAAACTGACTCTTCTTCTATGAACATTTTCCTTTCAAACAACTGCAATATAAAAATACCTCGCTCTTTATACAGCCTATTTAAACAAACATTCGTCCCACAATTCATACGATACACCTGAATTCCCATACTCCGCAAACTGGGTTGTTTGTTCCCAATCCGGGGCGCAAACTGTCCCCTACCTCCGATAAGGCGCGAAGTAACTGCGAAGTTAGACCAACGGCTTGAGATTACGGTACCACACGACAAGGTAAGTACATAGCATGTGTTTATCTGTAGTTTTCCTTAAGGATTGTCTATGAAAGTCGAGTGAATCGATGCAGGATTACAAATTATTGATAATTACGCTTAGCGTACAAATAATTAGATAGTGTTGGGAAGTCTTGTTTTTTTTTTACTTTAGACGCCAGGTGATGAAGGAAATGATGAATTTGAGGAGACCTTCATCTATTAGGACAATAATATCTACATAAAAACGATGATTATTTTAAATAGTAGGCATTATAAAATGAATTAAAATATGTTTGTCCAATTTTACTATGTCAAAAGTTTTTCTGAAGGCCGTTCATTCAATTGCATTATATACTCAAATAAGTAATAGTACATTGTTACCCTATTATCCTAGAAAGTAACTTATTTAACCCGAGGTAAACACTGTGCTTTTCATTACAAATACGAGTACAAGGAAAATAAAAATTAAAACATGGATCAATCGAAAAAACAAATCAAGATCGGATTGCCGCTTTCCCGCCTATTTTGTTTTTTTTCTGTGGCCGGCCATTCAGCCATTTTTTTTTAATTTTCGTCATTGAAAAAATGGTAAATATTTTGCCTAAATCTATAAAAGATATTTTGAAGAAATAGTTAAAACTAAATTAAAATAAAGTTATTAAAAATATATTTTCTTTAAATTAATAATACTTAACTTTATGTTATTTCAATTTTACATCGCACTGTAATTGAGCGGCTGAAGTGGAGAAAGATGGAACATGAAACATGTTCCAACATTCTATACAACCACCCAATAGAAATGTGAAAATAGAACTAGTTTTTTTTTAATAATTTGACAGCTATCAGTTGAAAGCAATTCATTAAATCTTTGAAAAGTATTACTTTCAACCCGCTCCTCAGGCGACTTCTACTTCCCGAGTATGAGTAATGAAAAATATTTGTTCAATCTTACCAAAGATACAGCTAAAATTATGAAGAAACCTAAGCAAAACCTCCAATGTAAACAAATTAAAATACTTTCCCAAACCAAACTAAAAACAATGAAACAATAATTTTCAAGTTATCAACAAGTTATAAATAAAACAAGTCGGAATATTGAACAGATAATATAAACAAAAGAACTATGCCAACGGTCTCAAGTGGCTGAGTTTTACGGAGGCGAAATAAACACTAGAAAATAGTAAAATAACCATAACTTTAATAGCACGGTACTTATTTTAATGGGACTATTCCCGTATGGGAATAACCTTGGTTGGAAACCTATTTAGGTTTGTGATGTTCGCATTGTTTAAATCACTCCAAACAACATGTTCGCTGTTGGGATTGTAATATATTACCAAAATCGTCAAAAGCGAAAGTTTCCGAGATTTCAGACATCAAAGTTGTGCAAGTTAGCGATCTCAACACAATATATTTCGGAAACTTGACACTTTAGAACATTTTGTCTCAGACAAAACTTGTTTCTATTGATGCCATCTTTCGATTGATACACGTTTTATGCGTGTCTGATCAAGTCAAAGTTGTATTGAAGAAGCTATCAGTGAATGTATTTAACTTATAGCTCATATCTCGGAAATGTGACACTCGCTCACGAGGAGCTCGTGGCTAAATAAGAACAGCCGCTCGGGCCAATCATTAGGTTAAGCCGTGCTTGCCTAGGTTGGTCTGTGGATGGGTGACCAACCTTACATACCAAGTTTCCTCCGTGCCTCGGAAAGCACGTTAAGCTGTTGGTCCCGGCTGTCATGTGTCTATTTTTGGCAGTCGTTACAGGTAGTCAGTGGCCAAAAAAGTCTGACAACCAGTCTCATCAAGTGGTATCGTACTACCCAGTATTAACTGGGTTGTGGAAGTCAGATAGTCAGTCGCTCCATGTAAAATACTGGTATTCAGCTGCATCCGGTTAGACTGGAAGCCGATCCCAACATAGTTGGGAAAAAGTCTCGGCTGATGATAATCTCGGAAATGTGACACTTTAGAACGTTTTGTTTCATATAAAACTATTTTGTATTGATGCTAGCATTCGATTGATAAACGTTTTATGCGTTTCTGATCAAATCCGAATTGTGCTGAAGATGCACAAAACTGTGCTGAAAAACACTAGAGAAGAAAAACTAATTTTTAATTGAACATTTTATAAACGCACACATGCATAAGATGCAGGAAGTCACTGAATACGGGTAGCTCAAGGCCAGTCGTCATTTTCCGGGATGGCTGGTTCTAAGTACAATGACAGAGATATTTTCAGTGTGAGTTCGACGAAAACTTAGTGGGACTTTGACTATGAATACAGAAAGATTAGTTATTTCTAAACTATATACTAATTTACACACTATTCAGTCCGAATTAAAACTGAAATCAAACTTAAAACGTGACTAAGTTTCTCTTTCAGCTGTTCGAAAATAGAGAGGCTATAAATAGACAGACTACATTATACCAGTCTATAAACCCATAAAAAGTTTTATTATCATTGCTTTCTCTGATGATATTAAAAGTTTTCATTGTTAGCTATGTCCGCAGGTTTCGTTCCGACCACTACGGAGGCAGGAACATAATTTTATCGTCGGAAACACGCCATTAAGCCGCTACCAGCGAGTTTCTTGTGAATAAACAAATGTGAGGACAAGTTTCAGTAATTATCTAATGGCCGCGAAAGTATTTTTGTTAAAGAATTTTAAGTTCGTTGGAACATAATTTCAAACTAACTTATGCCTCCGGCTTCGGTTCGGTAATTGTCCTACAGAATCAAACTACCGGGGTAATTAGAACACAAATTAAATCAACTTAGCCTATTGCAGACCTTTGCTGGACATAGGCCTCTCCCAAAATGCACCGCAAAACCCTATCTTCGGGTTTCCGCAAACAGACACCAGACACCTTTTAAATCTCTTCGGTTCATCTAGTTAGAGGGCGTCACACGCTACGCTTGCCGTTATACATTGTCTAGAAAATTTTTGAAAGTCGATATCATGTTGACTCTAAATTGTGCACACCCTATTTTGGGACAAGCCCGCCACACAATTCCCAAACCGCGGTAACTCCTGAAAGCCAGAATCAACAGTGGCGACCACCAGAAAAGCGTCGAAACAATGAAGTTCGACGAAGTCCCAGAGAATGATAATCAGAAAGTATAGCGGAGGAGTAGGAAAAAAACCGTAATTGGAGTTTGTTTTTTTTCTATTGGTGTTTTCTGTAGGAAGCGTGCTCCACCCTAGCTGCAACATCACTCCACACCAGGCGAGGCACATCATTGCGCTTAAACCAAGCCTATTTCCTAGAGATAAACCTACCTAATCCATTGTCAAATGTCTAACAGACAAGTACCTCCATAACAATATATATGTCTATGTTTTATTTAAGTATTGTTGTTCAAAAACAAAATCGAAGCTACAGTAAAGAGAAATCAAAACAAAAGCAACCCGAAACACAGAAACAATCTGAAGCGCACTGAGAAGAGAACTCCTAAATATACAAAGGCAAAGTTACCCACCTACCCAATACACTATCAGTTCCTATCAGGCTTTACTGAACTCTGCATTGTTGGTTGTTGCTCTCTTTATGCTGCAAAATTCTACAATAATTGGCAGGTAACAGGCACGGATCGCCTTTTACGAAGATTTTAAAGTTACATTATATAAGTCAGTGAGTTTCAAAGTATACGGTGCGCGCGTCGTGTATGTTACGCCAATATATGCTCAACTATTTGTAAGAAATTATGCAGTGTGCTTGCTACTTAAAATTTCGAACGAATACGTTTTGAACCTTATTTCTACTACATACGTTAAGTAATGTTTTTTGATGCTGATTTTCTCGTATTACCTTTTCGTTTTGTTCGTTTAATTTTGAATTTGGTGTCAGTTTGCAATAATAATGTTTAAAGATGCATACATACAAGTTCGTCGCAAAAGAAATCGTTGTTATAAGTGAGTTACCTACTTCTACGTTTTTATACTTTTGTCCGGACCTTTGCTCTCGTTTGGGTCAAAAATTATTCCAAAGACCGTACCTGTCCAAACCTAAGTAAATAGACCATTATTTATTTTTTTATCCTAATAGGCATGACAACAGTATCAAAAATTACAAATCTATTTAGTCCGTCAGTTAGATTATTATAAAATAATGGATTAATTAAAACCAGCGAAAGTAAATTTAGAACGATAGTACTCGTAGTTTTATTGAAGAGATTCCACAGACTGTGTCTAAACGACATTACATGCTAGTGACGTGCTACTAAAATAGTGTTGTCACTAAACGTGGACTAGACAATCGGTAAAGCAAAATTTAGTATTACAACATCAATGAATATTGACAAAGATAAAAAGTATCAAAACTCGGGAGTAACCTCGTGACGTCATAACTCCCTAAAAAATATAGGCGTGACGTATTGAGAATTTGAAAAGCGTCGTATCTTTGTCAATTTTGGTTAATATAACAAAAAAAAACATCCGTGTCAAATATTTGTTGATAATCTAACTGACAGACTAATTATATTTTTTTTGTCGTCTCCATTATTCATTATGCGGATTTAGATGTGAAAGCTTACATACCGACAGACAGAGTTAATTTTGCATTAAACTCGTATTAGTACACATTCGTAGGCGTATATGAGTTAGTACCACGATAAAGTTTTACAAAGTAACATAATAAGCCAGCAATATTCAAACTTTTTCCATGAAACATATTTTCATCGTTACGTGTCAACATCAACTACTTGAAAGAAACTAATAGCTTACTTAAGGATTTTCCTTAACGAGATAGTTACGGGAAAACGTTTGAGTTTTCTAGCATAAGTAAAGGTGTTTATGGTCAAACATAACCGTTTTAGATTCTTCCAAAGAGTAAGGCAGAAAGTTTTAACAGTCAATAAGTGCTGCTACGGAATGGTATAGTATAGTTGACAAGTTGACAGCAGTATCAATCAATCAATCAATAATTTTATTATCAGGCATCTTAAGGCCCATAGATAAAATACACAAAATAACAACATAAGAAAAATATACTAACACATAAAAAACTCTTAACAAAGCCGAAAGGCACTTGTTCTCGCCGTCATTGCGATCATTGTTTTGTTCTAAACCATTCCGTACAATTGGGGGTCAAAGTCCCAACTTTCTGACAAGTTTTTTTTTTTATAACCGACTTCCAAAAAGGAGGAGGTTCTCTATTCGACTGTATGTATTTTTTTTTTTATGTATGTTCACCGATTACTCGAAGACGCCTGAACCGATTTGAAAAATTCTTTTTTTGTTTGAAAGGGTATACTTCCAAGTTGGTCCCATAGAAATATTTTCATGATCTGATCACGAACTTCGGAGATATGGAACGGAACTCTTCAATAATAGACAGCAAATCTGTCGTGATTGCTGCAATCGCTTGGATGTTTATTGTTTACACAACATCATAACATGACATCACGCCTGTATGCTCTGAGGGGGTACGCAGATGTGTACAGTATACCCATATTTCGACAGTTAGGTATGTTATATAGGATAACGTACAGCAATTTTGGTATTTTCTACAACAAGTGAAGCATTTGCATTTGATAAGAACCATTCTACCGTCAGATCTGATGATGAAGCCAAGAGTCACGGAACTCCATAATGAGACAATGTATCCTAGTCGTGTTTGGGCTTGTTGTAATTGTAACGGTATGCACTTTCCATGTGTACCAAGCACATATGTGAACCACTAAAAAGTGAAAAATAAAAACTTTTTTGCAAAACATAAAACCGACTTCAATAAAAAACCAAAAACGAGAAAAATAACTTTAGCTTCTGAAGTCGGTGACAAAAAAATTAAATCAATCAAACAAACGTCACCGACTTCAGAAGCTAAAGTTATTTTTCACGTTTTTGGTTTTTTATTGAAGTCGGTTTTATTTTTTGCAAAAAAGTTTTAATACAAGTTTTTACTGTAAGATTTTTACACCTCCACGACCCCAGTAGAAGAGTCGGGCATGGGGTAGAAAGTTTTAACAGTCAATAAGTGTACGGAACGGTATCTTGAAAATCTTGCTGTGATACATTGCTTTTCGACAAATTTCGTGATTCTAGGTAAACGGGAATTTCAATAAATAGGTTTTCGACCCTAAAACTATAGGGTACTTCCGGTTGACCTAAAATTGTCAATTTTGATTAAAAACAAAGTCTTACAGCACTTGGGAAATAAAAAAAGTTGAAATATAATGTAAATTTTGGTAGTTACAGTAGTAGAAATAGGGACCAACTAGTTCAGCCAGGCTTTAGACTCGCTAAAGTAGACTCATCTTTCATGGGGTACTGTTTGAGATGCTATAATAAAATTCCACAAAGTATTCATGTACTGAATGAGACGAAATTTAAAACATGCATTAAACGCACACTATGTAAACAAACATATTACAAGTTGAGCGATTATATCGCTTATAAAAATCCTAGGCTTAATGCTGGTCCTGCTCCACACGGACAGGGGCGCAAAAATCGATAGCATTAAATGGTATTGTTGGAGCTGCTGAAGATTGTATTTAACTATCTTTGCATTGTATAGATTCAATGTTAGTATTATATAACCGCATAGCCCATATTGTGTGAGTACTATGTACTAGTAAGCTATCATTCACTGGAAACCTACGGCAGTTCTTGACTTGAATGTGCCTTGGCGGTTGAGAGTATGTCATGCTCACTCAAATATCTCGCTGATGGTGGCGCGTGTGTCAGACCATTTAGTTCCCTTCAAATGGTTGAGCTGAATGGTGCTGATCCATGCGTCATGTTCGTGAACGGACGCTGTCAGTTGTGACTGATCATCTTGCAGTTGCCATGGCTTATTTGAATGAATAGAGACTATAGACTTTAGTATCTGGTAAAAAAATTAGCTTACTAGGTCAACCCGTTTCTGAAAAAATTGGTGGTGACAGACGGACAGACGGACAAGAAAGTCACATTATAGGGGTTCCTTTTTTTACCTTTTGAGGTCCAGAACCCTAACAAGTCAAACTCCTATAATTTACTTATCATAACAAACCCAAGTATTTAATGCGGATGTATTTGTAACTGAACCAAATAAAACACCTCAGGGAATTCTCGTAAACCATAAAGTACGATCAGAATTAATTATCTTAAACATTGTAAATGTGTACCCACCAAAAACATTCTGTAAAAAACTAGCCAAGTCTCGATGGAGCTGCTTGTTTATCGCTAAAAAGTAATGAAATCTAGACAATAAGTCGTGCCAAGTCTAAGGTACCTTACTGCGATTTCTTTTTTATTATAGTTAATGTTGTGTGACTTGGCCGTTGAACATTTTTTATACGTTAGTGGGAACAAGTCAATTTTGTAGTTACAACAGATATAACATTACGTGTAAACAAAATTAATGTTCAACGGCCAAGTCACACAACATTAACTATAATAAAAAAGAAATCGCAGTAAGGTACCTTAGACTTGGCACGACTTATTGTCTAGATTTCATTACTTTTTAGCGATAAACAAGCAGCTCCATCGAGACTTGGCTAGTTTTTTACAGAATGTTTTTGGTGGGATTTCACTTCTTTTTGTAGAAACGTGGGCGGGCATATTGATTTATTTATTAGATTTTCTTATTTGACACAGTTTTTTTCTTTTTAGGAGTAGTTTTTTTATTATTACAAATCTTTCTTTTCTTTTTTTTCCGGTTCCGATTCTTGTACAGTAGCAACAGTTTTTCGTATTGCCCATTCGCGTTAATTATTTATTCTTTTAGACGGTTTAGACGGTTTAATTTCTGAAAGATCGGCGCGGTATTTACGCCTAAGCCGGTTGTATTCGGTGGTCGCTGAAGCTTGAGCTTTTATACTCTTGAAGTCAACAATTATGAGGTGCACCCCATGAAGATTGGTTACTCGTGAAAGCGCCACGTAGGCTTGGCCACAAGAGAATATGGAGGTGCCAATGTCCATGAGGATTTTTTAGACTTAGAACTTGGCTCTTGTGAATTGTTAGGGCATACGCCACACAGATTGGGAATTGTTCTCTGTACACGTATGCCCGGGGAATGATCTCAAATTTTGACTTAATAGACAATAATTCGTGACTCAAATTACTAGTGAATTTTCGAAGTACTGTTTTTTCGTAAAATTCCTAACCTATTCAAATCTTCGAATTGTTATAATAACAACCTGCTAACCTTAACAAACCTCACGAAATAATAAGCGAAATCAACGAAATGCAAATAATCCCTCCTAATCCCTAGCAAACGTTTTCAAGCGCAGTAGAAGAAAGAAAGAAAAGGCATTTATTAGCCCGTACAGGACAAAACATAAAAATTAACATTATTTACGACTATTGAAAACTAAACATAGATAAAAAATAAAAATAAAAAGAAATGAAAGGTCCTGAACGAGGCTAAAAGGCCCCTATCTCAGCATGGTGCTGTAACATTAAAAGACGTTACAGCGCTGGTATTCTGATAGGGCCCAAAGTGAAAGTGATGCCACGGTCAGATACGGATACGGATAATATTAAAATAATAAATAAATAATAAAATGCAGACGAATAAACAAAACGTAAATGTGTAGTATAAAAAAAGAAGAAGAATGAAGAAGAAGAAGAATGTCGTAAACGACTGTAACGCGACCGGTTGCCACTTCGCCATATAAGGTTATCGGAAAAACAAACGTAAGCGCGTTTTAAAATACAGTCAGCGCCATCTAGCGACGTTTGCGGGTATCGCCGCCACTCTTAGTCCAATGCATTATACTTATTTTGTCAAAATTTTGAGCGAAACTAACCATCATCATCATCATCCTATTAATATTCCCACTGCTGGGACACAGGCCTCTATGCGAAATTAATATTCTAGTGTAATTTGTTTATTTAATTTGTGTAATGTTCGAGTAGAATAAAGTTAATCGTTCGACTATTTCTTCTTGTAAACTTGTAAGTATAAGTATAAAAGCCAGTCTAGTCTTATCCAGAGTTTTCTTTTAATTTTATTTATAAGCGTATTAAAAGCAGAAGGGGACGCATTCGCCCAGCAGTGGGACGCTGAAGGCTAGATTAAATTAGAAGATGTGTCCCACTACCTACGCTGGATTTTTGCAAAGACAGTCGATTTTTTTTATGTACCAATAGTAGAAGGGGGCATTACCATATCTATACTAATATACTAATTTTACTAATACTAATAATTTTATAAAGCAGAAGAGTTTGTTTGTTTGGTTGAACGTGCTAATCTCAGGAACTGCTAGTTCAAATTGAAAAACTATTTATGCGTTAGATAGCCCATTTATCGAGGAAGGCTATAGACTATATAACATCACGCTGTGACCAATAAGAGCGGAGCAGCAATAAGAAATGTTTCAAGCGGGAAATTCACGCGAACGAAGTCGCGGGCAGAAGCTAGTCTCTAATACAGATGAGACCAGCTGAGGGTTCTTCATCAGATACTTCAGACCTTCGATTTTTGACATCAAATGAAGCGGCCCACCATGTTTAATATTTTTTGTAAAGGCGGTATGTCGATCTCTCTAATAGTTTGGTTGGGCTCTTGTGTTTTCTAATCAGGGTCACCAGGTACTCCAGATCTTCGATTATCCTAGTTTTTATAGTTTTCCCTTTATGTGGCCATTAAACCCTAACTCTGTACCAAATTTCAGCTCTCTGAGTTTATGGGAAGTACTAGTTCTATTTTGATGATCATGAGTGAGTGAGTGAGTGAGTGTCGTAAATGCGAAACTTTGCTTTCGCTTAACTTCGGAACTAAATGACCTACAGACTTGAAATTTTGGATTTTAAGTATGTGATTATAGCTTACTTGATGATGAAAATTTCAGCGTTCTGGTCTTATCCAGAGGTTCTCAAATAGGGGCCTGAAAATGCGGCGAAATGGTTCCAGTAAAGGATGGTACGGCAGTGCTTGCTTCGCGCTCGACTTGGCGGGGGCACTGCCGTGCCCCCCGATAAACAGTGTTTATTGGAACGAAATTGGTGTTATTCAACAAGTTGTTAAACTTTAATATAACAGTTTCATGAACAAAGTAGCGAAGGCATTGCGATGGATGTTACAAGAGAATATGAAGTGCAGGAGAGATGGATTACTGTTACACCGTAGTGTAATGTCGAGTTAATTTGATGAGAAGCAACAATGTAACATCAATGATTTTGTTTTTAATTTTGATTTTGATTTATTTTCATTTTGACTTTGATTTTAATTTTGATTTTAGTTTTATTTCAAACCTGTTTTCAACTGCGTTTTTTTTATTCCTTTTTTATAATCCAATCAATTAATCACAATTTAATCAATTATAAATTTAATCAGTATTGTATACAGCATTGAATGAATAATTTGATAGCTTTCTTCATTATTGTTTTAATTATTCTTTGCATGTATAAGTTCTAATGTCAATAACATATAATATTATGATAAGTTTAACTGTTTTTGTGCATGTGGTGTTAACCTGTAATTAATTGTTGCACTTGTAAATGTTACTCTAGTCATTAAGTCAGAAATGCACATAATTTAGTGTAAACAATTGTTGGTTAACCTAAATAAATAAATAAAAACTTTGACGGGAACTCGAGTCGACGATTATTATTCAGAAAAGTTTCGGAAAAGGTTCGCATTCACCTAGATCCAAATATATACCTTGACAGGTACACCCTCGATAGACAAAAAAGGGTCTAAGAGACCAAACCGAAATTAAAATAATGAATAGCCACGAGCTCTTCCATGAGACTTAAGAAGGCTATCATATTTTTTCTTGCATTTTGGTGTAAGAAGGAGTCTAACACACGTATTCCAAAAGCCGACTCAAGTCCAATTTTTCAGTCGAATTATGTTGTCATGGAAACAGGTAAATGTAGGTACGAAATCGAATTATTAGAAATGTTTGTGCTAAATTGGCGGATCTACAAAAAAAGATACCTCCTCGATATATGTACGTTGACTCCTACATCAGGCTTTTTTTTTCGGATGGGAAATCATCAAATGACCCCTCCCACTCTGGGCAGAGCGGGAGGGAGTGTCAGACTTTTACTGACTAAAAACCATCCATGTTCCTTCCTCGCCCTTTACGTTCCGGGGCCGCGGTATCTCTTTCGAACAGCCCCGCAACCCCGGCAGGCTTCGGCCCTTGCGGGCCCCTCCCTTTATGCTGACATCTCTTTGAGGCGCGCGTGGACCACGAACGTGCCGTCGACACGACCTGTCGTCATCAAACGGACGGACGGCTAGCTAGCCCATAGCTAACCGTCCACAGACCCGCGTCTACGGTGGCCGGTAGCCACCACGTGGGGCCACGTGGGGCGTCGCCCGCGGCGGCTGGGGCGAGAGGCTCTCTGCCTCTCGCGTTCCGCCACCTCCTTCGCTAGCATGACTGCTTTGCAGAAGGAGGTGACGGCTTCCCATTCCGTCTCGCTCCGGACCATGGATTGAACCAGAGCTGGACGCGAGAGGTCGCCGCCGCCGTTCGCCGCTACGAGGACACGGCGTTGCTCTTCCCACGCGGGGCAGACCTCCATGTGCCCACCGTGTCCTACATCAGGCATCCTTGTCAAACCTATAGTTGCATCCTGCTTAAATCAATGCTAAAGATCTAAGTTTGATGTACAGAATGATTGACACCTAAATTGTATATCTTCCATCAGCAAATTCAATGAACATTTCATGTAAAACCAGTGCCAACCAGTACCCTAAAAACAATTCCTCTAAATACTTCTAGCCATATCATCTTTCTCCCATTTTGTCAACTTTATAAACCCAGTAACACAATGGCATCACCTTCCGGATTCAAGTATCACCTCGGTGTAACAGACACGCGTTGTTCATAACTCCATTGTATGCACCGGTTATGTTCCACAGCACACAACATTGTCGCGACGTCTCACTTGATTTGTGATAAAAGTGTGTCGCCGCATGCACTTACTATGAATGAACGATGAATGTGGCACGCTTGTTCGAACACTTATCGACGACGTTACAATGTTGTGTCGCAATGTTTTAAATGCACTTTGGTTGTTGATTTAATTGTAGTGCTGAACGTTGAAAAAGTTGGGACGTGATAAAACAAAGAATTATTGGTAGGTCAAACTGGCTTCGTACTCATGGACTTCGGAAATTATCTCATAACTTAGTGCCGAGATAAATGTATGGCAAGCTTTAGCCGTACCTAAGCCTAATATCCAAACCCGTTCAGCAGTTATGGCGTAAAAATGTAACACACAGACATAATTACAAAATAAGATTTTTTTAATTGGCGCCAGTCGGGTATTGAATTGCTCTGTTGGGCCAAATAAAATGTAGTTTAATAAAACCATTAGAGTAATTCAAATACAATATCCACGCCTTCTAGAAAATTGTATCTTAAGTAAAGCATTTTAAAGCATCTTGTATTGTTCTCCTTTTTACCCGACTACAGCGAAGCCAAAAGGAAGGGTAATGATTTTGGTAATCTATTAATGATGTACGTTTGTATGTTCCACCGTGGCGCCTAAACTACTTAACCGATTTTAATGAATGAGGTGTCAATAGATTTGTAATTATGACCCGGGTAACATAGGTTATATAAATATTATTTAAAAATTATCTGCCGGAATTTAAAATCATTATTCTTACCTCGAAAAAAATTTAACTGAGATAAGCATCACGTGTTTGGTATCAAAAGAAAGGTCTTGGCGAGCACATTGCAAATATGTATATAGTATTGTTTTAGTCAAAATGTATTTTTTAAATGCGGTCCTCAGTTCGCGCGGTCCATACAGTCGTTTCAGTCATTTATTCAAACCAACATTATGTCAGAATTTTAGATTATAACAGTAATAAATTTCATCATCTTCGACTGTCATAGATCTACAAATGACAGCCGGGATTAACAGCTTAACGTGCTTTCTGAAGCACGGAAAACTCGGATAGTTTTTAAACTTTATTTTTACTGTGTGATTTTCGTGTTAAGTAATCAAGACATACCTAGAGCATAACTACTATGTATGTACTAACAACAATATGTTACAATCGCCAATCCAAAATTGGCAAGCCAAGCGTTGTTCCCTTACCGCAACTATTAATTGAAGCGGTCTGATGTTAATAAGGTTCATGTTAAAGCAGTGGGCGTTACCGCACTGCTGATATAATTAGATAGATAATACCTTAAGACGTCAAATACCCAGAAACTGGGTTTGAAAGGCAGTCGCTCCATGTAAAATACTGGTATTCAGCTGCATCTGGTTGGACTGGAAGCTGACCGAAATGTAGTTGGGAAAAGGCCAGGCAGATGATTATTATGATGAGACGTCGTGAAATCAAACCCGTGCATGAAACATATGAAAGTACTAAAGGACCTCGCGCACAACACGGCCACATGCGGCCACTAGTCACTAGTAAAAGTTACTTTCACGTTTATAACATGTAGTATAAATAAAACTTATACTGTCACATAAGGGCTCTGACTAAATAAAAAACCAAGACATAGCGCTGCGAACAATAAACTGAGGCCAGCGTAAAACTACGTCTCCCTCTGTGCATGCAACGTGTATGCACAGAGGGAGACGTAATTTTACGCTGCACACGCATATATTTACATCAAACTACGTCTCAATAAACGCACACATGTTTACGAAACCGGCCTCACTTCTCTGTTCGCAGAGTTACGTCTTAACTTTTTTATTTGGTCTGAGCTTACGGGATATCTGCTGAGATTATTATTCATTTTAAACTCCCGATATTTCTATATTTTGAGCGTAATGCAGTAGTTTAATTAAATTTGAAACAAAAAAGATGAGGAATAGAAAATGTTAAAGGCTTGTGAAACAACGGTATCAGATGTAATTACAAACTTCGACTTTGAAAAGAAATCGTTAATATAATATAATAAGCCCTTCTCAACTCTGAAAAAATGTTTAGTAGCGAATTTAATTTAATTTTATAGTGTTTTAATCTTGGTATGATTTACTTTATTTCAAGTAAAAAAAATAGATAATTAAATCAGAACCCATCTTATATAGAATTAGTATTGATACGACAAGAACTTCAGATTTCATGATTTTCCTTTGATTTAATTTATCATGTTTGTTACAGAGATTTGATCCTTATCATTGACCCTATATCGATTGATGTAAAAAATTACAGGATGTTATTTTTTCGAAGTTTAGTTCGTTCGATTTCCGAGTGTGGCAACGAATTTTCAAAAATCTGTGTATATGTCACCGTAAAATTGTCAAACACGTTCTGTAATCTCTCTAGCGATATTGTAAAATCTCGAAATATTGTCAAACGAACATACTGCTTACAAAAAAACGCATTATTTTTCGTGAAGTGCATGCGATGGTAGTCAACTCACGCGGTGTGGAGGGAAGGAGGGGTCCCCCTTGCCCCATGGTACCACTCTCATGAAAAGATAGAGTACCATTCCTGAGAAATACCGATTAATATAACCTAACCTTAAAACACTTTATATTCCCCTAAAAAGCGTAGTCGACGGAGCCCCTTTTTCCGAGTGCAGGGTTTGAAGGAACCTAACTATGCTAACGGGGGGTGCCCCAAGTTCCGATTATGGGGGCAGAGATACTTGCGTATGTTCAGTTGACAATATTTCGAGAGATTACAATATCGCTAGAGAGATTTCAATATAACGTGATTGACAATTTTACGGTGACATAATTATACAGATTTGATTCTTTTTTAAAATATTGGAATGTTTCCTTTGAATAAAATTTGCTATCTCCAGTATTTAGAGTACTTTCCGTCCAGGTGGCGTTGAAAAATTCCAGCCTGTATACTAAAACTTGTAATATCATTTTAGTACATAGCTTGCATGTAAATTTAATTTTAAATCTTATTCGGTGAGTAATTAAAAACTTTTCTAATTTTAAGTAGGCACTCAACATAAATCGACAAATAAGTAATACATAATTTGCTTACATGTAAGAAACTGGAACAATACTCTATAACTCTATTGGATGTGTCTCATATCTTTGTATCCGTGGCACAAATAAAGAACAAATGCCTAAACGCCTAAACGGTAAGAGGTGGCTAAGGAAAGATTGGGACAGCAATAAAGAAACCATGGAGATTACTGGGCGTTTGAGGGAGGCCCTTGATAGTATGTAAGGGGCAATAATCCAACGCATAAAGTGACCAAGAGGCGCGAGTGGTAGGTTGCACTATTGACTTAAACTTAGTTCTATGAAAAGCCAAACCAAATCCTACTAATATTAAAATGCTAACAATATTAAATGCGAAAGTTTGTGAGAATGCATGGATGGATGGATGTTTTTTATTTTCTGACTGTTTCTTTTGTTGCTCTTTTACGCAAAAACTACTGAACGGATTTGGATGAAATTTAGCACACAGATAGTTTATAATCTGGATTGACACAAAGGATACTTTTTATCCCGGTAGTGTGATTCCGTGGAACAATTATCGAACTCCACGCGGGCCAAAGCTAGTAGAATAATTATAACATTTAGTTTAGGCAGAGGATAAAAAATCACAAAAATATTAGATTTATCCGAACATCACTTATACTGCATCTTCTACTTGTGAATATTGGGTTACAAATACAGCTTGTCTACCTATATTTTTTTTCAGGCAAATCTTGACTGAAAAAATATAAAAATAAGCCACACGAACTATTAGATTGCTTTAAAAGGCTATGTCGAAAACATACCCTGCCTAGCCTCATGGTTATAGGAAGAAACTAAAGATATATTTCGATCCTAATACTCGCTAATTTAGCCATATAGAATGGTTGGTTTAAGGTGGGTAACACTTAAAGTACACTTAAGACGCCTGCGGAGCATGCGTCGTTCATACAAACGTAATACCAAAATAATTTGTAAATAAAATATATTCTTAAGGTAGTGTCTATTTATTTCGATTGGATCACAGAATGTCTAGGTTCCCAAATATACATTTTGAATGGACACTGATTTAAACAAGAGTTATGAAAAAAATAAGTTTTCCATAGAAATTTTAAGTTCCTCATGTCTCGTCTTTATATCATTGTCCTTTCAAAATATGTATTTGGAAACATAGATATTCTATAATTCAATCGAAATAAATACACACTACCTTAAGAATATGTATGATTTACAAATTATTTTGGTATTACGTTTGTATGAACGACGCATGCTCCGCCGGCCCCTTAAGGTAGTGAAGTACTTATAAATTTGAGCAACTTAAACTGCGAAATTCACTCTGAAAATCTATAGAAAAAATTTGCTGTTTTCTACATTTTTCTCGAGTTACACAACCATGAATATAGGCTGGAAGGAACGCGGTTAGAATAAAATGTTCATCGGTGATTAAAAAAAAAGCTGTTCCTTACATTTTGACCGTGTAGGTATTGCTGTTTTGTAGGAAACAACTGGTTTTTTTTATGACCAACAGTAAGTTTCTATGTGAGGGGGGGGTTCAGAATGATGTACTGAATATGTTATGACCGATTTAGCGTCGGCGTCGCTTCACCGTTGTAAATGGAGCAGCTAATATTTCTTTCGTGATTTCATAGTAAATGTTGTTCAATTTCATGAGCACTACAAGCCCGTAGAGAATTGCTAACGTTTAAAAAACCGACCAAGTACGTGTTGAACTCGCGTTGAGTTCCGTACAATGCCAAAGTAAAATTTTCCGTAAGTGAACGTATTATATTGATTTACCATTTTATTTTGTTATCATCAATTGATAGAAATCTTATATATTTTCCTGTATCTACAAGCAATGAACTATATTTAGCATTTTTTTCAAAATTTTAGGTTCAGTAGCTTCGGAGACCAATGGTCAATTTTCGTCTTCTTTCATTAATTAAATCAAAACTATTTATTTTACAATGATAACAAAGAGATCGCTGAAATCCTCAAAACGAGGGGCTTCCCTTTGATATATGACACAGTAAGGTTTGCAAAACTTTTTTTAATTTCCTAATTTGATCCTTATTTAAAAAAAAACTACTTTTCATATCTGTGTTTGGATCACAGGATAACACCATTCTACCTAATTTCACCTGTTTTAGTCCAGTAGATTCTGAGCAAATTGGTTGTGACAGACAGACGCACGAGTGATCCTATAAGGGTTCCGCTTTTTTTTCACTTTTTGAACTCTAAAAATCACCCAGTTATACTTACATCACTTTGCCTCGAACCATTTTAAAGCACATAGTAAACCATCACAAGTATGATGGTACGTGCTACATATAGGGTGTAAAACACCTCTTCACGAAGCTGAAAGGCACTTGTTCTCCCCATCATTGCGATCATTGTTTTGTTCTACACCATACCTGGGAACCTTCTAGTTACGGAGATATGGGGGGTCAAAATTACAACTTTTTGACAAGTTCTTTTTTAAATACAAGTTTTTTTTGTAAGATTTTAACTTTTAACACCTCCACGACCCCCGTACTATTCATTCTATCCATCAGCATAATGTTTTAAGTTTAAGTAAACATGATTTATAACCTCAAAAAAAAAAGTTGTTTCCCAGCAATATTTTTTGCGTAAAGTTACTTAGTTTGATGTACAGAATGCTTGGTTAACGGCTTTGTGATGAGGTGGTTTACACCCTGTATGCAAATATATAACCCGTACAAATCCACGATGTTAATGGCCTCTAATTTATACAACGCTGACATATTAGTCGGGCCGTGTTAACGCGATACTAGCGTGCAACGGTTGAAAAACTAATCCGAAATGCAGACTAACTAAACTCCGTTTCACGTCGGACATGTCCTAGGATAATTAGCATTTTATCAATCGTAGTAGACCAACTTAAATCGAAACTATGTTAATTAATGATATGTTGAATTTTTGTCATAATTTGTTTTAATGTTATTTTTTTTCTAGCCTGTCAAGTGTCTCACTGCTGGACAAAGGCGTTCCTTTTCTTCTTTCAAACATCTCTATCTTGTGCGATATCTGGCAATGTTCACTCCGCAAACAAAAAAACGTCATTGAATCGGATCTGATTCAATGACGTTTTTAGGGTTCCGTAGCCAAATAGCAAAAAACGGAACCCTTATAGTTTCGCCATGTCTGTCTGTCTGTCTGTCTGTCTGTCTGTCTGTCTGTCCGCGGATAATCTCAGTGACCGTTAGCACCAGAAAGCTGAAATTTGGTACCAATATGTATATCAATCATGCCGACAAAGTGCAAAAATAAAAATTTAAAAAAACATTTTTATTAGGGTACCTCCCCCAGACGTAAAGTGGGGAGCGATTTTTTTTTTAATTTTGACCCTGACGTGTGATATATTGTTGGATAGGTATTTAAAAATGAATAGGGGTTTTCTAAAATCATTTTTTGATAATATTAATATTTTAGGAAATAATCGCTCCGAAAGTCAAAAACAATGTGTCCCCCCCCCCTCTAACTTTTGAACCATAAGTTTAAAAAATATGAAAAAAATCACAGAAGTAGACCTTTATATGAACTTTCTAGGAAAATTATTTTCAACTTGATGAGTTGAATAGTTTTTGAGTTATATAGCACTTTTTCAAAAAAACGCAAATGATAACTTTGTTTTTCATACAAATACTATGAAAAACAAAGTTATTTTTGCTGACGAAAAATGTTGGTATTTTTAATGGTCTGGGAAGCTACGGAACCCTACAGTGAGCGTGGCCCGACACGCTCTTGGCCGGTTTTTTGTATCGTTTCATCGAATTATTTATTTGCTACAAAGAATATGTTCTCAAATGACATTCTAATTTTATTATGCTAGTATAAGATTGTTTCACTATGTTCGAATTTAGTGTCCAGCCATGTTGTAAATTTATACAGAATCTTTGCTATATAGGTACGTTTTTTTTTTTTAACTTCCCATATAAAATCATTAAATTACCTGTATGGCCATTACCTTGTGCATTGAAATTCTTAATGTGTCTGTAGTCTATGCATTTTATCCTCTGTCAGATTACTGAAGTTATTATAATAAACAACCCATATTTGAACAAGAAGATTCTCAAAGGACAATAAAGTACACAACGAAAATAATAATTTATGAATGCTTCAACTTGATTATCTAAAGTAAGGTAAAATGTTCGCTTCATAATCTAAATTCATATAGAAACAGCCCAATGTTCAGGCTGTGGCTATAAAGTAAGCCCCTAATTAAACTCTAGTCTGTCTCCAACTTTACACACATTTTCAAACATTATTAATATAACTTCGCAACTAAATATAGAAGTCATTACTTACCTCCCCTTTATGACGAAGCATTTAAGTAGGTTACCGTGTGCACTATTCAGTCACTGCCCTCCTCTAATGTCACTGAACATTGTTTCATTAAAAAAACACTTAAAAATATTACTCTACATTTTCAGAACACTACAGAACTATTCAAAACTATAACCATAAACTATACTAATTTTAACAATCGAACGAAGTTATCACGCGACTCGTAAACCAAGCTACGGCGTAGCACCGCTACGGCGTAGGCGTCCGTACGCTCACAACGATCGCGTCGAACTGAATGAGTTTCCACAAGCGTTCCTTTTAGTAGGCTTTTAAGTACTTATTTTCTATTTGACTCCAGTAATGAAGGTTACTAATGGGAAATTCGTAAATGACTAATCTGCGTTTGACAGATCGTGGAAACAAAACTTGGATCTGGTAACTTTAGGGATACAAATAGGTAATGTAGAGAGTTGAAAACTAGGGAATACGTTTTCAATATTTACGAGTATGTTCAGAACTTTTTCAGTTGATGAATTTCGGTCTAGAAATGTTTGAGCTCTACTTTTGAATGTGAAACTTTGAGGCTACTCGTACAGGACTTTTATAACTGTGTGGAAACGTGATCAATTTTCAAACAAGCCCAATATCTCACACAGTGTGGGACGCATTTTGAGCCTTATTTGTTGCAGTTTGGAATTGAATTTGGTTTCTGTCGGCGAGTTTTAATTTGAGTTGTATTATTAAGTTTGTCACTTGTAAGCCTTAAGCAGTGCCATTTTTTTAATAACTTTGAAGTTTAAATTCTATAATATTAAGACTTTGACAATTTTAATGGAAAAAAATAATAATAATTAAGTTTTTGAGTAACGATAAATTGGAAAGAATTGGGTACGGGTAGAGGCAGTGATCTGCGATTAAAAACAACAATTAAACAAAGTGCCTGATGTTTCGAATTTATTCAAAATCACCACCGTTTAAATTTAATATCAAATTAACCTACTTTTTCACAACAAAACTCCTGATAAAACAAAATTTATTAGCGCAAAAATGAATTAAACATTTTGTAAGTAAAAAGTAAGTCAGCTATTTGGAAAATTAACATGAAATTATAGACCAAAGCTAAAGTCTATGCCCTAACGCTCACATGCGGTTTAGTGCTAAAACTGTAATCATCTATAATTTTAGTTTATTAAGCGAAAGAAAGACTAAAATGTAGGCTGAAATTGCGTGTCTACAAAGTTTGTAGATTAGGGCTCAAAAGTACTTACTACTAATTAAATGCTAATTTGAGAAAAAGTTTTAGTTTTGGGCGAAAAAGATTTTTGTAGCTTTATTTTTTCCGATAATTTAGTTTTTATTTCATAATCAAAGTTAAATAAATTTAGTTCATTGGCATCAATGTCTTGTCCTTTTTCTTGAATTTTCTCAAAAAAAAAATTGTTCAAACGTGTTGTTCCGTTAAATTTGATAATGAAAACTGAGTGACATATCAAAACACATCACGGCTGCAATGCTGTTAGGGTTAGGCAGCGATACACGGTGGAGCACACGGTGGTCTGCCCTGCGTGGGCGGAGTACCGCCGTGTCCTCGTAGCGGCGATCGGCGGTGGTGACCTCTCGCGTCCGGCCCTGGTTCAATCCATGGTCCGGAGCGAGACGGAATGGGAAGCCGTCACCTCCTTCTGCGAAGCAGTCATGCTAGCGAAGGAGGTGGCGGAACGAGAGAGGGAGAGAGCCTCTCTTTCCAGCCGCCGCGGGAGACGCACCGGGCGTCGGGGGCCACGTGGTGGCTACCGGCCACCGTAGACGCGGGCCTGTGGACGGTTAGCTATGGGCTAGCTAGCCGTCCGTCCGTCTAATGACAACAGGCCGTGTCGACGGCGCGTTCGTGTTCCACGCGCGCCTCAAAGAGATGTCAGCATAAGGGGAGGAGCCCGCAAGGGCCGAAGCCTACCGGGGTTGCGGGCCTGTTCGAAAGAGATACCGCGGCCCCGGAACATAAAGGGCGAGGAAGGAACATGGATGGGTTTTAGTCAGTAAAAGTCTGACACTCCCTCCCACTCCGCCCAGAGTGGGAGAAGTCATTTGATGATTTCCCATCCGAAAAAAATAAAAAAGGGTTAGGCAGCGATGTGGCTTAGTACATCTACCTTTAGTAGCTTAAGGTGAAAGCGTCAGGGTAGCCCGCAAAATTCAATTTTTCTTACGTTTTTTGCAATTTATAGGCCAGTGCTAGGTTGTATGTTGATTAAAATATTGTTCGCGACTGTAAGACGTATGTAGTTACAGAATTATAATCATCAAAATCATCAATATAACTCTCCAAGTCCAAACCCAACTCTATTGTTTGTGCACATAAGTTATCCTCTCCTGCAATTCTCTTAACACAAGTATGGTTTGCTGTAAGAAAACCCAATTCTGGGTTAAGCTCGCCGTTGGACATATTCTAATTTTGTGTATATATTTTTTTTTTTTTATTATTTTTTGTGTGCAATAAAGAATAAGAATAAGAAACATTTTGGCTTTGAAAAAGCAGTTGCTCAACCTTTATGAACTTGCAGGGTTGTATTGATGAGTTTGATGCTCATCATTCTGTAACTACATACATCTTACAGTCGCGAACAATATTTTCATTAACTTAAAACCTAGCACTGGTCTGCCAATTTCAAAAAACGTAAGAAAATTTGAATTTCGCGGGCTGACAAGAGCATCAGCCTTAAATGTTTTAGTCCCATCTACTAAAAGCAAACCTATTGCCATCAATCCGGCACAAATTTAACTGCTTCTGAGAAATTACTGACTACAAAACTCTTTTCTCGACCTGGGAAACATACCAAAACAGGTCAAAACATAAAATATGTAAATACAAGCCAAAATAATAAAACAAATCAATACTGATGAATAACCAACACGAGGGGACAATTATAATGTCATTATCAAAACTACTAACAAAAAATAATCATTACTTATACCTACTTTCCCAATTTATTACAATACAAGGTCATTTGTTTTAAACCTCTCTGAAAAAGATTACCCATGGTATAATTACACGAATTTTAATTGACATAAAAGTTACTACTAGGTTTTACCCGCGACCCCGTCCACAAATAGTCTAAACTAATATTAAGTTTAAAAAAGAGGAAAGATTTAATTTTTTGTTTGTTACAATTTATCTCAAGAACTGCTAAACCGATTTTAAAAATTCTTTCACCATATGAAGCCACATCTTATCGAGTAACATAGACTAAAGAATTGTATAGATTAGAAGTGTAGAGATGTACGCTAGGGAATGGGCAACTACAGTACTTTCACAGTTTTTATGTCTAGTGACTGGGACTGTAGCTACATTTAATTTTCATCTTTGTTTCGACAACTCAAAAGCGCCTGTAACTGGCCTACTTGAAATAAATGCTTTGATTTTGATTTTGTATTGATGTCATGCAAATTAGCCGAGCATCCTTTGCCTTTACTTAATACCGACCCCAATCTGCAGACGATAACGGTATCTGTTTAACTTTGACATTACATTTATTAAGTTGCAGTAAGAGCTGTTTTCGGATTTCAAGGTTTAACTACTGATAAGGGTCTCCAGCACCTCAAATTACCACAAACTGTCAAATTTCTTCAAATAATTTTAAACCATAACAAGTTGAAGGTTTAGTTCAAAATCGAATGAGAAAATTTTTCTTTTAATAGTTTGTGGTAATGAGATGGTCATTCATCGGGCCATCTATTTCTTTTGCGCATACGGAAGAAATAAATAACACACTTTATAGCCATCCATAAACTTCAACCCTTGTAAAAAACTGCCTATTGAAATATCTATGGAAGAAATTATTTAAAAACAAAGACAAGCCAAAATCACTTAGAAAATAAAAATCTATTGAATTTAGTCTTAAAATAATATTGTAAGACTACACTCAAAAGGCAATAAATCTTTTGTTGAAGCAACCTTTTTCGGAATATCTGGTGGGATGTTAAACAGATGTGTAGGTTAGCAGAAGGCGCGAAAAGCACACGAGATGACATTTGGCGGGAATTGACCAGACGCCATGCTATCGACCAATAAGCGAGCGTCCTGCTATCGCTTGACCAATGAACGGATTTGAACGGATTACTTTGCGTGTGATTTCATTTTACAGGCGGGGCGGATCTGTACGGTTTTCGAGAGGGAGAAACAAGCTGACGAAAGCCCTTACGATTTTAGCAACGAGCGAAGTCGGACGTGTAATCATAATTTTAATTTTGAAGATTGTGTTGTGTTAAAGTAGAAGCAGTGTTTCTCGTACTTAGTTACCTAATTGTAAATAAACAAAGTATACCCTAGTGTAGTGGGTTAATACTACTTAGATAGATAGAATCTAGTGAAATTCGAGACAGAGAGACAGAGCTGAACCTGGTAACGTATTCTAAGTTCAATTTTTGTGTTAGAGCAAGATCCCAAGCTAATTTACCATAACTTCAATCACTAAATCAATCACAGCCACGTAATTAACGATCCAAATAAAATGGATGCTACCACAAACTTCGACATCTTATATTCACTCAGACAGAAGACGAATGAGCACCTTTGGTCTAAAATAGACAAGGTAGCTATGACACTATTCCTGATAATGGTGATTTATCTCTTAGTGTTAGTTTGTGTAAGAAGTATGGTACATATTGTACTGTAGTACTGAAAGGCAGAACCTGCAGAGAAACCTCTTTAGCGTGTCTAAACAGTGTACATCACGCAGACCTTGAATTACGCGAGGTGGCTAAGCTAGAAATTTGAATATACAATTGTGAATTATTATGGGATCTTGTGACTTAAGTATCTTTGATAAACTTTATAACAATTATGTGTATGCTACCTCTTCTCTCGGTTGTCTTGAGACTTCTATAAATTTATGAATAATTGTCAATATTATGTAATTTGTATATGTCAGAAGGGTTTTTCGCTTGAGATGTTCCGTTTTCCCTTATCTGACTAGGTTTAGGAATGGGACACTCGACCTAGGTTCGTCATCATCTTAGCGAACCTAGGCCTAATTAAACAAACAGTTTCTTTCGTACATTTATCGAAAATAAATGAATAATATAAACGATAATCAACTCTTTCCTTTTGTATTCCAAAATCATATGTATAGAGAATTTAATAATGGAGAACAGATAAAGTTAAGACTAAGTCTTAACAATAGTGTTGCCTTAAATCAGAATAATAGATCAATTCGAACCTCCAATAGTGGATTCTCTATATACACACTGACCCTCGCCTAACACGATATTTGCATTATTGGATCTATCCAAATATAATAATTTGTACTGCTATAGACTAGGCCTGAGATAGAAATCTCGACCTAAGTCTGATACTTTAATTAGTTTGAGACCTAAGCTCATTCAGAGCTGAATTAAACTCAGCATACATCAGTGAAAGCAAAACTGAGTGAGTAGAGACACTAGTCCACTGTAACTTAAACATCACTTTGATTCAAGTCACTAGTATCAGCGACCCAGCTACAGAACGAGAAATTAAGCAGTTGATGATATAATTATGTGGGTTCAAGTCAATAATCACTTGATTATTATAGTATTTTCATGTTTCAGACACTCTATACTTATGAGGAAATTTAGTATTTACACACTATAGGTACTTACACTCTTTACTATCATTCATATTCATTTTCCTTGTATATTCTTTTACATCTAAGTCGCGCTTTGGCAGTAACTATTTTAGCTCACGTTAGTTTCAATCTAGAACGATGTTTTAACATCGATTTTAGCTGAAATAAAAATAATTTTTCAATATTTACTTTTTTGACATTACGTCAATTGTCAAGCTGTCAGTTACTTTTCCTCTACTTTTAATTTTCTTACTGGCCTAGGCCTATGAAGGTTTCTTTTGATTTATATAACTTTATTTTATTTTATCAATATATTAGCTCAAATAATGTATTTTAGAGTTAATTACGATTGTTTACTAAATAACAGTATCTTATCTTACTTTTATAAAATTAATTAGCACGCTCACAGAATTCTTCGAGGAAGTTTTTTACTGAATAATACTGGTCGTTTTAAATACAGGCAACTCACATTTTTGATTTTAAAATCAAAATAATCTAGAGAGAATGAAAGAACTAAAATAAAACAACTGATGTGGAAAAACTGAACAAAAAAAGAATTTTTGGGTATAAAAGGGCATTCCTGACACATTTCGAGTCAGTCGACTACGGGATCTGAAGCAAGTTACTTTATAAGATATCAAGTCACCGAATTCACGGTGAAGTTCGCCCTCTGGAGCTGTACCTTGGTGGCGCTGACGCTCTGACGCGCCCCAAGCCCTGAAGCTGACCAGGAAGCAGTACTCCACGCTCTCTACTGAGCTGGACCAGGAGGTTGGAGCAGTAGCTTGGTGGTGCTGACGCTCTGACGCGCCCCAAGCCCTGAAGCTGAATAGGAAGCTGTTCGCCTTCACAAACAAGCCCTGAAGCTGACCAAGAAGCTGTTCACTTTCACAGAGTTGGACCAGGAGGTTGCTCAAGACAACAAGTATTGTGACCTTCCTCTAACTTTTTTTGTTTTTCTGTGAAGCGTGATAGGACTGATTTTATTTAATTAAATTAATTGTTTGTATTACTTTTTTTTTTTGGATAAGTAATACGACATTATATAGGAGGAGAAATACTGTTCTTGTGAGAGAGAGAGACATTTCGGTTGTGTTGTGATACAATGCATATTAAAGTTCTCAACTCCGATAAACTGATGGCTCTGAGTACATGACTGATCGACACCTCAGGCGGTGATAACTTAGCATACCATACACGCCATGTCTTGCAATCCGACTCCCGACCTAGATTTGGCCAAATCTAAATATAACTCAATTATAAATACATATCAAATCCATGGATCTGGGGCATGCCTGCCCTAAAAGGGAATCTGGCAAATAACAAAAAAATGGAAGTACCTGCCTACAATGGATAAGGGAATCACCTACGCTTCGTAGCGTCTTTAGGGAGTCGATTGCGCCCCAATAACATTGATTAAGGACCGTTTTCACGGTGTAGGGTTTCCCCATGCTAGAACGATATCAGTCTCAGGTGGTGGCTATCAAATTAGCACAACACACAATGAATCAACTTATACAATCATTCTAACGTGCCTAACTGAGAGTAAATCGTAGAATCCTTATTAAATCCGAAGAAGATGGATTAAACATTGTATTGAATAATAACATAGATGAGTTAAGACAAACTCCGCGTTATCGAGTAGAATGATTGATAAGTCTACATTGTTCGAACAGTGGAGTGTACTCAAGATTGACCTCAGGTCAATCTAAATTTAATTGTTGATTAAAACCCCGAAACGACTCTCATGCTACAGTATTGTTTCCTAAACACTGGTGTAAGGAAGTAAGATCTTTCCTAGACTAAACACAGTATTAATTATCAAAGGCTAATTAAGAAAGTTCGATTCTTTCTAAACATCCTCAATCACGAGAACAAACAGACTAGACGATCAATGCGAGCAAATACAGAACCTAGGTACGATGACACACAGGTCCTCATCCAGTACCATCACAGAATTTGATGCCGCGTGACCAAGGATCTAAGTACATATTCGAAATAACGATATGACTAGATCTATATATATAAAATAAAAGAACACAACGTAGAAATTAAGAATCGTGATCGTGATGTGAGAGAGAATTTAGAAATTTTGGAAATACTGAGAGGAGAGATAAAATACACACTGCATGTTGTTATGTATAATATGTTGTACATTTACCTTATGTATAGGGGGAGCAGAAATAAGCTGTATAAATGTACAATCTACAGGATTCCAAAGAGGAGACTACAACGCCGGAAATATTTTCCTTAAGTTTATTTCCTAGATCAGCTTATTTCTTCATTTACATTTACCTTATGTATAGGGGGAGCAGAAATAAGCTGTATAAATGTACAATCTACAGGATTCCAATGAGGAGACCACAACGCCGGAAATATTTTCCTTAAGTTTATTTCCTAGATTAGCTTATTTCTTAGATTTAATTCTTCAAGAGGAGACTGAGACCGGAGATATTGATTGTTTCATCTTGTGTGTTTATCTGTGTTTATCCCTTAGCAAATTACCAGATATCTGACGGGAAGGTTGCTTAAACGGACGAATAATTTAACATTGTACGGGTCTAAACGGTTAGTAGAAAAGAAATACAGTAGAATGAATGGGTTTGTACAATAAAAACACAACGCAATTTTATGGTTCTAGGAATTGTGAGAGACGGCGCAGCTAGAGCTTACAATGGCTACAATAAATAACAGATGTTACGATAATGGTTTAGTTGCCGTGATTGAATCCTTCAACCACTGGTAGCGGGTTCGATTTTCGTATGATTTATCAGTTGATACAATAATATAAACCTGCATTACTTTGTCATGGATTTTGGGTTCGATTCCTGCCTGGCGCAATAGTTGATAAGTAATTAAATTCCTGTGTCACCGTTAGTGGATTCAGTTCCCATATGCTATATATGGAAGTACCTAGTTTTAAGTAGGTAACGATTTATGAGACTTTTGATTGTGTTCCAGTGCAACAGTAATTATGGGTTCGACTCCCTGTTTATGCAAGTATCGTGTCTTGATATTACACGGACAGATTTCAATTGAAATTGAAATACAATTGTTTACAATAAAATTGAAAGTTTTGCATTGGTATAAGGATGAATGAATGGTGGTGAGTAGAGTGGTACGAGTATATTAATAGTGATAAGATACTCAGAAACATGAAGTTTAGAAAAGGAGAGTTTATTTGCGAGAGAGAACCAACGTCGGACTGGCTATCGCTTTTGTAAAGGAGAGCGAAGGTTCTAACACGTCGAAACATGTGGGGGAGGGACAACCAAAAAACTAGAATTCCCTACATAAACTAGGTCCGGTAATATAATATTGTGTAGCACGTGAAATAAAGGGATCTCAGAACGCGACAGGATAGGAGTAGCTTACAAATTTTAACTAACAAAAGATGGAAGTCGGGACAGAGTTTAGGAGTTGGCGAAGAAGGTCTTAAACGACTACCAAAACCTAACACAGGCGGTGACGGATATGATTTATCACTCAGTAATTAAAAGCATAGGAATCTCATTAGGAAATCAGTTTGACAACGTAGCTGAGTACATCGAGATAGGTATTGTGTGTGAGCTTTGCGTGGTGAGAAAATTACACACGTATACAATGAATCACGAACTCGATGAGTCGGTACACGTAGAGATTGATACTCTTTACCTAAATTACCTGAGGTATGCGTGAGGCTGTACGGCAGAAGTATAAATGCACTTATCGATACAGGGAGCTAGATTAGCGGAATAACTAGAGAATTATACGAGTCTATTCTAAGGAGAAATGAAATTTTACCTGAGATTGCTATTCCAGCCATTCAAATACAAGGAGCGTTCGGATCGCGGAGCGAAAGTACAAATCGGATGGTTTTAATAGAGTTCAAATTAGGTAGTACCTTAGTCGAAGCACCTGTTTTAATTATGCGACGGTTACCTAGATCATTAATACTAGGATATGACTGGCTAGAACGAGTAAAAGGAATAGTACACTGTGGAAGCGAACGGACGTTAACAATAGAGCATTTAGGAGTTAGGTCTTGCGTAAGACTGAATTCAGATTGCAAATTTGAAAGGTTAGGGAGAGAGACAAATGCAGCAACGATTAACTTGATATTAAACAAAGGCAATAAACCGGTAGAGCGTAACGAGTCGAGTAAAGAACCGCATGGTGGAAAGAATAAAGAAAATCAAATAGACGATTCAACTTTAAGTAGTGAACATATGGTTACATCTAGAACATCTAGATCGAGTACTAGACAAATTAGGAACCGCAAGATTAACTGGTAGGCTAGGAAAGTGTCGATTCTTATGTGTAGAAGTGAATGAAGCTGTTGGGAGACATAGTAAATATGAAGGGGGTACGTATGGATCCAGAGCGGGTGGAGGCCATACTAGATTTTCCCGTACCTCGAACACAAAAGCAATTACGAGGATTCTTGGGGTTAATCAATTATTTTAGAAGGTTTATTACGATATATAGCGAAGAAGTTAGACCACTCTGTGACCTATTAAAACAAAATACAAAATGGTCTTGGACGCAAGGAACAAATGATTGTTTTGAGAGAGTTAAGAGATTATTTGTAGACACAATACTCCTCACACATCCAAATCCTAAGGAGACTTATTATTTGCAAACCGACAGCAGTAATCTAGGAGTTTCAGGATATGTTTATCAGCTGAATGATGTAGGAGAGGAACAAATAATAGAATTCTGTAGTAAGTCGTTGTCAGAGACGGAACGTAAATGGACAGTTACAGAACAAGAATTATCGGCTATCATTTTAGTTTATCTAAGTTTGAAACTTATTTAAGAGGGGCACGGTTTGTAATTAGGACTGATCATAAGAGTCTGATATTTTTACAAACATGTAAACTATTGAGCGCACGTTATGATACGCTGGGTACACTACATAGGGCGATTCGATTACACAATTGAACATGTAAAGGGGAAGTCAAACACGGTAGTTGACGTTTATCTAGACATATAAAAGGAACCACCGATGTATTAACTAATAAACGGTGTGGCCTGAAATGAATTTGTTCAAAGTATCGTTGGGACAGGTAGTACAAGGCCGATGGAAAGAAATAGGTAGTCACCAAAGAGCAAATGATAACTAATTAAGAACATATAGTATTGATTTTCTGATACAGCTTTCCAACTATAGTTGGGTTTCAGAACTGCTCTTTTCTCTTAAAATCGGAGGGGGGCGACTAATTGAAATAAAGTCTAATATGTTGTGTGCGGACTATTTCAGCTACGAGTACTCCTGGATACGACTACGATCAGCTGACAGCTGACTAAGCAGTAAGGTGCATTGGGCGAGGCCTCTGTCCAGTGGCAACTGCATAAGGCTGAGTTAAGAACAAGCGAGCATCGCAGGTAGCGTCGCTCGATATCACAAATACTCTTTTAAGAGACTCTGGTATGTAAAACTAAATTATTAGCATGCACAGGTCTTTTGAAATTACCTGAAATGTGATAAATGACAAGAGTATTTCGAGGTTGAAGAAGTTCAAGTTCAGGAATTATGTGGCGATAAAAGATGCTTCTGCGAAACTAAACAAAATTATAATAGCAGGAAATGTGTCTTAATAGATTAGTGTATCAGACTTCATTATAACAAAAATCGTAAATGAATACAGTTCGAGATAGGAGATCTAGTGAAACTGAAAACTTTTGCAAAGTCAGATGCCGACAGAAAAAACTAACAAGGAAATTTATGCGGCTATATGAAGGACCCTATGTAATTGGAGCAGTTCCATATAGTAATGTATGTACTTTAATTGATGTTCATACTGACAAAGTCAAAGGAAATTATAATGCGATTCACCTGTTCCGTTTTTACCAAAACAACAAATAAGGTAAAACTTTATTATGGTTTAGGACGAACGAAAGAGACAAATAAATGCGGTGCCGCCATCATAAAACAGTAAACCCAAACTAAACAAACAAAGGGAGACCAAGTTGAATAAGTTATTATCGCACTTGGAGGCAAAACAAATAGACGTGGGAAATTTAAGGTTGGCGTGAGAATGTATAGAAGGAAATAGATTTTTCAACGACCTAGTGTAATGATGGAGAGATGTATAAGTACTAGGTGATTAAACAAATCTATTTGGGGGAGTGTGAGATGGTCATTCATCGGGCCATCTATTTCTTTTGCGCATACGGAAGAAATAAATAACACACTTTATAGCCATCCATAAACTTCAACCCTTGTAAAAAACTGCCTATTGAAATATCTATGGAAGAAATTATTTAAAAACAAAGACAAGCCAAAATCACTTAGAAAATAAAAATCTATTGAATTTAGTCTTAAAATAATATTGCAAGACTACACTCAAAAGGCAATAAATCTTTTGTTGAAGCAACCTTTTTCGGAATATCTGGTGGGATGTTAAACAGATGTGTAGGTTAGCAGAAGGCGCGAAAAGCACACGAGATGACATTTGGCGGGAATTGACCAGACGCCATGCTATCGACCAATAAGCGAGCGTCCTGCTATCGCTTGACCAATGAACGGATTTGAACGGATTACTTTGCGTGTGATTTCATTTTACAGGCGGGGCGGATCTGTACGGTTTTCGAGAGGGAGAAACAAGCTGACGAAAGCCCTTACGATTTTAGCAACGAGCGAAGTCGGACGTGTAATCATAATTTTAATTTTGAAGATTGTGTTGTGTTAAAGTAGAAGCAGTGTTTCTCGTACTTAGTTACCTAATTGTAAATAAACAAAGTATACCCTAGTGTAGTGGGTTAATACTACTTAGATAGATAGAATCTAGTGAAATTCGAGACAGAGAGACAGAGCTGAACCTGGTAACGTATTCTAAGTTCAATTTTTGTGTTAGAGCAAGATCCCAAGCTAATTTACCATAACTTCAATCACTAAATCAATCACAGCCACGTAATTAACGATCCAAATAAAATGGATGCTACCACAAACTTCGACATCTTATATTCACTCAGACAGAAGACGAATGAGCACCTTTGGTCTAAAATAGACAAGGTAGCTATGACACTATTCCTGATAATGGTGATTTATCTCTTAGTGTTAGTTTGTGTAAGAAGTATGGTACATATTGTACTGTAGTACTGAAAGGCAGAACCTGCAGAGAAACCTCTTTAGCGTGTCTAAACAGTGTACATCACGCAGACCTTGAATTACGCGAGGTGGCTAAGCTAGAAATTTGAATATACAATTGTGAATTATTATGGGATCTTGTGACTTAAGTATCTTTGATAAACTTTATAACAATTATGTGTATGCTACCTCTTCTCTCGGTTGTCTTGAGACTTCTATAAATTTATGAATAATTGTCAATATTATGTAATTTGTATATGTCAGAAGGGTTTTTCGCTTGAGATGTTCCGTTTTCCCTTATCTGACTAGGTTTAGGAATGGGACACTCGACCTAGGTTCGTCATCATCTTAGCGAACCTAGGCCTAATTAAACAAACAGTTTCTTTCGTACATTTATCGAAAATAAATGAATAATATAAACGATAATCAACTCTTTCCTTTTGTATTCCAAAATCATATGTATAGAGAATTTAATAATGGAGAACAGATAAAGTTAAGACTAAGTCTTAACAATAGTGTTGCCTTAAATCAGAATAATAGATCAATTCGAACCTCCAATAGTGGATTCTCTATATACACACTGACCCTCGCCTAACACGATATTTGCATTATTGGATCTATCCAAATATAATAATTTGTACTGCTATAGACTAGGCCTGAGATAGAAATCTCGACCTAAGTCTGATACTTTAATTAGTTTGAGACCTAAGCTCATTCAGAGCTGAATTAAACTCAGCATACATCAGTGAAAGCAAAACTGAGTGAGTAGAGACACTAGTCCACTGTAACTTAAACATCACTTTGATTCAAGTCACTAGTATCAGCGACCCAGCTACAGAACGAGAAATTAAGCAGTTGATGATATAATTATGTGGGTTCAAGTCAATAATCACTTGATTATATAGGAGGAGAAATACTGTTCTTGTGAGAGAGAGAGACATTTCGGTTGTGTTGTGATACAATGCATATTAAAGTTCTCAACTCCGATAAACTGATGGCTCTGAGTACATGACTGATCGACACCTCAGGCGGTGATAACTTAGCATACCATACACGCCATGTCTTGCAATCCGACTCCCGACCTAGATTTGGCCAAATCTAAATATAACTCAATTATAAATACATATCAAATCCATGGATCTGGGGCATGCCTGCCCTAAAAGGGAATCTGGCAAATAACAAAAAAATGGAAGTACCTGCCTACAATGGATAAGGGAATCACCTACGCTTCGTAGCGTCTTTAGGGAGTCGATTGCGCCCCAATAACATTGATTAAGGACCGTTTTCACGGTGTAGGGTTTCCCCATGCTAGAACGATATCAGTCTCAGGTGGTGGCTATCAAATTAGCACAACACACAATGAATCAACTTATACAATCATTCTAACGTGCCTAACTGAGAGTAAATCGTAGAATCCTTATTAAATCCGAAGAAGATGGATTAAACATTGTATTGAATAATAACATAGATGAGTTAAGACAAACTCCGCGTTATCGAGTAGAATGATTGATAAGTCTACATTGTTCGAACAGTGGAGTGTACTCAAGATTGACCTCAGGTCAATCTAAATTTAATTGTTGATTAAAACCCCGAAACGACTCTCATGCTACAGTATTGTTTCCTAAACACTGGTGTAAGGAAGTAAGATCTTTCCTAGACTAAACACAGTATTAATTATCAAAGGCTAATTAAGAAAGTTCGATTCTTTCTAAACATCCTCAATCACGAGAACAAACAGACTAGACGATCAATGCGAGCAAATACAGAACCTAGGTACGATGACACACAGGTCCTCATCCAGTACCATCACAGTAACTTGATGTGCTGATGGCTATACCTACAGTTGGCTATACGTCAGTGATTACTCTATGGTGGAAACAATATAACCTTGAACTAGCCTAATGGAGTAAGGAGTTTCAATAGATTAAGAGGTCAGCTTATGCTGTTTTTTTACCACTGAAAAGCGCAAACATATTTATTTCAAGCTCATCAGTCAAATCATATTTAAGCCGGTTCAATATTGATACTACACAAACGCCCACATTCATTTTATTAGTTCTACAGTAGTTCCAGGATTGCGTGTCCAATACATATTTTAAACTACGCCTTGTTTACGTATGGTAGCGTGGGCCATGCTTGTCACGCACTGCCCATGCATGGCCAGTGACCGCGAACTCTAATTAATGTAATATTAGCTGACCGTAGTGGTCAAAGTTGATTTGAATTATACCTAATGGTTAGAAGGAGCCCGTGGCTAAATAATATCAGCCACTCGGGTCTATATTTAGGTTAAGCCGTGCTTGCCTAGGTTGGTCTGTGGATGGATGACCACCCATTACATACCGAGTTTCCTCCGTGCCTCGGAAAAACATTAAGCAGTTGGGCCCGGCTGTCATTTGTAGATCTTTGACAGTCGTTACAGGTAGTCAGTGGCCCAAAAATTCTTACAACCAGTCTTACCAAGGAGTATCGTATTACCAGGAACTAACTGGTTTGTGGAGATCAGATAGGCAGTCGCTCCATGTAAAATACTGGTATAATCAACTGCATCTGGTAAGACTGAAAGCCAACCCCAACATAGTAGGGAAAAGGCTAGCAGATGATGATGGTTAGAATTAGCATGAGCATTCTGTAATGGGACCCAGGTCCACTCTCCATGAATAAAAGTAGGCTGTAATCCACCTAGTGGGTCCAGTGCTGGGCGGTGAATGTATGTTTTTGTTTTCTTGTTCTTTCTCTACGTTCATTGAGCACATGGCGGTTTCCTCACGATGACGACGATCTTGACCAATTTTAACTTCAGATAATGTAAGTAATTAATGTTTTACCAACCTGTCTTGTTGTGGAGAACACTCTTTCAACACACAGAACAGCATGTTCTGAATTCATGTTAACAGTCTGCGTCAGTGTCTATGACCCTACAGGGTGTAAACGACCTCATCACAAAGCCGTTAACCAAGCATTCTGTACATCAAACTAAGTAACTTTACGCAAAAAATATTTCTGGGAAACAACTTTCTTTTTTGAGGTTATAAATCATGTTTTGTGTTAGAACTCAATGAACGCACTGAAAACATTGTGCTGATGGATGGATTAAACAGTACGGGGGTCGTGGAGGTGTTAAAAGTTAAAATCTTACAAAAAAAACTTGTCAAAAAGTTGTAACTTTGACCCCCCTTAACTCCATAACTAGAAGGTTCCCAGTTATGGTGTAGAACAAAAAAATGATCGCAATGATGAGGAGAACAAGTGTCTTTCGGTTTCGTGAAGAGGTGTTTTACACCCTTTATAAGGGGTGTAACGAGACTCGTTATCGAAACCGAAACGCACTTGTTTTCCACGTCACTGCAATCATTTTTTTGTTCTAGCTAGACCATACCGAGCCTTTTAGTTACGGAGATATTGAGAGTCAAAGATCCAAATTATTCACAAGTTTTTAATTGTATAACTTGACGTTAAATACCTCCATAACACGTTTACTAGTCAATGTATCTGTCACCGTAAAATTGTCAAACACGTTATATTGTAATCTCTCTAGCGATATTGTAAAATCTCGAAATATTGTCAAACGAACATACTGCTTACAATAAAACGCATTATTTTTCGTGAAATGCATGCGATGGTATGCGATGGTAGGAAGGAGGGGTCCCCTTTGCCCAGTGGTACCACTCTCATTAAAAGATAATGTACCATTCCTGAGAAATACCGATTAACATAACCTAACCTTAAAACACTTTATATTCCCCTAAAAAGTGTAGTCGACGGAGCCCCGCTTCGCGGGGCCCCTATTTCCGAGTGCAGGGTTTAAAGGAACCTAACTAACCTAACGGGGGTTGCCCGATAATGGAGGCAGAGATACTTCCGTATGTTCAGTTGACAATATTTCGAGAGTTTACAATATCGCTAGAGAGAAACACGTTATATTGTAGTATAACGTGTTTGACAATTTTACGGTGACATATCCATTAACACGAATGTGTTGAATGCGTTACATTGAGTTATTCAAGTAACTCATATAGTAGTTTTTCAGCCAAAATTTTTGCGCAGACTTACTCAGTTGCTATGTATGGAATGCTTGGTTGACGGCTTCATGAAAACACCCTGTATATTCCTTACATCTTATAAAAAGCATAAGTATTATCTATCCGTTATTCACAATCGATCGAAGAAGGCGGTAAATACTTAGCACTCAATGCATCTCTTGCATGATGTATGATCCTTCCTAGATGATTCACGAGCAAAATAGCATGCTTTAACAATCTTTTTGAACGTGTCAAGCATAAATCTGAACGTAAACCTTTTCACGTTACGATATCATAGCTTTGAAGATGTTGATGCTCTTATAGTCCGCGCCACGAGAAGCTTTAATTTTTCTAAACAAAGAATTTCTACCAAGTTACGTTGCGACAAACCAATCAACGACAAATAAATCCCAAATTCAATCAACTCAAATTATCATACGTGTAATACGAAACTAACGAGCAATTACACTTGGTCGGGTTAAATTTTGGCGATATAAAGCGCTATCGTCTAATGTTTTGTGGTACTGGAACGCATCTGACATCATAGAACGTGAACATTTGGGTCGCCATTTTGAAGAAAGTTCACGCTGACGCTGTCATTTTTTTGTTTGATCCAAAGGTTGCGAACCCGAATGTGTGTTAACAAAAATTATAGTTTCTCGTGGCGAGGACTATAGTAAACATAACTGATGAGGTTTTCTGTGTCGCAGTCCACTATTGGGCTTGGGCCTCTCTCAAGCTGCGCCACGACACCCAGAGCTGGGTCTTCGTCGTGCACTCTGTTACAGCCACCTTTTCAAGGCATGGTAATAAGATGTAAGTAATTGCTCGTATAGTCACAAGAAATGAAAATTGTATAATTATATTATATTTTATCTGCTAACTTAATACCTAGTAGTGTAACCTTCGGACAGAAAAGTCATAGATCTCAAGTTCGAACTCAAGGACATGGACCTCTGAATTTTTCTGTATAATTATCACTGCTTCGGTGAAGGAAAACATCGCGAGGAAACTAGCATGCTTGCGAAATATTTCTCGACGGCATGTAAAGCTAAGTCAGAGGCGGCATAAAAACACTGACACTAGGTTAGGCACTAGCCACACGATAAAGAGAAGATTTGCTAACAGTTAACGTTTTTTCAGGGTGTTTGTTTACCTTTAAATTCTCAATTAAAACGCAATCAACATTGCAGGTTTAGTTTCAAATATAAAGTAAACTGAGAGCGCTAGACAAATTAATATCGCAAACTTGATGTTAAATAAGCAGCTCAATTTCAAATAATAATCGTTTCAATAAATCTAAAATATCAAGTTTCATCGGTTTGATGTTTATAATAATTACTTATCACGTTAGCACACCATTGTTTGAATAAATGAAAATGTTTACAATGTAAATAAACATTCTGAAATTAATTACTGGGTATTTACTTGATAAACAGCAACATACAACAGTACAAAGTATAGAATATCAAACTGAAATAGTTAGAATTTAATTCACGTAGAATGTAGAAGCAACATGAATGTATGCACTTATAACAATAACGTCTAGCGATATTTTGAAAATATTACTGTACATTTTTATGTAAACGAATACCAAGAAAGTCTAATATTTCAATGCAGACGAAATCAAAGAACAAACAGTTCTAGTCGATATTATAAGTTTGCTATCCAAACAATAAAGCCATTTACACACACAAACATCGTGACTAAACTAGAGACATGTGACATTTCTTTAAATCTCAATCTCTTTCACAAAAGGAAGGAAGTTTGTGTCTTAACTTTGGAAACATTACAGGCTGGTTATTTAAGTCCATAAAACAATTAAAAATAAACTGTAGTACAAGCTTTTATTTTTAAAACAAGCGTGACGTCATTTTTTTTTCGTATTCTCTGCAAACCCGTTCATTTGATACCCATATCATGGGAATGCATTAAAAATAATTAGTCCACCATCTTTGAGAGTCCGCCATATTGGATTTAGAATAGCGTCATTTAGCTAACCATGCATTTTTATCCAAAATAAAGATGTATACATTATTTTAGCTCAATCAAAAACCGTATAGAAGTTATAAGTTACAGGTAAGGCTAATAAAAGAGTCTTAAAAAATAAGCTAGTGTCAAAGCAGTGGGAACATTACAGGCTGATTATTTAAAGCCATAAAACATCGAACCAAAAATAATAACTTCTTAAAACTTCAAGCCCAAAATTAACGAAACAATAATGCTCCACGTTATGTGATACAGTCACGAATATTTTACCATAATTGCTGCCATAGAAGTCATGTTCGGTCTGACTATTCGTGACAAATAACTGAACACTTTTATAAGGCCTAATTGGATAGTTTCATTTGTATGGTGCCTAATAACCAACCTTTGAGTTAGTAGAGTTCATGTGGAAAATATATCGTAGGAAATTAGACCCACTGTAGTTAGAAGAAGGGCGATAATACTTTAACCTTTCAAGCGCTGACTAATGAGACACAATTAGTTTATTTGTTGCAAGACTATAAATATTATCTTGTAACGCCTCAACCACATGAAACAACTTATGTATCTTAAAAAAAGTCAGAATGGTATACTTTGAGTACTTAAACGTCGTCGTCGTCGTCGTTTTTAGTTTAATTAGTACTGTTGGTATTTGATAGCAATTTAAAATATTTCACACTGTACCACAGAGCCAACGACTAAAACCTACTTTTAAAGCCGTCCACTGTCAGTATAGTTTATGGTCATGAAACCCTACCAAGCGTTCGCGACGGGCTTTCGAAGGGAATTTGAAACTGAATCCTACCATAATATAAACCTTTACGTCACTTTGCTCAACAATACTACTCAACCTACTGTTTAATTGCACAACATTACTCTCAACGAAACGTAATTTCTTGGTTTCTTAATTGAAAAATCCAGTAATGATTTTGTTTCACTTTTAACTCCAAGTTTAACGCTCGCAAATAGCACGGATCGCAATCACAAAACTAGACTCGCGCAACCTGCTGAAATTGCTTCTCCATTCCGATATTCTAAAGTCCTTCAGTAGGTATTGTATCTACAAATGTCTCAAAAAATACACAATACTCCAGCAAAAGCAAGGATCCTTTTCACTGAAACCTAAAACTATTCTACAGTAACTATTGCTCGTCGTAGCACTATTTTAAAACTTCCACCATTTCTTTCTAGCACAAATAGTAGGGGTAAAACCTACGGCGTGTTACCTGCATGTCCTGTGGGTGTACTACTGTACTGTTGCTGGCAGTTCTCAGCCATTTAGCCAGTGCACACTTCCACAACACGGAGGGAACGCCGACACAATTATACGGAACACTATAATGTAGAAAACTTTGCACTTTTAGAATTACGTGGACTAACAAGAATAGAAGTAGGGGGTTTCACTATTACAAACCTATTCTATGGATGTATTGATTGTGACTCATGTAATGCGGGATCTATCAATATTACAAATAGTCTATAGTTCAGCAGTTATGTACTTCTACCTGGAAAGTATTACGAAGTTAATGGAACTTTAACAGGTTGATTGGGGTTACACTGAGAAGACTATCCTTGACCTTGAGGACCCTGTCAATTTTTTCTGACAGGGTTTGAAGTGAAAACTTCTTAAGAGTCCTATTACATTTTTTTGCAGATTTTAGGTTTTTATTTTTACGTCCTGGATCAAATTATTTCGATCGGCGTACACGAGTGGATTGTAATTGACGAAAATTTTGTGTCCAGGTCCTTCCTCGTACAGTGCTCGCGTCAGAATAACTTAAACTGAGGAGCAAGCTGAATTGACGCAGGATTTAGAGTACTTTAATTTTATTTATTGTGGCGTTGTCTTACTATACTGAAACACGAAAACTAATGAAACGTATTCATAGTAGATCGAAGTTTTATATTATAATAATTTATTATAATTAAATTGAGTTTATTTGGAATATATTGGCCGCTGAATCAAGACATCTATGGCTTAAATTAGGCTTTCTTTACGATTTTTTTCGTGAAAACTCAAGGAATTTAACGAAATTCTAGAACTCCAAAATTCAAGTAAAACATTTGACTTATCTTTTAGTAATTTTAGCTTTCATAAGAATTGAATGTAACTATGTGAATTTGAGCGTCAAACTTCCATCGACGACGATTTTTCTTGCAAATTGAGTTCGTAAAATATGCATAGTAAATTACACGAAAAGAAATATGAAAATGTGTAACTCTAACTTCCAAGAAAGAGAATGGCACTATCGTTATTCATAAGCAAATAATTAAAATATCTTACTGCTGCTGAAAATTACAGCGTCAAAAATCATAAATTTGGTTAAAAAGTGTAATTGGACTCTTAAGGCACGTTGAGCACTTTTAGGGTGAAAAAACATCATGAAACTTGCGTGACCGTCACCTTACGCTTCGTAGCACTCTTAGCCGATCCGCTACGGCGTAGCACCACTTAGCGTTTGCGGGGCACAATCCGTAACAGCTATACATTTATTAGTTTTCACTTCCATAGGCGGTCCCCAAAGACTGCCCCAAAGATTTTTTTTTTTTTTTGTTGGCTTATGTCTCTTAACCTAAGCACATTTTAAAAAGTTGAATTACATACAAGTAACATTACAAGATTTTAAAATAATTATAATGAATACTACAATACATATAAGCCGATAATAGAACTTTCAGTAATAACAAAACCAAAAAAAATATGTTTCAGTGCCTGACAAGGGATTTATCTATTTGAAACGATTAAAAGTTTGTAACTGCGAACAGAGATTTTAATTAACCAAATGTGTGCCCAAAGGAATTTTTAATAATATTTTAATATATTTTGTACGGAACATAGTTTCGACTCTGCTTTACCTAGGGCTTTATTTTCATTTTTAGTTTGTGAATGTTGTTCATTAGTAATATTAAAATCTGCCCTGAAAGATGAGTCGAGCGACATTCTGCACGGGTACCATGACGCTGCGCTGGCGCTGGTTCGAGGTAGCGCGGGAAAAGACTGTCTGTAAAGACTTGTCCAGCAGTGGGACATTGTGGGCCAAACGAAACAGAACAGGGGATGCAAGCATAAAACAAGTTACATTAATAAAAAATAAAAAAAAATGAAAAACCCCTGACACATAGGGTCATTATTTCGAGGTACTTTTTTTTAACGGAGTTTCTTGATGCAATTTAGTAGAAATCCTCACGTAACGAAATGACGTATGCTGTGCGTGTGGGTGTGTGTGTGTGTAGTATAATAATACAATATTCCTCATTCCTTTTGAATATAGTGTACATTATACTACTAGTCAAGTCCTTTCATTGATACCCATATTGAAGGAGTTTTAGAAACATGTAATTCACCATTTTGTGGTGGCGGCCATTTTGGATTTTAAAGGAGACCATTCAGGGTTCATACAAAGTTCGGCCCAAAAACCAAAGTGCCGGGCCAACGAAAAAAAAACGTATCACCAGTCTTGGGGAGGTCACCAAGTCTCTACAAGTCTCTAATTTTTGGGTTGAAAAGTCTATGTTTTCGTACGTTTTATTTGACAAAAACCTTTAATCTGCTGGTGATAGAGTGATATAAGCTTGTTAAGATGATGACTTTCAACAAGTTTTATTATGTATGACCAAACCGTTGTAAATATTATTCAAGTGTTAAAACAAGACGTAAGCCATATTGCTTGTTACTGTAAGTGCAGCTTATGTTTTGTTAATACTAGACCATTGCACTTGGTCTGCACTATACATGATGTGCAATGTCTACTTAATCTTTATTGGAACGAAGTTCCTTATCGCGCGTTGTGAAAGGGGGCTAGACGGAAAAAATTCTTACGAAAAAGTTGTCACGACACTTTTTGCTTTTTAAAAATAAATGAAGGTTGCAATGCGTTTGTTTCATTTCTATTTCGCATTGAACAGTGTGGTGTCGCGACGATTATTTTTGTTGAGTGAACATTATATTTGTTAATAATAAAAAAAATATATTATTATAACTTAAAAAAAAATAAAATTTTATTACAATTCCTTCACCAGTTAATCGAAAGAACTTCGTTCCATCCGGGTGTCCCTTGACACCTCTCAAGTTTTTTTTTTTATTTTTTTGACTTGAATGTGCCCTGGCGGTTATGAGTATGTCATGCTCACTCAAATGTCTCGCTGATGGTGGCGCGTGTGTCGGACCATTTAGTTCCCTTCAAAATGGTTGAGCTGAATGGTGCTGATCCATGCGTCATGTTCGTGAACGGGCGCTGTCAGTTGTGACTGGTCATGTCTTAGTCGCCATGGTTTATTTGAATTAATTATTTTGTTTTTGAGTTGTATTTTGTTTTTGTTTTGCTATGGACACTTAACGTGCAAATCTTGCTACATTGTTCTCACATAATATACCATCTTAACATGAATGATGTAACCAAGATTTTGTAACAATATTTTGATTTAAAAGAGTGTCCATGGAGTTTCTTGCCCGTTCTTCTCCATAGAGATCTACGCTAGGGAATGGGCAACTACAGTACTTTCACAGTTTTTATGTCTTGTGACTGGGACTGTAGCTACATTAAATGTTCATTTTTGTTTCGACAATTCAAAAGTGCCTGTAACTGGCCTACTTGAAATAAATGCTTTGATTGATTGATTGATTGATCTTAAGTAGGTAACAAAGTGAAGGCTTAGACAGACATTTTTTTTTGTATCATCATTTCAGCCAAAAGACGTCCACTGCTGGACATAGGCCTCCCCCAAGTGTCGCCACATCGACAAGTTCCGTGCGTCTCGCATCCAGTGGATCCCCGCAACCTTCACCAGGTCATCGGTCCACCTAGTGAGAGGCCTTCCAATGTATTGCCTTCCAGTTCGCGGCCGCCACTCCAATACTTTGGCCCCATCGGACATCCGTTCTGCGAGCAATGCCATTGCCAAACTTGTTTGGCAATTCTTCGGGCTACGTCGTTTACCTTAGTACTCTTTCAAGGAAACTCCGAGCGTAGCCCTCACCATTGCCCTTTGGGTGATATTAAGTTCTCTGATGAGGCCCATCGGCCCATTATGTAATCACTAGCAACACACACTGATCATAGACTGTCGTCTTGAGACACTGCGGTAAGTTTGACGTGAAGATACTGAGTAACTTTCTAAACACTGTCTAGCCCAGTCGGATTCGACGATTGACCTCTTTCTCGAAGTTATACTGACTTAACTGGACCGTTTGTCCCAGGTAGACATAATCGTCTACAACTTCGTATGAGAATCTCCGATCTTGATAGGAGTGGGTGTTACATGGGCATTCAACATGACTTTGGTTTTGTTTATGTTCATTTTAAGACACAGTCCTTCGGAAGCTCTACTGAGGTCATCTAGCAGAGCAACAATGCTATGCATGGAGAACCTCAGATCAAACAGGTCGTCCATGGTCTGAGCCATGACCTCGGCAAACCAATGACGAGTGACGTACTCGCCATTGACGTTGATACCTAGTAAAATAAACAAAATTCAAATCGATTCATCCGTTCGGGAGCTACAATGCCACAGACACGCACAGACACGTCAAACTGATAACAGCCCGTCGTTTTTGCGAAATAAAGAATAATACGAATACACAGAAAATAATGCAGGTAAAAATATAAACACAAATTAAGTTGCTACGTAGTAGCTAGTACGAACAAAAGTGTAAAGTAAAAGAAATACAAAAGCAACTTGATGGCTTGAAAGCCGAAGTTAGTGGGAAATAATTACAGTGCCCGTAGTCGTGAGCTTCGCGTTTTAGGTTATTTTGCATTCGCCATTATTTCAACCTGGACGGCCGAACTGACGTGAAAAGGCTGAACACAACACATCTAGACAGAATAGTTTCAGGCTATTATTTTGTGCCCTCCATTTTCAGAATCAGGTATTTCACTAACAAATGTTACAAAATACGGAGAAGCACTGTTATATTGCAATTTAATAACTAATTGAGCCAACTTTACTTCAGGATTTAAAATCTCATAATAATACCCGTTTCAGAGTAGCTTTCATTGTCAGTAAATAGACATAACATATTATATAGAATACACTTTTATTTTCACACTATTCATTTGTAACTTTAAACCGCCAATTAATAAAAGCAAACATCATGATCGCTTACCTAGCGTTTTCCCAAAAATGATGGGGTCGACTTCCAGTCTAACCGCGCGCATGATACGAACTGTAATACGGGGCGAGCTTTTTGCTATCTGGGCACAAACCCAGACTGGGCACAGGTCCTTAGATCTTATTCCGGGATCAATGAGGGCTATCGTTTTTGAGCTCACCAGATGGCGCCACTGGCGAGTAGGGTCCTGTTTATATTCTATATTTTTAAGTACTTATAACTCCATAAACAGTTTATTTTATTGCGTACAACAACATAGTGTACACTTCAGATACATAGAATATTGTCCGTATTGTATGTTGTATTGTAATGTTAGCAAGTATGAAATATTTCAAAATTATTCTTCCTCCAAGAGCAAACAAATTAGTTCTAACTTGCTACTTAAGAGGAATGGCTCAATCTTGACCACAATAGTGAAAATGAGTAAAAAGTCGCGAAAATAAAGCACGAACACTATGACATCGGACATTTTGGAAGCCCTTACTCTACACGAACGCCTCTAGCGGCGAATTAATACGCGATAGCCCCCATTCATCAATCCTGAGGCCGTGGGTTCGATTCCCGGGTAAAGTGTCATTGGATTTTCCCATCAAGAATTCCTCAGTACTAGACCCGGAGTCTGTATTTGCGTCCTGTTGATGGCATTAGGCTCGCCCCTATTACATTGAACTTATACATAACTGGCAAAATGGGTGTTCTAATAGGTACACCTCTGCCAAACCCTTCAGGTATAGGCGTGATGTTATGTTAAGGGGCCGGCGGAGGATGCGTATTTCATACAAACGTAATACCAAAATTATTTGTAAATCAAACATATTCTAACGAACAAGAGCCCAGGCGAAGACCATATTACTAACGACATAATTAAAGCATTTGATGAAGCAATATTACCAATCCTTACAAACCTTTTCAACCAAGTTATGATACAACAACACATACCTAAATCAAACATATTCTTAAGGTAGTCTGTATTTATTTCGATTGAATTACAGAATATCTATGTTCCCAAATATGTTTTTTGAGAGAATAGTGATGCAAAGACGAGTTAGGAGGAATTTAAATTTTCTATAGAAAACTTATTTTTCTTATAACTCTTGTTAAAATCAGTGTCCAATCAAAATATATATTTGGGAACCTAGATATTCTGTAATTCAATCGAAATAAATACACACTACCTTAGGAATATGTTTAATTTACAAATTATTTTGGTATTACGTTTGTATGAAATACGCATGCTCCGCAGGCGTCTTAAGCTATTCCCATTTTGTTTTCCCAGTTACATAGCATTGACGTAAGTCCAGCTTCAAAGAGAATTTCCACCGGTAACCAGCAGCTACCCTATAAAATAATTACATTCCTATATTTTCGTTACAGAGAATATTTTAGGAGCACGTTCCATTTTACGCTAACTGCATCTCATGTAGCCGTTCAGTATATACTTGTTTTAGAAAATCGCCTCATCTGCAGTGTCTCTATTACAAAATATCATGCTTCGAGCTGTGTAACCCGGCTATCTGGGAAAAATGTTGTTGAATAAATAGGACACTATTAGATGCAAGCAAACTGGATATTGGTATGACGCAAAGTTCAAACAAACAAAGTTGGTTGTTTTAGTTATAACAGCCGCTTGGGTCGATCATCAGGTTAAGCCGCGCTTGGCTAGGTTGGTCCGCGGATGGGTGACAAAATCAATCAAACACAAAAATGCATCGGAGAGCAACGTTAAGCCGTTGGTCTCGGCTGCTAATTTTAGATCTTTGATAGTCATTATATACAGGTAGTCAGGGGGGTTCATTGTCACTAGTACCATTAACAGTTCCATGATGGAACTAGTGTTGTATTTTATTATCACTAGTTCCATTTTGAGAGAATTTGAAAATAATGGAACTAGTGTTGATTTTTTTTTATCACTAGTTCCACTAGTAACATTAACAGTACCATGATGGAACTAGTGTTGATTTTTATAATCACTAGTTCCATTTTGAAAGAATCTGAAAATAATGGAACTAGTGTTGATTTTTTTTTTATCACTAGTTCCACTAGTAACATTAACAGTACCATGGGGGCTGAAAGTCTGAAAACCAGTCTTACCGACGGGTATCGTATAGTACTCACACTACTAACTGCACCCGGTTTGACTGGAAGCCGACCTTAATGTAGTTTGGAAAAGGCTAGGCAGATGTTCTACCCAGCATTTATTCCCTCACTGAACTTTTTGTACCCGAATACAATTATACAACTTAACTGTAACTTTTGTAGTTATTGTACTGGCAGTGCCCTCATAACCAGCAATGAAAATAACGATCATAATGAAAAATTAGAAGGCTGTATTAACTGTGAAAGGACCATCTACCTTCCGAAAAACCTTCACAGAGACCACCGATTATCTTCATTGGAAGAGCTCGCAGATAATTTACCATTTAGTATATTTTGTGGGTCCCCCAAGGATGATGAAAACCACAGCATGCAACGAGATTTCGACCGTTTAAGTGGGATCCTATGTTGATACACTTCACTAGGGAGTACGACATTAATTTTAAAGTTTAATATACCCCGCACCGCAACGAGAACTGTGCGAGGGCATAGGCACCTTTTAATTATTCCACAGAGTACGTGCGTGACAGAGAAAAGTTATAAAAAAACACACTTGTTGTCTAGTCTGTGTACATATTTTAGTATTACATTCAAACTTTTTCAGCTTGGGAATTATAAAAATATGGTGCAATGACCTATCTACCGTTTTATTAATCGAAACTTTTAGAAATTATTCAAAGAATAAATAGCCATACCATACCATACCATTCTCATAGAACACTTTCCCTCGCTGGTACCATAATAGAGAATAGTTTCAGAGATATGGTATCCCCGTAACAGTATCAAAAGCAAGCTTGTCTTGGCATCGATTGCTCTTGAGGTGGTTGCACTTTGCTACCTATAAATGGAACGAATTCTACGGAACAATCGATGGAACGCAACTTGGAAATATTTATACAAGAAAAGATAAAATCATTTTTGTTCGCAGATCGGATGAAAGTGAGCAAGCCATTTACTAATTTATAGTCGCGCTTGGATGTGTGTTATTGTAAGTTGTTACTCGAATACAAGTCGCGATCCTTACGATGCTATCTTTCATCGTATTGTGACCAATCACTGCTTTCAAAACCGTGAAAGAAAACACTGCTTAAGCAATGCATTGCATTTTTTTGGCAATGTATTTCATTTTTGCATTTTGCATTGCTTAGGTTTGAATACGTAATGTCGGTCGCATACGTCGGTCACGCGTATATACGAGTATACATTGGTTTGGTTGGAGCTACGCTGACGGTACGCGCGTGATTTGGTTTGCGTACCGTCAGCGTAGCTGTGTGCGCGTTCATAGACTTGCATAGATATAGCTACGCCGACCGACGGTTAGCGCTGACCGTCGTCGGTCGAGCTGCACTGTTTCCAGCCTAAGAATAAAGATAATGTGAAATTGAACCCGCTTCAAGCCAAGTTAGTGCTAAAACAACCAGCTGTCTCTGTAAACCAACAGTTATTCTGCAAACTGAATAAATACATTTTAGGTAAAATGATCGCTGATAAAATAGTCTAGTTCATATTATATGTTAATCATTCAATCATTAGACCGCACGATGTCCGCTAAAATCTAGTTGATTAGTTAATTAATTATCGTTTCAGCTCGCGATCTAAATTACTCATTTGATACGTGATAAATAATTTACATCGTTTTAGGATAATTAGCTGCAATTATGTAACTGTTGTTGTGACGAAAGGTGAGTTTGTCCAGAGGTCAGATGGGATAAGTTGATTTAGAAGAACTGCTGGAAGAATAGAAATTGGCCTCCCTGATTTCAAGCTTTAGCTGCATCGAACGCATTAAAGGCAAAGGTAGCCACACGCGCTAGGGTGTATCTGACAGGTTTGCTTATACAGTTGATTTGTAAGGATAAACCGGAGCGTGTTACTAGAAAACTCTGAGGTTTCCTCAAGAGGCACCTCAGGCTAAGGCTACGTTTATACAGAAGAAGAAAGTGTCTCGTTCATTTATCATATTGTAGCTTTATGATCTATTGAACGTAGCAGAAACAGATACCATTAAAGCATTTAACACATCTGAACCAGAAAACTCAAAACTAAGTTAACAAAGTTGTGTTCAAATGCAACTGCGTCCCACAGAACCTCCGCCGAAAAGGGGTTTAGTATTCATGCAGTAAAATAAACGCTGCTAACGTGTAGCGAGCCGTGACAGGTGGGAAGTGATGTATGGCTATTGTATGTTCTTTGTTCTACATTCACGAATTCGTAAATTCAATTTTTGCATAACAAATCCTTGAGTTCTAAAGGCGCTTGTCATGGAGAATATTACTGCATGTTTTGTTGGCAAGTGGTGAGTTATTGAGGCTTGGGAATATGTGTTATTTTTATTTATTTGGTAGTTTACTAGCAGTCGATGGCTGTTCGCATGGAAAGTGCAAACTGCCAGTAAGAAGCGTATTCAACAACAGAGGTAGTTAATACATTGCTTCTTCTTCTTCTAAAATCGATGACTTAGATCGATTAGTCCTGAAGAGTGCTATTAGTTAAGCAGGACGGACAGGAGAGAAGGTGTGGCATATCCCGTGTAGGGTCTCCACACACCCGGGGCTGCGGGGCTGTTCGAAAGAGATACCGTGGCCCCGGAACATAAAGGGCGAGGAAGGAACATGGATGGGTTTTTACTCAATAAAGTCGGACACTCCCTCCCGCTCCACCCAGAGCGGGGGGAGTTATTTAATGATTTCCCAATCAAAAAATGTATCCGAGATAGGTCGATTATAGCCCATCTACCCCATTAGATATGTTGCTTATTTTAGAAGAATACGTAATTTCCTTGTACGCAGGAGATTTGTCAAGAATGATGGCAGTGCGTTGCGAACATACTACATTTCTCTTTTATAAAGTGTAATTTTCACACTGGATCAGATTCAAATCGCTGCGAAGAACGTATTTGCCTAATAAACGAACACAACCCCGTAATATCATACACGAAACGCTCAAAATTGTCAATTAAAAAACTTCCAAATTCCAACTGCCGAGTTCCATAATCGAACGCGACCCAAAACTTTTGGCGCGCCAATTTGTATGAACAACTGAACACTCTCACCTACATATGACACGATTATAACATGTCATGGTAAGTGTGTATAGCAAACATTTTCGGTGGCAACGGTCCAGTGTAATCGACACTGTAGCAGCTGGCGTGGCGTGTGATAACCCCCGGATATTGTGCCAGTTAGACGACCGACTTCGAGCCCGTCCGATACATGACGTGCAAGTCAGATAGCTCTCCATTTTATTAAGCCCTAATCGATACTTGTTTAAAGGTCTAAGGTTGAAGTACTCGTAAAACCTTTGTTTTAGGACAAAATTGCCCTTATAATGTTCAGATTGATAAAAGTCACGTGACAGTCAAATTACGGAGCTAAATTTAAATAGGAAGATTCCTAAATTAAATGATGATGTGTTAGGTATGAAAATGTTAATGGATAGGATAAGAGATATGAACAAAATAGTGCTATGAAGCAGACTTCATAGCACTATTTTGCCTCATAGCACGTTTTCCTCTTTCATTCTGTTCTGTCAGAACAGAACAGAATGATAGAAGAAAACGTGATGCGCTGATCCCAAGTAGAATGGGAGAAAGGCACAAAGATGATGTTGATGTTGCAGTTATCATTATAAATAAAAAATAATAAAATATCGATTTATTTTCTCTACACAAGTTACTTAATGCTAATACAGTGGAGCACGAGCAAGGAATAACAACTTTGTGAGAGACTGGTGCTTGAAGTAGGTCTCTATAGAAACCTGTATTACAAGTCACCAGGGCCCTCCCGCAGCAATTCTTCTGCTATGACCCACTTTTAAAGCAATAGGTTTTCATAGTAAAAAGTGCAGGAAGCTAAATTAAAATCATTATCATCATAGTCTGCCTAGCCTAGCCCCACAATGTTAGGTTCGGCTTCCAGTCTAACCGGATCAGCTGAATAGCAGTATTTTACACGGAACGACTGCAGTACCCAGATAATACTGGGCAATACGATACCCCTTGGTAAGACTGGTTGTTAGACTTTCGGGCCCGATCTATAAATGACAGCCGGGACTAACGGCTTAACGTGCTACACGAGGCACGGAGTAAAGGATGACGCAGTTATGAAATGATGTAATTATTTAGGGAAAGTCAAATGCCGACTGACGACGCATTTCGTCTTGCTCTCGGGATGACGAACCCGACGAGTTGTGGAATCAAAATAAATTGTTTTTTTTTTTAATAAAGTATATTATTCTTTAACAATAAAAAACAAAGTAGTAAATAGGTATATTCTTCTTTAACAATATTAAAATAAAATTATGAATAGGCAGGTAACTATATTAATTACTATCGCAAAGTTTTCCCTTTTTTTAAACTTACGCGCGATGTTCTCGAACGAAGATGGCGGATTTATTTAATAGCCGTATCACGTTTTATAATATTTTAAGTACCTGAACCAATAACAAAACATCGTAGCATATACTCATATTTTATTCCAACAGATCTTTAGGCAAATACCCTCGATCTTTAGACATTTCGAGTTTTCTGGCGATGATTATATTATGCATTGATTTCAGTTTACTAAATGTTTTAAAAAATGGATACAAGTGCTTTGCCATCCACTCATTTAAATCCACCGTCCTTCTTAAAAATATCGTTATTTGGTTTTTTTCGGGAAAATCTGTAAACAAAGCTTTATCTTAATATACAGTAAAGTATTCCTTCGTCAAAACTAGGTAGTTATTTAGGTACTGGTCATAAAATGAGTAATGCCTGTTTTCACTTAACTCTAGGTGACACCTTTTAGGCGCAGCCGTGAGGCACACAGCACATTTCTACTATGTCCTACTCATTGTTTTGTATCTTTTTTTATTATTGTGTGTGTGCTTTATTAACTGACGTCAAATAAATATTTTTCTTTGTTTCCCAGCAATATTTTTTGCGTAAACTTACTTAGTTTGATGTACATCAAATGCTTGGTTAACGGCTTTGTGATGAGGTGGTTTACACCCTGTATAGCCCATTATCTGTCATAAAGGGAAAGCATGTGTCCCATCTGATGAAGATGATGATATGATGAAAGTGTACCAGAAACAGACATGAGCATTACTTACCTACAACAACAAGACTTCAATTGCAAGCTAATACTATTCTTTCGAAGTCATAAACTTAACTAGCTTATAGATAAATCATTACACGTTACGCTGTTGCTATAATTGGTGAGTTTCCTGGTCGCCGCCTTTTACTCTGTGTACGACCCCGCCTAGGAAAGAAAATAATTACACTTAAAAAAACCTTTTTATCGTTTAGATCCACAAAGTTGTACTTCAAAGCAAGTTGCTGGTGAATAATCCTGGAAACAAGGTTGTGTCTATGCAAGTACTCTCCGCTAGCCAGACGAGAACACCCAGAAATAATGTGTCGGATCGACTCTCCCGGACGGTGGCATGCCCGACATATGTCAACCGTGCCGTCCTTCACAACGTATTTGCGGTAGTTTTTAGTCATCATAACTTCGTCCATTATTGCACAGGCAAAACCTCACCAAAGCGCAGCCAGGATACGGACGCTAAGAAGTCTACATCGGGGCCATGTAGAGCCCTATTATTATTATTATTACTTATATTTAGTTTTTTTTTTTATGGATGGATATTTTCATCCAGCTACATTTGATCACAATATTGACAATTATTCATGAGGTCTTCTTCACTTTTAGTTTGACTGACTCCATAGTAAAACATCTTTACCGTCTCGGGCAGTAAGATAACTCCTAAAAGATTTGCTCTTGCCGCCGACTATTGACTTTACTACTTAGATATGTCTTAAAAACTGTTTTATAATTGGATTACATTTAAATTGCACTAGAATTCAGCAGCTCCATGATGTACGTCTTCCGACCATTTTGAAAAAATGGATTATATTGTGTTGGAAGCACATTATAAAAACAAGCCATTTTTTTTAAATCTAATATCTCTACTAATATCTTTCAAAAAAAGTATGCGCTTCCACAATTTTCTCGTCATTCTTCGGAAACACAAAGGCCGGATATTCAGATCTAATATTACTACGGTTATAAAATATAGATTTACGATTTACTGGGACTTGATTCAGACATGCAATGACAGTTCCACTATTACAAAGCGCAGAAACACAAAACTTGAGAGTTTTGCCTCTGTGGACGACGTTCGAACTCATTCGGTAACATGAAGCTTATTGAATCACATACTTGTTTTGGTTTAACTGTACTTACAGAAGACTTCGGTGAAGAACTTCGATTTTCTGGAGTTTGACTATATCTTTATTATCTGGGACTATATACTTATTTGGACCGCTGGCTGGATATTTAAATTCGTACGTTTGTTTTTTGACAAACGTTTTATAATCTTGGGGCTTTGGGTATAAATATGATAGATCTGTAAAATAATAGTACAACGCTGAACTACATGCATTTAAACAATCAGTTATGCAATGAATGATTTTATATTGATTACCTAATGTAAAAATAGAAAAAAAAAAGAGGCCGTCTTTGGTGACTGCCGATAAAAGTGAAAACTAAGTAATCTGTATCTGCTACGGGATGTGGGGTACATCCCACGCATAAGTTGTGCTACGCCGTAGCGGATCGGCTACGAGTGCTACAAAACGTTAGGTGAGGGCAAGAAGTTTTCACTTAAAAAATAATCAAAATGCTTACTATGTTCACATGCATATTGAAGAACATTAGCAGCAATGGATTGTGATATAGCATTGATACTATTGACGTGTGGATAGATGCGACCAACTCTGATATCTTCTTCACGGACATTACTCGCTAAAGTCTGCAACAATTATGACAAAGTCAATTAAGAAAATAGCACATTAAAATAAAGTCTATATTGCAACAAAATGTTTTTGTATACATGATGACAAAACCAATAGTTTGTTGAACAAGAGACAAACGAACTTAAAGTTGCTTACTGTGAGATTATTTTCTAGCGACACCTGAACAGCTTTATATGTACTACGTAGTCAGATAGTGAACTACGAGACGTAGATGGCGCCATAAACACTCTAACGAAACAGTTTTGCATCGTTCAAAGAACATTTTTTGGTAGGACAGTTGTTTAGAATAAAGATGCTAGATGTCGGGAGGCTGACTGGCTAAATTTTCGTTTCAGCGGTGGAAAATTATATTTGCTGTTCCATAATTATTGTAAGTGCATATCTTAATTTAGTGTATCTGTCACCGTAAAATTGTCAAATACGTTATATTGTAATATCTCTAGCGATATTGTAAAATCTCGAAATATTGTCAAATGAACATACTGCTTACAACAAAACGCATTATTTTTCGTGAAATGCATGCGATGGTAGTCAACTTACGCCGTGTCAACTCTCGTGAAAAGATATTGTAAGTACCATTCCTGAGAAATACCGATTTTTATAACCTAACCTTAAAACACTTCATATTCCCCTAAAAAGCGTAGTCGACGGAGCCCCGCTTCGCGGGGCCCCTATTTCCGAGTGCAGGGTTTAAAGGAACCTAACTAACCTAACGGGGGGGTGCCCCAAGTCCCGTTTATGGGGGCAAGAGATACTTCCGTATGTTCAGTTGACAATAATTCGAGACTTTACAATATCGCTAGAGAGATACACGTTATATTGTAATATCACGTATTTGACAATTTTACGGTGACATATCCACTGGGTATTAATAAGGTAAAATTTAGAGACTATTTATCCAGAAAAACAATCCTCATTTCTAGCTTCAAGTGTCTATCGCGAGTGTGAAGCCTATTCTAATTTCAAATCTTTTCAATCTTTCCCCCCGACCTGGTATCGAACCCAGGACCACTGTCAGTAATCGAGCTTCCAAGACTAGACTAACAATGTCTTGTCACACTCAACAACAGCAAGACAAATACAAAAACTTGACTAAGCCAATGCATGAATTAGGTAGCGTTTAATATATTGGCTTGGATGTTAAAATCTTAGCATCAAATTACATTTTGTACAATGTATGAGAAAAAATAAAAAAATATTTTTTTTACCTTGGCAGCGATAAGAAACATAGCGTCAGTTACATTGCAAGCGTTTGCGGCGATTACTCCCAGAGCTACTCCGGGGAATATATAGTAGCTGTTGGCTTGACCAGTGAGATACCGCCGACCTTTGTACAGAACCGGAGGGAATGGCGAGCCCGAAGCGAAAATGCAACGACCCTAGAAGAAAACACTTGAATTAGGCTAAAAACTCATATACGTGTGAGCAAGTATACAGGGTGTAAACAGACTCAACACGAAGCCGTCAACCAAGCATTCTACAGAGTGTAAACAACCTTCAACGAGGTATTCTGTACCTACATCAAATTTTAATAAAGTAAGTTTATGCAAAAATTATCGCTGGGAAACGATTTTTTTTTGGGGTGAAAATTCATGTTTTGTGGTAGAACTCAATGTAACGTACTCAAAACATTGTGTTGATGTATGGATTGAATAGTACGGAGATCGTGGAGGTGTTTAAAAATCTTACATTCAAAACTTGTATTTAAAAAAAATACTTGTCAAAAAGTTGGAACTTGGACCCCCATTATCTCCGTAACTAAAAAGTTTCCAGGTATGTGTGGAAAAAAAAAATATCGCAATGACAGGGAGAACAAGTGCCTTTCGGCTTCGTTAAGAGGTTTTTTACACCCTATTTGTGCTTGGTGTTCCCCAACACCAAGCACATCGTCGTTATTGAGCTCTATCGTCGTTAAATCCTTGCAATGACCACACACTTATGTAGTTCGCAAGCTCCCTTAATGTGACCCATGGCCGAAATAGATTGTTAAGCTTATGTTAGTTAATTTGCCCGCACGTCATTTGCTTGCTTTACCTGTTTATAATATGAAATGTCATGAATAAAGTTTATAGAGGGTGACCTTCTTTAATAAATACTCTTATTGAGGTATGGGCAAGAAGATGATGATTAAACATTCAGCTTTTATCGATATAGATCTTCGTCCTTTCAAAAAAAAATGTTCTGATCCCTATGATGATGTTCTAATACCTACATGCGTATTCCTGTAAGCCTCTTGAGCGGTACATTCCGACAAACTAGTTGGGTTCGACAACGCAAATATCAGAGGTCTCTCAGTATTTTTAGCCACTTCCTTCAACACATTCGGCGTAAACACACCACGGGTTGCCGTCGTACCTGAGGAACATTTTTTGTTGAATTTAGTGCTTTTACTCCATATATACAAGCAAGTTTGTTGATGAAATGCTGCACCATAAGGCATTGTACTTAATGCAACTTCATTGAGGAGCTCATGGCTAAATAATAACAGCCGCTCGGGCCGATCTTTAGGTTAAGTCGTGCTTACCTAGGCTGGTCTGTGGATGGGTACATACCGAGTTTCCTCCGTGCCTCGGAAAACACGTTAAGCTGTTGGTCCCGGCTGCTATTTGTCCATCTTTGGCAGTCGTTATAGGCAGTCAGTGGCCCAAAAAGTGTGACAACCAGTCTTACCAAGTGGTATCATATTGCCCAGTATTAACTGGGTTGTGGAGGTCAGATAGGCAGTCGCTCCATGTAAAATACTGGTATTCAGCTGCATCCGGTTAGACTGGAAGCCGGCCCCAACATAGTTGGGAAAAGGCTAGGCAAATGATATCTTGATGCAACTTCATTGCATATTATTGTGTCCGATGGTAATGCAGAATGTACCAACTGTTGATCGATTTGAGTGAAATCAGTTGCTTCTTCTTCTTAGCGTGTCGATGGCCGACTAAACTGTGTCGGCCCGGAACTGAGCTACTAGTTTGCCGCTTTCGGTAGCGTATATCAGTTCCTGTAGTGAGCAAACAGGCTAGGCGTATGCTGAGATGCAGGTGACGCAGCGCAGCACAGTACAGATTTAGCAGCGCAGGGCAGGCGAGACAGGCATAGTAAATGAGCGTATGCTGTGACGCAGTTAACATATACGCACGCATTCTAGCTGGTACAAAGAATAGACTTGTTTGAGTTGAAAATGAGTTCAGAGTCAAATAAGGTTCACATCGAACTAACTCTACTAATTGTTCTGTCATTGCAACAAAATTATGTATTCGTCGCGACTCCCACGCGTCGCGCAGGAATCTGTGCCGGCACTACAACGAGGCGCAGAGCAGGGCAGACACATATCTGCGCCGCAACGTACGGAGCACTCGGTACTTTCATGCATTACAAAATCTGCTCTGCCCTGCGCTGCGTGGATCTGCGTCGCCTGCGTCCCAGCATACGCCTAGCCACAATAACAGGACATACAGGACACGCAGGACACGATATTAAGTCCCCCATCGTTTGTGGAACAGCACCACAATTACACACATCAGTTACTTAGCCCAGCCAGTTACCGTCATTCGCCTGTCACAATCTTACACAATCTCCAAGACCGAAGTCGTGATCAAATTATTCGAAGACTTACCTATTAAACATGTCGCTTTAAACTTTTCAATGCATTTGATTAAATTAGGCTCTGGGTCCAAATCTCTGACATAGGTTCTGACGTGAGGAGGTATTATTAACTCAGGCTGTAGTGCCAGTAGACCGTTAATATCGAACATGTAGCACTTGTTTCTGGCATAGGCCCATGTAGCTCCTTCTTCGACCATCGCATCGCAGAGCAAATTTGCAATGCCAACACCCGTCTGTATTCACAGGAAAAAATAAAAACAAATTACTAATTTAATTACAACGTAGTCCCAATAATATGAGCTGAGGGCTAGTGTGATAGCTACTATTTAGAGCCCTGATACAGCCAGAAGGCAGTAGACACCATAAACGATGGTTGAACGAGCTGAATAAGATCAACGACCAATCCATAATAACCCTGGGTCGAAAGAACTGAAAGTCATTAGAAAAATGCCTTTACCCATTGACGATTAATTTCTCCATAAAATATGTAAAATAGACACAGAAACTTACAGCGCCGGCCCCAACAAACAAGTAGGTTTGATCCCTCAGTTTTTGCTTTGTGATATTGCGGCACGCTGCCATAAGACCACCGACTACCACAGCGGCCGTAGCTTGAGTATCATCATTAAACAGACAACATTCATCGCGGAACATGTTTAGAATGCGATGAGCATTATTTGTAGCGAAATCTTCCATCTGTAAGGGTAACGTTTATCGAGAATCACTCTTATCGTTGGCATGTACAGACAGAGAGCTGTGTGTGCGTTAGCTTCACAACAAAAAACGTCGTACTTATGTGGCCAAAGGTTTTACTAAGACTTCATCCTAACACCTCGTACACCAGTAGAGAGAGCTGCTTTCTAAGCATGATCTACATAAAGCAAACAACTAGAGGATATCAGGTTCATTTTAAGGCGTAACGGTTATTTTATTTTTCTAAGTAAAATCGCGTTCTGAGCAAACTGAAGCGAATCCACTCGGTGTCAACCAACTTGTATGGACTATATTGATCAAACCGGCTCAAATAATCTCGTTTTTTCCTAATCACACGCGGTGTTGGTCTTAGTTTGGACGCAGCTTAATAATTTGCATAAGTTTCTAACGCGTAGTATTTTACTGATGTGTTCTGTAAAATAGTACGTTTTCGAATAATACTCATATGCCAGTTAAATTGTGTTGAAAGTTACTAAACACTTACCATCACTAGTGTATGCGGGCCAAATAATTTCTTAACTGCACACATAAACTCTCCTAAAAGTTCGTCATAACAATGGCGGGGATACCTATTCTCTCGAATCCCAATGTAAAGAGGATCATCTAACAGCGCCTGAAATAGAATAGTCGTGTGATACATTTCGTCTGAATTCCCCAAAGAGGTTGGCAGGTGTATAGCACATCGCGGGCCTGTGGACGGTTGGCTATGGGCTAGCTAGCCGTCCGTCCGTCTAAAGACGACAGGCCGTGTCGACGGCGCGTTCGTGTTCCACGCGCGCCTCAAAGAGATGTCAGCATAAGTGAGGGGCCCGCAAGGGCCGAAGCCTGCCGGGGTTGCGGGCCTATTCGAAAGAGATACCGCGGCCCCGGAACATAAAGGGCGAGGAAGGAACATGGATGGGTTTTAGTCAGTAAGAGTCTGACACTCCCTCCCGCTCCGCCCAGAGTGGGAGAAGTCATTTGATGATTTCCCATCCTAAAAAAAAAAAAAAAAAAAAAAAGGTGTATAGCACATCTATATTTTGCGAGTTTAAAGTCCCCTGCATGAAATATAAAGCTTGCGTTTATGTCAAACAAGACTGACAGCGCGCGGTGCGAAGAGCGAGCGGTGTAGACGCCAGAACACGCACGTCTTAGGCTGGGTTTCCAGTAAAGCGGAGAGGAGCGGAGCGGAGAGGACATGTGCAAGATTCGACCAATCACAGGAAAGACGAGAGACGCGATGAAGACTTCAACCAATGTGATTGGTCGAATCTTGCACATCTCCTCTCCGCTTTGGTGGAAACTGGACCTTACGTATCCACAGTGACAGCGCGGACTTCACTCGAGTAGTTGCGTGTCCAGTGGTTATTCAACCATAAACGAAAAAGATTTATTTCTTTTGGATGGTTCTTACTTTATATGGTAAAGGTTAGAAGTGAAAAATAAATTTAACTAGGTACTTAAACAATTTAATTTGTGTTTTTTTTTTGTGGATGTTTGGACATCCACAATGCAGGTTGTGTTTGGATAGCACTTTTTAATAAAATATCTTTCAATTCTAAAAAAGACGCCATTACAACGCTCGCGTAAACAAGCTATGGAGCGAGTTACTCGCGCGCACCCCGCGTAAAAGCAGCCCCCGCACCGCCGACGCACCGGGTGCCGCGCTCGCGCATCCCCTGCAGACGCTACCAAAACAACGCGCGTTGTTTCAAAACAACGCGCCACCCTCGCCTGTACCCGCGTTTACACCCTGACCAAGCATTATTCCTATGAACCGTGCTCATTTGTTTCCAGGCTGCATCAGTCGCACTTGAACTTAACCACCGAGGCAGTCAAAGTAAAGGAATAATAATATAGCGGCAAGTATCGCAATCGTATAGGTAACCCGTTGTTTTCAATGGCTGAATGATGAATGTTATAATAGAAACAAGATTTTTAACAAACATAACGTAACAATTAGTTAAACCGAGCACAATTTTTGCAGACTCGAAGCCGAAGCTGCTACGTGTGTGTATGTTACAGCACCATGGTGAGATAGGAGCCTTTTGGCTTTGTAAAGGACGAGTTTCGTTTGTTTTAATTTTGATATTTTTTAATTTTTATCATGTTAATTTTTATTAGTAAGTTTTAAATACTGATAATTTTGATTTGTTTTGTCCTGTGCGGGCTAATAAATGCACTTTCTTTCTTTCTTTCTACTGTAATAGACAAACCCACTAACTATTAACACTTTGCCCACCCATGGCATCAAATTCAAGACCTCATGCTCAGCAATAGTAATATAATGTAATAACTTTCATATTACACGAAGAATAATGGGCATGGCGACAATATTGAAAAATGTGCAAATCTATTCAACCGAGTTCCAAAAAGAGGAGGACCTCAATTCGACTGTATTTTTTTTTTGTTGTGTTTTTAGTCCGTCAGAGTATTGGAAAATAATGGACACGTATTTTTGTTTCTATAAATTGTTGTAAGCAAAAGAAAAAAGTACGGTATTTTTTTTTTATAATCTAGCTGACGGACTAATTTATTTTTTGTCGTCTACCCTAATACATTGATTGCCAACGAATAACATTTGTTCTTTATTATTTAAATTCAAAAGTTACTCGCCTTGTTATTGGTCCCGCTGTCTAGGCACACAGGCAGACACAGCTGCGGTTTAATACCAGCAAGCGCCGTTAGCAGTGTTGCCTTTCCGTGGGATATACCCATACCATGTGCGCCCAGGTCACCGTGGCCTAGAACTCTTTCTCCGTCAGTTACTACAACAGCCCGGACATTTCGTTCTGGCCTAAAATTATGAACACCCTGTTAAAAAGATAAAAAAAAAATCGTGCAGTTCGATGACGTGTGAACGTAGGCTTAGCGCGGTTGTGTCACTTGTCTTGATAGAGCTGCTCCCGTCAACGTTACCTCGATTGCAAAACTCATGAAATATGACAAAACCTTTAGACTCACCAATTCTTCAGGACATCAATGACATGCCCTCTATCATGTATAGTAACAAATAGACCTTTACATCTGTTGTAGATGAGACCAAACTTCTGGCATGCCATACCTACGGTCGGAGAATCTATAAACGGCAAATATTTTTGTAAATCTTGTTTTAGTAAGGAAAAGAATAATGTTTCGTTAGTGTCCTGAAATTGAGAAAACACTGATTAGGATGTTGTTCAAAACAAGATTGTTGGCGACAAGAGTTTAAAACAACATTTTTGTTTTATTGAGTGTTCATTTTGGATGCGTTAAATTTTAAATTCCCAATTACAAAACTCTCTTCTGGTACAAAAATAATGTTTCACAAAGCCCGCAAAAACACATTCGTTTTAGGTGATAGTGACTACTACCAAGCAAGAAAAATTGAAATAATATTTTATTTAACACTGGTACACAATTTCATCAGTACTTCGCCTGTGGAACGACTAATTATGTATATCTGAGGAGAGATCGCCAGGTAAAACCGGTGGGAATCACTTTCCGTTGGGTTCACGAATTGACTAGACATTTTGTGTCTTACCAACCTAAATTGTTAAAACTAATTCATACTAGTTAGGTCTAGGAACAACAACTACATTTTCCTCAATTACCTGCAACTCTGATAAATAAATATATTTGTTCAATGCGTTTCTGTATCTGTCAACCGATAGTCTACAAATGGCCATTTGTTGTTCAAGCGTTCTAAATTCGCTTGATAAGAGACCATGGATTCCGAGTGCTTGGCGCTCTGTTGAGGTAAACGCCAGACCCTAGAAAAACGCAAGTAAAAATAAAATTATATTAATTTCTAATGACATTGCCCTAGGATAACATCACGCTACGGTTAAAAGGTAGGGAGTTTGGTCTAATTTCGAGAAAAAGACCTCTTATTCGACTCGACTAGGCAGCGTTCGGGAAGTTGCGTAGTATCTTCTCTTCCAACTTACCGCAGTGTCTCAAGACGAAAGTCTATGACCAGTGCGTGTTGCCAGTGATTACATGCGGAACCGAAACGTGGTCGCTCACAATGGGCCTCATCAGAAGGCTTAAAGTCACACAAAGGGCAATGGAGAGGGCTATGCTCGGAGTTTCCTTGCGTGATCGAATCAGAAATGAAGACATCCGCAAGAGAACCAAGGTTGACGACGTAGCCCGAAGAATTGCCAAACTTAAGTGGCAATGGGCAGGGCACATTGCTCGCAGAATGGACGGCCGATGGGGCCGAAAAGTTCTGGAGTGGCAACGGCGAACCGGAAGACGTTGTGTTGGAAGGCCTCCTACTAGGTGGACAGATGATCTGGTTAGGGCTGCGGGAATCCGCTGTATGCGAATCGCACGAGACCGGTCAATGTGGCGACACTTGGGGAGGCCTATGTCCAGCAGTCGACATCTTTCGGTTGAAATGATGATGATGAGTTTAAAAGAGCGGAGCATCAATGAAAAGGGTTGCAAAAACGGGGAAAATGTGTTCCTTTTGAGAGCTTCCATTGCGTGCGCTGCTTAAGAGGTTGAAGTTACGCAACAATCATGTATGACTGAATTGTTCTTCTAAAAGTTATCAAAATAATTTCTATTCTCTAACACACTATAACCTTTTTATAGTAATCAAATTTGTTCTAAAATAATGCATTGTATGCGAAAGTGTTTTTAAAATCATTGTATTAATCCTCTAAATAAATACGTTATTCATCACAAGTATTTAATTTTTAACACCCTTACCCTTATATCATTTGTCTACAATGAATATACACTCTCTCTCTTTTATGAAGTGACGCAGACGAAGTTGCGCGGGTCAGGGTTCCGCCACGGAGGGGGCTTCTAATAATTAATACGTGGCAGTCAGAAAATTTCTGGAGTGTTGCGCTGTTTCTTCTTCCAACCAAATGATTTGATTGTAATCAAAGGCAGCAGATTTTGAGACTATCGCTAGTCTAGGAAGCGCTTATTGGTTGAAGCCAGTTATTTACACATGTTTGCAAATGAATTTGATTGAATACGTACCTTGTTAAGTCGCGGGTTTCTTAAAAGTTCGCTGCCTTTGGTGATATTTGAAACTACAACATCGCCGGAAACCGCCGATTTTGAAACAGTTCGCGAAAAATGAGCATTTGGCGGTTGTTTTGGCTTCTTAAGTGATGGCCAGCGAGTAAAGTATGCGTTGCTCGTACGCTTTTTAAACCTAACGGAATAATTTTGATAAATGATCAGACTTTTCTTGTTCTACTCAGTCCTCACATAGAGAAGAGGCCTGTCCCAGCAGTGGGAACATTAAATTTGACGACCCGAATAGCGTAGTGGTGGTGAGGCTGTTTACGTTCTTAGGGTCCTGGGTTCGAATCCCGGTAGGAGCAAATGTTTGTGTAATGAGCATGGACATTTTTTTCCGAGTCATGGATGTTTAATATGTATAATAAGTATGTATTTACAAACAAAAAAGTATATATGTAGTATATATCAACTACCTGGTGTCCACAACACAAGCCTTGCTTAGTGTGGCACTAGGAGGCGCTGTGTGTTAATGTCCAGCGAATGTCCAGCGATATTTAAAGGCTGATGATGATGACTCAGTCCTCATTGGTCTGGTGGTCGCAAGCGCAACTGCTGAGTATTAGCTCCTGGATTCGATTCCCAAGTCGGGCAACGTGTTATGAAGTTTTTCCATCAGGAATTTTTCAGTAGCATTCAAGGAGTCAAAATTTGTGCCCGGTTGATTACAATAGTCTTACCTACTATTATTTGGAACTTCAAAGTAACTGGCGAAATGTGGGTGTCCTATTAAGTACAACTTTGCCTAACCCCTTCGGGGATAACAGGTATGATGTTACGTTACGCTTTTCTGCTCCAAAGTTCTTATTTAAAGCGCTATTCACACATTTCCAGGGCCCAGTATTATGTATGATATGATGTGCCCCCAGTGCTGTGGTCAGGGCTGTCCGATATCAAAATTGGTCGTTTCAGTGTCCCCGTCAGGAACGTGCCCTCCGTCTCACTCATATTACGGAAATCGGAATGACCATATAAATTAATATCAAGAAACTTTTCTTCTTGACGATACAAATCATAAAAATGGTCAAAGGGATCAGTTGACCAATTCGAAAATTCATTAGGTTGACTGATCCCGAGGGATCCACCTGTGTGGGATCAGTTTACTAAAGAGACCAGTGCAGTCTGTTTCGGTGGTTGATACGCACATAAACCGATTGCCAATAAATTCTTCTATGTTAAACAAGGACTGTTAATATAATCAGGGAAAGACCCGGATGATACTAGCATAGGAACGTGGAGATCAGCACAAAAAAAGAGGCATATATCCAGCAGTGGATGAATTCAGGCTGTGGATGATGATGATGCTGAAACAAGGACTTTCTTCTTTTTCGGGTTGTTAGTAACTGACTTGGCTCCGAGTTATATGCCGCCCATGGGTCTCTTGACACTTGACATAAATACTTCTCTCGTCAGAATTACAAATATATACCGGTACAAAGGTAAGAAACCCCAGCCATTAGTCAGGTCAGAACATTAACTTATTACGAACTACATAGAAAACAACATTTAAATTTATTTTCGTTCAACAAAATATGTATACGAGTATGTACTTACAAAATGTTCCTCCAAACACTAGAAAACATTTCCAAAATAAATTAATAAAATCCGAGACGAAATCTTATTTTTGACGTCTTAGAATCATAGACAAGATTATGTTATTCTCTCTGAGACAGTTCCATTAAGAAATGTCAGAAAAGAGGAACCATAGAGTAATCTTTAAAAAAGATCCAGTACATTCTCCGTGGTAGGACCAATATGACGAAAACGTGTTGCGCCGAACCTCGGGACAAGGGCAGGAAGATGATCATGATGATGATGATGGTGGGACCAATGTCTATACCGTAGACAGAGCATCCGTCCTGGGCCTCGATTCTGCTATTACAATAGTGTCAGAGTATTCGATCATTGATTTCATAATGATCAAGTTCTGTCAAATTTTGACAAGTTTGTTAATTCTACTATCTTAGTGGCGCCATTATGACTTCTCAATGAACAACCACTGACACTCCATTGAAAGAAATGTCATAGAATATTAATCTCGTACATGAAATCTGGCATTAATAAATGTTTGCATTTAGTAGTAGATTTCGAAAACCATTTGTACTAAGGGTTTTATAATAATGACAATACGACAATGCCCTTAAAACACAATTTTATTACGAGACCATTGACCGACCATTGTGAATTTAGCAGATTACGAACTTTAAGCAAAATGACAATGGGATGAGAATGGAATCGTGTTGGAGTGACGAATTTATTAAAATAGCAGAATTAGGCCCCTGGATTGATGAGCTACAAATTGTTTTTAAATTGCAGTTAATTTAGGCTAAATGAATAACAGAGCGGCATAGCATGATCTTCAAGATGCTTCTCGAGGTTGGTCTGTAGACGGACAACCAACCTTTTAACGGCCTTTCGAGATACAGGAATGTTTCAATGGGGTTGGCAACTGTGGAACTAAAGGCGCTAGCACCGCTTGAACCAAAACTGATTGAAAATCTGTCAATGTCATTTTATATTTCAAAATAGTTTGACCTCATTGGTCAGATTGGGTCTATGCGGTGGACGCGCCATCTACAATCAGCTTTAACTTGCCGACCCCATTGTTTGGTTCTCCAAGCTAACTGAAATCGTGTCTTGTTAATAATATAACCCAGCAAAAAGTATTAAAGCTGCATTAACACGATCAGAGTATGATCAGACCAATTGGACTCGTACGAGTAAGCTTCATACGAATGAATTCCGGTAGCCGATATTGTCATAGTTCACTCGGATCATTTTCTTCATGTTTTCACAGTCAACAACGAAAAGTGTCGGATCTTGTGCGAAATAGTATCGGAATTATCGTAGACATGTTAATCGAAGAGTTAGGATGGGAAAAACATAAGGGTGTGGGGAGACCTGGCGAATCCGCCGCAAATGCGCCACTCGTGACCCGTTTGCGAACAGCGCGCGTGTTGCTCGTGTGCCGTTTACAGCCTAAGTTTGGTGCGCTGCTCTAGTGCAACTCCGGCAAGGCTACAGTGGGGCGTGCACTCAGCCCGTGCGCAGATTGCGCTTTTAATATTCTTTCTTTAGTAATAGGGATCTTTCTTCGGGTCCAACAGAGAATCTTTTGTAGGATTTAATTAACAGTTTTCAAAAAAAATTTCATTCGTCCATCATCATCTGCCTAGCTTTTTCCCAACTATGTTGGGGTCGGCTTCCAGTCTAACCGGATGCAGCTGAATATCAGTATTTTACATGGAGCGACTGCCTATCTGACCTCCACAACCCAGTTAATACTGGGAAATACGATACCACTTGGTAAGACTGGTGTCAGACTTTTGGGGCCACTGACTATCTGTAACGACTGTCAAAGATGGACAAATGACAGCCGGGACCAACGGCTTAACGTGCTTTCCGAGGCACGGAGGAAACTCGGTATGTAAGGGTGGTCACCCATCCACAGACCAACCTAGGCAAGCATGGCTTAAGCTAAAGATCGACCCGAGCGGCTGATCTTATTTAGCCACGAGCTCCGAAAATTTTCATTCGTCCACTCCATGTCAAAAGGTATTTACGCAGTGTCCCGCAGTGTTGACGCGACGCGACACGACACTTTGCAATGCGACGCAATGTAACACGCGACAAATGTCCCACGTGATTTTGGTCATTACTTCTATTACTTCTCGAATCATGGAGAAGTACAGTACAATTGTACTTGAAATTTCATATTTTTTAAGTTCTTAGGTTCGTGGTGTCGCATCTAGTTGCTCTCAAAACAAGTACGCGTTATGTCGCGTCTCGCCGCAGACAAAAAGAACCGATATGTTGGTGACGAGACGTGGACGGAGCGAGGGAGGTCCACCGCATCTCGCAGTACCCCAGTTCGCTAGTGGCTAGCGAGCGGCACATTCGCCAGGTCTGGACACATCCTAAGTCATCTGACAAAAGGGAAAGAATTTGGATTTGCTGTACCAAATCTTTGAACAGGAAGTTCCTGCTTCGCAAAATAACTATCTAAGACTGAGTCGTTCCCCTACTCGGATGAGTCCTCGTATACGAGCTAGCTCGGAAAAGTAGGACTGGAGCAAAGTCCACACGAAACAGACGCTATCATCCGAGTGCGCTCGGATTATGGGTTGCCACCATACGAGTTGTATCCGAGTAGGTGGCAACGCGGCTTAAGTACATACATTGTAAAAGTTCCAGGTTTAACCTAAATTTCTTGTCTGAAGTTTTTTTTTAAATTTGGTGAAGATATGATGCTGATCGTCGGAGATATACATTGGAACTCTTCAAAAATAGGCGGTAAATGGGTTGTGATTGCTGCAATCGCTTGGATGTTTGTTACACCAAATCAATTTGGTGGTCAAATTGGTGGAATTGGTGTTTTTGTCACCAGCTTTTGAAATTAAAGTTACTTTTCACTTTTTTGTATTTTTCTGTTACATTTTGTTTTGTTTTTTAAGTCAGTTTTTTTTTTTAAAGGAGTTTTTTTAAATAAAACACTTTAAATGGATTTAATATTTTATTAAACATCAAATAATTTACCAAGACAATTACAATTTTAGGAATCGTACATAGAGACACCATAAAATTACGGTGCCGTTTTAGTATCTTCTCTATGTTTAAATCTATGTTCGTACGAAACAAAGTAGATACAAAAAATTGATTTAAACACTAAATCTGTACCTCCTCTACACACGAACCACCTAAATACTATTACTTTGCAATTTAGGTTCTTCAGAGTTGCAGCCAATCAAACTCCTTGCATCAGTGTTTCTTTGTAGTATGCATGAAAAATAAAACGCGTGTTAATTACAGAAACAATAAGGAAAAGAGCTGGCGAGAAACGGAGTTTACGCGGAACCAGACTGAATGGATCGATATCAACTATTCGATATTGATCGCCTCATATCAAATTACTAGCTGACCCACGCAACTTCGTCTGCGTTACTTAAGAGAAAGAGCTCACAAAGGGAATAAAATTTCCCCCGTTTTTGCAACATTTCTTATTGCTGCTCCGCTCCTATTGGTCATAGCGTGATGTTATATAGCCTATAGCCTTCCTCGATAAACGGACTATCCAATGCAAAAAGAATTTTTCAATTCGAGCCGGTAGTTCCTAAGATTAGCGCGTTCAACCCAACAAACAAACAAACTCCTCTGCTTTATAATATTAAGTATAGATTTACTTTGATTAGGACTACTTTGAATGTTACCAGTAATTCCTCATGGATCGACGTCTAATGTAGAAATCTATCGACGGTAATGAGACTGCCGCGCCGATCACACATACATGATAAACTAACGCCTTTTTCCAATGGAGTTTGGGACGATCAGACAAACCCCTTTTCAGGATTGGAAATCATCAAATGACTTCTCCCACTCTGAGCGGAGCGGGAGGGAGTGTCAGACTTTTACTGACTAAAACCCATCCATGTTCCTTCCTCGCCCTTTATGTTCCGGGGCCGCGGTATCTCTTTCGAATAGGCCCGCAACCCCGGCAGGCTTCGGCCCTTGCGGGCCCCTCCCCTTATGCTGACATCTCTTTGAGGCGCGCGTCGAACACGAACGCGCCGTCGACACGGCCTGTCGTCATTAGACGGACGGGCGGCTAGCTAGCCCATAGCTACCGTCTACAGGCCCGCATCTAAGGTGGCCGGTAGCCACCACGTGGCCCCCGACGCCCGGTGCGCCTCCCGCGGATCAGACAAACCCCTTGATCCTTCATTCATTTGGTCATACCATGCCCAGATGAATGAACGTGGAAGAGGGTAAATAAAGGATGACGCTATGCCACGATTGAGGAGATAAAGACGGCATCCAAAGAGGAGCTGAACAAGATAAAGCACTTCAAAAAATAATTTCTTAAAGCGCTTTGAGGATTGGAAAAAAACGTTGGCACAAGTGTATAATATCTGATGGAGATTACTTTGAAGGGGACAAAATAGATATTCATCAATAAATAAGTTTTTTTAAGCATAAAAGTCGCGATTAATTTGAACAGACAGCGAATGCACATACTTACGTTATTCTTCATTTCATCATGCAACCCATTTGTAACATGTTTATTCTTTTAATAAGATTTCTAAAAAGTATTTTTCATTGAGTAAGTAGGTACATGGGTGAAAGTCGATGTAAGGCGGGATCTCAGAATCCAAGACACACACACACACACACACACACCGAAACACAAACTTCAACATGAGAATGATAAATCCAAAAGCTTACATTAAAAAGATACCAACCTTATTCGCTTGTCACACCAATAAATTTGATTTTAATTTATTTTTTATTTTTCGCATGACTGAAAAGTAAATAAATGGTTACTTGTAATAAGAACTAACATATCTTACTATATTTTATTTTGGGACATGAAAAGTAAAAGTTTCAGATTTCTCTAGGAGCTGGTCTTATAAAAAACTGGCCATTGTTCTATATACGAGTAGTAGAGGATCCCCTTATGAACAACAACCTTCACCCATTTGACAACCAGTTGAAAATTACATTTTAACAAATAAAATATGTTTGTGAACGTGTACCAATGGGGTTGCCGCAAAAAAAAATGATATGCTATGATTAATTAAAATTATAAAAAAATATGTTTTTCTTCAAATTTCACCGACTTGGTTACCAAACAAGTCATAGTCTAATGAAAGTATGCAACATTAGCTATGGGTTGCTTACCTTTTTCTGGTCCCTAGTACCTGGTAGCACCAGCGCGCATCTGCACCACTATGAACATATATTAAAATGTAGGTAATTTTATTGCGAGTAGAATAGTATAGGGTTGCTTGTGAAAATCTGGTCATAGAAAACGGTAGCCAGGCTTTGAAGTTTAGAAGTTTACTGCATTTCATGACTTTTTTTTTGTAAACATTGTTTCATAACAAACATTTTTTTTTTTTTTTTATTTATGTTTTTACTAATTCAATTTATAATAAAATATTTATGTATTTATTTATATATTTTTACACACATATCACAGCTATTTGTGAAAGAAAATTGCGAACCTGGCTTTCAAATCTTCACTACGCTTCGACCATAACTTACTACTCTTCATGATGTTAGGGTTTCTGAACAGTGAGGAGTGGCTTGAGAGGCGCCACGGCGCCCTCACCTTCCGCCTGACGCAGGTCCTCACCGGACACGGATGTTTCGGGAGGTACCTGCACCGAATCGGGCGGGAGGAAACGCCCGGGTGTTTCCACTGTGAGGATCGACCGGAGGACACGGTGGAGCACACGGTGGAAGTCTGCCCTGCGTGGGCGGAGTACCGCCGTGTCCTCGTAGCGGCGATCGGCGGCGGCGACCTCTCGCGTCCGGCCCTGGTTCAATCCATGGTCCGGAGCGAGACGGAATGGGAAGCCGTCACCTCCTTCTGCGAAGCAGTCATGCTGGCGAAGGAGGTGGCGGAACAAGAGAGGGAGAGAGCCTCTCTTCCCGGCCGCCGCGGGAGACGCACCGGGCGTCGGGGGCCACGTGGTGGCTACCGGCCACCGTAGATGCGGGCCTGTGGACGGTTAGCTATGGGCTAGCTAGCCGTCCGTCCGTCTAGTGACGACAGGCCGTGTCGACGGCGCGTTCGTGTTCCACGCGCGCCTCAAAGAGATGTCAGCAGAAGAGAGGGGCCCGCAAGGGCCGAAGCCTGCCGGGGTTGCGGGCTGTTCGAAAGAGATACCGCGGCCCCGGAACGTAAAGGGCGAGGAAGGAACATGGATGGGTTTTAGTCAGTAAGAGTCTGACACTCCCTCCCGCTCCGCCCAGAGTGGGAGAAGTCATTTGATGATTTCCCATCCCAAAAAAAAAAAAAAAAAAAAAAAAAAAGGGTTTCTGAACAGTGTACTAGCCAAATGGGCTTGCCTTATTGTTCACCTCTAGGCACGCCACAGTAACGCTTCAGAGAAGCGTTACTGTGGCGTGCCTACATATTTACCTGCTCCAATTTTTTAAACTTAAAAGCCTTACTTTAAAAATTGGATGGTACAAAAAAGTGAATAGGATGTTCATAAGTACATACTAAATACACGAAAACAAAATTTAACATCAAAAGAATGAAATTGGAAATGTAGTGATGAAAGTGCATTGGTACAATGCGATGCGTGAGTAGATGTGTGTCTGTGCAAATGTGAGAGTGTAGGTAAATGTTTAATGTTAATGTGTGAGTGTTAAGACACAGGTTTTGTGGAAGCGTACCTAGTCAAGACTTAATAGCCAGGTTCGCAAATTTCTTTCACAAATAGCTTTCATATGTGTGTAAACAGATATAAATAAATAAATAAATATCTATACTAATATTATAAAGCAGAAGAGTTTGTTTGTTTGTTTGTTTGTTTGTTTGGTTGAACGCGCTAATCTTAGGAACTACTGGTTCAAATTGATAAAATTCTTTTTGTGTTGGATAGTCCATTTATCGAGGAAGGCTTTAGGCTATAAAACATCACGCTATGACCATTAGGAGCGGAGCAGGAATGAAAAATGTTGCAAAAACGGGGATTTTTTCCCTCTCTTATGTGACGCAGACGGAGTTGCGTGGGTCAGCTAGTGTTATTATAAATTGAATTAGTAAAAATAAAAATGAAATGTTTGTTTTGAAATAATATTTACAAAAAAGTGATGTAAAGCAGTAAACTTCTTAACTTCAAAGCCTGGCTACTACCGTTATCTATGACCAGATTTTCACAAGCAACCCTATACTATTCTCTACTCGCAATTAAATTACCTATATTTTAATATATTATCATCGTGGTAACCAGATGAGCGCAATCTATTATTATTATATTATTATACATATTATACTTAGACATATAAATAATAAAACTGTAGAAAAGACGTTTTTGTACATTAAAAAAATATATACAATAGCCAGGGTGTTATAGGGCAACCAATAGAACCCATTTCCAGCATTTTTCGATTGTTTGTTTGTTTGTATGTTTATTTGTACCAGCATCACGTAAAATGTACGAAATAAATGTAGATAACTTTTATACACAACGATTTAGCGTATTTGAAGTAACATTTAGTTTTTGTTTCATTGCGATCGGTTCAGTCTATCAAAAGATATTTGAATTTAAAGTGTTTCAGAAGTAAAATTTGGTCTCACAACTTCAAGTTTTCCGAATTAAATATTAAAACAGCGCCATCTATGGACTATATCTGGAGATCAACTGCGTGCAGTATTGAATATAGTTCTTCGATAGATGGCGTTGTGCTGTGACGTCATTTTGTAAATCGCGGTGTTAAGATTTTCCTTGAAAGAATGACCTTCGTCAATGTCAGTTGGTGTCCTGAAGGTCCTGTCTTTCAACAGGTTAGTCTTTAATAGGTCTTTATAGGTTTGTAAAGTCGTAAATCGTACGACGTTAATTCGTATTATTTTTCAAAAAATCTGGTTTGGTTAGATTAGAAGATCGAACAAGTGACAAAGGGGGGTTCCAAAGTTCGTATGGGAAAACGTATTTCCTTCCTTGGTCCAATGATCCAATCTACTTCAAGTTTTGCAATCAACATTTTAACAGAATTGATGGAAGACGTGTTTCGTATTTCATTGAAATTCATTCCATAGCGGGGTTAAAAAGGGGTAGAAAGTTATTTTGTTGGCGGTGATTTGTTTCGAATTTAATATCAACACTCCTTAGTGCTTTTGATTTAAACTACATGTTATTTTGATAACGGGCTCACATAACCAAACCAAATATTTAGGCTTTGTTCGGACTATTTAGTAGGTAGATGGTTTATGTGAAGTTTGCACAAAATCGGTAGAGCGGTTCTTCACGCAGACGAAGTTGCGCGGGTCAGCTAGTTACTAATAAATATTTACCTATTTGGCTACCAGGTACTAGGGACCAGAAAAAGGTAATTACGTTTCTCATACCATTTTTACATTTCGAATTTTCATTTGAAGTTGGTTACTTGAAATGATAAATCATAATAATGTGAAACAAAAACCGGCCAAGTACGTGTCGGGCCACGCGCAATTGGGGCATGCAAATTATCCGCTCGGATAATTCGGATACTTGGATAACGTTATCCGGATAATTCGGATAGGAGAAATAAAAATAAATTTAAGCACAATATCGTCAATCATGGATATTCAGTAATCAGTTTAACGAACCATGGCAAAAATAAAATAATCGAAGCCAAGTAGGCAGAAATAAGTCATAAAATAGCAAACATAAGTGGCATTTGTAACATTTTTTATAAATTTCATATAAAATGCGTAAAACCTTGAATATTGTAGAGGATTGGTGCAAGGAATATAAAAGTAAACCCTTCCAAAACCGAAATCGTACTTTTCACAAAGAAAATAAAGTTGCCAAACCTACAATTACCAAGTTTCTTTGTGACCACCCTTAACCTCTGTTTGGATAAACAGCTGGACTGAGCAAAACACGCCGATTACTTCACTACAAAAGCCAGCATAGCACTATGGCAATGGAAAAGACTGCTCGGAGGAATTTGGGCATGAGTTCCAAAATCACCTACTGGCCATTCACTACAGTCGTCCGACCAATCATCACATACGGCTCGTTAGTTTGGTGGCCCCAGGACCAACCTGAGCACAGCCCAAAAAGACCTCGAGAAGCTACAAAGATTTGCCTGCGTGGCAATCGCCAGCAGCATGAGAACATCACCCATTGCCGCACTACAGGTGATCCTGAGGTTAGCACCTCTTCACCTCGTGAGAGAGGAGGCGGCCGTGGCGACTATTAGGCTCGAAGTATCCGGCTCCCAAAGTAAATATTCCAGAATCAAACATATACGCATAAAAGGGGATGCCATGAAACAACAGCCCATGTTGGCATCACCCAGCGACAAAACCCTGAATACCCACTGCTTTCAAAAACACTACAAAATAGAGCTCATAGCGGAGACGTGCGACTACTCAGGTCCAAAATTGTTAAGCATCTACACTGATGGATCAAACACCGACGACGGCGCAGGTGTCGAAGTTTTCTCTGACGACCTAAACATTAATATATACAGGCCCCTTATATTGCTCAAATCTGTCTACCAAGCTAAGACCTCTCAGGAGATGGCGGGACGAGCTGGACAAAACCAACGACCAGTGGTCCACATTGGCCCTGGATCGAAGAATTTGGACGTCATGGGGAGAAGCCTTTGCCCAGTAGTGGGATGGCACAGGCTAATAGTAACAGAACGAGTTCATAGACGGTAAATATAATGTCCGTTTTCCTCCCGATGCAAAGTGTGTGTTGAATTTTTTGCCTGAGAATCCAGACATTTTCAGAATCTGACTTTTTGCTAAAAAGATATTCTGCTTTACAGACCATCTGATAGTTGGACGTTTTACTACATACAGGGTGTAAACCACCTCATCACAAAGTCGTTAACCAAGCATTCTGTACATCAAACTAAGTAACTACGCAAAAAAATATTGCTGGGAAACAACTGTTTTTTTTTTAAATTATAAATCATGTTTTGTGGTAGAACTCAATGTAAAGGACTTTAAACGTTGTGCTGATGGGTGGATTGAATAGTACGGGCGTCGTGGAGGTGTTCAAAGTTAAAATCTTACAAAAAATACTTGTATTTAAAAAAAACTTGTCAAATAGTTGTAACTTTGACCCCCCATATCTCCGTAACTAGAAGGTTCCCAGGTATGGTGTGGAATAAAAAAATGATCGCAATGATGGGGAGAACAAGTGCCTTTCGGTTTCGTGAAGCGGTGTTTTACACCCTTTAGATATTTTGATAATTAGGCTTACTGCTCATTAAACGTTTCGCGCTGTTGGATATTTTGCTACTTAGACATTCAGGAGGGACTGCAACTTCATCGGCACGTCATAAAATTACGTGAATAAGCCCTAATTCTGGTGTCACAAACAAGTTTTATATGGGGCAAAGTGTCACGTTTCCGAGATATGAGAGCTCTCAAAGTACATTCGCTGATGGGCACTGATGGCATCTTCAGCACAACTTGGATTTTATCAGACACACATAAAACGTGTATCAATCGATAGCTAACATCAATGCAAACAAGTGTTGTGTGAAACAAAACGTTTTGAAGTCTCTCGCTTCCGAGATATTAGCTATAAAAGTGTAAAATCATTTTACTGATAGTACCCTCAGCACAACTTTGACTTGATCAGATACGCATGAAACGTGTATCAATCGATAGCTGACATCAATACAAACAAGTTTTAACTGAGCCAAAATCTTCTAAAGCGTCAAGTTTTCGAAATGTAAGCTATCAAAGTTGTGGAAGGTAGCGATCACAATGCCATATACAGGGTTTTAGTGTGAACACCGTTGTCACTCAAACCACGGGTAGTTGACATAAATAAAAATATATAGGACCGAGTTAAAAAACAGGTTAAGGGATTTTCTTCAAAAAAAAAAATTAAATCATCGGACGATGTCCCCGAAATCATGGCTAGCCCGACTGCACGAGTGACGTAATCGCTGCCCGCCCGCGACGCATCTATCTACTTACAGAATTCTCGTAACATTACCTGATAAATGCAACTTTTCCTGGCAAAATACCTACCTTACGTGTTGCGTGACGAGTCTAAACGTAACTTTGATGTGACAACAAAGAAAATGAAAAGTAATCCAAACTACCGAGTAGGTATTTTGGCGTATTTAAAAAGTTCATCACAATTTTATGTACGTACAGTTAAAAATCACCGGTTAAATTTATGCAGAGGTCAGTGGATCGTCTAAGACAGATTGAATATCTACTAACTTACCTACTGTTCAAAATTCACACATTTTAGGTTGTTGAGCACTCGAGAATCTGATGTCTGCATACATCCTACGAGCCTCGTACAGGTTATTTATCACCCGCGATGGTGTAAAGCCGTACCATTTCGGTCCACTGTTCACTTGTGTAAGACATAGCACTAAATTTAAGCGCGAGAAACTTACGACTCGGCACGCGGCGCGCGCTCCGACGAGCGACGTGGACTCGCTTTGGCGACAGCTGGCCGACTGAGGTCGTGACTCACCGTTCACACGATAGCAGCGCGGGCGCGCGGGCTGCGGCGCGGTCGTTGACCTCCCGGTCGGCGGTCAGCTGTTTCCGAGTGCATTAGGGTGAAATGATCTTGAAGAAAATATTGAAGTTTCTTCAAAAAAAAAGGTTGCTTTTTTTCATTGGTTTTAGGTTCTACTAATGAAACCAAACCCCTGGTTTCAAGGATAACGGTGTTCACACTAGCACCTGTATATTCCTATAAAAAATATTTTCCAAAATATTATTTAATCATTTTGTCGGCGTAACTGATATTCACACCTCTACAAAATTACAGCTTTCTAGTTCTTCTAGTCTATGAGAAAAAGTCTGACGGACAGACGGACATTACGAAATAATGGTTCCTTGTCAAGACTACGGAACCCTAAAAAGTCTCATGAAAATTCGGCCACAATAAAGTTTGTTCCACCTTTTTATCTTATTGAACTCGACTAAACGACTTGTTGAAATATATTAAACTTCAGTTTCAGTAGCCTGTAACCGCCCCATTAGAAGAAAAATAAATAAATACTTACAACTGGGCCATGGCTTCTTTAATCGATTTTACTCTTATTCCTGAAGGTTCAGGGTATGGGTACATATCTGGTAAATAAGAATCATATTCTGTTTTGTAAATATAATTTAATACAAACTTATTTAAGTCTTTTGGTTTGGGATAAATACCCGCAAGGTCTGCAAAATAATAAAAGTAAAGTTACTATTTTCTGTTTATATTTTATTTTTTTCAAAATGTTCAAATCCTTTCTTCTGGAATTTGAGTTAGGGCCGACGTCATATTATTAGCCCGTCCAGTACACAATAGTGGAGCTGCTGATAGTGCCACAGTATGCGTCTTTTAAACCAGAGTGACGCATGACGGGTGCATCGCGAGTCGCCAAGTCGCCACTTGTATTCCGCACGTGCGATACAACGCCAGTGTAATGCACACTTAAATTACACAATATTGTGGAAATAGTACATTTTGATACAAGTGGAGAAAGTTTGTTATTGTAGTTCAAGGCGGTATTAAAATTAGTGGTGTTTTTGAGCCGAGAACTGCAATAACAAATGTCCACGTGTATCAAACGACGTTTTTCAATACACTTTTGAAGAAATAAAATAAAAGGATGTACTTAAAATATTTGTGTCATGAATTATTACGAGACCACGATTTAATTATTTTTTCCGCGCTTTGCTTTCGCCAGGTTGAAGGAGAAGCAAAGGTGATGAAACTATTATACAGCCTAATTTAAAACATACTTTTTTTGTATATTTTTTTAATTTAGAACACAAATAAATGTTAATTTGTTTAAAGAATCATGATTATCTATGATATTGAATTTATAAACACAATTTGAATATTCAAAATATGATTACGCCGCCGTAAAGACGTAGATCGCTTATTCGAAATTTAAAAAAAAACATTCACCTCTGACTCTATAGTCAGATGTGAATGTTTTTTTTTAATTATGCATTGACCAGTTTGGACTAAGTATAGGTATAGTTATCTGTGGTAATTTTGCTTTCTGCAAATGTGTAGAAAAATCATGAAAAACGCACGTGTGTGAAATACACTGCATTTTGAACCTAATCGTAGTGCGAAAAGAACCAGTTTTTGAGGAAGTGTATTGAAAATGTTATTAAAATTGATTGATATTGTGATATCTTACAGAAAAATTGTAAGGAAATCGTCCATAGATCATGGTATGGAGAGGAGGGAGGCCAAAGAAAAGATAGATGAATTGAAATATAATACGAAAGAGAAAGGAGTAAAAGATGCCGTGTGGTCTAACAGGGGAGAATAGGAGAAAAAAACGTGTTGCACCAACTCCAGGGGCCTAATTCTGCTATTTTAATAAATTTGTCACTCCAACACGATTCCATTCTCATCCCATTGTCATTTTGCTTAAAGTTCGTAATCTGCTAAATTCACAATGGTCGGTCAATGGTCTCGTAATAAAATTGTGTTTTAATGGCATTTTCGTATTGTCATTATTATAAAACCCTTAGTACAAATGATTTTCGAAATCTACTACTAAATGCGAACATTTATTCATGCCAGATTTCATGTACGAGATTAATATTCTATGACATTTCTTTCAATGAAGTGTCAGTGGTTGTTCATTGAGAAGTCATAATGGCGCCATTATAATAGTAGAATTAACAAACTTGTCAAAATTAGACAGAACGTGATCATTATGAAATCAATGATCGAATACTCTGACACTATTGTAATAGCAGAATCGAGGCCCAGGTATAATGGGACAAGGGCAGAAAGATAATTTTGAAAATATTGTGCAACAACCAACGCCAACCTTCTACGGAACAGCCCTTATACACCGTGACTTTTTAGTCGTCTTACAAAAGCGGTCCACTCAATGTTCCCGACATAAAATACCTATAGGCGCGATTATTATTTTTTTATCATTAAGTATCTAGCGCACGAGTCGAGCAGATAATTCCATCACCATTTTCAACGAGACAAAACTACGCCTTGCGTCATAATAATGAATAAAATTTTTATTTTTAAATTATTCAAATCTCATAAATACCTATTTTTTTTATTATGAACGTTTACTAGTCATTGGATACATGAACTGGACTGCCTTTGTAATACGACTAAAAAGTCACGGTGTATACATAAACAAGCAAAATTTGTCCGTGAGTTCTGATCCGATCTTTAATTTTTTTTAACCCCTATTTAAATAAAGGTAGAATATTTGAAATAGGAGCCGAAAAGTTCTGGAGTGGCGACCGCGAACCGGAAGACGATGCGTTGGAAGACCTCCCACTAGGTGAACCGATGACCTGGTAAAGGTAGCGGGAATCCGTTGAATGCGAGTCGCACGGGACCGGTCAATGTGGCGACACTTGGGGGAGGCCTATGTCGGCTGGACGTCTTTCGGCTGAAATGATGATGATGAATGATACTAAGAAGCTAGAGTGTCTGGCTATCTATAGGATATTTAAAACACCGTCCAGTGAGATAATTTCCGACCATTAGAGCGAAAGAAGCCGCGGAGAAAATCTAGTTTTAATAGAAAAATATACGTACTATTATTGTAAGCATTCTCTATCACTTTGATAGCAATTTTAATAGATAAACATGGGATGTCAGTGAGAGATGGATAGATTCGACCCAATTCTAAATCTTGATCAGTGACGTTGTTCGCACATTCCTGGAAAGATTAAATATTACAATTAGATGCCACAAAGCCACTCTATTAGACTTCCGTAGTCAACGTCAGTCAGTCGTTCAAAAATATAGTGCGAGTGTTTGAAAACCAATTTTCACCAACTTAATAGTTGTTTTTGGATAAGTAAACAAATGATAGAAGGATATAATAAGGACCAATTTTGTTCAAAATCGGGATCCTAAATACCCAAAAAGTTGTTTTTGTTCCATATGATGCGTTCACCCTAAGGCCCGGTTTCCACCAAAACGGAGAGGAGCGGAGCGGAGAGATGTGCCAGATTCGACCAATCACATTGGTTGAAGTCTACATCGCGTCTCTCGTCTTTACTGTGATTGGTCGAATCTTGCACATCTCTCCGCTTTGGTGCAAACTGGGCCTAAAGGCTTGATTGTTCGTCGCGGCGAAATTCTAATAGCGCTTAATAGTACTTACCCTGGCGGCGGCCAAGAACATAGAATCAGGTACATGATGAGCAAAGCAAGCGAGTACTCCCAGAGCACATCCCGGGAACACATAGGAGTTGTTACCTTGGCCTGTCACGTATGTCTTCCCTTTATATTTGACCGGAGGGAAAGGGGAACCAGATGCAAATATGCAGCGACCCTAAAATAATAAATGCTTGTTATTTACTAGTCTCTCCCTTCACTGAAAATCGAGTAGTACAAAACACTACTTTAAATACTAGGACACCCCATAAGTTGGACTCGTTTTTTGGTCAACCTTATTCCACTGTGTTCCCCATAAAATTATATATCCACATCTCTATGTGTAATTGTTCGATGAGCGCCAAAAGAACTTTGAAAAAGATTTCTTGAAGTTTTATAAAATGTATATTTTAGGAAGAAAAAGGGGGGGAATATTTTAGGAAGAAAAAGGGGGGGAATATTTTAGAGGGGGGGGGGGGTAAATCGATAATAGGCCGAGTCTCCGACCATTCGTTTAATGTAAAAAATACCGTAAGTAAAAAGGCAGTTTTGTAATGGACTTCCCCTTTATCGTAAAAAAAAGTGTTCTACCTCCGTATGGTCATAAGCCTGCTGGGCCGTACATTCTGCTTTCACCGTCGGATTTGAAAGTGCATAGATTTGCGGTCGTTCACAATTTTTTGCCATTTGTTGCAAAATTTCAGGCGTAAAGGCGCCACCCACTGTCGACGCACCTAAAAAAAATTGTCAGCATAGCAGTTAGGGTAGAGATATTTTGGGTTGGGACCATAGAAATGTTTAGGGATGGGACCGTAGAGATCCGGTTACGTGCTAAATCTTAGTCGCTCTAATTCAAATTTGTACAAGCAAGAGTATAACACAAAACCGTATTCCAGCTGCCTCGTTGGTCTAGTGGTGGCAAACGTGACTGCCGAGTATGTCCTGGGTTCGATTACAGGATCGGTTAAAGTGGTATTGAGCTTTTCCATTAGTTTCTCAGCAGCAGCCATGGAGTCTGGAATTGTGCCCCGTTGATAGTAATAGGCTCGCCCCCAATTACATAGGACTTAAGTGAGCAGAGGTGGTAGAGGCAAGGCAGAGGTGAACTTAATAAAGTACACCTCTGACTAACCGTTCAGGGATTACAGGCTGTTACGTTATATATTCCTACGTAGCTGTCGCCGGTAACCCTGGTTCTCTTGCGAATGTCTTCATTTCAGATTCGATCACGCAAGAAAACTCCGAGCATAGCCCTCTCCATTGCCCTTTCGGTGACTTAAAGCCTTCTGGTAAGGCCCATTGTAAGCGACCACGTTTCGGTCCCGTATGTAATCACTGGCAATACACACTGGTCATAGACTTTCGTCTTGAGACAGTGCGGTAAGTTTGACGAGATGATACCACGTAGCTTCCCGAACGCTGCCCAGCCTAGTGGGATTCAATGATTGACCTCTTTCTCGAAATCAGACCTACCTAACGTGACCGATTGTCCCAAGCACAAATTGTCGTCCACAACTTCGTGTCTAGTGGCTCCGATTTTCATAGGAGTGGGTGTTACATGGGCATTCAACATGACCTTGGTTTTGTGCATCTTCATTTTAAGACCCACTCTTTCGATAGCTCTGCTGAGGTCCTGGAGCATTGTACTGAGATCCTCCATAGTCTCAGCCATGACCACTATATCGTCGGCAAACCGAAGGGGTACTCGCCATTGACGTTGATGCCTAGCCGTCTCCAGTCCAGAACCTTGAAGACATCCTCCAGTACAGCTGTGAACACTTTCGGAGATATGACTTCTCCCTGTCTCACACCTCGCTGCAGAAGGATAGGTTCCGAGGCTTGGTCCTGAAGTCGGACTGACAACACCTAGGTGTACCGGTAGTCCATTTGGCACCGTTGGAAGAGACTGCAGTTTTCGTGGTCCACAATAAATATGGTTAAAATTTAAAATCATTACTAACAACAATGGACAGACTAAAATCCAAGGTATCGTACATAATTCGTCATTATTAAAACTTCAACATGTTCGTTTAGGTACCGTCGGGTTTGGTAATAAGCAAAGTCACTTAAAAGCACGTGTAATAAAAATGGTACAGGTACTTACCGATAAGAGTGGTTGCCTTGATAGACTTCACAAAGCCTGCAAAATCCTTTGATGGTTCCATATCTTTACCGAACTTGGTAGCATGGGATGGTACACCACCCTCGCGTTTAGTCGACAACAAACCATCGATGTCAAATAGGTAGATTCTCTTAACAGCTTCTTCCATTGTTAGGCCGTCTTCTACCATTGCATCGCAAATTAAATTTGCAATACCAACGCCTGCCTGAAGATTACAATTTACTTTCCTTACTTCTCTGCCAATAACACTAACTAAACGCCAGTTATTGCAAATGTTAAAAAAAACCTGTCCGATCTGTGAATATTATTGTGTGGTAATTTGGGTAAAAAAAAAATTAATTAAAAAAATAATTAATATTTATTTATTTAACAATTTATATACACACTAAATATAGAAAAGAAGAAAGGAACAGGAAATAGCACAAAGGTGATGCTTATATTTCTAAAAAAATCTCTTCCAGCTTACCTGCGAAAAATATATTTACGTATATGAATATTTTATTATGGTATTGTCATTGGTAAATTTAGAAGCCTCTTTCGGATCGGACAGGGTTTTTTTTAACTCATTGTATATCACATCGGTGAATACAGCCACAGATATTATAATAATACAGCTAAGTATTTTTTAAGAAATTATCTTTGAAATATTGACTAAGCTTTTAATTGAATGAGCCCATTCAGTACGCGCATGAATTCGCTGCTAGAGGCGTTTCTGTATAGTAAGGTTCCCGCGCATTTTCAAGCACGCCGCACGGACACTCGTTCTCAACATGCGCTCGCGCGCTAGAGACGCTACATATTTACGCGCATCCTTCTCGCTCGCACAGCTACTTGTGCTGTTTTCCCACGGTACCTTGAAGCTACGGTGTGCGACATCATCTGAGGCCCTACTCCTTAACGTTTTGTCCATACGGATGGATATATCCGCGTCTCCGGCGTATGTACGTCTGCAGACGAGTGCGTGTGCGGCCTCTGTACCGCGCGCTAATTGGTCAATGAGAAACTGTTGGCAGGTGGAACCTCAACTATCTCGCATGTTTTAAACGGTGACTGATGACTTAAGCAGTGTTAGTTTAGTATAAATATATTCAGTACATCACTTTTCATTTCGTTTTCATTTACCGACCCCAACACTACTACAAGGTCTTCAGAAATATCAGGTGGCATGGTGATTGCGCGTTTCGCGCTATTTTGTTACGTATTTTACTAATATTTACGATTGTGGTCATGTATTTCAGTTGGCACTGTAACAACAAATACTAAAAACGGAATAAAATGAATATTTAATTGGGGCTCCCATACAACAATCGTGATTTTTTGCCGTTTTGTCTAATGTTTATAGATAATTCGACGAGCTTTGTACGCTGGACTTTGGACAGTATAATGGGGTAACTAATGCGTACGGGAAATTGTTAGACTTAGTCCTCTCAAATAAGTTAGCCTGTGTTAGCGAGTGTGTTGACTCTCTGGTGCCCATTGATCCCTATCACCCTGCGTTGTCAATCAATATTGACATCTTTGAAATACCTCCTCTTGACCATGCGCCGCGGTCGCGATATATCTATAGCAAAGGCGATTTTGTTTCCATTAATAACAAGATTTCTAGTACTAATTGGGAACATGAGTTTTCAATTCGATCACTGGATGAGTCCGTTGAGTACTTTATAGACGTGGTCGTACCATAAAACAATTTCAAAACAAGTATATACCAAAAAAGCTAGTACGTAATAAAAAATACCCGGTATGGCTCATCACTCGTCAATACAATTAAAGAAAAATATAAATATTAAAAAAAATACAAGATTTACGGCAATAAATCTGACGAGTTAACCTTTAAATATTTGCGTGACAGAGTCAAGACTATGGAAGCTTCATGTTATAAATGCTATCTAAATAAAACTGAAAAATCCAATATAGATAACCCTAAACACTTTTGGACCTTTGTTAAAAATCGCTACAATTCTGATTATATACCTAACACATTAAACTATAACGACGAACCATTACTCACTGGAGATTCTATTTGTGAGGCTTTTTCGTCCTATTTTATGTCTACTTTCCTCAACCCCGCTTCATCTAATACTCCCCGTCCACCTCCTGTTCTCCCTTTCGGCACTAACAGTACTTCATCTGACATTTGTCACATAGAAGTGAATGTTGATATTGTGACCAGTTTACTTCGTAACTTGGATCCAGCTAAAGGTGCTGGCCCAGATAATATATCGGCTATATTTCTAATTAAATGCGCGCCTTCCATTGCCCTACCTATCTCAATTTTGTTCTCAAAGTCTTTGACCCTAGGTGTCGTCCCCAAAATATGGAAATCTGCTTTTATTACACCCGTGCATAAGAAGGGGTCCAAAACCGAGATTACTAATTATAGGCCTATTTCCAAGTTGTGCATTATCGCTAAAATATTTAAAAGGATTGTCTATGTGGTATATTAGAAACTCTTTAGACAGTGTATGTCTCTATGTTAACTCGCTAGAGGCCATATAATAAAATGTCATACAATGCTAGACAGCACAGTCACAATTAATAAATGATGTTACGAAATAACAGGATTTGTTATTGGCGACGAGAAAAAAGTCAAATGAACATTGCATAAACTAATATATGAAATGGACAAACTACGAAAATATCGTGGCACCCTACGCGGGATGCTCACGCGACTCGACACCTATGTCAATCAGAGGGCAACGATGTCTGACGAAGACATTAATGCTCGCTTCCTGGGACTGAAGGAGACGATCCTAGCTTTAAGGGAGGTACAAGAAAATATCGAAAACAAGACCGTCGACGACAAGGACGATGACACTTATTATCAAGAACAAGAATACAGGTACGCATTTGAAGAACTTTATACAACAATAACAGTTAAACTTTTAACAAAACAGACACAGAATGGAGGTCAGCAACAGGGCCAACAACAGCAACAACACATTAAAGAAACTGAATCCAGGCATGGCAATACACCAAAGATACAATTTCAACCTCTACAAAAATCAGAAACTTTCAACAATTTCAAAAAACGACTAGAAGTGTATTTTCGATTGAACGACATATCGGAAGCACAAATGAAATCAAATATCTTACTGTCAACATTATCACCAGAGCTCCACGAGAAACTTTGCGATTTAACATCACCGGAAGAACCAATGAATATGTCATTTGCTGATATTACTGAAATACTTGACGAATACTTAGACCCAAAACCTAGCAAATGGGCGCTACAACATAAATTCATAACAAGAACGCAAAAAGCCGATGAAACTGTAGCGCAGTACGCCGCTGAGTTGAAGAAACTTACCACTAACTGTGGATTCAATTGCCAACACTGTCAGAAAAATACATCAGAAAGCTTTTTATCTCTACAATTTATAAGGGGATTGAAAGATAGTGATGCACGTACAAAAATTTTACAAGACCGAACAGTATATACATTCAAATCACTGACACAGATTGCGATATCTATTGAAATGGGTAAGGCAGAAAACGCATCAATGGTTACAAATGAACAACCAAGTACCAGTAGTGACCACATCAACAAAATCACTCCTTACAAGAGACCAGCAGGACCAGGACCAAGTCCAAGACAAATTACACCTAAAGATCTAAAAGGGAAATGCTTTCGCTGTGGTGCTGCGAATCACGAATCCAACAAATGTGGCGCTGTAAACGTTACATGCCATAAATGCAATAAAGTCGGTCACCTAGCCCGTGTTTGCCTTCAGCGCCACTCTGATGCGAGTCTTAACAAGAATAAACCGAATACGAACCTATTAGAAGACTCAATGACAAGTGACCATGATGACTGGAATAATATTAATATCATATCTGGAGAATCATCTGAAAAATATATGATAACGGTACATATTGAACACGTTAAGATAAAGATGGAATTTGATACCGGAGCTACACTAACTTCAATGTCATTACGAGACTTTCAAAAACTAAATATTGGAAAAAGAATTTTTAAGACAAAATTAAGACTCAGAACTTATACTGGAGAAGTAATCAAACCAACAGGCGTGGCATACGTTCAATACAGATGCCAAGGAAAAGAATTCCACGGAAAACTGTATGTTATCAACAACAACGTTGACCCCATTTTTGGCCGCAGCTGGATGAAAGAACTCGATACACTTAACTTAGCAGACATAAAAACCGTACAACCTACTGAAAACATAGAATTAGACCAGCTCCTAGAGCTCTACAAGACTTCAGTATTCAAAAACGACCTTGGCAAAATACCAAACTACAGAGGACACCTAAACCTGAAAGAGAACACTAAGCCAATTTTTATTAGACCACGTAGAATACCTTATGCTTTAAAAACAAAAGTGGATGAAGAAATAGAGCGACTATGCACACAAGGTGTCATCACGAAAGTTGACCACTCTGAATGGGGTACTCCAGTAGTACCAGTTGTCAAACCAAATGGGAATATCCGATTATGCGCTGATTATAAGGTTACTCTAAACAAATTTATACAAGATGAACAATATCCAATACCTATGATTGAAGATATTTTCACAGAGATGAATGGAGGTAAACTATTTTGTACACTCGACATAACTCAGGCGTACCTAAACATGGTGATGGATGAAGAGAGCGCAATGCTACAAACACTCAGTACACACAAAGGGACTTACAGAGTAAACAGGCTCATGTTCGGAGTTAAGGTCGCTCCGAGCCTATGGCAGAAGTTCATGGATAAACTGTTACAAGGCCTAGAAGGCGTTAAATGTTTCTTCGACGATATAATTATACAAGGAGCTAACCAAGAACAACTACTACAGAGGCTCAAACTCGTACTCGATAAACTAAAAGAAAGTAACCTTCGAGTAAACAAAGACAAGTGTCATTTTTTCCAAACAAGTATAAATTACCTGGGACACACTATCGACAAAGAAGGTCTACACAAAAACAGGGACAAGATAAATGCAATAGTTAAAACAGAACACCCAACCAATACAGCAGAATTAAGAACATTTCTTGGGATAGCAAATTTTTACAACAAATTCATACCAAATCTAGCATCGATCACGAACCCACTAAACAACTTACTAAAGAAAGAATCAAGCTTCATATGGTCTGCAGAGTGTGAACAAGCTTTTATACAAATTAAGAAAGAAATTGTAAGTGAAAGAGTACTGATACACTTTGACTCTAAAAAGCCGTTAGTGCTTTCAACAGACGCATCGCCACTGGGACTCGGGGCAGTTCTGTCACATAGACTTCCAGATGGGTCAGAAAGACCTATAGCATTCGCTTCAAGAACGCTGTCTAATAGTGAGAAGAATTACAGTCAAATCGACAAGGAAGCTACAGCGATATACTGGGGATTGAAAAAGTTTTTCTACTATTGTTATGGTCGAAAATTCATCCTCGTTACAGACCATAAACCTCTTACAGTAATTTTCCACCCACATCAAACGCTACCAGCAATGAGTACGATGAGGCTGTTTCACTACGCTCACTTCTTATCTGGATTTGACTACAACATTGAATACAGAACTTCGGCGAACAACTCAAATGCAGATTATTTATCCAGGTTTCCAGTAGAAAACACCAAAACCAACAGAATTGACCAGAATTACAGTTTTCAATTTCAGCAAATCCATACCATTGATATTAATCCAGATGTCATAGCGACAGAAACAAGAAAGGACGCCGACTGTACATCTTTGCTACAAGCATTGGAAAATGGCCAATCACTAAAAACAATCGGTTACAAGGACAATGAATTTACTTTGCATGATGGTTGCTTATTGAGAGGATCACGAGTGTTAATTCCAAAAGCATTACGCGAACAAGTGCTTGACGAGCTACACCTCGGTCACCCAGGCATTGTAAAGATGAAGCTATTGGCTCGCAGTTTCGTGTACTGGAAAGGAATTGACAACGAGATTGAGACCAAAGTCAAGTCATGTAGAACCTGTAGATTGCAACAAAATGAACCAGAGAAAGCACCACTACACCATTGGGAACAACCAAACGGCCCCTGGCAAAGACTTCATATTGATTTCGCTGGACCTGTGCACGGATATCAACTTTTAATTATTGTAGATGCATTCTCAAAATGGACTGAGATTATACCAACCAAGTCCACTACAAGCTCTTGGTGCATACAAAAATTGAAAGAACTATTTTGCACTTTTGGGACACCTCACGTCTTGGTTTCAGACAATGGTCGACAGTTCGTTTCGGAAGAGTTCGAAAAATACTTGAAATATTGTATGATCATTCATAAGACCTCCGCTCCATACCACCCTGCAACCAATGGGCAAGCTGAGCGTTTTGTGCAGACAGTTAAGAGAATTTTACGAAGCGTAGAGGGGGAAGGAGGTAGCCTAGTAGAGAAGTTAGTGACAGTGAAAACTCGTCTCCGACGGACGCCAAATGCTAATGGTCAAACTCCGTACCAGCTTATGTTTGGCAGAGAAATACGCACGGGCCTACATGCTATGTTTTTAAGAAAAGACAAGGAGACAGAACCACCGCTTCAAAAGGTCAATGTCAGAGAGTTCAACCTAGGTGATCGGGTACAGGCTCGTGACTACACGAGTGCCACGCAGCGGTGGCAGTTTGGAAGCATCATAAAACGTTTGGGCCTATGTGAACGACATCGATCAGTGCCTCCATTCATCCAAACTATCATGCTTCGCTGATGACATGAAAATCTTTAGTACTATTTCAAAGCTCGAAGATAATCTAGAACTTCAGGCTGATTTGTATCGGATTGAAGAGTATTGTCGCGCTAATAAACTTGATCTCAACCCATCCAAGTGTTCGGTGATCACTTACACTAGGAAACGTGCCGTCCTAGCTACTAGTTATACCTTGGCGGGCCAGATCTTGCCAAGGTGCAACACTATTCGTGACTTGGGCGTCCATCAAGACCGTAAGTTAGTTTTTGACACGCATATTGATGCAATTGTGAAGAAAGCTTCTAAACTACGTGGATTTATAATGCGTCTCTCTAAGTGTTTTTCAGATGCAAAAACATTAAAGATATTATACTGTACCTATGTAAGAGGTCAGCTAGAGTATGCGTCTCAGATATGGAATCCACGTTATCTGAAATACATTGACCGCATTGAAAACATCCAAAAGCGTTTCGTTAAATATCTTTGTTTTCACCAAAAGATTCCATATAAGTCAGCTGATTATCTTGAACTCTGTAGGAAGTATCATTTGCTACCACTGGTAGATCGGCGTAGAATAGGCGACTGTTTGTTTTTGTTAAAAATCCTTAATAACAATATTGATAACCCTGAGTTATTGTCAAAATTTTATTTCAATGTCCCAAGTAATACATTTCGTTTTAATCCACCCATACGTGTACCTCATTCATCTTCGAATTATAGGCAGAACAGTTATATTGTGCGGGTAAGCAGAGACTTCAACGACATATGCAAGGAATATGACTTTGATCCATTTACACTAAGGCTGAGATTCACAGACCGCACTTTGACTTTACTTTGATGTAAAAGTCTACTTTCACCCAAAAAAATATTTCTAAGTCCTGTCAAGCTCTACTTTACTTTCCAAAAATTATACTTTGCTTAGTAAAGGCTAAGTAGTCGATAATCATGACTTTGGCCTCAAAGTAAACTTTGCATTACTATGCGTTTAAATAATGTAGCCCTTCATGTCAAACTAGTTTCCTAGAAAAGAAACACATTTAATTTTGGTTGGGTTATAATTCGAAAAATCATGTCGAAGTGATTTTTTATTGTTTGCGAACGACGCGACGCAACCACCAACACAATTGTTGGTGGTTGCGTCGCGTCGTTCGTTTTCTTTCAATTTTGCTGTGTCTACTGGTTTCTGATATTTTCAATTTAATTTAAAAGTTGGTAAATTTTACCGACGTTATCCATATCGAGCAGCAGGTCAAAAACTACAAGTTAACTGGTGAGGCAGTATCGGGAGTCCAAAAGTAATCAATCAATCAATAATTTTATTATCAGGCATTTTTATGCCCATAGATAAAATACACAAAATAACAACATAAAAATATACTAACGCATAAAAAATCTAACTTATAAGCTATGAACTATCATCACACACGAAGTGGCGGCGTCGTGATACGCTGTGCGGTGTCACGTAGCCTGCCGCGAAAACGACGGTAGATTACACCCTTCGGCCAAAAACTTCCTTGAGAAACATGTCGAGATATTGTGTCGGAACTCGCACCACAAACGATTTGAAGTTGGTGTTGTGTCGCGGCTCCAACCTCTCGACCCTCAAGGTCCAGCTGGTCTTGACCTTCATGTACTCAACGATCTCCTCAACCTTCGTGGAGTGATGCAGTCGAGACACATACAGCAACGTCGTTGGTGTCGCTGCACGCAGCAGCATATTTGGTCCTGACAGTCCAGTACCGCATTGATTGCGACAAGTAGGCTTCTTCTTCTTCTTCTGAAGTAAGGTGAAGCCGTCCTCATCACACTCCTGCTTTGCTGGACAGCACTGTACCGGATTCCTCGGAAGGGTTTCACAACGACGACGGTTCTGCTTTCCCCCTTTCAGCTGCTTATGTAGCTCCTTCGCCACGAAAGTTGGCACGTCAACGTGTAATGCATAGATAGAATCAAGTTAATAAATAATATAGATGAAAAACATTTTTTACGTACAAGTAGCAAACAGAACGTCAACCACACGTCAACGATGTTTCGTTTCGTTCCACGTACTTAGTACATATTTTTTTTCCAAAAATCTTTACTTTTCATGTAAAATGATAACATTAATATTATAAATCTAAGTAAGAGCACGATATAAACACTCGTCTTGAATAATATGTTAATAACTATTTTTTTAAGGAAATAAAACTTGATTTAAAAATAAGTTCTCCAAAACATTTGTATGTGAAACGTAACAGTCACACATCTTTCCCTATACTTTACTTTGGAGCCGTACTTTTCTAAGGAAAGTCAAGCAACTGTCTCTGAAATTGAATAAATAGAAAGTATACTTCGGTAACACAAAGCTTACTTTGTGAAGACTCCTTTGCTGTAAAGTAAAGTCAGGACTGTGAATCTGGGCCTTAGTGTGAATTCGGCCAGAAGGTGCTTAAGCCTCAAATTTTTCAAGTAGCCGTAGGTTTTATTGTTTGTTTTGGTTTTTATAACTTTTTTTATTTTTTTTTCTCACTAATATTAAAGCTATGTGTTTTGTGTTTTTGTGCTTACACCATAAATAACTATAATACGTCTACACGTGAGGACTTGTAATTGGCTTTCTAGTGACTATGATTTCCTTTTTTTTCCTGTATTTATTAGCTGTAAGTCTTCCATGTATTATATAAATAAATAAATAATGGTACGGATGCCTTCGTGCGCGAGGCCGACTCGCACTTGGCCGTTTTCATGAATCTACTAGTTCGTAGAACTCGTCTAGTGCCTTAAATTTAGTGCCCTACTAAGTATTACAAAAACTTACAGAACCGGCTCCAAGAAACAAAAAAGTTTGTTCTTGAAGTTTTTTCTTTGTGATTCTTGCAGCAGAATATATTCCAGCGACAATGACACCCGCGGTTCCTTGAACATCGTCATTGAATGTACAATATGAATTCTTGTATTTCTCTAGAAGGCGGATAGCGTTGACCAAGGCGAAATCTTCAAACTGTGAACAATACAGTGTACCTGTCATTGCGCAAAACGTCTTATAATCCGGTCAAATTAGACTAAAAAATAGGGGTGAGGTTCCATACATTCCGACTAGGCTGAAAATTTGTAGGATTGTTCAATACACTATTATAAAGGAAACGTGAAAAGTCCTCATCGGAAAAGCCTACTATGATGTCAATGAATTTTTAAATGACAAATCGCTCTGACATACTGACTGAATCTATTATATTTTATTTTGAATCGCACGAATATTTACAAACTGTTTAATTTTTTTCATATTCAATATAAATATTGTTAATTTTGTAGAATTAATTGACTTTGTATCTTTTTTTTCTGAAATCTTATGGTCTTCTGACCTAATTTGTACACCAGCCATGGTCAAAGATGTGGTGCCAAAGAATATCCTGTAACACCTATAATAAGCATCATTCCATGAATATTATCTACACATGTTTTTGCAAATAAATGAATCTTTATCTTTATCTTTATCGATCGGGCACGCAAAAAAAATTACGCGGGGTCAAAGGTCACTAAAAAGGGTTTTTCGCGATTTTCAGCAAAACGGTAAGTTTAATCATAAAACTAGCTGACCCGCGCAACTTCGTCTGCGACACATAAGTGAAAGACAGGGTTACAGAGAGTGGGTCGTAAGCATCTCTACAATTGTCAAAGAGCACATCACATCACACACATCATTCCGCATAATGAAAAGCGCGTCCGGTACATGATCATTATTTTGCTGCTGAGTTATTTAAAACGGTGTATCTGATATTCATTGAAATCAAATTACGTATCCAAGGGCAATTAACAACGTATTTATTTTGATAAGGATAAATTACCATGTTTATCCCTAGACACTCGATGACAGTCATACTCCAGCTAGGTCTGAAGTTCTCATCAACGTGTATGAAATGAGCCGCGACACGATATAGCTGCTGTAAACTGTTGCGGACCTCTTACAACTGTAAGCCATTTCAAATTTCGAACTCTACGTGCCTAAAGTGTACAACCTCTTTAAAGCTTAGAAACCTTCAAATGCGGTGTTAATATAGTACGGTGACTATCGAGACATTCCAATTTTAAAGAGTATTAGCACCAAGTTTTTATGTGAGTTCAACCTTTTTTGAATAAAAGTGTATTGAGTTTTCAAGCATTCATCAAAATAACATGTAGTTTAAATCAAAAGCACTAAGGTCCATGTTCACCAAAAACATGACGGTCTGATTATCTAAAAACGGCTGTTAAAACACATTTTTGTATGGGAAAATGTCACAGGGACAGCGGTTTTTAGAAAATCAGACCGTTATCTCTTCGGTGAACATGGTCCTAAGGAGTGTTGATATCAAATTCGAAACAAATCACCGCCAAAATAACTTTCTTAGTACCCCTTTTTAACCCCGTTAGAATTTCAATTAAACACGTCTTCCATCATTTCTGTTAAAAATTTGAAATAGATTGGACCAGTAGTTCGTTGTATTATTTTATTTGTAAAAATAAATTGCTGTGAGTGAGTAAAAATAAATCCAGCTAGCTTTACATCACATTTAAGTTTATAATTAGGTATACGACATGAAAATATATTAATTACCAAGCAATAATCACACAGATAAATACCGAAGAAAAGTATTAACAATCAATGTTTATTTTGTACTAACAACATGAAATTGATGAAGAAATGATCATCATCAATGAACATAACTTTTTTGTAATACTTAACACCGCATTTTTTTTAAATTGTCTTCCTCAACTCTGCTCAAGATTTTGAGGCTTTTGTTGAAACTTGAATTCGTCAAAACGATACAATTTTTATGAAGATGAAGAAAATGCACATTACCATCTATGATTTTTTTTTAAGAATAACTAACAACTAACCTCGCCAACATGAACAAATTTAAATTATTAATTTAAAAAAGTGTTAACATGTAACTTGATTTGATTTTTATGAAATCTCATAGATGGCGCTGCTTTAAAATTGTCTTTATTTATACTACTAACATTCATTAAACTGTCTTTCTCTGCCCAATTTACTTAAATGGTGTAGTTTTTATAGTGTAAAGCTAGATAATAGCATGGGTTACTCAAAAACAACATTTAAATATGCGTCGTTAGATTACACGCTGTCACAGAATGCGTAAGAAAAATAAAGATTCACAGCTCCTCCCCCGTAGGTGATAGCGTGACCGCGCAGCTTCCCGAACGCTGCCCAGCCGAGTCGGATTCAACGATTGACCTCTTTCTCGAAGACTCTATCCTCCTCCTCTCCCTCTCCTTTTTATGTTCATTTTTGGACCCACTCTTTCGAAAGCTCTACTGAGGTCATCGACCATTGTACTGAGGTCCTCCATGGTCTCAGCCATGACTACTATATCGTCGGCAAACCGAAGGTGAGTGATGTACTCGCCATTGACTTTGATGCCTAGCCCTCTCCAGTCCAGAACCTTGAAGACATCCTCCAGTGCATCGGCGAACAGTTTCGGAGATGTGACGTCTCCCTGTCTTACACCTCACTGCAGAAGGATAGGTTCCGAGGCTTGGTCCTGAAGTCGGACTGACATGGTGGCGTTTTTGTACAAACACTTCAACACCTCGATGTATCGGTAGTCAATTTGGCACCGTTGGAGAGACTGCAGTACAGCCCAGGTCTCGATCGAATCAAAGGCTTTCTCGTAGTCCACAAACGCTAAACGGAGAGGCAAGTTATACTCTTCGGTCTTCTTTATAACCTGCCGAAGCGTATGTATGTGGTCCACGGTGCTAAAGCCTTTTCGGAAACCGCTTGTTCGGGTGGCTGGAAATCGTCAAACCTGCGCGCGAGATGATTCGTGTTGACTCTTGAAAACAACTTGTAGACATGGCTTAGAAGTGAGATAGGCCTGTTGTTCTTCAACCGGGCATTGTCACCCTTCTTGAAAAAGAGTACCACCACACCCCTGCACCATGCCTGTGGCGTTTTCCTTCGAGTATGACGGAATTAAACAGCTTCTTAAGGGCCCTTAAGTACCAGTTTTCCACCCGCCTTCAGGAGTTCGGCCGTAATTCCGTCATCACCCGGTGCCTTGTTGTTTTTGAGCTGTTTCAGAGCCATCCTAATCTCGTACAGGCTGACGTCCGGGATGTCTTCGGTATAGTGTCGGGTTAGTCTAGCTCTTGGGTCGTTTGCTAGGTCGACAATGGGTTTGCTGGTTGACGTGTACAACTGTCCATAGAAACTCTCGATCTCCCTCAGTAGCTCCGGTTTGGCGGATAAGATCCTGCCATCGTCGGTCTTCAGTTTTGTGAGCTGGCTCTGCCCAATAGCCAGACCTCTTGGAAATACTTTGGAGCCTTTGTTCCGCTCGATCGCGTCTTTAATGCGCTCGGTATTAAAGCGGCGAAGGTCGCTCTTCAAGGATTTAGAGATCTGTCTATTGAGCTGCCGGTATTTCGACGCCTCGTCTGAAGACTGCAGGATCATCTCACGCCGCTCCTTCATGAGCATGAGAGTTTGATTGGAGAACCTCTTTTTCTGATCTGTACGACGTGTCTTGAAGAACTTAGACCCAGGTCGTATGGACAGTTTCCTCGAATCCATCGTTGTATTCGTCCATTGAGCTCCCTAGGCACTCGAAGCGATTCTGGAGTTCGAGCTAAAAGCTCTCGGGGTTTTGGATTTGGATCTGTGCTGGACGGAGCGTAGACTTCATCAATCGAGACCTTTCTAGCCTGATATTGATGTTCAATGTAGCCTCTTACCATGCAATCGGGGGTTAAAAAGCTTAAAAATTATGATTATTCAAAAAGTACGGACAACCAGATGGAAGGATGGATTGTTACTGGTCGCTCTATTTGGCTACACCATGAATTCGTCGAATTCAGTAGATAGGTACTCATTAAAAAAATGTAAAGAAAAATAAAATCGTTGGTGTCGAAATCTACCTATTTTTCTCCTCGTATTTGTATCGTTGATATATAATGGTGCTCCTGAACCGCGAGCATTCACCTGTAATGTAACAGTGTAAGATTCAATTTTGTACTTAAATAAGTGAATCTGAACTGTCACATTACAGGCGAATGCTCTCGGTGAAGAAGCACTTTATGATCAATAAGGTGTATTATTATGTGTACGAAGCTAAAAGTTACCTGTATAAGTACGTTGTGGGTGAATCTCTCGCAACAAGCATCCATGAACTCCTGGATAAAATCATCAAATTCTTGGCCTCGAACACGCTTCTCTCGTAAACCTATGTACAACGGATCTTCTAACAGCATCTGAATAGGTATCGAAAAAATAAAATTATAATCAAATACCTTTCCAATAGATGTTATTTCCCCCTAAACGAATATCAACCTTATGCTAGCGTAAAATAATGAAGTAAAATTAGGGCTGAATGAAAGGCGTTTATTTTCATGTGTCTCTAGGGTAGACGACAAAAAAAAACTAACAAGGTCCATGTTCACCGAAAAGATAACGATCTGATTATCTAAAAACAGCTGTCACTGTGACATGTTCCCATACAAAAATGTGTTTTAAACAGCTGTTTTTAGATAATCAGACCGTCATCATTTTGGTGAACATGGACCTTAGTCCGTCAGGTAGATTATTAAAAAATTTTTGACCCGTATTTTTTTTTGTTACGTAAATCAAAATGGACGAAGATACGACGCTTTTAAAATTCCCAATACGTCACGCCGCTAGAGCAGCGGTGGCCCAGTGGTGGCGGCCCCGACTTCCGAACAGTAAGTCGTGGGTTCGAACCTAGGCAGGCGCATTACTTTGTGTAATTTATTTCACTGCTCTCAAAAACGGTGAAGGAAAACATCGTGAGGAAACCGGCATGTCCTAGAACCAAAAATTCGAAGACATGTGACATCTACCAACCCGCACTGGGCCCGCGTGGTGGATTATAGCCCATACGCAAAATACGGGCTTTGACGTGGAGTTGCGGACACCAGCCCGTTGTACCTACAATAGAATACGTCACGCCTAGGTATAGGTAATTTTTAGCTAGTTCTGACGTCAAGAACCCCCCCACTCCCGAGTTTTGATGCGTTTTGTCTTTGTCAATATTCATTGATTTACAAGAACAAAAAATACGTTTCCATTATTTTTCAATAATCTAACTGAAGGACTAAATAGATTTGTAATTTTTTGATACTGTTGACATGCATATGCTAAGGGGGTGTGTGGTGTTACGCGAATGGATAAAATAATACGGGTTGCAGACCGGAACTAAGCCAACTTAGTTCAGCTTAGCACGCATAGCTGACGTATTTTTAGGGTTCCGTAATCCTGACAAGGAACCCTCCTTATGTCCGTCTGTCCGTCCGTCCCTCCGAGCTTTTGCTCAGAGACTATTAGTACTACAAAGCTGTCATTTTGTAGAGGTGTGTATATCAATTACGCTGACAAAATGGTGAAATAATATTTTGGAAAATATTTTTTTAGGGTAGCAGCTCCCCTACATGAGAAGTGGGAATTATTTTTTTTTTCATCGTCTGTCCCCCATCGCGTGGGGTATCGTTGAATAGGTATTTTAAAATGACTTAGGGATTGCTAACACTATTTTCCATTTATGATACATTAAACTTCAAAGTGCTAGTATTTGGTCCGGTAAGGTGGTAACCCCGCCCCGCCCCTTTAAAAGCTCTGCTGGCTTAAAAGATCTGGAAAAATTCATGATGATAGTACATGTCATGAACTTAAGAGGAAAATTATAGAGGTTAGATGAAGAGGAAGAAGAAGTTGAACTTGGGTGTTGGACAAATCTGTACAAATTATAAAACCCTTAGAATAAATACTCTAAAGTGATGAAGTAGTTGCTTATTCATAATGGGTAAAGAGTGCGTTTAAAAACAAAATTTAAAATAAAAAACTATAATAAATTATCATGTGATAACGGGCTACTACGGAACCCTACACTGCGCGTATCCCGACTCGCACTTGGCCGGTTATTTCATTCTAGTGCGCAGACTGCAAACAATGCAAACTAAGCTAGCTAAAATATGCAATGCTTAGTACTTAGATAGGCAGCTACACGAGCTAAGCCCCTTCCGTCCCAGTGCTGTCCAGTATCTTGATTGAAGGTTTTGAAGAATTGCCAAACTTGAGTGGCAGTGGGCTGGGAGGGCACATTGCTCGCAGAACGGATGGCCGATGGGGCCGAAAAGTTCTGGAACGGTGACCGCGAACCGGAAGACGATGCGTTGGAAGGCCTCCCACTAGGTGGACCGATGACATGGTGAAGGTTGCGGGAATCCGTTGGATGCGAGTCGCAAGGGACCGGTCAATGTGGCGACACTTGGGGGAGGCCTATGTCTAGCAGTGGACGTCTTTAGGCTGAAAAATGATGATACGAGGTATGGAATACAGAAACGATGGATGTACTAATAAGGAAGATGATATATGTGGCAAGAAAAGAGGTGTCTGACGAGATGACTAGTAATGGAGAAGTAGAAGAAGAAGTCTACATGCTGCGCCTACCCTAAATAACTCGGGATAAGGGCAGGATGATAATACTTAAGAGGCCTGCGGAGCATGCGTTTTTCATACAAACGTAATACCAAAATAATTTGTAAATCAAACATATTCATAAGGTACAGAATGTATAGGATCCCAAACACATATTTTGAATGTACACCCGATTTAAACAAGAGTTATGAGAAAAATAAATTTACTATAGAAATTTTAAATTCCTCATATCTCGTCTTTGTATCATTGTCATTTCAAAATATTTATTTGGGAACATAGATATTCTATAATACAATCGAAATAATTATATACACACTACCGTTAGAATATGTTTGATTTTCATATCTTTTGGTATTACGTATTACAATATTGGAAAAACGCATACTCCGCCGGCCCCTTAATGCTAGTGTAAATTAACCTGATTATTGGTTCCACAGTCCAACGTGATCGGTAAGCACAATCCAGGAGGGACGCCTGCTAACGCGGTGTACAAACACAGTTTGCCTATAGGAATCCCCATGCCGTAAGCACCAAGATCTCCGAGACCCAGAATTCTTTCTCCGTCAGTAACACAGATAGCGCGCACGTTCGCTACAGGCCTTTAAAAAAGTTAAATATGTTATTGTTTTGTCAGTGCAATCGAAAGTCAGCGGTAACATTTTGAGCTTGAGCTGGCTTAGGTCCATGTTCACCGAAAAGATAACCGTCTGATTATCTAAAAACAGCTGTCACTGTGACATGTTCCCATACAAAAATGCGTTCTAAACAGCTGTTTTAGATAATCAGACTGTCATCTTTTTGGTGAACATGGACCTTAGCGTACATGGGTTGAACAGTAATTAGGTTGCAACTATCGCAATTTATTATCATCATCATCAGCCTGTGATGTTCCCACTGCTGGGACACTGCCTCAATGAGTATCGCAGTAGGTATATAGCCTCATTCTATAAAGCGATCATTGAGACATAGGTACTTATGTCCAAAACCACTGTTAATACCGTTTCTAGTCTAAGCTCATCTAGAGTAATCGTCAACACGACGCCGAAGTAAAAGAAACTTACCAATTTCTTAGAATTTTGTAAATTTTTCCCTTATCATGTATCGTGATGAAGAGGCCTTTAGGTCGTCTGTAAACTAGACCAAATCTTTGACACGCCAACCCCACAGTTGGGGTGTAAACGAGAGGTAAATATTTTTCAATGTCGGAAGCTAGTAAATCGTAAAATAATTTTTCATTTGTGTCCTGGAAAAAACATAAGCAACGTAAAATTCAGTTTTTAACCCTTACTGAGAGGAGGTGTTCAAGCCGTTTTTTCGCCCAACGAGCATATTCATCATCATCATCATCATTACAGCCGAAAAACGTCCACTGCTGCACATAGGCCTCCTCCAAGTGTCGCCACATTGACCGGTCCCGTGCGATTCGCATCCAGCGGATTCCCGCAGGCTTCACCAGATCATCTCTCCACCTAGTGGGAGGCCTTCCAACGCAACGTCTGCCGGTTCGCGGTCACCACTCCAGAGTGTACCCTGGCCATTGCCACTTAAGTTCACACTTTGGCAATTCTTCGGGCTACGTCGGTATCAGCATATTACCCAGTATTACCTGGGTTACGGGGGTCAGATAGGCAGTCACTCCATGTAAAATAATGGTATTCAGTTGCATTCGGTTAGACTTGGGAAAAGACAAATGAGTATTTGTCATCGGTCCATAGTGTATTTTTTTTTCAGGTGAGAAATTACCAAAAATGACCCCTCTCGCTCTGGACGGAGCGGAATAGAATGTCAGACTTGTACTGACTAAAACCCATCCATGTTCCTTCTTAACCCAGGCCGCGGTATATCTTTCGAACAGTCACGGTAGACACCGATGTCTACCGTGACGTTTCGAAAGTTCCCTTGTGGACGTATTCCATTTTGCTGACATCTCTTTGAGCGTGGAACACGAACGCGCCGGTCTACACGGCCTGTCGTCATATAAAGAACGGACGGGACGACAAGCTAGCTCATTACTTACCGTCCACAGGCCCGCGGTGTAGTTCACCCTAACATAAACTTCTTGATAGTGCGAGCGGGATAGATCGATGTAGACTGAGAAGCGAGAAAAAATTGAATTATAGCTGTCATTCCGTGAGCCCTTATGATGACCTAAAGTACTACCACTTTAAGTGGAGTGTGAACAAGGTCGCGTTGCTTTTCAAGAAAAGGAGAAAGCCCATTTTCCCTACACCTTTGGGCCTAACGTTACTTTACGTCACAGTCATGAAATTGGTGTAATTTTTCAGAGAAGTACACCAGGGATAATCTGATTTAATTTCAATTAAATTGGCAATTGCATTTCTGAGAATTGCTAAGTTAGGATAGGTTAAAAAACGAGTGGCGGAGAGTGGCGAGTGTACACGCGCGCCTCAAAGAAATGTCAGCAGAAAGGAAGGGGTCCGCAAGGGCCGAAGCGTGCCGGGGCTGCGGGACTGTTCGAAAGAGATACCGTGGCCCCGGAACATAAAGGGCGAGGAAGGAACATGGATGGGTTTTAGTCAGTAAAAGTCTGACACTCCCAGAGCCGGACTCGTCCTGCTGACTCGTCATTTGATGATTTCCGATCCGGAAAAAAATGTGGTTAGGTTTTGCCGTCGCGGCCTTCTACGTACCTCTACTTATGCTATTTTTTTTTCAGTGTTGCGCTTGTTTTTTATTTCGTGTTTTTTGTTTTATGATAAAATTACGATAATTTTACAAAAAACCAGTTGACTGTAACGCTTAGGCCCAAAAGTGGGCATTCTCCTTTGTTGTACTCGTATGTCAAACTTGGTAGATTTATTTTAGTTCTGTTTTTTCCGCTTGCACAGATAAAGTTGGTTGAAGACGGCCGAATTTTTGCACTCATTTATGGATTTGTAATTGGCGTAAATCAACGCCACGTTTGCGGTTATAATGAATAAATAAGTATATTTACCAGTAATTCAGTCAAATAAAGATGTTGATTCAAACTGTTTTTAAATCTGTTGATTGAGTAAGTGCATATATCTAATTGTTCTTTTTGCGTCTTAACAGTTCCTGCTAAAAGTCCGTGTATGCCAAGAGCCTGCCGCTCTTCCATCGTGAATGCGAGACCCTGGAAACAGTGTTTTAAAGTATGAAATTTATTGAGGTATCCCGTTCCATAGACAAAAAGGTATAATGTGGAACCCTATAAAAATATATACGGTTTCATGTTTACACCTTTTTTGGAACGGGTTTTTATTTTATTTTTAGTCATGCTTTTGGGACTCTTATTTTTTTTTTCATTTCTTTTTTTTGCGTTTTAAGATTCAGTTTATTTGGTGTGTGTACCTAAAGCTAAATAAAAAATAATTCTAAGCTAGGGCATTGATCAAGCAAATAAGTTTTCAAGTTTTTAGTTTTCATTTCGTTAGTTAACATTTTAATATTTATTACTCATTCATTTGAGATCATTATTAACCCACAGACAGACATACACACTTTTCACATTCATTAATAGTAATTGCTTTGACATTTGATAATTTATTAAGTATGTATTATTTACTATGATCAGCGTATGACACTATTTGATTGTTTTTATTGTATCTTTTATTTTTTATGTTATGGTTAATTGCTATTTTGCTGTGTGTAATGAACCAATATAAAATCACTTGATGCTGTGTAGCGTCCGACACCTTATATTTGTACGCCGTTCAGGCAAAACATGACTGTAATAATCATAATCTAATGTAACATCTTGCATGCTATGTGTGTATACTCATGTTTTGAACAAATAAAAATTATCTTATCTTATCTTATCTTATCACACTAACACACACGTCAAACTTAAAACACCCTGTCGTTTTTGCATCGGGTTTAATTATTTTATTTTTATCAACCTTATATTTTTATCTTATCTCACCTTGTTCAAACCCGGATTTCTTAAATAGTCAACACCTCTCAATAAATTTGGACAGGAACCATCATCAGCATACTTCCGATTTTTTAACATTAAAGGAATCTGTATACATTTGTTGAACAGTGGGTTTGCTAGGCGTTTGAAAACTCTTACATTGTTTCTGTACCAAAAAAAAAGGAAAAAAATAAACATGCATTACCTACAAATAGGCGATTTATCTAAATGAAAAAATATATCGTACCAGCAGTTGCAGAGGTGGAATAAGCTAAGGCTTAGGCTGCCATCAGACGGACTGCATCGCAGCAACCGTGCGCAGTCGATATATTATTCAACTGCATGCAGTTGGACGATCGAGTTCGTTCAGTCGTCAACTTCACGCGGTCAGCTGCTGTCGGCAACTGTTTGCCGTCAGCGATGAACAGCATGCGTCGACACTACACAACTGTAGCCGACCGCGTAAAGTTTAAGTCACGACTGTATGTATCTACTTATTGAGTTCACACGACTGAAGCCGACCGCTGCTGCATGCAGTGGATATATCAAATGCGCGCAGTTACTACGATGCAGTCCGTGTGATGGCAGCCTAAGGCCCCGAAAAAGAATAGGGGTCACACGATATAAAACAGAAACGATCGGTTCGAATTGAAATAAAAATCTACAAAACGAGATCTGTACTTACAAATTCATTAGTATACTTTCGGTGGTCATTCTGCTTAATTATGTAACACGTAAGGCTATTTAAAAAAAAACACTAAATGTAAAACAAACAACCATAAAATTGGTGTGTAAAAACCGTTCAAACATGACGATGACGTGTTAGCAGTGATTGGCAGTTATTGATTAACTGAAAAAAAAACACGTCACGGCTTAATGGCCAGTTTCATGAAGAAGAACGTTCTATCATACTATTGACCTCTTCGATTTAACGTGATTTGTCGCGCGGGCGGTCGCGGTCGTCAAACGGTCAAGTCAACATCTCCTGAGGATGCCCTACGGAGGGGTGAAAAACATCATCATCATCATATCAGCCCGGAATCACTCACTGCTGGTTATAAGCCTCCCCTTTCTTCCAACACACTTCCCGGTTCTGTGCCTCCCTGATCCAGGTGTTCTCCACGACCCTGACAATGTCGTCAACCCAACGAGCTTTAGGACGGCCCTGGTTTCTTTAACCAAACGTAGGCCACCACTCGGTCAAAGCCTAGCTCCATCGGCCATCTTCACGTCTAGCCAGGTGTCTTGCCCAGGTCCACTTTAGGCGCACCGCCCGGTCGAGTTGCACATTTAGCATGCTAATTTTCTCACTTCCTGCTGACAGGAAGGCGGTACTGCATCCTGCATCCGAGTCCGACTCTATTTTCGGAATTATGTATGAGACCTGGGCCCACTTTTCAATTGCCACCTTCGATATACCATGAGAAGACTATTCAATTCGAACATTATTTTCTACTAGCTGACCCACGCAACTTCGTCTGCGTTACAGAAGAGAGAAAAACTTTGCAAAAGGAATACGTTTTCCCCGTTTTTGCAACATTTTTCATTTATGCTACGCTCCTTTTGGTCATAGCGTGATGTTATATCTTAATGTTAGCCATAAGCCTTCCTCGAAAATGGACTATCCAACACAAAAAAAAAAACAATTGGAACCAGTAGTTCCTGAGATTAGCGCGTTCAAACTAACAAACTCTTCAGCTTTATAATACAGGGTGTAAACCACCCCATCACGAAGCCGTCAACCAAGCATTTTGTACTTACATCAAACTAAGTAACTTTATGCGAAAATTATTGCTGGGAAATAAACTTTTTTTTGGGGTGAAATATCTCGTTTTATGGTATAACTCAATGTAATGCACTCAAAACATTGTGCTGATGGATGGATTGAATAGTACGGAGTTTGTGGAGGTATTTAAAGTAAAAACCTTTGAATAAAAACTTGTATTTAAAAAATCTTGTAAAAAAGTTGTAACTTTGACTCCCAATATCTCCGTAACTAGAAAGTTCCCAGGTATATTGTAAAACAAAAAAAATGATCGCAATGACAAGTGCCTTTCGGCTTCGTTATGAGGTGTTTTACACCCCATATTAGTATAGATTATTATTAGTTTCATTATTAGTATTTTCGAATGGCGAATATATAGAAACTTTTTTTTTGTTTCTTTTTTTCGGATGGGAAATCATCAAATGACTTCTCCCACTCTGGGCTGAGCGGGAGGGAGCATCAGACTTTTACTGACTAAAAACCATCCATGTTCCTTCCTCGCCCTTTACGTTCCGGGGCCGCGGTATCTCTTTCGAACAGTCCCGCAGCCCCGGCAGGCTTCGGGTCCCTTCAATACATCACATGCTATGGAGCAGTAGGCCTAGGTCCCAACCTAGGCCTACTGCTCCATAGCATGTGATGGGTAGATATACCATCGGATAGAACTTTAATAAAAGATGAACATTAAGGTCGCGCGCGCGCGGTCATTGACTGCGCTCGTGTTATCGGTCATTGCGCCGCCGTGCGTAATTAACAAAATGACGAGTGCATTAAAGTGTGTTTCGTGTAATATTGTCATAGATGAACTATTAGCGTACATTCAAAACAAAGTGTCGCTCGCAGACGAGGCGAGTCTTGTTAAAATATGTGCGTCCGCTTTCTCTAGTGAGCAGATTCAAAACGCAAAAACGTTATTATTGGAATCGCTGTCTTCCGAAGTGCGGAGTACAGTTCGCAAAGGCAAAGGCAAAGAAAATCGTGTGCTGAACGATATAATTGGCATTTTTAAGGCAACAGATCCGGAGTTACTGCCCGTGTTTGTGGCTCGTGATCTAAACAAATTACCACCCATCACATTCGACCACCTGGATGTCTCACAGCTACTCAAGGATCTGGTACTAGTACAGGAGGAAATTAGGACCATCAAGTCCTCATACGTAACCCAAGATGCACTAGAAATACTGAAAAAGGAGTGTGAGGAAAAACATTTGTTATTTGTGAGCAGTACGGTGAATGTAAACACGAAGCGAGGTGCTAATTGCGATGAGAACGTTATCGGTGATTACAATTATTATCAGGAAAAGGAACATAATAGTGTCGTCGATCATACTCTAACAAAAGAAATGAGTTCAAATTTAAGTGATCAAAATTCGAACACTATAATTGAACTTGAAGGTAGGGCGACAAAACAAATTATAACCGCTATCCGAAATGATGAAGCGAGATCGAGCCGCAATGCGAGTGACGGAGGCACGGCGTCTACGTCATCGCGTCAACCGGTTATCGTTAGAAACAAGTCTAATGAGCAGCTGATAGATAAGGCGATACACACACCTAGTAAATCGTATGCAAATGTTGTTACGTCTGAAGATTTAACGAACGATGGTTTTACGTTGGTTCAAAAGAAGCGTAGACCTAATAATAGGTTTAATGGTAACTTGGGTACGGGTTCAGTCGAGTCCGAAGATAAATTTAAAGCGGCTGAACGGAAAATACCCATGTTTATTACAAATGTGCACAAGAATACGTTAGAGTTGGATATATCTAACTATATAATGAAAAAAACTGGCGAAAAAGTTAATCTTGAAAAAATTAACATTAAACGGCAATGTGAACACAACGCGTACAAATTTTTTGTGTCTCAATCTGTACTCCCAATGTACCTTGACGAAAAGTTGTGGCCACAGGGTATTATATTCCGACGTTTCGTAAACTATAAAATGAAGCGTAAAAATGAAACGTCAACACTAGTTGCCGGCAATGAGCTCGTTAATAATGAGTGAAAACGTATACAAGTTTATTACCTTTAATTGTAAAAATGTCAAGCGCTCTGTCCAAAGTATTCGCGACCTATGTAAACAAGCTGATGTGATTGCTCTTCAAGAAACGTGGTTGCTGCCAGAAGAAATCTCATTCCTTGACAGCATAAGTGATGAGTTCAGCTGTACGGGAGTATCGGCGGTGGACACCTCGGCGGGCATGCTTCGTGGCAGGCCATATGGGGGAGTAGCCCTCATGTGGAGAAAATGCCTTTTCCGTGATGTGACGATTATTCAGTGCGGTAATCCACGTATTTGTGCGGTTAAAATTGCGTTAGAAAATAAAAGTTTTTTAGTGCTCAGTGTGTACATGCCAACGGACACTGTGGCCAACCTAACGGATTTTACTGACGTCTTGGGTTCGGTGAGTGCGATTATCGATAATTATAATATAGATTTTGTATTAGTATTGGGAGACTTTAACGCCCACCCGTCCGAACAATTCTATAACGAACTAACTGGGTTTTGTAGTGAACAAAAATGGAAGTGTATTGATACAGAAGTACTGGGTATACAGTCGGACACATATACTTTTCGTAGTGAAGCTCATGGGTCTAAACGGTGGCTAGACCATTGTTTGGTAACAGAGGCAGCCGCTAACTGTATTAGAAGTGTATATGTGTTGTATGATGTGTTATGGTCCGACCATTTTCCTATGGTGGTAGAATGTAGCCTTAATGCAATTGTGCCAAAGTCTTGTGCCATTAATGTGGCCTCAAATAAGGTTGTGTGGGGGGAAAGAAGTCGAAGTCAAATTGAGCTTTATCAAAAACAATGCAATGAGAGACTGCGACTAATTGACTTTCCACGCAAACTGGATAAATGTTGTGATGCCTTGTGTAACGACCCGAGTCACAATGTTGTTATAGATAAGTTGTATGCAGACATTGTACAGGCTTTGCGTCAATCAGCTGTTTTGGGTCGAGAAGGTAGGTGTCGGCGCTCTAAAAGAGTGGTTGTAGGGTGGAACAAGCATGTAGCTGACTCTCACAGGGAGGCCAAGCAAAAATTTTTATCTTGGGTGTCGTATGGTAGACCGGAGTCCGGGCTAGTCTATGAGGAAATGTGTGAGGCTAGGCGAGTTTTCAAGTCACGGTTGAAATGGTGCCAAGACCATGAAGACCAAGTTAAAATGGATATTCTCGCCTCTCATCATAATAAAAATGACTTTCGCGGATTCTGGAAGCATACTAAGAAGTTGCAAATCAGATCTGGTGTCCCTGTGAGTGTGGGTGGAAAAACAGAACCGGAAGAGGTTGCTAATCTATTTATGCAGCATTTCTTTGTAAAGTCGCCTCTGGGACCCTCCAGTTCGGTGCTCGATGCTGTACCCGGTATGGAAATAGGAATTAAATTTAATGCCAAAATGGTTGCCAGGACAATTTCATCAATGTCGAAGGGTAAATCCCCTGGCCATGACGGGCTGAGCATCGAACATCTGCAATATAGTGGCCCACACCTGGCCCGTGTTCTGGCAATGCTGTACAGCTTCTGTGTGAGCCACAGTTACCTGCCAAGTGATATGATGCGTACTGTAGTGGTGCCCATTGTTAAAAACAAGACTGGCGACCTCGCTGACATCAGTAACTATCGGCCCATATCGCTAGCTACTGTTATAGCAAAGGTGTTTGACAGCATGCTCAATGTACACTTAAACAGTAATATAAAGATTCACGATAATCAGTTCGGTTTCCGACCTGGTTTATCGACAGAAAGTGCAGTGCTGTGCCTTAAGCATGCTGTCAATTACTACACACAGCGTGATACTCCGGTTTACGCCTGCTTTCTCGACCTATCAAAGGCTTTTGACCTGGTTACTTATGATTTGCTCTGGAAGAAGCTAGAAGATGAGAAACTACCAATAGGTCTCATCAACATCCTTAAGTTCTGGTACAGTAACCAGTCAAACTCTGTACGATGGGCTGGAGGCTTTTCTCGTCCATATGAGTTGGAATGCGGGGTGAGGCAGGGGGGGTTGTGCTCGCCAACGCTTTTCAACTTATATGTAAACGAATTGATTGGTGAGCTCAGTAGCACCAGAGTTGGGTGTCACATTGACAGGATCTGCGTCAATAACATTAGTTATGCAGACGACATGGTGCTGCTGAGCGCATCAATCTGTGGCCTTAGAAGGCTGGTCAATATCTGTGAGGATTATGCTCAAAGACACGGGTTGATGTATAATTGTAAGAAGTCAGAGGTCATGGTATTCGAAGCAGGTCGTAGAAACGTGCAAAATATGCCACTAGTGCGGCTAAATGGAACGCCGCTAAAACGTGTTTCCATTTTCAAATATCTCGGTCATATATTAACACCTGCTCTCGATGATGACTCTGATATTGAGCGTGAGCGGAGGGCGTTGTCGGTAAGATCGAATATGTTGGCTCGCAGGTTTGCACGTTGTTCTTTAAAAGTAAAAATTACTCTCTTTAGAGCTTATTGCACTACCTTCTACACGTGCAGCTTGTGGGCCAGATATACGCAGCGATCGTACAGCGCCCTCCGTGTTCAATATAACAACGCATTTCGGGTGCTGGTGGGGCTGCCCCGTTTCTGTAGCGCATCAGGGATGTTCGCCGATGCACATGTAAATTGTTTTTACACAACTATGCGCAAAAGGTGTGCATCACTGGTGTGGAGGGTGCGGGGTAGCTCCAACAGTATTCTAAATATGATTGCAAGCCGGCTGGATTGCACATACGTGAATCGCTGCGGTGCTATTTCTTACGGAATGACACCGGGGTGAGTCACGGTGCGGAATGATCTAGTCGTATCAGCTTTTAATGTTTTTGTGTTTGTTACAATAATGTCACTGTTTTACTAACATAGTTTTTAAGTTATACTAGCAAAATTGAATGAGTCTAAGCTACTTGAATAAATAAATTATTATTATTATTATTATTAAAATATTAAAATTATGACACCTAAAGGTCAATAAGCAAATGAAAATTTGGTGAGATTGAAAACAGTTTTTCGATAGTACTACTACTACTAGTACTTATGTTCTGCTTAACCTTTTGACCGCCACAGCATAAACGCACGCGCGTGCCCTCCACGCCAAGCCACAATTTAATCTACTATTTTGTCACATTATTGTGTCGTTTGGCGTACAGGGCACGCGCTTGCTGGTCACGTATATGTGACAATGGCGTCCAAAAGGTTTAAACCTTTGGGACGTGGATCCGCGCAATCCTGTTAAATACCTATTGCCGGAACGCGGATCCACGACAAAACAAAATTATGCTGGTTTTTTTAAGATAACTCTAGTTCGCGGATCTAGGTGCTTACCGCCTACCTACCATAGGTTAAAAAAGCTTTTCCGTCCGTGTGCAAATTATTTCTATTGAGGGGTGGCCCAGACAAGTCATTAGTTCCCATTCTTCTTTGTAGAAATCTGCGTCTGCGCCGAATCCGCCACGGCCTGTTTGAATGTACCTACCTTCATGATGAACTAATAAATCTTGTCGTTTCTGGAAAGTCGAGAGAGTCCACGTATGCAGTCAGGTAACTTATACAGTATGCTTAAAGTATTTGTGGCACGTTATTGATAATGATATGATTTTATTAGTGAACTAAATAGAAGAAGTAAGCAGTTACCTAATATTATGAGACGTCCTTTATTAAGATGTAAGTATCGACCAGACTGCAAAAAAATCTCAGTAGGGGATCATAGAATATGTGGCTATACAAAACTAGCCATAATTATTTCTACGTAAAATTCTACTAAATTCGTACCTTGTTTTTTTCTGCCTAGACGTGTTGAAAAAACTTTACTAGGCATGCTCAAAAATCCACAAAATAGTAGAAAAAGCTAGGTACCCCAGAGTAGAATACTTATACCCAAGTGCCAAAATACTCGTAAGTCGTGTTTGTGCCGGACTCTTAAGGAATAGGGTACTTAGATAACAAAAGAAAACGATACGTCGAAAACTCGTGTGACGTCACATTTGAGTCCATTTTTTCCCGGAAAGTGACGTCACAAACCGCACTGTAATCTTTGACGCGTTTTATTTTAATTTTATTAATTTGATAAAACATTTCATCATCATCATCTCAGCCGAAAGACGCCAACTGCTGGACATAGGCCTCCCCCAAGTGTCGCCACATTGACCGGTCCCTTGCGACTCGCATCCACCGGATTCCCGCAACCTTCACCAGGTCCACCTAGTGGGAGGTCTTCCAACGCATCGTCTTCCGGTTCGCGGTCGCCAGTCCAGAACTTTTCGGCCCACGGCCATCCGTTCTGCGAGCAATTTACCCTGCCCACTGCCACTTAAGTTTAGCAATTCTTCGGGCTACGTCGGTGACCTTGGTTCTCTTGCGGATGTCTTCATTTCTGATTCGATCACGCAAGGAAACTCCGAGCATAGCCCTCTCCATTGCCCTTTGGGTGACTTTAAGCCTTTTGATAAGGCCTATTGTGAGCGACCACGTTTCGGCCCCGTATGTAATCACTGGCAACACACACTGGTCATAGACTTTCGTCTTGAGACACTGCGGTAAGTTGGACGAGAGGATATCGCGCAGCTTCCCGAACGCTGCCCAGCCGAGTCGGATTCGACGATTGACCTCTTTCTCGAAATTAGACCTACCTAACTGGACCGTTTGTCCTAGGTATACATAATCGTCTACAATTTCGAGTGTAGAGTCTCCGATCTTGATAGGAATGGGTGTGAGATGGGCATTCAACATGACCTTCGTCTGTATGTGTTTATAAAACATTTACTTATCCAATATTTTTCAAAAATCTAACTGACGGACTATACAAAATCATATTTTTTTTAGTCAGGAATCACTACACTAATTATAAAGAGGTAAAGTATTTGAGTATGGGTGTAGGAGATAATCTCCGAAGAATCAACCGATTTAAAAAAAACACATCATGTTACAGCTATACTATTACCTAGTGTACAAAGGTATGGTTTCTATGGCAAACTCAGTCACAAATAAAACAAAAATAAATATCTTTGGAACATGTTTAATGAGTAACATCTATAATTTTCATTTTAACAATCGCATAAACTAATACACAATAATGTTATTTTTATTTGTAAGTAAAACTAATGATTACTATAAAAACATATCCGAAAGCTGCATTATTAACGACGTGACACATTAATTGACGCAATAAAATCAGTGTAAAAATAAAATAAAAACCCTGATTTTAATAGTATTGCCAGATAATTGACCAATATACAAAAGATGCTTGCATAATATGACCAATGCTCCGTTGCATGCAACATTAAGTCAAATATTTAACACACATGTACAGAGGGATAAATTTTATTATACATCGTCACAGCAAGGTAAATCACATAATATCACCTGATACGTAGTATAACATAAATAAATGACTACTTAAAATAAAAAACATTGCATTTATTTCGCTCTGCGAAAACTTCGTCTCACTATCAATAAAATACTGAACTCAAACATAATACTTGGTCAAATTTACAGTGATAAAACTATCGAGTTAGGAGTTATATTTTTATATATGTAGTTCAAGTTGAAAGGGGACCGTTTTCCTTGGTATTGGCTCGTGATGAGGGATGAAAAGAAGAAAAAAAAGTAAATAAATTATGTTAAAGTTACCGTATGATTTGTGAACATCATTAGTTTATATTCTATCTTGCGAATTTATAAGCTATCGAAAAATTGTGACCTGCAACAAACCATTTACAATTTAAAACATTATTTTTCGATAGTTGATTATATTCATGGCAAACCAACAAATTGTGAACTGGTATCAAACTTCGGAACGCACCTTGCACGGTGCTTGATTGAACGTAACGTGTCCCACGAAGTCTACAGACCAATCAAATTAAATTGTGAAGCTAGTGAGCCATTGAACGGGTGAAAAAATCGGACCGATTATGAACCCTATTGATAAGTATAGGGTCGTTCACAATTTGACGCTTTGGTATTCAAAGATTTTAAGCTACTGAAAATGCATTAAGTTGTAATTTGTTCGACAGTATATAATCGCGCGATAGACTTATGGACTAATGACGTTCACAATCATACGATGACTATTCAGTGTGAGAGAGAGGGATTGTATGATAATGTGACAAGAATAAGGGGCGATTGGAAGAAGAATATATTTTTCGCCATTCCCAAGTAAAACAATGGACAAAAAGGAGGTATAATTATAAAGATTTCCAACTCATTGTGTAATTGTTTTGTATTGTTTTCTCAAATTCACGATCATGTTATGCACATGTCTAACCGTTCAAAAAAAACATAGTTATAATGTAAAATATAAAATAAATGCGTGTCAAATGATGTATGGTCATTATTTAGTCGGTATTTTATTTATAACAGAATTACTAACTTTAAAAAAATTAAAAAACATTTTTATTTTTAATAATGGTGCCATTTACATTTCCACAATAAATACTTAGACATTCTAGTTGATTACTTTCTACGTGTCTTTATTTTATTCTCGTTTGTTATATTTTTCTAATGCTTATCATAATTATAATGATGTGAAATGCATATTAAATAGATGACCTGCATTTTGACGCTGCGGTGACTAGATTTTCTTAACTTTCATTCCGTATATTGTATAATTATGTGTTATTATTTTAAATATTCACAACATTTAAGTAGGTTCATCCCATTTTGCTAAACAATTCATTTACAACTTAAAAATAATATTAGAATAATAGGTTACTAAATAAATAGCTCGCCGCATCGCAAAATTAAATGAAAACTATGAGATGCAATAAATTAATATTGATATATTTATGTCGCTTTAATTAAACTAAATGGTAAAAAAACCGAAAGTCAATGATAAAATATTTTTTAACCGGTTTAGCACTAGTTTTAAAGTCGAAAATCCAATAATCCGAAATGCAGCTGTATAACATTTAGTGAGCAAAGCCAAAAACAACGTTAAAAGGCCACCGTGATTATTATTTTCACACTGAAGACTATATATAACATGTTTTAATATTATTATGTTAAAATGCTAACTACCCACTACTTGCACACGATGAACAGCCGAAACACTACATTAAATATCGATTAAGTCCAGTCACTCTGAGTGTTTGTTACAGACAGTACAGTGGTCTGTGAATATGTTCAGAAATACTGATTTAATAATAACGCCTCTCTTGAAGATAAAACACTTACAGATAATACTTTAAAAGAACACCTAACCTAAAATAGACAATAACAAGAGATTCGAGTAACTGGACGTTAAACCCAACTGTTTAAATATATATGATTTCTAATTTGAACATTAAATATTTATGTATATTATGGAGGTATAAAATACTTTGTGTAAATTAATTATTGTAACAATAATACATGAACACTCCCATTTAAAGGCGTTGTGCACTGAACGCGTCTTTATTGCATTTAACTACCAACATTCCAAAACGAACGTTCCATATTTAAAATTATTAATAAATTGCCTGGCATCTGCACTTAGGCTGAAGTAAATCTATCTTTATACTGCCTGGCATTTAAGCAATTAAAGTCGGATGTGTATTAAATACGTTTAATGATTAAATTGTCTCATTTTGATTGAACAAGTAAAAATGTACGAAAATTATAATAAGTGTAAAAATAAAATTAACCAAGGTGATCTTTGCTACCCGCGTTAGAAGTCGAGACCGGTGTTGGCAAAACGTGTGTGTACAATAATACACTATTGTCTAACCTTCCGAAGAATACAGGCGGGGTTTTATTAAATACTTTCTGTTAAAAAATCGACTTATCCGTAAAACTACACAGAAGTATTTCTATATATTTTCATATTTTTTTCATGCAGTAACTACATAGATTTTAACGATTTAAACTGGCGAACTTTCCTATTAAATTTGACACATAACCGAAATGATAAAACGAATACTGATTTAGATGTTTTTGGGGACAGGTTCAATGGGTCTTACATCGAACTTCAGCTCTTCGGGTTTCCAATCCCATACGATCGGCATAGAGCACTCGTAGTGATAACTATACATCTGGTTTTGTATATGCTTCATGAGGTCTTTCGGCTCGGGGTATACTGAAGCTAATCCTGTGAAAGAAAACGGAATTTAAAATAAGGTGACAAGAATCAAAATTGATTGCAACAATAGAGACATGACTGCAGATTCCCCATACAAATTTTGACGAAATCGACGTTTCGTATTCCCTTTTTTTCTTCTTGAATAATGCATCAAGAGCAATTTTTTTTTTCCGTAAAATCAAGGTCTACTGTAGATGTCGCAGCCAAATCGTATAACACGCCGTATTACATAATGGCGCGCCGGATTGAAAAACGTCGCTGTTATGTAATGCGGCGTCCTCACGTTCAGCCGGATTGTATTCGGCTAAATTAAAGTACACCGCATTGAATGAGCACTTCGCGTTCGTCAAAGCGGCGTAAACGTGCCGCTTAGATACAAACGGGCGCATCGTCAATACGCCCCAGTAACTGGGTTGTGTATGTCAGATAGACAGTCGGTCCATGTAAAATACTGGTATTCAACTGATTTTGCTTAGCGGAGAATCCCGCAAGGGGATAAAGGGGTGTCATGGCGACATGGTAGGTAGTTCAATTTTTTTCCGGTCAGTGTCCGGTTGTATGTTGATTAAAATATGACTCGCGACCATAAAACGTATGTATTTACAGAATTATTATCATTAAAATCATCTATACTAACTCTCTTAGTTCAAATATTGGATATTGGATCAGGCCAAACCATACCATTATAGTGGGACACGTAAACTGAAATCCGCTGCTATTATTGTTAATATTGTAGGTTACGTACCTTCATCATAAGCCATCTTGGCGACCTCCAAAGCGATATTGACAGAAATGTTCTTAATTTCCGACAGCGACGGGTAAACACGACCGATATTGAGATCCTTCTCGCTGACGTATTCCGCTAAAGTCTGCAACCAAATGAACATAACATAAGAATAGTATAGATGCTGCATGGTAGGCAAAACGACAGTGTATTGATGTGGAGCTGTGTCGCAAACTATGTTCTAATCTTCAACGCCCGAAAAAACTTTTGACACATTTGACTTTGTTGTTCTAAAAATTAGTAATCAGCTTATTTGTTGAAGGTAAGCGTCAGTTCACACCGAGACGCGACTCGACGCGGCGCTGCGCGCACATTTTAATAGAGCGACTCAAAATACAACTTTATTTACTACACGAAAAGATACACATTCCATTGTGAGAATTCAGGATACGTTGGGCGCACGCGTTGTACGCGCCGCGCTGCGTTCTGAATTCTATAGTACAAACAGCGGGAGTGACTTTTTTTATGTTTAAGGCGACTACACGAGCTAAACGCGAGTTTTATAATTACTAAAAGTATATGATTCACTGCTATAAACAAGACCAAAAAAATATATGATATTCTTCAGGATATATGCTAGCATGATACTGTTTTGAAAACATAATACAATTAATTTGGCTCGATAAAAAGAAATCACGAACTTACCTCTAAAAATATCTTTCAAACAATAGAAAACATACTAATATGCATGCGATCATTCTGATTTTTTGGCAAATAATTCTACAAGCAATATATTAGCATGATACTGTTTTAGTTTTTTAATCTAATCAATAGTTTTTTTGTAAATCGATCGAAACTACTCATTTCGCGCAATTTGGCCCGCAGTGGCTGACGTAACAACCACTTTGTAGTGCAAGCTGATTAGAACTTTATTCTAACAGCATTTCAAACGAAGTTTGAACCACCACAAATAGAGTTGCTAATTTAGCTCGTATAGGCGCCTTAAGATAAGTTTAAGTTTCCTCACGATAATTTCCTTCACCGAAGTGAAGTGTTCAACTATAGTCATGAAAGAAGCACCCCTCTCATAGAGAGGAGGACTGTGTACCAGCAGTGGGAACATTAACAGGCTGCTCTGGGTTCGAACCCAGACAGGCGCATTACTTTGTGTAATTTATTTCATCACCACTGCTCTCAAAAAGGTGAAGGAAAACATCGTGAAGAAACCGGCATGTCCTAGAACCAAAAATTCGAAGACATGTGACATCTACCAACAGTACCAACCCGCACTGGGCCCGCGTGGTGGATTATAGCCCATACGCAAAATACGCGCTTTGACGTGGAGTTGCGGACACCAGCCCGTTGTACAATACAATACAATAACAGGCAGATGATGACTGAAATAATCCAGTACGTAGGAAACAAGAATTTGTATAAAGTTAACATACCCTAGCGGCAGTCAAGAACATGCCCTCGGGTATATGATGGGTGGCGGTCGCGATGACGCCGAGAGCAATTCCGGGGAAGATATAGGAGTTGTTGCCCTGTCCGGTGTGGAACTCCTTGCCGCCGTACTTTACGGGAGGGAACGGAGAACCGGACGCGAAGATACATTTGCCCTGCAACAAAATCATTTTAGGGTTATTTTGATCCTTTAGTGAAAGTCATTCTTATCCATAAACTAGCTTCTGCCAGCGGCTTCGCCTGCTTGAAGTTTGATAATTGTCCCTTGGGATCTTACTACCGGGATAAAAAGTATCTTAGAAACTATCTGTGTGCTAAATTTCATCCAAATCCGTTCAGCAGTTTTTGCGTGAAATAGTAACAAACATACATCCAACTCGTAAACTTTCGCATCTATACATATAATAAAATCGTTGAGACCAAAAAATCTGTACATTGAAGATTTAAAAAAAAAATCGCCCAGGGTGACTTAAAATAAGTAACTGAACATATTAAAACCATTTTTAAAATTTTTGTTTGTTTGTTTGTTTGTTTGAACGCGCATCACGTAAAAACTGCTGGACGGATTTTGATGAAAACTTCACTAATCTATTTAAATAAACTCAGAATAACATTTAGGCTATAGAAATTAAGGAAAATTTTGGAAAAAGGGGGTGAAAAGGGGGGGTAAAGCTTGTTTATAATATAAGTAGGCAGTAGGATGCTTTGTAAAACATTAAATAAATAACAGCGGGTTTATTCGAGGTTAAGAAACGCTTATCAAGGAATGGACGCAGAATCTCTGAGTATCTGTACCCGTCACTACAACATTATTGACGAGACAACGTCTTAAATTAGGTTGCGGCTCGGAGTCACTCATGAAAAAGTGTAACGCCCGCTCACATCTGTTACGATGAGTCACCGAACGAGAGAGAGGCCCGCCGGACCGGCGAATGCCTTGCGTCTCTCTCCCACTCAAACATGATCGGTCCGCCGCGCGCGCAGCACTAGAGAATTAAAAAAAGACGTTGTCACGTAAAATCTTCGCCCGTAAAACTGACTTTACAGGCAACCATTTTTTTTTAGCCGCTTTAATCCCTTTCAGGGTAGATAGTACTCATGAAAATGAACAACTTTTACTATAGGACCGACTACGAAATCTCGAAAAAAAAATAAAGTAGGCAGCTTTTTTTTTTTCTTTTTTTTTTTTCGAGAGTTGATTAAAACGACTAAAAAATAACGTGTTGTAGACGTGTGAACAGATCAGTGATGTCGTTACAGGTGTTAAGTGGTTATTGGTATTACTGTATGGTTCAGCTGGTTGTCAGGATGTTCGGACTCCTGATGTGGTAGTCACGTGTTTAGGTCTTTCTATACAGGCTGTAAACAGAATCATTGCGAAGCCGTCAACCAAGCATTCTGTACATCAAACTAACCTAACGCAAAAATTATTGCTTGGAAAATGACTTTGTTTTGGGGTGAAAAATCACGTTTTACAGTAAAACTCAATGTAACGCACTCAACACATTGTGCTGGTGGATGGATTGAATAGTGTGGGGCAAGTGGAGGTGTTTAAAGTAAAGATCTTACATTTAAAAATTTACAAAAAAAAAATGTAAGTATTTGAACTTTGACCCCCAATATCTCCGTAACTAGAAGGTTCCTAGGTATGGCCCAGAACAAAAAAAAATGATCGCAATGATGGGGTGAAGTGCTTTTCGGCTTCGTTAGGATTCTTTTTACACCCTATAGACAGCCATAATATAAAAATAATCTGCTCCCCCGTACTCTTGGGTCGATGTATTGAAGTTTTGAAGGGAACAGCTGGTTTTTTTTTTGTGATTTTGATGTTGAACCCATGGCGAAAGTTGTTCAGTTTGTTTGTTTCCATAAATAGCCGGCTTCCATAAATACTCGTAGTATTTACTTCTATCGGCAGTTCCCAGACTTCCTCGCATGTTTTTTTTTTTTTAGTATAAGCACTTCATTTTAAACACGTCCACGACCCCCGTACTATTCAATCCATCCACCAGCACAATGTTTTGAGTGCGTTACATTGAGTTTTACTGTAAAACGTGATTTTTCATCCTAGAATTTTTTGCGTAGGGTTAGGTACTTAGTTTGATGTACGGTCGAACAAGCTATTTGGTTTATATTTTACAATGTAATTTGTGGGTTAAACTGTAAACCAAATAGCTTGTTCGACCGTACTTACAGAATGCTGGTTACATCTTCGTGAAGATTCTATTTTCATCCTGTAGAACGTAAAACATAGTGAAACTTACGTCTGTATTGTCATAGGCAGCTTGTGCGGTACACTCGGCTTTACTGGTCGGGTTTGAGAGCGCAAAGATGACAGGTCGTTCAGTATTCTTAGCCATCTGTTTTAGAATATTAGTTGTGAACGCACCGCCGACTGTAGAGCATCCTGTAACACAAAACAATAATTTAAAAAAAAATTGTAATTTTTTGCAGGAAATAGTTGGCTGTATTAATTAAAAGTGTATGTTTGTAATTTCAAAATAACAGCTTTTTACTGAATGCATATGAAAGTATTGCTCGGTACTTATAACAAAAAACTTTCTTTGCAAGTTTCGTCCGTCTGTCAGTTCCAGCTATCGTAACCATGTTAACAAGAGATTTACTGGCAGATAGCTGATGGTATAAGGAATAACTAAAGGTTCTTTTATTTTAGAATAAGAATTAGTATTCCGTTCAAAAACCGAAAACCCTTGTGTAACAAAATCCGGTTCGAAAAGAGAAGTAATATCGATGGGTCCTACGTATAAGGGCCAATGCAACAATTTGGGTATTTTCACTTTTTGGATTAAATGCCTCCTTTTACTCTAGTTTACAATGTGCATTAAAAAAAATTACACATTTGTACGTGAAAGTACAATTTTAAAGTGAAGCAAAAGGGCTTATGTGACACAATAATATATCAATATGAAACTTTGAGAGCCTGTATTGAAAAGTTGTCAATTTGCACATTGGCCCTTATACATAGGACCCATCATATATAAGTTTTTTTTTAATAATTCAAAACAGCTAGTAAATACATCTATTTGTACACTTACCAATAAGACAGCTCGGCTTAATTTTCCTAACGACCTCTTCAAAGTCTTTTTCGGGCTCGATGTCCTTTCCGAAGGCCTGCGCGTGAGCAGGCACTCCGCCCTCACGACGGGTGGACAATAAGCCATCGATATCGAACATGTACACTCGATCTTGGGCCTGTTTCTCTGTCAGACCTTCAGCAACCATGGCCGCTACAGTCAGGCTAGCAATGCCGTTGGAAGCCTGGTTTGGTAGTAAAAAAAACATCAAATGAATGAATGCAAATAAATAAATGAATGAATGAAGGAATGAAAATAAATAAATGAATGAATAAAACAGTTTTAAGTAGGAGCATTTAATTTGTTTTGATTTAAGAATATTAAACTGAAAAGAGATTCTAATAAAAGTTGTTCTATTTTTAAAATACAAGAAAGTATTATACTCACAGAACCAGCTCCAAGGAACAGATAGATGTTCTCACTGAGCTTCCTCTTGGTGACTCTGACAGCGGCCATGAGACCAGCGACGGCCACACTGGCGGTGCCTTGAATGTCGTCATTGAAGGTGCAGTACTTGTTACGGTACTTCTTTAGTAAACGACCAGCGTTCAGTAGGGCGAAATCTTCGAACTGAGGGAGAGAAAACACAACTTATTATCAACTAGCTGCAAGACTGCTTCACAAGAGGGAAATTCGGCCTAGTTAGGCCCTACTCCCTAACGCTTCGTCCGTTATTCGGATCTATCAGTCTCTCTCGCGCACGTCTGCAGATGTAGTAGGGCCACTTGTATTACCTGACCTCTCTTACTCGAAGAAGGGAAGGCGAAGAGAGGCCCGTTAACGCCAGGCGCTGATTATACTAGGGTTCTGTTTCTATCAGATAAGGAAACGTAAGTCAGATTAAAGGCCAAAACTTAGCATAACAGTTGAAATGTTCTTTTATTTTATAGTCTACCGCTACATAATGATCGTGGTAAGTGCACATTTTTAATGACGCGGTATAAATTATACTAGACTAGCTGATGCCCGCGGCTTTGCCCGGATACAAATTATATACTGAAACCTTTCTCGAGAACCACTCTATCCATTGGTGAAAACAGCATGAAAATCGGTGCAGTCGTTTTTAAGTTTATCGCGAACAGACAGAGAGACGCGGCGGAGAACTTTGTTTAATACGAGTAGTATGTAGTGATAGTGATAACAATTCAAGTTATTTATATTATCTATGTTACAGAAATAAACATAAATGTTAATTTAGCAGTATGTGGGTAAAACTAGTTTCCAAACCAATGGTATACATAATATGATAAGGAAAACTTTTTTTATGCTAATGATATAAACACGATAAAACTAGAAACTTTTTTAATGGAATCCAACGAGGAAATTCATAGACTAAGAAAAAATATTTAATTTATAGGAACCACTTATCCTGTAACTTCATACATAGCTATAATTTATGACTTATTCGCTTCTAATAATGTCGTTATTTTCAAAAGGGCAGAGCACATTAATTTACTTTTTTTCATTCTTTAGCGCAAACATCAAACGACTAGTCATAGTTTGCAATTAAACACATTGGCGATAAGGTTCATTATTGAATGTCCTAATGCTGCACATTTAAATTACAGAAAATGTACCGCATCAGCCTTAATTCGTTCAACTAGCTTAGTTAACTAGTCAACAATAGGTGTTTGGTCACGCATAGCTATTATTGTGGTAACGAGAACACACATAATAACCGATGCACCACACTTCGCTGAAATCACGGTCATAATACCACGGAACGTGAAATATGAACGCATAATATATAATCTCGCCTTGTGAGAGGTGGTGAAGCGCCAGGGTAGCCCGCGAAATTCAGGTTTTTGGCAATTTGCAGGATTATCTGTGTTGATGAGAACACGATTCGCGATCGTAATAAATATGGCGTCCATGAGTTTTAATAATTAAAATCAACAAAACAATTCTAGATTGACTGTACAAGGGCGTAGCGAGCTACGGGGAAGGGGGGGGCGGCTGCCCCCCTTCTAGAAAATTCGGAAATGCTCACAAACCGTAAATTAACATTACGTAGGTAACTTATTAATAAACATAAAGTTGATTCTATCGACAAGCGAGTTTATGTGATTGTACTATGAATTGTTGAATCTAGATTTGTTTTTCATTTTTAACGTAATCTGTCCCATCGCTCATGCAGCATGTACATACCTTAGAATATTCTTGGTTTGTCCAAGCCTGCCCCCCCCCCTCCCCCCCTTAACAAAATCCTAGCTACGCCCTTGGACACACGTTTCGAATCTAGACGTTTGAGGTCCGGAAGTCACAGAAAGGTTTGAAACCGTGATCGGCTAGTAGCCAGATGAGGTCAAACACATTCAAGTAATTCTTTCCGTTTCGTCCCTGACAGGACATTGACCCCGATCTCGCCATGTGGGTAGATAAAGCTTTACCTTGACCTCTAATCTATTACCACGAACCGTGCTGATGATCTAACGTTAACGATACAAACCGGTCTGAGCGTTTCAAGGACATGTCTAAGAACACACGGTAAAATATCTGTAAGTATTATTAAAGTTGTAACGAATCACAGAAAAAAGTATTTATTATTAAGTTGTTTTTTCTTGGGCGAGTTACGCCCGAGACAAAACAAAAAAAAAATAAAAATAAAAATTGCATTTCACTTTCCATTCATAAGTTTTTTTCTGCGTAGACTTTCATACCATTAATATTTTACCTACTACATATTTCATTTCTTTTCATTTAAATCAAGCAATTATTTCTACTGGTGAAATTCTGCTTCATACATAGTGATGTCATTGAGGTAAAAACTACCATCGGGAAATACCCGAAAATTAACAAGAATCACCCGATGATATCTGAGTAATACGAGTACGTCACTATGCTTTGTATGGTCAATTGGTCATTGATAAAGAAGTAAGTATGGCGTATGATGTACATAATGTACCTAATCTAAAAGTAGCGATCAACCCTGCTTCGGCCTTCGGTTGAGGTATAAAATAATAAACGGTCGGAATGTATTTCACTAAGGCCGCAATCCCACTTTGTCGTGACGACGGATAATCGTGTAGTTTTACGAGTAAGTGTCGTGGCTTGTGTATTTAAATAGAGATGTTCACATAATGGACGACGCGATTACCGTTGTCTACGACTTATGCCAACTAAAATCCAACGATAAATAAATAAATATTGCTAGACATTACACACAGCACCATCTAGTGCCACACTAAGCAAGGTTTGTGTCGTGGTCACGAGACAGTTGATATACTACATGTATACTTTTTGTTTGTAAATACATACTTATTATACATATAAACATCCATGACTCGGAAGCAAATGTCCATGCTCATCACACAAACATTTGCTCCTACCGGGATTCGAACCCGGGACCCTAAGAACGTAAGGCAGCCTCACTACCGCTGCGCCATTCGGGTCGTCGAATGCAGGGTGTAACAGAATAAGCGCAATTTCTCGTCAGTGGTGATTCTGAGTTCTGACTATCAAACTGAAAACTTTCCCTAAAGATCATAGGTAGAAAAACTGGACTTCCCATAGCAAATTTCCCATCTTCTTACGTAAGTAGTGTCGAGAGCCCATTATTTTTTTTACCTGTTTGATGGTCTGAATATTTAGCGTTAAACTCATTTAATGTGTGGTGCAAGTGAGCCTAAGTAATGGTCCTCAAACCGGATCAAAATCCATAAAGTAATTTTAAAAAGAGAATACGTGAATACATAGACAAATGAGAGATTTGAATATAGATATTGTTTACCCAACACTGCCCGTGACATTCAAAATAAGAATCAGCTGCTTAGGAAGGTGTGAAGCCGTATATGTAACGTGCTACGAAGCAAACAACAATGACATTACAGCATGCTAACGTCACTCGACACCTTGGTTATCTAATACTATGTCTCGCAGTCTTCAATAAGCACCTGGTTTGGCTCAGACATGATGCTATCTCTATCTTGGAGCTCGTGGCTAAATAATAACAGCCGCTCGGGTCGATCTTGAGGTTAAGCCGTGCTTTTCTATGTTGGTCTGTGGATGGGTGACCACACCTACATGGCGTGTTTCCTCCGTGCCTCTGAAAGCACGTTAAGCTGTTGGTCCCGGCTGTCATTTGTACATCTTTGACAGTCGTTACAGGTAGTCAGTGGCCCAAAATGTCTGACAACCAGTCTTACCAAGTGGTATCGTATTACCCAGTACTAACTGGATTGTAGTCAGATAGGTAGTCGCTCCATCTGAAATACTGGTATTCAGCTGCTGCATTCTGTTAGACTGGAAGCCGACCCCAAGCCGATCACAACATAGTTGGGAAAAGGCTAGGTAGATGATGATGTTGCCATCTCTATCTTACACTTGTAGTTTAACACTTGTCACTTATATCGCTTGGCCAAAGTACGAGTTAAGTAATATATTATTTAGAAAAAGACTAGCTGTTGCCCGTCTCCGTACATTCGACCGCGTGATATTATTATAAAAATATCACTTCCCTATTTCAATCGGATTTTGTTATCAATTTTATGGTTTTTATTTTTTTCTAACGGAACCCAAACCTTTATATAAAATAAAAGTAGCCTAACTTTCTCCTCATAACATCAGCTCATCTGCCAGTAAAAGTACCGGTAGTAAGTCAAAATCGGACCAGTCGTTTCGGAGATTTCAGGCAAGATGTTTTGTTATGTCTGTCCCATTTCGTGATCATGTAATTTTGTTGCATTTACTCTTGTTACTTATCTATCACGTGGATTACCTACCAACAATAGATTTTATTATAGATTTTCACATTTAGTTTAGTCGTCAAGCGCGCATTTACCATCATTTCCTTGTAGATATCGTCCATTTTTAGATGTAAGATTACATTTGGTATGACGTTAATAATTTGTCGATAAACCAATACACATCCGTTCAAATCTCTGTTTCACGAACGTTTAGCATGTTGGATGCATCGTAGAATAGATTGAGCGGAGATCACGATTGGAGTAGACATAAATTTTTAAAGGAGGATTACACACGTAGATGGGTTATAAAACGTGAAACAGAAAGGGGTGGTAATTTTAAACGCTGTGGTACACATCATCCAGCTGAAATAATTACTCCATGGGACCAACATTACCCAGAAAAAAATTGCTGTATTGAATTTCTTTATGGGACAGCTTGTATGGGACGGTTTCATACATAAAGTAGCTCAGTTTAATGGTCCGTACCACACCCCTAATCTTCCGTCTTTTTTATTGTATAGTTGGTGCCTAACCTGATACCAGAGTTTTTTATGCCGCCCATGTGGGCCTCTGACTTGGCCTTGACATATCTCTCAGGGATGCTGTTTTGGTTTTCTCACGATGTTTTCCTTCACCGAAACCAGTGATTATAATTGTACAATACGGACATGGATCCGAAAAATCAGAAGTGCGTGTTTTGGGTTCGAACTTGAGACCTGCGACTTGGTAGTCCGATTGTCATTGTCACACCATTACGCTATCACTGTTTAATATGACCTCACCATTCTGATACGACTTATATTTGACTTATTAAACCCAATACTAATATTAGAAATACGGAAGTAATTGACTTGGCAATTGACAGTTGCACCGATTTAGACGATATTTGGCACACGGATAGACCATGACCTAGGATAGGGCATAGACTTTATCAAGACCTACCTCAAGTTTTAAATATTTATAGCATCTGCTGATATCATTGTGTAATTTCAAAAAGCCAAGACGCCTGTAAGCCACGAAGTGTTAGGCACAGGTGCACCTCATAGTACACCCTAATTTCGCCAACTATATTCCACGTCATAGTTAGCGAGCCTCGGGCTTGTGGACGGTGAGCTATGGGCAAGCTAGCCGTCCGTCCCTTTGACCGCCAGAGCATAAACGCACTCGCGTGCCCTCCACGCCAAGCCACAATATCATCTACTATTTTGTCACATATTTGTGTCGTTTGGCGTACAGGGCACGCGCTTGCTTGTCACGTATATGTGACAATGGCGTTCAAAAGATTAAAGTCTGACACTCCCTCCCGCTCCGCCTAGAGTGGGAGGAGTCATTTGATGATTTCCCACCCGAAAAAAAAGAAAGGGAGCGAGTCTATTGCTATCGAACGGGCACAAATCAAGACCCAATAACACTTTCCTCGACATGGGAATTGGAAGTCTGGACCTCGTGCTCAATTTCCCCTATTTATTGATTAAATACATATGTATAATTGCACATCGATACAAATTATATTTAGACTTGAATTGATTGTTATCTCAACTATTACATAAACAGTGTATGATAAACAAATCTAAGTCAATAACTGGCAGACGGTGTCTTACCGGCTTTGTTCGGAAATTATCGGAGGCAGTCAAATATCATTGAATTCTTAAACGATTATGTTATTATCAATTTATCGGATAAGATTACGGTTATGTGACGTCCGTTTGTGTGCAAACTGCACGTGGTATTATTATTTTCTCACGTGTTTGGTGTGACGGAAAAGTTGTCGAGTATGTTACATGTATTGTTAAAACTTTTCAAGTTATTATTTGAAAAGTGATTATTGGGATCATTTTTTTATGCATACTGGGGTAAAAACAACTTCTCGACGCAATAGATCTCGCTTAATGACAAGGCATATTTTGGTATGCCCAGGCGTCAATAAAGTTCTAAATAGACAGAAATGGGAGAAGAGTAGAAATTTTAAAATATACGTTATTTAAGTAGTTTTTTTTTTATGTTATCGGATAAATGACGCGAAACTCTCTCATGTGACTTATTTTTATCTAATCTTGATAATAATGCAGTATACGTTTCTAAATACGACACAGATTAACGTCAATAGTACTGATTAAGTAATTGATTTAAATCAAGGGTTATTATTAAATAAATTACGTGCAAAGAACTTAATTGTTAGATTGTTTATACATAAGATATAAATAAAGATCACAATGTCTGACTGTATTATATTACTATTAATAAAACTGCATAAACTTGCCGTTTTACGCACACGTTTATGTTTTAGTCGACAGATACGAGTATAATACTTTCTATGAATCAAAAACACAAGGACAATATTTGCATTAACAGATTTAAAACGAATAGTACCAAGATTTCCGGGTAGGAAAATATTCTCTTACGATGCAGTTTTGGTTTTCCTGCCCCGTGATACAAGTTTTTTTACTTTTTACTACAGATAATCATGGTCTTCCGTGCACAGCTGAAAATACACACTGTATGAAACAATTCATTCAGCCTATTGCTGTGTGCTACTGACCATAGATAATTTAGGGTAATGTCACATAGTCTATGCTGCCGCGTGCAACAATCCCGCTGTTTCTCGCTCTAGCAAATGACTGTTATGAGGGACAGAACAGGATGGGAGCAGGGAAAATGCGATTCCATGCTGATAGATGTGGTTCAAACCCTCTGATACATTTCCTATTCTTTCTTCTTTTCTTTTATTTAAAACTAGCCGATTCCCGCGGCTTCGCTCGCGTACAAATTATACATATACTAAAACCTTCCTCGAAAACCACTCTATCCATTGGTGAAAACAGCTTAAAAACGGTGCAGTAGTTTTTGAGTTTAACGCGAACAGAATGACAGTGGCAGAGTTTTAAAATATGTACTTAGAATTGTATTTATTGATAGAATGTAACGCATAAGTTTTCTATGATACATCATTGTGATACTGTTGGTGTCACCTTGCACATTCGGGGCATAAATCGAAAACATAATGATAAAATTTTTATTTATAAATCGGCGACTTCTTTTAGTATATTTCGCTGTTTTGGGATTTGACCATTGAATGATTGGCCTTGTTTCTACTTTTCAATAGTAGGTATATCTATATACTAATAGCTCACCTGTAGTAATGTGTTCTGCCCGTATCTCAAGACGACAGCTTCCATAAATTCATCGATAAACTCATCGTATTCCTTGCCTCGTACGCGCTTTTGCCGGAGACCGATGTACAACGGGTCTTTCAGGAGATCCTGAAAAAGCAACCTTTTATCAAAACGCGTAGAGCTCAAATTCCTAAAATATTTATACCATAGCATTTTCTATTCGCGTGAAACTATTGTTTATTTAGTTACTCAATAAATGTAAGCAGAAATCTACGATGATCGTATTTTATTCATTTTACTTTCGGTTTTATAACTTGGCTGTTTATTTATGGCATTATCGGGTTCATATAGTTTGATGTTTATCTCTACTTTTAAACATATGCGTTTTTCAGCTCGATCCGAAAGCAAATAATGAGACAGTCATAAAACAATATTTAAGTCAACAATTTGAGCCCTCCGTAAAAAGAAGAATCATTCATTCATCGTTTTGAAATTCCAATGTATTGTACAATCATACAACAAAACCAAAAGAACGAAATAGGTACCTTTAAGTAACCTCCCAAAAATAGACACCCGTTTGGCCTTGACATTACAAAAACGTATATTCAAAATTATACAATACGCTACCTCATTATCCGTGCCGACGTCCAAAGTTATGGGTAGGCACTGATGAGGCTTAATTCCAGCGAGGGCAGTATACAGGGAAAGCTTTCCCACAGGAATACCCATGCCATAGGCACCGAGATCCCCGAGACCCAAAATCCTTTCTCCATCAGTGAAGACCACCGCACGTACATCGGGTTCGGGCCTAAGAAAGAATGTTACTTTTAAGATAGTATTACAGACATAGAAACCGGTATTTTTGCCGGTTAGTTTTTTGTAGCAAATGTGCTCTTAACGAACATTTGGTTTTTGTAAATGGTGTGATATCATAAAGTGTCTCCATTCCATCAATGCTGATAAATATCAATTCACCATGGAATTAGTTAATTATGGAGGAGCTCGTAGCGAAATAATAACAGCCACTTGGATTAAGCTTTAGGTTAAGCCATGTTTTCCTAGGTTGGCCTGTGGATGGGTCACTTCCCATTAAATACCGAGTTTCTTCGGAAAGCGCGTTAAGCTTTTGGCATCGGCTGTGATTTGTAGATCTTTCATAGTCGTTACATGCGTCCAAAAGACTGACAATAAGTCTTATCGTAGGTAGGTAGATAGTAGATAGATAGATAGATAGATAGATAGATAAATCATTTATTTAGTGCACACAAAAGACATAGCACAACACACTTAAATGATATAGTTAAAATAAAATGATACAGTAAAAAGCAAGGTGCCAATATACAAAAAAAGAAAGGTCGGTAGCCGGTAGGTAGTGTCGTAGGTATCGATTCCCCAGTAATAACTGGGTTGTGGAGCTCAAACCAAATAGGCAGTCCTTCCGTGTAAAATGCTGGTATTCAGCTGCTTCCGGTTAAACTGGAACCCGACCTCAACATAGGGAAAAGGCTGGGCAGATGATGGAATGAGCTCATTAATAATTGTTGCGGATTTCCGAGAAAAAAGACGAAAATACAACGTTCTGCATACTGACGCAGATCGTTTTATTTTCGTCTTTTCGTGGTTAAGTTTACATTGACATTTAAGTTAGGCTAACTTTCATCAATCAGGCTTATGATATTATTTACAATAAATAATAAGATAGTTCTACGGCCCGTCACGTCACTTGTCCGCTTTTTTCGAAATTACCGCCAGATCCATCCATTCATAGAAATTAAACGCATTTACGGCTGACTGAATTCACCATTGAAACTGAACGCGATCAGCAAGCACACCTAAACTGAGATTTGTCGAAATTCCGTAACAATCATGAAGCTGACAGCTGTTGAACGCCTTTTAAAAATGACGCTCGATTCAGTTTTAGTAGCGCAACTCGCGCTTAGGCGTCTAAATTAGTCATACTGTGTAATTCTACTATAGAAGTTTACAAAGGCGTAGCAGATCGTAAAAACAAATGAATTATGGGTACAAATGTACAATCTACTAAGTTCATTCACCGTAAGCTTTGTTTACAAACTAGAAAATAACGTTGAAGTATTACTTCGAGCTAGTTTCAGACAGTGAAAAGAAATTGTTGCTTTATTACTTTACTAGCTTCTGCCCGCGACTTCGTACGCGGATCCTATTGCTTTTGCCAGCGACACCAGGTTCGTCAAAATCGAAGATCTGAAGCGTCTAATTCTAAGAGCCCGGGGACGGGAAAATAATGGATCTTTCCCACCTGAGCAACACATACCGTTTGTTTCTTTTTGCCATTTAACAGCTTCACAAAAAGTAAAGTTTTGAACCATACCTCCGATGGCGGACGTATTCAATCATAGGAGTATACGTAAATGAACTCCGTTTCTTATCAACCCAAGGAAGGTCATCATGCCCTACGGCTATATCTTGAGACACCCGATTCTTCAGATGTTATCGACATTCTGTTCAGAGAATGTCGAAGTCTTCGCGCTCTTCTTCTGTCTCTTCATGCCAAAAACACTCAAATAACATAAGCTCGAAGACATATTTATTCGATAAAATAAAATAATAAATGGGAGTTTTGGCCAGTAGAGTCAAATTTTCAATGATTTACCATCGTCATCGAAAATCGAAAATCAGTCCTAAACTGTTACCTCCTTAACCGCGTGGAGGTACTCCCAGTTTTTGTCATTTTATAATTATACAGTGAAATTAGTGATAGCTTTGCAATAATTTTCACATCAGATGTTTCTGATCTTCGATTTTTTATAAGTCAACAGGAAATGCCCATCAGACCGAACAACTTTTGCTAAGACGTCATCATTCCTATGTGTTATGGTGTAGCTGGGCTCTTGTAGTTCCACAACAGGTGTTCCAGATCTTCGATTTTTATAAATTAACAGAGAGTGCTCATCAAATTGAACAACTTTTGCTAAGACGTCATTCCTATATGCGTTATGGTGTAGCTGGGCTATTGGAGTTCCACGACAGGTGTCCCAGATCTTCGATTTTTATAAGTCAACAGAGAGGGCTTATCAGATTGAACAACTTTTGCTAAGACGTCATTCCTATATGTGTTATGGTGTAGCTGGGCTATTGGAGTTCCACGACAGGTGTCCCAGATCTTCGATTTTTATAAGTCAACAGAGAGTGCTCATCAGATTGAACAACTTTTGCTAAGACGTCATTCCTATATGTGTTATGGTGTAGCTGGGCTCTTGGAGTTCCACATCAGGTGTTCCAGATCTTCAAATTTATTCTCTCAGCAGAAAATGCTCATCACGTGAAACAATTTTTGCTATGGTAGCATATTTGTATCTCTTATAGTTTAGCTGGTCTATTGCGGTTCTACATCAGGTGTTCAGGTTTCCAAGATAAATTATAGCCTATATGTTGCCCAGACATAATACCTATACAACAAAAAAAAAATCATTCAAATCCGTCCAGTACTTCCGAAGATTAGCGTGTACAAACAAACAGACAAACAGACAAACAGATAAACAGACAAACAGACAGACATTTTTTTTTGGATTCGTGCTCTATTACTGTTTCTAAACCCCCTTCAATTATTATTTTTTAAATATATTCAATGTACAGACACAGCTTTTTTACTCTTTTATTATATGTATATATAGAAGATAGGTTGAGGATAAGGAATGGATCACGATATCGAATGCCATAACTATGATTTATTAACTTATTTATTTTCTTTTAGAGGAAGACTTTCAATTGTTTATCATAAAGGTTTACATGAAACTATTAGGTACTTTGTTTTTCTTTTTCGGGTTTCCGATACTCGACCTTGCGTCGGTTTTATAAATATCCCGTCGTGCGTCCCGCAAGAAAAAAGATATTCATTGCCCCCTATCTCCTTCTTCGTATGCTAGGTATGCTTTGTGTGGTTGACAGTTGGCTTTGTGTATTTGGTGTGTGTGAGGTAGATGAAAGCTGTGTGCCAGATGACTGCTGTGAGTCTACTGTGGTCTCTTATAATATTGTTACTTGATATTCATGTTAATGTAATATTACATAACGAAGGAATGCTCGCTTCCTGTTTAAGTACAAAACCAAAATGTCTAGAGTGGGGAAAGAATGTGCAATCCCTTTTGGAACTGATATAGTTTTTTTACCTTATAAAGGGTGTAAAACACCTCTTAACGAATACGAAAGGCACTTGTTCTCCTCGTCATTCTGATCATTTTTTTGTTCTACACCATACCCGGGAACCTTCTAGTTACGGAGATATGGGGGGTCAAAGTTACAACTTTTTAACAAGTATTTTTTTAAATACAAGTTTTTTTTGTAAGTTTTTGACTTTTAACACCTCCACGACCCCCGTACTATTCAATCCATCCATCAGCATAATGTTTTAAGTGCGTTACATTGAGTTCTACCACAACACATGATCTATAACCTCAAAAAAAAATGTTTCCCAGCAATAATTTTTGCGTAAAGTTACTTAGTTTGATATCCACAATGCTTGGTTAACGGCTTTGTGATGAGGTTGTTTACACCCTGTATAACCGCGTTATCCGTCCATTTCAGTAGTACAAAAACCTGTCATTACACAGTAAAACATAGTTTATCACACTAAAACAAAGTCATTTCCCAGTAATATTTTTTGCGATAGAGTTACTTAGTTTGATGAACAGAATACCTTGATTGATGGCTTCTTGAAGGAACAGTTTACAACTTTTATTTGTGTGTATTTAGGGTCCTACTAAATTTTTTTTTCAGTGTATGTAGTCCACCTAATAAGGAACCTATTGTTTAAAATAATAAAACTATGTTTTTACTAAGGTGCTGTTTATCATAAGGTCTCTATTAGCTTGCATTCAGTAATCTAACACCGATCAAGATATGAATTACATAGACTAAAGTTTCATGAGCAATTTAAACTTACTCCGTTAGGTATGCGCTCCAGCTATCGATCGATTTTCTTTAGCCTTCAACAGTCTAGGTCAATCTAGGTCGACCTAGACTGGCTTAATACCTTTAAGAACTAGATAAGCTGCTTAAAAAAAATGTAATACGTAAAATATACTTACAAAATTGCATTTAATAAATTTCTCATAAAGGTATTGTATTGTATTGTATAACGGGCTGGTGTCCGCAACTCCACGTCAAAGCGCGTATTTTGCGTATGGGCTATAATCCACCACGCGGGCCCAGTGCGGGTTGTTAGATGTCACATGTCTTCGAACTTTTGGTTCTAGGACATGCCTGTTTCCTCACGATGTTTTCCTTAACCGTAAAAGAAAGTATTCATTTACTTTACAATACTTCTATACCTCTATGAGGTATTGTAAATGAGTAAGAACCTTGATACGTTTGTTTAAATAATACCAGGAATGCAATCGTAGATGCAACATATAATGTAAACAGTTTATATTCATAGCTATAAATTGAATTAATATGCTTTGATTCAAACAATAACACTAAATGTGAGTAGAGCAGCGGCGGCCCAGTGGTGGCGGCCCCGACTTACGTTCAGTAAGTCGTGGGTTCGAACCCAGGCAGGCGCATTTCTTTGTGTAATTTATTACATCACCGCTGCTCTCAAAACGGTGAAGGAAAACATCGTGAGGAAACCGGCATGTCCTAGAACCATAAATTCGAAGACATGTGACATCTACCAATCCGCACTGGGCCCGCGTGGTGGATTATATAGCCCATTCCCTCTCATAGAGAGGAGGCCTGTCCCAGCAGTGGGAACATTAATAGGCCGATGATGATGATGACTAAATGTGAGGTAGGTACCTCACCTACATATTTCAAATACAGAAAACATGTTTAACTGGTCAAAAAAAATACTACATGACTACTATTCTAAAGATACTAGATATTGGGGTCGGCTTCCAGCCTAACCGGATGCAGCTGAGTACCAGTTTTTTACACGCAACAAGTGTCTATCAGACCTCCACAACTCAGTTAGTATTGGGTTATACAATACCGCTTGGTTAGACCGACTTTCGGACCACTACCAGTACCGACTGTCAAAGACGTTTAATATAAATGGCAGCCGGGACCAACTGCCTGCTTTACATGCTTTCCGATTCCGACACACGAAGAAAATTCGGGATATGATGGATGCTCACCTATCCACAGATCAACCCTGGCAAGCGCTGCATAACTTTTAAATTTAATTAAGTACATGATAAACTTATATCTTCCGTGATTATTCGTTACTTTGAGTTCCCGATATTTCAACGCTGTTGCAAGCGCTATGATCACGGGAACGAAAGATATCCCAGGGCGGTAAGGGGCAATATAAGTTTAGTTTTAAACTGTGAAAGCTTAAAACAGTGTTTAATTACATGGTATCAAAAGAACAAAACTCACCAGTTTTTAATAATGTTGAATACATGTCCCTTGTCGTTGATGGTGATGAAGAGACCCCTAGGTCTTCTGTAAATGAGACCGAACTTCTGACAGGCCAGTCCCACGGTCGGGGTGTATACGATCGGCAAGTACTTCTCAACGTTCTCCGCTAGCAGCCTAAAGAACAACTTCTCATTTCTGTCCTGCAATAATTCAATAAAATTATTAAAAACATTGCCTTGTTTTTTGTGGAAAACATGATGGTGGTCGGCGTAACAGTATTTAAACAAAGCATTATTAGTTACTGGAAAACACAAAGTATTAGGTAGGTGTCCATGAGACAACAACTGTACTGATATTTACTGACAGTGGAGATAGGTCTCATCCAAATCTTTAATTTTTGCAATGTTTAAAAAAAGTGAGAGTAGGTGCATTGTTATTAGACCAATCAAGTAAAGACGGACTTGTCTTTGAAAATCCAACTTATAAACTCTTCCCAAATTAAATAAGGATACTAAGAAATATTTATGTTCTATTCAAGTGGATAATATGGGTGAAAAAAAACACTAATCGATTAAATCAAAACACTTAAGTGAAATAAGTTATGGAATCAGGCGTTACTTTGCGGAAATCCATGGCATCAAATGCTATGAAAAGCTAGCATTTGACTTAAGTGAAATCCTACTCTACAACAGAATATCGTATTTTAGAGAAAAATAAAGTAAACACAAAACGGACATTTAAATAATAAATAAGACCTATTATGTCAAAGGCTTCAAGGTAATAGTTGCCATTAACAAAATTATACTCCAGCGAACATGCTTCACAAAAGTCCTTTGTAATACCTAATTGAACAAATCATTCGGTAAATTGTAGGTTCCTAAATGATCATCATCAAACATTTAATCATGTTAGTGTTCGTTAAATGCACAATTTGCAACAAGCACTCTGCCCAATTCGCAATTTAGATCAGTCCTAAATTCTATGTTCATTAATAAGACTTCTGTGAAGTAAAACTGTATATTTTGCAGAGGCACTCATGACACAACTCCTTCCATACCGTGAAAATTATGCTATTTGTTTCAATTTAGGCTATTTTAAAGGATAAATTTATTTGAGCCGTATAAGACAGCAAACATTTAATTTATTCATGATTGTATGAGTACTTTGGATACTTAAGGTTGGTATATTTAATCGACGTTACGGATGCTTTTCAATTTTCATTTCTCATAGGAAATTTACGTGGTGTTTAATAAAATACAATACACCATTCAGACACGCCAATATCTTGCTATACAATAAATGTTTATGTCTTTAAAAGCGTTTGTATTACATTCCTTCAAACATCGATACACACCGGGGTTCCGCAGGGTCGATGACGAATTTAGGTCAAGGGCAAGTAGATTAGCCAGATTGCTTTAATTCGAGCAATGGTATTTTTTAAATAAAGCACGCTCTTCTCGAGTAAGGATTTTGTATTTTTACTTACGATAGATAAATGTAACTAAAGTGTAATAATAAAGGGTAAAATTATTGTGTGAACAATACAAACAAGCTTTTACACATTACTTTCCCCACCCAAATAAACCAACTGTCCATTATCTGAGCGGGCACCCAGATAATGTTTTTCAAGTCAGTCTTTCCACCCAATAAAAAAAACGAGTCAAAAAATAATATACTCACAGGAAAAAAATCCACTCTTCAAGTTATGAACATTAACTAAACAAATTCAGAAAGCATAAACCAGGAAATCGAATGACAAACTATTTAGAATCTGTACAATAAATGTCCCAGACCCGTCCCAGTTTCCCAGTTCCCAAAACCCAGTTTAATAAATAGCGTCACAGAATCAACGGTACCTTTATCATGTTTAGTCACCTGTAACTCGACGAGGTAGAGATATTTGTTGAGATTGTCTTCATATCTGTCAATGGATATGGTACATATCTCTAGCTGTTCCTCTTGGGACTTGAACTTGGCTGCCAAAAGTCCATGGATACCGAGCGCCTGACGCTCTTGCAGAGTGAAGGCTAGTCCCTAAAAAAAAATGTTATTATAACTTGAAACAACAATACTAACGACTCCCCTCGGCCCTGCACGGGTGCAATGTAGATATACAAAGACATATAAGCATTCCTCTTGAATCACTCTATCTATTGCTGAAAACTGCAAGCGTACAGACAGTGGGAGCGACTTTGTTTTACATACTACTAGCTGATGCCCAACAAATTATATACTAAAACGTTCCTCCATCCATTGGTGAAAATCGGTGCAGTAGTTTTTTAGCTCATCGCGAACAGACATAAATTCGCAGCGAAGGACTTTGTTTTATAATAATGTAGTAATGTAAAGAAGATGATTACGGCTGCAGTTCCAGAAGGGAGGAGAGATGTCCACCCAACAACGTAAATAACACTCACATTCCACCAGTTTTTAGGTTTTCCCATTGGGAATTTCATGGGAATTTCCCAGTAGCAGCCCGATTGTGCCCGGTTGATGTTAATAGGCTCGCCCCCTACTACTATTAAATGGTACGTTTGTTATCTGTATCATTCATAATCCGTCGAGATATTACATAAGTGCGTTTTTTCACCAATAAAAGGGTCCGTTATCTTATCGTGTGTGTAATTTTACTATACACACGCTAATAGGCTAATTTTATATACTTACCCAGGAGAAATATCTACGGAAACTCAGTTCGAATTAGTAGTTCTAGGAAGAGGAGGAGATCTTGGCTAAGTAATAACAGCCGCTCGGGCCGTGCTTGCCTAGGTTGGTCTGTGGATGGGTGACCACCCATTACATACCAAGATTCCTCCGTGCCTCGGAAAGCACGATAAGTCGTTAATCCCGGCTGTCATTTGTAGATCTTTCACAGTCGTTACACATGGCAGTCAGTGGCCCAAAAAGTCTAACAACCAGTCTTACCAAGGGGTATCGTATTACCCACTACTAACTGGGTTGTGGAGGTCAGATAAGCAGTCTCTCCAAGTAAAATACTGGTATTCAGCTGCATCCCGTTAGACCGGAAACCGACCCCTACATAGATGGGAAAAGGCCGGGCAGATAATAATGAGTTTTACGTTCTAGTAAGATATCCTTTTGTGTCTACACTATCGATCGATTTGCTTGCACGAACCAAAACTTGGCTATGGCCAAAAATGTAATCTAATAACTGGATTCTTAATCTAGTTTCATTTTAATATTTAAATGTGTTTCTAAACAAAGCTAATTTCAATGCCAGTATACTACTGTGATCAATATAGTCAATGTCACCCGTTTTTCCTTACTTCAATAATTCAATACCGACTTTGAGGAAAAACGAGGGAAAACCAAACAAAATTACAGCTGACAAACATTCCAATTTGATCTAGGTAATACAAACAAAATTATATTGGTAGTTTATCGTCTGACAGCAAACAGGCTAAGGGGTCTAGGAATTACGGAACCCCAAAAACTACGTGACCTGAGCTAACCAAAATGTACACGCGTTTAAAAAACCAATAATGTCCGACTTACTGTTTGATTTCGGATGGTTACAACCCAATATAAAAAAGTTCAAAATAAATGGTTTCGACTTGACAAATTAATAGGTTGAACTTGAGTTTTTTTTAGTTTAGATAGTGCATTTACTTCAATTCAAGGGCATACAATTTCCCGCTTGGAGATGCTGGAGACTCTCGACAGAGATCCGTGGGGGCGCCCTTACAAGATGGTGCGGAATAAACTCCGCACCTGGGCCCCCCCGCTGACGCAGAGTCTCCGGCCTGACCTCGTGGAGGACGTGGTGAGCGCTCTGTTCCCCTCGCGGGGGGAACATCCGCCCCCGCCTATGGCTCCGCCACCTGCGGTGCCGGAAGAGGACCCAAGCGACGACGACGACACTCCGGAAGTGACTGGGGTAGACCTGAGAGTGGCGGTAACGAGGCTCAAGGCCAAAAATACCGCCCCGGGACCCGATGGCTTGCCTGGCAAAGCCTGGGTCCTGGCCTCGGATGCGGAGGCTCTCGGGCCCCGACTGAAAGGGCTCTTAAGCGCATGCTTGGAGAGAGGCCAGTTCCCGCTTCGTTGGAAGACGGGGAAACTGGTCCTCATCCAAAAGCCGGGGCGCCCTGCGGACTCTCCGTCCGCATTTCGGCCCATTGTGCTGCTCGACGAGGTGGGCAAGCTCTTTGAGAGAGTGATTGCAAACCGCCTCGCCGAGCACCTTGATGGGATGGGGCCGAATCTTGCGGAGAATCAGTTTGGTTTCCGCAAGGGGCGCTCCACAGTGGACGCCATCATGCGCGTGAGAGCCCTCACGACGGGGGATGCGATATCCCGGGGCGGAGTCGTCTTGGCGGTGTCTCTCGACATCGCCAACGCCTTCAACTCCCTGCCCTGGAGCTGCATCAGGGAGGCACTCCGGTATCACCGGGTGCCGACCTACCTCCGTCGTGTGGTCGGGGATTACCTGACGGACAGGGCCGTCATCTACCCCAGTCGCTGCGGAGATTGGAACCGGCGAGAGATGTCGTGCGGTGTCCCACAGGGATCGGTTCTGGGACCGCCCCTGTGGAACATCGGTTACGACTGGGTGCTGCGCGCCGACCTCCCTAGTGGTGTCAGCGTCGTTTGCTACGCAGACGACACCCTGGTGCTGGCACAGGGGAGGTCGCACGAGGCGGCGGCCGACAATATGACACGCGGGGTTGCGATAGTCGTAGAGAGGATCCGGCAACTGGGTCTCGAGGTGGCACTGCACAAGTCCGAGGCCATGTGCTTTCATGGGCCTCGGAATGCGCCACCGTCGAGATCCACACTGACGGTGGGAGGGGTATCCATCGGCGTCGAGTCGACGTTGAAGTACCTAGGACTCGTCCTCGACAGCCGGTGGAACTTCGTGGAGCACTTCCGACGTTTGGCCCCCAGGCTGGAACGGACCGGGGCTGCCTTCAGGCGGCTCCTGCCCAACCTTGGGGGGCCAAACGCCTCCTGCCGCAGGCTCTACGCAGGGGTCGTGCGGTCCATGGCCCTTTACGGGGCCCCAGTGTGGGCGCGTTCCTTGAAGCGGCGTGCCGCTCATTATCTGAACGCGCCCCAAAAAGTGGTGGCCGTAAGGATGGTCCGTGGGTACCGCACAATCTCCCGCGAGGCAGCGGGCCTGCTTGCCGGATTGCCGCCATGGGATCTGGAGGCGATAGTCCTCGCGCGCCTACACGAATGGCGCGCGGAGGTACTACGCCGGGGGGAAACTCCGCTGCCGCGGCAAATTGCCGCTCAGCGGACTGACCTCCGGCGCGATCTCATGGCGACATGGAGAGAGCGACTGTCGTAACCCCGTGCAGGGCACGCCACGATAGTGGCGGTAAGTCCCCTCTTTGAGGAGTGGCTAGAGAGGCGCCACGGCGTCCTCACCTTCCGCCTGACGCAGGTCCTCACCGGACACGGATGTTTCGGGAGGTACCTGCACCGAATCGGGCGGGAGGAAACGCCCGGGTGTCTCCACTGCGAGGATCGACCGGAGGACACGGTGGAGCACACGGTGGAGGTCTGCCCTGCGTGGGCGGAGCACCGCCGTGTCCTCGTAGCGGCGATCGGCGGCGGCGACCTCTCGCGTCCGGCCCTGGTTCATTCCATGGTCCGGAGCGAGACGGAATGGGAAGCCGTCACCTCCTTCTGCGAAGCAGTCATGCTGGCGAAGGAGGTGGCGGAGCGAGAGAGGGAGAGAGCCTCTCTTCCCGGCCGCCGCGGGAGACGCACCGGGCGTCGGGGGCCACGTGGTGGCTACCGGCCACCGTAGATGCGGGCCTGTGGACGGTTAGCTATGGGCTAGCTAGCCGTCCGTCCGTCTAGTGACGACAGGCCGTGTCGACGGCGCGTTCGTGTTCCACGCGCGCCTCAAAGAGATGTCAGCAGCAGAGAGGGGCCCGCAAGGGCCGAAGCCTGCCGGGGTTGCGGGACTGTTCGAAAGAGATACCGCGGCCCTGGAACGTAAAGGGCGAGGAAGGAACATGGATGGGTTTTAGTCAGTAAGAGTCTGACACTCCCTCCCGCTCCGCCCAGAGTGGGAGAAGTCATTTGATGATTTCCCATCCTAAAAAAAAAAAAAAAAAAAAAAAAAAGAAAAGGGCATACAATTTACAAAGATGGACATTTTCTACCAGTGGTAAGTGCATTGCCGAAAGTTGAGGAATCAACCTTTATCTTCTGACTATAAGTAAGTAAGTTTAAGTTGTGAAGATTTTTCTTGTTAACTGATTCTTCTAACCTTATTGAGACGAGGATCTCTCAAGTGGTCGATGCCCCTGACAACATTGGGGCAGATTATGTTGCCGGTGACCTCATGGTAGTCCCGGCTTTGGATCGGTACTGCTACGATGGATGGGCTCTTCGCAAGTATGGACGCCAATGCCCTGTGTGGGCCTAGAGCGTGTGACGAGCAACATCTGCAACAAGAACTTAGCTTTAACATTGCAATTGAACCGAGAAAGTGTCTGCTCTGAAAAGAGTGAATCGAACGGAACAGCGAATTTTATCATAAGGGCAGCCCGCTTCATCATCATCAACATCCACAGCCCGACTTCACCTACTGTTGGGTATAGGCCTCTCTTTGTTTATACCAAGCTCCACGCTCTTGTGCCAGCCTCATCCAGGATATTCCCGCAATGGCAAAAACATCGTCTGCCCATCTCGAAGCCGGACAAACAACACTTCTCTTTCTATTCCTTGGACGAAACTCGGTCACGGCTTTACTCCACCTGTCAAGACCGCGCCTTGCAGCCCGGCTGCTGCAATCGAATTATCGAGCGGGCAGTCGCGACTGTTTTGTTACAATCAACAGTTTCGAAACACAAAATAAGTCTGCTGCTACGGGTGAGAGCACGGGGACCAAAGACAGCGTCATACATTCGTTTTGGTCTGGCTCCAAACTAGGGCATGCAAAAACCGGGTCGATTAAGAAAACCGAATTTTTCGGTTTTTTTGTTTACAAAACCGGTGAAACCGGTTAAATCGGGTTTTTCGGTTTTTTTTTCAATTTTTATTAAGAAAATGAGAAATTTGTGTGTGAAGCAATGAAAATGCGGAAGTCTAATTAAAATATTTATTTTTTACGTTAATCTGACTTATTTTTTAAATAATGAGCATTTTTGTATTGAAGTAAGCTTACAACTACTAAGTTAACAGTTTACCACCTAAACTTAAATATTTTTTGACATAGAATAAAGCTTATTACTAGGAAAATAAAAAAATAGGGACATTTTGTAGGTAAACAAAAGTCTAACTCTAAAATCACAGAATATAACAATTAACAATTTAACAGGCAAAATCAACAGGACGTAAAATGAGATCAAAATAATTTTTAACATATTGCTTAGAATCGTCTTATTCCTTATTAACCAAAACAAAAAATATAGTAATTCTTCTTCTTATAGATATGAATAAAAATTAAACTTACAAAGCTAAACCAGAAATAACTATTTTTTGCTTTGATGGAAAGACCGTAATGATACCAGTGCGTCAAGCGAGTCATCATTTAGTGTACTGCGGATTTTATTACATATGAGGCCCGCTGATGAAAAGGCTCTTTCTGATTCCACACTTGTTGGAGGTATAGATTTCAAAGCTTTATATACTTTTGTTAAGTGCTCTCCCATTTTTCCTCCACCGTCGTAAAGAGCCATTTCCACCCTGATTTTCGTGTCTAAATCGAGCTCTGCAGATGGGCTTGCAGAAGAGGTATGTCGTTTAAGCGCCTTCTTTATTTCTTGACCGAGTTGTTCCTTAATGTTTTGAGAAACATTAACTATTGTATGGTCTACGTATGCTTTGACTGTCGTCGCCGTCTGTGTATTACTATTAGTTGAAAAATGCTTAGATATAATGTTGACTATAAAACTTACCGGGCTTCATATAAAGGAAATCTCGCCATAAACATCCTTATAACATTATTCGAACGACTTGCTCGATTTTCACATATTTCACAAGTAATAAACCGTCTTTTTGGTGGCATTTTAATTCAAAGTTCACTTCTGATGACCCTTTACTAATTCTGATGTGAAATTACACTTAAAACGATTAAAACCCACAATCAAACACGCATTTACATTCAAACACACGGCGCGAAATGAAGTTTTGACAACAAACAACATGGCTGACACTTGACGGGATATTGCAAGAAAGAGAAACCCCACTGAGGGAGTGTGATAGCAAATCCACCATTATTTGCCTTGTAATGTCCATAGATAAAAAAATTGTTCCGAGTTGCGACAGACTGATGTCACTCACTATGCACAGAGCCACAGACTAAACGAAAACTAAAATGCCGGCAGCGTGGCATGGCATAGTAGTGCGACAAGGATAAAAATTAAAGTGGCCGAAATAGGAACTAACGCCGCCACGCCGCCGCCGGCGCCGTCCTGTCCACGTTTGTCAGTGATAAATTTAATGTTTTGTATTATTAAATCAAATAGGAGAAATGAAACCGAAAAAAATCGATAAATCCGGTTTTGGTTTGCTAAAAAACCGGCGTTTCAAATCAGTCGGTTATCCGGTTTTTTCGGTTATCCGGGTATCCGGTTTGCATGCCCTACTCCAAACCCATTCAGCTGCCGTGCTTTGAAGCGCGTTCTACTGACAGCAAGACATCTTTGCCCGCCTAGCGCGCGGTTTCCAATTCACTGTCAAGCATCGTGTACCTGTCGCAACCTGGCTGCCTAGAGCGCCTAGTGTAGTTTTAAATATTTGACAACTGCGACCGGCTTAGTTTTCAAACGTAACAAGTTTCATTTAATTAAAAATTGAAAAAAAAAAACCCGGACACATAGGATCATAATTTCAAGATATTTTATTTTGGAACGAATTTACGGCTTACGAGAAGTGCGATTTAGTAGAAAATAAGTCAAGCCCTTTCAATTGATACCCATATTGAGGGAGTTGTTGAATAAATATGTTATCCACCATTGTGTGGCGGAGGCCATCTTGGACTTATTTTTATCAAACATAGCTAAGAACACTCCCGACTAATTCACCTTTCAAACAAAAAAAAAAAACAAAATCCAAATCGGTTCATCCGTGCGAGCGCTACGATGCCACAGACAGACAGACACACACACACACAGACACGTAAAACTTATAACACCCCGTCGTTTTTGCGTCGGGGGTTGAACATAATATTAAAGAGGAAACAATAACATTTTAAAAGGAAGATTGTTTAAGTATTCCAAGACTATAAAGCTGCTGAGCGTGGCCTAAATAACCTGTTTGAACGCCTCCGAATAATTAATATGGCAGAATGTCTTACAAATTACATCCCATTCATTAATTTCTCTGTCTGACAAAACAAGGACAGAGTGGAACTCGAAACGACCTTATCTACAATAATAAGTAAAAACAAACAAGTAACTTTAAAAACGTTTATTTGTACTCGTAGATATTTCCCAAAATTGAAATTGCTCATTTTCCTTCACTCGCCAGAATTCCCTACGTTTGCACATATTCACGAATGCGTCATATAACCAACCGCAGTTCGAGGTTACATCACGTATCGTTACACAATAACCGCTTATAATCTAGGTATGCGCCTAGGTTATAATATTGCACTTTACAAATGCAGTTTTCCTAAGCAGTTAATCATATGCTCTATGAATCAGATAGTCGTACACCTACTGATTTTATCAATAATCAATCTTAAAATGACAAAGCTTTTGTTTCCATCGTACTGTACTATTTGTTTGTGCTTATTGGTATCGTCATCGTGGACTTAGTGACGGAAATTAAATCAGTTTCATAGTAAAGGTATTTAAATTTGGGGTAACATCGTTTTACGTTTTAATCAAGTTCGTTTCCGACATTAAATATTCCATTCATCTCCTGATAAGATGTCAAAAAAAAAATTACTCCTAATTGTAACATAATTTCTTGGCTCAGAGTTCACAATCGTAAACTAAACACTACATTTGAAACAGAAAGTCATTAGTTGTTAATTTCTAATAGAAACATCAGTCATGAATATGGATTACGTATTGTCGAAGCTAATATATCAAAGCTGTGACTCTACAAACAGTAAACTGTACCGATGTCACATGATTCAAATTTTATTACTCAACATAAATGACTATTTACATCATTCATTTTCTATAATAGGAAGGAAAGTTCGTTTTTGTAACGAAAAATTTTACAATTTTCAGAGCTCTTTGAAGTTTTTTGACTTTGTACCTACTATCCCAGTGTGAATCCTGGATAAGTTTGGAGCAGGGACGTGGAAATTGGTATAAGCAAAGAGAGGCTTTGGGTGAAGTAGGGCTGTGGTCCTGTGGATGATGGTAATGACGATAAAACTGTAAAGCCTCTTTTCAGTGTTTGGCAATAAAACAACTCCTAAACAAGAGTGTTTGCCGATTTTGAGGCACTCTATGTTCTTATTTTAGAACAATCCTAAGCACCTCTTTCCGTCAGAATTGAGTCGAGATCAATACTTAAGTGACGGTGTTCTAGTTATGAGTAGCTAGAGCAACATCAACACAAACAGAAAAACAAGGAAAGAGTTTCTAGGTTAGTTTGGGAAATTGGAAACGTCTGGCTTTCAGCATTTCTATTCTATTCCCTTGAGGAAAATCACGATTCTCGATTTTAGCAACAGCACACTGAGAGAGTTACAAACTTCCGATGTTAACGGTGACTCACTGGCTTAAACTGTGAGCATTGGATACAAGAACATTAAACTCGGGCAGTGACGGAGATTTCCGTGACGTAAACCTGGAGGGAATTATTTTATAGTAGTACAGGTGACATTCATTAGAAATGATTCAAGGCCGAGAATATTGGTAAGATTAAAATAGTAAAGGTAAATATCACAACTCACTAATCTAAAATTTAATATTTGATCTAATACAGGGACGTGCGAAAATCTTACATCATCCTGCAAACGTCAGACATTCTTCGACCAACGAAGCACCCGTTTCCGAGAAGCATGTCTCCAACATCGTCATTCGTCACGTTTCTCATGGGTTCGAGACTCGCATCTCTTCACTAATGAAAAGCACAAACTTATTGACACACCCAGATCGACCTCGTGATAACTAGTCCAAAAGCAAGTGGCCTAAACCAATAGGTATTTGCCAATTTAGCAAATTGAACGTAAAGACTAAAGACACCGCATTGCAGCAATAAGACACAATAACGGTCTATTGCAATTAAATAGAAGGATTACGATTTACGATATATGCGCTTTGAAGTCGCCTACATTACAATCAAATTAAATCGATGAAGAAACTGATGCTCCTATAAGGCATGAAGACAATTTAGCTGCAGGAACTGCACAGCAACAGCTTGTGCCTGAACCGGAAGTTGATTCGGACATGATGAGCATGTCCTGAGAAAGAAAATGATGATTTCTAATTAGGAGGTAAGTAGGTACTGATTTGACGGCTAGCGGCTGTTGGAGATGTCTGAAAGAAGAAGCTCTGCAGCACTGACTCCAAATGAATCGAGATGAGACAGGGGTATGACGAATACAATTGTTTTGCTCAAAATAACGTTAAAAGTAGCCAAATCCGGACAGCAATTTATTTAAGTTACTTGAGACATAAATCGATAAAGGAACGAAGCATAACGATGAACGCTACTAAATTAGGTAGGTACATACAGAACTACAGATGTTACTTTTCTCCTTCACGGTGTAAATAGGTCACTACACGTTCACGTTCAAGGCTCGTGTTAGTACATCATATGACAATAGACGTTTAAATCTAAATATCAACGATAATAGTGACAGTTATTTGATGACTTGTCGATCAGCTACGTCATTTGTCTCTCCACTGACGCTACGCAAAAGATAAAATCCTCGTTGTTTCAGCTTTGTCGGAAATATGGATTACGCTTATCTACACTTATAAATGTGTCTGAAAGCCATGAAATGGTCCGTGACGTTTTATCGATGTAGAGATATGAAAATCACCGCATATAAAACAAAGTTGTTCAAACACTTTTTTTTTAATAATGCTTTGACAAACTCCATTTGACAATTCTACATCTTCTTAAATCAAGATCAACATATTTTAATTGTATTCATATCGGCTCGATTTTCTTCGAGCCAGATTTCATAATAGTAACGCAGTGGGACCGTGCCAATAAAAACTGAATTTATATATGAAATGTACCTAAGAGGTTCATGACCTCTGAATTTAGACGACGTAGCTGCTCGTAGGTATTTCAGAGATGCATTGAGCTCCTAGATATTTTTCTGGACGATTCCAGACCGTTCAAATATGTCGCCAGATTAATAATTCTACATTTTTTGGCAAGCATTCATTGCAAGTTTTGGATTAGTAGAAACGTTGTCGTGCAGAGCAGTACTGTATATTATTCTGAATTAGGGTCAACATTTTAGTAGGCACCATATGATAGGTGGACTGGTATCCGATAAGACGTTTTGCAAAGTGTTAAGTCATTAATTCATTATAAATACCACGGCTGTAAGCGGAAAATAAAACGTACAGGCATCGGGTTTAGTCCCATCTCGGCACCTTCCCATCTCGGCACCCATGAATTAATTTATCATCTTTACGAAAAATTCCCATCTCGGCACTCCGTCATTAGTCGTTGCTAAGTACACAGTCACCAAAAAATGGATACACTGTGTCAGTATAGTCAGTAAATCAAATTGACTCAAAACTAGTTACGGCTAGAGACACCGTACCACCAATAGCGTAGAAGGTTGGAATGGGAGATTAAATAGGCGTGTCGGCAAAAGACCTACTTTAATCAAATATTTAAGTGTCGTGAAACATGATACAAGGTGGTTTGCATTTAAAATGATCAAATTTTTCAACTGTAACATTCCTATTTCCAAGAAAAAAGAGAAATATGGAAAGTCCCATGCCGAAATCAACCAAATTATAGCAAATTATGAAAATGGTTCGATAAATTTAAAAAGCTGCATAGAACAACTGCCTGCAATAATTTCCATATTTGTTTCGTGGACGACGGCAAAGTAACTGTGATTTTATTTATTTTTGATAAGTAATGTTTAAAATTATTGCTATTATTGTAAGAAAATTATGTACAATGTTGATTTCTCTGTGATATAGAAGATTAAAAAAATAGTCTATTTACAACTGTTGATTAGTGTAATATTTTTTTTTTAGTTTGTTTTTTGTATGAAGAGTAACAACTTGCTGTGATTTTATTATTTCAGATATTTTAAGATTAATGTTGTTTTTTATATTTCGAATTTTTACCTAGTATGAAAATATACAATTCCGATTTATGTGATAATTAAGACTGAAAATGAATGTACAGCGAGTTATAGCAATTAGCTGACCCCCTTTGCAATTATTTTATATTTTATTTATTTGAGCGAAGTAAATAAAATATAAAAGAATTGCAAAGGGGGATCAGTTAATTGCTATGACTGTACAGTGAACGCGTAATCAAGCCTAGTACTAGTATGAAAGTCCTCAAAGTATGGACGCCCTTTTGCCTACGTCCCGGTTATACTGATTAATTTTGTAATATGTTTTTACATAATTGCTGGAAAGATTTTAGAACAATTATTCCTACGAACCGTGAATTTTTCATATATTTTAAAATTTGTTATGTTACTGCCAAGGCAGAGATAATGGAGCCTCTAAAAAGCGATTCAAGGCTTGTCTGTGAAAATGGTAATTTAAAAAGAAACAAAAATTATTTAATAAATAATAAAGTTGATTTACTTACTATACTGATACTGTGTTTCCGTTTCTTTTTGTGTAACTTAAAATGATTTATGAGAGGGTGCCGAAATGGGAATTTTTCGTAGACAAGATAAATAAATTCATGGGTGCCGAGATGGGAAGGTGCCGAGATGGGAATAAACCAGGCATCGGCAGTCGGCACACTCCAATGCCGCTGCAAAACGATAACGGTAATAGACGATTACTTTATAAAATACGAACCGTAACATCGATAATACATCGTAACACTTTAGATAGGTACAACAATCAACATAGGTACCTACAACAATTGTAATGGATACTTGAGGAAGGAACCTATTCAATGTTAGCGGTGTTCAAGTTTACTATTACAGTGGACGAGGCTTGTACAAAAGTAGCATTGCGAATTGAAACATTAATTAACTCGTTCCGTAACAAGTTTTTATGACGAACGCGTTATATAATTTGCTAGTTTTAATAGACGGTTCATAACGGGTTTGCGAGGGGCGTTGCCCGCGATGCTGCCCCAACCTTGACATAACCACAGGAAAAATAAGAGCACGACGCAGATATTATAACCATAGACTTGACTGACGGCTTGAAGGTTAAGGAACTGCTTGTTAGAATACAAGATTGCTTATGATCCGGGGAATACCGGATGGATTTTCAATATATTCAGTTAGTGCTAAGTTACATTTCTGACTGGCCTAGAAGCAAAAAACCATAAAATTGATGTCTATTATGATTGTTGTATCTACTTTACGCTGGATCTTTGACAGTCGTTACAGGTAGTCAGTAGCCCAAAAAGTCTGACAACCAGTCTTACCAAGAGGTATCGTATTACCCAGTACTAACTGGGTTGTTGAGGTCAGGTTGGCAGCCGCTCTATGTAAAATACTGGTATTCAGCAGCGAACCCAACATATTTGGGAAAGTCTGGCTTGGCAAAAGCTTTTAAAAATAATCAGACGAAAGTATTAGATAAGCTGTTATAGCCCGGGGAACACCTGAAATGAGATCATGAACACAACTATCAATAACAGCGGGAGTAACGGGACCGGTACTTAAGCCGTGGCGAGAGATTGATGGTGATGCGCGAGTAACGAGTGAGCAAGGATGCGAAACATGCATCCTCTATAACGAATAAATGATTATTCTATTCTATTCTATTCTATACTCTATCAAATGCCCCGGTATACAAACAAATACATAGACAAAACTTACAATGATTCTATGAAACACCATACTGACTACTGGCCTGGCATGGATTCAGTGAAAATTATCCGAGTGTGAGATAATTTACGTAATTACCACCCCCGCTGCGACGTAACGTATGAGAATGGTCCAGACAATTTAAATATTGAAAATAAAAGATAACATTTTCTGTTGTTAATCTTGTTGACGCCGAAAAAGTACCTAATTCCCTAGAGTGACAAGATAAAACAAGAGTCCGACTATGAAATTGATACGAAATCAAAAGGACTAACTATTGAGGTGGTAAAATACTTATAGATAAAACTAATCATGAAACTACCTACTAATAGATATGATTATGACTAGAAGTCAGTGTACACATTATCAATCAAGACGTATCACTGATAAAAGAATTAAGTATTGTTGGTAAATATCAGTATAGTAGACATAATGAGAAATATTTTGATATTCTGGCAATCTACACACAGTATTTTAAGGCACAACATGTCTGTGCCAACTCACAACATGCAACATAATGGGACAGACTAATAATAGTACTCGTAATTTTTGTTGTTGAAGAATTTCGAAATGTAAATGTAAACATTTACTGTTCTAATTTAAACAAAGCCATTGACAGAAGAATTTAGAGCGACTTTTAGGGTCAAAGAGGGTGGATATAGATCACTTTTTTTTTAAATGGTTTGTCTGGAAACAGAAAAAGGGTTTCATGTATAAATTCAAAGTTGCACTGTAAGTCTCTTCATAATATTATAAAATACATAATTTGATTTGATATACCCACATTATATGTCTTATCAAGGAAGGAATGGATAGTGGGTTTTCCTATTCCGAAATATGTATCATTTGCAAATACATAAATAGTATCCTTATTATGATTTCACTTGTTTTAAATCAGTGTTAGTGTATTAGAGAATTAAATTACTTTATAATTAGGTATTAGGAAAACAATCCTGTCCACTAAATATAAAGTAAGTAGGTACCTAATTTTTATGTGACTTTATTTGTCAAAAGAATAAATGAATGTGTATTTTTGAGTAAGTATGAGTGTTTCCCAGGTGCTTTATGAAATTGCTATGACAAATTATTAAATGAGTAAGAATAACACAAAAATTTAAGTATCCTCAGGAAAACCCTTATTGTATTTTCCACAATAATACCCGTTTGGAAAATTTGAAATTGTGTCTTTTCTGTTTGCGCATATAGAAAACAGGAAACAACACTAATGTATGCTATACCTATCTGAATGTTAAAACGTACTTGAATATCTAAAACTTGATTTAATTATACACTAACCGGATGTTTAACCTGAAAACAATTAATAAATGAGTTCTAATCAAAATGTTAACAAGTGAATCAGATATGAATTGACGCAAAAACTTCAGATAAGGTGGCACTGATATTTTACAATGTCAATGACAAATAATAGGAGAAGTTTATGCAGAGAACCACTTCTAAATGAGTTTGGGTCTTCCTGGTCAAAAAGACTTATATCAAATGTTTCTGCTAGAAAAAATCTTTTCAGTTTTTCATAGGGGAAGTACCAATACTAGATAGATCATAAATCTAAACTAACTAGCCTGTCTCATACTGCAGGGTTAGCAGTGATGACTTCTAAATCACAACTTCATATTTTTAAAATGAAATGATATTTAATAAAAGCACCAGTTTTCAAAGATTTTTTGGCAATGCTATTGAACTAGATATAATATCTGAATGAAGGATCGACAAGCATTATTTCTGGGATAATGGCAAATTGATGAGGATGAGCTCCACCCCTAAAGATAACCCTAACTGCTTCGCAAATCAATGAGAATGAATTGATCATAAATTTATTTTTTTAAAGAAAGGTACGCCTCAATACAAACGAGACCTTGAGAGTGATACGGCAACGATACACTTTACTTCCTTGCCTACAAAATTTTATAGAACATGGGAAACAGAAAACGGGCGCTAAAATCAATCGCACAAGGCTAACATTCGGCATCTTTTTGTCACCCGTAGCCTCAGTCCCGATTATTATTGCATATTGTTACAGTTTCACGAACCATCGTTGTGTGACCGTCTCATTAATATGTAGCTCACAATTTGTTTATAGATATCCGATATAAAAAACAGCTGTCAAGTTATGTAAACTCGGTAAACTCCAAAAATAAATGAAAAGGTACTCACAATAAAGATTTAGACACTGTGGTAAACATTTCAAAAAGTATTTTTCATCTACACAACTGAAACCCTCAGGAAAGAGCACCGCTTTCGTGTGTAGAGTTTTTATTAACGAATAATAAAAAATGTACTAAACAATTTTAGTAACGCCCTCCATCCATGTGGCAGTGAATTGGACTGAAGTAACTAGAGAAGTAGAGATGTGCACGTGAGCTATTCCTGCATAAAGACCTGTCAACTAAAAATTACTTACTAAACAGTTTTGGTCCATGCCTAAACTGATGAATTGTTCTTCTTTTATTTCAGAATCAGAATTAGCTTTTGCCCGCGGCTACTCTCGTTTTAATTTAAAATTTGACAATTTAACCTTTAATATTTTTTTATTATTAAAATCGACTATGATTCGAACACCATGGCGCTGTGGTGCCATCTATTATTATAAGAACGTTATTGTTGTTTTCCTTGGGAACCTTATTATAGTTCACGGTTTCACTTACATAGATTGTAATCTACCGAAAAACAATAGGTTAAATTGAAAGCTGTATCAAGGTTCTGTCACTCCGTGTGTGAGGCATGAGGTAGTGTAATTACCTACCGTTTCGCGCATATTGGGCAAATTCGGTAGGGCTGTCGCCAGTGGCGGACTAACCGGGGGCGGAAGGGTCGGCCCGCCTCCGGTCTTGGGGGCCTCCGGTCTTGGGGGGCCCCCAAATGTCAAAATGTGCTTAGACACGGGTTTACCAGTAGCAGACTGCCAGTCACAGTTGCCAACACCTGCCAGTCACTGGTTTAACCCCGTTTACTATATTTTAGGATATGAAAGCTTTATAATCAAAAATGATGCTAGATACAGGAATCACCAAACTTAACGCCTTGAATGGGTATTTAGTGATCAAACGAACCACTGACGATTGTAGACAATGCTGTAACTTTTGGCATAAAAAATGCAATGACATGGAGCAACGCGGAAGAAGGAAGGTAAAAAGAACGATGCCGGGTGAATCAGCTCATGATGCTGGATTATCAATCATTATCAATCTGGTCGATTTATTAATGCATCTCTAAATACTGGAGATAGCAAATTTTACTCAAAGGAGACGTTGGTTTATTTAAAAAAAAAAACAAGTCTGCATTCACAGTTATCCGAAAATTATTTTGCCGCACTCGGGCATCGAACCCGGGATGGATCGACTAAAGTTCGACAAAATAACGTTCTGTACCTTTTTGACATCAATCGAAAGGGTCAATCGATTGGATAAAATCTCTCTAACAAATATAATAAGTTAAATGAAACGAAAACCATGAATAAATGTGCTCTAGCTTGTTGAATTTACCCCATTCAATTTATAACTGATTTTTAGTTTTCATGGTTTTCCTTAGAGATTTAATCGATATGATTGGCCCTATTGATTGATGTCAAAAATTGTAGGATGTTATTTTTTCGAACTGTAGTCGGTTCGATTCCGGAGTGTGACAAGCAAATTTTTGAAAATCTGTGAACGCAGATTTGTTTCTTTATAAAAATAAAGGAATGTTTCCTTTAAGTAAAATTATCTATCTCCAGTATTTCGAGTACTTTCCCTTCAGGTGGCATTAAAAAAATCCATTCTGTATAAGAATAGGCATGACGTCAGTTTCAAAAAATTACAAATCTATTTAGTCCGTCACATAAATTATTGAAAAATAATGGAAACATATTTTTTGTTTTTGTAAATCAATAAATATTGACAAAGATAAAACGCATCAAAACTCGGAAGTGAGGGCCCGTGACGTCAGAACTAGTTAAAAATTATACGTAGGCGTGACGTATTGGTAATTTTAGAAGCATCGTATCTTCGTCAATTTTGATTTACGTAACAAAAGAAAAAATATAGGGCAAATAGTTTTTAATAATCTACCTGACGGACTAATTAGTTTTTTTTGTCGTCTCCCTTATTGTCGACACGATACGGGCCATGAAGCAAATCAATAATATTTTCTAAATTATTGAAACAAAGTTTATGCTAGAAGCTACAGATGACGCTCTGCCACAGTGTATAACCTTCATACAACCGCGCGAATCAGTTGCACCACGTGCGTGACCGCTGGCCGCTTGTCGCGTACGCGGCAAAAGTGGAAAAAACCGGTTTACGCTGTCACAGACAGTCGAAAATCTCAGGGTTGTCAGGGCAACACACGTTGTTTGTTTTGTGACAAGTTAGAATATTTGAATGTAAAAACTTGGTATTTATTAATAATGGTTGTTTATTGTACTGTGTGTATGAATCACCATCATCATCATCTCAGCCGAAAGACGCCCACTGCTGGACATAGGCCTCCCCCAAGTGCCGCCACATTGACCGGTCCCTTGCGACTCGCATCCACCGGATTCCCGCAACCTTCACCAGGTCATCGGTATGAATAATACTAGAAAAAAAAAACATACTTTAACTATCCCAAGGAGTACAATAGGTAGGTAAATATTTAATTAATTTTTTTTCACCTATTGTGACAACCCTACTAAAATAGGTAACAATGTTGCACGTTGTTAAGAAGCTAATTATACTCTGTTCCGTTTACTTATTCATGTGCTCTGGCGGTAAAAGTTGTCAATCTGATACAAATGTATAGTGTTTAAAGTAAAAAAGTTTTAAGGTAAAAAGTTTTTATTTTGGAACATAATAATATACATTTGGCACAATTACAAAGAAAACGATGATAGCTACAAAAGTTTAAAACTGTGTCGCAGCTATAAATTATTGACAACGAGCAAGTTTCCCAAGAAATAAAAAGGTACCTCAGGCATGTAAAAGCCACCGATACGAGTATGGACGTGGCTGCCAAATGGAGAGACCAAGAAATCCGTCAATTTATAATAAAATGGGACTTCAGTGAATCGTTACTCTGTATATCGCCTATACATACTTCAATACTTCTTGACCATTTGTATCGCGGTTGCATCATGCGAGAGGAGTTTTTCGAAACTTAAAGCTGAGGGGCCTCATTCAGCTTTGCCGCCCCGTGCCTCTGACGGGCTTAATCCGCCACTGGCTGTCGCGCTCCAGGCGTGCGTTCGTATGCCGCGTTAATTTAAACTGTTGCATGTTTTAATGTTATAAATACATTTAATAAATGTAGAAATAAAAATCAGAGAAAACAAGAAATATATTAGACATTATACTGGTAGCCCGTGAAATTCAAGTTTTCTTACGTTTTTTGCAAGTAGGACAACATCACAAACAGAGAAACTAAAAAACCACCGCCATTAGATCTATTAAAAACAAAAAATACCCCAGAATTAGCCTTACAAGGTATTAACCTTTATTTTACTAACATTGCAAAACAATTAGCTTCAAAGATAGTTCCGTGTTCAGATCAAATTGAAGAGTCTTCTATTTCACCGGTTAACTCTATGGTCATGTTGCAGGCAGCTGAGGAAGAAGTTGAGTCTATAATTATTAACTTAAAACCTGATAGCGCAATGGGTTGGGATGGAATTTCCACAAAAATAATCAAAATGACAGGAAACATTATTGTACCACTTTTAACTCGTATTGCAAACCTTTCAATACAGACTGGCGTCTTTCCTAATGTATTTAAAATATCGGTCGTCCATCCTGTTCACAAGGCAGGAAGCAGAGACTGTGTCAGTAATTACCGCCCCATTTCAGTGTTACCAGTGCTGTCTAAGATCTTGGAAAAAATTATTAATAAGAGACTACTTTTGTACTTAGAAAAACAACAAATTTTAGCCCACAATCAGTTTGGATTTAGAGCCGGCAGGTCGACAGCACAGGCAGTCACTGAACTTACTAACCTCGTAGCTACTCATATTGATAGCAAAAATAAATGCATTGGAGTATTCTTAGACCTGGCTAAGGCTTTCGACACCGTCTCTGTTCCAATACTAGATAGATTCAATCTATTTAGTATTATATAAACGCATAGCCCATATTGTGTGAGTACTATGTACTAGAAAGCTATCATTCACTGGAAACCTACTTTAGTTTTTGACTTGAATGTGCCCTGGCGGTTGAGAGTATGTCATGCTCACTCAAATGTCTCGCTGATCATGGCGCGTGTGTCGGACCATTTAGTTCCCTTCAAAATGGTTGAGCTGAATGGTGCTGATCCATGCGTCATGTGCGTGAACGGGCGCTGTCAGTTGTGACTGGTCATCTCTTGGTCGCCATGGTTTATTTGAATGGTTTATTTGAATTAATTATTTTGTTTTTGAGTTGTATTTTGTTTTTGTTTGGCTATGGACACTTTTAACGTGCACATCTTGCTACATTGTTCTCACATAGTATAACATCTCAACATGAATGATGTAACCAAGATTTTGTAACAATATTTTGATTTAAAAGAGTGTCCATGGAGTTTCTTGCCCGTTCTTCTCCATAGAGATCTACGCTAGGGAATGGGCAACTACAGTACTTTCACAGTTTTTATGTCTTGTGACTGGGACTGTAGCTACATTTAATTTTCATCTTTGTTTCGACAATTCAAAAGTGCCTGTTATTGGCCTACTTGAAATAAATGCTTTGATTTTGATTTTGATTTTGATACTAATCAAAAAAATGGAAAGAATTGGTATAAGGGGCAAGGTACTAGATTTGTTTATAGATTATCTAAGTAATAGATCACAACGAGTTACTATAGACGGTCTCTACAGTCCTGACGCGGAAGTATCATTTGGGGTCCCACAAGGTAGCGTTCTTGGCCCTACCCTTTTTTTAATTTATATTAATTCCTTATGTAGCTTAACGTTACAAAACTGTAAAATGTTTACATTTGCTGACGACACAGCGTTAATATTTTATGGTAGTACATGGAATGAAGTAAGACGTTACGCTGAAATAGGTCTTCACAAAACAAGCAAACGGCTCAGTCAAAATTTACTTACGCTTAATATGTCAAAAACAAAATTCATAACTTTTGCTAGTACGGAATTATCACTTAAAACAGCACAAAATTTAAAAATACAAATTCACTCTTGTCAAAGCACAACCCATCTACATACATGCGACTGTGGCTACCTGGACAGGGTTAAAACAATTAAGTATCTTGGTATTCTCCTTGACGAAAAATTCACGTGATGTCCATATATTGATCTGCTGGCAGGGAGAACAAGAAAGTTGATATATGTTTTTAAGAAACTAAGGCACGTGGCTGATACTGATCTCCGCAAAACTGTTTATTTTGCACTCGCACAATCTATCCTAACTTATTGCATCACGTCATGGGGTGGAGCACGAAAAACCCATCTTATTAAACTTGAGCGTGCACAACACGCTTTGCTTAAGGTGATGAATTTTAAGCCGTTCAGGTATCCTACAGTCGATCTATACTCTGAGTGTGATGTTTTAACTATTAGACAGTTATTCGTTAAAGAAACCGTAATTCTTAGATAGATAGATAGATAGATAAATCATTTATTTAGTGCACACAAAAGACAAAGCACAACACACAGATATACAATTAAATGAAATAGTTCACTTAAAACAAAAGAAAAACATATTTACAAAATAAGTATGGTAACACAATGACTGACTTCAAATTAAAAATTAAAAAAAAAAACCGGCCAAGAGCGTGTCGGGCCACGCTCACTGTAGGGTTCCGTAGCTTCCCAGACCATTAAAAATACCAACATTTTTCGTCAGCAAAAATAACTTTGTTTTTCATAGTATTTGTATGAAAAACAAAGTTATCATTTGCGTTTTTTTGAAAAAGTGCTATATAACTCAAAAACTATTCAACTCATCAAGTTGAAAATAATTTTCCTAGAAAGTTCATATAAAGGTCTACTTCTGTGATTTTTTTCATATTTTTTAAACTTATGGTTCAAAAGTTAGAGGGGGGGGGGACACATTGTTTTTGACTTTCGGAGCGATTATTTCCTAAAATATTAATATTATCAAAAAATGATTTTAGAAAACCCCTATTCATTTTTAAATACCTATCCAACAATATATCACACGTCAGGGTCAAAATTAAAAAACCCTAATAAAAATGTTTTTTTAAATTTTTATTTTTGCACTTTGTCGGCATGATTGATATACATATTGGTACCAAATTTCAGCTTTCTGGTGCTAACGGTCACTGAGATTATCCGCGGACAGACAGACAGACAGACAGACAGACATGGCGAAACTATAAGGGTTCCGTTTTTTGCCATTTGGCTACGGAACCCTAAAAAAGGAAAATAACAAAGAGGGTATGCAAGGTGCGGTGTGTGTCTCAAGGTTACACCAAATGGGAGTCCAGCTCAGCATGTGTCAGGCATGCACCTGACGCTGATATTCTGCTGGATCCCTGTAGTGACGTACGGACGTCGAGCAGACGAGATAAATTCGTGTTGTGATAAAGTGTTTCATGCGCGGAGTGAAATACGTAAGTATATCAACTGAAATAAAATATTTTACCAAAAGTTTACTGTGTTGGAAGTGTTCTTGTTCGTTGACGTGTGTTTTAATACTTATTAGGTTATATCATATATATGTAGGTATAGTGCTTAAATGAATAATCTCATTATAATAATATTGTAGTTGTGTAGGTGTGAATAAGAATAAACGATTTGACTTGACTAAATTAGATGTACAATAGATAAATATAGGTTAATATCATGAGAAGGTATTATAATTATAATTATTGGCCAACTAAATATCCATAAACAATGCAATCATCAACTGCCCTCTTGTTCACAGGTTTGCGACCACACGCTACAGATAGACAGATTGTCTCGGGAAGAATAGGTACCACAATCAGTTATATAATGGACTTATTCGAAACAGTGATACCCAGTTTTTTCTGCTCTTCGATAAGAAACTGCCGCAGTCGAACTCTGAAGGTACCAAGACATTTAAGATTTCTTACCGGCGGGGGAATATTGTTCCAGCATTTGGATGCGGCGTATCTGAAACTTCCCCTAAAAGCAGCTGTCTTGTGCGATTGAGTGGAGAGTTGCTGCGAGCACTGCCTCCTTTCGCATTCTCTTCTGCTAGCGATCCAGCTCAGTTTATTGTACAGGTAGGTCGGCTGCCTATACTTTATTACTCCGAAAAGTATACATGCTAGGTGCAACTTACGCCGCGACTTCATCTTGAGGATGGAGTGCTTATTTAAGAATCGCGTTACGTGAGTTCTTGGTGGGATTGAAAAGCAGAATCGAGCGCAGGCATTTTGGACTCTCTGGATCAGTCGCTCAGTTCTTGCGAGCAGCCGAGGGCCAATTACTGTATCTGCGTAGTTTAGGTTAGAAAGCACGAGTGACTCCACCAGTTTAATACGCAACTCCTCGGACAGATAAGGCCTTATTTTATAAAGGACTTTTAGCCGATAGAAACAAGTGCGCACTGACTCTGCCACGTGCGCTTCGTATCTTAACCCAACGTCCATGTTCAAACCAAGATTACGTGCCTCACTGACTCGACTGACCGACTCACCCAGCAGGGTAACGTTGAGTGATGCCGGCACTGCGCTGATTTGGTTCCTGGTTCCAAACAGCATGTATTTGGTTTTTGTGGGGTTAAGTACTAAACCGTTATTTTCCGCCCAGCATGCTATTCTGTCAAGATCCTCGTTTAAATCCTTTATCGCAGTGTCATAGTCGCTTGGTTTAAAAGAGATATAGACTTGTACGTCATCAGCATAAATATTATACCTACATTTCTTCAGGGAACTTATGATGTCAGCACAATACAAAATGAAGATGATGGGGCCCAGTATTGTGCCCTGCGGGACTCCCCTGTAAACAGAAGTGAGTGATGAAACAAGAGATGAACCATTGCTCAGTCGTATTTCCACACGCTGCCGACGGTTGGTAAGGTAGCTTTGGAACCAGTCTATCGCATTTTGGTCAAATCCGTAGTAGTGAAGCTTTGATAGAAACAAGTCTATATTTATGCAGTCAAAGGCTCGCGAAAAATCTAGTAGGACAAGGAGTGTGCATAGGCCCTTATCCTGTGCTGAGAGAATGTTATCTGTCACGTCCAAAAGTGCCGTAGAAGTACCACGTTGTTTGCGAAAACCTGACTGTAGCTCAGGCAGAATGTGTTTATCTTCTAGATACTTTGACACCTGCTGACAAACCGCCTTTTCAGCGATTTTAGAAAGGCAAGGCAGAACACTGACAGGCCTCAGGTCTTTTAAATCGGTTGGATTTGGTTTTTTTGGCAATGGCCTAACGATAGCAATTTTCCAGATGTCAGGGAAAGTTGCTGAGAAAATTGAGCTGTTCACAATGTCGGTGATGGATTTTAATGAATGTGGGAGTGTAAGCCAAAGCATGTCTAGGGTGACTTGATCACAGCCTTCAGCGTTAGATTTTAGTTGGCGGAAGTATCGTAGAATTTGATCAGCAGTTACTGGTTGTAATGAGAGAGCGAAACTATCATCACCATAACGATGAGATTCAAAGAAAGCGCGTTGCGATGTATTGCAGACAGGGTTACCAGGAACGTTCAAAAAGTGATTATTTATATGGTTTGGATCTCTGAAGGTAGTCGGAAGGTCATCAAATTGTTTCTTTGATAATACTGTTTTTTTTAAATTTTTCCACAACGTTTTTGGATCCCTGATCTGACCATTAATATTAAAGTTAAAATATGCAACTTTTTCTCTAAATAAGGAGGTTACCACCAGAGACTTCAGCTGCTTGTAGTATGACTTTTTGGAGTCTGATTTCGTTTTACGGTACTTGGTCAGAGCGTCATTCCGCAAGTGCATCATCAATTTTATTGTATCTGTTATCCATGGATAAGACGGTTCCTTAATTAAACATTTCTTGACCGGAGCATGCGCATCGTAAATTGTTACAATGTTTTCGTTCAACTCCTTAACCATGTCATTCACATTATGCAAGCCGCAAATGTTGTCCCAGTGTATTTGCGATAAATCACTATCTAGTACTTCTCTATTTATTTGTTTAATGGGTCTATACGTAATTGTGTTGGGTTTATATTTGCTACGCCTAATATTAAACTTACCCACAACAAGTGAGTGACCATGTATTGAGACATAGGGCTCAACAGATATCAACATCAAAAGCTGAAATTTATTGATAAAACAACAATGACTTCTAGACGCATCGGTAGGGTGTGTCCTACGGTTCCATATAAATCAGTATTCATCGAAAAATTTCAATGTTATCTTGGGCCAATGCTGTATAACATTGTAAATAAAATTTTACAAATATATCCATTAAACTTACACTCATGCAAGAAGGTCTTAATATCCTGGCTGATATCTCAAAGCTATGAAAGCGTAGAAAAGCTATTTGCAATTTTGAAATAATTATTAAAATATGGTTGACTGGTAGAGAATGCCTTGTGGCATTAAGTCCGCCTATGTACCACTCTTGTACATGAAGTTTAAATAAATAAATAAATTAAAATCTGGCAGACAGTATTGTATTAAAAATAAAAAATATCAATAATTTCACCAATAATAATTAACTTATCTATTTAAAAAATAATCAATTTCATTTTTTCTAAAGTTGCCTAAGTTCATACTCTTTGTTGTTTCTGTTGCGATTTAAGTCAAATGTAGGGTACTTAGAAAACAAAAAAGGTAAACAGTCATACGTTGACTTTAATAATATTTGATAGTAACTATCTACCCACATTCTAAGCTGAGCACATACATTTTTTTTTAGTAATATATTTCTACCTAGTAATGTTTAATCACACTATACTCATCTCTGATTGTAACAACATTGGAAGAGACTAACGTCTAAGATACAGGCTTGGCCTAGTTTAGACGTTAGGGTTCATTTTGATCTGTTTACTTACTTACCTACTGTACTTGTGTCAATATTGTGATGTATTATGTATTTCCTCGTTTTTTCAATAAAAGATTATTATAGGAACGATTTTGACCTTGAGAAAGTAGTTCTTAACCAACTTTATGAACTGGAAGGGTTTGATTGATTGATGATATATAGTTCTGTAACTACATAAGTCTTACAGTCGCAAACAATATTTTCATCAACATACAACCTAGCACTGGCCTGCAAATTGCAAAAAACGTAAGAAAATCTGAATTTCGCGGGCTACCCTGACGCTTTCACCTTACATTATAAATAATAATAATACATTAAAATACAAAAATGTTGGTATTATTTTATTTTCAGTACTTGTGGCAACCCACCGATTGAGCATTAAGCAGCAAAACAATAACATACGCTAACGCGTGGCGTCAAGGCACAATTTAGATCGAGCGCGCCCAGTTTAGGTATTTAAAATATCGACTTTCTTCAAGATCAAAGGAGCGCAACTTCTGTACGCTAGTAGTATTATCAATTCTGTTTCAGTATGTTCGTTTGACAATCTTTCGAGAGTTTACAATCTCGCTAGAGACATTACAATCTAACTGGTTTTACAATGTTACGCTAACATCCATATTACTAGTCTTTTAAATCTCACAACAACAACAATATGTAAGATAACCTCTTCACGAGTTGAATGAATTTTGTTTGAATTCACAAAGAAGATAAAAATATTGCACGTAACTTGAGGATTAAATGACTACAGGCTAATTGTAATTAGGGTTTTTGTTACATAACCAAATAATCAATCAAAACATAATCAGGCAGGGGCAGTGGTAAGTGCGACGGCACGGAACATTTTTTTGTGTATTGTAATGTATTTCAACGTTGTTGTATAATAATATCCTGTGTGCACGTTTGAATGACTCCTTAATAGATCTTACACAACGACTATTCGCTATGCCATCGTGCCTACCACTGTAAGCCCCTGATGGCTCCCTCTGTCTTAACAACGCATCACTTTCATTGATTTAGTTTTATAACTTTTAGTCGATTTTCTTCTGCACTACACTTTATTGATTTTCCATGGACATTTTAAATGCTGGTAACACGATTGCTTAAAATGCAAAATCGGTCTTTAGTCTATGGAATATGGAATTAAAAAGAACTGACACTGACAAGTATTTTGAATGATGGGTGACACTGACAGAAGATCAGATTGAAGTTGAAAAAAGCACGGTAAATACACGGGTAAAATCCGAATGAGTTTCGCTCAAGAACTAAATCCTATTTGATTGTAACAAAAACTGATGCGAATCATGATTCGAGAAGATGATCCTCAGTTCCGGATAACTCCATTCCAGCAAATGGCATCAGCATGTTCCGGTGCCCTTATAACCTCGCTATTCAGTAAGTCTTCACTTTCTGTTTTATTCAATAAATTATGTAAAAGTTTCACTTATTACATCTTTTGATCCTCTGGTTTTAGTGACTCCTCTTGATGTAGTTAAAATAAGATTGCAAGCTCAACAGAAGGCATTGCTGTCTAATAAATGTTACTTGTATTGCAATGGTCTTATGGAACACATATGCCCCTGTGGAGACTCGCCATGGCTACCGCGACGAGTACATTTCAGCGGAACTTTGGTAATTTAGCATTGTTTTCTTATTTTCTATCAGCATGCCCTGAGACATGAGAAAGTAGACCAATAGAAACAGGGCGATAGAAACATCGATAACTATCTATCAAAGGGGTTAACCCTTCTATTGTAAAATATTAATCAGCATTGCATGAATAGTATTTTTTTTTACTGGTCCTCGTGGCCTAAATCTACATTCTATCATATGGATGTGTTTGTATGCTTTCAGGATGCGTTTTATAAAATATCAAAATTAGAAGGAATTCCTGCGTTATGGTCAGGATTAAGTCCAACTCTAGTCCTAGCTCTTCCATGTACTGTCATTTACTTCGTGTCCTATGAACAACTGAGATATAGGTTGAAAACAAATTATAATAAATTTATGGGTAACAGTAAGTACATAATTAGTACCTATTAAAACTATATCTTATTCAATTCTGTGTCTACTAGATGTTATTACTACTTGCACTAATATCAACCCCTTAGCTGTGTAAATTAAGTTGATAAATAATATGTACTAGACATTCTTTGATCTTTTAAAATACTATTTTTTTGAACTTGTATTAAAAAATTAACTTGAAATGTGTGGAGTTTACAGTTACTTGTCCAAAATCACATTCATTTGCTCATATATTTTAACTCTAAGTGCAAACCCAGTAAATATTTATCATTGGTAACTATTGAAAGTCAACAATGTGACATTTTTGACATAGTCATGGTAAATGTTATAGTGAAATCTACATTTATCTCACTAAATTCTTCTTGGCACTTACCTGCAACAAAAACAAATATTTCATTTACGTCTTCTATTGTACTGATGACAATGGTTGTCAAATGATAGGAGATAAATAATACATTTATATATGTATTGTGTACCACATTATTATATCAACTTGTTAAGATTCCCTCACCTTGACTTCAAGGTTATAGGTGAAGCAAATAAACAAGTTACTTACTACACAAAGTAACTATATTCAATGTTCTATGTCAGTATGAACTGGGACTTTGAACTTCTTATGAATTTTTTGTATAGTAACCAGTGTAGCATAACATTTTCTTGACTCACTGTCACTATGTAAAAACTCCTTGCTTACTTCCTCTTTTTTTTTCTTTCAGTACATTTTGGTAATGGAAAATTGTTCAAAAAAATTCCATTTTGTCATTTCTAGTTCACATACATTTGGTAAACAACTGATAACGACAGTTATTATATTGGCATAATGAAATCACGTCTCTTTTTCAAAAATATTATTATTATGAATGTGTCTGTCATGTAGGTCAAAATATTATCTGCTTTGCTTATCTCTTCTCAACTGCCAATGGCTGATAAGCATTGATTTTTTATGGCGATTGCAAAGTACCATAATCTAATTAAATGCTATGAAAAATATTTAGTTTTAATACCGCTAGACAAAAATATCCAGGTCTGAAAGCAGGACACAAATCCCACCGTCATGCATATGCACATGCACATATGGGCCCACCCTCCCGCCCTCATGCATATGCACACATACAAAACAAGTGAGAAATAATTAGCATGCCATGCAACCAAACCTTTACTCGACACGTGTTTCGCCCCTCCACGGGGCATCCTCAGGAGTTGTTGACTCGTCGAGCGTTCCTACTCGAATGAACTCGACTCGACATCAACAACACAACAACAGCAACTCAACATTCGAGTCAACTCGACATTCGAGTTGGAACGCTCGACGAGTCAACAACTCCTGAGGATGCCCCGTGGAGGGGCGAAACACGTGTCGAGTAAAGGTTTGGTTGCATGGCATGCTAATTATTTCTCACTTGTTTTGTATGTGTGCATATGCATGAGGGCGGGAGGGTGGGCCCATATGTGCATGTGCATATGCATGACGGTGGGATTTGTGTCCTGCTTTCAGACCTGGATATTTTTGTCTAGCGGTATTAAAACTAAATATTTTTCATAGCATTTAATGCCATGGATTTCCGCAAAGTAACGCCTGACTCCATAACTTACCATAATCTAAACTCATAGTAAAAAAGAAATATAATATTTTATTATTCTGTATACTTACTTAAATATAAACTGTATATGTATTATGTAAAGATTAATTTGATATTGTTGTTGAAAGAAATGGAGAGTAATTTCAAGCTACATTACATTATTTTCATTATTCCAACCATAAAATCTGTTTTATTATTCAACACATATGAAATAGAATAATAGAACCATAAATCAATTTTTGTTTATTAAAATGTATTCTTATACTTTTCAGCATCACAGCCACTATGGATACCAATGTTTGCAGGAGCCACAGCAAGAACGATAGCAGTTACTATTGTCAGTCCTCTAGAACTTATAAGAACGAAGATGCAATCGAAAAAGTTGTCTTATGCAGGTAAACAACGCCTGTTTTTTTAGCCATATGTGTTCTACTACGAGTCTACCCTTTACAGCAGAACTTTTAAAGTCATAATATTACTTTGCATAACAGAGGATAGCATAAACTTCATTTTACAGAAAATCATTTGGCAGACACTCATTTATCATACATTCAAAATTCATAATTTGTTAGTCAGAATCATCTTAAGGCATACATTTCATATCCAGAAGTATTAAGATGTAGAACTATCATATTGCAGAAAGTTTACTGTCAGAACCGTCTTTTGGCATACATTTCATATCCATGCAGACATGCAGCAAGCACGCAACTTGCAGCAGGCACGGTTTCTGTCACGGCTCCGTCGCTGCGCCCCGGCGGTCCCACGCGAGCTTATCGTTGCCTTGCTCCTCAGCGCTTATGCGGGCTTAAATTACCACTCTAGGGGTAGGGCAGAATCGGGGCTGCGGGACTGTTCGAAAGAGATACCATGGCCCCGGAACATAAAGGTGGAAGGAAGGAACAGTGGGTTTTAGTCAGTAAAAGTCTAACACTCCCTCACGCTCCGCCCAGAGTGGGAGGAGTCATTTGATGATTTACCATCCGAAAAAAAGAGGTAGGGCAGACTACGCGTGGAGTCGGTTTTTTTGTCGATTCGTTTCTGTCACTTAATAGCAAAACAAATAAGTTAAATTTTAAAATAATCGTCGCTATAAAATTAAATAAACGTTATGCTAAACGAAATTATGCGGAGTTTTAACTATGCCAAAGAAAATTATGCAGAATAAAATTCCACCACCTATGCTGGAAACTACGAGTATGCTATTTTTGATTCGGACATATTAAAAAATTTGCCCTAACAATAAGTATTAAATATTTTTTTATGCCTTGAAAATATTCATTTTATGAAGATTATGCCGGGTATGTTATGCCAAATAAATTTCGGAGCATCAAGATTCTGCCAGATCGAGAGAACCCGTTCTACTCCATGTAAAATGCTGGCATTCAACTGCATTCGGTTAGACTAGAAGCAGACCGCATAATAGCTGGGAAAAGGCTATGCAGATGATAAACTGTCCTACTTCTGGGATCTCCGTCTATTCCTCCCACTTCTGTAGTTGTGCTTCTTCTCACCAAAACACAAACAGTTACACACACAGTTTTATTCCCATTTTGAATACAAAGACACGATAGAAGAACTGTGTGAAAGATGATATAGCTAGAATGAATATTGCTGCAGTGACTGCAAATAAATTTTGATAAGGGCGGAAGATGGGACCCTCCCCCCCCACACTGTTGTGTGCAGCAATTCAGTTGTACGTAAAAACATGATTCATAGAACATAGTTTAGACTTTAGTGTGAATTCTGAGTATTATAATTGCATAAATATCCTCCTAGGGCCGATAAGAAAACGTTCTAGTAGGTATGTAACATCCAGTAATTAGAGTAACAGGATTAAACTAATTAACAACTTCCTTTCAAAGGTTTTAAAAAAACTAAGTAATATTAACTAATGAAAGTGCACAAATACACAACAGGGACTACTTACTTTAAATATGATTATGGTTGTAAGCCAGTACCTACTTACGGTGTCTGTGAGAAGCAGCACAGTCTTCTTTATTGTGTGGTTAGTGCCTAACCTGACCCCATATTCACAACGCTTCGATTCTATTTCGATTCGGGAAGTCGTATGTCTATCTCGCTCGTTTTCTTTATGCCAAAAAAACTTTTTTGCAAAAAGTAAAACCGACTTCAAAAAGAAAAAGTGAAAAATAACTTTAGCTTCTGAAGTCGGTGACGTTTGTATGATTGAATTAATTTTTTTGTCACCGACTTCAGAAGCTAAAGTTATTTTTCACTTTTTCTTTTTGAAGTCGGTTTTACTTTTTGCAAAAAAGTTTTTATTTTTCACTTTTTAGTGGTTCACACGGAAAGTGCATACCGTTACAATTACAACAAGCCCAAACACGACTAGGATACATTGTCTCATTATGGAGTTCCGTGACTCTTGGCTTCATCATCAGATCTGATGGTAGAATGGTTCTTATCAAACGCAAATGCTTCACTTGTTGTAGAAAATATAAAAATTGCTGTACGTTATCCTATAAAATTTGAAGAGTTCCCTCGATTTCGCCAAGATTCCATCATCAGATCCCGACTTGGCGACTATGGGACCAACTTGGAAGTATACCCTTTCAAACAAAAAAAGAATTTTTCAAATCGGTTTAGGCGTCTTCGAGTAATCGGGTAACATACATAAAAAAAAAAAAAAAAAAAAAAAAATACGTACAGTCGAATAGAGAACCTCCTCCTTTTTGGAAGTCGGTTAAAAAGGATAGACATACGACTTGTCGAATCTAAATTCATTCCGAGCGTTTGTGAATACGGGGGCTGGTGTCAGAGGTTTGTGTTGTGTTGCCTTCCTCTCAGGCATGCTGATTTCCTCACGATAAATATAAATAAATTAAATATCGCTGGACATTACACACAGCGCCATCTAGTGCCACACTGAGCAACGCTTGTGTCGTGGTCACCAGACAGTAGATGTACTACATATTATATACTTTTTATTCGATGTTTTCCTTCAACGAAGCAAGTGATAATTATAGCAGCAATGATGTAGTAATATACGAGTATTATTACGCTTTTAAAATTACTACGCCTGTTCCAAAAGAAAAAATTATCATAAAAATAAGTTCAGTAGTCACGGAGTAATCGGTGTACCTACGAACATACTTACATACATGAAAAAAAAAAAGATTCTGGTGTAAAACGTAACCTTCCTTCTTTATAGAAGTCGGATAAAAATGTAAACAAACTGTATACTTATTTGTATGTTTACGTATTAGCTTACTTTAATGTTTTCATTGGTTGTTAAGTTCAAAGGTTCTGATAAGCAATTATTATATTTGATTGTTTATCAACACCTTTGAACCCTATAGACAGGGTAATAAACCAGGTACTTATATACCTATTTGTAACAGATAATAATCTAAACTTATATTGTCACTTACGGGATATCTTCCGTGATTATTTATTGTTTTGAGCTCCTGATATTTCGACGCTGTTGCAAGCGCCATGATCGCTGGTTGACTGTCAACCCGCGATCATGGCGCTTGCAACAGCGTCGAAATATCGGGAGCTCAAAACAATAAATAATCACGGAAGATATCCCGTAAGTGACAATATAAGTTTAGTTTTAAACCGTGAAAGCCTAAAACAGATAATAATCTATTTACAGTGATGATATTTTAGTTTAGATTGCAGCAGTGCGTCTATTTTCATCTGATCACACAAACATCAGTTTTAACAAGGTGTATTGTTATTTGTTATATTATAGTGTTAATTTATACCCACCCACTGGATTGTGAATGTCAGATAGACAGTCGTTTTTTGTAATACGCTGTTATTCAGCTGCATCTGATAAGACTGAAAGCTGACCACAGCGTCTATGGGAAAAAAAGTAGGATAGAGTAAGTAGAATAAGTAGGTACTGGGTAATATGATACCCCCTAATAAGACTGGTTGTCAGATTTTTTGTGCCACTGAATACCTGCTACGACTGTCAAAGATCTGCAAATGACAGCCGGGATCAACGGCTTCAAGTGATCTATGGTTGGGTGATCACCCATCCACCGATGAACCTAGCCAAGCACGGCTTAACCTTAAGGGCGACCCGAGCGGCTGTTATTATTTAGCCACGAGCTCCTCACAAAACAATGATACTTAATAAAAAAATGACAAATAAAAATGACCTGATAATTAAAAAAATACTAAATGCTTTGTTTACAGAAATCTCGGATGCTTTGCGACAGGTTGTCAAGTATGAAGGTTTAAGAGGACTCTTCCGGGGTTTGGGATCGACCTTATTGAGAGATGTACCATTTTCAGGTAACTAAAATTTTCATAGTCTTTGCTAAAATGATTCTACATAAAATATACAAATTTTTGTCATGTTCATATGTTTAGTAAAAAAACATGTAACAACTGCTCTACTTCTTGTCTGAATAAGTAGTTGAAGTGGGAACATACGTTTTCTTTGTGTTCCATTATTTATTTGATTACTTATTGACTTGAAATGCTGAGAAGTTAATGTGTTCAGCTATACTGTTGAGTCACACACGAATGTGGTCAAACCCGAAATAATTAAAGTTAGATTAGTAAATTACGGGCCTGTCGTTTTATTGAGACGCGAGACGGTCTCTGAGGTAACGCGGTGCGGGTGGGGAGTTGACGATCGTCCCGAATTAAAGAACCCTCGCGACACGTGACCATACCTCTCGCGCATCGCAGCCACAGTAAAAAGTGTGATGTTCGAGGATTATCTCAGTAAAAGTCCGGGATTCCGTTTACAGAGTTATATTTTGACTGACCTCCATAGTGTACAATATACCAACTTAAGAACTAAAACTTATGCATGTGCCAACCTTACCAGAACATACAGACAACTTACAAGAACTAAACATTGTGAGTTTACCAACATTACAAAAAGATACGTAGTAGTGTGACTCGGACGTGTCCTTGAACTCAATGCCTACTGTCGGTCAGGGCTAGGGTTGCTACTATCGGATACTTTGTGTGGGTTATCGTTAAGGCGCCTATACGAGCTAAATTAGCAACTCTATTTGTGGTGGTTCAAACTTCGTTTGAAATGCTGTTAGAATAAAGTTCTAATCAGCTTGCACTACAAAGTGGTTGTTACGTCAGCCACTGCGGGCCAAATAGCGCGAAATGAGTGGTTTCGATCGATTTACAAAAAAACTATTGATTGGATTAAAAAACTAAAACAGTATCATGCTAACATATTGCTTGTAGAATTATTTGCCAAAAAATCAGAATGATCGCAGGCATTTTAGTATGTTTTTTATTGTTTGAAAGATATTTTTAGAGGTAAGTTCGTGATTTCTTTTTATCGAGCCAAATTAATTGTATTATGTTTTCAAAACAGTATCATGCTAGCATATATCCTGAAGAATATCATATATTTTTCTGGTCTTGTTTATAGCAGTGAATCATATACTTTTAGTAATTATAAAACTCGCGTTTAGCTCGTGTAATCGCCTTAAGAAAATGACGCGGCGCGCGCGACTCTCAGTCTGTTCGCACCTTGAAGTATCCTTACGGGCGGGGGAAGAAGCGCTCGGGTAATTACGTCAGCGTTTCGGTCGTTTATTTGAAGCCAACATACTGCTTATAATTTTACTGTGACGCAGCTCCTTAGACACCGTTTCAAGGAAGATGTATGCCTGTAACTTGACATTCTTACAGCTGTTTTGTAATGTGCTTCCAGGTATTTATTGGTCTACATTCGAAAAAACAAAGGCGGCGTTTAACAAACCTGATTCGGAAAAGAATACATTTTTGTTTAATTTCTTCTGTGGATCAATCGCGGGCAGCGTAAGTTGTAAAATTTTTGCCAATACCAATTTACAAATTAAAAATGGAAATTCTCTATAAATCTATGTTTTCTAATATAGCGGCCAATATTCGTGGCACCTATGTATGTATATGAGGTCTTTGCCCTCATAAACTGCAGTAAGGAAGTAATAAAGACTAGCTATTTTCCAAATGATGATCACCATTGAAAGAATACTAAAGGTTGAACGCGCGCTGCCGAACGCATCGTCGATTCTGCCGCGAGAGATAGCATTCCTGCTGTTTCTCGCTCTAGCAAATGATGGTTCTGAGCGACAGTACAGGATAGGACATGGAAAAGTGTAATTCCGTGCTGCTAGGATACGCGATTTTCACCAAAACGGAGCGAAGAGACGTGCGGGGATAGAATCGACAAATCACAACGGTTTAAATCCACATTAGATTTCTTGTCACTTCTATATTTGGTGATATGATCATATCTTGTGCGGAGATCCCCACTTTTATTGACGGACACGCGTTTACCAACGCGCGTCCGTCCACAGAGGTTTTGAAGGTGAAACTAATTTTTGTTTCAAACAAGTGCTTACACTGTTGTAAACCGCCGGTGGAGACCGATGTGAAGGGCTTGTTTATAACAGTCTGGCACGGCCTTTAGGTTTAGTTCACAACACTACCATCTTCATACCCCCAGTCGGAAAGACGCAAATGATATGCCGCCTAGTGACCGAGATAAATCCATTCATAGATAACCGTTTCTGATAAAGAATGGCGTTTCTAGATTGTTGTTACTATCTTTCTTACGTGGGGTGGACTGATAAGATAGTAAATAAGTACATACTTACTTAATTCGAGTTTATGAGTATTAAACTATTATATTTTATGTTTCAGCTTGCGGCATTTGTAACACTTCCATTTGACGTCGTAAAAACACATCAACAAATTGAATTAGGGGAAAAGGAAATTTATACAGGTTGGCAATATTTTATTTTGTTCATTTAATACGCCCTTTTTGCGACCCATAGGAGCGCAGAGCATAGAATTTTATGATATCACTGAATACATTTTATAATCCGAGTAAAGTTAAGTAGCCTTAATACTTATGTACGAACACCGCTGCTGTCGTCTAAGCAGGTCCGGCATGCCGCTAACTATATTATAATTGCATCTACTCGCTAAACTGTAAGTCCAGACAATTAATTGAAACCGCGTTGGCTAAAACCGAAATCAAATGCTACACTTTCTGTTTTTCATTTGGCATCTTTCACTCTGAGAATGGAAAGCGGAATGAAACAAAAATGAAGATTCACTTGAGTAAAGTGGTTGATATTGGTTTAACTGCTTGGGAACTGGGGCCTAAAATGGCCGCTTTAGCAGAATCATAATAAGATAATATGAATCGGTGAAGGAAAACACCGTGAGGAAACCGGCATGTCCTAGAACCAAAAATTCAAAGACACTTCCAATCTGCACTGGGCCCGCACGGTGGATTATAGCCCATTCCCTCTCATAGAGAGGAGAGAGGAAACCTGTGTCCCAGCTGTGGGAACATTAATAGGCTGATGATGATGAATCATGTTATCTAATAATACACTTAATATTATAAAGCTGAAGAGTTAGTTTGTTTGTTTGAACGCGCTAATCTCAGGAACTACTGGTTGAAATTGAAAAAATCTTTTTGTGTTGGATAGTCCATTTATCGAGGAAGGTTATATAACATCACGCTACAACCAATAGCAGCGGAGCATAAATGAAAATTATTGCAAAAACGGGGAATATTTATTCCTTTTGGGGCCTTTTTCTCTATTATGTGACGCAGACGAAGTTGCGTGGGTCAGCTAGTGTTATAATAAAAACAAAATATGATTCTGCTAAAACGGCCGTGTTAGGTCCTCTGACCATTAGTGCGTATAAGGGCTTAGTTTAAGAACTGTGGATTCACTTATTCCTGACAAACTGTATTTAGTTTTGTTTTTGTTGAATTGGTTACTGTTTCAGATGGTAAAGGCCATCAGCGAGCTTCAAATATGAAAGATATAGCGCGGACGATATACGTCAATCACGGGTACAAAGGAATGTTCACGGGACTCCTACCTCGGATATTCAAAGTGGCTCCAGCATGCGCGATTATGATAGCGACGTTCGAATACGGAAAGCAATTCTTCCAGACATACAACACACAGAAGTATAAGGAAAAAATGCAAAGGTAGTTTATTATACCATAATACTTCTAGTATCTGAAGATCGTCAACGATCATCGTCAGTTTGTGACGCGTTACGATATCCCCCACCGTGTATCAAAAGCATTCATATTAAAAACTAACCAGCCCGGCTAGCATGGGCAGGGGATACAAATTTTATCCACCGGTTATTTCCACTTTTGTTTGAATTTTGTCCCTTGTCAGTGGAAATAACCGGTGGATAAAATTTTATCCCCTGCCCATGCTAGCCGGGCAGAAGTGTCATCTTCAACTACATTAAGGATAAAGGTACAATTCCATAGGCGGCCATAGACCGCAAACTGTAGCAGTAATCCCGCCCGACCGTAATGACGGACGAAAGCGGTGAAATTCCTTCTCCTTTAAAAAAAAAACGTGGCCCTACACCTTACACCACTACTGAATGTATTCTGTATTGTAGTGGGTGCGAAACATTTAAAGCTCATATACACAAACAGCAAAACCCGGAATGACTATCTGCAGGCCATACTTCTTGTATCGGTATCGTTATCCTCCCTGCCTGCGCCTACGCACGCATTGCTGTCACAAAGTAACCGAACCGGTTCGGTCTGCCATTACGATAAAATGGCATTAACCAGTTCGCGGTTACCGTCGCCTTCGGGATTGTACATTTAAACTCATTCTTTTAAAATAATACTAATTTCAGCCAAGGAATAGAAATCGAAATAATTAAATCGAATAATAACGAAGATTGATAGATGGACCTTTATGTTAAAGGTATTGGAGGAACACTGTAATTAGGTTATTTCCACAGAAACATTATAGTGTAGGTACAAGTACAATACAATTGTCTTAGCTAGTTCTGTAATTATTTTAAATGGTTGTGTGTAATTATTATCCTCTTTGTTTTAGAAGTATTTCACTTGATCACTTGTCTTGATCAGTGGCCACACTACAGACGTGAAATCGGCTTATGCCCATCATGTCCATGCAATAAAAGCGAAAGTCATTCGCCTCGCTTCAGTGTGGTCGACGCAACAACACGTTCGTCGGTCGTTTGACCGTATTCTAGATACGGGCAAACGCCCAAGTGTTCGAATGATTTTGTGGTCGGGCTAAAAAGTTCGAAAGAACAAATATGAAGAAACCGGGCGAGATTATCCGAAGATAGGCATACTCGACCCCGTTCATTTACATTTTGTTTGCCCGAATTCGAGCAAACAACCATGAGTAATTGCGCCATTATAGCATGAACATAGCTGTTTCTAATTTCTTTAGGTGTGGTCATTTATTCAATAGACTATAAGTAATTAAATCATTAAGTATATAAATCGCCCCACTTTAGTTGAACCAAATGGTGGCCATCCACGCAGGTTCAATTTTGAACAACAAAAGTCGATGGAGACCCGAATATATGTGTCTAATGCTGGGGCCACACTAACGAGACATTCCATTAATTATTGCGGTAATGGACGCAATATCGTAATAATTAATGGCATTTCTCGTTAGTGTGGCCTCAGTAATTCGTGTTGCGATCTGTACATTATTGTCATTGTCATAAAATAAAAATATAACTATAAATTTTTACAATAACATTTATTTCACTTTCAGGCGTCAAGAAATAATGCTGGTGAGCCAATCTTCCAGCAATGATTACTCATAATATGACAAATGGGAATAATCATAGTTTAGCAAAATATCAGAATATGATAGAAAAAGTGATAGAACTGTAGTACAGTTTAAGTATTTAATGGCTGTCTAATGTCCATACCTGTTATTCGTTATAGTTACCATTTATGTAGCACTAAAAAAACTTTTACCATATCCAATTGGTAGATAACATTAGTCTATGGCAACTGCTGTAAATGAAAAATTGCCAATATTAACTGTTGTAATCTTAGTTATTAATCACAAGTTAGGTCTTTAGTATTTGGCGACTTGCACCTTGGCTAAGTTAGCAATAAGATATGGAAGGAGAAAGTACAGTATAGTATTGTAAACTGCATGCTGCCAGTTGAAGTATTCGATTTGCGTGACACTGTCTAAAGGGTGTAAAACACCTCTTAACGAAGCCGAAAGGCACTTGTTCTCCCCATCATTGCGATCATTTTTTTGTTCTACACCATACCTGGGAACCTTCTAGTTACGGAGATATGGGGGGGTCAAAGTTACAACTTTTTGACAAGTTTTTTTTTTAAATACAAGTTTTTTTTGTAAGACTAACTGTTAACACCTCCACGACCCCCGTACTATTCAATCCATCCATCAGCACAATGTTTTAAGTGCGTTACATTGAGTTCTACCACAAAACATGATTTATAACCTCAAAAAAAAAAGTTGTTTCCCAGCAATATTTTTTGCGTAAAGGTAGGACTTAGTTTGATGTACAGAATGCTTGGTTAACGGCTTTGTGATGAGGTGGTTTACACCCTGTATACAGTTTACTGCGTGCAATAAAATATTTTGACAAATTAAATTCTGGATTTTTTGGCAAAAAGAAAATTACTGTCCTCAAAATTTATCGAATATTTCTGCTAGGAATCTTTTTGAAATTGTATTTTGAATTTCTTTATTGTTTTGTTAATTACTTTATTTTGTATAATTCGGGACTGTGTAAATAACACAACAAAATAAAGTTTGTAAATATTTTACCTATTGACTTTGTAAATAGTATGGAATAAATGCTTTCTGTTACCTATATTTTTATTGTTTAATTTTAGCACAACATTAATGCCAAAATTCTCAATAAATAAAGTTTTATACAATAACAAAACTATAGTTCTGTGTTTGCGGTTACAAATCTGGGCATAAAGTATACAAAACAGTTAATGGCCAGTCAACTTTTCCTTGACTTTCATTAGGGGCCGCCTCCACGAGCGAGAGAATCGCGGCGATTTGACGTATTTCTATTCGAAAATATCGCAGCGATTCTCTCGCTCGTGGAGAGGGCCCAAAAGAGAGTATATAGAAAAACGTGGCAAGGACGATAATATCGCCGGGATTCTCTCGCTCGTGGAGGCGGCCCCTTAATTTCTTTTAACCTTTCAGGTACAAACCAGATAACTGGTTCATTCCATCAATAAATAGGACAAAGTGCGCATAACCCCTACAAACCCGTAACAAAGTGATGATTCTTTTTTTCTTGACTTTCATATAACTACTGGCACAAAAAATAATACCTGCATATTATGTCATTCTTCAAGGCTAAGCAATGCTTGCCGAGGTCAGTCTGAAGATGGGGAACCATCTACGACACAGATTTCCCCTATGCTTCAGAAACCATAGTTAAGCCGTTGGTACTAGCTTTCGTTCCATTTTGCCAGATTGTGTTTGGAGCGGCCTACTTGGGTGGGGGCACAATAGAGCGCTTCCTATTTAGGCCTGTTTGGCAGGTCATCAGGTTTGGTTAGAATACAAATAATTTTGGTTGGCAGGTACATACATTTTTTAAATAATCAAACACACATAATACACAAAAACTTATTTATTACATATCCTTAAAAGTAATTAATGAACGATAGAGCCCAACGGTTCTGCTTTTATACTGCCAAGGTCTAATCTGCTATCAACAGTTTCATCTATTTGGCCGACGATCGCGACGTTGTCACCGCGTATTATGTGAAGTCCAAGCACCACCTGCGCCACACCAGTCGAAGAAGAGAATACTCGTTCATGTGATTCATCTAGTATTATATTAATTGTTTGATCAAAACCTTTTAAAGTTCCAATGAAGTTTCGACCGTCCGAAGTTATCACTGACACTGTCTGATTCACATAGTTTTCTAGCCCTGAAGCCATAATAATTGTTTTATATAACAGCTGAATAAGCTTTATTTATGAGTGAGGATATAGTTTTTGTTTCATGAACTTGAAAATCAAATAAAAATCGTTTGAAAATCACAAACACGCCGTAAAACAAAACAACATGACATTTGCGTGACAGACGGGCAGTCAAAGCGAATGACAGATAACTGAAGATGAATTTTATTGGTGCTGGCAACTTTTGTACTGGAAACTGTAAATTATTGCAGAATGGCGTCGTTGACTGACAGTGACATCTGAGACATGATGACAAGACAAGACACTGCCAATCTGATATTGAACTGTGTTGACACTGTCATTCATTAATCACAATAGTTTTAACTCCTTTTTCTTCCATAAACCTATGAATTTAAGATAAAACATAATATTGTAATAATGCTTCCTGTATTTAACAACCTACACTAAACTTCTAAGCAACATTTCAGTATAAGTTCCTCACAGTTTACATAAATAACCTATTGATCTAGAAAAGCCGAACTTACTACCCAAGTACATTATGTCTAACCCTATCGTTCAATACATTCTGCTACGTACTGATTTACTGAAGGAGTTAGGATGGTCGATAGGATCAGTGGTAGCTCAGGCTTGTCACGCATCAACAGCAGTACTTCACTTGTACAAAGATGATGAGAATACTATAAAGTACCTGGATGATATGGACAATATGCATAAAGTTGTGCTAGAGGTATGTATATATAATAATACTAGCATATTACTGTACCACTGCTTGGCAAAGGCCTCTTCTCATTTAGAGAAGGCACAAATATTGATGCAACACGCTTGCTCAAGACGGGTTGGCGAATTCAGACTTATAATATTATGTATAAGTCCAGGTTTCCTCTCGATATTTTTCTTAACTATTGTTAGTGTCGTCCAAGATAACCCTGAAAAGAACTTAAGTAATTATGGAAAAAGTGAAATTGGTACTTGCCCAGATTTGAACCAACACCTCATGCATGAGGTGAGGGTTTAACCTCTGGGCCATCAATGTGGGATAATCTGAATTCAACTCCCAAGTCAAAAGGTGTACGTTACCCTAGCTGGAAAGTGTCTCCTAGAGTTATCTGAGTAGAATGTATAATTAGAGCCTTAGCTGCTGTAAATGTGCCCCCACATAAAGAATTTGTGCCCCTTGTAGTTTTGGAGAAAAACTGAAAAAACGATTCCTGCTAGGGTAACATTTTTCTAGCAGGAAAATTCTAAACGAATGATCGGAGAGAAAAACATTGTGCATGGCCAGAGAGCTTATATTAGTGCCTAAATGTGCCTCCAAAAATAAAATTAGTGCCCCTTCAGGTTTTCGAGATATTGCATTTCTTGCTGGAGTAACGTTTTGCAGAATCGTATTTCTCTAAAACCATTGCATGTGCCCCTGTAGAATAAACATACACGTGTAGCTCTTAATTTGTGCCCATTAGTGCCCCAATTATATTTAAGAAAATATTTATAATTTTCAAGTTATCGCGGTTTTATGAAAACCTGAAAATACGTCGCAGCGCCTAAATGAGACAAGGTACAAGCTCGCTGAAAACTGTATTCGGTCCTTCTTGACGCTTATAATAACCATGCAAAGTTTCAAAACTGTTCATGCATGCGTTTTTGAATAATCTTGCTAAAAGTCAAAACGATGGTGTCATAACTTTGACAGTAAAATACAAGGAATCGGCTCAATACCAGATGTGTAGGTGTAAAGTGTCTGAGTGAAACTTTTTTGCGTAACCAGAGGGCAGAAACACTACAATTGCCGAATTACAAAATGGGTTCATATTTTTCTCGGCAAAATAAATCTCGAGGTGGTGTGTGTATTTATGTTAAAAACTCAATTAACTACAAAAAAATTGAATGGCTATCAGAACTATCGGTTGAAATTCATTTTGAATGCTGTGGTATAATAATTCCTGAGACAAATTGGTATGTACTGTGTATGTATAGAACACCTAACAGCAACTTTAATCTGTTCATTGAAAAGCTGGAGTTATTATTGTTTAAACTAACCATCCGATTGAGATCCATAAACAAAAAAATATTTATCTTAGGTGACTTTAATATAGACACACTTGCCTGCACCGCGAAAAGTACTTTATTTAAAAATACTTTAAAAAAATTCAATTTGCACCTGACCTTAAACCGACCAACCCGATTAACATCACATTCTGCAACGTGCATAGACAACATTATCACAAATCATTGTAAATCCAAAGCAGAAATATGGGATTTAGGAATATCGGACCACACATGTCAAGTAATAAAGATACCAATTAATTTAAGTTTCAGAGAAAAATACTGGTTCAAAATGCGACGTAACATAAATTATTACATCGATATATTTTTGAGATACATTTCGCAAATAAAGTTTCAAGATGTGTACCATCATTTGGATGCAAACGCAGCTTACGAAGAATTTATTAGCTTGTTTAAATTAATATTCGATATCTGTATACCAGTTGAGAAAGTTAAAATGCACTACAAAAAAGATACAGCATGGAAAACGAAAGGCATCATAATTTCTAGTAAAAGTAAACGGAAAATGTACATCCAAACAAAAAACAGTACGTCTCAAGAACAGAAAAGAAAATATGTTCGCTGTTGTAAAATCTTAAAGCGTGTAATAAAACAATCAAGAAAAAATTCTAATGCGAAATTCATCTCAAGCAGCACCAATAAAACAAAGGCCACATGGGCATTAATAAAACGACAAACCCAAACTGCAAATGTTCTTCAACCCACAATAAACTACATCCTGCACAATAACAATGTAATAAAATCTCCTGTAAAATTAGCTAGTACTCTTAATAATTTCTATATAAACCAAAATCTCAACTCTACGACAGCACACAATAAAAATTACAAATCACAATCATCTTCTAACTCAAGCAGTATTTTCTTCTACCCAGTAGAAAGAAGCGAAATAATAAATATAGTTCTAAAATTAAAAAATAAAACAAGTTGCGGACACGATAATATTCCCATTAGAGTTATTAAAGAAAGCATCCCATTTATTATTGATCCGCTGGTATATATCATAAATCTTATGTTAGAAACGGGTAATTTTCCTGATAGCCTGAAGATAGCTCTCATAAAGCCGTTATATAAGAAAGGATCTCGGCACGACATGAATAACTACAGACCAGTTGCACTGTTGCCAAATTTCTCAAAGATATTTGAAAAGGTTATCTATGCTAGAATCACCAAGTTTTTGAATGTTAATAATATTTTACATGTTAACCAATTCGGATTCCAAAAGAACAAAACTACATCCTTGGCAATATACAAATTATTTAATTCCATTTGGGACAAAATCAATGATAGAAAACAATGTGCTGCTCTTTTCATTGATATGTCAAAAGCATTTGACTGTGTAAAGTATGACATTTTGCTTGATAAATTAGAAGGTATAGGAATAAGAGGTATAGCACTCAAATTAATTGAAAATTATTTAAGTAGTAGAATGCAAGGCACTGTTATTGAGGTATATAACGATCGTACAAAAATGGTTGAGGTTGTGACATCTTCATTCGAGTCTGTAAAACTAGGCGTACCGCAGGGCAGTATATTGGGACCGCCCTTGTTCTTATTGTATATCAACGAGCTCCCTAATATAATTGAACATCTTTGCGTGATGTATGCGGATGACGCAACTATATTTATTTCAAATGAATATTCCAGTGACCTCATTTACGAAACTGAAATAAATAGAACGTTAACAACTGTGACTGATTGGTTGCAGTCAATAAACTTAAAAGTCAACGTCTCAAAAACCAAATTGATTCAATTTAGAAATTATAAAAGTAAACATACTAAATTGAATGTAACCATGTCTGATGCAGTGGTTGAAGAAGTAAGCCACACAAATTTCCTAGGAGTTACAATAGATCAACATTTAAACTGGAAGGCACATATTGAAAAGATTAATAAAAGAATATCCAGTGCTTGCTACGCATTGTCAGTTCTGGCAGAATCGACAAATCTAAGTGTTACGAGAAGTGCTTATTTTGGAAATGTGTACCCACTGTTAACTTACGGTGTCATATATTGGGGGAACTCGACAAATGTACAATCCACATTCATTCTCCAAAAAAAATGTCTTAAGACAATATATAACATGCATAGTACGGAATCATTAAGAAATATATTCAAAACGGAGGGTTACCTGACGCTGACTGGTATTTATATACTTGAATTATGTTTATTTATTAAAAACAATATGCAATATTTTAATTTTAAATCAAATTCTAAAAGGAACATTCGGAAACAATATAAATACGACATTAATTTACCAGTAAGTAACAATATGATGTATTATAAAAGTACATATGTTACTGCTATTCGTGTGTACAATCATTTACCACCGGCAATTAAGCAATTAAATGGAAACATGTTTAAAAATAAATTGAAAAAAATGTTAATTAATAATGTGTATTATAATCTGCATGAGTTTTTTGATAAGAAATAATTTGAACTCCATTTTTTTTTAAATACTATTGCATATCCGACTTGGGTAGACTGTTGAGACTATAAACTGTAATGTTTATTATTAAGAACTTAATGTACACAGTTACGCAATAAATAAATCTTTATCTTTATCTTTATCTTTAAACCGAAAGCTAGTGCCTTTAGTCAAAAATAGACGGTGAAAATATTCAGCTTGGAATGTTTCACATTAAGTAGATATAAACAAAAAACAAAACATGTAAACAACGGCTGGTTATCCGACCAAATTCGAATGACTACTAAAAAGCGACGCATTCATAATCGATGACCTTCTTTATCGGACGTATTAAACCTAAGCTGTTGTACGTACAGTCGCGTTCAAAAGTTTTGGGGGCTAATTAAAACAATATCAAATGCACCAAGTGACCATATTAAATGAAACAGCTTGTTGATGTGGACAGTTGGACATGTTTATTTTTATTACTTTAATTTTAATTCTAAAAGTAATTATAGCATCAAATCACAGATCAAATTTCCTACCTATAAATATTAGTACACAGATCAGTTTTTCATCTACTTAAGTCTAAATACAAATAGTAAATTCACATAATCATAAAAAATCACAGAGCAGTTCTAAGTAATAATATTGTGAAAAAAAAACTAAATTGAAGCAAAAATAAACAAATTAATGAATCGATTTTGATGAAATTTATAATGGACTAATCGGAAAGTATCGAAAAATAAACAAACATGATTTAGAATATATTTTGTTTAAAAATAAACAAATAAAGTAGGTACTGACCAAAATCTAAGTAGGTAGGTTTAAAGTTTACCTAAGTAAGTACTTTTAAATAAGTCAAAACAATGCCATTCAATGCTTACCACCGCAGATCGTGCCATCATTGTAACTCATTTTTATAAAACTTTAACATTGTTTTAAAATGCTTAATTAATACGCCACTTTCAACTAATTTAAAAAAAAAAGTAAACAAACAGTAAACCGCGTGTCTCAACGCGACAGTATCCTTGGCGTCATAACTGCAACTGTTTAAAAATACAAAGTAATCATCCAAACGTACTTCCTACTCAAAAAACTCTTGTTATTATTCATAATAGAGCGACGTTTATGTAGGTATTTGTTTCTGTCCCACTAATACCGTACGCCTACTAGCTGTCTCACTTTCTCCAAGCTAGACAAAGCGATTCCTTGCGACACGAAGTTAGCGGATGGCGCGGGGCCAGAGATAAGCAGGGGTGGGGAAGCGAAAAAAGGTAATCGTCTATGTTAATTTGCTTTTTTGTGTTAATTTTTTCGGCTTGAATCAATAAATATAGACTTACCTGAATAAAAAGACAAATACACACGTATTTGTCTTTCTTTACTGTTGTGTCAACTGGCTTTTTATTAGTAGATTCATCAGACAATCCATGAACTAGTATTTTTTTAAAACATCCCCAATCAAAATTTTTGGGTCACAGACCTGGCAAATGTCTGGATATGTATGTCTGTCGTTAACACATGAAGTACTGCATGTATTTTAATGAAATTTAGAATGAAGAATATGGCTTACCTTGGAATAGCGCTTAGGCCTATTCATAATGTAGGTACTTAATCATGTGCAAAGTCACAGAAACAGCTAGTAAAATATAATCCAATAACAATTTTATTTTATTACATTACTTCTTTTCTACTTCAGTGTACTCAGGCACAACAAGTGTCAATCGGTTATTGAGTAAAGTTAAAAAGGTCATCGATATGTATGAATCCGTCGCTTTTTAGCAGTCATTCGAATTTGGTCGGATAACCAGCCGTTGTTTACATGTTTTGTTTTTCGTTTATATTTACTCAATGCGAAACATTCCAAGCTGAATATTTTCACCATTTATTTTTCACTAAAGGCACTAACTTTCGGTTTAAACCTATACATCTGGAATTGAGCCGGTTCCTTGTACTTTGCCGTCAAAGTTATGACACCATCGTTTTGACTTTTAGCAAGATTATTCAAAAACGCATGCATGAACAGTTTTGAAACTTTGCATGGTTATTATAAGCGTCAAGAAGGACCGAATACAGTTTTCAGCGAGCTTGTACCTTGTCTCATTTAGGCGCTGCGACGTTTTTTCAGGTTTTCATAAAACTGCGATAACTTGAAAATTATAAATATTTTCTTAAATATAATTGGGGCACTAATGGGCACAAATTAAGAGCTACACGTGTATGTTTATTCTACAGGGGCACATGCAATGGTTTTAGAGAAATACGATTCTGCAAAACGTTACTCCAGCAAGAAATGCAATATCTCGAAAACCTGAAGGGGCACTAATTTTATTTTTGGGGGCACACTTGGGCACTAATATAAGCTCTCTGGCCATGCACAATGTTTTTCTCTCCGATCATTCGTTTAGAATTTTCCTGCTAGAAAAACGTTACCCTAGCAGGAATCGTTTTTTCAGTTTTTCTCCAAAACTACAAGGGGCACAAATTCTTTATGTGGGGGCACATTTACAGCAGCTAAGGCTCTAATTATACATTCTACTCAGATAACTCTAGGAGACACTTTCCAGCTAGGGTAACGTACACAGTCAAAAGACCAAAATTGGCTTGACAAACTGCTAGATCAATTTTATACATAAAGGGTGTAAAACACCTCTTCACGAAGCCGAAAGGCACTTGTTCTGCCCATCATTGCGATCATTTTTTTGTTCTACACCATACCTGGGAACCTTCTAGTTACGTAGATATGGGGGGTCAAAGTTACAACTTTTTGACAAGTTTTTTTTTAAATACAAGTTTTTTTTGTAAGATTTTGACTTTTAACATTTCTACGACCCCTGTACTATTCAATCCATCCATCAGCACAATGTGTTAAGTGCGTTACATTGACTTCTACCACAAAACATAATTTATAACCTCAAAAAAAAAAGTTGTTTCCCAGCAATATTTTTTGCGTAAAGTTACTTAGTTTGATGTACAGAATGCTTGGTTAACGGATTTGTGATGAGGTTGTTTACACCCTGTATAAATAATAAATAAATGACTTTTCTTAATTTCCTATTTGAACTACTGTCACTAGTAGGACTATCCAGGTGGCAGAGTTCTGGTTGAAGCTCATTTAACTTTAACCCCTTGTATGCCGTAATAACAGACACAATTAAAAAGCCATTGTGTTTAGCGTAGATCTACGTTCATACGAAGGGTCAAAAAAATCTCTTGCATGATGAGTAAGAATATTAAAGTACTTAGTTGTGTTGTATATTTGCAAAGAAATATTTCAAATTTTCACCTACTTCTCCACTATATTCTCTGAAGGCATTCACGGGTATTTTGATCATTCTACTTTAATTTACAGGTCCCAGATGAGGCATCCCTGAAAAAAATAGCAGAGAAATTAAAAGAAAACTTCATATCGCACAAGTTATGGATAGAACAACCAGAGAACATTCCAACTTGTTTAGCGCTCAAGCCATATCCTAAAGAAGAGGTTAAAAAGTATGTAGGAAAATTTAAATTATTAAAACTTCAAATGAATGCTTAAAATAATATTTTGTTAGTTTATAAGTAATTAATAAATAAATTATTTATTGAATAATCTTTTTATATCTTTTATTTAGACTTATTAAAAGCGTTTTAAAGTAAATAAATATTAATATAACTTAAACCTTTTCCTGGAGTAAATATTATGTTTAGTAGGCAGTAGTTTTACTCACTTTTTCTACTATTCGTCCTAACTAGGTATCTTTGTTAAAAATCTTAAGTTTTAAGAGTAATAGTAGATACGTAATAGTTTCAGCGTTAGGTAGGAGGCCGCGACCACGAGCGAGAGCTACTATCGCTGCAATTCGCTTGCTCGTGGTAGACCCGTAAGTTCTCGCAATGCAACTCTCATCCAGTTGCTAGTGTTGCTACCAGCCACCCTGCGAAGGTCGTCGCTCCATCGAGCCTGAGGACGTCCCACCTTACGTTTGCCGATTTACGGGCTTTACTCACGAACACGTGTACCCCAACAGTGTCACTGCCACTTCAGTTTACTTATTCTGTGAGCTATTGGTAAGTCGACAACTTTGGTTCTCTGTCGGATCACCTCGTTCCGGATGCGATCCCTCAGAGGGACTCCAAGCATAGCCCACCTCATAACAACCTTGAATTTATAGACCATCGTACCGTGAGTGTCCACGTTTCGGCCTCGTAAGTCATAACAGGCAGGACGCACTGATCGAATACCTTACTCTTAGGGGTCCTTTTTTTTTGGGTCGGATGGGAAATCATCAAATGACTTCTCCCACTCTGGGCGGAGCGGGAGGGAGTGTCAGACTTTTACTGACTAAAACCCATCCATGTTCCTTCCCCGCCCTTTACGTTCCGGGGCCGCGGTATCTCTTTCGAACAGTCCCGCAGTCCCGGCAGTCTTTGGGGTCTGTGGTATACCTCTACATACGCGAGGAGGAGAACCGACAATAAATGATTACGTTTCCATAATTAAATTTGTTACACATCAAGATTTCTCCGTGCGTACAAATTATATCGCAATTATCGTAGCCCTAAGTTACACAATCAACAAATTGCTTGAAAATAACTTGTGTTACTCTTGTACAGTCACGAACAATAATATGTAAACACTTAATCGCTTTTAAAGTGTTTTTCTCCTACTGTTTTGATTAAAAATGTCATGTCTTTACGAACATAGTACTCTGGAACTCATATTTTTCTGAATAAGATCCTATCTCCATGTTTCAACGTTAGTTTTCACGAAAATTGCTTTTAAATTTAGGAAAGTGTATACATATTGGTGTTCGCGACTGTACCTCTACGGTCGGTCGGTGTTACGCAAACGTACGCACGCATAGATGAACTAGAGTGTTTGAAACCTTGAAAGGTTTTATTTAAATGTATATTACGTAGGTGAATTTATAACAATTGCTTAGGTAAATAATATAGACGTACGTTACATGCTTGTTATGTAAGCAACTGGCAGGCGTGCTTAGATAGACCTACATAACTAAACACACCTAGAGTCTAGGTCCTAGAGCTTTACTGTCGTCTGCACAGTAAAGCTCCAGGTCCTAGAGCTTTACTGTGCAAAAGACATTAGGCAGAGGTGGTATGGGACAACTTTAATCAAATCAAATCAAATCAAATCAAAGCATTTATTTCAAGTAGGCCAGTTACAGGCGCTTTTGAATTGTCGAAACAAAAATGAACATTTAATGTAGCTACAGTCCCAGTCACAAGACATAAAAACTGTGAAAGTACTGTAGTTGCCCATTCCCTAGCGTAGATCTCTATGGAGAAGAACGGGCAAGAAACTCCATGGACACTCTTTTAAATCAAAATATTGTTACAAAATCTTGGTTACATCATTCATGTTGAGATGGTATATTATGTGAGAACAATGTAGCAAGATGTGCACGTTAAAAGTGTCCATAGCAAAACCAAAACAAAATATAACTCAAAAACAAAATAATTAATTCAAATAAACCATGGCGACTAAGAGATGACCAGTCACAACTGACAGCGCCCATTCACGCACATGACGCATGGATCAGCACCATTCAGCTCAACCATTTTGAAGGGAACTAAATGGTCCGACACACGCGCCACCATCAGCGAGACATTTGAGTGAGCATGACATACTCTCAACCTCCAGGGCACATTCAAGTCAAGAACTGCCGTAGGTTTCCAGTGAATGATAGCTTACTAGCACATAGTACTCACACAATATGGGCTATGCGATTATATAATACTAACATTGAATCTATACAATGCAAAGATAGTTAAGTACAATCTTCAGCAGCTCCAACTATACCATTTAATGCTATCAATTTTTGCGCCCCTGTCCATGTGGAGCAGGACCAGCATTAAGCCAAGCATTTTTATCAGCGATATAATCGCTCAACTTGTAATATGCTTGTTTACATAGTGTGCGTTTAATGCATGTTTTAAATTTCGTCTCATTCAGTTCAAGAATACTTTGTGGAATTTTATTATAGCATCTCAAACAGTACCCCATGAAAGATGAGTCTACTTTAGCGAGTCTAAAGCCTGGCTGAACTAATTGGTCCCTATTTCTAGTACTGTAATTATGTCTGTCACCTCTTTTACCAAAAAGATGCAAATTTTTTCTAACGTACATTATGTTTTCGTAAATGTATTGACAATGTACCGTCATAATGCCAATATCCTTAAACAGTTCCCTTAGAGAATCGCGCCTACGAAGATTATATATAGCTCTGATGGCTCTTTTCTGCAGAATAAATATAGACTCAATATCTGCAGCCCGTCCCCATAGCAAAATACCGTAAGACATTATACTATGGAAGTAACTAAAATAGACCAGTCTAGCTGTATCTACATCAGTAAATTGACGGATTTTTCTAATGGCATATGCTGCTGAACTTAGCCGCCCCGCAAGAGATGTTAAATGAGAACCCCATTGTAGCCTTGAATCAAGCGTAAGCCCCAGGAAAACCGTTTTATCTACGAATTCAAGTTTCTCATTATTCAATAATATATCACAATCACTACCCTTAACATTCGGTAAAGCAAATCTTATGCATTTGGTTTTTTTTTCATTTAATACCAAATTGTTTGCTGTGAACCAATTTTGGACCTGAAGTAGGGCATTATTCACGTCATCTAAATTTTGTGCCCGTCTGTTTATCTTAAAAATTAAGGAAGTGTCATCAGCAAATAACACCATATTTTGAGGTTGGTTTTTCAATAAATAGGGTAGATCATTTATATATACTAGAAAGAGGAAAGGACCCAATATAGAGCCTTGTGGAACCCCCATTTTTATTTTTAAACCCTGTGAATTGACACCATTTATCTGAACATGTTGTTGTCTATCATTCAAATATGATTTTACCAAACTAAGTGCAAGTTTACCCAGTCCGTAATGCTCAAGTTTCAAAAGTAATGTGTCGTGATTTACGCAATCAAACGCTTTGGAGAGGTCACAAAAAATTCCTATGGCATCTTGGGACTCTTCCCACGCAGTAAATATGTGCTTTAATAAGGTTACACCGGCGTCAGTTGTACAACGTCCCTTGGTGAAACCATACTGTTGATCATGTAAGATTCTGTTGGTGTTAAAATGATAGAGCATTTGATCAAGCATTACTTTTTCAAAAACCTTGCTAAAAACTGGCAACACGGATACAGGTCTATAATTGTTAGTATCTTTACTGTCCCCGGATTTGAAAAGAGGTATGACTTTACTGTATTTCATTAAATCAGGGAAAACTCCTTGGTCTACACATAGATTAAAAATTAAAGCTAAGTATGGGGCTATTGTCTCAAGTATGGATGTACAAACTTTGATAGACATTCCCCATAGATCTTCGGTCAGTTTGATTTTTATTTGCCGGAAAGCTTTAATAACTACCATAGGGTTAATGTGTTTAAATTTAAATTCAGCCAGGCAGCCAGACACATTCGCCTTTAATAAACCCATTGAGACTTCAGGAGAGGAATTTAGAGCCTCCGTAGTTTTTAATGGTATTTCTGTAAAGAAATTTACAAATTCTTGAGCTACTTCCTGATTAGAGCTTTTAGGACCACTTGCTGTATCTAATGTGTAGCTAGTGTTACGTATTTTCTTCCTGTTAGTCTCGTTATTTATGACTTTCCAAACTGTCTTTATTTTATTTTCTGCTGTTTTGATCTTGTTGCTAATGTGCAGGGCTTTAGCAACCTTGCATGTATTTCTAAAAATTTTTGAATACTTAGCAACATACTTGTTAAAAGTTTCAGTGTTAATAAAAGGCTTAAGGCCATAAAGCTCAAATAGTCTTTCCCTACTTTTTCTGATGCCTCTAGTTGCCCAATCGCTAAATATGAATTTAGGGCAAATACTTTTTGTCTTCTTTTCAAAAGTTTTGTTGAATTCCGTGTGAACTATTGAAAAGAAACGATTATAAAATTGATTTATATTAATATCGTCATGGCTCATAACACTTAACTTGTTCTGTAGGGAAATATTAAACCTATTTAATTTGCTAGAAGTTATAGGTCTAAATTTAATCTGTACTTTTTGCAATGGTGTATTGCACCTATAAGTTACAGTTTGTCCGCTATGGTCAGACGGCAAACAATTTACTATGGCTTTATCTAAGTAATCACAATCGCAGAAAACATTATCTATACAAGTAGCAGAAGATGTTGTGATTCTAGTAGGTTCAATAAAAACGTTAGTCAGGTCAAATGACTTAAAAAGATTTAATAACCGACCACTATTTGAATGTTCTTCTAAAATATTGATATTGAAATCACCACAAATTATTGTAGATTTATTACTGGCTGCAAGTTTTGCCAGGACATCTTCCATTATTGATTCAAATATGGAAAAGTTTTGATAGTTTGGGGGTCTGTACACACACACAACTACATGCTTATCTAGCTCAACACAGGACAGTTCGACGCAATGTTCAACCGAGAGACCTACTATGTCATTACGTTGCTTATATTTAAAACTATTTTTTATTAATATTAGGGAACCTCCACGAAGCATAGTTTTACGGTTAAAGCAGCTACCCACCATATAGTTCTCATAATTAATAAGCATTTGGTAATCCTTTAGCCAATGTTCAGTAAAACAAATGATGTCAAACTTACTTTTTTCTAAAAACAATTCAATTTCTAATAATTTACAAGACATTCCTTGGATATTTTAGTGGAATAATTTTAAGGTGTTCTGCTGAGGCCCTTTTTTATTAACTAATTGAGTGCAAGAATTAATAGTACCTTCTGTTGTCTCACTTTCTAGTTTAAATTTATATTAATATTTGGAGTGAGGCCGGAGACTCCCGTACCCTCCTCAGACAACAAGACCCTATCTGTAATAGACCCTAATTGAGGATTCACCATGGTGACAGATGGATCCTCCTCATTGCAATATTTGTAAACATTTATAGCACTACTGCTATATTCATTTAAAGTCACCTGTACATTAGTAGAATTACTAATAGTCGCAGTGTTAATAATGGATAAATCTCGGAAAATTGACTCTTTTGAACATTTTGTCTCATTCAAAACTTGTTTTAATTGATGCCAGCTATAAATCAAAGTTGTGCTGAAGATGCCATCAGTGAATGGACTTAAACTTTGATAGCTCATAATTCTTGGAAATGTGACACTTTTGAACATTTTGCCTCATACAAAACTTGTTTGTATTGATGTCGCTGGCATATCGTATAACACACCGTATTACTTATAGGCTCGCCGGATTGCAAAACGTCGCTGTTATGTAATGTGGCGTCTTCAAATGCAGCCGGATTACAATTCGGCTAAAATAAAGTAGGCCGCATTAAATGAGCACTTTGCGTTCGTCAAAGCGGCGGGAAGGTGCCACCCAAATACAAACGTCAATACGCCGCTTTGAAAGCGAGCTCGGCACTTTAGGCACCCTACGTTAGGTTTGGCTTGGTTACTTTTAAACCCTGCAGACAGAAGTAGGAGCCCCTCGGAGGGGGCGAGGGGGCTACGACGACTACATCTTATTTTCTGAATTTTCAATGTTTTATTCGGTCTTCTTGCTGACAATTAAAGGCTAAACGTTGGACACCGCTTTGTCGAATGCATCGCCACCACAGTCCGGCTGAACGTGAGGACGCCACATTACCTAACGGCGACGTTTTTCGGCGCGCCATGGTGAAAGTAATACGGCGTGTTATACGAATTGGCCGCTACTTTGAAGAATAAAACAAAATGGCAGATACAATAGTTGCAAATCAAATCAATTTATTTGCTAAAAAAGTAGGTATTGGTAAAAAAACTTAATTAAATTAGCCATTTACGTCACGCCATCGTGGGATTTCCGAGCGCCAATTGGGTGATGACCTTCCCAATCCCAAATGTGTTAATGACCCTTAAAGTCATGTTAGTGCTTGGGGCACTATTTTCAACATAAGAGTACTTACCTAATAAAAAACCATTAATCAGGACGATATATTTTGCAGGTACCTAAGCCACCTAGATATATGCACCACCAAACTGCGTAACAGATGTTTTCAAGATTAGGCCAATATTACAGCGTGTGTATGAAAGGTATGGTCATATTTAGGATGTGCTGTAAGTACCCATATTACCCACTATTTTTTTTAAATCAGCTGTCCCATCATACGCTTGGGTCGTGTAGGTAGGGTTGCCAACTATACTGTTTTAAACAGTACTATACTGTTTTTAACTAAATTATACTTTTTACTGTTGAACAAAAATAAAGTATTTAAAATACTGTTTTCAGCATCAAAACCTAAACACATTTTTTCAGAGTTTTTTCAGTAATTAATGCTAAGTGGCGGGAGTATAGAAATAGAGCATCTATAAATTAAAAAAAAAAATGAGCTCCTCATTTATTTCAATTTCTGTTATAAGTAATTGTGGTGAAGCGTATGAAGTTTTTAATTAAAAAAGATTGTAAATTAGTTGTGCGAGAAGATCTAAAAAAATGTATTTAAAACAATAAATAAATAAAATACTGTTAATTTTTCTAAAATACTGTTTAATATTCTTCATAGACCTGAATATAAGTACTTTATTTCTTGTAAAAAAAGTTGGCAACCCTACGTGTAGGTAATATTGACAAGGTATCGGATTTTTTTGGGACAACAAAATATTTTTTGAGAAAGTTGTTCAGTTTGGTGGTTACATGTAAGTAGATACCTAGTTCCTACTCTGCAGCACACCTCTAAAAATGACCCCCATTTTGTGATACAAACAGTAGGTAGGTACCTAGTTACTATAGGCCGTTGTATTGATATGAGCCACTATTTTTTAGAATTTTTTATTCAATCCTTTCTCAGTTCTTTTCCGCTTAGTATTATTTTAAACAGTTCGCTTTTTCCCGATAAAGATTAAACTTTTAATAAGTAATCAATTCATTCACATTCATGGCAAAACATAACCATTGCGCCATGTTTAATTCATTACAATTATGACATCAACTAGGTATTGTGTCTGCTTCACGAAGGGTCAAAGTTCCTTAGTACAAGGTTGGACATGGGTTAAACCGTGAAGCGAATACCTGACGTATTCGAGCGACTGACAACGTCGAATACGTCAGGTATTCGCTTCAAGGCTTTCGTTATATCGAACCTTTAGGTACCTACCTACCTACCGGCTACATGTTAGTTTGTTTTAAACCGGTAACCCCGATGTAGGACACACTCAACGTTCATGTTCATTACCTTTTCGTCACAAAGACAAGTTCCTTTTATTTATCTGCATTGGAAGTTTGGAAGCGTACCTAGGTACTGTAGTAGATCAAAATGCCATCACTTGTCCACACTTTCATCTACTTATTCAACGACCTATGCATGTTAAAATATTCCCGTAAACCGGACAACATTTTTGGCTATCCTTGGCAGTGCATTCATTCCGTAGTACGGAGTACCTTATATAATATAGTAACTATTTTAATATAGTACCAAGTTATACTTATAGGCAGGTAGGTAGTCTTACTCTTTTGGCAAAAGTAATGTGTTTAAAACTATCTAGATAGACCTAGGTATATAACTGGACAAAAAAGGCCAGGCGGCAGGCAAACATTTATTTATGCCAGCACGTTGTGCGAAAATTAATGCAGATTTTTTTTTCAATTTCAACAGAGCAAAGGAGGAAAAAGAAACCATAAATATGGATTTTATCGACAAAAATATTCAAAAATTTTACGGAAGTTCTTGAAGGTTCAACGTAATATGAATGCCAAGGCTAAACAAGCTTCTTGACATCACTATTTTTTTTCCTACCTTTTCTGTCCCGCCCTTGGGCACTCTTTCCACTTCTTACGAAGTCGCGCGTCCTCCTTCTAGTTCTGACGAAAATCAAGTTCGTCCCGCCGAGTCCTGCCATCTCTTTCGTGGCCTGCCGACCCAGCCTTCCCGTCTCAGAGGCCCTACTCTCTAACACTTCGTCCGTATATTCGGATCTATCCGTCCTTCTCACTCGCACTCATCTGCAGACGTGCGCGAGAGAGACGGATAGATCCGAATATACGGACGAAGCGTTAGGGAGTAGGGCTTCAGAGCCCCGGTTTGCGCCATTTTGGCCAGCAGTTTGTCCGGCAGATAATTATGTCCTGTCCAGTCCCATTTCAGTTCAACAGCCTTTTGAGCCACGTCAACTAAGTATATACTTACTTAATTATTTTGTTTTGGAGCGCAGTATTGTGTTTCGAACACACATAATAACTGCACTCCGTAACTAGTTGGCAATGACAAAGCTTGAGTTTGAACTTCTGGATGCTTTTATTCTCCCCGTCTTCAACTAGGTATACAAAGACCAAGTCTGGCTGTAAGTCCATGAGCTTTCTGATACAATAAATGCTACAACTGCAAGTCCAAAGTTGGTAGGAATGACAACCATTTCATTAAAAAATCATAACTTTCCGTTCCCACAAAATCTCTTAGCCAAAGCCATTGTTGTACAAAAATAACCTGAAGTGGTTTATATAATAAATTAGCATGTGCATATTATGCATAAATAATAATTAAATGTTATATTCTGTTTGACCTCGCCAAAGCCATGGTCGTGGTCCGGATGATTAAAATGATAATCTCGTAGCGCCTATTTCTCATGCGGAAGTCTCAAGGACTTAAGTAGGTATTTTTGTCTATGATTTGTAAAGGAAACGGAAAGGAATTTCTTTAAACTTGTTGCAATGTTTTAAAACTTTATTGCAATCAAAAAGAAAGGAACGTTTAATTAGCCCCCACAGATTAGCTCCCTACCCCATAAAATGGTTTCGTTGGCAATGAGCCAATATTCTTTTTTTTTAACAAAACAAAGAGCCAGGCCCGGATTAACTATCTGTAGGCCAGACAAATATTTATTCCGTGCGGGAATCGAACCCACGACGCGCAGTGCAGCAGTCAATAGCTCAGCCACTGCGCTCGCGCTATTCTCTTTCTACTGAAAACCTTATATCACTGACCTATCGTTTCATGCGGAATGATTGGGATGGGGAGACGTTCTAACTATTCAATAGACGAAAAAGACTCATCTACAAAACAAAAATGCCTAAGTAACTGACCTCCACAACATAACCCACTCGTGCGTGGACACCAGCTAGTTGATATATACTACATAGATACTTTTTATCTTGCAAATACATACTTACTATACCTACCTACATATAAACATCGGAACGGAAACAAATGTCCATGCTCATCACGCAAACATTGTTTCCTACCGGGATTCGAACCCGGGACCCTAACAACGCATGGCAGCCTCACTAGTCACTACCGATGCGCCATTCGAGTCTTTCAGAATGATGTAGGTACCTACTGAATATGTGGTACCTAACCGTTTTATTGTCGGTATTCTGTTCAACCGGTTCCACGTCCAACCCTGTATAAGTGTCCATTATAAAGTTGATGACCCTGACTCACAAGAACGTAACTTGATGCGTACAAGGGCCAAGTGTACTCTGATCAGTCAGTACCTACCTACAACACGAGCACACAAGTTTTTGTACTTATTTCACGTATTTATCTTACTGATAATATGGTTTTAAACAAATAAATAAGTGTTTAAGTACTAAATCAATGAATAGTTTATAATAACATTGTACTTCTGCAAGCGTGGACAAATATTTTGATCGGTGCAATCTTTACCTACATATGGATAAACAAAAACTTGCTCAGAAAAAAAGTGGAAGGTTATCGAACGATCGGCGCGTACGCATTTTTGGCAAGCAAGCGTTTCAGGTAGTTCGTCCGGTTTTGTTTTAGTAGAGCGAAACTATTCAAGTGGACAACAACAAAGTAATATTAATAAAATAAAAACTTAAAAAAATATTGTGAAAAATAAATGATGGCAGATAAAACTTTGGACATCATAGTGTTAGGTGCTACAGGTTTTACCGGAAAATGCACTGTGAAACATCTGGCGAGGTTGACAAGTGAAAAATATTGGGATGTTACTTGGGGCATTTCGGGACGATCTAAGGACAAACTGCAGGGTTTGATAACGGAACTTAATGCAACAGGTAAATTAAATTATTATCTTTTATTCATCATTATTTTCTCTTATCTATTAAAAACATTTTTAAATAGGATTTATTAAAAACAAAAGTACTTACATTTAAAAATATAAACAATAGATTGTCAATCGGCATCAGAAACAAGGTAAATGGTTTATCTACTTTTTTATAAATATCTCGTAAACAAGAGGCGGTTAAGGAACATGGCAGCTAAGTAATCAGGAAAATCAAGATAATAGACACAATTACTTACTTAACAGGAAAATCGCCGGGAGGTCGTAAATAGTCGTAATATCCAAGAGAAAAATACCTCATGATCTTAGAAAATAAGTAAATAATAGACAAAGTTACCATACGTATGTAAGTTACTAATAGTACCAAAATTACTATAGGAATCGGGTTTCAGAAGTGTTTATGAATAAAAAATTGCTGAAAAATAAAATGGTTTTAAAGATACCTACACCGGTAGATAGGTACTAGATTCCTGCCTTGTTACTTAATTAATATTTTGTTGAGTAAGTTAGTATTTAATTGTAGTGAGGCATCATTAAAAAAGTAGGTATTATAAGTGTGCTACTAAAAGTAGGTAAATAATACTTAACTGTTTTGCTCAGCTCCAATTATTATTAAGGGTTGGTAACTCGGTAGTACCGTCCGTAGCCAATAAATAACCTTCCTGGGTTATAAAGTGAAAATCTTGTCATTGTCAGTTAAGTAGTTCAAGAGATTAGCCGATTTGAATAGTACATTGTAATACAAGGGGCTAAAATGACCCATTATATACGAGGTGGTAAATAGAAACCGAGTTATAATGGGATTTTAGCGCCGTGTGTTACACCGTACTTTTCACTACGATTGCGAGAAAATAAAATACAGTTTATTTTATTAACAATTAAATGTACAATTTGTAGGTAGGTACTGTTGTTCAAATTTAATGAGATGTTTTTCCCGGCAACATAGTTTCAGTTCTCTGTGAAGACGAATATAATATTGTGTCGTCTGTGGGGTAAACGTAGGAGATAAAAAGGAATCCTACTTATAATTCAAATAAATAAAACAGAAAAAAATATAAAATTTCGCGCCAATGCCTTTTTTTTATTTCTTCTGTAGCTGGAATGCAACGCACACATTCTGCCAAAGAGTTCGGCTTTCGGCGCGTTTGGTTCCATTTTTTAAATAAAATGTTTTTTTTTTATGGAACAGTAATAATTCCATTCTTTATGAATTATGAAACTCGTGCGTTTTCGAACACCGATGACGACAATAAAAAAAAAAATACTATTTTCCCCTAGGGCAATAAATGCAATTTTACGCCCGCTCTGGTACTTACGCTATTATGACGGTCTTTTTGAGCAAGAGGAGTGAAAAAAATATTTCATCCCTTCTATTCGAGAAGTGTCGTTTTGTTCCTCTTTAAGGGCGCGTTTGCATATCAGGCAAAATTATGCTGTTTTTCGGTACATTTTATAGCATAATAAAACAAAATTCAATATAACCAATAACTACATCGTATAGATTGGTTCTTCATCTTCAAATTAACGGTACTTTATTATTGAAAATTTTACTTTTTTACAATGTAAAATCGATCTTTCGTTGCCATTTTCCACAAATTTAACGATACCGGGTTGAGTTTAGGTACATTTTTTGTGCTATTATTATCATATTTGACTACTTTTAATAATACTATATGTAGGCAAACATATTCAATGTTTAATGTTAGATTTTTTTTTTATCTAAATGCTTTAAATAGTCGCAGAAAAAATGAAAACCGAAACTTATTTTTTCACATATTTTGCTATTCTGGATGAATCTTAATCGATTGCATTAAGGGTTATTTTATTTCTAATACCCGTCTTGATTTATTGCACAAGCACTTGGAATGAAACTTTAGTCCGAGCGCGGCCCCCGTCGAGAGTGGACATGTATCGCCTGTTTAGAGCGGCTCGAGTTGAAAAAGATCGCTGTAAAAACACAAAATATTCGACAAACCGAATTTGATACTTGACAAGGTACTCGTAAGATTTTCATTCTATTTCATTTTGCTATAAAAAAGTATGTAAGTAGGGTTTATATATGCCTAATCGTCCTGGACTCGATGGAGCGACCTGATGAAGGTGTACTTCGGTGACTGCTACTGGAACTCCTCGACGTTTGGACTAGGTGAGCCGAGTTTGGACTTGTTTTGTTAGTTATGATGTGACCTTACCTCCGGACTTGATGAAGCGACCTGAAGGTGTACTTCGGGGACTGCTACTGGAACTCCTCGACATGTTGGGACTAGGTGAGCCGAGTTTGGGCTTGTTTTGTTAGTTATGATGAGACCTTACCTCCGGACTTGATGGAGCGACCTGAAGGTGTACTTCGGGAACTGCTACTGGAACTCCTAGACGTGTTGGACTAGGTGAGCCGAGTTTGGGCTTGTTTTGTTAGTTATGATGAGACCTTACCTCCGGACTAGATGGAGCGACCTGAAGGTGTACTTCGGTGACTGCTACTGGAACTACTAGACGTGTTGGACTAGATGAGCCGAGTTTGGGCTTGTTTTGTTAGTTATGATGAGACCTTACCTCCGGATTTCATGGAGCGACCTGAAGGTGTACTTCGGGAACTGCTACTGGAACTCCTCGACGTGTTGGACCAGATGAGCCGAGTTGGGGCTTGTTTTATTAGTTATGATGAGACCGAACTTGATCGAGCGACCTGGAGGTGGTTGGTACTTTCGTGATTATCAACAACAAACAACAAACGGTATCAATTTTTTATTGTAAGAATATTTCGTTGGATATGTGAAGAATGTGCTCTTAGTTCCATATTTCTTGCCTGTCTTGGGTCAATCAATTCTGGGAGTTGACAGTTTTTAATATATTTTTTCTATGCACTGATACTTTATTTTGCCAGGACCTGTCCATATAGCAAACACACAAGTGTCTTGCCTAGTAACGCGCAGCTGTCGCCCCTAACACGACCCACTGACCGCACCTGTCCTCAAACTTGGTGAAACCATTTATGTTTTCTATATAACACGAATGTATTATTTGCCGTAGGCAACCAAAAATTAACTGTTTTAAATTCATTCTAAGTACTCGTTTGGTCACATCCTTCTGTATCACGAGTCACGAGTACTGCGACTACTTTCAGAAACTCTGTGAAAAAATAAGTAATGATAATAATATCCCCCATCAAGTCCGGAGGTAAGGTCTCATCATAACTAACAAAACAAGCCCAAACTCGGCTCACCTAGTCCAACACGTCTAGGAGTTCCAGTAGCAGTCACCGAAGTACACCTTCAGGTCGCTCCATCAAGTCCGGAGGTAAGGTCTCATCATAACTAACAAAACAAGCCCAAACTCGGCTCACCTAGTCCAACACGTCTAGGAGTTCCAGTAGCAGTCACCGAAGTACACCTTCAGGTCGCTCCATCAAGTCCGGAGGTAAGGTCTCATCATAACTAACAAAACAAGCCCAAACTCGGCTCACCTAGTCCAACACGTCTAGGAGTTCCAGTAGCAGTTCCCGAAGTACACCTTCAGGTCGCTCCATCAAGTGCGGAGGTAAGGTCTCATCATAACTAACAAAACAAGCCCAAACTCGGCTCACCTAGTCCAACACGTCTAGGAGTTCCAGTAGCAGTCACCGAAGTACACCTTCAGGTCGCTCCATCAAGTCCGGAGGTAAGGTCTCATCATAACTAACAAAACAAGCCCAAACTCGGCTCACCTAGTCCAACACGTCTAGGAGTTCCAGTAGCAGTTCCCGAAGTACACCTTCAGGTCGCTCCATCAAGTCCGGAGGTAAGGTCTCATCATAACTAACAAAACAAGCCCAAACTCGGCTCACCTAGTCCAACACGTCGAGGAGTTCCAGTAGCAGTCACCGAAGTACACCTTCAGGTCGTTCCATCAAGTCCGAGGTAAAACGTAAAAATATAAAACGTAAATATTTATGTTGGTGCCATAATTTTATTCCAAATAAATACGTAAAAAAATGAATCTTTCTAAGTATCAAAATGAGTTCACTTGAATCAATCGAACCACTACATTGACACGAGTCAATACACACAAGTTTACTTTTCTCGGTAGCGAGAATAGTAGTCGTGCACTATTGTGTGTATGAGCCGTGTCAATGTAGTAGTTCGATTCTGTACCTATCAATTTTGCGAACGCGTCCTTAAGCGGGAGTAAAGTAGCTCTTTCCTCCACTAGACTTTTTAGCGGGCAGTAATGAGATTTGAATTTGGAACATGAATCTTTCGTTGACATCGAACGCAAATTGTACAAATTACTGGCTGTAAGTGTTGTCTGTACGGTGCGGGGAGGCGCGGTAACTAAAAAAAAAAACAAAAACGCGCGATTTATTATTTCCCTGTTCTTGTAATCGGTACGTACGGATTCTAATTGCATTTCGCAAAAATAGTACTACGTCGAGTTCTCAAAGTACTAGTAATAGTGCATTAACTACTGAAATAATAAAATGAAGTTAGTAATGAGGCTCATAGAACCAGAAGAAAATCACGGCTATTATCCCGTAAGTACTATAAGTGAAGCTAATAACGTCATACAAAACTTAGTAGGTACCTTAGTAATCCCGGGAGAAATATTTAAAGGCCTATGACAATTTCGTACTATGGAAAAATATAAAAAGGAGCTAAGACATTTTCGGAAAGTGTATTTCCAAAATTGCACCAGTGTATCAGATATAAATATTTATGTACTTAATTTGTAATTTTTACATTCATGTCATTTTTTTTATTAATCTTATTCATTAATTAGGTACCTACTTAATAGTGTCTCTTATTTATTTTTTTATTTTTAATTTTATTTCTCTCTTATTTTTTTCATAGAAGGGGATGAAAAGTAGAGTAGGTATATGACTCGAGTGCAAAAATATTTTTCCCTCAGGCGATGTACATCAGTCAACAAAAGAATTAGATATGCAGGCTAGCAATCTTCTTACGACTACTATAAAATATGTAAAAGTCTGTAAAGACCGATTTTCACGCAGAAACTACTGAAAGGATTTGGATGAAATTGCAAACAGATTGATTATAACCCTTTTCCATTTATAATAGTAGTAAGAATGATTGAAAGATAGCTAGCCTGTAAACCTTACTGTTTTGCTGACTGTACTTTGAATCCCTCGCTACACAGGATTCTTCTTTAGAATGCCTCGCTATGCTCGGGATTCTACTTAAAAATCTTTCGGATTGCTCTGGATTCAAAATGGCGCCCTCGCCGTAAAAATATTATTTTGTTCCCTTGTCATACAATCACCGCTGCACGCTGGGAAACTACACTATCCCCGGGTGACCTGTCAAGCTACTTTTTATCCCAGTATTCCCACGGCAAGGGAAATACGCGGGTGCGACCGCGTGACGACCGCCAGTTATTTATATACTTATATAACAAAATAAAAAAAACCAGACCTTATTTTTTTATTTTATTTACTATCTTGGGAACTCCAGATTCGATACCGATTTTTTTTCACTAACGGGTAGCTACATTATCCCAAAGTCTCGTCAGTTTCGGCTATGGTCTCGGGCTACATTTGAAACGTTCCCGTGGGTTAATTGAAAAGCTAGTAAAACAATTTATCTACCTTAGTACCTACGCAAGTAAGCAATTAATTTGAAAACCGAATACTTATACAATATCCCAGCGTGTTTCAGAAACGTGTCATCAACTGAACGATTTTCTGTATGTATGGGACCCACATCTTAATCGTTATAAAATAATCAGCTGCCCCGTACCACAGATATTATAATACTTCCCCGTACGAAACTTTACTAAGTTGTATGGGTCATGGGACACGTCACACGTGCCACGAGACAGCTGATTTCTTTTGGAGAATTTTGCAAGAGCAGTCTGGTACGAGTACACCCTACTATTTTCTCACTCAAATCTCCTGACTTGAGTGAGAAAGTAGTAGGGTGTGGTGGCTTAGTTATTTTTTTCAATTGCCTAGGTACATAGTTGTAGTTAGGTTAGGTACCCAATTTATTTTCAACTACTTAGATCTATCTTACATGCAATTATACCATGTAATTAAAGATAATTCTGGATCATTCTCAGAAGATCCATTGACCAGATCCATGATGGATCTAGTGAGAATTGATTTTCTCGTGTTAGTATGTAAATAGTAGGTGTACCTACCTACCTACTTAATTATAAACCGGTATGAAATCATGTTTTTGAGCAGACAAGTGACTTTTTATATTTAACAACCAGCAGAAATAAAGTTTCATAATTAGGTAGTTACCTAATCTTAATAGCGGCCAATATATAAGTGCATTTTTATGACACTGGTTTCTCACTTACCTACTTACTAGGTAATTTTTGACGACCCGAATGGCGTAGTGGTATTGAGGCTGCCTTACGTTCTTAGGGTCCTGGCTGCGAATCCCGGTAGGAGCAAATGTTTGTGTGATGAGCATCCAATTGGGCATTTGTTTCCGAGTCATGGATGTTAATACTTATGTTTACCTTTAAAGTATGTTTTTGTATTTACAAACAAAAAAGTATGTACTTATGTAGTATATCAATATTATCAACTATCTGGTGTCCACGACACTAAGCAAGGCTTGCCTTGCTTAGTGTGGCACTAGGTGGAGCTGTGTGTTAATGTCCAGCGATATTTATTTATTTTAATTAAGTATGAAAGGCAGTTGATTGATGGCTTATAAAACGGCATAGAATTTTGAGGGTCGGATTACCTAATGAAAGGTTCTAATGTTTTTTATATTTCTTAATCGCAATTTAAAAGTACGAGTACATAAGTAGGTACTATTATTGCATTATAGTGACAGATATACAGGTTTGTCCAGCAGTGTTCTGCTTACGCTGATGGTGGTCATGTCACAGATTATAATAATTTTAATGCAACCATTTACATTCTAAATGGTCCACCGATTTTCTTGAACTAAATTTTAGATGTATATGTCACCGTAAAATTGCCAAACACGTTAGATTGTTAAATAACTAGAGAGATTGTAAACTCTTCGAAATATTGTCAAACGACCATACTGCTTACAATAAAACGCATCATTTTTCGTGAAATGCATGCGATGGTAGTCAACTCACGCGGTGTGGAGTAGAGGGAGGGAAGGAGGGGTCCCCCTTGCTCAATGGTACCACTCTCATGAAAAGATAATGTACCATTCCTCAGAAATACCGATTAATATAACCTAACCTTCCCAACTAGCACACTAATGGAAATAGCAGCCTATTTTGCAACTGTTAGCTGCTCATAGCTGTCAATATCACTAAGGGTAGCAGACAGTGAACCAAATGCCACTCTAGGCTTTATAAGATTTCATGTTACAACCCATTTGCCGTCTATAGCTTTAAAAGAGCATTAAAACATGTATGTAAAAGCTTAAAGCTGCTAAAAAGCCGCTATTGCCGCTGCTGTACGCTTCAGAACTGCACAAAGACTTTAATTGCAGACTTTTTAACGGAACTGTATAATAGATATATTTATCACTGCTCTGCCACTGAAAGTTTCATTGCAGAAAATATGATCTGTACTTTTGTGCAAACTTAAGTAGCAATTTGATCGACTGTTTTACTAATAGCGACGTTAAGGCTTCACAATAGAAGCAGGAGCGTAATGGACATTGTCTTCTTATTTGAGTGCAGGCTTTAAAGGAACCTAACTAGCCTAACGTGGGGGTGACAATATTTCGAGAGTTTACAACCTCGCTAGAGAGATTACAATCTAACGTGTTTGACAATTTTACGGTGACATTATACATCCAATCCATCCATTCCAAGCCATATTCAGGAACGAGGTCTGAAAAAAAACATGCGGAGTTGTGTTTAGGGACTGCCGTTAGAAGTGAAAACTGGTAACCGATCCGCTACAGCTAAAAGCATACGGTCACGCGAGTTGCATGATTTTTGTTCACTCAAAAAGTGCTCAACGCGCCTAAAGAAGTTTTGACATCAAAACATTTTATAAAACTTAACTGCGTGTGCTCCTCATTTACAGGTTTAGGCACAAAAAATATGTCAATAGTGGAAAGCGACATTGAAAATCGTGAATCATTGAAGAAAGCGATACAAATTGCGAAAATTGTCATCAACTGCACTGGACCCAATTCAATACTAAGCCCACCCATCGTTGAAGCTTGCATCGAATGTGGAACGCATTATCTGGACATATCTGCAGAAATGTTTGTAAGTTTTTTCATTTTTATAATAATATCTTGCTTTGTAACTGACACTTCAAAAGGCAGTAGTAACTTTGTTTTGTTTAGCCTATTCTGTCCCACTGCTGGGCAAAGGCCTCCCCCATTTCTTTCTTACTCTGTCCGTGACCGATTGCCAGAGAAGGCAAACTCTGGCAATCGGTCAGGACAGGAAGGAGCCCAAATCGTCACACCATCGTTTCTTGGGCCTGCCTCGGTGGCAACGACCGCGACCGTCTTCAGGCACCCAGTGTGACGATTCTGGCCGATCTGTTCTATTTAATATTCTTTGGCGAATATTTAGGCTCCGTCGCAGAATGTCCACTTCTCAAAATGTCCACTGGTCGCAAAATGTCCTTTTCTCAGAATGTCTCTTTCGCAAAATGTCTCTTTCGCAGAGAGATTGTACCTTTCGTATGAAACCATAAGATCCGAACTCCACCAAAGTGGAGACGAGCTGACTGCGTAGTGCATTGTATACATTGGTTGAAATCTACACAATCTCTCGTCTCTTCTGTGATTGGTCAAATTTTGCACATCTCTTCGCTCTGCTCGCCCCCACTTTGGTAGAGTCAGGACTTCAGGACCTTAGAGAACCATCGAGCAAAACGAAACGAATTTAATAAAATTTGCTGAGTTGGCGCCTAAACACCGCGGGCCCAGGTGCGTATAAATAAATACGTAAGAATAGTATAGCTACATGCCGCGCGATATGTCTCCACCAAGTTAGGATATTCGCCGACCAAGGCATACTCTCATCGAACCGGATGACCCAACCAACCTCCTTCAAGAGAGCTCTAGGGAAACTGGTACCATCTGTAAACAGAAACACAGGCCGCGTTCCGCTTTCTAGCCTCACTGCCGAAGCCCATCGCGACGCTCCCGTCTTGCTACCGCCCGACCCTATCTCAAGACTCAATGACGCCCTAAGCCGAGGTCCGAACCCTATAAGGGGTCCCCTTAGCGAGCGGTCATTCAACTTTTTCGTCTTGAGCCCTGGCTGGGGGCGACAAGATAGTCCGATTAAGCAGTATCGCAACCTTTAGAGTTGAGCTGGCAGTGGCCACGTGAAAAAACAAAAATGTAATAGCTACATCCTAGTTGGATGCGACTATTGTTCGAAATTCGGCAATGCTATTTTACATGGTGAGGTGAGGTTTGGAATAATGATTAGTGTAGTTATAAATAACGTGATTAGGTACGATAGTCATTAGGTAGGAGTGGAAAATAATGGACCTGCTTGTATGGAGTAGTTTTTTTTGTTCCGTCCGAGTGACTGAATTTATAAATAGTTGTTGTGCATTGTATGTTTTTGCCATTTTGTATGATGCACCTCATGTTCCAGCGACAAATCATTATTTTTTCTTCCTTCTTCTAGTAAAAAATGATCGACAGCAGGGGTCCAAGTCTGCTATTTTTATAATCCCATCCCATTGTCATTTTGCTAAAAGTTCCTAATCTGCTAAATTCATAAATCGCCATCGCCAGACCTTCAATGGCAGTTAAAAACAGATGTCGCACTGATATTATGATGGGTCCCCTAGTAATGCCACGATGCATACTTGAATTACGATGCATAATCAAAATTTACGTCTTGACTGCCTTTGTGATATAAAGGCCGTAAGCGCTAGTGTTGAGCATAAAGTCTCGATTTTGATCCCCAGATCTCCATTTTGATCTGTGCTAAAAACTGACGAAATGACAGTAAGTACTTACTATTGTAGGACACTTTCGCAAAAAAGGTTTCAGTTTTTATAAAATTACTTACCTAGGTCTGGCGGTCACGGGATCTCCCTCCTCATCATCATCATTTCAGCCGATAGTCCGACGTCCACTGTTGGACATAGGCCTCCCCCAAGTGTCGCCACATTGACCGGTCCGTGCGACTTGCATTCACAGATTCCCGCAACCTTCACCAGATCGATCTAAATCTATACTTACTTAATATTATAAAGCAGAAGAGTTTGTTTGTTTGGTTGAACGCGCTAATCTCCGGAACTACCGGCTCGAATTGAAAAATTATTTTCGCGTTCATTTATCGAGGAAAGCTATAGGCTATACATCACGCTATGACCAATAGGAGCGGAGCAGCAATAAGAAATGTTGCAAACGGGAAAAAAAGCTTCCATTGAGCAGGCGATGCGTTGCGATATCAAAACTGCACGCGAACGAAGTCGCAGGCAGAAGCTATTAGGCTATAATTTATCTTGGAAACTTGAACACCTGATGCAGAACCGCAACAGACCAGCTAAACTATAAGAGATACAAAAATGACACCATAGCAAACATTGTTCCACGTGATGAGCATTTTCTGCTGAGAGAATAAGTTTGAAGATCTGCAACACCTGATGTGGAACTCCAAGAGCCCAGCTACACCATAACACATATAGGAATAACGTCTTAGCAAAAGTTGTTCAATTTGATGAGCACTTTCTGATGATTTATACATATCGAAGATCTGGAACACCTGTTGTGGCACTCCAAGAGCCCAGCTACACCATAACACATATAGGAATGACGTCTTAGCAAAAGTTGTTCAATCTGATGAGCACTCTCTGTTGACTTATCAAAATCGAAGATCTGGACCACCTGTTGTGGAACTCTGAGAGCCCAGCTACACCATAACACGTATTAGGAATGACGTCTTAGCAAAAGTTGTTCGGTCTGATGGGCATTTCCTGTTGACTTATAAAAAATCGAAGATCAGAAACATCTGATGTGAAAGTTATTGCCAAGCTATCACTAATTTCACTGTATAGTTATAAAATATAAATTCGGATCGCGACGCACGCCTGGTTTCTCAGCGTATTTACGCATCTACATCCAGGTCTCAGAGACCAGTGAAGAATAGATGCGCGACGGACCGCTGATCGTGAACGTCATGCATTGTCTCGCGAGTTGGAGACGATCACGGATAGAGAATTGCGCTTGAGTTCCAAGCGTATCTACGCATCGACTTCTAGATCTCTAGAGACAAGTGCGGAACGCGTGCGTTGCGCTCTTCTTCTGTCTCTGCATGGCAACGAACCTTTGAATTCTGATCGACTTCGACGTTCTCTGAACAGACTGTCGATATCATCTGAAGAATCGGATGTGTCTCAAGATATAGCCGTAGGGCATGGCGACCTTCCTTGGGTTGATAAGGCACGGAGTGCATTTACGTCTCCTATGATTAAATACGCCACATATTCCGCCATCGGAGGTATGGTTAAAAATTTTACTTTTTGTGAAACTGTTAAATGATAAAAAGAAACAAACAACACATACCGTTGCTCAGGTGGGAAAGATCCGTTAGTTTCCCTTCCCCGGGCTCTTAGAATTCGACATCGGACGTTTCAGATCTTTGATTTTGACGACCCCGTTGTCGCTGGCATAAGCAACAGGATCCGCGTACGAAGTCGCGGGCAGAAGCTAGTACTTAGATAAATCTTACGCCTCGCCCCTTTTCAGCTTTTGGAGAAATACAGGAGTGAACTAACGATGTTAGGGCACGCTACGATAGTGGCGGTAAGTCCCCTCTTTGAGGAGTGGCTGGAGAGGCGCCACGGCGTCCTCACCTTCCGCCTGACGCAGGTCGTCACCGGACACGGATGTTTCGGGAGGTTCCTGCATCGAATCGGGCGGTAGGAAACGCCCGGGTGTTTCCACTGCGAGGATCGACCGGAGGACACGGTGTCCTGGAGCACACGGTGGAGGTCTGCCCCGTGTGGGCGGAGCAACGCCGTGTCTTCGTAGTGGCGATTGGCGGCGGTGACCTCTCGCGTCCGGCCCTAGTTCAATCCATGGTCCGGAGCGAGCCGAAAAGGGAAGCCGTCACCTCCTTCTGCGAAGCAGTCATGCTAGTGAAGGAGGTGGCGGAACGCGAGAGGGAGAGAGCCTCTCTTCCCAGCCGCCGCGGGAGACGCACCGGGCGTCGGGGCCACGTGGTGCGGCTACCGGCCACCGTAGACGCGGGCCTGTGGACGGTTAGCTATGGACTACCTAGCCGCCCGTCCGTCTAATGACGACAGGCCGTGTCGACGGCGCGTTCGTGTTCCACGCGCGCCTCAAAGAGATGTCAGCACAGTGAAGGGGCCCGCCCGCAAGGGCCGAAGCCTGCCGGGGTTGCGGGCCTGTTCGAAAGAGATACCGCGGCCCCGGAACATAAAGGGCGAGGAAGGAACATGGATGGGTTTTAGTCAGTAAAAGTCTGACACTCCCTCCCGCTCCGCCCAGAGTGGGAGAAGTTATTTGATGATTTTCCATCCTAAAAAAAATAAAAAAAAACTAACGATGTTTACTAATATTTTATTTTAAAATAATTATCTAAACCAGTATGAGGACAGATTTGTTTTTTGTTTGTTTGTTACGATTAACTCTAGAAGTAGGTACTCAACGCTTTTAAAAATTATTTTACCTTTAGAAAGCTACATCTTACCTAGTAAAATAAGCTATAAATTATATTGATATCATGTAATACACATAAATTAGCTGATCACACGAAGGAAGTGCTATTTTTTAAATAAAGAAGTTGCTAATAATATGTGAAATGTGAATTTTAGCAGATTCATGTGGAAACAATCCTTTCACAAGAAATGCATTGAAATGCATTTAAAATTAGCAACATCAAAAATAGCTACTTATGGACTAGCTGACCCGCGAAACTTCGTCTGCGTCACATAATACATACATAATACATAGCTTAATGCACAAGGTATCGCTTTGCATCCTAGTAAATTTCAAGGGTGTGCTACAGACCATCAAACTAAACACCTTTCTCCATGGTACCACCATCGTAATCGCGAAAAAAACATCAACGGCCCCATAAAACATTCCAATACTTACTCGACAACATGTATGAGACAGCTCCAAGGGGTCCGAAAGGGCCGATGCCTGCCGGGGCTGCGGGACTGTTCGAAAGAGATACCGTGGCCCTGAAACACAAACCTTAAAAGGAACATGGATGGGTTTTAGTCAGTAAAAGTTATTTTGTGATTTCCCAACCGAAAAAAGCTTGTAGGCCTGTTAGCTCATATGGAAGTACTGCCACTGTCATAAATACCTACCGTCTTTCTTTTATTTTACAGCATATTCTCAGTTTGTACAAGAACTTCAACAAGGCTGCAGAAGACGCGAGTGTTCTAGTGATACCTAGCTGTGGATACGCGGCCATACCAACCGAGACCGCTCTGATATATCTAGAGAGACAATTCAAAGGTATTCTTATTAATATAACATAACATCTCGCCTAAAATCCTTAGCCTAAAAGCCTTAGACCCATTAGAACGCCGATATTTTGCGGGGCGGGCCTATTGCCATCAACCGAGCACAGACGCAGGATCCGCGGCTGCTACTGATAAAATCCTGATGGGAAAACTCAAAAATACTTTGCCTCACCTGAGAATCGAACCCAGGAACTCATTCTCAACAAGTCATATCTGGCAGTCATATCAGAAGCTTATTCCACTCTTGTGTAATTATGCCGCGTTCTACCGAATTCATAATTAACGACAACCCTTGTTATACTTGCTGTCAGTTGAGATCGCTTTAGCGGTCATTGACCCACCTACATGTATTAAAGTTCTTAACTTTGAAATTCAAAAATAGCCTATTCAAGTCTTGAATCGTCACCTATCGTGATTCGTGATCTTCAACATTTTTTCTAATGAAAAACTATACTTACATGATTCATTTGTTTTGGTTCGTACGAAGAGATATTATAGGAAAAAGGCAATGACCGCTTTTGCGATCTTAACTGGCAGCAACTATAGAAATAACATAGTAAACTACTAAAAAAGTATACTACGAATCTTTGTTTTAGGAACACTGAATACTGTAGAATGCTACACAGAGTTGATATTTCCAAAAAGAGCGTATGTTCCTGGTAGAACTCTTTTACACAATGGAACATGGACATCGCTTGTTTATGTGTTGGAGACCTTCAAAGACCACCTGGCTTTGTGGAAAGAGCTGTTCCCTACGCCTACTGAGCCAGAGCCTGAAGAAATGAAAAAGTATGTATAAAAACTTAAAACTCAAACTCAAAACATTTATTTCTATTAGACCATTATAACACTTTTGAATGGAAAAAAAAAAACAAAAAAAAAAGGCGAAACTACAGTCACAGTCACAAGGCATAATAACTTCAGAAAGTACTGTAGTTGCATATTCCAAAGCGTAGATCTCTATGGAGAAGAATGAGCTAGAAACTCTATGGACACTCCTATGTCAAAATATTTTCACAAAATCTTGGTTACATCGTTCAAGTTAAGATTATACATATGTGGTAACGATGTAGTAAGACGTGCACAACTGCACTTTAAGAGCGTCCAAAGTGAAAGTAATTATGTAAATAAAAAAATAAAATAACTTCGTACCAAGGTACCAACCTGCTATCAAAATAGCAACCAGAATTTACAATTAAATGTTAATTATTATAATAATTAGCATGTAATTGTAAGAGTATACAATTAAATGATAATTATTAAAATTTGCATGTAATTTTACTAATACTAATTAGCAGGAAGAGGAATCTAATAGCAAAACAATTGAATGTAATTAGATATTGATCATTTCTTTTCATCGACTATAGACTATCGATAGCTGAGTTTTGAATTTTTGCTTTAATAGAACACTAGCTTTCCGTTTGCGGCATTTTTCGACGAAGTTGAAATGGAGCAACAATTGTTGAGGATAAGGTATACGTTGCCCCTATGTGTACGGCAATAGAAGACACCACCGAACTGACGACGTAGGTACTGTGAAACCAACACAAAAACTGAAGAATTTTAAAAAGAAGTGGGCGTGTCCTTTTCTTAGGAATATTATGGTGACAACGGCAGCACAACGTCAACTGAATAATAAATACTTAACTTAAAGTATAATTATTTGTTTTTATATTTTTATGAAACTTCGTCGAAAGATCGTGTTATCCATACGGGCGAGGCCGCAAACGGAAAACTAGTGTTCTAATAAAGCAAAATTTCAAAACTCAGCTATCGATAGTCTGTATAGTCCATGAAAAGCAATGACCAATCTCTAATTACATTCAATTGTTTTGCTATTAGATTCCGCTCCCTGCTAATTAGGGTTATTACATGCACTATCTCCATGTAAAATACTGGTATTCTCCTGCATCCAGTTAGTTCTATGACCCCAACGTATTTGGGAAAAGGCTAAGCAGATGATCATAAAAAGATTGAAATATTAATAAAACTTCTTTTGTTTTTTTGCAGATCATTTTTCCACCGGCACAACGGTCGGACCTGGTTCCCTTACCCCGGAACAGAGAACGAACTAGTCGATATGTCCCAAAGATATTTGCACCAGAAAACTCAGAAAAAACCTGTACATTTCAAGGCGTATACCACAGTTCCAATGTTCTTCCATTTCATTATAGTGCCAGTAATGTTCGTTTATTACTACTTAAGTTACTTCAAGTGCTTCAGAAAACTGTTAATCAATTTCCCACGGCTCATGACTTTAGGATATGTATCACAAAGAGGGCCTACGCAAAAAATGAGACAAGCCACGAAGTACAACTTCGTGTTGAATGGTAAAGGGTGGGATTTGGGAGCGGATTTGAATTCGAAACCGACTAAAACTATGTCAGTTAAGGTAAGAACTTAAACAGAGGAATAGAATACCTTCATACCTATTTTTTTTTAATTGTGTAGCGTCATCTTTCATACCTACCTGGGTATGAAAGTTGACGCTATAAAATTAAATTTTTTATTATACTTTTTGAAGAACTCAACATCAACAAAATTAAAGCAATTTGGGATACCTACAGCTGTTCAAAGTTTGCAGAATCGCCTATATTGCACTTCGGCTGCGACTTCCGTCTGTGAAAAATGTGATAATTAGCCTATATTACTCGGTAAAGATGTAGTTTTCTAATGGTGAAAGAATTCATCGTCAATCAATTAAAATCGGTTGAGTAGGTAGTTCTTGAGTTAAATGGTAACAAACACACAAACAAAAAAATCAAATCTTTCCTCTCTAAAATTACCGTAAAATTGTAAAACCCGTTAGATTCTAATCTATCTAGCGAGATTGTCACTCGCGAAAGACTGTCAACCGAACATAGGTACTGATTACAATTTAACTCTTTATTATAGAATCTAGTGAAACCGTAAAATTGTGAAATGTATGCGACGAAACTCAACTCGCGCGCTGTGAAAGAGGAGGAAGGAGGGGAGGTCCCTTGCCTCCTGGTACCACTCCCATGAAAAGATAATGCACCATTCCTGAGAAAAACCACCTCAAAATACGTTATAATTATTTGCATAAAAAGCGAAGTCGACGGCCGCGTAGCGGGGCTCTCCTATATCAGCCTTCAGGGTTTAAAGATACCTAACTAACCAAACGTCGCGAGTCGGGGTGCTTCAAGACCCGATTATGGAGGCAGAGATTCTTCCGTCGCATACATTTCACAATTTTACGGTTTCACTTCGATACATTACATATCTACCAAAACATAATGCGTTATGTTTGTTCGGTTGACAATCTATCAAGAGTTTACAATCTCGCTTGATAGATTATAATCTAATGGGTTTTACAAATTTACGGTGACATAGATATATTATATTTAGATTGGTATAGACTACCACCTTCGCCCACGACTTCGTCCGCGAAAATTGTGATAGCTCGGATTTGCATGATACTCGTATCAATATAATTTATAGCCTTTGTTACTCGGTAAAGATGTAGCTTTCTTTATTCTATCATCATTAGAGAGCCCCGTGTTTACTGAGTAACATAGGCTATATTTTATCCCCGTACTCCCACGGGAACGGGACTACGCGGGAGAAACCGCGTGATGTCCGCTAGTAAATAAAAATAATAAAATACCTTTTTTTTTAGGATGGGAAATCATCAAATGACTTCTCCCACTCTGGGCGGAGCGGGAGAGAGTGTTACTGACTAAAACCCATCCATGTTCCTTCCTCGCCCTTTATGTTCCGGGGCCGCGGTATCTCTTTCGAACAGGCCCGCAACCCCGGCAGATAATAAAATAACCTTACCTCCCATTTTTTCAGGTTTCGGGCAGTGATCCAGGTTACGATACAACAGCTGTTGCGATAATCATGTGTGCCATCACAATACTTAAAGAAAACTCCAACATGCCCAAGTAAGTTACTTATATTGTTAATAAAGCTTGTAAATAAAACACACCTATACTATAGTTGCAGCCAGTTAAAACCGCAATAAATAAATATATGTCACCGTAAAATTGTCAAACACGTTATCTATACATCTAATAATCTATACATATAATAAAAGAGTAAAAGAACTGTGTCTGTACATTGAATATATTTAAAAAATAATAATTGAGGGGGGTTTAGAAACAGTAATAGAGTACGAATCCAAAAAAAAAACTATGTCTGTTTGTCTGTTTGTTTGTACACGCTAATCTTCGGAACTACTGGACGGATTTGAATGATTTTTTTGTTGTATAGATTTTAAGTCTGGGCAACATATAGGCTATAATTTATCTTGGAAACTTGAACACCTGTTGCAGAACCACAACAGACCAGCTAAACGATAAGAGATACAAAAATGACACCATAGCAAAAATTTTTAATAATCAGACCGTTATATTTTCGGTGAACATGGACCTTACTATAGTAATTTTATGATGATTAATTCACACCTACATACATAAACTCACGCATTATTCCCATGGGGATAGGCAGAAACCACAGAACGCGAACCTTTTTTTTCCGGATGGGAAATCATCAAATGACACCTCCCGCTGAACGGAAGGGAGTGTCAGAGTTTTACTGACTAAAACCCATCCATGTTCCTTCCGCGCCCTTTATGTTCCGAGGCCACGGTATCTCTTTCGAACAGTCCCGCAGCCCCGGCAGGACAGAACGCCACCCTACGACCCTTACATACTCGAATCCTTTCGCATCGTCCCCTATACACGTTCATACATCTGGTCATACACGCATGCCGTAAGTTTATGGCAATAGGCTCGTTCTTATTACTTGGGACTTAAGGCGATTACATGAGCTAAACGCGAGTTTTATAATTACTTAAAGTATGATTCACTGCTATAAACAAGACCAGAAAAATATATGATATTCTTCAGGATATATGCTAGCATGTTTTGAAAACATAGTACAATTAATTTGACTCTATAAAAAAAAATCACGAACTTATCTCTAAAAATATCTTTGAAACAAAAAAAAAATCTGATTTTTTGGCAAATAATTCTACAAGCAATATATTAGCATGATAGTGTTTTAGTTTTTTAATCCAATCAATAGTTTTTTGTAAATCGATCGAAACCACTCATTTCACGCTATTTGGACCGCAGTGACTGACGTAACAAACACTTTATAGTGCAAGCTGATTAGAACTTTATTATAACAGCATTTCAAACGAAGTTTGAACCACCACAAATATAGTTGGTAATTTAGCTCGTCTAATCGCCATAAACATAACCGGCAAGCTGCGAATGTGTGTGGTGGGTTTGGTTTTGTAGTTATAATAAATTTATTTACTTAAATATTTAAATTAAAAGTGAAAGTAAAATAATATGTAGTTGATGCAATAAAATTATTACGATATTTAAAATGTGTATATACCGCCCAGAATTTAAAAACTTGTTTCTTATTTCGCAATTTTAACAGCGGATTTGGGAACGAGCTAGTAAGCTAGTAGTTAGAGCTAACTATTACGTAATATCAAGTTATCAACGATAGAAACACACAAACCGACTTGACCTTGCATTCATAATTAATTGATAAAACCAGTCTTATTATGTAGTTATTTCATAGTCTAGACAAGATTAGACAGTTGTGATTTTTCTTTTGACTGATTGGAACTTGGGGCCCCCTAGAAACGTGGGACCCTGGGCACGTGGCCAGAGTGCCCAGTGGAAAAGACGGCCCTGCCCGTATACGACCAGGGCCTGAAAGTCCAATAATATTGCCGTAGACAACGTTTTACTTACATAATCTTTTTTTTTACAGGGCAGGAGTGCTCATGCCCGGAGCAGCGTTCTACAGAACCGACATTGTTGATAGATTGATGCACGAAGGTTATACTTATGAAGTGGTAGGGAATAAAGTTGTATAGTAAATAACGCAGATACCTATCAAAATAAAAAAAATCTGAATATGCATAGTAATACTACCGACGCAAATTATTGGTGTAGTTGCTGGGTTGTTGCTGGTTGTTGTTGTTCTTTCTTTTCTTTTCTTTTAGTTAAGATCGCAATATCGGTCAATGCCCTTTCCCTAATATATTTTCGTACGAACCAAAACAAATGAACCATGTATCTAGGGCTGCCAACCGTACTATAATATAAAGTATTGTAGGTACTATGTATACACTGTGTTCCTGAGGTTATACATTAACTTCAGCATGTTATTCAGACCATTAAATTGACCATTTTTTACTTTATTTTTTTACCATTTGTTTTTTTACTTTTTTTTTATTTTTTACCATTTTTTTTCACTTTTTAGTAGCAATAAGTAAAAACATATCGTGTTCATCTTAGATTACAAACTCATTTTATCACAACACAACACAAAATGCCTCTAACTTAAAAAAAAAAAACAAAAATCAGTTTCAGTCTTCTAAATTCAGTTTGATAGTTTTGGTTGCACAAAGTGGCAACATCTCACAAATAAAGACTCTTTCTCACAGCACATTAGTTAAACTTAAAGTACCAATAACTTAAAAACTATGTCATTTAAACTACTACTTCCTTTGTACGATATGTTTAACAAGAGCTATAGAAGTATTATTCAAAATTAATGTATATCCTCAGGAACACGGTTTATTAGTCACCGTAAAATTGTCAAATACGTTATATTGTAATAGCTCTAGCGATATTGTAAAATCTCGAAATATTGTCAAATGAACATACTGCTTACAACAAAACGCATTATTTTACGTGAAATGCATGCGATGGTAGTCAACTCACGCGGTGTGGAGGGAAGGAGGAGGCCCCCTTGCCCAGTGGTACAACTCTCATGAAAAGATATTGTACCATTCCTGAGAAATACCGATTATTTTAACCTAACCTTAAAACACTTTATATTCCGCTAAAAAGCGTAGTCGACGGAGCCCCGCTTCGCGGGGCCCCTATTTCCGGGTGCAGGGTTTAAAGGAACCTAACTAACCTAACGGGGGGGTGCCTCAAGTCCCGATTATGGGAGCAGAGATACTTCCGTATGTTGAGTTGACAATAATTCGAGACTACAATATCGCTAGAGAGATACACGTTATATTGTAATATACGGTATTTTACGGTGACATATATATTTCGGGTCTGCGTACTTATACTGTTGAAGAAATATACAGTACTCAAAAAATACTATATTTTCAACACCGAAATCTAACAAACAAATCCTTCATTAAAAAAATTATAAAACTCGCAAAAAATATTAACATTAACTTTTGACTGACGCCATCATCATTCACAAACAAACATCCGTCAAAAGTAAATGATTGCAGTGAGTTTACTGACAAAACTACAGTCCAAAAATGTCGACATATTCCCGCCTCTTCGGCATTCACAGAAAGGACATTTCGGTCATGAATTAGAAATGGCGAGAAGAAAGAAACAGAAGTAATCAAACAATGGCAATTCATAAACATTTTTTATTATTTAATTGAATGTACTTAATGGCACTTTTTGTGCAAAAAATAGTCTTATAAAAAATAAATAAGGAACAAAAATATCTTTGTCTATTTTTGGCTTTTTCCATAAAATACTATACTTTTTCGGGGTGTACTATATTTTTTGTAGCTTATTTTAATAAATATTATATTTTGCTGAAAAAATGTTGGCAACCCTACATGTATCGTTTTTCATTAGAATAAATGATGACGATCATTATAGATGACGATTCAAGACTTGAACAGGCTTATTTTTGGATTTCAAAGTTAAGAACATCAATAAATGTAGTTAGGTCAATGACCGCTATTGCTTATCTTAACTGGCACAACTCTAGCTATAGTTATGAGCCGTTTGGGATCGAAACGCTCGGATCATGGGGCCAAAGTCCACGTTTCATTTGTAGGGAAATTTCACTTCGCGTCACAATAGGGCTGGCTTCTTCTTTGGCCAAAGAATTAGCATTGCCATTCAACTTTGCAACGCTGCCAGTCTTCTGGGCACGTTCCCGGGTGACAGCGATGCGGAGGAGTACTTTAATGCTTAGTGTCCTGTTGCTGGCAAAAAGAGTTTGACGCGGTGACAGTTGCAACTACAAATTTCCTACCTGGCAATACCGCGTTTTCTGTCAAACTGGGGAATGTCATTGGCTTGCCACTGCTCAGGGTTGCCAGATTCCTCCCTCATTTTTTCCATACTCTATTTTGCCAAACTGTACCTACTTAGTTTTAGTGGTAATTTAGTTTTATTTTTTTGTAAATATTTTTTATTATAGACGAGCAGAGACGAGAGGAGTGGGATTGGGTTGGCCACATCTGCATCAAACCTTAGCAATGAACCAAAGTTACCCAAGAGTGCTAATGAGTTGAAAAAAGAGAAGTAGCCTTGTAGCAGTCCGTAGAAGCAATAAAACTATGCTGGATAGATGAATTTAGACTGGATTTGCAAGGGTAAAATAGTAGTTAGTTATTAAAAATGGTCCAAAAATCACAGCCTAGATTTTTGTCCCTGGGTTAGTCAAAAATTTACCCTTTGGTTGAGGAATTTAGACTGGATAAAAATATGAATAGGTATGTATAACCCGATATCTTAGTCTATTAATCTTTCGTTTCGGGTAGATACTCAATACCTGTACTATTGCATGCTAAATGTGTATTGCTAAATATTTTACACAAGAACTTCATGTACCTACCATATTTGATGCAAAAAATAAATGAATTGAATTGAATCAAACTGGTGATAGTTAACTAGTTAGTAAGTTAATTTAAATAGGGACCCACTACCTACCAAATAAACTCGCCGAGCTGTGAATAAGTAGGATGCGTCTACTAGCTATAGGTACCTAATAACCTACTTGGATAGCTAGGTAATTTTCAGAAAATGAAAATTCAGTACAATTGTCACAGATTTTTTTATTTTTAACCGACCTAAAATAAGGGGTGGTTCTGCAGCCCTGGATGTATGTATGTCATATGATACGTTTAAGATGTCTACGATGATTTTTTCACTTAAGTAGGTACAAAATGTATGTTAATTTTCTCATTATTAGGTAAAATACTGCGTAATGGCGAGTACTGAATAAATTATAATATTAAAACATCCATTTGGCATTTTTACTCTCTTTATTCAACCTAGTTCCGAATTTCCGATTGGGCTATTCTTTAAAATATCTGGATTTTTTTTGAAGTTAAAAAATAAACGTAAAAAAAACGTAAAATGTTTTAACTTAAAAAAAGGCGTGTGCGGTCCCCAAACACTGCCTACATGTTTTTTTTAGTATACGACGTTTTCTAAAGATGAAACCTAGCTAGATCGATTTATCACCCCCGGAATCCCCCTGTTTCTGACATTCAGCTTATACAATGTATATGTCACGGTAAAATTGTTATTACCTACACGTTAGATTGTAATCTCTCTATCGATATTGTAAACTCTCGAAATATTGGCAACTGAACATACGGAAGTATCTCTGCCCCCATAATCGGGACTTGGGGCACCCCCTTAGGTTAGTTGGTTCCTTTAAACCCTACACCCGGAAATAGGGGCCCCGAGTGTTTTAAGGTTAGGTTATATTAATCGGTATTTCTCACGAATGGTACATTATCTTTTCATGAGAGTGATACCATTGGGCAAGGGGGACCCCTCCTTCCCTCCCTCTCCTCCACACCGCGCGAGTTGACTTCCATCGCATGCATTTCACAATATGACGGTTTCACTTCGATAGATTACTATTTACCGAAAAATAATGCGTTTTATTGTAAGCAGTATGTTCGTTTGACAATATTTCGAGAGTTTACAATCTAACGTGTTTGACAATTTTATGGTGACATAATTATGTCGCAGTGCCCCAGGTCCGAAACTTAAATGTTAGGTATTTTTTTCAGGCCGCTAGTAAACTGCCGCTGTTTAGTAAAGAGGCTAGGCAGTTAATTGAACGGCTAATTAAACCATTTGGCTGAAACAATACATTTATATGTCACCGTAAAATTGTAAAACCCGATAGACTGTAATCTATCTAGCGAGATTGTAAATTCTCGAAAGATGGACAACCAAATATATGGCTTACCTACTAGCGTATCTCTGTATCACGGTTATACGGGATACAGCCTGGTGACAGACAGACAGACAATGGAGTCTTAGTAATAGGGTCACGTTTTTACCATTTGGGTACGGAACCCTAAAAAACATTAAAGTTACAAATACATTGACGTTTGAATTTCCCGCCATGATTAGTTTCTGCAGATATTTCTCGCCGGCGCGGCGGCGCGCGCGGCGACTATGTAGCGTAAATTATGTGCACGTGTTAAAAGTGACAAAAACTGCATTTTACGTGGATACGATAGCACAAGCGACATTACTCATAACATTGTCATTACCTATCTCATTACGTTATCTGCGCTTTATTATAACAGTGTACACCACGAGGCAGTTGTTTTTGGAAGACTCGAGATTAAAAGTAAGTCTAGCACAGTTAAACTCAAATAAGTAGGTACACCTACCGTGTACGTGTACGTGTTGGCAAATCAGAGATCATAGATCGGCCGATGAACATTTTCATCACCAATATGTTTGCGACGGGTCAAAAGCTCATCATCATCAGCAGTCTACTGCCCAGGGGGAGGGGGTCACACCGGTCGGGTCACACCAAAGACTACAATATATATAATGAGATAGACGGTACTCTCAACCATATTTCCGTCATCATACAAGCAGCGCTCTCTATCCGTGGTGGTTAAATCAAAATCTAACAAAATAAATACAAAAAGTGTGTCGTGACCGGGGTTTGATCTCACGATCTGCAGCTCCTAAGTCAGAGGTAGTCCTCAACGGGCTACACGTTCTGTTGACAACGTGCCCAAAATAGCTGTTCTATTGCATGCTATGACAGTTGTCAGTTGGTGACAGATGGTTGATAGTGTAACCATGAATAAAATACGTCTATATCATTGATTGATTTATTTTTTTTATATTTGCTTAGATTGGTGTAGATTAAATAAATATGGTTTCTCTATCTAATTTATCAAAATTGTTATTTTCAATTAAATCTTATCACTGTTATAAAGTGGCAACCCAACCAGTAAATAATTTCATCCTCAAGGATAGCTGGCGCTAGTTTCCGTACAAAATTTTCGAGCAGGCTCCAATGTTCTAAGAGAGCACGGCATGGGTCACACTTCGGAACCTTTATCCCGTGACATAAGACAATATTACATAGAATTTATATAAAAGCGCCATCTGCTGCTGTCCGTGCTAAATATTTAGGACGTTCAATTTACAATAGATGGTGCCTACGTCAAAATTAATTAAAAGTTAAACTGGAGAAGCGTCAGCGTAGCCCGCGAAATTCAAATTTTCTTATGTTTTTTGCAATTTACAGGCCAGTGGCAGGCTAGTATATAACCTTTCACGTAATTTTGTAGTTTTGTGACATTTCACGAGTTTCAGTTAGTTTTGTGAGTAGTGAGCACAAGATCACATTAACAATAGGTAGGTATCGGTACTCACCGGTTTGGATCCAGTGGAAACTCAGAAAAAAGCAACTTGATTTCCAGTTTGCCAGGCCTCTTTGATACCGCAAACTTGACACCTTCTGTGACCCTTACCCATGATGGTTCACAAACTGGAGTCACTGTCGTTATTTCAGTTAGAAATAACACTATAAGAGTCAAATATCTCGCAAGAATCACTTTACCTACTAGAGTCACTAGCTCGATAAAACTATGTAAGAATAAAACGGAGAAGCAGATGCTTGACTCGACGTTAACACAATCACAGAAATTATTCTGATAACTAGTTGTATTCAAAAATCTTACAGAAAAAGAAAAAACAAACAGAAAAATCACAACACGAAGCGAAGCGACGCAGACATGTTTTTGGTTTTTCGTGTTTTGTTTGGGGTGGTCACGGGTAGTCACTTTGTGTAGTGTAATGTTGGTAATCCTGAGATTCTGACGTGAGTTTCTGAATGTTGGCTAAACTAGGTTACAAATCCCATACAAAAATAATTTGTTCGGAGTTTCACAGGACTGGTGGCAGGTTGTATGAAGTTGAAAATATCGTTCGCGACTGTAAGACGAATTTAGTTACAGAATTATGATCATCGAAATTATCAATGTACAACCCTCCAAGCTCATAGAATTATAGGAACGACTTTGACCTTGCAAAAATCGTTCATTGACTTATATGAACTTAGAGGGTTGTACTGATGATTTTGATGGTCATAATTCTGTAACTACATACATTTTACAGTCGCGAGCGATCTTTTCAATTTCATACAACCTGCTACTGGCCTGCACATCGCAAAAAACGTAAGAAAATTTGAATTTCGCGGGCCACCCTGACGCTTTCACCTTGGCTGATGCTCCAGGGTAGCCCGCGAAATTCAAATTTTCTTCGGTTTTTATGCAATTTGCAGGCCAGCGCTTGAGTATGTTGGTGAAAATATCGTTCGCGACTGTAAGACGTATGTAGTTACAGAATTTTATTATAATCATCAAAATCCTAACAAAGTTCACAAAGGTCGAGGAACGACTTTTTCAAGGTCAAAATTGCTCCTTTTATTTAGTTTTACTAAAAGAAAAAGTCGAAATCCATTTTCGGTGTGCCAATAATATCTTGCGAAAATAATTATCTAAATGGGTACAGATGGACCTTTCTCATTTTATTTATTTTCTATTGACTATGATTGTTATAAGTATAGATAGTCGAGTAGATTAATAATAGTCTATGGTAGTGAAGACTACATCACTAGATATAGATGAGACTTGTTAATGAATAGACACAGAATCATGGTGTACTGACGCTAGTTGTTTTAATTAATTAATATATGTGAAGACCCTATAATATGTTTTATTTAAATGATGACCAACATCATAACATGGCGCTGCGATAAGGTCAGTTAACAAAATCAACAATATTCCATTGGGCGACTCGACTTCGACAATTTATAATGACCGACAAAGACGCGCAAAACTCAAAGATGGCGGAGGCGGACAATACAAGAAAACATGGAATAATGGGATTGAAACCCCCAACTGGTCTAAAAAACCTGACAATGGAAGAATATAAAAAATTCATGCAGAGATTTGAGATATATAGATTGGCGTCGGGTGCTAAAAACGAACCAAGCGAAGTACAAACAGCACTGTTACTGCACTGTATGGGAGAGGAAGCCCAGGACATACACGCATCTTTTGATTTTGAAAAAGAGGAAACATATCATTATGATAAGGTCATAGAAAAATTTAATGAATACTTCATTCCAAGAAAGAACGAAAGTGTTAATTCACACCTATTTTTTACGAGAAATCAAAAGGAAGGTGAAAATTTTGATAGTTTTTATAATGATATTAAAAAACTTAGCACAGACTGTGAATTTGGGAATCTAGTAGATAGAATGTTAAGAGATAAAATAGTAACTGGAATTGTAGACAAGAGGCTGAAAGACAGACTTCTAAGAGAAAGTGATTTGACACTTACTAAAGCTATTAAAATATGTAAGTCAGCAGAGCTAGTGGAGGAGCAGATGAAGAAAATAGAGAATGAACCAGGAACAAGCACAGTGCATCATGTGAAAAAGAAGAATGGAAGAGGAACAGAGTCGGAGAAAGAAACAAGAAATTCAACAGATAAGAAGAGACATACAGAGAAAGACAAAGAATCAGGAAACAGATCAGACAAGAGGAATACAGAACATAGAAGTTCAGAGATTTATAAGAGACAAGAAGGTCTGAGAGCTGAGAAGATGTTTGACTGTACAAGATGTGGATTCGGCCAGTGGATGTTGTCTAGAGTGGACGTGTGTCAGTTGTCCAAGTAATTCTTAATATAAATTCAGTGATTGGTTGTAATTAGTAATAACCAAATCCTTGTCACTCTTAAAGGGTTTTTATGTGTCGGTGACTCCCACTGGGCGGTCCTAGAAGAGGACGCAAACATTTGTGCAAGTGCTACCTTTTTAACTAACATCCTAAAAGTGAAAGTGATTCGCTGGAATCGAACCAGCGACGCCTCGATTGGACCCCCGCTTGCCCGGCTGACTCGCCACCGTGCTCGTAGCAGCGGGCCTCGAAATTGCGGTGGGGTATGCGCGGCTGACATCAGTGCTACGTATGCATGCGCTACGAGCCTACGAATCGCCTACGAACACTATCTGCTACGCTCACGCTCGATGAATATCCTGTGAATGTTGAATAAAACGGGATGTTTATACGTTGAGACGCTGAACTACGTTGGTAATATACGTGATAACATAATAAACAGTGCCAGATAAGTACCTGCCATTTACTTCTATTATTACTACTACTACCATTACCATCAGAAATGTCAGGCGTACGTCGCACATCTCCTAAGAAAACTATTTCTCATTCATCAGGTATAAACCAATCTCAATCCGAACCCGATATAACTGATGCAGTAACGTTGAGCGACTACGTAAACACAAATAGAAACAAACGTTTCCGCAAAGGAGATTCGCCGGAAAGTGGACCAGCTTTAGTTTCACTTGACTTGGAGTATGAGCAGGACCCAAACGTCTCAAAATACCTAACAGAACAGTCCGCTTTAATGAATAAACTTTTGGCTGATATAGGGGAAATAAAGTCCCAAAATACCGAAATAAAGGCGTCTAACGTTGAAATTCGCAAGTCAAATGAAAAGATGGTAGAATCTATGTCGTTTATAAATAAGCAGTTTGAAGACATGAAAAAAGAAGTGGAGGACTTGAGAAAAGAACGCCTGCAGCAAAAGCAGTATATAGAAAATCTAGAAAAGAAGATAGTTGACTTACAGTACAAGTCACGATCGTCTGGGATTGAGATTCGTAACATCCCGCAGGAACCCACTGAAACTAGTTCAAGCCTTATTAAAACAGTTTCTAGAATCTGTGGTACGGTGGGAGTCTCGGTTCAGGAATCGAGCTTTCGGGATGTATACCGGTTACCAGGAAAGGCATCCAGTTCGACTATCGCACGCCCGATAATTGCAGAGTTCTTATCAGTACAAACTAAACAGTCTTTAATGACGGCAGTAAGGGACCACAACAAGGGCAAAGGGAAGGATGAGAAATTAAATACTGCCATCATTGGTTTACCCGGTGATCGAAAACCGGTTTACATCGCGGAGCAATTGCCTGCCACTACTAAAAAGTTATTCTATCAGGCTCGAGAATTCGCTAAGAATAATAAATATAAATTCTGCTGGATCTCAAATAGTAATATTTTCTTACGAAAAGTAGAAGGTGACAAGCAAGTCTTAATTCATTCAGAAAAGTGTCTTCTTGATCTTGATAACGTAAATTCAATCTGACTAGTTCAACATACTAAAATGTTTTCTTGCTTAGTTGTCTTAACCTTGCTAAGTTATGTTAAAAATTCGCTTCATCTACATTACACTCCAAACACAACATACACAAACCAAAAGTCTTTCACTACACTATACTCCAAAACTTTCCTATTATACACTAATCAACCCTTACACACATATATTATATTGAGATGTATCGCTCATATTTTAATCTATGTATTACCTAATTACCCTGCGCCATTTTTTAGTTATCATATAAATTATAAATGGACTCAATAAAAAATATTAACGATGACCTAGACAATCTTGGGCTTGGCAATTCATTTTCATGTAATCCACAGGATTGTGCAAGTTATCTAGTTACTTTGGAGAGTAATATTAAAATACTACATATGAATATCCGTAGTGTTAAGAAAAATTTTGGTCAGTTACAGGCACTAATAGGCTTGACGAAAATCAATATCGATGTTATTGTTTTAACCGAGTGTTGGCTTAGTAAAATAAACAACCCTCCAGCACTGGATGGCTACTTATCACACTCGACTAAATTAACATCGAATCAAAACGAAGGTGTAATTATTTACTCTAAGTCAAGCCTTAATGCCACAATTTGGGAACCCTGCTTGACTAACTCTAACTCTCTGGTGTGTCAAATAGATTCCAAGTTTGCATTTGTTGCTATTTACCGCTCTCCATCCTATAATACTGCTGCACATATAGAAAACTTCCTTTCAAGCCTAAATAATATAATAGAGGGTCTCTCTTCATATCCAAACATTGCATTAATTGGTGATCTAAATATTGATATAAAACCTGGAAATAGTAACCCACATAGCTTGGAATATTTGATCTTAAACGCTTCTCATGGTCTAATACCTACTCATTTATTACCCACCAGGCTAGAAAATTGTTTAGATCACGTTTTATTAAAGTCAAAATTACCATCTACCACATTAGTACTCGAATCTTACATTACAGACCATAAACCTATTGTATTGATGCTAACAAATACCAAAAGAACCCAAAATCCAAAATTCTCTAAGTCTCGTCCCAACTTTGATGCGATAAAGTCAGATCTAGAAAATATTAACTTCGCGGATATTTATAACATTCTAGACACAAATGAATTACTAAACACCTTTATATCACTAATAAATACTATAATAATAAATAACACAACTAAAATGATAATTCCAAGGAGACAAAGAATCTTGAAACCGTGGATTACCCCTGGCTTGCTGAGATGTATGCAGAATAGGGATCGAATGCATACGAGACTAAATAAATCACCTAACAACACAACCCTAAAGATAACTTACACACGTTATAGGAATTTCTGCAATAACTTGCTTCGAAAGCTCAAAGTAACCTATGAAAAACATGAACTTCAAAGAGCGCAAGGTAATCCAAAAGAACTATGGAAAACCATTCAAGAAATAACAAATACACGAAAGGTACGCACCAGTCCTGAGAAGTTGCTAAAAATAAACGACAATCCCCAATCCTCTGTGAATCAGGTATGTTCATTTTTTAGTAACATTGGTAAAGATTTAGCGGATCAAATAATTAAAACAAATAGACAAGCCACGACACCTCCAAACAGCGACCCATGCGAAAGTTTAACCCCTACTGACTCTCTTGTATTACTAGAAGTCAATGAAACCGAAGTTGACTCAATCATTTCACAATTACGTAATGACTGTGCTGTGGGCTGGGACGGAATATCATCATCTCTGTTAAGAAAATGTCGCCAGGTACTAGTGCCTCCTTTAACTTATATCTGCAATCGCTGTATTCAGACAGGAACTTTTCCTGACGCACTAAAAAAGGCCATCATTCTTCCAATATACAAATCTGGGGACAGAGACTGTGTAAACAACTACCGGCCAATCTCAATCCTGCCATCAATTTCAAAAATAATTGAGAGGATCCTCAACAAGCAACTGAAAGGCTTTTTGAACAAACACCGCATCATCGCGGGAAACCAGTATGGCTTCAAAGCTGGAGTATCAACAGAGGATGCTGTTTTGGACCTTACTCAATTTGTGGCAAAGGAACTTGATGGTGGGTCTAAATGTTTGGGCATATTTCTAGACCTCTCTAAGGCCTTTGATACAGTTTCTGTTCCCAAACTCCTAGTAAGGATGGAGCGTCTAGGTGTACGAGGCGCAGCACTGGAAATGTTTAAGGACTATCTTAAAAATCGCTCTCAGTTAGTTAAAATAGGTGATTATCTCAGCGATGTGGAAACAGCGACATACGGCGTGCCCCAGGGAAGCATATTGGGACCCACTATGTTCCTAATTTACATGAATGACCTCTGCAGAATGGTTCTCCCTAACTGCAAGATCTACGCATATGCGGATGACACTGCAATCGTCATTTATGGACCTACTTGGGATGCGGTTAAAACAATGGCAGAAAACGCTCTAAGGCATATCATGAACTGGTTCCACGATAGCCTACTAACTCTCAATTTAGATAAGACCTGTTACATCCCTTTCGCAATTCGACGTAATACTATGCCCCATAAAGACTTTGCAATAATTGCCCACTCATGCCAGAGTTCATCCAATCCTTGTACTTGCCCTACACTGGACAGATGCGATAGTGTTAAATATCTAGGCCTGCAAATTGATGAATGCCTTAGATGGGACAAACAGCTCGATATGATAACTTCCAGAATATTGCGGCTCATCTACGTTTTCAGATCGCTGAGAGATCCCGCTGATGTGGGCACACTGAGAATGGTTTATTTTGCACTGTGTCAGTCTATAATTGGATATTGCATAACTGCGTGGGGTGGTGCTTCAAAAACCAGTTTGCTGAGAGCTGAGAGAGCTCAAAGAGCTGTACTAAAAGTTATGTGTAAAAAACCGTACCGGTATCCAACTAAACAACTATACGAGGACTGTAAGGTCTTAACAGTTAGACAACTATTCATTCTGCAGTCAGCTCTCAGGACTCATAGATCCATGCCAAAATCAAACCCTAATAAGCGCACAAATGTCCCGTCAGGTGTTAAACATAGAACTTCTTTTGCCCAACACCAATTTTACGTTTTAAGTAAATATTTATACAAAAATCTGCATAAAAAGATAAACATACTGGATCTAAATAGATATACATTAAAGAAAGAAATAAGCCAATGGCTATTGCAACAGGATTATGTTGAAACTGAAAATCTGCTAACTTACGTTACTTAATTGAATATTGCATACATACATCTCCTTATACCACATTTCACACGTTTTAAACCAATCATTACATATTAAATAATTATTAACTAATCACTTCCCCCTACACACTGTCATACACCCACACACACCCCACACACACACACACACACACACCCACACATACCACTTACACCCCGCACACCCACACACCTCTACACATACATACATACACATGCATGTCCGCTGTCATTCACACTCCTTGTATAACTATTTAGTTTTTGTCATTTATGTTTATTTCTGTAGCTGATAATACAAATCATTGACACTGTCTTCACTTGTTCTGGTTGTGAATATTAACAGAATCCATTAGGCTGAACCCTATCTTTTAAGATACAGGCTAGTCCTAGTTTAAAAGATAGAGTCTACCATTGCATCATATTGTAAATATTATTTTCTAACAATGTATACAGTGCAAAGTGCTATGTTTTTGTGAAATAAATACTTTTATTATTATTATTATTATTATTATTTCATCACAGCGTGAGGAGATGCCCAGCATATGGAAAGAAATGCAAGAAGTGTGGTAAGATAAACCACTGCGAGAAAATGTAGAGCAAGAGATGTTAAAGCTGTTCAAGAGACGGAATCAAGCGATAGTGAAGAGTCATGTCGTATGTATGTCATAAATATAAGTAGCATAGATTCAGAAAAGAACTGGTATGAATATGTATATTTTACAGAATTTGATAGAAACTTAAAATTTAAATTAGACTCGGGTGCACAGTGTAATGTCATATCTGTAAACGATTGTTATAGATTTGGAATAAGCAATTTTCAAAAATCTAATTGTAAATTGACCAGTTACAGTAATGAGAAAATAGAGACATTAGGTAAGATAAAATTGTCAGTAAAAATATGTAACCGGGTTGAGAAGATAGAATTTCAAGTTTGTAAAGGTAACTATGTACCTATTTTAGGTTTGCCTACATTGACTAAATTTAATTTAATTCAGAGGACAAATAAGGAGAAAATTAACTGTGTTCAGACTAAAAATTTTGATTTTTTAGAGAAATATAAGGACGTCTTCACAGGGATAGGTGAAATAAAAAAATATGAATATGACATTAAGTTAAAAGAAGATTGGCAAGGAAAAATTGAAAGAAGTAGACACATACCATTTAAATTGAAAGATAAATTAAAAGACGAATTAAATAAATTGGAAAAATTAGGAATAATATGTAAAACAGAAGGTCCAACTGATTTTGTAAGCTCATTGGTTATGACAACTAAACCAGATGGGGCTATGAGGATTTGCTTAGATCCACAATATTTAAACACTCAGATAAAAAGAGAACAAATGATGATTCCTAATATTGACGAAATAATAGCTAAGTTAAAAGGAAGCAATTATTTTAGTACCTTAGATGCAAATAAAGGCTTTTGGATGATAAAATTAACAAATAATAGTAAAAGTTTAACCACATTTAATACTCCATTTGGAAGATTTCATTTTAATAGATTACCTTTTGGTTTAGCTTCAAGTCCAGAAGTTTTTCATAGAGTTTTTAGTGAAATATTTAAAGATATTGTTGGAGTAGAACTGTATATTGATGACATTTTAATACATGCGGAAACAGAAGCTGAACATGATAGAATACTAGAACAGGTGCTTAAGAAAGCTCAGGAATACAATATTAAATTTAATAGGAAAAAGTGTAATTTTAAAAAGAAAGAAGTAAAATACTTAGGGCATGTACTAACGACAGAAGGAATTAAGATAGATCAAAACAGAACAAAAGCTATAGTAGAGATGAAAGAACCAAAAACTCAAAAAGAATTATTAAGGTTTTTGGGTATGATTAATTATGTTGCAAGATTTATTCCCAATGTGTCAGAGATAACAGCACCATTGAGACAATTAATTAAAAAAGATGTAGCTTTTGTATGGTCGAAAGAACAAGATAGAGCTTATAAGACTTTGAAAAAATTGTTAATTGAACCGCCAGTATTGAGTTATTTTGATATAAATAAACAGATAGTACTCAGTGTAGATGCCTCAAAGGCAGGATTAGGCGCAGTAATTTTACAAGAAGGAAAACCAATAGCTTATGGTTCTAGGGCAATGACAGAGACAGAAATACAATACAGCCAGATTGAAAAAGAAAGTTTAGCAATTTTATATGGAATAACTAAGTTTCATCAATATTTGTATGGAAGTAAATTTAAAGTAGAGACAGATCATAAACCGCTGGTATCAATTTTTTCCAAACCATTGAATAGATGTCCAGCAAGATTGCAAAAGATTAGAATGGCTTTACAACCTTATTCATTTGAGTTAAATTATAAACCAGGTAAAGAATTATTAGTAGCAGATCACTTGAGTAGATCTCATTTATTAGAAACAGAAGATAATACAGATCTAAAAGTAGAAACACATGTAGCCATGATTATGGAAAGTTTTAGAATATCAGATGAAAAACTTAAATAATTAGTGTTAGAAACAGCAAAAGATGAGGAATTAATGACAGTAAATAAATATATACTAGAGGGATGGCCAGAGAATAAGTCACAGATAGATAGCAAAGCTAAAATTTTCCATAGTTACAGAGATGAGTTGAGTAATATTAGAGGACTAATTGTAAAAGGTAGAAATATAGTAATACCACAATCAAAAAGAAAGGAAGTATTAGAAAACATACGTACATTATGCACACTTAGGAATAGACAAAAGTAAAGTGTTAGCAAGAAATTCAGTGTTTTGGCCAAATATGAGTAAAGAGATAGAAGATTTGATAAAAAATTGTGACACTTGTAAGAGTTTTCAGAATATAAATAGGAAAGAGTCAATGATTGAGAAAGAAATTCCACAAATACCATGGGAAATTTTGTCAATAGATATATTTTTTCTATATTCAAAACCATACATACTGATTGTTGATGCATACAGTAAGTATGTAGAAATACAACCATTAGATAATTTATATGCAAAAAGTACAATTGACAGAATAAAAGAAATTCTAGCAAGGCATGGTATTCCGGATATAATTTATACAGATGCAGGAACTCAATTCACTAGTTTTGAATTTAAAAGTTTTTCTAGAGAATGGAATTTTAAACATAAGATCATAAGTCCAAAACATCACCAAGGAAATGGGTTAGCAGAGCGATACATACAAACTGTTAAAAAACTGTTAAAAAAGTTAATTTATGATAAAAAAGATGTTAACTTAGGTTTGTTAATGTATAGAAACACTCCTGTAACCATGGATGGGAAGTCACCCTCAGAATTGCTATTTAATAGAAATATTAAAACACTTTTGCCAAAATTAAATTTAAAACAGTCTATGAAAGATAGTTATAAACAAGAACTTTTAAATAGACAGGAAATTCAAAAAAAGTATTATAATAAAGGAAGCAGAAATTTACCGGAGTTGAGAGAAGGAGAAATTGTTAAAATACAGGATGAGAATTGTAAGAAACCCCATGAAAGCGGTGTAGTGATAGGGAAAGGTAGTGGTCCAAGATCATACCAAGTAAAAAATGAGTCAGGAAAGGTTATAACAAGGAATAGGAAAATGTTAATTAAAGGAGGAAGGTATTATGATAGGAGCAGGGATTTAGGTTATGAAGTTAGTGAGGGACAAGAAGTACAGAACCAGAGAATTCAAGGACAGGACATACAAACTAATAATACACCTAAAGAGAACTATAATAGTTCTTCAGGACAATTGATTTCTAATTATGATGCTACTGAGAATAGGGCATCAAGATCAGGTAGATTGATTAAAAGACCAAGTTATCTTAAAGATTTTATTTAATCAATAATTAAGAAGTTGTATCTTCACATTGTATGATTGTAACTTAAAAATATGAGTCTTCATCACTTGTTTAAGTAATAGTGTATTTCAATATCTGTTTATATTATAACTACTTTGAAGTTTGAATATTTGTTGAATAATGATTAGCTTCCAAGAAAATTGTAATTTTAAGTTCAGGTTATATTGTTTGTTTAAACTGTAATTAGATAAGTCAGAAGTTCAGTTTAACACAAGTTAAGAATGTAAAAGGGAAGGATGTTATAAGCATAGATAGTCGAGTAGATTAATAATAGTCTATGGTAGTGAAGACTACATCACTAGATATAGATGAGACTTGTTAATGGATAGACACAGAATCATGGTGTACTGACGCTAGTTGTTTTAATTAATTAATAAATGTGAAGACCCTATAATATGTTTTATTTAAATGATGACCAACATCATAACAATGATGGTATTAAGATCCAGCTATAAGTGATCTATTGTGTATTTTCAGATAATCTGGCCGCAAAAAAAATGGAAGGACCAGCAAACATTCAACTACAATTGGGTTTAGACATTCTTGAGAAAGCTTCAGAAGAGGACATAAAGCATAACTACGAAGACGCTTTGCGATTTTATGTACAAGGTATAATGTACTTACTTCATGCTGCCAGAGGCAGTAGCAAGAATTAAATTGATAAAGGATTATCGTAATACGATGTTTGGTAAAGGAGTGATTGATGAATTGGAAACGCTGACAGATGACCGTGTGTTAACTATGGTAACTGAAATCATTTGCATGGCCGGAGATTTCATGGAGCTTAAACGATCTAAAGATTACACATGCTTTATTTTTATATCGATTCCTGTGATTTTATTCATTTATTTGTTTATTGGTTTTGCCTATTGAAAATAAATTAGTTTTACTTTGAGTTTCCAGACTAATAGTTACCTAATTAAAATTGTAAGTACGTATCGTATCGTTGGAACCCAGAGGGTATTTCCAACAAGATAATTCTGGTTTCAAAAATGTATATCATTATATACCTACTTTGTTTAATTCTACCCTCCTGTAATAACGTTACGCGTTACTGACACCGTTATGCACCGTAACCAAACAATATTCTATTTATTCAATAAAACTTTGGTTGCCCCGAAGCTCGATAAAAAATAAATAACAAAACAAAAGGGCCAAAGGTGCGAGCTTATTCTTGAGAAACGGCATTTTTTTAAAGTATTTTACCTATTTGTTTGCTGAAATACTCACTAATATTATTCTAGAGAGACTTGAGTACAAATTTACGACATAAGCGTAAAAAGCATAGCATTCGAAATTGAAAAATATTGAAATTTGAATTTCCCGCTATGATTTAATTCCTACTGAATCGTCTATGGCGCTGCTGAAGCGTAATTCCCAGGAGGAAAAAAAAAATGCACCGGTCGCTACCGGTAGCGATAATACAATCTGTGGTGGCCGTTTCATAACAATATGATATTTACTTATTATTCTCTGAGATTAACTCTGGGGTTATAGGTTATTTTAATCACTATTGCACTGTTTAGATGTGATGTTTTTTTTTCACATGTGATGTGTTTCGAAGAATAAAATAAATCTTCAAAGTAAGTTCTGAGGTCACTGTAAAAATGAACTGTGGCAACTGGTAAGTCAGCTTCATATTAAAAGACAGATATTATTAAGTGCGTACCAACCATAATATGGACATCGTAGTAAGTACTTGGTTCCTCTTCCTACTACCTATTGTTTATTTAAATTGATATTGTGTTACTTATGTATGTTTGCTACAACAATGTTTTCTCGCTTAATTCTCAGGACATAACCAACATCATAAACCTCCTAAGAAATCCCGGCCACAGCGGGCAGGAACTAATAATAGAAGGTTGTGCGCAAGCGCAGGGGTCCTCCCACTTCTCTCACTCTTGCTCTCTTATTCTAACCTATAATGGGAGGGCAATCCAGCACGACCAGACAGAGCTTAGGCGCAGGTAGGTGTTGTTACTTTAATTAAAATTATACCTCTAAAAGTCGATAGTGAGGATATGTCCGGATTTATTATCTGTTTTGTCTAGGTACTTTTCGGACTTAGAGGCAGTTTCAAGAAGAAAAAAAAGGTACATATCTACCTATGTGGACTGCCGTTGATCGGTTAAGTCTTTATGTGCAAATTATTAAAAAAAAAACATAACTGGCGAAATGTAGGTGGGTGTACACTTACTGACGTCAAGCACATCAAGCTACTACAATCTGACAAATTTCTTCAATCGATTGTCAACTTTAACGCTTTAGCATCAGATTCAAGGATTATTGAGAAAATTTTACAGTTTCGGGTATTTTGATGTGCTGGCGCCTTTAGGTAGGTACTATTACGAGTAGTACTTATTAGATACACTTTTAGCCTAACCCTTCAGGGGAATACAGGCACGAAGTTAGGTTATGTTCGAAATTCCCTTTTTTCCACCTATTGTGATCGAGTTCTTGCTCGTGATATAAATAGTAACCTATGTAGGGTCAGATTGGCAACAGTGGCTCGGATTTTTTTGGACGCTCAAATTGTGAAGAAAAAGTGGTAGCGGGCTGAAATTCACACTCAACGTGCTTTGGTTATTAAACTTTCTACCTGCACTATCAGTTTTTCAATCAAGACAATAATAAAGTAGTCAGACAATGTTTTATAAAAAATGGAAAATGAGCCACTGTGTACGGGTACTGGGGTACCTACTGTGACTCGACCCTGTAGTACCTACACAGAGACTCAAACAGTCTAAAGTGGCTCAAGTATATAATACCATAGAGTATATAGTTTAAAGTGGTTTTATAGTCTTTGTATAATATTCAACTAAAACTATAATTTACATTCAGTCTCATTTATTTGTTTGAGTAGAAATATACACTCTAAGCCTAATATCTATCAATATCAGATAGGTACATAAAATTTATAAAATCAAATCACTTAGGATATTTGAGACCAACCTATTTTCTGACTTTGTTTCTTTGTCGTTTGAGATCTAAAAATAAAAAAAGAGTTTAATTTTTACACGACATTATTTTATGTTTGTAAACTTTGTCACCTCGTATCTTCCAAATGGCCGGATCGATTTCGACGTTAAGGTATCATTAGTTTTGTCTCAAAAACCGAAGTGTCCATAGAAGAATGTTCAATAAATAAAAAAAACAAAATGGCGGATATTTGCCGCTCAATATTGTAAGTAGTAATTTTTCAATCAATTCACTTTACTCATCTCATTTCGTTAGTTAGTACTCGTATTCCTCATTCTCTTTCAATATAGTATACATAGTCGAACTAGTCAAGCCCTTTCATTTGATACCCATAATGCGAGACTTGTTGAATAAATAAGTAATCCAAAATTTTGTTGCGGCGGACATTTTGGACCGTTTTTCATCAAACATAGCTAAGAACACTCCCGACTTATTCACCTTTCAAACAAACAAAATCAAAATCGGTGCATCCGTTCGGAAGCTACGATTCCACAGACACACACAGACACGTCAAACTTATAACACCCCGTCGTTTTTGCGTCGGGGGTTAAAAATAACTGCGAACCTGGGCCAGGTCACCGCCAATCAAGTTACCCACCAGCTGCTCCATAATGGTAAACCACCGCATCGCTCAGCAAAAATGAAAAAGCTGTCTGAAGTGCTAAATGACAATATCACCAACAAAGCAACCCTTTTAATTTATCAGACACAATCTACAGGATAAAAACCTAATAAAAATGGCCTAAAACTTCTCGTTTCGATGATATCACGGTCGACCATTTAAAACATCTTGGACCGGTAGCAGTATCCTGGATGTTATCTCTTTTCATGTCGATTGCTCTTTTTGAGCCAGGAAATGCCCGAAAGACCCTAAAATACCGATTTGTCCTAAACCAATCATTCAACAATTTTGAAAGACTATCGCCTTACCCCTGTTAAAGACCGCTTAGAAATTCGGGACAAGGAATTAGTTTCTTCGTCGCCTGACATCCACTCTATTTCCTTTTCTGCTGGGGAAATGGCATGCTCAGTGTTGCATTGATCAGCCCACGCTAAATAGGTTGCAAAGCACTTAACGAAACCTGTCGCAACGTCACGGGGTGCTAAGACTTACCTCCCTTGCAATGTTGCTCCTGTGGTCAGGTATTTTCCAGTAGATGTGCGCCGCAAAATAGCACGTTGCATAGAAAAGGGAAAACAGGAACGAGACCACTGCCACCCACTATACGGGCGTAAGAGCCGTAAAAGCTTTTTAAGATATACGACCTTCTTAGAAGACGGTGCGTCAAACGAGAAATGTGAACATCCCATCCCTCCACATTTCATTTAACCCGTAAGAACATCTGCCGCCCGGACAGAAACTGCAGTGGCCAAGCTGGAAGTCCCTTAACCAATTGCGAGCCCAGGTTGGCCGCTGTAGATATAATCTGGCTGAATAGGGTATCCTCGATCTATCCCAAACAGATTGCAAGTGTGGAGCCCCTCTGAAGGATAATGCTCTATCTCCTGTCCTGCCTATCCTGCACAACCACTTGCACCTATCAAGATTTATTCGAAGCAAATGTTAGAGCTGTGCAGGTGGTTACATATTGGTGTAACACAATTTAAGTTCATTGAGACGTAAAGAAGATTTGCATACTGTTATTAAATATGTAATTTCTTCCCAGAATTTGATCCTTAATAGCGAAGCTATTAGGGATTGTTGCGATGCGTTTTTTTTTTGCATATTCAAGGGGTTCGATTCCTGGCTAGGGATATTGATATTCAAAAAATTCAATGATGCAGTTTTAGTTCTCATCAAAATCGGGCCTGAGACTCCTTTGAGCATTTTTCGCTATTTCTCATAGTTTTAGATTTGGCCGTCCACGATCCACGTCCACTCCAAACCGTGTATAAATATAGGTGCATAATATAATTGGTAGTCTCAGGTTTTTTGATTTTTTAATTAAATTACTTGTTTATTAATTGGTTGGCATTGAACAGTTTTTCAAATCAAAATAACTTTATCCAATAGAAATATTAATAAAGCAAACAAGAACCAGTGAACCAGTGGCTCAGGAATGTACATAGTGACTCACGAGTCACTGCGTACATCTTATGAGCCAATAATTTTGAATTCACCGGCATATAATTATATTCGTATAACTTTTACGTGGCTCACCAAAGGACATGCGAATCTATGTCATTGTCTAGCATAGTAACGTCACTTTGTATCAAAACAACAATACTTTGCGTATCATCTACGTAACTGGTTTCAGGTTTGTACCTACGTGTCTGTCAGTCGAACGCTCTCGGCTAATGAAGAAGACAGGTAGAAATTGCTGTTCTATCTAGGAAATATAGCCGCGATCACAGTCTAAAAATATGATTTTTATACTGTGCCGCGAGTACCTGACCGAGCCACCGTTGCCCTACTCAAGTACTCAAATATTATATTCCTGTGTGTAACTTACATTGAATGGGTGTAGTCTAGTTTGTAAGTTGTAATTAATTAATGACGACGAACAATGTGTAATTTATATGTATATTTTGGTATTGTTCTCAAGTGAGCGACTCTTGTATGTATTGAGAATAAAGTTTCTATAAACCTAGTAGGTACATAACAACAAACATAGCAAAATAAATAAACATACAAATAGATTAATAAATGTATGTAATAATCTCGTTTGACTATTATTTTAAATTTAAAATGTAAAATAAAGATCGCAAGAACGAAACCTGCAACTGACAGGGAAGCACTTTTAAAATTACATGGACATATTCCCTATTGCCTACAGACAGGCCTTACTCATTTTTACAGGAACTAACCCATCTAATGTACTAATAGTGACCCGTAATATTTTTTCAGGTAAACAGAATGCAACAAAAATGGAAAACCCTACAAATATTCTCCAAAAGGGTTTAGACATTCTTAACAAAGCTGTAGATGAGGACAAGAATCATAATTATGAAGAAGCTTTAAGATGTTATGTGCAAGGAGTTATGATCTTACTTCATGTCGCCAAATATAACACTGAATCTCAACAAGCAAAAGACAGTATAGAAGAAAAGTGTACAGGATACATAGCAAGAATTCAAAAAATTAAAGAATACCGTAATCAGATTTACGGTACGGGAGTGATCTTTGATGAATTGGAAATGCTGTCAGACAGCAACTTGTTAAATATGGTAACTGGAATAATTTGTATGTGTGGAGATTTCATGGACCTAAAACAAACTAAAAACTGAATATATCCTAATGTTTACTAAACAACTACGCATAATTTTATTATAACCTTAGCTTACCTCTTTTGTGTAATCAGAATCACCATTGCCATTTAAATAGAATGAATATCAATTCCTTTGCTTTAGCAAGTAAAAAGAATTACCAAAAAGAATAGCCCACATTCTGCAAATATTTGCTTAATCAATTTATTAGTCAATATTTTTATTTTAAACATTTCTTTATTATTAAATACCTATTTAAGGTGATGTTTGCGATAACTGAAAAAAATACAAATAAAATCTAAGATTAAGAGCTGACCAAATTTCAGACAACAGTATTTTTTAAAGTGGCAATGCAGAACAATATGTCATTTTATGTGACTAACAGCGACAGCGATTTGTCTTTATTGGGATTTTAGTTATTCGTCGCAGTTTAAGTGATTAAAAAAGGATAAAACTCAAGTATTGCATACAATTAAGCATTATCACACTACTGTGGATGGTAAGCCAGTGTTTTATTGTTTAAAAAATTAGTTGAAATACCTGAATTCCATGGCCGTTTGGTCCGTGATCTCATTTGGCTGCCGAATTCGTCATTGGGCAAAGCCTAACTAATAGACACATTAATGACCACCAAGACTAAATTGGTTAATTCACTCATAACAAGCTGTTTGTTATCGTAGAGTAATCCAATGGTTTAGCAAAATCAGTACAGATAGTTTTGCTGGTCAGATCATACAAACACTTAATACTTAATTACTTGCACAATCGAGTTTTTTCCTCCTTGTTGTCATTAGGCGTGTTGTCAGTCTCGCACTTACGATGGGACACAATAGAGACATCTTTGTGTCCATGATTTATAATTTTGAATCTGATAAGCTTCAGATGATTATTATAGTAAATTGAAAGGCTGCCTTTGGCTATTGCTGTCACTTCACTAAGGCTAAAAATGGGTCAGTGGGTTGTCTTAGGGGCGGCTTATTCAACAACAGCAATTAAAGCCTTCAAACAGTCTACAAGATCATCCTATTAAACCACAAACAATCAATGTTATGTTTGGTTGGTGCTTTCTGCCATTGAAATATAACCGGTTTTCAAGGTTTCTGACATGGACCTCTGACTAAGTGTGTTGCCATTAATTATGTTCATAAAACATAAGTTGAGACTAGAAAAATAAATATTGTTCTTTATACTTCTTTAGAGTAAATATTAAAACTTGTGCTTAGACTCATCTCTTGAGAGAAACAAGAAAAAAATACTCTGATTGCTCTAAGCTTTTTAGTAAGTTTTGCTTAGAATGTAAATAGATGAAACAGGCATAGGTAACTAAAACTCTTTGACTATGATAATCATAGATCGGAATAGGTAGAGCTGTTTTATGTACGGTCGAACAAGCTATTTGGTTTACACTTTACAATGTAATTAGTGGGTTAAACTGTATACCAAATAGCTTGTTCGACCGTAATTGCCATAGGTTAGAATAATATGGATATTCCCCGAGTCCTGGGATTTGGTTTTTAAGTAGGTAGTAAAATCATAAAATACTATTCTCGCCTTCGTGACTAATGAAATTATAGAAAAAATATAAGAAGGACGGGATGAAGGATAGTATAATAAATAGATAAACTTGATACATTAAACCACAAAAATGTTTTTAAGTAACAATTTCTTATTCAAGAATCAATTTCTTATTCAAGAAATAATATAATAGAGATGACGACAGTATCAAAAATTACAAAATTCGTTGGCTAAGACTGCTAACTCACTTTAATTAACCCAAGACAGGAGAAAAATAAAACTGAATTTATTTGAATTTTACAATTTTAGGTTGAAACCAAAAATACAGTTGGTGTATTTTAGTATATTTAGAAACTAATAAAATAATTAAATTTGGTCATTCAAAAAGTTATAAGTGTTTTAATGACTTAGCAGGTTTTTTTGGTAGCAAACACTTTATTTTGTGGACATAGCAGATTTTTCAAAAGATTTCAAGGATAGGTAAAATAAATGAACAATATAATAAATAGCCAAGACTATTGGTAGGTTATTAACAAATTCAAAATTAACATTTTTCATCAAATTTTCTTCATTTAACGGTGATTCAGGGATGTATGGCTGTTGTATCATAATTATTGTACACTAACTCAATATTTTTTTACTTCGCCAAAGTTGATTTGAAGACATCTAAAACAAAAACAAAAAACACACCCATATAAGTTAGTTACCTGATAATAATATGAATTAATAATATAATTTGTTTTGTAGTAAAATAACGATTTTTTATTACTCATACTCTGAAAGTAGAGCGGGTTGAAAGTTATGCATTGCAGCCCTAGGGAGAATCGCTTTCAACTGACAGCTGCCAAATTTTAACAACAAAAAACTAGGTACCTACTTATTTCTATTTTGATATTTCTATTGAACCATGTTTTAACTTTTTATACAGCCACTAAATTACAGCTCGATTTAAAATTAAAATAACATAAAGTTTAATTATTATGAATAAATATTGTGACTTTAATTATAATTTAGTTTCAACTCTAAAATAACATAGATTTCGATTTCGACCTTTGCCTTTTTTTTAAATTATGAACATACTGGCTGGCTGTATATTTGGACGACCACAGGACAAAAATTAAAAAAAGGAAAAGAAAATAAGCGGAAAGCGACAATCCGATCAATACTCATTTTTTCATTAGCTAATAATTTATGTTCTTATTTTTACTTTCCTCGTATTCGTAATGAAATGCAAAGTTTTTACCTCGGGTAAATTACTTATTTAGTCCCTCGAACTATTAGCGTCCTCACTACGCAACGGGCGCCAAACCCCGTTTCGGAACTAAATAAGTAACTTTCACCCCTTGGATAACAATGCACTATTTTAATTTATTACGATAAGTAAACAGTTTTATTTTTATAGTTAAAAGCAATACTTACAAAATAACTGCTATCTCTGTAATCTAAATCTAAAACTAATGTAACGACTTGAAGAAAAACTGCTAACTCCTACATTCAAACTTTTAGAGAGGTGACCAAGTTGATAACCAAAATAAAACTTATTTATTGAATACTAGACGTAAAACGAAAAGTGAATAGTAATAATAAAGGCTTTACCTCTGCTATATTTCAACCATGAAATCTTGAAACAATTGAGTTATTTGACCGAAAACTATTTTTTATCCATTTTATTCAAGTTAGCCACGCAATTTGAATAAAATGGATTTGGCTGTTTTACGCATCACACTTTATTGCCGATTTTACGTTGAGAGTGAGTTTACCTGGTTTTACAGTCCGTGTGGCCTAACATTCTCTTACAGATTGTATAAAAATGTCATTTTGGCCAAAAGTGGAGTTAGCAGGTTTACACTCATAACCGACGAAATCTATTTGGTCCGTGAGTTACATTATTGAAAAATAATGGACACATATTTATTGTTTTTGTAAATCAATGAATTTTGACAAAGATAAAACGCATCAAAACTCGGGAGTGGGGGCTCGTGACGTCAAAACTAGCTAAAAATTATACCTAGGCGTGACGTATTGGGAATTTTAAAAGCGTCGTATCTTCGTCAATTATGATTTATGTAACAAAAGAAAAAATACGGGTTAAATATTTTTTAACAATCTATCTGGCTGACGGGGTAAATAGTTTTTTTTTGTCGTCTAGGTACCCTATAATAAAATCCCGTAGTATCAGTCGGAATCCTGTGGAATATCCATATTAACTTCAATGTTTGCGGTCAATGAACCTAAATAGCTGTACCTATTCTGATCACTGATCATAATCGTCCTTGTCACTTGGGGTTGACTTTCATTTTCCGACTTTCATTTTCCCCACACTATATTTTATGTCACAATATAATATACACCTTTTTCTTTAATGTAATTCCTCATACAATCCATCCATAATTTCTTTGGTCATCCTTTCCCTCTGTATTAATTCCTCTTTTAGTCAGTTGCGATTCCGATTTATTGTGTCTTGGCCATGTGAAGAGAAGGCTCTTCACATGGCCCAGACACAATATATTCCTTTTCAACTTCTCTGTAATGTGGATTTCTTACTTTATCCACCCTGGTCACTCTACACATCCACTTAAACACTCGTCTCCGCTACATGTAGTCTTTTTAGGGTTCTGTACTTCAAAAGGTAAAAAAAAGGAACCCTTATAAGATCACTTTCTTGTCCGTCTGTCCGTATGTCTGTCCGCCTGTCATCCTAGTTTCATCTGCTTAAACTAGAACTGTAGGATCACTTGACCCAAATGTAGAATTTATTTAAAGCTTTTAGAATATGTACCAAACTTTGAAGGAAATAAATAAGTTTACTTGAGTTTTGCTCTGGTAAAACAGTAACACCAAGACTGGTTTTTTTAATTAATATAATAGTAACATGTATACATAATTGGTTTCAGGTAAACATTTGGTAAAGGAGAATGGCGTCATCCAATACTTTGCAAAAGGCTATTGACCTTGTCACAAAAGCTACAGAGGAAGACAAAAATAAGAACTATGAAGAAGCTTTACGACTGTATGAGCATGGGGTAGAGTACTTTCTTCATGCCGTCAAATATGAAGCTCAAGGTGAACGCGCTAAAGAAAGCATAAGAGCAAAGTGTCTACAGTACCTTGACAGGGCAGAAAAACTGAAAGAGTACCTGAAAAAGGATAGCAAGAAGAAACCTGTCAAGGATGGAGAATCCAACTCCAAAAGTGATGACAAAAAGAGCGACAGTGACAGTGATTCCGATAATCCTGAAAAGAAGAAGCTTCAAGGAAAACTTGAAGGGGCTATTGTGGTTGAAAAACCTGACATTAAGTGGAGTGATGTTGCAGGTTTAGAAGCAGCTAAAGAAGCTTTAAAGGAAGCTGTCATTCTCCCAATCAAATTCCCTCATCTCTTCACTGGCAAAAGAATACCTTGGAAGGGAATTTTACTTTTTGGACCTCCTGGTACTGGTAAATCATACTTGGCGAAAGCAGTTGCTACTGAAGCAAACAACTCAACATTTTTCTCAGTTTCATCTTCTGATCTTGTTTCTAAGTGGCTTGGTGAATCTGAGAAGCTGGTAAAGAATCTTTTCGAACTGGCTCGCACACACAAACCAAGTATCATATTCATTGATGAAATTGATTCTCTATGTTCATCTCGTTCTGACAACGAGTCAGAATCAGCTCGACGAATTAAAACCGAATTTCTTGTTCAGATGCAAGGTGTAGGCAATGATATGGATGGTATTTTAGTTCTCGGCGCTACAAATATCCCGTGGGTGCTAGACTCTGCTATCAGAAGACGTTTTGAGAAGCGTATCTACATCGCCCTACCAGAAGAACACGCGCGTCTGGACATGTTTAAATTACACATGGGTAACACAAGACATCAACTTACTGAGCAGGATCTGAAAGTGCTAGCGGCTAAAACAGAAGGATACTCGGGTGCTGATATAACCATTGTAGTACGAGATGCATTGATGCAGCCTGTGCGTAAAGTGCAGTCCGCCACACACTTCAAGAAAGTATCTGGTCCTAGTCCAGTAGACCCTAATGTTATTGTCAATGATCTTTTAACTCCATGTTCCCCTGGTGACCCAGGTGCTATGGAGATGACTTGGATGGATGTCCCTAGTGATAAATTGAATGAACCTGCAGTTACAATGTCTGACATGCTTCGGTCCCTCGCAATATCGAAACCTACTGTAAATGATGAGGACATGGTTAGACTTAGGAAGTTCATGGAGGACTTTGGTCAGGAAGGATAGATTTGATGCATTTTTCTTATATAAGATTTTATTGGCTGTATTTACTGGAGTTTAATCACAGTGCCTAATGTGTTGCAAATGTAGTCTTTTTATTTTTATAAAATTTTCAACTTAGATTAGACCACGCGATGTGTATTTCACAATTTATTGTTAGTTGGTAATTTTATCTCATCCTCAGCTTGTAATTTCATTTCACCGTGATTGCTCGGCAGTTTAAATGTGTGGTGTGTTACAGCTTTAAAAAATTCTGTCAAAAATAATAATTCTGATAGTGTTCAATGTTTCAATAATAAAATTATACGTTTATTGTATTTCACGCAATTAATTAGTCTACGTTACTAGGTAATTTTTAAGAAATTCGGTCCATTAACGAGTTGAAAATGTTTTGGCGGATGCAGATAACAAATGTTTTTGTCTTTGTTGGCAAAGTGGTGCAGGCTGGCTTGCTGAGAGAATTGTTTTGGATAAGGAAACTAACTACTTGTATTTCACATATTGCTTCTATTCACTCATATTTTCCAATTCATTGATGTTCAATAGTTGCAAAATACGCTACTTAATAATTAAACTATGTTAAGTATGTTTAGCTAGCATAAATATTATGTTGCTTTCTACGGAATTAGTAGCTATTATATTAACAAAGTATATTTCTATAAATTATGAACTGTTTTCTAATGTAAAAAGGCTTATCCCCAATTTTATTGGAAAAGATTTTATTATATGTATACAAATATTTTAACTATGACAGTATTCTATATTGTTCACTCGAATCAACTTTGCAACATATTTTTTAGGCAACAGGGTTCGAAACAGTTTAGCACATCCAAGATTTGTTTCGCTTGAAAAGTAACTATGTATTTCATCATTGTGTTATTGGCTCGCATTTTATAATTGTTTTTTTTTTCAATTCTGTACATAAATCTTCCACGATAAACATAGCTTCATTTATAAAAAAAAATACTAAAAATTTTTTGCACATTATTATTAACTTAGTTTTTTTATTATTTCGCAAACTATCGTAATTTACTTTTAATTTTGATCGTTTTTAGTAAAACGTTATGTTCGTTCATTCTTTTGTATATTGTTAAAAATAAGCGATTACATAATATTATAATGTTCTAAAATACTGTGTTTATTATTTCAACTGTTGAAAGTATAATAAAACTGCATAAATATTACAAATGTATCTTTATTTACATTTACATAAATATGACACTATCACGATATCTTAACACAAACAATGTTGAGCGTTATCATTATTATTAAACTGAATGATTTGTTCCAGCTTGAAGAGTTTATTTCTGAAAACAAAAAAATGTTTATTAGGACAGCAAAATGGGTATTTCATTATTTCTGGCTGAAACGATGACAAACATACGCCGCCAAGAACAAATGCTCCTCATAAAGGGTCTTCATGCAACTTGGAAAAGATCTCAACTCAAGAGGACAACAATGAGACTTCTGATTAGCAGCTTGGCTTTTTACCTTAAATATTCTGTGATTTATCATTGACTCGCTGATGCCTGCAGCTTCGGCCGCGTACAAATTATATACTAAAACCTTCATCGAGAATCCATTGGTGAAAACAGCATGGAAATCTGTAGTCATTTTTGAGTTTATCGCGAATAGACAGACGCAGCGGAGGACTTTGTTTTATAATGTGTAGTGATGTATAAATCAATTCGGGGAGGCTCATAATTGCTAGCAGCTGCTCGCGGGTTAATCTTCAAGGCTGGTTGGAGGATGGGACATTGCATAATGAATTTGCTACGTGACTTGGAAAGCACAGAGGTTGGTCCCGTATGTCATTGGTAGATCTTTGACAGTGGTTACAGGTAGTCGGTCTTACTAAGGGTAATGGCAAAATACCGGTGCATCTGGTTAGACAGGAGTGTGCGTTTCGATGGCGCGGCCATGACGTTTTTTTTTTAAAAAAATTATGCCATGATTTTGTAAAAATTTGTAAAAGTTGACTCCCAAAACCATAAATTTGTCAAAGCTATGGTTAAAAAGTTATAAGGGTTTGAACGTGGCCGCGCCATTGAAACGCTCCGAACCGCGCGGCCACGGAGATCTTTAAAACTAAGCATTGCAGAGACCTGAAATTTTGCTAAGTAACAGATTGAATTTGTAAAAAATTTGTAAAAATATAGAAAAAAATCCTGGGCTCATATTTTAGGAGCTGTAAGACTAATACGCCATGGCCGCGCCATCGAAACGGTGAAAACACATTTTCGCCGATATCTCGCTGAAAAAGCAACGCAGACATCTGAAGTTTTTTGTAAAACCCAGATTTGAATTTGTCAAAACTAGTAAAAAATAAACAAAAAATCCTCAAGTTTACATTTCAGGAGCTATAAGACTAATACGCCATGGCCGCGCCATTGAAACGGTGAAAAAATACGTAATCACCGATATCTCGCTGAAAAAGCAACGCAGACGTCTGAAGTTTTTTGTAAAACCTGGATTTGAATTTGTCAAAACTAGTAAAAATTAAATAAAAAATCCTAGGTTCATATTTCAGGAGCTTTAAGACGAAAACGTCATGGCCGCGCCATTGAAACGGTGAAAAAATACGTAATCGCCGATATCTCGCTGAAAAAGCAACGCAGACGTCTGAAGTTTTTTGTAAAACCTGGATTTGAATTTGTCAAAACTAATAAAAATGAAATAAAAAATCCTAGGTACATATTTCAGGAGCTGTAAGACTAAAACGTCCTTGAAACGGTGAAAAAATTTTAGGGACTTAGAAAATTCGTTCTTTGTTTTTTTTTTTTCGAAATTTTAACAATTTTATTGCAGTATCATATTGATCTTGACCATAGAAACCATTTAGCTTCTGAAAAGCATGGTCCTATAACGCACCGTCTCCGAGTTAGGAGCTGTTTATTTTTATTTACGTTTTTTGAAAAACCCTGTATATTTCCAAAATGGTAGCTCGGATGAAAAACTTTTCGGGAAATAATTTGTTGCTCTAGTCGTAAACCATGAGAAGATGTAAAAAAACCCGCGAAAATCGTATTTTTTTTTATATTTGTTTTTTTTCTAAGTCCCTGCCCCTAAGTAACGATAGAACGATTAGTCTTACAGCTCCTGAAATATGAACCTAGGATTTTTTATTTCATTTTTACTAGTTTTGACAAATTCAAATCCAGTTTTTACAAAATACTTCAGACGTCTGCGTTGCTTTTTCAGCGAGATATCGGCGAAAATGTGTTTTCACCGTTTCAATGGCGCGGCCATGGCGTATTAGTCTTATAGCTCCTGAAATGTAAACTGAGGATTTTTTGTTTATTTTTTACTAGTTTTGACAAATTCAAATCTGGGTTTTACAAAAAACTTCAAATGTCTGCGTTGCTTTTTCAGCGAGATATCGGCGAAAATGTGTTTTCACCGTTTCGATGGCGCGGCCATGGCGTATTAGTCTTACAGCTCCTAAAATATAAGCCCAGGATTTTTTTCTATATTTTTACAATTTTTTTACAAATTCAATCTGTTACTTAGCAAAATTTCAGGTCTCTGCAATGCTTAGTTTTAAAGATCTCCGTGGCCGCGCGGTTCGGAGCGTTTCAATGGCGCGGCCACGTTCAAACCCTTATAACTTTTTAACCATAGCTTTGACAAATTTATGGTTTTGGGAGTCTACTTTTACAAATTTTTACAAAATCATGGCATAATTTTTTTTGAAAAAAAACTTCATGGCCGCGCCATCGAAACGCACACAGACAGGAAGCCGACCCCAACATACTATTACTTATATAAGTTACGAAAAGGCCATCCTCCGTACTCGGCGGCCATGCGCACGGCGGAGACGAGAAGAGACAAACCAACGAACTTGAAGCCGTCAACCAAGCATTTTGTACCTACATCAGACTAAGTAACGCTACGCAAAAATGTTTACCTACTGGGAAATTACTTTTTTTGGGGTGAAAAATCAGACACAATGTAACGCACTTAAAACATTTTAAATACTTACTGATGGATGCAATAAATAGTACGGGGGCTGTGAAGGTGTTTAAAGACCTGACATTAAAAACACCATATATTTAAAAAAAAAACGTCATAAAGTTGGAACTTTGACCCCTAATATCTCCGTAACTAGAAGGTTCCCAGGTATGGTCCAGTACAAAAAAATGATTGCAATGGGGAGAACAAGAAGTGCCTTTCGAGTCTTTTTACAGCCTTTATATCTCCTCCGCTTTTCATATCTCCGCACAGCTTCGATGGATAGACCCTAGCTCTTACGCACGTCCGTCTCCGTTTTTGTGATGTTCGGGTCCTATACCTACTTGTGTTGTATACCTACTTCAATTTATTTTAAACTGTTGGAGAGAAAGCAAATTAGGTACAGTATTCAGCATTACCTGACCCCTTTTTCCCTATTAGGTACTCTTCGTAAGGAGCATCAAAAAATGCAGTGCAGGGCACTGGTTTTACAGAGATCATCTGCCTAGCCTTTTCCCAACCATGTTGGGGTCAGCTTCCAGCAGTCTAACCGGATGCATATGAATGAATACCAGTATTTTTAGTACTGGGGAATACGATATCACTTGAACTCTTGGATCCCTTTAGACTAAAGAAACTTGGGTGACAGCCGTGACCAACGGCTTAACGTGCTTCGAGGCACATTGAAGCTCAGTAGCTATGAATGGATGTCACACATACATGGACCGACCGCCGCACATAAGTCGCCGCTTAACCTTGAAGATCTACCCGTGTGGCTGGTATTATTTACCTTTGAGCTCCTGACGCTACAGAGATATAGGTATCACTGCAAATGGGATATTTTCCATGTTTACTGTTTGTTTTGAGTTCCCGAGCTTTTGGTGCTGCCGCGTTGTTGCAAGCACCATGATCACGTAAAAACTGAAGTAATTGCGGGTAGGTGTTTAATGTTTGTATGTGCAGACAAATCGGTCTACCCTCTTTAACAACTTCAACAACTTCTGTTTATCCGTGGAACGTAGGATCCCGCTTTCAGTGGTTATAACATCGGTTTAAAAACTTTTTAAGTTACTGAGTCAGACCAAATAAAAAAGATAAGATGGAACTGCGAACAGAGAAGTGAGACCGGTTTCGTAAACATGTGTGCATTTATTGAGGTATAGGTTAATTTTAGGGTGATGTAAATGTATGCGTGTGAGCGTGTATGCACAAAGCGAGACGTAGTTTTGCGCTGGCTTCAATTGTTCGCAGCGCTATGTCTTGGTTTTTTATTTGGTCTGAGGTTACAGAGTTAAGTAACAGTTTTACCTATAATGACAGTACGTTCCCTCCTATGTGTTCCTATAGTAGCTACGCATTTGAGTTTCATACGCGGCTTGGTGGGAGCTCTTAGACCGAGGGTGGACACCAGCAGCCCCTGTTGCACAGGCTTTGCCCCGAACGCGATGAGCCACGATCTGTCTGTGATCTGGAAAAGCAAAAATGTTGAGATAAATATACATACAGGTATTTGATATTTAAGTATTAACTATTTCATATACTGCATCGTTGGTGTAGCGGTTGCAAGCACGACTGCCGCAGAGCAAGAGGTCCTGGGTTTGATTTCTGGGTCGGGAAAAAGAGATATTAGGTTTTTGCATCACGATCTTCTCAGCAGCAGCCACGTAGTCTGGAATGGCGCCCGGTTGATGGCAATAGGCTCACCCCCAATTACATGAGAGTTAGGTAAATATAAGTTCTGTATTAAGTACACCATTGCCTAACCCTTCGGGAATTGATACATGAACATACGTGACATGACTTATGAAACGTCAAATAATAGGTGCACATTGCGGTAACCTATAACCCCGCCGTTCTGTTCACAAGACTAGACATGGACCGATTTACGGGATCCGGGAACCCGGTAGGTATTTTAATAATGCATTTCCCTAGTATCTACTTATCTAAAAGTTACCTACCTTTTGCCCATCAATGAGCCACTGGAGGTTAGGCGCAGGAAACGACTTTGCTGAAGAGCAGTTCACGTCCAAAGGTTCTTTTAGTTGATACGCTCGCTCGTGGCCTGTGATTCGTGGAGTTTCGCGAGGGAAATCTGTAATGGAAAATATTTTTTTGTGTATTTTATAGTATTTAAAACTAGTCATGTCTCTTGCGATACCTACCTATTTATACCTAGCTATAAAAAAGAGAATGAAAAAAATACAGGGGAATCTAAATACGGTTTGTATTGAGATTTATAAATAAATATCGCCGGACATTACACACAGCGCCATCTAGTGCCACACTAAGCAAGGCTTGTGTCGTGGTCACCAGACAGTTGATATACTACATATATACTTTTTGTTTGTTAATACATACTTATCATACATATAAACATCCATGACTCGGAAACAAATGTCCATAATGCTCATCACACAAACATTTGCACCTACCGGGATTCGAACCCGGGACCCTAAGAACGTAAGGCAGCTTCACTACCGCTGCGCCATTCGGGTCGGCATTTATCCCTATATTTTTTTCGGTTCCTATGAGAAACTCTTTTCATACTTAAGTCTTTAGTTTGAAATCTATCGACCCGTATCTTTGTCTAGAGTGACTAAATCCCTCACGCCTCACGCTGCATTGTTCAAAACTTTTTGAACCACGCTTTCACGAACGTGACGTATCTAAGCGAGGGAAACTCGAGGGAACTTAGAGGAACAGGTGAACATCAACACATAGGTACACTCACGAGAGAACTTATATGTAGGTACATACATAATCTGACTAGAATTTTCCGCATTATGTTCCTATGCTGGGGTCGGCTCCTAACCCTCTAACAGACTAACCTGATACAGTTGGATGCCACTATTTAAGAGCATGCATGTTATGGAAGTCTAAGTAGGAGGTTCCTTATATGTTGGGAGCTATAGGAAATATTGTATGTATATGCCTTTATTCTGTGTCATAGACAATAGTATCTTATTGTCCGTGGTTACTCGTTGGGAACCTTTCCTCTTCCCTTTTACCTCACAACGCTAATGGCGGACTGACTGACTAGACAATACTTTTGTTATTTTAATAAGTAAATGTGATTTGTGATTCCTATTTATCCCATAACGATGGCGCTGTAGTCCTGTGTCTATTCTGAGTATAATAAACAACTACAACGTCAAGTTTGTTTGTTATTGCTGCTGCCCAAACACCTGTCGCCTTACCACTATTCCACCACATACGTATTTAGATCAAAGATCAACCTCTACCAACAACAGGAGCGGCTTCCAATCTAACCGGATACAGCCGAATACCGGTATTTTACATGTAGCGATTGCCTTTATGACCTTCACAACTCAGGTAGTACTGGGTAATGCGATACCCCTTGATAGGACTGTTTGTCAGACTTTCGAGCTTTTCACTATATGTACCTATATAACCGTAACGTCTGCCTAAAATATGACTGAATCAGTTTATATTTCCTCGCGAAGTCAAATTACAACTTTACTTACAGTAGACTTCCATGAAAGCTTCGGCTTGCGCTGAGTGGAAAGAGGGGGCTTCCTCCGATACCTCACATCGGTACAGCCCACGAGATTTGAGCGTCAGTTCCCGAAGATGGACACGACGTGCTGTTGATTTCTCCAACTGGAAAGATGTGGCTACTGTTTTAAATTGGCTCGGCGGCGTTCTGGAATGGAAAGTGTTGACAATGCTAACAGTGCCCACCGTTCGAGGCGTTCCGTGTTCTGTGAAGACGAGCTCATTGGAATCAAACACTCTTTTAAGCTATCACGGTTCACAACTATACTTTTACTGTCACTTACGGGATATCGGGAGCTCAATATAAATAACAATCACGGAAGATGACAATGAAAAGTGACAGTTTTATTTTAAATCAGTTACAGATGCCTGGTTGTGACTGCTACTTTCGTAATGCTTTGTTCTTTATCATACTGGGTGGTTCTTGGCCACCGACGAGGTAGTAGGGTTTGTTTTAGTTTTAGTGACAAATAATAAGGAATGATGAAGACTTGTAGCAGCTGGATGAGTGTGCCCAAAGAATTCAGGACGAACGACGTAATGCGATTCAGGAGCCTTCATTTATTTGCGAGTATTTATTAAATCTTTACGCATTAGAAAAAAAACCTCTACCGCGGGATGATGCAGAGGCAAAACATGTAGGTATGTTTTGTCTATCTAAGTGCAACATAACAGAAAAGAAAACTAAGTAGTTTTTTGTTATTATAATTCCGAGTGGACTTTAGAGTTGATTAGATACTTACGTCAACTTTAACCCCATCCAGTTTATGTGCATGTTGCGGAGGCCGAAGCCGCGGCATATACCGGTAGAATTCCTCGTTGTCCCTGTACCACTTGACCGAGTACAACCTGCCCCCCTCCAGGTCATAATCACACGTCAAGGTGGAGGATTCCCCCCGCTGCTTCAGGTTCGGCACTGATATGCCGACTATGCGGAGGCATATGCATACTGTGGAGGATAGGAGGAATTATTGAAGTAGACATTCACATAAAGCGCAGGCCACACCGCCAGCTAGGAGCGAGAATGGCTGGACATCGCTTCACCTCTTTTCTTACTTTGGTTCACACCGTGACACTACCGGTGTATAAGCTGACCCCACTGGTTCGTCCCACTGGTGGGGTCAACGGGAAAAATCAAAACTGTCGTTTCGTTGACCTCCACTAGCCTACCCTACTGGTGGGGTCAACGGGAAGTTTGCAATTTTGTTCCCGTTGCGAAGTATGAAAACTGACTTCAAAAACACAAAAAAGTAGAAAACTACTTGACGTGTGAACTCGGTTTCTTGTTTTTTTCAAAGGCCATTGCCCAAACCCAGTATCGCTCTAAAATAAAACATTATAGCAACAAAAATAAAGTCATAAATTATGAAATCTTTTTTTAACTTTTCTTACTTATCTTGATCGAAATCGTATGTGGGGTTAATATGTTGTGTCTTAATAGTTACTAATTCGATTTTATTGCATTATTTTCAAAATGGCTTTCTTAAAGTGCAAGCAGTGTTGACACCTTGAGAAACTTCCCCGTAATCGGTTTTAACTGATATGTAGAGGCACACGTTGTTTTAAAAATATTTCAAATATCTATTAGATATTCCCGCGTGATTCATATTTTTATTTGTAATTAATATAATCAAAAAAATATTTCTTTCCTAATCAACAATCTTTCATTAGTTTACAAATCAGTAATGGTCAGGGTGATTTAGATTAACTGTTGGTAACACTACCACGGGCAAATAAAAGGTGAACTGTCATCAAAAGTGTCACTGTCAAGTCAAACAGCATTATGTCGTAGGGATGGGCAAGTGAAAAAATATATCGATATTTATCGTATCGATATTCTTAATCAGTATCGATAATTATCGAGCGAAAAATATCGAATATTGTCAGGTTTCGTATGATTATTCATACATATTCCCAAAGCATTCAAACTTCGTAGAAAAGAATAAAAGAAAACGGTATTTTTATTGATGCTTGAGCCTAAATAATAAAATACAATTTAATCAAAAAAGTAGTCATCAGATATCGACACGAAACCAAAAATTAATAACGAAAAAAATCGGATTTGATACGAATTCGATACTCTAAAATAAATATCGAGTATGGATAGATCGCGATTTAAAAATATCGACCATATGTAGTGATAATTGGATGGAAAAACATCGATATTTCGATATTTTTTTGCACATGCCTATTGTGTATAAGTTGTTGAGTTTGTTGTGATATCAAATAATTTATTATTACGTCGAGTACGTGTCCAGTAGAGTCTTCGGATTCCTGTACGAACAAGATATCTTTCTGAATACTATTGTACTGTTTCTGTGTTACTGGTGTGGATTGTGTAGAACGTTTTTTTGAGTTTGCTTACGTTGTTGCACTAATGCCTATAGAAGTGTGAGAAGACAGACTCAGCATGATCAAGATAGGCAACCGCAGTTTGTTAGTGAAGAAGCCATTGCAACACAAGAGAACATGGATGTTGCTACATCAAGTCATGGAGTGGAAAGTGCATCAGAAACTTCTGTGCCTTCAAGGGATCATTCCAGAAGGTTTATTTGGAAGCAGTAAAGTGTACTATGCATACATTTTAGTTAATAGGGCTATAAGTAACTCAGTAGCTGATATTGCTGGTTACTATTGCAATTGTTTGGTGGGTAATCGAACCGTGGGATGCTGCGCACACGTAATTACCATTTTGTGGTATCTTGGTTGGGCTCGATATCGATCATTTTGAGCCGACGGCTCCGTTTTTAGACAACATATTTTATGAATATGATGATCATATGAACCAATAAAAATATTTTATTCCTATATTCAAGCATTATTATTTTCTATTCCCTATACTTACTTATAAACCCCTACATTTAAATGTAGGGGTTTATAAGACGGATGTTTTTCTACATCGTTCTCACATAATTATGTATAATCTCAACATGAAAGATGTAACCAAGTTTTTGTAACAACATTTTTGATTGAAAAAAGTGTCCATGGAGTTTCTTGCCCGTTCTTCTCCATAGTGATCTACGCTAGGGAATGGGCAACTACAGTACTTTCTCAAGTTATTATGCCTTGTGTCTGTTACTGTAGCTTTGATTTTTCTTTGTATTTTTGACATTCAAAAGTGCCGTAATGGTCTAGTTGAAATAAATGATTTGAGTTTGAGTTTAGCTAATATTAGTTACTTAGGATTATTCACTGGTTTGATGGAACTATTTTCTGTTGTCTTATGAGAAATCAAATCATATTGTTGTAAGGACTGTTTCTTTGGTAGAAGGTTAGCTACAAAACTAACCTCAAAACTTGAACAGAAAATCAAAGAACAATAAAAACCCCACAAAATAAATAGTTCATTTTTATTTCCTTAGAAAATATGACATCTCCCCTCTTTTATGTCCAATTTATACTGTCATACAACTTATTTTCATGCGCAACGGCGGTCCATAGAAGGATGGGCAATCTCTTTTGCCGTTTTATTTCTAAAGTGTTCTATTGTATATCTCCGAAGATCACCAAACTTTAACGAAGGGACCACCGCGAAATAATATTTATCCAAACAAAAAAAGAATCATCCAAATCAATTCACAATTGGCGAAGATATCGCTGAACATACACACAAAAAAAACATTTAGAAGAATGACAACCTCCTCTTTTTGGAAGTCGGTTAAAAAGGGACTCGCGCGTATTGCACTTTGTTTCGCTCATGTTGTCCCCGAAGGATTAGGTCCCTTTTTAGGGTTCCGTAGCCAAATGGCAAAAAACGGAACCCTTATGGGTTCGTCATGTCTGTCTGTCTGTCTGTCCGTCCGTCCGTATGTCACAGCCACTTTATTCCGAAACTATAAGAACTATGCTATTGGAACTTGGTAAGTAGATGTTTATTGTATTCTGTGAACTGCATTAAGATTTTCACACAAAAATTGAAAAAAAAAAAACAATAAATTTTGGGGGTTCCCCATACTTAGAACTGAAACTCAATTTTTTTTTCATCACAACCATACGTGTGGGGTATTTATGGATAGGTCTTCAAAAATGATAATTAGGTTTCCAATATTATTTTTTTCTAAACTGAATAGCTTGCGCGAGAGACACTTCCAAAGTGGTAAAATGTGTGCCCTGTAACTTCTAAAATAAGAGAATGATAAAACTAAAAAAAAATACATGATGTACATTACCATGTAAACTTCCACCGAAATTGGTTTGAACGAGATCTAGTTAGTAGTTTTTTTTATACGTCATCTTTTATATTATGTTACTTGCTGCTACGGAACCCTTCATGGGCGAGTCCGACTCGCACTTGGCCGCTTTTTTTTTTTTCGGATGGAAACTCATCAAATACACTTCTCCCACTCTGGGCGGAGCGGGAGGGAGTGTCAGACTTTTACTGACTAAAACCCATCCATGTTCCTTCCTCGCCCTTTATGTTCCGGGGCAGCGGTATCTCTTTCAGACAGTCCCGCAGCAAGGAGTAGGTCCCTGGTTCTATACCAAGGAAACTCTCCTCCTAGGTTCCTATAGTACCTGTACTTTTTGCCAGTTATGTTTAAATCATATGTAATAGGTGCGAGACTATTCGCCATCATCTGGACGCGAACAATCATCATCATATGTCTAGCCTTTTCTCAACTACGTTGGGATCGGCTTCCAGTCTAACCAGATGCAGCTCAAAATCAGTAATTTACATGGATCGAGTGCCTATCTGACCTCCACAACCCAGTTAGTACTGGGCACTAAAAATATTGAAGTAAAATAAGTTCAAGGAACAGGTCTGGTCTCATTCAGAGACATAACGCCTATCGCCATCAAAGTTCACCGAACGGCTACTTTCAGGATAAGTTTCGCAAAGATTAATTTAGAATCACATTAACACGTATTTTAAATGGAATAAAAATTAAACAATGCTATTATTTGAATTGAGTAGTGGGTAGGTATGCGAAGCCGAGGTTAGTCCAAAAAACGTTTTTGATGATGATTTTTATCGTTATTGAGTTACTGATTTATTCCTATAGCTAGTTCAGATCTAATTAATATTTTAGGTTTCTGTAAATTAATAGAAAGGACGAATAACATACATTAAGAGGGCAAATTAAACTAGACAAATATCGGTATCTCATGAATGTAATGTTAGATAATGCATTTATTACCCAGAGACCGATGCGTTCAATTGTTCAATTGTTTCCGAACTCAATGTTTATGAATGAGAGATGTTGAATTTAGTGCGAAGAGGGTTGTTTTTTTTTTTGTAAGATTTATTTAGATTTTTATTCCTTACGTTGCACAGCACAATGAACAACTACCTAATCTTTTATATCTGATTGAATGTCCATGAGGTATAGGTAAGTAGCCTATTAAAAATTCGTTTGCAAACTAATAAACTCGAAAAAATAGCAAACAATTTACTAACGGAATGCGTCTTAATAAGTTAAAAACTACGTTTTATAATTATGCACGTACAAAATTACAAACAACATTTTACCTTTTATGTAAGAGAATAAAAAATACCAAAACACAGTCAAGCTCCCCATTTTCACTTAATTTCCACAATCAACACTTCACTAAACTTATCTTCATTACAATAAACTTTATTCAAATATGAAGAGCTTCACATATTTTACATAAAGTAATTTTAACAACTCCAATTGAAACTAGGTCACATTGTTATTCGCAACTTTCGTAGCTACGAAGCTTCGTAGCTTCGAAAATTTTGATATTCCGTCGAGTGCGCCCGTTTCGTAGCACGTAGCGAATGCAACTGTTGCTACGCCGCGTGAGGAGCTACGAGACCAACTCGTAGCTACGGTACTCGTAGCTCGTAGCACACACGAAATAATTTAAGCCTGGAGGTTTCTGTAAAACAATTTACGCCAGACCTTAGTGTCATAATGAAAGTGTAAGAGGAAAAGAGATGGAAGATTACGAGTGTTTACATTTGGCATAATATTTTGATGTTGAAGCGTACGGCGTTATTATGTAAATTAACGTGGTTCAACGTGCTTCACTGCATTCATTCATAACTTAATGTTTCCGTAGCTCAGTGTACAAATACGTCTTCTGTATAGACAACGTTTTAAACGGTGTTTTTAACCGACTTCCAAAAAGGAGGAGGTTCTCTATTCGACTGTACGTATTTTTTTTTTTTTTTTTTATGTATGTTCACCGATTACTCGAAGACGCCTAAACCGATTTGAAAAATTATTTTTTTGTTTGAAAGGGTATACTTCCAAGTTGGTCCCATAGTCGCCAAGTCGGGATCTGATGATGGAATCTTGGCGAAATCGAGGGAACTCTTCAAATTTTATAGGATAACGTACAGCAATTTTGGTATTTTCTACAACAAGTGAAGCATTTGCGTTTGATAAGAACCATTCTACCATCAGATCTGATGATGAAGCCAAGAGTCACGGAACTCCATAATGAGACAATGTATCCTAGTCGTGTTTGGGCTTGTTGTAATTGTAACGGTATGCACTTTTCATGTGAACCACTAAAAAGTGAAAAATAAAAACTTTTTTGCAAAAAATAAAACCGACTGCAAAAAGAAAAAGTGAAAAATAACTTTAGCTTCTGAAGTCGGTGACAAAAAAATTAAATCAATCATACAAACGTCACCGACTTCAGAAGCTAAAGTTATTTTTCACTTTTTCTTTTTGAAGTCGGTTTTATTTTTCAAAGTAGGTCTCAAAGGAGCTTACAAAACATTGTAAAATATTTTCAAAACTAAACTATGGAGTTCATCTCTTCCCCTCGGATTCTGTGCAGTGCAGACGTGTCTACACAAATACTCAGTCAATGTTTAATATTAAATTAAATCAAAATTATCGAAAAATAGTAGTCGAATAAATCAAGTGAAGTACCAGGAGCGCATAGCATCGTGGATACTAAGCACCCAGCGAGCGAGAACACCCCGCGCAGGACAAAGACCGATATATATTGCGTGAGTCGTCTTCACTGTGACCTCATAACGAGCGCCCAAGGACGCATCCTTTCACTACCGGCGAGCGAGAACACTCCGTGCAAGACGAAGACCGATATACTTTTACGTGAGTAGTCTTTAACTGTGACAGCTTAGCTAACGCTCAAGGACACATACTCTCACCGCTGCGTCTACGCAAGTCGATACGTCACGTACGCTAAGAAATAAGATTACCCCGCCGCCGCCTGCACCCGCGCGGCTTAAACACTGCTACACGCTTACGACTGCGCATCTACGGTGTAAGCAGCGCACCGCTTGTGAATTAATAAATATGACTTCACTGATGAACAAACCGTTATCGGATACGGAAATTAGCGGTGCGGGGCTGGATAAAACACCACCAAACTATGTATTTCAGCGTGCAAAAAGGAGCAGGGAGTACATGGAGGTTTCTATTGGGCAACAACTGGACGAATTCAAAGAGGAAATGAAAAAAATGCTATCGACCTTCACTGAAAAACAGGGGAAAGATATACAAATCATAAACACAACACTACAGGAGATCCAACAATCTAATATAAATATAGAAAGTTCAATTACTTTTCTTACTTCACAAAACGAGGAGCTACGAGAGAAAATTGCCCAGCTTGAAAGAAAGACTAGAGAAGATAATACATACATCACTATTCTAGAAAATAAAATTGAAGACCTGCAAATGGGAAGCCGAAAAAGTAATCTAGTCTTAAAAAACGTACCTAGAAAAAAAGATGAGACCAAAGAAGATCTTATGGAAATGACCATGTGTCTTTTCGGAAATATGGAGTGCAGCATTAAAAAACACGATATAAAAGACATCTATAGGGTACGTGGAAAATCAGCAGATAAACAAAACACGCCTATTGTCGTAGAAACGGGCTCCACAATCCTGAAGACTGAGATTCTGAAAATGTCAAAGGCTTTTAACTTAAAGCATAAAAACAAATTATCCTGCAAACATATGGGTTTTAAAAATCAAGAAGATACTCCAGTTTTTATATCTGAACATCTGACCGCCAAAGGCTCCCGTCTACACTTCCTGGCACGTGAACTAACCAAATCTGGAACCTACAAGTTTTGCTGGACAGCCTACGGCAAAGTCTACACTAAGAAGAATGAAAATTCACCAACTATAGTTATTAGAAGTGAAGACCAGGTACACAAACTTTTGCTAGAAAAATGACTATTTTCCTGTAATTCTATAGTTACGAGTAAATTTCATGTTACTGTTAAATTAGTAATAATACTGCTTATGCTAGATGTGCCTGTTAACCTACATTTAGTATTGTTTTGCCAGATTTCCTACAATATTTTGCCTGGTCCTTTAAGCTTTTTTCTTGACGTCATTAATCCACATTTTCACTCAGTACACAACCTAATCATATCCATACATACAAACACACTAACTCAAAGCACATATCTACAAAATACACACACATTCGTTTACTCTAACACCACAACTTACACAACAAAATCAAATTCCTCACGCAAAACTCATATTACAATCATTATTATTGTAAATAGTAGTTTACTATCTAATTATATTGAAATATACACTTCCTTGATACAACTATTTATCCTGAATTCACTCAGTTTTAATGGATGATATTTTACAAACTGTATCTGAGTTAGACCACATAGAAATTGCTCGTTCTATCGCTTGCGATTACTCAGAACTCCATGATCACGTTGTAATAAACAAAAATGACCTTACTATCATATCTCAAAACATAAGAAGTATTTATCGAAATTTTGACGATTTTATTATTAACTTGTCTACACTTAATCTCGAACTTGATGTCATTATCCTGACGGAATGCAGATTAAGCTCTAATAAACCCATTCCGCAAATAAACAATTACCACTCTTATATGACAACTCGACCACTTAACCAGAACGATGGGGTAGTTGTGTATGTAAAAAGTTCTATAAAGCACAAAGTTGAGGAAACACAGCTTGACCAAGCGTCCTGTCTGCGGCTGGATATCCTGGGTTGTGACTTGTATTGTATTTACCGCTCACCTTCAACTTCTAATATTGACGGATTCACTGACTCTCTTAGCACACAACTTAACATGAAATCGTCACACAAAAACACTATTATAGCGGGAGATATAAACATTAACATCATAGTTAGAGAGACTGAATCATCCCAAGATCGCAAGAACAGAGTTAGTTACCTAAATATGTTATCTCATTACGGTATACTGCCTGGACATACACTTGCCACCAGAGAACAAAACTGCCTTGATCACTTCATGTTAAATATAAACAAAAAGAAGTTCTCTGCCTCTGTTGCTATCTTACACTCAGCTATCACTGACCATCACACCACATTTCTATCTCTAGCAAAATTAAAAAATATTTATACGGCAAACAAAACTACGACTACGCTAAATTACGAGCAAGCTCTAAAAGATCTACAGGAGAAGAAATTATCAGATCTATTATTTTGTGATGACCCAGACACATTAATTATTAGCTTTATAAATACCTTAACTTCTATTATAAATGACAACACGATCACGAAAAAAATTCCAAATAGTAAACGGATCATAAAGCCATGGATCACTATGGGTATACTGCGCTGTATTAAGAACCGAAATCATCTACAAAAACAGAGTCGCAATGACCCCTACAATGTAATACTAAAAATAACTTACACTAGATACAGGAATTACTGTAATAATGTAATAAAAAAATTAAAAAGGAAATATGAACGAGACTTACTTGCAAAATCTGTAACTAATAATAAAATACTGTGGAAAAATATAAAAAATATCACATACTCTAATAAAATAAAAAGTCAAAACTTAGAATTGCTAAATATAAAACCTACCTCTCATGACTCGATAAATTATATTAATGATTACTTCGCTAACATCGGAAAACAGCTAGCTCATCAAATTCACCCAACTGTAAATAATGTCCATATCCCTGATCACCCAGATACATCTCCTCTAAACACTTTCGTACTAATTGACACTGACGAAACTGAAGTGAGCAGTATTTTAATGAATTTAAAATCTGATAGTGCCCCGGGTTGGGACAACATATCCACAAAATTCTTAAAGTTTGTAAGAAAGGAAGCCGTTCCTGTAATAACCCACCTTGCAAATCTCTGTCTCCAGCAAGGCGTCTTCCCGGCTCCCCTAAAGCAGTCCGTTATAACGCCAGTACACAAGGGGGGGGACAGAGACGATATCAATAATTATAGACCTATCTCCGTCTTACCAGCTATATCAAAAATTCTCGAAAAGGTTATAAATTCTAGACTCACCAAATTCTTAAACAAATTTAATTTACTATCTCCCTCACAATTTGGCTTCAGACAGGCTGTAAGTACCGAAGACGCTGTAACTGAATTAACTTCTCATATAATAGAGCATCTTGACAAGGGAAACAAGTGCTTATCCATTTTCCTAGACCTCAAAAAAGCTTTTGACACCGTCTCTGTCCCTATCCTTGTGAACAAATTACAAAAAGCCGGAATAAGAGGTACTGCGCTCAGCTTGCTCAGGGATTACCTCTCTAACAGAAAACAAAAAGTAAAAATAGGACAATACACTAGCAATGAAGCTGAGGTAACATATGGCGTACCACAGGGGAGTGTTTTGGGTCCTACCCTATTTTTAATATACATCAATGATTTGTGCAATATTAAATTAACAAACGCCAGGGTATTTGCATACGCCGATGATACTGCTGTTGTATTTGCTGGTAATTCTTGGCAAGATGTTAAACTGAGTGCAGAGGTAGGGATTGCCCACATAGCTGAATGGCTAAAAAACAATTTGCTAACATTAAACACCACCAAGACTAACTACTTATGCTTTAGTGTCAGTAACCGGACACAACCCAATAAAGACCTTAATTTGAGGGTACACACATGCGGAGATATAAACAGGACATGCTGTAACTGTTCATGCCTAAATAGAGTCTCTAAGACCAAGTATTTGGGCGTGATGGTTGACCAGTTTCTGTCCTGGTACCCTCACCTTGAGCAGGTTACTGCCAGGGTTAGAAAGCTTACTTGGATCTTCAAAACACTAAGACACGTGGCCCCGACTAAAATGTTGAGGAGTGATAAGCGACCTAGAAACCTCCTTAACGAAATCTATTTTGCTCTGGCACAGTCCGTCCTTCTGTATTGTATCCCCATTTGGGGTGGCGCAGCTAAAACTAGATTTATGGACGTGGAACGTGCACAACGAGCACTTATAAAGGTTATGTATTTCAAAAATAAAAGATATTCTACTAAAAATCTGTACGAAATCAGTAATTTGCTCTCAGTCAGAAAACTGTACATAACCCAAACAGTTCTAAAAATACATAAAACCCTCCCTTTCCATATGAACAAGAAACATAAAAGGAGAAAGGATATAATTGCAGTAGTTCCCCAATGTAAAACCAAATTTAGTAGCAGACAATTTTACCATCTCTCAGCTCAATTATACAATAGGATTAATAAAAACATGTATGTACACAATAGAAACAATTACGACTGTAAAAAAATGATAACAAACTGGATTAAGACTCTTACATATGAGGATACGGAAGCTCTTCTGGTTTATCATGAGTAACATAATCACAAACCATAATGATACACACCTCACTCTACTCCAAACACCACACTACTCTACCACACCACACCACAAGACACCAAACCACACACTGCACCACACACCACACCGCACCACACCGCAGCACATACCACACCGCACCACACACCTCACCGCCAACACAACACCACACCGCACATCATATCAGATCACACAAACCACATACATCTTACAGACACGCCACACACCCAACTAAAGCACACCACGCTTCTTACCACATCAACCAAATATGTTAAAATACTTATTATAAAAAAAAATGTAACAAACTGTAATATGCGTAACATAATATATCTAAGATATGGAAGAGCGGAGTCTCCTAACACAGGCTTTTTTTGTCTAAAAGGAGGCTCCAAACACAATTCATTGTATATGAAGCATTTTGTTAAAATAAAAATATTTTTCATTTTTTCATCTCCATACAAAATTATATTGGCGAATGGAGAGCTAGAATGATTTATATGTCTTTGTAAAGTCTCACATTCAAAAGTTCCTTCTTAAAATAAATGATGGGACTTTAACTTGAATTTTAGACAGGTTTGAATGTCATTTACTTATGTGGAACATAACATAAATACATACATTTGATTATAACCACTATATCTAGCTAACTAAGTATCTAAGAGTCGGGCGCTCCTTGGTTTATGAGGTACTTAGTGCCAGATAGTGTTTATTGCGAAACATAAGTGCTTGAGTACCACTCGTAACTTTGTAGTAGCTAGAAATAATGTGCAGTTATTTTTGGTAGGCACCTAATTGAAATACCATAGTTTTTTTTTAGCGTAGCAAATTTCTTATGAAGGGCGTAAAAAACTCCTTAACGAAGCCGAAAGGCACTTAGTCTCCCCGTCATTGCTATATTTTTAACCGACTTCAAAAAGGAGGAGGTTCTCAATTCGTCGGAACCGTTTTTTATGTATTTTCCCCGATAACTCGAAGATGGCTGGAGCGATTTTAATTATTCTTTCTTTGTTTGATTATGGGATCTGATGATGGGATCCTGGAGAAATTGAGAGAACTCTTAAAATTTTACAGGCACACTGGAGGTGATTTGGGTAGTTTTTGGAAGAGTACTTTCTTAAAGTGGTCCCATTTCAATTTGGTGAAGATCTCATGAAGAACTTCGGAGATAGGCAACGGAACTCCTCAATAAATGATAGCAAATGGACTGGGGTTGCTGAAATCTCATGTCTATCTATATCTATTGTTTACACCCTGTTTTTTATGTTCTGTGTTTACCCCAGTTCATAACATAACATCACGCCGCTACGCTGTGAGAGGGTAAGCACAAGTGAACATGAATGATGTAACCAAGATTTTTTAACAATATTTTGATTTAAAAGAGTGTCCATGGAGTTTCTTGCCCGTTCATCTCCATAGAGATATACGCTAGGGAATGGGCAACTACAGTACTTTCACAGGTTTTATGTCTTGTGACTGGGACTGTAACTACATTAATTGTTCAGTTTTGTTTCGACAATTCAAAGGTGCCTGTAACTGGCTTACTTGAAAAAAATGCGAGAGAATTGAATTCGTCGCACGGTTTTTAACGTGCTGATCCAACCTCATTCCTTTCTTAGTACGAGAGACGGCCCATTTCCCTGCAGCGTTCAAATTACAGGCCGATGTCAAAATAAGCACCTAACCTTTAAAAACAATAACCGTCGGAGAATAAAACCTTCTTGGCAATAATTTAATAATAAACCTGATATTTTCGTGATTACCCTCGTAATTTAATTAAACATTGAAAATAAAGCGCTGGATAAATATAATTAAAAATGCCTCCGGCAGATAATGGCGTTCACCAAATAACCATTGTAGAACGAGTAATTAAAATTAATCGTCAATTAAAATGGTGTAATCTATTATTTTAATGGCACTTGAATGTATGCGGTTGCGTCGTACACTATGTTTAAGGGTTGAAAGTCAATGCTTAATTAATAATGAAAGACATTTGTTGGTCCAGTGTAAAAGGTATGACGACAGTTTCGAAAAATTACACATCTATTTTGTCCGTCAGTTAGAGTATTGGAAAACAATGGACACGATTTTTGGTTTTTGTACACGGAAAAAATTTGAAGTCAACCAAGGACCTTTTTGGCTCGGTTAACTGCATATTATTTAATATTGACAAAGACATTATTAAAAAGCTTGAAGTACTTTTGGTAATTAAAAACCACGAGAACATTGTTAATTCGTGTTGTTTATTAACAACACTTAACTCAGTAAATTGAAAATGAGATAATCGGTTAATTTTATAGTTTTTAAATTTCATTAAAAATAACCAAGTTCACTTAGTAAGCTGTAGCAACAGATTTGTGTAAATTTTACCCATTAAACACAGTTTTAAAAATAATTAAGTAACTGAATCACTATTAATCGACTAACTTTGCTAAATACAACAGAACATCTTGTTAGTTGTTAACCGACAATACTATCTATTAGTATCTGTTATTTTTAGATGTATGATGGTTTATTTATAGCTGTGTGTTTATTTAGTGCTTGTTCAGTATCCAATATCAAATCATCTTATACTAATCAAGTGAGATTGTTGATGTTTAAATCTATAATACATCTAATACTAACCAAGTGAGATTGTTGATGTTTAAATCTATAATACATCTAATACTAACCAAGTGAGATTGTTGATGTTTAAGTCTATAATACATCTAATACTAACCAAGTGAGATTGTTGATGTTTAAGTCTATATGAGTAATAAACAACCACGAGAACATTGCTAATGCGTGTTGTTTACCCAATCAAAACAGTGTTAAAAATAATTAAGTAACTGAATCACTATTAATCGACTAACTTTGCTAAATACAACAGAACATCTTGCTAGTTGCTAACTGACAATATAATTATTAGTGTCTGTTATTTTTAGATGTTTGATGGTTTATTTATAGCTGTGTGTTTATTAAGTACTTGTTCAGTATCCAATATCAAGTCATCTAATACTAACCAAGTGAGATTGTTGATGTTTAAATCTATAATACATCTAATATTAACCAAGTGAGATTGTTGATGTTTAAGTCTATATGAGTAATAAACAACCACGAGAACATTGCTAATTCGTGTTGTTTACCCAATCAAAACAGTGTTAAAAATAATTAAGTAACTGAATCACTATTAATCGACTAACTTTGCTAAATACAACAGAACATCTTGCTAGTTGCTAACTGACAATATAATTATTAGTGTCTGTTATTTTTAGATGTTTGATGGTTTATTTATAGCTGTGTGTTTATTAAGTACTTGTTCAGTATCCAATATCAAGTCATCTAATACTAACCAAGTGAGATTGTTGATGTTTAAATCTATAATACATCTAATATTAACCAAGTGAGATTGTTGATGTTTAAGTCTATAATACATCTAATACTAACCAAGTGAGATTGTTGATGTTTAAGTCTATATGAGTAATAAACAACCACGAGAACATTGCTAATTCGTGTTGTTTACCCAATCAAAACAGTGTTAAAAATAATTAAGTAACTGAATCACTATTAATCGACTAACTTTGCTAAATACAACAGATCATATTGCTAGTTGCTAACCGACAATATTATTATTAGTGTCTGTTATTTTTAGATGTTTGATGGTTTATTTATAGCTGTGTGTTTATTTAGTACTTGTTCAGTATCCAATATCAAGTCATCTAATATTAACCAAGTGAGATTGTTGATGTTTAAATCTATAATACATCTAATATTAACCAAGTGAGATTGTTGATGTTTAAGTCTATATGAGTAATAAACAACCACGAGAACATTGCTAATTCGTGTTGTTTACCCAATCAAAACAGTGTTAAAAATAATTAAGTAACTGAATCACTATTAATCGACTAACTTTGCTAAATACAACAGAACATCTTGCTAGTTGCTAACTGACAATATAATTATTAGTGTCTGTTATTTTTAGATGTTTGATGGTTTATTTATAGCTGTGTGTTTATTAAGTACTTGTTCAGTATCCAATATCAAGTCATCTAATACTAACCAAGTGAGATTGTTGATGTTTAAATCTATAATACATCTAATATTAACCAAGTGAGATTGTTGATGTTTAAGTCTATAATACATCTAATACTAACCAAGTGAGATTGTTGATGTTTAAGTCTATATGAGTAATAAACAACCACGAGAACATTGCTAATTCGTGTTGTTTACCCAATCAAAACAGTGTTAAAAATAATTAAGTAACTGAATCACTATTAATCGACTAACTTTGCTAAATACAACAGAACATCTTGCTAGTTGCTAACCCCCAATATTATTATTAGTGTCTGTTATTTTTAGATGTTTGATGGTTTATTTATAGCTGTGTGTATTTAGTACTTGTTCAGTATCCAATATCAAGTCAACTAATACTAACCAAGTGAGATTGTTGATGTTTAAATCTATAATACATCTAATATTAACCAATACTAAACCAATAATATTGTCGGTTAGCAACTAGCAAGATGTTCTGTTGTATTTAGCAAAGTTAGTCGATTAATAGTGATTCAGTTACTTAATTATTTTTAACACTGTTTTGATTGGGTAAACAACACGAATTAGCAATGTTCTCGTGGTTGTTTATTACTCATATAGACTTAAACATCAACAATCTCACTTGGTTAATATTAGATGTATTATAGATTTAAACATCAACAATCTCACTTGGTTAGTATTAGATGACTTGATATTGGATACTGAACAAGTACTAAATAAACACACAGCTATAAATAAACCATCAAACATCAAAAAATAACAGACACTAATAATAATATTGTCGGTTAGCAACTAGCAAGATGTTTTGTTGTATTTAGCAAAGTTAGTCGATTAATAGTGATTCAGTTACTTAATTATTTTTAACACTGTTTTGATTGGGTAAACAACAGGAATTAGCAATGTTCTCGTGGTTGTTTATTACTCATATAGACTTAAACATCAACAATCACACTTGGTTAATATTAGATGTATTATAGATTTAAACATCAACAATCTCACTTGGTTAGTATTAGATGACTTGATATTGGATACTGAATAAGCACTAAATAAACACACAACTATAAATAAACCATCGAGCATCTAAAAATAACAGATTATTTTAGTTACCTACTTAAATAGGTAAGTACTAACCTATTTAAGTAGGTAACTGAATCACTATTAATCGACTAACTTTGCTAAAAACAACAGAATATCTTGTTATTTGCTAACCGACGATACTATTTATTAGTATCTGTGTGAAGTTTGTTATTTTTAGAAGTTTAATGGTTTAATAATAGCTGTGTGTTTATTTAGTGCTTGTTCAGAGACAACCAAGCCAAATCATCTAATAATAACCAAGTAAACTATTTATCAAGCGATAGCCAATTTACTTGTTTAGCCATACATAACAACTCGGTTATTATTACCTACATTTTGAACCGCGCACCGGGCGCGGTGCGGCGCGGCGGCAACAGTCGTGCGACAGTTGCCGTACCCGTTAGTTGTGGTCAGTCAGACTCAGAAAGTCAGCAGAATCAGTGATCAGTGTTCAAAACGATTAGGTTATTGTACATTCATGGACGAAGAAGTGCAAAACCTTCTAAAAGCGTGGGAGCTTGAGGAGTACATAGATGTTTTCAAAGGTGAGTTTTCAAGCTGTTTTATTTATTCTGTCTGTTACAAGTGTGGATAAGTGGTACCCAATAGGTACTTAATATGGGACCACGAGTTCCATAAACCCTTTTTGTAAGTAATTGTATGTAGTGTTAATCCGTGTAGTGTACCTTACCTACCTATCTTATAAAATAAACAGCGCGTGGCGCAAGTGCAGCGCAGACGCTTCTTTCATGTTTTGTACAAAACGAATGGAAATAAAGTCGCCATTTTGAACACCGAATCCTTTGGACGCGGCTGTCGACTTGTCTTTCGACTTTATTTACATCCGTTTTGTAGGTTCGAGACGCCCCGCTCCGCCGCTCCGCCGCCGCTTGTAGTAGGTACCTACCTGAGTATAATAGTAGGTATGTCCCGTGCCTAAACAGGAGGTAAGCACGTGGTCTGTGCTGTGATAACCAACCATCCATGTCCATCGGCGCCGGCGCCGGCTGCGGCGGCGGCGCGGCGCGGGCGGCGGCGCGACGGCACGGCATCGGCTGATCCTGTGGCTCATCGGCATGGCAATCCGAGTATCCAACGAATAGTAGGTAGGTACAATATATGACAAAAACATGTTGCTTATGCATTGGCGAGGGAGTGCTTGACCCATCAGACTTGGTAGCGCCTCCCGGCTCGGATGCCTCCTTCCCCCTTCGGTACGCGCATGCATCTCTTGGCTAGGTACTCTAACAATCCAATGTACCTACAATCCGTTCAAAGAAAGAAGAGACCTCGAGAGTGCAGGAAATTGCTCTCTTCTCACAAAATAAAAATGTCGGTTTTAATAATAAAAATAATTTTGCCACTTCGTTAATAGGTATTTGTTGTTGTAGTGGCAATAGAAAAACATATCAAAAAAATTCAACTGTCTTCCAATTACGGGTCGTGAGATAAACAGCCTGGTGACAAAAAGACAAACAAACAGCGGAGGCTTAGTAGTAGGGTCCCGTTGGCACCCTTTGGGTACGGATTTACCTACTTTGGTTTCATGATTATTTAGTTGTTGCCCTGTAAATGTCCATTTCAAATTTCAATACTACGAACGACGACACCCCGCCGCCCCGCCCCGCCATGCGCCATGGTGAAAACGAATTGATTACATTTGATTGCAACCGACTGTACCTACCTCTTGTTTTTTTGCAGTGATATCGCCTTTTGTTCGCACGGAAAAAATGACATTAGTAATGGACTGACACAACGAACACACGTTTAAACATAAATCTAAGAGCATGCTAATATCTGAATATTTCAATGAATACCCTGCTCTACAGAAGCCGACGGGATACCTTTTGGTAAGTACCTACTAGTTTCTAGTAGGAGTTTGGCGTGACAAACATCCATCCATACATCTAAACTTTCGCATTTATAATATTAGTGTGAAGTAATACCTGTAACCAATCATTTTTAACTTACTCGTTTTTTTTGTTGTTTACAGCTAGAAAAAGACTTTGATAATTTATAAACCGGGCAGTACTCTGAGCTTTTTGAAAACCTCCCTACATTAAAAGAAAGGCTAAATAATCTAGCGAAAAAAAAGTTGAGCAATAATAATAAGGATAAAAACTTGGTTACCTTGGTCGCTTTGCAAGATTGTGAGTACCTATACCTACTTAAGTACCTACCTACCTATGATAAGTATGTTTAACACTATCTACACTCTCGCAGGCACACCTCGGGGTAGTGTTCATGTGACGCTGCAAGCGGTGGCTGCATGACTGTATTCCATTCTCAATTTATCTCCACTTCTCCTATTATCCAGATTGCTGGAAGTCGGTGGATAGAGAGGGATTAGAATAGTTCTTTCTGGCAATGTCTATATCCAGCAATGGACCTACTAGTGATGATGATGACTGACTTCTACTTGCTTATCCCTACTTCCAAATAAATAAGTACCTAAGTAAAATGAAATGGGTGGGGGGATTCGGACCAATTAATAAGTTAAGTTAGTAATATTACGAACCAGCCTATCAAGAACCAGCCTTCCGGATCAAACCAACTTTCAACTTTAGGTTACCTACCTACTGTTAGTAGGATCGTATTAAAATTTTGCTATTTTATATTGTTTCAGCATCGGAAGAAAACGCCAATATTGGAACTTTGCTGCTCATACGTTCAGTTTTATCAGTGACAAGCATTCGTTTGAAGCTAAAACAAAAAAAAGTGTGGCGTCCTTCTAAAACAGAGGTGCGGGAAGGGTTCATTACGCATGTTAGGGATGACTCTGACATAATATCAGTGATAAATATAAGGCGCGAGAAGTTCACCGATTTTAGTCTGACCCTACAACCGTTTGTAATTATTGTGGGCCCATCTCTGGAAAAGATTAAATCGTATTATGTAATAATCGATAAGGTATGGTACATTGTTCCTGATATTATGTCAGCAGTCAATGCTTGTTTCAAAATAATATGGGTAGTCAATGCTCAATACCCCATGGAATGTCATAGCACATGGATGTTCATTCAGCATGCAATTTACAAATTCAAAACATCATTTGATAAATCTTCCACGTCTAGTCATACCTTAATGGGAGAATTGGGCATTCATTAAGTTTTAAGGTGCCTGTATTTAAGTTTTAAGGTGCCTGTATGCGTGAAACTAGCGCCGGTCGCCTATTTTATCTTATTATTACGTTGAACAAAGGAATTAAAAAATATATATTGTTCCGTTTGTGAAACCTATCATAAGCTTTTTTTAATACCTCTGTAATAGTTTTATTTTTTATAGTTTAGGAAGAGTAGCGAAAACAGAGGTTGGTGGCCAGCAAGTGCAACTTCGCTACTCCTCTTATACTATACCAAATAAAACTAAAGTATTTTTAGTTATTCGTACCCTCAGTGTATCTACATTAGATACTATAGGTACGATTGTACAGTTACTAGGAGTAGGTTACCTATCTCATAGTGGTTAGTTGAATTCAGTTTTGATGGCAATGAAGTATCCGTAATTTATTTTTAAATTACGGATACTTCAGCGCGTTAAGCTACTTACACTATGGTTATTTGTTTTTTATGTAAGGACTCAGTGCAATTAAAAGCACTTCAATATCATTTTAATTTTAAACACAACGGATACGAGATAGAACAATACAAATGCTGCTAAGATAACTGTAAGCGGTCATTTCAATTATTGTGTAGTTTTAAAAGACATATACGAAAATTTCATATACCAGTGGCTGAATCTTTCTCCATTGATATTGTACAAAACAGTGATATTTACATTATATTGTCCCGACGTTTCAACTGGATTGCACTAGCCGTGGTCGCGGGTACACTGAAGTAATGGAGATTCCGCAGCAAAGGCGTTTCTTGAATTACCTTCACTTGATGTGTACGTTACCCCAGCAGGAAAGTGTCTCCTAGAGTTATATGAGAGGAACGTTTACTTTGTGCCTTATCTGCTGTAAATGTGCCCCCACACAAATATGTGTGCCCCCTGTCGTTTTGGAAAATAACGGAAAAAACGATTCCTGCTGGGGTAACGTTTTTCCAGCAGGAAAATTTTAAACGAATGATCGGAGAGAGAAACATTTTGCATGGCCTTGTAGCTTATATTAGTGCCTTAATGTGCCCCCAAAAATAAATTCTGTGCCCATCAGGTTTTTTTAATTTTCCTGCGGGAAAAACGTTACCCCAGCATGAATCGTTTTTTTTTTAAACGACTGGGGGCACAAATTTTTATGTGGGGGCGGGCACATTTACAGCAGATAAGGCACAAAATAAACGTTCCACTCATATAACTCTCAAGAGACACTTTCCTGCTGGGGTAACACTCACTTGATTGTCAGAAATTATCATAAGGGCCGGTTCACAGGTGCCTTCGCTTTGCTGCGGAATCTCCATTACTTCAGTTTCTGGATACTGTTGAAACGTCGGGACAAAATAATAGGTATCGTGATCAATACCCGTACTTACATAAATATGGGTTTATAATAAGCATACAACATGTTAAACATGTAAAATCCAAAATAATGAATGACGTAGAACAAAAGCTGTTCACATAGATGATATGGAGAATGAACCCTCACCTTTTCATCGATGTGAGCAGCGTTTATTCTACGTCATTATTTTGGATTTTATCATGTTCGTTTTTTTTTCGGTCTTACATTTCAACATTTTTGAAGATATAAAATCACTGAATTAAAAATTTAGTCTCAAAATTTAAAATTAAATATTTTTTTTAATTTTAAAACTTAGATTTTCCATACTTACAGTGATTTTAAATCTTAAAAAATTTTGAAATGTGTCGTGTCATTAAATTGTTACATAATACATAATAAATATATTAAAATGTCTGATTACAGTTGTTTTCCATACAGTGATTTTAAATCTTAAAAAAAATTAAAATGTGTCGTCTCATTAAATTGATACATAATAAATATATTAAAATGTCTAATTATAGTTGTTTTTAATGCTAGCTGTTAATGTACCTACTCCCAATTCGGTATGTAAAGTAAAAATTAACCTACGCTGATTCCAAAACCATTTGGAGATTTTAGGGTCTTATGCCTTATTTTTCTATTTTTAGCTTTCTTTAACACAAGATTGTGTTTATTTTCACAATAATACTTGTAATCATTTGACTTTCATTTGACCTCTAAATGACGTCATAACGTAGCCTGAATAGACTACTTCCTTCGTGCTTTTCAAGATAAATTTAAAAAAATACTTTTGTTTGTCATACCGTCATCGCGTCAGTGTCAAATCAAAACTGTCAATGCTAGTTACTGTGTTATTTATTTGAATGCATCGCGCGCTGATAATTTCGCGTTCAAATGATCTTCGCAAAAAAAAAGACGACGCCCAGGCTTGTATTCCAGATTTACTTCCTTGCACCACTTCTTTTTTAGCGTTTCTTTCACATTTACAAACAATTTGTGTCGGCTATTTGTTGTAGTGTTTTTACATGACGGTACGAAGCATTTAGCACTAGTTGTCGATGACAGATTCATTGCACGGATACGCAGCACGGATAATGGATAGAAATTAAAATTTGCCAAAAATCGTAGGAAAAGAAACTCAAACAAAAAGTTCACATCACAGTCACGATCACAGCATTCACATTTCACAACAAAATAAAAACACGTATCTGTCAAGCGTCAACTGTCATCAATGTCAACTTTGAAGTTATTTAGTGTTTTTTGTATGTACTGAAAACGTGGTAAAGACTTAAAGCTATTAAGGCTATGAAATTACGTCATCACGAATAATACTTTAAAAAATAATAAAAAAGAAACTGTAACTTGGAAAAAAAAAAGCTTAAAATTAGTTGCTTAAAATTAAATGTTTTACGAAATAAAAATGTAAAAAAAATACCTGAAAAATACTTTACATACCGAATTGCAGATAGGTATTTAGGTAGCAAAGTTTGTGTTAGTTCTTGTACATTTTACGTTGGCTTTAAGTAAGCACAACCAACCTAGCATGCGTTTAGCGTATTCTTGGTGAATTGACTTAGTGGTTATTATTACAAAGTCAATTCGCCAATAATACGCTAAAACTACATGGTAGATTGGTTGTGGTTACCTATAGCTAAGGTAAAATGTTGGCTCAAAGTATCGAGAGAGTCGGTTGTGGCTACAAAGTAGGTTGGCTGTGGTTACCTAGTAAACTAGCTCAAAGTACCGAGAAAGTTGGTTATGGCTACAAAGTAAATTCACTAATACTACAGAGTAGGTTGGCTGTGGTTACCTAGTAAACTAGCTCAAAGTATCGAGAGAGTCGGTTTTGGCAACAAAGTAGGTTGGCTGTGGTTACCTAGTAAACTAGCTCAAAGTACCGAGAGAGTCGGTTGTGACAACAAATTAGGTTGGCTGCGGTTACCTAGTAAACTAGCTCAAAGTACCGAGAGGGTCGGTTGTGGCAACAAAGTAGGTTGGCTGTGGTTACCTAGTAAACTAGCTCAAAGTACCGAGAGAGTCGGTTGTGACAACAAATTAGGTTGGCTGCGGTTACCTAGTAAACTAGCTCAAAGTACCGAGAGGGTCGGTTGTGGCAACAAAGTAGGTTGGCTGTGGTTACCTAGTAAACTAGCTTGAAGTACCGAGAGAGTCGGTTGTGGCAACAAAGTAGGTTGGCTGTGGTTACCTAGTAAACTAGCTTGAAGTACCGAGAGAGTCGGTTGTGGCAACAAAGTAGGTTGGCTGTGGTCACCTAGTAAACTAGCTCAAAGTACCGAGAGAGTCGGTTGTGGCAACAAAGTAGGTTGGCTGTGGTTACCTAGTAAACTAGCTCAAAGTATCGAGAGAGTCGGTTGTGGCTACAAAGTAGGTTGGCTGTGGTTACCTAGTAAACCAGCTCAAAGTACCGAGAGAGTCGGTTGTGGCAACAAAGTAGGTTGGCTGTGGTTACCTATTAAATTAGCTCAAAGTATCGAGAGAGTCGGTTGTGGCTACAAAGTAGGTTGGCTGTGGTTACCTAGTAAACTAGCTCAAAGTATCGAGAGAGTCGGTTGTGGCTACAAAGTAGGTTGGCTGTGGTTGCCTAGTAAACTAGCTCAAAGTACCGAGAGAGTCGGTTGTGGCAACAAAGTAGGTTGGCTGTGGTTACCTATTAAACTAGCTCAAAGTATCGAGAGAGTCGGTTGTGGCTACAAAGTAGGTTGGCTGTGGTTACCTAGTAAACTAGCTCAAAGTATCGAGAGAGTCGGTTGTGGCTACAAAGTAGGTTCGCTGTGGTTACCTAGTAAACTAGCTCAAAGTACCGAGAAAGTTGGTTATGGCTACAAAGTAAATTCACTCATACTACAGAGTAGGTTGGCTGTGGTTACCTAGTAAACTAGCTCAAAGTACCGAGAGAGTCGATTGTGGCTACAGAGTAAATTCACTAATACTACAGAGTAGGTTGACTGTGGTTACCTAGTAAATAGGGTTATTTTTTAATAAACAATTCTAACCATTTAATCATGTTAATATTGATCAAGTAAAGTTAGCAAACTTGACTTGTTTATTTTTAACTATAAACTTTGCAGGCGCTATATTGATCAACCTGCTTAGTAATTTTCTGCCAAGAGTTGGTTATTTTTACACGTAGAATTTTTTCCGTGTAAATTAATGAATATTGACCAAGATAAAACGCATCAAAACTCAGGAGTCAGAATGCACTAAAAATTATACCAAGGCGTGACGTATTGAGAATTTTGAAAGCGTCGTATCTTCGTTAATTTTGGTTTACGTAACAAAAGAAAAAATATGGGTCAAATATTTTATGATAATCTACTGACGGACTTATTAGATTTTTTCTTGTCGTCTACCCTATTCAACTACACATCTCAACAGGACAAAAAATAACAGATAGACTCTATGACTGGGTATAATAGTATACTTCCCGGGGTATATTTCCACGGCTACCTAATAATTCTTTTCTAATTTACAGAATTCTGAACTCCTCTACATAGAAACTCATAAGTAATTTAAAAAAAAAAACAACTGTTCCATACATTTCAACCATGTCGGTGTGGGTCCGTGGCTTAGGCCCCCAGTGGTTGAGGCACCTGTGGCCGACGCCCCCAATTAGATTAATTTGATTTTCTTTTGTTTTTGTGCTTTTTCAGCTAGTAATGCAAATGAGAAAAGTGTTTTACCATAATTATTGCATTGTTGTTTTGGAAATGCGGTTTTTTTATAACTAAAAATGTACAGTTACGCTAAGAATGGTGGCAGTCTCCTGTCATACAGGTTTTTTACATGTGACTTTTACATCACTGTTATAAACATATTTCTCTTTATTCCCGTGACAGTAAGGTTGCTTTTGGATTGCTGCCACTGACAAGCCTGTCCAAATTGTAGTCATCTTTATTTTGACATGATAAATTCGGTTTTGGGTTACTGCAGCCAGAGGTAAAATTACTAATTCACAATTTTTGGAGTAGTCATAACCCTACTCAAATTTTATTAACAAACCAGAATTAAAACAAAAAAAAAACGGCCAGTTGCAAACCAAGAACAAAATACGTCCTCCACTATTTACGTCTTCAGTGACATAAAATGTAACAAAATTATGCAAAAACATACCTACCCGCAGAGATCGTTACGGAGTTCAAAGGAATTTCTCCGGCACCAATAAATTCAAGTTGAAACTCTCTGTAGTAATGCTGCCTGCACTTCTAAATTGGCGGAGACTTTGTTATTTTAAATCTTCGGTAAACCTACTTTCTAGTAAGTATTTACTTTATTTTGTGAAACTTTCCTTATCTATTGGATTCAGTATAAACGATTAAATGAACACAAACCGTGCATTTTTTTTCAATATTTCATTTTTGTGTATGATCTCGTGCTAAAATAATAACAGTCGGGTCGATCTACGAAGTTAAGCAGCGCTTCCCAAGGTCGTTTTGTGGATGGGTGATCGTTCATTTCATACCGAGTTTCCTCTTTTGACGGCAAGTTAAGGTGAATGTACACTTATCCGCGCCGAAAGAAACATTTCCCCCTCCTTATAATGTTATCTATTCGTCCGATTCGACTCGGATTTAGTGTGCGAGGTTTTATAGGATTTTATACAAGTAAACGTTCACCATGACCCATTGATCCTGGCTGTCATTTGTAGATCTTTGACAGTCGTTGATGGAAGTCATTGAACGCAAAGTCTGATGACAACTAGTCTTACCAAGGGGCATCATATTACCAGTACTAACTGAGTTGTGCAGGTCAGATAGGCAGTCGCGACATGTTAAATGGTATTCAGCTGCATTCGCTTAGACTAGCACCCAACTCAAACATACTTGAGACGGGGCTAGACAGATAATGATGCTTTACTTTTGTTTTCCACAGTGGTCTGAAATAAAGAGTTGTATCATAAAACGGTATAATAAAGGGAAGGGTCTATCTTTATCATTCCCGTCACTTTCACAATAGAATTTCAATCAATCCAGGTGTATTGTCGAACCGGACTCCGAGCACAAAGGTCGCATACGTTTATGTTATTAGTCTCTGATTACATTATACATTCATCGGAAGCCAGATTTACGTAAACAGCTTATTATGCGGTACCTCGACGTAAATTGCATAGTACCATTCAAACATGGCCGCCCCTGTGATATTCACGATTTAATTTACGCCAAAACTCCGCTTTTACGCTTTATTTTCCGAGCGAGTTTACGTGAAAAGGTTTTAATCAATTTACATTATTAAAAATGTTAGGGCGCATTATTAAGCGTATGAATTTGTGATCAGTACGAGTATCAGCATGCATATTTCTATCATCGAGCGAGTGGGAGTGGATGTTGATTAATGTCGAGTTTTATGATTAAAATGTTAACATACTCCTGTAGCGGATTAATTAAAATGTTTGGTTATGAGGTTTCAGGGAGATTACATGTCCAAGAATTCCTTTAAAATGGTTTAAAATACAGGTTGTAAGTCCCGCGCAAACTGTTTAATAAAATATTCAGGTAGACATTTGCGGAGCCTTTTCTCAACTATGTTGGGGTCAGCTTCCAGTCTAACTGGATGCAGCTGAATACTAGTACTTTACATGGAGCGACTGCCTATCTAACCTCCGAAACCAAGTTAGTACTCTGTAATAATACCCCTTGGCTAGACTGGCTGTCAGCCTTTCAGGACACTGACTACCTGTAACGGCTGTCAAAGATCTACAAATGACACGGAGATATTGGAGATCAAAGTTCCAACTTTCTGACAAGTTTTTTTTTAAATACAGGTTTTTAATGTAAGATTTTTTACCCCTCATATTCAATCCATCCATCAACTCAATGCTTTGAGTGCGTTACATTGAGTTCTACTACAAAACATGATATCTCACCTCAAAAAAAGTCGTTTCCCAGCAATACTTTTTGCGTAAAGTTACTTAGTTTGATGTACGTACAGAATGCTTGGTTGATGGATTCGTGATGAGTCTGTTTACAACCTATATAGTTCCTACCTGCACAAAAAGAGAGCTATCTTTTAATTATTAAATAACACGGCTTTAACTCTTGATAAAATTGAATGCAGGTACAATATACGGGTATAGGAAGCCATAAGGAGCGGGTAACGTAATAACTGTCAGACGGACCCGGGTGAAAGGCAACAGGTAACCGGTAAAATAAGAGTATCATGTGTAGAACTTTACCTGTACGATATACTGTTTGAGTTAGTGTTCTGATATGTGGATTATTAGTTTGTTTTCTTTTGCCAAATTGTTTGTATACGCTCAGCTACAAGACTGAAACAGCAGAAATAGTTTTTACGAATGAACAAAAACTTCAATAAGAAAATCATTGGTTGAGTGGTCGCAGGCGGGACTGCTGAGTATAAGGTTCAGGGTTCGATAGCACAAAGTGTTATAGGGTTTTTCCAGCAGGAATGTCTCAGTTGCAGCGACGAAGTCAGGTTTTATGTCCGATTGACGGCAACAGGCTCACCCTCTATAACATCGGACTTAAACATAACTGGCGGACTGTGGGTTTACTATTAGGTACACTTCTGCCTAACCCATCATTGATTACAGGCGTGATGTTATGTTCTTCTAGTCAGTTTCTAACCTGCAGTCCTTTTGGATCGTTCAGATCTCAACAAGCTCCTCAAGCTCCCCATATCTCTAAATCCAATCAACCATCCTAAAACAAATATGTTTTCATTCATTTAATTCTAAGCTACCTAAGAGACTCAACTAACAAGACTGGTTGTCGGCACTATCTCTCTGGTCTGTGATCAAATTAACACTACATATAAAGGTTTCTTGCACCACTTTGTAACACCAAGAGCTAGGAATTCCTTTGTTACAAGACACAAAGAACAAGACAGCTTTATTGAAACTACTAGTAGATTAACGACTCTGCACCTTTATACTATTCTCTTGTGAACATTTTTAGACTGTTACTACAAAAATGCAAGTGTCTTTGTGATTTTTCATATTTTGAGTGCTTAGTTGGAATCTGAAACTGGACGGGCTGTTTCAAAATGTTTTGTTATGAGTGTGTGCGTCTGAAGCAGGTAGATTGAAATACAAATATTCTCTTCTGGTCTCTGTAGTGAATCCACTGGAACACGAAGTAGTTTTCTATTCACGTAAGATTCAAAGCTGCTTTTCTAAATGTGAAGTGTTACGATTGTGCCAAAGCGTAAGCGATTTTGTCATTTGTCTTTTCATTTAGATAAATCTACTAGAAACATATTCATCGAATAGCCTAAGCATAGTTTTGAAGCCAAACATCACGAACTCCATCACCAAATTATCATCATCATCATCATTTCAGCCGAAAGACGTCCACTTCTGGACATAGACCAAGTCTCTGCCATGTAATGACCAAATCAAAATCTTCATAAATATAAAAACTTTTTTGCAAAAAATAAAACCGACTTCACACAAAAAAAGTGAAAAATAACTTTAGCTTCTGAAGTCGGTGACCTTTGTTTGATTGATTTATTTTTTTTGTCACCGACTTCAGAAGCTAAAGTTATTTTTCACTTTTTTTGTGTGAAGTCAGTTTTATTTTTTGCAAAAAAGTTTTTATTTTTCACTTTTTAGTGGTTCACAATATGTGCATACCCTTTCACAGCGTACCAGCGTGATTTTTTGTTATGAACTGATGTAAACAATAGGCAGACATGAGATTTCAGCAATCCCAGTAAGAGACACACATTTGCTACATGTAATGAGGAGTTCCGTTGCCTTTCTCCGAAGTTCTTCATCAGATCTTTACCAAATTTAAATGGGATCACTTCGAGAAAGTACTCTTTCAAAAACTACCCAAATCGCTTCTGGTGTGCCTATAAAATTTGAAGAGTTCTCTCTATTTCTCCAGAATCCCATTATCAGGATCCTTTTTTTTTTTTGTTTTTTTTTTTTTTTTTGGGATGGGAAATCATCAAATGACTTCTCCCACTCTGGGCGGAGCGGGAGGGAGTGTCAGACTCTTACTGACTAAAACCCATCCATGTTCCTTCCTCGCCCTTTACGTTCCGGGGCCGCGGTATCTCTTTCGAACAGTCCCGCAACCCCGGAACAGTCCCGCAACCCCGGATTATCAGGATCCTGACTTGATGATTATGGGACCTTCTGGGAAGTATACCCTTTCAAACAATTAAAAAACAAATTCGGTTCAGTCATCTTCGAGTAATCGGGGAACATTGAATTGAGAACCTCCTCCTTTTTGAAGTCGGTTAATAACGACGTTATGGTACGTGACTCAAATATCCGGATAGCCTTTAAAAGATTTGGCCGAGTATCGTTAATTTGCTTCTAAGAATTGAAGAGTTCCGTTCCTTTGTCATGCATCCCATAATCAGAACCTAACCAAATTCTCATCAAACTACCCTTGAAGTACCCTTGCCAATAAAATAAAATAAAACAATACATGTCAAGGTTAGGCTAAGATGAGGTTTATCCCCAATAAATGGAACTTAATACACCTAACTGTCGAAATCTGGGAATATTGTACACATCTGCGTACCCCCTCAGAGCATACAGGCGTAATGTTACGTCATGATGTTGTATAAACAATAAACATTCAAGCGATTGCAGCAGTTACTGCAGATTTGCCGTGTATATTTGAAGAGTTCCATTGTATATCTCCGAAGATCCGGATCAGATCTTCAGCAAATTAAAATATAACCACACGGAAAGCACCAGCTTTCAAATTAAAAAAGAATCATCAAAATCGGTTCACCCAGTCGAAAGTACTGAGGTAACAAACACTGTCGAAATCTGGGTGTATTGTACACATCTGCGTACCCCCTCAGAGCATACAGGCGTGATATTACGTCATGATGTTGTATAAACAATAAACCTACAAGCGATAACAGCAATCACTGCAGATTTGCCGTACATTTTTGAAGAGTTCCATTGTATATCTCCGAAGACCAGCATCAGATCTTCAGCAAATTAAAATGGGACCACATGGGAAGCACCAGCTTTCAAATAAAAAAAGAATCATCAAAATCGGTTCACTCAGTCGAAAGTTATGAGGTAACAAACACAAAAAAAAAAAAAAAAAAAAAAAAAACACAGACGAATTGATAACCTCCTCTTTTTGGAAGTCGGTTGAAAATCCTATAAAAGTTCATTACGCCAAACTTCCGAAGAGGGATAAATCACTTCTTGGTAAAATATAGTTCACCTTTAAAGACTAATGAGACCCGTTACCTTAGTTTCGATACTTCGGTAAACTATCGGGAAGCACTGAACGATTTTCCTTTTGAAACATACTGCGAGGATCAGACTAATGACTTCATGAGAGGATTACGAGAACTCTTGACGTCAGGTGTTAGATATTCTGAAGTTCTTTTCGTTATGAAGTAGTCCGTTCTTAGAAATTTTGAAAGGCAGCGTAAGTTTAGATTTTTATTAACTCGTCCCAAATGGGCCGTGGGCATGTGGGACGAGTTGCTGAATTACTCATCTGTGAGTATCTGTTTGTGTGCGGCATAATCAGCATACATCGTTCCCACAGCTTGGTTCATTATCACTAGTACCATTAACAGTTCCATGATGGAACTAGTGTTGTTTTTTTATTATCACTAGTTCCATTTTGAGAGAATTTGAAAATAATGGATCTAGTGTTGATTTTTTTTATCACTAGTTCCACTAGTAACATTAACTGTACTATGATGGAACTAGTGTTGATTTTTATAATCACTAGTTCCATTTTGAAAGAATCTGAAAATAATGGAACTAGTGTTGACTTGACTACTCGCTGTGAGTCTATCCACCACGCCGGCCCAGGCCGGGTTGGTTAATGGCGCGTGTTTTCGGATTTTTGGTACTAGGACATGCCGGCTTCCTCACGATGTTTTCCTTTATCTTTTAAACCGTTCAATTTATCTTCAATTTTAGTGCTCTAGTAACTCCAGGATCAGGGCTCTTACTGACTTTATACATTTTTGTTAATATTCTCTGGTCCTAACCAAAGAATAGATATATGTACCCAATAAAATATGACTTCCCTAAAATATCCATACGTATTTTACCGAACCTGTGAGTCTTATTTTGTTGCGTTCGGTAACATTAAAAGTGGATAGACATCATCTAGTCTTAGAACGTCACATTCAATAGTGGAAATTTGAGTAAATGAAACTTCTAAAACAAAAAAAATACTACTATGTGCTGCCGTGTGATTGTGATCCCGTCTTCAGTGCACCATAAATTGATAAAAAGAACTTTATTAACACTATAGTCCGCGCCATGCTATAATTTTTGTAAAGAAAGAAATTTCTACCCAAATACGTACCGACAATTCAATCAACAAGAAATACTCCCAAATTCAATCAACTCAAATTATCGTACGTGTAATACGAAACTAACGAGCAATTTCACTTGGTCGAGTTATATTTTGGCGATATAAAGCACTGTTGTCTAATATTTTGTGCTACTGGACCGCATTTGAACGTAAACATTTGGGCCGCCATTTAAAAATAAGATCACGCTGACGCGACTTCATTTTTATATTTGATCCAAAGGTTGCGAACCCAAATGTGTGTTTACAAAATGTATAGCTTCTCGTGGCGGGGACTATAGATACGTTCATACACTATTTCACGGTAGTATGGTACTGGGTTCAATTAAACTTAACCCATAGAACGCACCATCACGTGCCTATACCGTGCACAACACTACTTTTTAACTAGTTCCTGCTATCAGGGCAAACGTTAGTGTAACTGTTACCACGTAATGTGTATTGTGCAGATATTACTGTACACGGACGAAAAGCGTGAATGCTATGTTTTATAGAAAGTAAAACCTAAGTTTAAAATTACTCAAAATGTTAAAAGCAGTAGATTTTAAGTTAGGATGTACTTACTGCCTCATGTCAAAAAACCCCAGAGGTCTGTCAGCTCGCAAATATACCTAAGAATGGAATTCACAGATTCACTGTCTGCTTCTTTGTTTCCTGATCATTATAATCTAGATCTCTTAAAAGTTCTAGTAAATCGCTTTATTCTAGGCAAGGGTCTAAGCTTCAAGACGCAGCATAGGTTAATATCAGGTGATATTTTGGCCAATCGCAAACATACTGTAAAAAACAGCATGTGAGAATAACGAACACAAAATAAAAAAAAAAAGGTTGATTTCATATCAATCGATTATAATACGTAACAAAATTGTTGGTTTCTAAATCCTCAGATTTACCAGTGAATCCTGAAATTTCCGATATTCGGGCTTTTCCCGGAACGCCGACATATCGACGTACTGAAATTGAGGCTGTGAGTGAAACCAAATATCACAAAATATGGAGAGATGTTAGTTGAAAAGCTCGTAGATTCTAATTGTTTCAGGTCAAGAGATGACCCGGTGGCTACTTGTCCAAATACTTCAAATGATGATTTCGATTTAGCAGTGCTGAAATGAGAAAACAGGTTCAGAGATATGACTTTAACCACGTGGGCTCTAGAGTCTAGATAAACAGGGAATTAGAAATATCCTGGCTCTCACTGAATGGAAGCGTGTGTAGTGACTTGAATATATTATGAGCCGATTATGATGGAAATGAATTAACGCAATAATAACTAGACTTTTCTCACTTTTCATTTCCTACATGTTTTTTTGTGTACTAGATATACTTTTTTGGGGTGAGTATGGAACACATCGTTCATAATACGATTAACAGAATGTACGTTTGTGGTATCGCTTTGGCGTAGCACGGAGTCTACAAACCATTCATATATGTCACCGTAAAATTGTCAAATACGTTATATTACAATATAACGTGTATCTATCTAGCGATATTGTAAAGTCTCGAATTATTGTCAATTGAACATACGGAAGTATCTCTGCCCCCATAATCGGGACTTGGGGCACCCCCCCGTTAGGTTAGTTAGGTTCCTTTAAACCCTGCACCCGGAAATAGGGGCCCCGCGAAGCGAGGCTCCGTCGACTACGCTTTTTAGGGGAATATAAAGTGTTTTAAGGTTAGGTTATAATAATCGATATTTCTCAGGAATGGTACAATATCTTCTCATGAGAGTTGTACCACTGTGCAAGGGGGACTCCCCCTTCCCTCCACACCACGTGAGTTGACTACCATCGCATGCATTTCACGTAAAATAATGCGTTTTGTTGTAAGCAGTATGTTCATTTGACAATATTTCGAGATTTTACAATATCGCTAGAGATATTACAATATAACGTATTTGAGAATTTTACGGTGACATATACATACATTTCATTGAAACAGCTTATACGGTTTTTGTTACCAATAAAGAGCGGACATACAGAAACATTTTTGCGAAACTGGAATGTAAATTATAAAGAATTCGCATTCGAAGTTAACGTTTGTCCGTCACGGCCTAGTTAGCAAAGCCCGCCTTATATCCTGGTTTATAATAAACATAAAGCATCCCGGCGATTTATGCGAGTGTAAAATCGTTTCTCCCTTGTGTATTTTATTTATTTTTATAAAATATTGCTCATAAACTTTTAACATAAAACAAGGCACTTTTATTGGTTCGCTACGGCCAGCGATGCAATAAACAGGATATCGCGTCATAAATTGACGTGGATTGATACTTGTGAATTGATACCATCCGTGGACGCTGTCTAACGGGCTTTTGATGGGCAGTTATGTTTACTTCGCTATCTGTAGTTTGGCAGATGTAAGGGTCTTTTCACATTAGTATTTAGTTGTATGGAGGAGCGAATCATCAACTTGAGTGGAATAGCCAGTAAATATTAAGGAAAACGGGTTGAACGTTTGGGAAGACGGCTTTGGGATGATTATATTTATAGAAAATGTCCATTTTTATCGTGTTCCTGCCATTTAATTAATGTTAGTACATGTTACTTCCACACACACACACACACACACACACATGCACATGGCAGCTACGTCATGTGTTATTGGTGAAATGCACCGAACATTGCGTTTTAAAAATTCCCCCTATATTTTCTTTCATGAAAAAAAGTCTCCCCAGCCCTGTTGGCAAGATTCGCACATTATGATTTTATCAGGCGCATACGCCACAAAAAATGTATATGTCACCGTAAAATTGTCAAATACGTTATATTACAATATAACGTGTATCTCTCTAGCGATATTGTAAAGTCTCGAATTATTGTCAACTGAACATACGGAAGTATCTCTTGCCCCCATAAACGGGACTTGGGGCACCCCCCCGTTAGGTTAGTTAGGTTCCTTTAAACCCTGCACTCGGAAATAGGGGCCCCGCGAAGCGGGGCTCCGTCGACTACGCATTTTAGGGAAATATAAAGTGTTTTAAGGTTAGGTTATATTAATCCAATATTTCTCAGGAATGGTACAGTATCTTTTCATGAGAGGTACCACTGGGCAAGGAGGACCCCTCCTTCTCTCCGCACCGCGTGAGTTGACTACCATCGCATGCATTTCACGGAAAATAATGCGTTTTATTGTAAGCAGTATGTTCATTTGACAATAATTCGAGACTTTACAATATCGCTAGTGATATTACAATATAACGTATTTGACAATTTTACGGTGACATATACATTCCAGTTTTTCCACTAATATGCTTTGCAATACATCAGGGGAAAACACAATAGCAAAGATAGAAAGCACTGCGAGCAACAGTTAACCTACCTAACTGTCGGCAATTTGTGCCGGCATGAAATAGAATAAATCGGTCTGGTATATTACTCATACGCCGCAATCCAAATTACATCCTATTACCTTTCAGGCAGAGACTAGAATGCGCTGAAAGGTTTGAAGTTGTTTTGACGTTCTAGTTTCAGAGCCAACTTGATCCAAAAACCTCGTGTTTCAATCAAATTGGACTGTATGAAAAGTTGTGAGGGTAGGGATTGCGTTGTTCCCGTCAGCAGTAGGTGCGTATAAGCCAATGTGATATCTATTCCACTAGAGAGTAAATGACGCAAGTGTTATTGAGCCAGATATTGCCCTGAAATTTAGGATTGTATACACATTAGGCCGTATTGCGGTTAGGTCATTTAGTGTGGCCTCATCGGTCTGGATTTGAACGTACATAATTAACTGAGCAAATAATTGGACCAGCGTCGGGACGTGACGTATTACTATCGAGGGATGTATGCGGGTGGTTGTGCTTATTATTCATTTAGTTGTTAAGTTTGTACGTTCATATTCTATGCGTCTAATGGGATGTTCTCAGACATTACTGCTTAGTTGGAGGTATGTACCTACATGGTTGATTGCGTAGTACTTATAATATATGATGTATGGCTTTGAAACGTGAGGTTTGAGTGTGAGGTAAAAATGCGTCGGTTGTGTTGTGAAGCTAAAACAAACTCGTCGTGATGGTGACAGTATTATTAAATACAGTTTGTCAAAGACTTTCTTGTGTTTATCTTTTGCAAAGACAAAAAAACGTGAACTCAACACTCAAAACTATCTGTTATTGTCAAACAATTTATTTTCAAGTAAAAAAGAAAAGCAGGACTGCAGATAGCTTGTCAACGAGATGGTGCACTTAGCTGCCTTCTATTGTTTTACATTACAGCACCTGAAAGTTTCTCGTCTGACAAAAATAACTGAGGACAATTTCACACCAAGTTATTCGAAAACTTTCCCAGCTGTGTCGGTGGGAATATGCATTAAATTTTCAAATTTTTTATTTAGATACAGAATGTAAAAAACATTAAAAATAATGACAATATGTGAAAACATGACCAAAATCGGCCCAAACAACACAAAAGTTTTAACCAATAAAACTTTATATTCTATCTCTTTCTAGATTAACCGAATTTTGTACGTCGATGTGTCGGATGGCGTGATGAAAGGTATCGGATCTCTCTGTCTATCCAGCAGTTTGAAATTAATAAATAAATATATCGCTGGACATTAACACACAGCGCCACCTAGTGCCACATTAAGCAAGGCTTGTGTCGTGGACACCAGATAGTTGATATACTAATTATGTACTTTTTTGTTTGTAAATGCTTACTTATTTATTATACAAATAAACATCCATGACTCGGAAACATATGTCCATGCTCATCACACAAACATTTGCTCCTACCGGGATTCGAACTCAGGACCCTAAGAACGTAAGGCAGGCTCACTACCACTACGCTATTCGGGTCGTTAAAAAGCGTGTAATTTAGTATTTTTTATAAATATTTGAATAATAATTTTACTTTGCTATTTATCACGTTAATAGATACGCTTTCTTTTCATTAATGTTGTCAGGAACCTGCCTTTTAAAAAACGATCAGGTGAAGATAAAATATCTAATCGCATGATAATAGAAGCGAGTAAAACAGTGAGCGACGCCATTTTATCAGTTTTCAACCGATATATTTTGTAGAAGGCGTTTTTCCTCGCGTACGGCGACGTGGCTTTACACGAATAATTCCAAAAAGTCTCGATAAGCCACCGGACGAACCTAAGTCGTACAGGCCGTTAACCCTACTACCATCTTTGGGGAAACTCCTGGAGCGCCTTATCGTTCCGCGTTTGCTACCGGACGGATAAAAAGTTCGAAAGCTTCATAACAACCAATTCGGTTCACCGTGGGAAAATCTACTATTGACGCGGCACTTTCTGTTAGAAAAATTGTTAATAACTCGGAACACAAGTATGTAGTTGGAATCTTTTTAGATATTTCCGGGGCTTTTGATAACGCATGGTGGCCAATGCTAGTACTTAAAATGAAAAATCGTGGCTGCTACAAAAACATATATCATCTTGTTTATTCATTCTTTTAAATGGTTCCGCGAAACTCAAACTCGGACATCATTCTATGTCAAAGTCCCTTATTATGGGATGTCCTCAGGGCTCGGTAATCTCTCCGTATGTATGGAATTTAGATTTTGATGATTTCCTCGCGATTCCACTTTCACCCGGCTGTTCATTAACCGGTTACGCGGACGACGGCCTGCTGCTCATTCAGTCAAGTATCCGGGCTGGACTCGAGAATTTAGTTGACACTTGCCTACGATTGATATCTCTTTGGGGCGATCGAAAAAGCCTGACCTTTGCATCGCATACCATTTATCAACTAATTTTTAGAGTGATCTTAAATTGTGGCCGAGTATTAAATTTAATAACGTTCCCGTGAAAAGAAAGCAGTCCGCGTGCTACCTTGGTCTGGTCTTAGAGAGGGTTTTTTCAAAACTTATATTGTCACTTACGGGATATCTTCCGTGATTATTTATGGTTTTGAGCAACAAGTAAGTTTAGTTTTAAACCGTGAAAGCCTAAAACAGGATTTTTTCATTCATAGATCACATAAAAACTGTCGGTGAAAAAGCTAAAAAGAACTTTTATGCCTTATGAACATCCAAATCTACGTCGGGTCTGTCATTTTTAACTTTAAATACCATCTATGTGGCTACTTACTTGGGTTGTATGTGGTACGGGGCACCTGTTTGGGCCGATAGGGCCACCATAGGAGCGGTACGACGTAAATTGCTTCAAAGCCAGCGTTTGTCTTTGATATTCTTATGCAAAGCGTATAGGACTGTCAGTACTGAAGCCTTACCGGTGCTTGGTCTACTTCCAGTCGATCTTGAGGTGCAGCGGCGGGCTGCAATGAACTATAACGCGCGTGAGACCACGGACGCATACTTTTTAACCATACGTGATCGTGCTAGGATTTGTAGATTATTCAAACCACGGACCGACGTCTGGGAGGAACTTTTATCTGAATGGTAATGTAGGTGGGATAATTCCATCAAGAGCAGACGCCTCCACCAGTTCTTTCCATTCGTCCGTGAGCGGCTGGACAGGACATGGCTTGAGGTAGATCACTGTGTATTTTATTACTGTATTTTCCTTCAAGCTTGTTGACTCGACTTTTTGTCAATGTTACATCTGACTGCGAATATGAAAAATCTGCACATCACATTTTGTGGGAGTGTAGTCTTTGGCAAAATGAACGCAATAGCGAGGCTTTTGCCTGGAGCCTTTTGGCCTCGTACAGGACGAGTTTCAGTTCTTTTAATTTTTATATTTTTTTATCTGTTTATTTTTTATTAGTAGGTTTTAAATACTGTTCGGTCTCGTGCTGGAGGGAAGTGGAAATTACGGTTTTTTCCTACCCCCATTCTCTGGGACTTCGTCGAGCTTCACTGTCTCGGCGCTTTTCTGGTGGTCGCCACTGTTGATTCTGGCTTTCAGGAGTTACAGGGGCGCGTGGGGCGGGCTTGTCCCACAAAAAAAAAATACGCTATCGTGTAATGCACTCATTTTATTTCTGTTCTATTGTGTGCACTTGTAGATGTTTTCTTCTTTTTTCTTATAATTAAACGGTTTGTCTAACTCATTTTTCGTTTAACAATTTAGAAATAACAACATCTGGTAGTGATTGTTGTTTATTTTTCCAAAAATCCAAACTAGGCTGAGATTATTTAACTAGTGGGGATTTCTGGAAAAAAAAGTAACAATCCCCACTGGTAGGGATTTGTCGGTGGGGATTTCTGGAATAATTCATTCAATTATATAAAACCAACATATTTTTGTCTTTTATTTACAGACATATTTTTACAGTGACATTTGAATTTGTTATGGTCTTGTACAAGGCTTCAAGATTGACTCTCAACTGAATACGATTTTTTGTTTCCATTTGGCTATATTTTTGTGTTTGGTCTAAATAGACACTTAAAACTGTCGTATCGTCAGCGCTGACAATAGAAATTCCACGTGCGTTTTTATTTCATCATTAATTTACGTATCAAAACGGGTATAGGTTGATATCTAAAAGCAGTCCAGAGTAGAATATCTGTATGCATTAACTTTATTAGTTTGTTGACTTTTTTGTTTTGATTTCTTTTCCACGCAAGTTAAAATTTGTATGTCTTAAGAGGCTTTGCAGAATCGTCACCAGCCTCAAATATAATAATACCCCTGCGTTCACAGTGGGATAATTTCTGTGAAAATGATTGTTGAAAGCTTAGGGAAAACACAAAAGCCGGTGGACCCTCGACCCTCGTATTCTAGTAGAAATGAGACCTCGTTGTCGACTCTCTTCGCTCTCTGGAGTAGTTAATAGCTACTTCGGAAGACACTTGTTCATTGAACAAAAGGTGAGGTTTGGGTACTACTTGGTTTCTTTAAATGGAGAGTTCAACGGAGTCGTCATTTGCAGGTTGGTTTGTTTACTAACAGAACCCAATATTATTAGCTGCAAATTAAGGAAACGTTGTTTGCAATAGGTTCGTAGTTTTACGTATGGTTGTTGATGATTATTTCCACATGCTTCAACCTTTTGTTTTTGTCAATCAACAAAACATTTGCCAGAAACAGATATAATGCCTGCAATGGATGTTTGTTAATTACGGCTTTGGTTTAAAAGTGTACACTGTAAAGGAACTATTTGTCACTTTGGTGCCTGTTGTAGTAAGTATTTGTTGGAAACGTAAGGGAAAAAATGAGAAGTTATTAACGTATTGTAGGTATAGCCTTTTGCTTACTCAAGTTTCTGTAGTATAAGTTTTTTAATATATTAACATATCCGAAAGTGGTATAATTATTTCATTATCACGTTTCCAAACGCATTCCTCGCGTTATATTTTTCCTGTCATGTTGCCAACCGCAGTTTTGAACTACCCATCTCCTTACTTCCTACTACGCTCCCATGCGACAAAAAGAGAAGAAACCACTCCATGATGAATATACTTTTTTATCTTCGATCCGCAACGTCAACCGCACCTTACGCTATACCGCTGAGCTTTGCGGCGCGCGCCACAAAATACTCCAAATCGCAATAGTAACAACTCAAAAACAATCGGTGAGTGTCGGCCGACACAAAGTGAAACAAATCCAAGTGCAGGAAGAAATCACCGGAACACGTGCTGGACTTCAACACGGCTCACTTCAGTGGCATCAGCCATCTTCCCAGGCAATCATCCAAAGCTTCCAAGTAAGTCCTTGTTTCTCTATATAAAACTGCATGCCGGCAACATTCCATCCCGCATACATTTATTTCCCGCGTTTTACTAGTACTGCTCTGTCAATGAAAGTAACGGAAAATGATCAATAATACACAAAATGTTTGTTATTCATCCAAATTTATTTTATCACCTTCAAAGTATGCTCCTTCAGAACCGATACACTCACGCCAACAAATAATCCAATCATCAAAACATTTTTAAACGCTGTTTCCAGAATTGAGTTCAGTTCTCGCCGCGAACTCTTTTTTTTTCGGTGTCGGTTCAGTTGGAAGGCGCCACTCCGAAGCTTGTTGACTAGTTTGCATGTCAAACTCGTAAACCCACGTCTCGTCACCAGTAACAATGCATTTCATTAATGTTGGGTCGGTATTGACTCGTTCTAGCATGTCCTCAGCGACTCTCATGCGATTGAGTTTTTGGAGAAAATTCAGGTCTTTTGGGACTAGCCGAGCGGTAACATGTATCATACCCAAATGATTAGTGAAAATGGTACGGATCGACTCGTGAGATACAGAGATTTCGGCGACTATCTCTCTCAAAGTTGAATGAGGATTTTCCGTCACAATTTCCTTCACCTTTGCGATGTTAACTTCAGTTGCAGACGTTGATGGCCTACCAGAGCGAAGCAAATCTTCCATCACATCTCGACCGCTTTTGAACGCTTTGTACCACTCATAAGCACGTGTTTTTGATAAAGTCGATTCACCGTAAGCCTTCTGTAACATTTTCGGTGACTCCGAACACGAAATTCCATTGACGATGCAAAATTTAATACAAACTCTTTGTTCGATGTTTTTGTCCATACTGAAATTCGCTATACACATTAGATATGATATAACTAAAAACAGTACTGTATTTAATATTAATAACAGATGCAATTGAAAGTCCGCGCCAAAATGGAAAACAGTTGTGCCAATCTAACAACAACAACAAAAAAATGAATTTTGAACCATAAACAAATCATCCATTTTTGACTGAATGTAGATCCTTCGAGCAACTACCAACTTTTTTCTCAACTGTTTTCTATCAACTCTTCTTTTCAAAATCGCACAAGTTTCGTTATAATAACGAATTTGTAGCAAACCTATTCACAGTGTAAAAAAAGCATAAAAGTAAACAAATGAATTCGGGCTGCACCATTCTTGACTCGCTCACAAAAAAAGTGAAGAGGAAATACTCGGGAATAGCATCCAGTTTGCAAGCTTTTCATAATGCCACAAACATTTTATTGTAGCGTTTAATTTGAGAGGGTTCCCTGCCTTGCAGAATAATATTAAAAGAGGTTGCTTTGTGAGGTGCTAATAAATTGGCGGTGAAGTTTGCGCGCGGACGCGGACGATCGGCCAATGGGACATACAGACGGTCGTACAATGTTTCTTTTAGCAAGTACGTTGATAGTGGTACAGACGGCACATCAAGCTACTACAATCTGAAAAATTTCTTTCATAGATTCTCAACTTTATCGCTACCCTTTGGTTTTCAAGGTTGAGTAGAAAAAAGGACAGTTTCGAACAGCTTGATGTGATGATGTCTGTACCAGGATTAGGTGGCGTTTGCATGACATTGACAGGGGGGCGTTAATGGTAAAAATTAATGAAAGTGTTTCGTGTTCTTGCACTGAGAAACGTAAACATCATGAATTGCTGTCGTATCATATGTTTAAAATTGAAAATAGCTGAAAAACTTCCAGTGAGCTTGGTTTTACCTAGTCATTTGGTTGGTAGTTTAAAAGAAACTCGAGAAACACTAAGACCTAGTGTCTTGTTCTTTTAACCAAGTCAATGTCGATGTGAGCCTGCTTCGTTTGACTATTGGCAAAGGATTGGTATTCAGCTATCCAGGGGAAATGTAAACCATTGGTCATTGGTTGGCATTGCTCGTCCATTTCAGCTATCCAGGGGAAATGTAAACCATTGGTCATTGGTTGGCATTGCTCGTCCATTTCACCAAATAAATGTTTGTAAGTCAAGTAGATAGTACTTTTTTTTTTTTTTTTTTTTTTTTAGGATGGGAAATCATCAAATGACTTCTCCCACTCTGGGCGGAGCGGGAGGGAGTGTCAGACTTTTACTGACTAAAACCCATCCATGTTCCTTCCTCGCCCTTTATGTTCCGGGGCCGCGGTATCTCTTTCGAATAGGCCCGCAACCCCGGCAGGCTTCGGCCCTTGCGGGCCCCTCTCTTATGCTGACATCTTTTTGAGGCGCGCGTGGAACACGAACGCGCCGTCGACACGGCCTGTCGTCTTTAGACGGACGGACGGCTAGCTAGCCCATAGCCAACCGTCCACAGGCCAAGTAGATAGTACTTAAGGTAGACTTATATGCTGTTCGAAACTGAGATCAGTGTGTATCCCATAATGGAGGAATATTTGAAAAGAGCCCGCGTTGCCGTCCGCCTCCTTTGTTCTCAAATCGCTTGCCTGACACAAGCGTGCACGTTACGTTTCAATAAACGTACGAATCTAAGTTATGTTATACATATGCACGTACTAATCATTCAGTGTCAACTCGATTTGGATCGATATTCCTGCTACAGTTTCGATGATATTGTTGATTGATTGTAATAGTGCACAGTTGGTATGACAGATACACAGAGAGAGTTACTGACTGACTAATTGAAATGTCACTTAGTTCATTAATGCATGACAGACAAACAGTAACTCTGTTTGTCTGTCATGCATTAATAAACTAAGTGATGTTTCCATTTGAAACCATGACCTGGGTACGTTAATGTAGTACGTTATCGAGGAATAATTTCCACGCAGGCGTAGCAGCAGGCAACTACAAGGGTTTTATAACAAAACAATTTTTTTTTTTTTTAATTTAATTTGTTTTGTTATAACCCCGACACATAATGTACTAAAAGTTAAATAGAAAATAATTCGTTAATCGTTAGGTCCTAGCTACCAGTCATCACTCCGCTTTCCTCATCTCATTTCGTTAGTATTCCTCATTCCCTTTAAATATAGTATAATACATTGTATTAGTGAAGCCCTTTTATTTGATGCTCATAAAGAAGGAATTGTGAAAAAAAAAAAAAATTCTCCGTTATGTGGTGGCGGCCATCTTACATTTTAAATTTATTATAATGTAAAGTATTTTACTAGTCAAGCCGATTCATTTGATACCCATATTGAAGGAATTTTATGGCGGCGGCCATCTTGGCCCGATTTTCCGAGTAATTCACTTTTCAAACAAAAAGAAACAAATCTAAATCGGTTCATCAGAACGGGATCTACTATGTCACAGACAGACACACACACAGACACGACAAACTTATACCACACCGTCGTTTTTGCGTCGGGGGTTAAAAACTAGTGGTCGTCAGTGGTCGAAATTCAAACATACAGTTAATTTAAAAAGGGGTACAAAGTAAGCTCCACTTATTGATAAATTGTCAAATGTCAACAAAGTCGTTGCCGTGCGTTTTGCGTGTGTCAATTACATGGTAGTGTGTGTGTGAAATGTTGTATTTATTGTTTTTTTTAATGGTGCCTATTTGAAAAATATTAGCTTTCTGCTCTCCTCCTCTATATAAACTACAAGTTCAACGCAATTTGCGTAAAAAGGGGTACTTACAAAGTTTTCTGTTCACGTATTAATATTTTGATATTAATATTTTGATAAACTGCAGTATGTAGTAGATATTGCAGCCTCCGGCTAAAAACTTTGTGAAGGTAGGATCTATGCAAATATTATGAAGAGGTATTTTTTTCCAAGTTTGTACGCAGGGGTAATCTTCGGAAGCTATGGTTCGATTTCAAAAACTCTTTCACTAGCGGGAATCCGAGTATAATAAGCTACCTTTAAAACGTTCTCACGGGTTAATTTATCTACACGACGGGAGCAAAACCAATTAAATTGCACAAACGAACATTCCAATATTCAGCGTTGTCTCACTACCTAAATTCCCAAAAACCGACCAGTTATAGCACTGAATATGAACCAAAGCAAACGCATACATTGACACGTTCATAATTTACCGAGAGCGAATCGTTCCGTCCCTGTAGGGAACTTCGAACTGTAGACACGTCTCCGTGGTGTGTTGAATAACTTAGAGCAAGTTCCACTGTGCTTCACTCACGGTACATTAATACCGAGTGTGATACTGTTTGAGTTGCGCGCTCGAGACCGTGTCTTGTGACGGTGAGATGTTCAAGGGTTAAGAATTTGGGGGAGGTGTTAGTTGAAGTAACGAGTTAAAGGTTGCGATGAGAAAGAAACTGTTAAACCTTCGTTGATGACATTATGTTGTTTAAATGTCTAGTTAAGGAACAAATCCGCACATTGGATCATTCCCGCTAGTTCCACTTTCTACGCACAGTTCTACGGTAGAACTAGTGGGATTTTTCCCCATTAGTCCTACGATTCCAGGTGGTTCAAAATCGTAGAACTAGTGGGAACAAAAAGTCACATTACTTGTACTGTTCCATTAGACAATTTTACGGTAGAACTAATGGGAATTTTTGTTCCCACTAGTCCTACGATACATCGTGTTACAAAAACGATGAACTGGTGGGACCAACACTTTCCATTAGTTCTACCGAGTATACCTGTTCTATCACACAGTTTGCGACAGAACTAAAGAGAATTAGCGGTCGCCTGCGGTTTCGAACGTGTAATTTTTTTTATATTTCATAAATTATAGCCTACCAGCACTTTTCCCGCGAATTCGTCCGCGAAAATTGTGATAGCTCGGTTAATTTGCATGATTTCAATATAATTTTTAATCTATGTTACTCGATAAAATGTAGATTTCTAATTGTGAAAGATTTTTAAAAATCGGTTGACTAGTTCTTGAATTAATTCAAATCTTTTCTCTTTATAACATTAGTATAGATGTACGAGTAGATACGAGTAGTATAGATGTTGTTATCTTTTGAACTCCCTTTCGTACTCGTAGTTATGCGTAAAAGTGTATCAAACGTCCATCCATCCATCTTCACAAACTTGCAAAGATGCGCAATACAGTCATTATGGCTGGCCATCGACCGTTCCACAGATTGTTCAGTGAAAATTCTGAACATTCATTGTGTGACTCGGCTAGCCGTTTTTTATAGAATATTCTGTGGCAAAATTGGTGTCTCGTAATGTTGGTCGTATTGTGTCTATTTTTATAAACCTATTTCACTGCAAGCTACATTCACTTCAATTCCATTCATTTTTGTCTATATTCTAGAAGATTGTTGTCATGAATGCATGAAAAGTTCCATAAATATGCAATAAGCAAAGAGGTGTATCAAAATAAAAGGTTCTTTCGTCTCGAACGCATTTTCTTAGTCCCTACGTTTCCACAAATGGAAATAGTTTTTGATTCTTTGGAGGGATAGGGAAAAGTGATAGCTTTCGATAAAATGGAGTCCCCTGGGCTGAGACGACTGACGTCATTTAGCTACAGTTTAGCGATTTCTTTATGATATTTGTGAGTATCTTGTGGTCACACTATCACCGTGTTATTTGTATGACATATTGTTACAAGGGAATGTAGCTGTAGTTATAGATATAATAAGTACAAAAGCGTTAATCGCCAAGACTGTTACACGCAAAGACTTGAAGTTTATCTTATCCTATTCGTTATTATAAATGCAAACATTTTTTGGGATGCATGAATCTTTGATACTCTTTCTCGCAAAAACTACTGAACAGACTTGGATGAATTTTATCACACAGATAGTTTATAACCAAGATTAAAACACGATTTTATAGGTACGTCCCATATCGGCAGTACGATCCCTAACCGAACTCCCCGTGGGTGACGCCGCGGACATAAGTTAGTTGGATATGAAACAAAAATATGTATGAGAACACCTAAAAATATTCTGTATAATGTAAATAACTAAGCTACACTATAATGGTCAATGGTCATTATACTTGTTAGCGCGAACCCTTTGACGGCGCATAGCTCAAAGGATCCCTCTCCGGTTAACACCTGCGTTTGAATCGTTCGACCTATACATTTTAGTCATACGTATACTTTTTGCTAGATAATTATACGGTCGTAGGACTTATACTTATTAGAAATACACTTAGAAATAGTACATTTTGATATAAGTGGAGATAGCTTGTTATTGCATTCTAAGCACTGATGATCTTACTTGAGTCTATATATTTTGAGAGTAACTTTTCACCATCTCCGTCTCTGATAGAACGTCTAGGCTTTTAGGTCGCATCATCATACTCTATCAAAACAAGGATACAACGTAACGCAATAAAAACTCAGCAGAAATCCGTCCGATGATTGATGTAAGTTAAACGTTGTAATTACGGACGTCGCGTGCGAACATTGTGCGTTTACATTTTAATGGCAATCGCCACTTTTCATTGGCCTCATACCACTCGCTTGATTGATGCTTATATTTATTATGATTTTTCAAGCGATACGGGTTTTTATTAAGATTTATTAAGCTGGGTAATGGCTGCGTAATAGTCTAGAAATACCCAGCACTATTCAATGGAAAACTCAGCTTAGGATTTGAAGCAAGTATTTCGAAAAGAATGGTTGCAGAATTCAGACGGCAGTTTTTTCCATTGCCGATGTTTCATACATTATTTACAACAACTGATTTACACTGGCAGCAGTTCAGCCACAAAACGCCACAGGATTTTTTTATTAGTTTTAGCCACCATTTATATGTTTCTGTTGTAGGTATTTATTTTAGTACCTAATAGTGGTGAAGTTCCTTGTAAACGTTACAAATAAATGTGATCCAACGATTTCATTCCAAAATATCATCACTGCCTAGTGGCAGGAAAACAGCTGCGTAGATCTGTACTTTGCACATTTTGATTTTTGGACATGGTACGATTTCATTTGTAGATCCTTGACAGTCGTTACAGGTAATCAGAGGGTCAAAAAAACTGACAACCAGTCTTACCAAGGGGTATCGTAAGACCCAGTACCAACTAGGTTGTGGTAACCGACTCCAACATAGCTGGGAAAAGGCTCGGCGGATGATGGATGTGGTACAATATACCTGCCGCACCATCTGAATAAGGTGTCTTTTTTTCATGACGCTTCGTCTTGTTGTCACAATAAGCCTTTCTATGAGAGAGAGAGCGGGTCATAATCCACCATATAGGCAGTATTCCAATATTATAACTTGTGAAATGGCCACTTAAATAATAATTGTGAACTGGTTACGATTTTATGTGATATTATAGACTTTTGTGGTACAATAAAATAGACGGAATTTTATTTTTACTAGCCATAAAATTGGTGCCAGTAATTTCATTTTGTTTTCTTCTTTGGGAAGCTAGTTTTTTAGAGGCGTTACGTCTGTAATCCCCAAAAGGATAGGCAGTGGTGTACCTAATAGGACACAAGACAAAAACAACCTGAAATCCCATGTTATAAGGAATTCATTAGGAAATAAACGTGAAATAAACCGTTAAATTCGTTTATGGTCCAGTTAAGACGGATTCAGCTTATAGTAATTCACTAACTTAAATTGCTCGGTCAGTGTAAAACTTTGTAATGTAACAAGTTCGGTTAACACTGCAGGATGGCCCAATTCAGGCAATTTACTTTAGTTTGAACAAAACCAGGGCTATTCTTTGGCTACAGAGGTTTTTGTTGTTTAGCTTTTCACTGAAAACTTTTTCGCTGAAATGTTTCGTCACGTTTGGAAAGGCTTCATGAAAGCACAGTTTTTTTCGTTATTATTTGTACCAACGAGCGTTGTCCTATTCTATTCTACTATTCTATTATATTATAGATAAAGATGTGCAACTGTAAAATCACTTTTTGCTCGTGTTAAAAATCACATTTAACCTTTTGGACGCCATTGTCACATATACGTGACAAGCGCGTGCCCTGTACGCCAAACGACACAAATATGTGACAAAATAGTAGATGAAATTGTGGCTTGGTGTGGAGGGCACGCGCGTGCGTTTATTCTGTGGCGGTCAAAAGGTTAACGCAGCCTTTTTTTCAATACTACTTTATGTTCATCAACAGCGCCATTATGTATACTTACGTCATTGGAGCGCCAAAAGATGCATTTCACTTACAGCCAACTTACCTGTACAGGCGGGAAAACGCAAAAAAGAAAATAAATGTACCAAGTTTGACATAAATCAATTTATTTTTCTTGACGAGCGGCCGGCGCGCGGTGGCGCCTTGAACTACTTGAACTGTACACTCAGTTTTACTGTCTTTTACTGTACCGTATTTTTTTTATGTTCCGTACAATTCAAAGCCAGCAACTTGGGCATGAGAGACGGGTCAAAAAGTATTGCCACGCACCCTAATTTATTAGCAAAAATTCAAACCATAAAGTTCAAATTTGGAACCCAATGAATAAATGAGCATCAACAAACAACTGTCACATAGTTTGTAGTACAGTCGCGTTCAAAACTGCGTGGGAACGAGAGTCGAATTCACTTGGTGAGACTGAAAGAGGAATCGTAAAAGGCTTTTGGATTGAGAATGCTGAATCATCGCGGTGTCGAGTGGCGGGCGTCGCGACGCTCTATACTGGTGATGACGTGCAATAACAAGCTAGTGATGTAGTGCTTGTCGATGTTTTTGTCGTTAATTTTTAATGGGCTTTAAAACTACCGGTAGTAGGTTTTTGTTTTAAAATTGCGGTTATGAATAGAAGATACATGGTAAGTATGAACATTTTATGACTTGTCTTGTCTTTTATGTCTTGTTATTGACATTCAAAAGTGCCATAATGGTCTAATTGAAATAAATAAATGATTTGAGTTTGAGTTTTCAAACTTATGTAGATTGAAAGACTATTGAGACAATGTGGTTGAGTACATGAAAGTCGTTGAATTTGTCATTACTTTGGAAAATTGCTGCTATCTGTATAGGGTTACATTATTGTAACTGTACAGGTACCTATATGTCAAAATCTGTGAACATACATTTTGTCAAAGGTGCTTTTCTAAAATGAGTAAGCAATACAAATTATTATTCTCCTCCTATTTTCCCAAATAAGTCGGCGCAGTAAGTTATTTGCTTACATATTTTTCTATTAGTTGATGTAGGCTCAGTAGTCACTCCCAAATAATAATATGTGGTAAATATCCAGCAGATAAAACTTACTCGCAGTCGCACCGTGCTCGATAGTGTTTTATTCTATCGATACATTTTTGGCTTACCTAATATTAACACACTTACAACATCACTACGGTCACACCATAAGAACTAGTGCCTAATCTTGCGCGGGATCTCAAAAGGAGGGTTTGAAAGAGGCACCCTGGTGTCTGTTGCCTGATGAAAAACCGGCTCGAGTGTCACAGCCCTTTAATATTCACCCCGGTTCTTTGTTTCGGGCGATTGACGAAAATCGCTACGGTGTGCCGAGCTTGGGGCACTACCGTCCCATGTTTACATACATTGCAATTTGTTTGTTCAGGACCACGTGAGCGCATTTTCGGTTTAGCGTTGTGGGCTTACCGGTTTACGTTTGGTTTTACTCTAATACTTGGAGTACAACGTTTACGGAGCGAAGTGAAACACAAAATGTACGTTTTCGGGGATATTTACTTTAGTTGGTGGAACCTGGATTATGGACTACGGTGTTGGTTTGCTGTTTACTTGTATGGTTTGGTGCATGCATAGGCATAATCAGCCTTTTTTTATTATTTTAGGATGGGAAATCGTCAAAGACCTTCTCCCGCTCTGGGCGGAGCGGGAGGGAGTGTCAGACTTTTACTGACTAAAACCCATCCATGTTCCTTCCTCGCCCTTTATGTTCCGGGGCCGCGGTATCTCTTTCGAACAGGCCCGCAACCCCCGCAGAACATAATCAATGGCCCAGTGAGGGTTTGTAGATGTCACATAAATGTCTTCGAATTTTGGTTTCCGTTCACCGTTTTAAGAGTATTATCTTCCTGCCGTTGCTCATGTTGCTTGGGGTCGGCACAACACGTTTTTGAAGTGAAAACTTCATTATGCGCGTTGATCACTTTTTGAGTGAACAAAAATCATGGAACTCGCTTGACGACCGTCACCAAATGCTTCGTAGCACTCGTAGCCGATAAAGCTACGAGATTTCACTTCTATGACTAAGACTGACCCGTATGTTTTTTTCTTCCATTCTCTCCTATCAACAGTCACGCACTCCTTGTTCATTCACAGTTGTTAGAGCATTAGTGATGAAATAAATAACAGAAAGTAATGCGCCTGCCTTGGTTCAAACTCACGACTCGGTAAGCATGGATAAGGTAAGTTACTGGCTTACCTACAACGAGATTCACAACTGTACGGTAAACTACAATCGCCGAAGGTATGGTAGATGGGTAACTTCGAGTTCCCGGGATCATTAGGCATTGATGAAACTTTTGCTTGGCGCATGCAGCGGAAACTAAACTAACGATGTAGACGTAAGCATACAGCGGGATAGGTTACACTTAGTTACTTGGTTATAGTGAAAATAGGACTAGCATAACATCACGCCTGTAATCCTTGAACGGATAGGCAGAGGTGTAAGTAGTAGAGTAGACGACTAAAAAATCCAATTAGTCCGTCAGTTAGATTATCAAAAAACTATTTGGTTCATATTTTTTCGTTACGTTATTTATACGCCACGCCTTGGTATAATTCTTAATGCAATCTGATGTCACGTCAAGTATTCATTGATTTACAAAAACAAAAAAAAACATGTCCATTATTTTCCAATATTCAAACTAACGGACTAAACAGATTTGCAACTTATGATATGGTCGTCTTGCCCATAGAACACCCACATTTCGCCACTTATGTTTTATCAGTCAGCTCGGTCCTACTTAGAGGACGGACGTGCCTCTCGCGATCGCGTGCCGTAGCTAGCAAAGTGCATACGCATCATAACAGTGTGGCCGACCCGTGCGTCATCAGTTCGCTCGGAGTTGTCGCAATGACCTAGATACTGTTTGTGCGAAACATGCTTGATCATCATAACATTTGTTAAGGCGAAGACATCTTTCACCGACATGGCTACGAAACCGCAGACAATAAATTTGACTACCAATTTGGAACATGAGCTGTTTAAGTATTACAGCGAAGAAAAGGCAAAGCGGCAAGAATTACAATGTCAAGTAATGGAACTTAAAACCGAAATGGAAAAGTTACGTGAAATCTTGCAACACCAAACTGATCAAACTGACCAAGAGAAAAATAAGGCCACTGAAAAGGCCAACAAAGAAAGTTCATCCAAGCCTATCGAATATGAGACGGATGAGGAGGAACTAGCCAGAGAAACGGAGTGGATTAGGATAGAAAATAAGAGAAAAAAACGGAAGCTGAACCTTACGCTGACGGGGAGTCAGCGTAAGGTTCAGCTTCCGTTTTTTCCCAGAACAATGCTAGTAGTGAACAAGGGAATATAAAACCCAAAAAAACGCCAAAGCCACCCCCAATAAATGTGCAGGGTGTTAAAGATTACCAGTCGTTCTATGACACAATAGCCAGTACTCAAGGCGACACGTTCACCATAAAAATGATGAACGGGGATTGCGTCAAAATAAATGCAACCAACGAAGATGCCTATAGAGAGATTACGAAGCTACTAACTTCACATAATTTACTCTGGCACACGTATGAGAACAAACAAGCCAGACCGATACGAATGATGGCCAAAAAGCTGCATCATACATGCCAGCCAGAAAGAATTGTGGAGTACCTAAAAAACAAGGGCTACAAAATTGAAAATGCTGCAATCAAATTGAGTTGGAGGAAAAAAGAACCACTCAACATATTTATGTTGACATTCGATAAAGATGAAGATATAAACAAAGTTTATGGAATCACCAATATTTTAGGGTGCAAGGTTGAAATCCACCCACTAAGAGCATCTAAGCTAGTTCCTCAGTGCAAAAGATGCCAAGCTTATGGACACACCCAGAAGTACTGTTCGAAAGAACCAAGGTGCGTCAAGTGCACAGGCAAACACCTCACAGCAGACTGTGTGAAACCAGCACAAGATAAACCAAAATGTGTTCATTGTGGTGAGCCACATCCAGCTAACTATAGAGGGTGTATAGTAGCAAAGGAGATGCAAGTATTAAAAAGTAAGTACACTAAAAAGCAAACTGCATCCCAACCAAATAAGCATACCGAACCATTAGCTAACAAAGAAATGAATGAAAAGAAGGGAATGACTTACCAACCACCCAAGCCGTCCTCGTACTCTCAAGTGGTCAAAAACAATTTGGAGATCAGTTCGGAATCAAAACTCGACCAAATTTTAAACCTAATGTCAGCATTTGATGAACGGCTTAAAAAACTAGAAATGAGTGTCAAAAAAGCTCCTATTCATCTGCGAAAATGATTAATAACCTCAAGATCATGGCTTGGAATGCTAATGGACTGCTGCAACACCAACATGAGTTACAAGTAGTCCTAGATACAGAAAACATAGATATATGCTTAATATCGGAATCACACTTCACACGACAGTCATTTGTAAAATTTCAAGGCTACAAAATATATCATGCCCTGCATCCTGATAACGCAGCAAGAGGAGGTAGCGCCGTCATAATTAGAGAGAACATACATCATTATGAACAGACGAAATGTGAAGATCAAGAAATGCAAGTAATCGGTGTAACTGTTAAAATGAAAAGATACGACTCGGTTACTATAGCAGCTATATACATCCCCCCAAAATACGCACTAAAAAAAGATCAATACAAGACACTCTTAGCGTTACTTGGAAATAGATTTATATTAGGTGGTGACTTCAATGCCAAGAATACCTATTGGGGCTCCAGACTAACTACTACAAAAGGCAGAGAGCTACTAAGTGCTATACAAGAAACCAAATCAGAGGTTCTTTCAACTGGAAAGCCGACATACTGGCCAACAGACTCGAGAAAAATTCCAGACTTAATTGACTTTTTTATATATAAAGGAATATCCTCTGACTTTATAAGTGCCGAAGAAGGATTTAATATGAACTCTGATCACTCACCAATAATTCTATATATTAGTGAACATGTCAAGCAGAGAGAAGGTATTCCGTTTCTCGTGAACAAGTTTACAGACTGGGAATCCTTTAAAATAGACTTAGACAATAAAATAGACTTAAATATATTCATAAATGATAAGCAACAACTAAATATAGAACTAAGCAAATTTATTGTAGATGTCCAACAAACTGCATGGGCAAATACACCCGAGAAAAAAATAACTGTTAAGGTTAATACTTATCCAAAAGAAATAACAGATCTGATTAGAGAAAAAAGAACATTGAGACAAAAGTGGCAGCGAAACAGGTTTCCCCAAGATAAGACACTGTTAAATAGAATAACCAAACAAATCAGGAAGGCAATCAAGAAAGTTCGTGACGAAAATTTAACTAGGCATCTTCTTCAACTGACTAATGATCGATCGACTGATTACTCACTATGGAAAGCCACTAGGAACCAAAAACAACCTATTGCTCACATACCGCCAATAAAAGAACTAAATGGCCAATGGGCGATAAGTAACGAGCAAAAAGCATCAAGGTTTGCCCAACACTTAGAAGACACTTTTACACAAACCGAGAGCGCTGACCAAGAACTCCACTGGGAACAACAACAACAAATAGACCAAGAGATAAAACTTGTAACACCAAGAGAAGTATTTAAAGAAATCAGAGATCACATCAGCCTAAAAAAATCCCCTGGTTATGACCTTATCACAGGGGAAATCCTAAAGAATCTACCAAGAAAAGCCTTGGTAAATCTCACTAAAATACTCAATGCGTCTTTTAGACTAAAGCATGTTCCTGACCAATGGAAAGTTGCAGAAGTGATCATGATCCCCAAATCAGGGAAACCACCTCAAGATGCATCTTCATACAGACCTATCTCCTTGCTACCAGTGATGTCAAAGCTTTTCGAGAAACTACTTTTAAAACGACTGAAACCTATTATAGAAAATAGCAATATTATACCAGACTATCAATTTGGATTCAGAGAAAAACATTCAACGATAGATCAGGTGCATAGAATAACAACAGTTATTGAGAAAGCCCTTGAAGATAGGAAAGTATGCACCACTGTATTTTTAGACGTAGCCCAGGCTTTTGACAAAGTTTGGCACAAGGGATTGATTTATAAACTAAGAACTATGCTGCCAAAACAGTTCGCAGACATACTAGAATCATACATAACTGGTAGAGTCTTTAGAGTAAGGCAAGAAAATGCTTATTCTGAAATAAAGGAAATAAAAGCTGGTGTACCGCAAGGAAGTGTTCTAGGCCCGGTCCTGTACCTATTGTACACATGTGATATACCAGAACTAGAAAATGCAACTATTGCTACTTTTGCTGATGATACCGCAATAATGTCCATAGGATCTAATCACAGGGAAGCTGTGGTAAAAGTACAAACAGCAATCAACCAATTCTATGATTGGACCAAAAAGTGGAAGATCAAGTTGAATGAAACAAAATCCATTCACATTGACTTCACTAACAAGAAATCAGAACACAACCCAGTGTATATAAACAACAAAACTGTACCGCACGAAAACACTGCCAAATATCTTGGTATGACCTTAGACGCAAAGCTTCGCTGGAAAGCCCATGTCAAAAAGAAACGAGAAGAATTGGAAATTCGTTACAGAAGCATGAACTGGTTATTAGGAAGGCATTCCGCACTGTCAGTTCCTAACAAGATCCTGCTCTACAAATCCGTCCTTATGCCAGTATGGACCTATGGTATACAACTATGGGGTTGCGCCAAAGAAAGCAATGTAGAAATTATACAAAAATTCCAGAACAAAGTACTCAAGAACATCGTGAACGCGCCTTGGTATATAAGAATTGTCGACATCCATCGGGACCTAAATATAGAGTTCGTAAAGAGTATTATCCAAAAATATGCAGAAGCTCACGAACATCGGCTTCATCATCATGTTAATGTCGAGGCCATCCAGCTCCTCGATAACACGGACATAGTAAGAAGGCTCAAAAGGACTAAACCTTTTGAGTTAGTGTAGTGTAATGGAGTGATATTATTATATTTGTGAATTTACCGTGAGTGAAATATAGTACCTAGCTATTTATGTGGACACAAGAACAAAGTGACATCGCCTTAATAGACGCTAAGTAAACGCAATGGACGTGCTCTTAGATATAATTTTACTTTTAGCAAATTAAGTTAGATTAAAATTGCTTATTAGCCTTATTAGGCTAGATTGTAATATAAATAAAAAAAAAAAAAAAAAAAAAAACCAAAAAAAAAACTTATGTTTTAGGTCCTATGTGACGGTGCGAGCCTATTGCCATCAACTGGGCTCAAATCTAGATTCCGTGTCTACTACTGAGACATTCTTGATGGATAAACCTAACAACACTTTTCCCGACCAAGGAGGCAGTCCAGAAAACAGAACTAAAACTTATAAATCAGCCTCTTAAGAGTAATGTTTCCATTTCTGAGACACAGATCTTCTATTAGTTTGTAATGGCGAGTAGAGCATAATTATTGCACCAAACGGACCCAGAGCGTGTTGATGGGTGAAACGAGTCTTCGAATTTTTGGTTTAAGAACATTTTCTTCAGTTTCTTCTCGATTTTTCTTTTACCGGTAAGGGTCAATTCACACCGAGACGTGACGCGACGCTACTCTGCGCGCACATTTTAATAGAGTGACTGAATATATAACTTTATTTACTACACGAAAATATACACATTTCAATGCGATGCGTCTCGCGGCAGTGCCAAGTCAAGGCCTCTTCCAGTACCGTCGCGACGCGTCGCGTCTTGGTGTTAACTGACGCTAAAAAAACGCGTGTTTGATGACTTTATACTACTACAAGCAAAAATTAGGATCGTAAAAAAACAGACCACGAGGAATCGCATTCAAATATAAATTTCAGATAGCAGAATTTTCTTAGCGGAGAAATGGAAAATGTTTTTGTTGTTTGTTTTCTTCTCCAATTGTTGCAATTATTGTTTTTGTAAGTGCAGAAAGCCAATTAACTCGCAACGGGAGACCTCTTAGTACTCGATATCTGAACTCAAAGACGGGTAATTAAAGCTTTAATTTATAAGATGTTTGCCTTCGAAAGAAGTTGTTTTGTAAACTGGTGGAATGGATACATCGCTGTACTACGCTGACCCACGCAACTATGTTTGCGTCACATTAGAGAGAAAAATAGAATAAATTTTCCACGATTTTGCAACTTTTTTCATTTATGCTCCGCTCCTATTGGTTGATGGTATATGGCCTATAACCATCCTATCCGATAAATGGACTATAGAATACAAAAAAACAATTCCAACTAATATTTCCTGATATTAGCGCGTTCAACCAAACAAACTAGTAGACTGTAGATTAAAAGGGTGTTGTAAGTGATTCTTCACTTACCTGAAGCAAATATACAACCAGTGACACCTTCAGATTAACTATACATTTCATAAGAATTAAATTTACCATCATCATCATCATCATCAGCCTATTAATGTTCCCACTGCTGGGACACAGGTGGACACAGGTCTCTTCTCTATGTGAAGGAAGGGGCTATAATCCACCACGCGATCCCTGTGCGGATTGGTAGATGTCACGTCTTCGAATTTTTTGGTTCTAGAACATGCCTCATGATGTTTTCCTTCACCGTTTTGAGAGCAGCGGTGATGAAATAAATTTAACAAAGTAATGCGGTGGCTGGGCAGCCACCGCTGCTCTCAAGTTTGACATAAGCAACACATATAATTGCATCATGCCTATAATCCCCGAAGGATAATGCAGAGGTGTTTTTATAGCACACCGACATTTTACCAGTTAGTTTAAGTTCCATCATATAAAACTGGCGAGCCTATCGCCATCAAAAGGGCACAAATCCAGAATCATATATGATTCTGGATTTAATTTTCCAGCCGACCAATAAGATCGCTTCTTTATCGCGTCATTTCTGTCAGCTATGAAAATGACGCGAAAATGGTCGGCTGGAAACTTAGCAACGTAGCACATCTCTGGTGGAATGGCAGCCTAATTGTTTAGTAATAATTGCAATCATAGATAGTACACATCACAATAATAAATAGTACCTATAACAACAAATTGGATAGTACACATTACAATAATGGATAGTACATACAACAATAATTCATATTGCACATAACAATGTGAACAGTAATCATCACAAAAGGTACAGTTATCGTTACCATAAAATATAGTACACATTACATAATGGATAGTACATACAACAATAATTCATATTGCACATAACAATGTGAACAGTAATCATCACAAAAGGTACAGTTATCGTTACCATAAAATATAGTACACATTACAATAATGGATAGTACATACAACAATAATTCATATTGCACATAACAATGTGAACAGTAATCATCACAAAAGGTACAGTTATCGTTACCATAAAATACAGTACACATTACAATAATGGATAGTACATACAACAATAATTCATATTGCACATAACAATGTGAACAGTAATAATCACAATAAAACATAATGCGCATAATGTTATTTTGCAGTAATCAACACAAAAGGTACAGTTATCGTTATAATAAAATATAGTACACTTTACACCAATAATAGTACCCATTACAAAAACAGATAATAGGAATAGCAGGTACATACTTTACAGTTACTAAATAATTCAGTAATCATTAATCTGCTTATTGTAGATACTACAAAACAATATTGTTCACATGACAAGAAATTAAATATTAGGTACTGATTATTCTGGTAATCTCTACTAGACTGTTTTATTGGGTTAACAGCCATCACTAGTTCTGACAACTAGAATTATTAAATTGTAATCGTTACTAAATTATTCTCGCTGTCACAAAAAGTACGAGAATTCTTGTTAAGTCAAACAGAATTTTAGTAAGTATAACGAGATTTTTTTCTCCGTGTAATAAGGGTGTTAAACACCTCTTCACGAAGCCGAAAGGCACTTGTTCTCCCCATCATTGCGATCATTTTTTTGTTCTACACCATACCTGGGATTTGGGGGTCAAAGTTACAACTATTTGACAAGTATTTTTTTTAAGTTTTTTTAGTAAGATTTTAACTTTTAACACCTCCACGACCCCCGTACTATTCAATCCATCCATCAGCACAATGTTTTAAGTGCGTTACATTGAGTTCTACCACAAAACATGATTATAACCTCAAAAAAAAAGTTGTTTCCCAGTAATTTTTTTGCGTAAAGTTACTTAGTTTGATGTACAGAAGGCTTGGTTAGCGGCTTTGTGATGAGGTGGTTTACACCCTGTATGTGGTGACCTCTGCGTTCTCGTAACTGCGCCGGTAGCGAGCCGCGAGGGTATTACTTACAAGCGGCTTAAATTCTTGTCACTGACGGTCGGCCAGTCGTGACGTAAGCGAGAACAAAATACGGCTGTTGGTCGCCGCTGACGTCAGCGTCGCAGTATGGTGCTATTTACAACACAATGTACACTCCTGTGACCCAACCGACCGTCAGCGCAACAAGAAGTCAAGCCTAAGGAAAATCTTCCCAAAATTAAGTAGCAGGTAAAAATTCACAAAGCGCTTTTAAAGCACACCTGACCTGAGTTCGTGGTCCTCTGGGGAACTAAAGTAGTTCACTGTCCAAGCGTCCAGTAGTTGCTATGGTTGTAAAAAATAAGTAAACGAGATTGCTTTTAACTACGGGTGTGCACTAGTCTTACCTACTTTGTAATCTTTGCTATATATTTCTTATTCTTTATTGCACACAAAAAAAACAAAAAAAAATATACATATTAATTACAATAATATAGCTTAAATTATGTACAAAGATGGGTTTACAGCAAACTTAATTTTGAAAGCGAGATTTGCAAAAGAGGATATACTTACGTATGCGCATTTACATTACATCCTAAATTAATTAATCTTATAAACTGAACTACATACATACAATAAAATATAATAATTATGAATTTCATGTAATTATGGATTCAACAAAATATTTCATTCTCATTCTCTTGCCCTTATCTCAATTCATTTATTGAGGTCAGCATGTCTTCTTCTTTCATACTTCTCTGATACTCGACATCTCATCAGACACCTAATCAACCTTCACACAGTCCATCCATCGTTTCTTTGGTATTCTTTCACACCTATACCCATCCACAGTCATACTCCCAACTTTCCTCACGACATTTTTCTCATTCTTCCGCATCACACTACGCCAATCATTACCACATAAATTTTCCTCATTCTTCCGCATCACACTACGCCAATGATTACCACACAACTTTTCAGTTACCGGCGGCGCCACTTTCAGACTTCCTCTTCATCAACCAGCACCATCCTAGCCTTTTCCCAACTATGTTGGGGTCGGCTTCCACTTTAACAGGATGCCGTTGAATACCAGTATTTTACATGGAGCGATTCCCTATCTTTCCTCCACAACCCAGTTAGTGCTGGGTAATACGATACCCCTTGGTAAGACTGGTAGTCAGACTTTTTGGGACACTACCTGTAACGATCTACAAATGACAGCCGGGACCAACAGCTTAACGTGCTTTCCGAGGCACGGAGGAAACTCGATATGTAAGGGTGGTAACCCAACCACAGACCAACCTAGGCAACCACGGCTTAACCTTAAGTTCGACCCGAGTGGCTGTTATTATTTAGGCAGGAGCTCTTTCTGACTTCCAATTTTAGTACTCATTTCTAATTTTATACACATATCCCACATTGATGAATATTTTATATGCTTCTTAAAAATATGCAGCACAGAATATGACAATGTTAACGCCAATGAGTCTTTCAAAAGCTGAAACTGAGGCGTTGACGTTATGCTACTGTAAAGTAAATATACATTTCAGAACGACTTTTACTGTGGGAAAAGTATTTAAAGTCACTTAACTTTATGTGTATATGTCAGCGTCACATTGTAAAACCCGTGAGATTATAATATAACTAACAAGATTTTAAACTTTCAAAATATTGTCAACTGAACATACTGCTTACAATTTAAAATGTGAAACCGTAATATTGTGGAATGTATGCGACGGAATTCAACTCGCGCACTGTGGAGGCGCGGGGAGGGAAGGGGAGTGACCCTGACCGAATCATTCCTGAGAAAAAACTATTAATGTAACCTAAGCTCAAACCCGTTTAAATTCGCCTAAAAAGCGTAGTCGACGAAGCCCTAGCGGGACTCCGTCTACTACGCTTTTTAGGCGTGGGGCTCCTATTCCTGTCTGCAGGGTTTAAGGGAACCTAACTTACGTAACGTCGGGGTGCCCCAAGTCCAGATTATGGGGCAGAGATACTTCCGTCGTATGCATTTTACGGTTTCACTTCGATGGATTATAATCCACCGAAAAATAATGCGTTAAATTGTAAGCAGTATGTTCGCTTGACACTCTTTCGAGAGTTTACAATCTCGCTAGATAGATTACAATCTAACGAGTTTTACAATTTTACGGTGACATTATGTAATCTTGGATATAAAAATTATTCTCAGAAACACAAATATTTGTTTACATTTTTGAAAACTGAACAGTGAGCGCAGAAATATAGGTACATATACATTTCAACGTTAGTAGGTTTCGATTTGTGGATATCTGTTGAAGAACCAAGTCACTCGCACTAATCAAAGAGGTCACACACACATATCATCATCCTTAACCATACCCCAGCGTCGAAGCACTTGATTTAACAGAGAGCGGTATGTAATCCTATCAAGATCCAATTGTGGACTGGCAGGAGCCATCCGAGCCATCGCAATGCAAACATAATGCGCTCTACAACTCGATTAAAGTTGAAATACCCTGCAGTCTGTCTGGCCATACTTCAATGATAACTCGCAGAGTTGCAAGACAGTTCGACGGACTAGAATAGCGTCGGTTATGTTAGTCTGTTCGTGTATTATTTCTGTTTTCTGTGCGTAATTATTAAGTTGCTTTTTACTAATTTTGTTAATTAATTTCTTTGTGTTTTGTATGATTAGAATTCTTTTGGTTTTATTAGTATACTCTGTTAAGTATACTCTATACTGCAGAGGCAAGCTATTTTGATCATGTATCAAACATTGAACACACCATAGATTATGTATACTGTAGGTACCCATACGCTATTAACACAGAAAAAAAAAACTTTATTAAAACGGACCTCCCCCTTCTTCAGACACCTTTCTCTACCTACCCATAAAGGGTGGATAGTTTTAGCGGGGGCAGTAAGGGGAAGTACCTACCTTAACTGAACTTATTTTTAATCTTTTAATTCCAGTAAAAGTTAAATTCTCTTCGTTCGTTTAATTAAAGTTACAAGTGGAACTATTATTTAGGATGCGTGGCCAATTTATTATCTTTCAGCACAATTAAAAAGAAATAACTACCCACACACAAATTCTTCGAATAAACCCTTGTTATATTCGATGAAAATTGTAATAACTGTAATTGAGAAATAATTGTAGGTAATTAGTTTAATCGTTTACCGCTCATAGTGTTTTCTACAAAATCATTGCGAAGAATTTTCAAACGTACAACACCATCTGTCGGGCATTTTCAGAATTAGTAGGTACAGCAGGTGGCTTTGGGTGGTTTTCAGGGTAACTGACGGAGTAACGCGTTTGGTAAGAGAGTGACATCTAGCGAGGAATAGGGTAAGTTCGCAGTTGGAGTTTCGTTTCCTCACGTTGAGTACATTTTATTTCCATTTTCAAGTTTCTCCTGTAGTTCGCACTTTTCCCGCAAGACTGCGCTTTCACTAGTATGGAAGTAGATATGTATTATTGAATCAGGTAGATTTTAATATGTATTGTGTGAGGATATTCGTTCCACAATGTGCCTCGGCAAAAGTTGACGACCTTTCCTCTACCTATCTATTATCAGCCTGTAGGGATCAATTCACCAATGTCCGAAAGTTAACTTTATTTGGGTTAATTGCCCTATTTTGTCCTGAGTCGAATTAAACTCCTCGAACTTTAATGATCATTGTGCTAATTTGCAAATGTAAATATTTACCCAAAAATAAATTTCCATCTCTAACACGTGCCTTTTGGTAACAACAGAGACGCAATAATTATCCAGGATTAACGAAGGACCACTCTTGGGTACATTTTTTGTCTCCCGCAAAAATAAAACGTTGTTAAATGAGGGCTAAAAATTACCGCCGCAATTATTTCACAGGCCGAATATTTTATTTTAACAGACAGGGTACTTCTGAAGGTTCTGAGACAAAGAAAAATAATAAAAAAAAATACATCGGAGCGTTTCACAAAGGGTCTCTTAACGCTTTTTGGCGCTCAAGGAGGTCATGGAAAACGGCTGGTACGCATTAAATATAATTTTTCTTTTTGTTATTCAATGTTTTTTCAGTCTGAGTATCGTTCGCGAGGGGGATACCTACTTTCAATTTATGACGTAATTTTTTCAAAAGCCCTCTTGAGGTGAGTGTTGTCATTCTTTTTTTTGATGGAGTTTTTGAATTCCGTCGTTAATAGTAAAAGGATCATTTAGGGGCATTTTATAAAGGACTATTAGTTAGACGTGTTTTTTATGTTTTCGTTTCTCAGAGCTTCTCCTTGACAGTTTAAAATTTTCAATGTTAGCGTCCTATGTTTTAGAATTTAGTAAATGAGTAATTCACCAACTCGTCCCACATGCCCTCGGCCCATTTGGGACGAGTTGATGAAACACCAAATATTTTTTTTAAGATTTGTTGGTTGGTCCGTTTTTGTGAATACTCTTGACTGCCTCTCTGGTCAAGTGGTCATGACTGATGAGCATGAGATCCTGAGTTCAATTCCCAGGTCGAGCAGTGTTATTGGGTTTTTCTCAGTAGCAGCCACGGAGCCTGTGTCGGTGTCAATAGGCTCGGTGTCAATGTGCTCGTACCCTATTTCATGGGACTTAAACATAACTAGCGAAATGTGGCTGAACTGTGGCTGAGTTGGTTGAGCCAACCAACTCTTCGGGGATTACAGGGGTAATGTAATGCTATGCTTCTTTAGCCATGTATTTTATTGATTCTTCTATACTTACTACCACTGCAGTATCAACCTTGCAAAAGTTAGAGCTTGCGATGCTTCATGCCACGAAATTCTGTCGTAACGTAACCTATTACTGTATTTTGCAAATTGCAAACTTGGCATCCGATGCCTCGGAAGCTAACCGGACGTACTGTAGAGACGTAGGTAATGAACGTACTAAGGAAGTAACTGGGGAAGCTTAATCGACTTCTAATATCAGTTTAATGTCGCGTTAACTGGGTCGTTTCCACAATTACTGTCATGTAATTAAGAACGTTTTTAACGGTGGTTAATGTTGCAGTGGTATATAGAATTCTGATAATGAGAAAGGAGTTAATTATAGTTGGAGGAATGGAGGGTAAGTTTAGAAAATGATAGTTGATAGAATGGTGTGTTTTTATTTTGTCTGTAGTCAAGATATTTATGTCTATTAATGGTGTATTGTAAGTAAACAGGTTAAGTGCTAATCTTTGGAAATACCATTACCCACGTAACATGCATTGTTATAATAACCGGTCAAGTGCGAGTCGAACTCGCTCATGATGGTTTCCGTATTTTAGTATATTTTTTACTATTTGTTGTTATAGCGGCAAACGAAATACATCATCTGTGAAAATTTCAACTGTCTAGCTATGGTGACAGATAGACGGACAGTGGAATCTTAGTAATAGGCTACCGTTTTTGCACTTTGGTTACGGAACCCTAATAAGTAGAGTTTACTTTGAATATTAAGGACAGTACTTGATTGGATAACAAGACTGGACACTCCTTTTCGTGCTCCTCCGCTATACTTTTCTGGTTCAATTCGTTGCGGGATCCATCATCTGCCAAGCCTTTTCCCAACTATGTTTGGTTCGGCTTCCAGTCTAACCATACGCAGCTGAATACCAGTATTATTACATGAAGCGACTGCCTATCTGACCTCCACAACCCAGTTAGTACTGGGGAATACGATACCCCTTGGTAAAACTGATTGTCAGATTTTTTGGGCCACTGACCTAAAGATCGACCTGTCGTTGCGAGATCCAAGACAGATAATCTCTTAATTCTCTGAGATCTTGTCGAGCTTCTTTGTCGGGGCGCATATCTGGTGCCCCCCTCTTGATTCTGGCTTTCTATTTTGATCTCTGATAAAGATTTGTCCAGCGTTTCCAATCTCAGTCTAATAGGATTCAAAAAGTACCTTTCAGCAATATTGACTGCAGCTTTTCTCTACTTTAATTCAAAACCAGCAACCCAAGCTCTGCTAAAGTTACAACTTTATACCCGCGCAGCAGAAACACATTTGTTGATTAAACAGATAATATCTGGACAACATCGCTATCAGCTTTTAGCGAAATAGTGATGTTCCTAATCCCATTCACCGATCCGAAACTACATAAGTTTAATAAGTTGGGTCGTGAACGGAGCTACAGTCCTTTCGTATTTATTGTACCTCCACCCTTGAATCGCTGTCAAAATTAAATATATCAATCGAGCGGATGGGTTTCTTCTAGACCAACTTGCTCCACCCAAGGTTGCATTATCGCTTCGAATCAGGTGAGTTGTTCGGCTGAAACTCACCTGATTCAAAGCGATAACGCGATAGCAAGCCTATTTAGTGTTAAATAAGCTGCATGATAAAAACACATTTATTTAAACAGGCTTCACATACAAGTGTATTGTCATTCTTTCATATTTTCTCTGCTAGTCCTTTATATTGATATACTTATCAAAATTATAGTTTTATTAATTTTCGTGAGAATAAGGTTGTTATTGACCTGCAGTTGTCAGAGGTTAAATAAATGTGAAAAGACTATAGTTTTACGTTCCCATAAGCCGCGAGATGTGATCGTCTGATAGTAAGGTTATAAGCAGTGAACGTAAACTTTGCATTGGGTAATTTTGTGGGTACCTGATGGTATTACCTGGTGCTTTTGATGGAAACTTCATAATGTAATAAGGAATATTTTGTAGGTTTGTCATATTTTTCGTCAGTTGTGGTTTTTTACCCGACTGAGGGAGGTGTTGTGTTTATCAGCCTAAATATTTTATTGTGGCACTCTAAAGACCAAACGCATGCGGTGATTTTGATAATTCTCACGGCAATCGATTTGATTTCATTTGGATTCAAAGTTCTCTATCTAACCAGATTTTAAAAGCGCAAAGGAAATCGCTGTGAATAAACGGAAACGGCATGTCCTTGATTAAAAAATAAAAAGTAGTCGTTCATTGTGATTATACTAATAGTTCTCATGAAACGAAGGGTAGAAACCCTTCGTTTCATGAGAGCGTTTTTGCCGATGACACGTTCTACATTACAACACCAGCTGACAAATCAAACTTTACGTTTAGCCGAATATTAGCTCCATTTAGCCACACAACTCCTCCACGCCAAACCAGCTATGAAGGTATGACCCTGATTAATAACCTACAAATTCAATATAACGTAAAGTTTATTAGTCAATCTGGGTGCAGATGCATCACTAGACTGAGCACCTGAGTATCACTAGTGCTTACGTCAGCAACACTAATTGGCATCTGACGGTAGATCGATTTGGTCTGCTGAGGCAACCGTGTTTGATTTCAATTTGAATCCACTCGAATCTATGTTAGTTTTCGGACGATTCATATAAAATACTACGGATCTGCAAAGTGGTTACACACAGGTTTTATTTAATTTTGGTACGAACACTTTATTTTGCTTTCGTTTACGTGTTGAAAATGTTTGTGGCTTCGCCGGATTAGGTATTTCGTTGATTTTATTTTTGCTTTAACTAGACGGTAGACCGGCTGGTTTGGTGCTGTTGATCTTGTTCGTGTTTTAATTTAGTTCCTTTTTTTGAGTTTTGGTTATCTAGTTGATGTGCTCGGCTAAATTAAACTTGTCATGAAATGCTGGTGTTTTCGATGCTTAGATAATGTATTGCGACATTTCTGGTTAGTACTTTTTAGTTTTTTCAATTTTGGTTTTTCTCTTGCGTACATTTAAAGGCGTGCAAACATTGTGCTCCAGTGCGGAAATTGAACCCACAATAAGGACGCACCCTAGGATGTCATAAATAAATGCGATGAGAAGACCATTTTTATAGGGTAGTATCTTTAGCCTTTGGAACACCCAATCATCATGTATCCCTTTCAATCTATCCCTCTTTTCCAGTCTAGCTAATTAATGAATGGTAGCTGATGAGCGGAACATCTTTGTTCATATAACAACTTTTTACCTTCTTCTTTATCGTGTGGTTAGTGCCAAACCGGGTGTCAAAGTTTTTATGCCACTCATGAATCTCTTACTTGGCTTTACATGCCGTCAAGAAATGTCTCTTAAGCCTACTGGTTTCCTCACGATGTTATCCTTCAAGTGATAACTATTATGGAGGTTTTTTTTTTTGTGAATGGCATCTCTCAAGTTCGCGTCATCTATAAAGTTGACGCCTGCTTATCCGGACTATCCTGTGGGTGCCTTGAGTGTAAAGCCTCTAGCCAGGGACAAAATAAACTAAAAATCCAAACGACTACATGCTAAGGGCTCCCCCTTTGTGGTACGAGCCTCGGCTTAGCACAGCAGGGACAGGCTGGATCATCATTCATCATTTCAGTTGAAAGACTTCTACTGCTGGACATAGGCCTTCCCCAAGTGTCAACATTGATCGGTCACGTGCGACTCGCATCCAGCGGTTTCCCGCAACCTTCACCAGGTCATCGGTTCATCTAGTGGGAGGTCTCCTGCAACGTCGTCGCCACTCTAGAATTTTTCGGCCCCATCGGCCAATTGTTCTGCGAGCAATGTGCCCTGCCCACTGCCACTTAAGTTTGCAATTCTTCAGGCTACGTCGGTAACTTCGGTTTTCTTACCGATGTCTTAATTTCTGATTCGATGACGCAAGGAAACTCCGAGCATAGCCCTCTTCATTGCCCTTTGGGAAGCCTTCTGATAAGGCCCATTGTGAGCGACCACGTTCCGGTCCTGTATGAAATCACTGCAGCAACACACGCTGGTCATAGACATTCGTCTTAAGACCCTGCGGTAAGTTGGAAGAGAAAATACCGCGCAACTTCCCGAAGACTGCCCAGCCGAGTCAGATTCGACAATTGACCTCTTTGTCGAAGTTACGAGTAGACCTACCTAACTGGATCGTCGGGCTACATCGGAACAAGATCATTATTTGGGGACGGGTTTAAAACTACAGGCTGGCTCGAGCGAGGGTCGGGCTCCGATGTAGGGTGAGTACGAGAGTTTACATAGTAGCAGTCGTAGTAGTTCGTCTAGCCTCGGTGTTGTTCGTTTGGCTGTATATAGTGTACTTACTGCCTGCCTCTGAGAGTCTGAGCGGGAGTGCAGAGCAATATTTAAAATCTTGATTTCCATAGATATGCTAGGAAGAAAATCGTCTTATATTTCTGACGTTATTTGATAGGTCTCTACCTACCCAGTGTAAATTTCCAAATATAGTAATACCAGGTTATTAATATGGATGAAGTTTCAATAAGCTTAGGTATTAAAGCTTTTCCGCGAACATTAATTAAGTGGTAAAAATATTGTTCCAATTTCCAACTTCAGTTATTTGATTCGAGTTACTCGTATAACAATTACTCGCAATTTGGTACTAAAATTAAATTCCATGACGAAAGCTGATACTCATACGACTACGCAGAACTAACTAGATACTCAATTCTAAATCAAGATGAAATGTAACGTACTGATGAAGGTAGGCTTGCTTGAGAACTTGCTTCATCAACAGACGTAATATATCTTCGCAGATAGTTCCCGCGATAAGTCGGATTGTCCTCATATCTTCGCAATTATCTAGAAACGCTGCCCTTTCATTACTTCTATCTTACGCCTATGCTGATATAGAATGTGCCTAATCTTAAGTAAGTTTGGCAAACAATGAGAGTTAATCTGAAGATATTGGTAGGTTTTCATAACACACTGGAGAATATATTTGCAATGTAGACGAATTTCACTAAGTTATTAATATTTTGTTAAAGTTGAGATGGTGTCAACTAATTTCGCGAAGAGAAAGATTTGAAGATAATGAACTTTTTTTTTGAGAGTAGAATTATAGTGGCAATTTTAATACGATTAAGTACTTTAAAAATGTGCTGAATCTTGTTTATCTACAAGAAAAATGACGGAGCAAGCTTCAACGGATCGACAAGATTGCGAATGAAATTCGATACAGAAGTTGAAATTGTATTGGGACGGTAAGCCGTTTTTCCCTGCTGTCATTTGTAGATCTTTGTCAGTCGATACAGGTAGTCAGTGAAACAACCCCTTGGTGCAACCATTGCTACCAAGGGGTATCGTATTACCCTGTACTAACTGGGTTGCGGATATCAGCAGATAGGCAGTCGCTCCATGTAAAATAGTCGTGTTCAGCTGCATCTGGTTAGACTGGAAGGCGACCTCAACATAGTTGAAGAAGCCAGATGAGGATGAGTATTAGGGGGAAACTATAGGATATCTTTAAGTCTTGGGTATATAGTTTTTTGTATTCACATTATTAACTTATTTATAAACATAGTAGTATCCTTTGTTTGAGAACCTCATCCTGCTTAATAAGCTGACAGAGAACCATTCTATGGTTAAATAGATAATCCTCATCAATCTCTTTAGTATTATATAATCGCATAGCCCATATTGTGTGAGTAATATGTACTATTAAGCTATCATTCACTGGAAACCTACGTCTTTTCTTGATTTGAATGTGCCATGGCGGTTGAGAGTATGTCATGCTCATTCAAATGTCTCGCTGATGGTGGCGCGTGTGTCGGACCATTTAGTTCCCTTCAAAATGATTTAGCTGAATGGTGCTGATCCATGAGTTATGTTCGTGAACAGGTGCTGTCAGTTGTGACTGGTCATATTAAGTTGCCATGGCTTACTTGAATGAATTATTTTAGTTTTACTATGGACACGTTGAACGTGCACATCTTGCTACATTGTTCTCACATAATATCCATCTCAACATGAATGATGTAACCAAGATTTTGTAACAATATTTTGATAAAAGAGTGTCCATGGAGTTTCTTGCCCGTTCTTCTCCATAGAGATCTACGGTAGGGAATGGGAAAATACAGTACTTTCAGAGTTTTTATGTCTTGTGACTGGGACTGTAGCTACATTTAATGTTCATCTTTGTTTCGACAGTTCAAAAGTGCCTGCAACTGGCCTACTTGAAATAAATGCTTTGAATTTGATTTCAGCTAAGGAGAATAATTGTTTGTAGGTAAGTATACGAATAAAAAAGCCTACTCCACGCATCAAATTGTGCTCCCATTTTTTGATATGCGAATATCTATTTAAATCCAGGATAAGGTTAAACAAAACCAATTCGTCCTAGGTCAAAAACAACAGTTGCAGAGCCGTCAATAGAACCAACATGCACAGATTGGTTAGAAAAAACGATAGTTATTTTTTTACAAGGGTATTTATTCGATACGTTCCAAACGACTTGTTTTTCAGAACTGTTGGATTTTTAACATGGAAACAAGATAAATAAACATCAAATATTTATAAAAAATATAGTGGATACACTGGAGGTTTTTCTATGCTAGCTAAAAAATGGTACAAAAATCACTCGCTGTGCTACATTCCCAGTTTCTAAAAGGTTTGTAACGCGTAGAAAATAAAACGCTAGGTATCATAAAGTGACTACAGTGGACTGTGGACTGGACTACGTTACACTGAACTTGTAGTTAGAGCTGCGGTACAGTTCGTGCAAGGCCGTAAAACAAACCTTTTTGCTTATACCTACCTCTGGAACCTTTTTACGTATGCAGATAAAACAAGATGAAGTGCATATTGAACTAAAGGAATATATCGTCACCTTTGCGTGGGGTGTTTTTTTCTGAAGACATTTTAAAGGAAATTGGTAGTGGCATGTTTTTTTTTTTTTTTATTGTTAGCCATAAAAAGGGCCTCTTTTTTATTGTAGAAAAGTAACATTGAATATTTTGGAAAATGTATGTATAAGATAATGTCGCCATTGAAAAAAACTTCAGCTGTCCTAAAGATTTAGGGCTGAGGGCTAAAATATTGTTTCATTATTCTGGTACCACCTACCGGTACCACGATACACCTTTTTGATACACACTGTAAAGTTTATTGTCTACTACAATCATCATCTGCCTAGCCTTTTTAATTAGTTTGGGGTCGGCTTCTGGCTAGCAGTACCAGAACTTTACATGGAGCAACTATCTCTCTGACCTTTACAACCCAGCTAGCCTACTTGGGTACCTACTACGATACCCGTTGCTAAGCCAAAAAAAAAGGAACAGAGTCAGTTTGATTTCAAACAGTAGTGTTTATAATCTACAAAAAAAATGACAACCGAGACTAAGCTCTTTTTTTACTACAATATAAATAGGAATTCACAATACGATGTCTTTAACTTATTTAATTGCGTTTTTTTCCAAGCTCCTGAATTCTAGAGCTGGGTCGGGTAATATTTCACAGTTGTAGCCTCCTTAACTTAACAGCATTGTACCACAGATCCCAGCACTGAGCATAATAATTTATTATCACTGACCTGCTGTTAATGTTGATACTTTTAATCCCTCAAAGCGTTCGCATGTAAAATAACGTTACAAAAGTTTCAATTACGTAGATTAATTTGGAAACTCATTCAAAACTGCTCCAATGTAGCTTTAAATATCAACAACACGTTGGAATATGAAACTTGGTAATTTAGGCCTTTATTTTATTTATAGTTCAATAAATTAATGATCACGTTATTATTTAAAATCAATTCCTGGGGCGTAGTTAGTAGTCCAATTCACTTCGTGAAACAAACTATACTTTTAATATACACGAAAATGTCTGTCTGATAACAATCTTGGTGTATCCCTGTTTGTCTGCCTTCCTGTTTTGATTTATCAGCTGAACGGATTATGATTTACTTATTTGTTACTTTAGTAGACCATGCCATGGTTAAGTACACGGAATACTAACGACCAAATCGGTCTGACGCCATTGTTTGAACCACAGAGGAAGGTTTATCTATTTTTTTTGTTCCCGTAGAACCGTTTTTTAACCCCCGACGCAAAAACGACGGGGTGTTATAAGTTTGACGTGTCTGTGTGTGTCTGTCTGTGGCATCGTAGCTCTCGAACGGATTAGCCGATTTTGATTTTGATTTTTTGTTTGAAAGGTGGATTAGTCGGGAGTGTGTGTCGGGGGTGTGGGTGTGTGTGTCGGGTGTGTGTTGGCTATGTTTGATAAAAATCAGTCGAAGATGGCCGCCGCCACAAAATGGCGGATTACATAGATATTCAACAACTCCCTCGATATGGGTATCAAATGAAAGGGTTTGATTAGTAGAATACTATACGCTATAATAAATTTCAAATCCTAGATGGCCGCCACCACAAAATGGTGATTTACATTTTTCACAACTCAATATGGGTATCAAATGAAAGGGCTTGGGTAGTAGCATCATATACCTGAAATAGTGACCCTAAGTGTCGGGGTTTTTTTTTAATTTTTATTTAATGTAACTTGTTGTTTAGAAAACTTATAAGTAATACATTCGAGTAGTAAGAATTAATATGTTGAAGAAGGCCAATTGTAAGTTTCAACATAAACATGATTATTTATTATGAAAAGTACAGTTTTTTTATAACTAATCTTAGGGCGTAGTGAGAATCCGATTTTTAGAGGTAAAACAATAAAACTGACTGTTATTTTAAACTATAGGTTCCGTGAAACCAAATAGGCATCGTTTCGTTTGGCATTTCAGTCGGCATAGAATCTCACTATCGACAGTTACAACAAGTTCCGAACTAGATCAACATGGCTGTCAGGTCAGCTGTCCATTTCAATTCTTGTATAAAAAGTTTCAATTGAATGAAATGTTGGAACAGTTGGTCTTTCGAGGTTATTCTGCAGGGAATTAAGTTTTTACGTTTGGTTTTAGCCTGTCATATGTTTGAAGTTAGGTGGAACAGAAAAGGTTTTCCATCAGAGGAATTGGGCCCTATTGGTGGCATTAAGCTCGCCTCCTATTACATGGGCCCTAAAAGCCCATGAGCCAGTAAAAGTTCCGTCAAAATCGGTCCAGCCGTTTCAAAGAGACAGGCGGACAGAGTTAAAGATAAAAATAAAAAAAAAGGTTTTTGTTTATAGTACCGTACCGGTATAAACTTTCATTTAAGTATGCATTCAGTGAAAAGCTAATATTTTGAAATTACAAACAAATATGACAATTTCATTTATTTCTATGGATTAAAACAGGTTTACATGGCTTTGCAATATAATAAACGACAGGAAATAACTCAATCAGTAAGCTTGGCAGAGCATTATCTAAAGCTTTATTGAAAACAAGATCAATATGGCGAGTAAAGCCGCGAATAAAAGCTGGCACACATATGTATATGATGTGTATCGTAACATATTTGTTGCATCGGCTTGATCGAGTCCTTTGTTCCAAAAGCCATCAGCCGGCCCAATCAAGTAAGAAATTGGTGATCTCAGATGAAAGCCGGTCCCTTTGGTAGCGCTGTTACTAAAGATAAGCTTCTTAGGATGTGATGGAAATGTCCCTCGGCGCAGAAAATGTTTAGAGAAATTGTGAACGTTTAGTGAATTATGTTTATAATAATGTGAATGATTTAATAATCTTAATCTTAAGTCTTATGGAAAAAAACAAAAAATGCGGGCAGTCTTTGGCGACTGCCGATAAAAGTGAAAACTAAGTAATCTAATCTGCTACGGGTTTTGCCCCGCGCACGCCTAGTGGTGCTACGCCGTAGCGGATTGGCTACGAGTGCTACGAACCGTTAGGTGACGGTCACGCGAATTCCATGATTTTTGTTCACCCAAAAATTGCTCAACGCACCCGAAGAAGTTTTTAATTCAATAATAAGGTCGAGTGCCGTGGATGTTGATGATTGCTTTTTTTTTTTTTTTAGGATTGGAAATCATCAAATGACTTCTCCCACTGGGCGGAGCGGGAAGAAGTGTCAGATAGTACTGACGAAAACCCATTCATGTTCCTTCCTCGCCTTTTATGTTCCGGGGCCGCGGTATCTCTTTCGAATAGGCCCGCAACCCCGGCAGGCTTCGGCCCTTGCGGGCCCCTCCCTTTATGCTGACATCTCTTTGAGGCGCGCGTGGAACACGAACGCGCCGTCGACACGTCCTGTCGTCATTAGACGGACGGACGGCTAGCTAGCCCATAGCTAACCGTCCACAGGCCCGCGTCTACGGTGGCCGGTAGCCACCACGTGGCCCCCGACGCCCGGTGCGTCTCCCGCGGCGGTTGGGAAGAGAGGCTCTCTCCCTCTCGCGATGTTGATGATTGCTGAAGTGACGAAATAGGGTGGTGGCGTTTTCACATGTCTCGATAGGTTTTAAAACAATGTTCTATTGCTATCCCACGGCTGGGAAAAGTTCCCGATTTTTTGTCTAGATACTTTTTTCTAAAGCAGCCTCGAACCAGGCTTCACACGTTTAAGTGTTTTTCCGAGGTTTTTCTTCCCTGGCCCCGTTCGGCCTCTTCAGGAACCCATTGCGAGGAGAAAAACTGCCTAGCGGTCACTTGACGTGCGGCTAACGTGACTTGGCTAATCACATTGAAGCCTGGCAGCCTTATTCCTACAGGAATAAAATGTTATTATTATTTATTATTATTACATAAAGGGTGTAAATATACCCTTGATGAAGCCGAAAGGCACTTATTCTCCTCACCACTTCGATCTTTTTTTGTTGTAGTCCACACCTGAGAACCACCTGGTTACGCAGACATTGGGCGTCAAAGTTCCAAATTTTTCACAAGTTTTACTTGTGATTTATCATCCCAAAAAGTAGTTTTGCAACAATTATTTTTGTCTATCAGTTTGATGTACAGAATGTTTGGTTGACGGGTTTCTGTTTACACCCTGTTGACAATATTAAATTGAAAGCCAAACCGGTCATACCATAGTTAACAATGTTTTAAATAATCAAAACATGTCGTGCAGAAAGTAACGTAAATATTTTGCTTTGGTTAAAGCAACCGTATTCATATTCAATTTGGATTTAAAATCACTTCCATATCAACTTTCGATACCTATTGACTCAGTGGTCAATTCCCCTTTCGTCTCCCCCAGGACTATTACCACCGTTATTGGCCTGAGGGGTAAAATTTTAATGAAATTATAACACGTCAAGCTCGATTAGTCATAGGGAAATACCTTAATACCCCATCGAGAATTCCCCTCAGGTTATTTTGCGATATTCGTCATGGTACTGTATTTGCATGGATATTACAAAAGTGAGGAATGGTGTTTTTTGAGAGGGTATTACGAAAATGTTGGCGGATTTTTCGAGTAATGTCATTTTCTATTTTCATTTCTTTTTTTTTCTGACTCAGATCACGTTTTATTTTAAGTCATAAATCAAAGCGAGATATTCTCCATGCTTCTTTTAGTAAGTGATCCATCTATCTTATCGACAGGATAGTAACAATCTCGAACGCTAAACTTCTCACATGTTTGTCTAAGTTTTAGTTTCGATCATCTTTAACTTTGGAAAGGCGGAAAATGAAGGCGAGGATTTGCCATCCATTCAAGCACTAACTTGTGATCTTAGGAGAAAAAACTAAGTTCCCATCTTGTTAAACCGAACCCCACCTTCCAGTGATTTGTAAGGCAGCGTCGGCGACCATTCACAGTTCGTATGACTACGGTCACATAGTTTCGCCAGCGCGGTAAAGTGGGCACTAGATGTGTCGAGGGTCTGGCTAGACGCCAAGCGGCTACCTCTGCATTGTAAGGCGGTGCGCAGACTCTATGACGGAAGAAAAATATGTCGTCAAGGAATCGTGATGTTGTTTGGTTTTGTGCTTGCGGATTTTCCTGGAGTTTAAGGCCTGAATTCTTGTCACGCTGAAGGTCGGTCGCGCAGGGTCGGTCACGTATGAGTATATATTGTGTTTTATATAGCACCCTAATGCGACGCTGACGTCAGCAGCGACCGACAGCCGTGTTTTGTTCTCGCCGACGTCACGACCGACCGTACGCGACCGACCATCAGCACGAAAAGAATGCAGGCCTTAATGAGTTTGATTGGAAATGAATTTTGTTTTTATTGAAGTTTGAGCTCGTTGCTAAATAATAACAGCCGCTCGGGTTGATCATTAGGTTAAGCCGTGCTTGTCTATGTTGGTCTGTGGATGGGTGACCACTCATTACATACAGGGTTTCCTCCGTGCCTCGAAAAGCACGTTAAGCCGTTGGTCCCGGCTGTCATTTATAGATCTTTGACAGTCGTTAGGTAGTCAGTGGCCCAAAAAGTCTGACAACCAGTCTTACCAAGGGGTATCGTATTACCCGCTACTAACTGGGTTGTGGAGGTCTGATAGGCAGTCACTCCATGTAAAATACTGGTATTCAGCTGCATCCGGTTAGACTGGAAGCCGACCCCAACATTGTTGGGAAAAGGCTAGGCAGATGATGATTTGAGCAGCTTCATGAACTTGCCTTTAAACTGGTTGAGGGATAATGAATAACCTAATAATGCATGTAGAATTCGTTTTAGAATACCTACCTATGCTTAGATATCCATCAAAGCATAGGTAGGTATTCTAAAATGAATACTTTATGCATTCGAACACGTATGTTTTTCATTACATAATAAACATTGCCCATTTTGTGGAGATATTTTTGCCAACAGTTTTTAACTCAATTACTCAGTAACATATGAGGCTACCCCTAACATGAGCACGAGAGAAAGGTTTCATAATCATCCAAAATTGATGAAATTCCGCTCGCACCTGTGGTTTCACTGCGTGTTATGTTTGCATATTTTACCCAAAACATATGCGTATAAGTGACTACTTCGTCCGTCAGAGTGGCTCATGGCTAAGTGGCTCCACTGATCGACTTATGTTCACAGTTTAAGTTCCCAGGGTTGGCTTTCTGAAGCCCCTCTATGCCTCCGAGAGCAAGTTAAGCCGGAACCCCCGATCATCGTAAATGTACAAGGTAAGGTAGGTAGGTAGGTCAATAGCTATTTCAGTAGTTTAGAAGTCTGACAGATAGTCAACTGTTTTTATTGCCATATTATAATGAAAGCAGCGGTGGTTCAGTGGTGGCGGTGCTCACTTACGAGCAATAAGTCGTGGGTGTGAGCCCAGGCGCATTACTTTCTATAATTTATTTCATCACCATTGCTCTCAAAATGGTGAAGGAAATCATCGTGAGGAAACTAGCATGTCCAATACGATCAAGATTCGAAGAAAATATGGTGACATCTACCAACTTGCACTGGGGCCGCGTGGTGGATTAGGTATAGCCAATTCCTTCTCATAGACAGAAGGCCTGTCTCTCAGCAGTGTGTACATTATAGGCTGATGATTATGCTAAGTACGAAATTATTCTATAGCAACGAGATGAGTTCTAGCAGTTTTGATCCCTTCATTTTGGATTCAAGGTTCTGAATTAAAATTACATTTTTTTTTTCATTACATATCACTTAGGTTGGGATAACACCTTTTTCTTCTTCATTGCCCTGCCCTTATCCCAATTTATTTGTGGTTAGCGCAGCATGTCTTCCATACTCCTCTATTTATTCTTCATCTCATCATACCACCATTATTGTCAAAGAAAGTCGTGTCATATTAAAACTATTCACAATTTAAAACCACCAAACAGTTTAATTAAGAACATTTTATCTTGCCTGTCAGTCGCTCGTGTGCTGCAGCCTTAAAGGTTTAGTACTGTCGGTACAGGATGCTGAATCAGCTAAATACCGAACGATAATAACGTGTTCAAGTAAACGCTGTGAGACTGCTGACGTCACAACTTTATGTACCTGTATTAATTGCTGAGCTAAATCGAGTAGAGAAGAGCTGTGAGTAGTTAGTTAAATACCGTTAAAGCTTTAATGTGTTCTGTCGACTAAGCGTAACACATAAAACACCTCGTTTGTAATAATCGAAGGGTTTGGCAAAGGTGTACCCTGTGTACCTACAGTTCGATGTGTTTGAGGCTCATGGCGCAGTCAGCAGTGGCTGAGCGATTGTCTGCTGCATTGCGGGTTGTGGGTTTGAACCCCGCAAGGAATAAATATCTTGAGTGTTACGGATCTGGCTATTTTTGTACGTAAATTTAGATGTTTGTAAACGCACCCACGATTCAGGAGAAATTCCTAGTGTGGGACAACGTTAAAAAATAGTCAAAAGTCACTAAGCGCACACAAATATAGAATCCAAGATGCTACTGGGGATTGCCCTAAGGGAAAACCCAATAACAATCTACCCAGACTCATGTCGAACCCAGGAACTTTTGCTCAGTAGTAGTAAGCAATACAGTCTGAGTCACTATTAACTTAATCTACTAGAAAGGAACATACTTAGAATAGTTTTAGTTAAAAGCCGCGAAAGCTTGAATGTGTTCAATCGAGTGCGAGTAAATTAATGCTAATACTTTCTTAGGTAAATGAAGTAGTGTCTGGTGGTTCGCAGAAATAAGGGATTTTGAAAGCTTTTGAGGACATGAATTATGCAGTTGTTGAAAGGATTCTGGAACGACGGTTTGAGTGTTTGTTTTGTGGGATATTTTGACAATAATTAATTAATTCGAGAAGTTATGGAAATGATTTTGACAGTGCATACTTTCAGATTGTAATACTTGCTTGATTTTATGACTGTCAAATTGAAGTGTAATTTGTGGGTGCAGTTTTGATGGCTAATGACCTGTTGTAGCTTTTTTGTTTCTTAATCAAATTCACGCCTGTATCTTAATCAGTCCCCGAAGGTATAGGCAGAGATCTATCTAATAGTACAGCCACATTTCACCAGTTACGTTTAAGTCCAGTGGTGTTTGTTTTTTGTAATTGTATATATGTCACCGTAAAATTGTCAAAATTGTAATATCTCTAGCGATATTGTAACATCTCGAAATATTGTCAAATGAACATGCGGAAGTATCTCTGCCCCCATAATCCGGACTTGGGGCACCCCCCCGTTAGGTTAGTTAGGTTCCTTTAAACCCTGCACCCGGAAAAAAGGGCCCCGCGAAGCGGGGCTCCGTCGTCTACGCTTTTTAGGGGAATATAAAGTGTTTTAAGGTTAGGTTATATTAACCGATATTTCTCAGGAATGGTACAGTATCTTTTCATGAGAGTGGTACCACTGGGCAAGGGGGACCCCTCCTTCGCTCCACACCACGTGAGTTGACTACCATCGCATGCATTTCACGAAAAATAATGCGTTTTGTTGTAAGCAGTATGTTCATTTGACAATATTTCGAGATTTTACAATATCGCTAGAGATATTACAATATAACGTATTTGATAATTTTACGGTGACATATATATTATTCTATTATTTTAAGACAACTATCTTAAAGTACATTAAAAGATGTTTCTGATGAAAACTCGATAATAGTCTTCATAAAACACGCGATTTCTAGATTCCACACTTACTTGAATGTTGGTACCCCGTGTAGGTTACGTACCTAACCCCACCTACTTACGTCACTTACAATATTTTATAACAAAGTTAGTGAGCCGCCAACAGTTTTGGCACACGTGTAAATTAAACACTAAAACCTTTCTCAGAAAAGCTTCAGGTGTGGAAAATTCTAGGTGCTAAAATTGATATAGAAATTCTCGGAATGCTTCACGTGATGGAGGTTGCGGCTTAGTCTTGTGATGTGAAATAGTAGCGAAACTAACGAATGTCTGCTATACCTAAATTAATAATGTATCGTGAGGTTGTCTACTCATAAATATTTAGGTACATATTATATCAACAATCGGCAATAGTAGTTATTAATTTTAACTTGAAAAGTGTTCGTTATAAAGTCGTTTTGTTATATTTTTAATGAGAAAATGCCACGTCCTTAAAATGTTTGCTTGACTGAAGACAAAGAGCTCTCAATTTCAGTTCTAAATTCTGAACAAAATAACATTAAATGGATACGTTATGTCGTAACACACGAGTCACAAAGAAAAGTAATTAAAGCAACCCCTCACTCGTGTCATTTCTCTTCTTATTAAATTGTTTGCGCACAACAAATAAATGACGAATGAAATTTCCGCACATAAAAGCGTAGTTCATCGTTCATCCCACTTGTAAACTTTGTACTTCAAAACTCTGAAACTCGTAATCGTCAGTAACTTATAATTGCTCACTTAATAACATCAAAAACGTAAATTCCCAACATTTAGCGTAAGTGAATTCAGCGTATAACGCGATCGGGGAAAACGTCGCCGTATCTTAGTGATTACCTTCCCCGGCGTAGAAAATAAAGTTGTAAGAACTCTTTAATAGAATATCCTTTGAATAGGTTGCTGGAGTCGTCTTGTAAATAACGTTAGAAGGCTGGAAGGAGGTGTCAGAAGTTGGCCAAGTTAGCCGAGAACGCCGAGTACTCCTGTAGCGTGGGAGTTGAAAACACCCAAACTTGAAGACCCCTCTAAATCTAAACTTTTCTTTCGTTGACAGCGCTTGAGACATGACTTTCGAGTTGTGCACTCACATATGTGAGAATTGTTCGAGATGCGGGTGTTAAAAATTATCTGAGTTTGTGTCGAGAACGTTTTAATTACGGAGAGTTTGTCTTATTTCTACAATACTTGTGAAACTCGAATGTGCTTGCTACCCTTCTAACGTACGTAGCTTTAGGAAAGTTCGAATGTCAGTGTGCGTTGAAAGGATTATTTACTTGCCATATGATATATTGTTTCAATATAATGTATTTGAATTACCTACATACTATTTAATGGAACATAACTCTTGGGAAAAGCTCACGTCTACATTCTTACAGCACAGACTGATTATGACGGTAATTGGTTACCCAATTCATTAAATTATTCAGGCTAGGAGTAAAAGATTGGTTAATGTGTAATCTGGGACTCACGCATCATACACTCATTAAATACAATAAGCAGTAGAGAAAATGTAAGAGAATGTCTTAATTTGACAGAGAGGTAATTTAAAAGTGGAAAGAAATTAATTACATGGCGTTTGTGGAACGTGGTAAAACATTGAATAAAGAAACCATTCTTATGAGGTTCATTTTTAACCCCCGACGCTAAAAACGACGGGGTTTTATAAGTTTGACGGGTCTGTGTTTGTGTGTGTCTGTCTGTGGCATCGTAGCGCCCGAACGGATGAACCGATTTGAATTTTGGTTATTTTGTTTGAAAGGTGAATTAGTCGGGAGTGTTTTTAGCTATGTTTGATAAAAATCAGTCCAAGATGGCCGCCGCCACAAAATGGGGGATTACATATTTATTCAACAACTCCCTCAATATGGGTATCAAATGAAAGGGATTGACTAGTCAAATACTACAATAAATTAAAAATCCAAGATGGCCGCCACCACAAAATGGCGAATTAACGAATTATTTTCTATTTAACTTTTAGTACATTGTTGCGGGGGTTTTTAATTTTTTAATTTAATATTACTCATAGGAAAATTTGAAGACACCAGTCACTTTAGCATTAATAAATAAAATTTATTGAAAAAAAATAATAACGAGGAATTTCTCAGTAGTAGCCACGTAGTCTGGATTTGTGCCTAGTTGATGGCAATAGGCTCGCTTCCTATTACATGGGACTTAAACAGAACTGGCAAAAAGTGGGCGTACTGTTAGGCACAACTCTGCCTATCTCTTCAGGGATTACAGGAGTGTTAATGATATGTCTTATTAATAAGTCTTCGCCATTCTTTCTTCTTCGCAGATTAATTCACACGAGCTATGCTATTCTTGTCTTCTGTGGCTCCCTTTAAAATATCCTTGTTCTTGTCACAAAGAACGAGGATACGAATATCCCAGGCATTCTCGGTTTATCTTGTAATTGTTTCGTAAATACATGCAGGTCAAAACATGTGTTGGCAACAAATTCCCAACAAAAGCAGAGTCCGATAAACATAACACAAAAACAACTCATGAATACAAATACTTTAATATCAATATTTAAACTTCGATATTCGGCTTAATAAGATAACTTTGGAAAACATTTCAGTAATTTCCTTTCATATGTGGGCAAGGGACAAGGGTCGGTAAAGTAACATTGGCCCAAAGTTTATTAATATTTTGGAGGGCAAAATTTTTATTGATATTAGCAATCCTTAACAGAGGGGGCAAACATTGACCACGGTCTTCCTTATTTAAGAGGGTAAAATGTCCAATTTTTTACACTTAATGGCGAAAAAATGTATAAAGTCGGACATTTGTATGGAAATACGTTCAAGGCTTTATGGTTTGTACGAAGTTGGGTTTGATTATTTATCGTTAAGTTCGCATATGATATCATTAAGGATGGTTTATATACCTTTTTTCCAATTTTCAGACTCAAAATTGAAGCGTTTTGTGATTTACATATTGGTTTAGGAAAAAAAATACCTAGTAAAAAATTAACATTCAGAGAAAAAAATGTTGTTTATTGAGCTCACTACTAGGAACTTTCATAAATCATACAAAGAGCAATTTATGCAAAAAGCTCGTAATTAAATCTTCAAATAGATATTCTCGCAAATGTGATATTTCCAGCAAAACGTTATGATTAATTAGTCAAAAGGTATGCTTGAATACCTCACGTCAAAATAAAACGTTGAGTACAGAATTCATGCGAAAACGTGCCAGTTACATGATTCTCGCTCGAATTAATTAATAGGGAATTCTGGTAGTAGGTACCTAAATTTAATTTTCTAGCGAATTCTAAAAGAGATTTGTTCGATAAAATTATTGCGAATAACAAAGCTATGTTATTTTGCTGCTTTGATGATTTTTTGATCTTTCCTTAATTCAGAATGTGTCATAGATATTTATTGAGGTGTATTCCCGTGGTCCATCTATTTTTCATACATAAAAAATAATTATCAATAATGACATTGTCAATAACACCCAAAATTAGGTAGGTACACTTCGTGGATAGGTACGAACTAAATTGTATTTTCCAAGGAAGGTTCTGTTGTTTCAGGAAAAAAAAAAAAAAAAAAAAAATAGTTTATTTACACCTTCAAGTAAAAGGAAAGGTTCTAAAATAATTGTAGGGCTTCTCTAACGTGTAGATGAAAGAAAAAAAATTGTTACAACTATATTAATGATCTTGGTCTTTAGTATTAGACACCTGAGACATTATTTAGTGGTACTCGACCTTTTCTTAGGCTCCTTACCGAAACTAGTACATTTAGGTGCTACCTTCTATGTATTTTATACCAGCCACAGACCAAGAGTGCTGTTGAAATCAAGAGTACAGTTGGCCACAAATAAGTGTACTAAACAAGCATTCGATTGTCTATAATTTTATTTGTGTACCATAATATTGTATATGTCACCGAAAAATTGTCAAATAAGTTATATTACAATATAAAGTGTATCTCTCTAGCGATATTGTAAAGTCTCGAATTATTGTCAACTGAACATACGGAAGTATCTCTGCCCCCATAATCGGGACTTGGGGCACAAAGCGGGGCTCCGTCGACTACGCTTTTTAGAGGAACATAAGGTGTTTTAAGGTTAGGTTATAATAATCGGTATTTCTCAGGAATGGTACAATTTCTTTTCATGAGAGTTGTACCACTGGGCAAGGGGGACTCCTCCTTCCCTCCACACATGCATTTCACGTAAAATAATGCGTTTTGTTGTAAGCAGTATGTTCATTTGACAATATTTCGAGATTTTACAATATCGCTAGAGATATTACAATATAACGTATTTGAAAATTTTACGGTGACATATACATCTTTTTGAGACTGGCTGTACCATCGTGTTGTAGTTGCTTTATGAAGATCGTTTCCATGGCCTTTGGTCTGGCGATAAATGAACGTATGTAACTTAGCAGAGATAGTCAACGAGCGAGAGCCTATAAAGATCGGTAGGGTGACCGACTTCAGGAACCAATATCAGCGTCGTACTATTTCCAACCCAAGAGACCATTATCTTCGCACTGACCTATAAAACTACTTTGTAAAACATTATCTTGACAGCAAATACATTTATGAAAAAGTTAAATACAGCGGCTAAGCATGTGAAAAAAAAACGTGCGTGAGAAATTACGCATGACTGAAAAAGTGAAAAAACCTTAGTCGTCGCATGGTTTTTATCGCCTTACTTTTTTGAAAAGAAAGTATTAAAATAATTAATTTGTCGCACGCAATCCTTTTTATTCCTAATTGGGGTGATGACTGGATATGGAGCGAATCAAAGTGGATCGTGATGAAAGGGGAATTAACGATCCATTTATTAAGCATGCGTGTTGATTCGGTCATCCGTATGGCTGCGAAGTAGGTCTACCTTGCCTTCACATGTTGCGGTCATTTATAATCTACGAGTACATGGAAGTCTATACACGTCAATGACTTTTTTTTAAATATTTCTTTTACAACTTAGGTAAGAAACAACACAATGTGGGGAAAAAATGTTCGTTTAATGGCTTTCAACATGAAAAAGATGAAAAAGAAAGAGTTTCCAGACTTTATTGAGTAACAAGTGAAATTAAAAAAAAAAAAAAAAAAAACCCCCGACACAATTATTCGTTAGGTCCTAGGTACCAGTGATCACTCCACTTTCCTCATCTCATTTCATTAAGTAGGTAGTCCTCATTCCCTTTCAATATAGAGTTAATTATTCTACTATTCAAGCCCTTTCATTTGATACCCATGTTGAGGGAGTTGTGAAAAAATATTATAAATAAATAAATATCACTGGACATTGACACACAGCGCCATCTAGTGCCACACTAAGCAAAGCTTGTGTCGTGGACACCAGATAGGTAAGTTGATATACTACTTAAATACTTTTTTGTTGGTAAATATATACTTATTATACATATAAACATCCATGACTCGAAAACAAATGTCCATGCTCATCACACAAACATTTGCTCCTACCGGGATTCGAACCCAGGACCCTAAGAACGTAAGGCAGCTCCACTACCGCTACGCCATTCGGGTCGTCAATAATCCGCCATTTTGTTTCGGAGGCTATCTTGGACCGATTTTTATCAAACATAGCTAAGAACACTCCCGACTAATTCACCTTTTAAATAAAAAAAAAAACAAAATCAAAATCGGTTCATCCGTTCGGCTGCTATGATACCACAGAGACACACACACAAAAACACACAGACACGTCAAACTTATAGTATAACACTCCGTCGCGTCGGTTAAAAACAAACTCGTCATTTTATAAGGACATCTGTCTCTGTAGGTATCTAAAGTCTCTAAGAATGAGCAAGTTGTCAATACTTAAGTATTTACGTAGGACTTACCTACTGCTGAAATGATCAAGAGGATAAAGTAAATAAGACCTTTACATCTGTTTAATCGCGAAATACTTTCAACACACCACTTTATTCGACCCCTGATACTCTTCAGTGATTTTCCGAAGTAATATTAAGGCGCTACCCCAAGCAAAAGCCGTTTTTTGTGCAGTTTTTTGGAGCCAACTCCTCTTTATCCAAAAGAAATACCAAGTAATAAAAATACATTAAATTTCTACATATTCTTAGACTGCAAAGTGGTAGTTTTATTTTTTATTTTAAGTCTCATAATGTGTAATAAATCCCCTCACAATGAAACCACAAAAATGAGAAAAAAAATATTTATAACATGCTTCTTCTCGTAAAGTTAACATTATTTTGATTTGCTTCTTATACTAATGGATAGACAATTTAATAATGAACATAATGCTAGTTTTTTTTTTTTTCAAAAGACGGAAATTTGATTTTATAAAGAATAAAAATCACTAATTTCGCACTATTCGACCCGCAGTGACTGACGTAAAAACCACTTTGTAGTGCAAGCTGATTAGAACTTTATTCTAATAGTATTTCAAACGAAGTTTGAATCACCACAAATAGAGTTGCTAATTTTGCCTGGGGTAGCGCCTTAAATAATAGTGGAATGATAGAAGGGGGAGATCAAGCAACGTTGGTCGCTTGTATCACCCACTTGCCCCGGGGAAATCTATATGATAGCGAAACCAATGAAATAATGTTTTCATTACTTGTTATATTTCATACATATTTCTTACATGGTGCTAATCAAACTAGCTAAATAAAACATGAGTGTTGCCAGGCGTGAATTTCCCTGGGGGCCGAATTATTTGATTTTGTCGTCGGGTGTGAATGTATACCGATGTAATCTTGCTGCACTATACAGGGTTCCGTTTTGTTTTACAAAGATGTGTTATGTGTTAACGTCAACTAAATGAAAAAGCTTGTTATATTTATAGTTTTTTTAAACCTACTCGTTATAATAGGCATGACGTCAGTATCAAAAAATTCAAATCTATTTAATCCTTCAGTTAAAATATTTGAAAATAATGGACACGTATTTTTTGTTTTTGTGAATCAATGAATATTTACAAAGATAAAACGCATCAAAGCTCGAGAGTGGGGGCTCGTGACGTCAAAACTAGCTAAAAATTATACCTAGTCGTGACGTATTGAGAATTTTAAAAGCGTTGCATTTTCGTCATTTTTAATTAATTTAACAGAAAAAATACGGGGATTTGTTGATAATATAAATTAAGGAACTAATTATTATTGTTCTATTTTATTCCACGTTTTTATTCTCAACTTCTTAAAAGTAAATAATTTCTCACTCTAGGTAGTAGGTCGATGCAAAGCAGTTCCACTCGATCGTACTGTCAAGCCAAAATTGAATTTTCTACTTTAGGTAAATCTGTTCTTTGACTGGCCGTGATTGAACGCGCCAGCAGTTACGACCGATGACCTCCGGAATATGAATTCGATTTCTATCTCGTTCTATCTTTGCCCATTTAGTACTTAGTAGTATTTTAAAATGTTAGTTGAGTGTGTTTGAGACGCTATGTGTGTAAAAAAACTTCGTAGAGTTACTTAGTCTGATGTACAGTCACGTCTAATAATATGTATACACTTTCCTTAATATTATATCTATTTTCGCGAGAAATAACGATTGTAACTAGGAGATTGGATCTTTTTCATAAAAATATAAGTTCCAGAATACTATATACGTAATAAAATTACATTTTAATCAGTACATTAGGAGAAACACAATTTAAAAAATTCTTAAGTGTTTACATATTATTAGACGTGACTGTACAGAATGCTTGGTTGACGTTTACACCTTGTGTACACACTAGGTGTGAACGTCAACCAAGCATGAGTAAATAAAAGGAACAGAGTATAAGCTTCTTAAGAACGTGAAAATTTGTTACCTATTTTGGTAGGGTTGTCACAATAGGTGAAGACTAATTAATCAAATATTTACTTACCTATTGTACTCCTTGGAACAGTTAAAGTTTGATATATTTTTATTTTTTTTAGTATTATTCATACATACAGTACAATAAACAACCATTATTAATAAATACCACATTTTTACATTAAAATATTCAAACTTGTCACAAAACCAACAACGTGTGTTGCCCTGACAACTCTGAGATTGTCAACTGGCTGTGACAGCGTAAACCGGTTTTTTCCACTCTCGCCGCGTACGCGACAAGCGGCCAGTGGTCACGCACACCTGCTCCGCGTGCTTGTAGTAAGTAGCGCAACCGGTTCGCGCGTTTGTTTGAAGCTTATATTCTGTTCCATTTACTTACTCATGTGCTGTCACTTTGTCATGACATTTCCGTTAGGGGAGCTCAGAAGATAAACAATATACATATACTGTGCTGACAAACATCATTTTCGTCGTTATTAATATTATATATTCAACGTCACGGCAGTATTTGTTTGGTATGTAGATTGTGCTGTCAAAGTAGCTGAGCTAGACGAGTGCTGAAACAAAAAGAAAACTTCGTATTATTATTCTGAAACTGAAATGAAAATCATAATTGTATAAACAAAATATCAGACGAGAACTAAACTAAACAAAGTCATGTTTAATTCAGTAGCCACAAATGTAAACTGGAAACAAAAACTTTATACAAACCAAAAACATGTTTGTATTTTTAAAACTGAGTATATATGTATACAGTTGTTGAATTGAATATTTTGATATTTCGTCAAAAAACGATAAAGTACACATTTCTAAACTTTTACGGTAGAAATAGTTAGACTGCAACTTTCAAATAGTTGTTTTAAAATCGGCAATCTAAAAAATTAGGTATTCTTTTTAAACATCAAGCCTGTAATCTTTAAGCGTTAGGCAGAGGTATAAATAATAGTATTGATTCCCACTTTTCGGCAGTTATGTTTACGTCCCATGTATTAGGGGCGAGCCTATTGCCATCAATACTACAAGTCTAATGGTCTAGTCATAAGTTATAAGTCATTTATTTCAGAACTAAAATACATTGTGTAGAATTTTCGTAAAATAAAATAGTACGTACCATATAAACATAGTAACCATTAACGAAGCAGTCAACAAACTAGGTATTCATGTGTTTAAATACCTAGTTTTATTCCTTTATTAAGTACATGAGACTTAGAGATAACTGGCAAAATGTAGGTGTACTGTTATACTGTTTTCCAAATTGGTTAAAGTTTATGTATTAAAAAAAAAGGTTTAATTCAAATCCCTACATACAGAGATACGCGACTTTACGCGTATTCGGATTATTTCGGATTATTTCGGATACGCACTTGGCAGGTTCGGATCAGTGAGGTCGAATGGCTGTAAAAGTCCATCAACTTGTATTTATACAGGACAAAGGGTCTGTTTGCTCGGCCTATTGACAGTTTTGTACCAAAGTGACGTCATGTCTAGGCGATTAAGTTACTCTTTCGAACAAACACACAAGGGATGGGCCAATTTATGTATAAAATATACGGTGAGAAGGTTTTGATTAAAGGTTCCTGTTTTTAAAAACATTTGTTTATGTTTTCAATTTTGGAATTAAAATATATTTTTTGGTTGTTTTTTTTAGTAAACTCCTATGTTTATTGTAGGTCCAATCTTGCAATTGAATTTTGTTATCCTCAACCTAGTTTACTTTAAGTAACCGTGCATTGTTGGCTAAGTAACTTCATGCTAAGTCCAATATGGCGGACTCCCAAAGATGGCGGTCTAGTTATTTTGTATGCACTTCCACAATATCAATTTAAAGGGTTTGAGGAGAAAAATTAGGCCAGATATAGAAAAATAAAAAGATTTTTATACTAAGCTTTATTAGATTTAATTTAAAGGGCCAGTTATTTTAAAGTTTTTTTTTTGCAATTAACCTACTTATAATGATATCAATCCAGGGACACATGAGCATTTATTATTCATCTTGAGCTGGAGTGGTTTATGTAGCGGGCCCAGTGCGAGGTGGTATGATAATAAAATATTTGTTGTTCTATAATCATGTCTTTTTACTAGCTTAGAGAATATCTTAACGTGAATCAATCAATGGTTGCTACCACTAGATTCTACAGAGTAAAAGTATTTTTTTTCTTAGACGATCGTTACAACGACCATTAGCAACAATGTTTACTTACTTTTTGTCTTCAATTTCAGTACAATAAAGCCAGGATTTTTTCTCTTTTATTTCACTCTGATTTCCACTGAAAATAAAAAGTAAAGATACGCAGGTATGCGAGTTTCTAAAGTCGTAAAAACTTTTTACGTTAAGACGCTAATTTCTTTTGGAAATTTCTAGATTAAGAAATTAAAATTGAATTACAAAGTTCTCAAAAACCAATTAGGTACAAATAACCTTCAAAACGTAATAAATGTTTTGATGAGAGGGATTCTCTTAAAACTTTTCTTAAAAAACAATTTTACATTAAGAAAGAGATTCATCTGTTTTCCATTCAGATGCTTTGGACAGTGAAAATCACTTTTGAAGTATTTTAAAATTAATTTGTCATAATCAATCACGTCAACTATTGTAGTTAGGACGGCTCGTAATTTTCGAATTAAGACCGACGCGATGTTAATACAATTCATCATCTGCTTAGCCTTTTCCCAACTATGTTGGGGCAGCTCGTTCAGCCAACCAATACCACCAATACCAATATTTTACATGGACGTACTAGGAAAATATAATGACAGTAATGCTTTACGACCAAATCCGTCCAAGACACAGTCGTGTGCATTCCACCTCCGCCATAGAAAATCGAACCGGACACTCGACATCTCGTGGCGAGGAACAAATGTAAAATACTGCCCGAATCCAAGGTATCTAGGTGTCACGTTGGACAGGGCCTTAGCGTTTAAGTAACCCTGTACAAAACAGAAGGTTGCGACCCGAAACAACTTGTTACGTCGCCTAGTTTGTACTAGATGGAGAGCAGTACCCGATGTTCTTCCACCAACATGTCATGGCATGTCTCTATGCTTTTCTGCTGGCGAATTTGCAAGCAAAGCAAGTAGATACTGCTCTTAACGAGACGTGTCGGATAATAACGGGTTGCCTAAAACCGACTCCAATCAATAAGCTCTACCCGTTAGCAGGTATCGCACCACCTGTTGTACGCAGAGATGTCACATGAAAAAAAAACCGGCCAAGTGCGAGTCAGACTCGCGCACCGAGGGTTCCGTACAAACCTGTAGGTATATAAGTAAAAGTTATGGTAATTTAAGATTTTCGGAATTTTTCCTATATGTGTACTTTATAACGTTGCTTCATGCCAAATTTCAAGATTCCAGGTCGTCTGGAAGTATCCTTTAGGTTTTGATTCCCTTGCGAGTAGTTGCGAGTTTCAAAATATGCGGCTTTAATTGCTGTATCTTTTGATTGCGTTGACGTAGAAGTTTGATTTTGTTACAGCTTAAAGATATTATAGACTTGAGTATTTGTTAAGAATTTCAATATAATACCACTACGCGTTCATGAGTAAAGGGGTAATAAGTTTAAAATTATTAAAAATATTTTTATTATATGATGTAACTAAAAATTTATGCTTTTCGCAATTTTTCCTTTATCTGTGTTATAAGACGTTGCTTCGTAACAAATTTCAAGATTCTGAGTTCACGGGAAGTACCCTGTAGGTTTTGATTCCCTTGCGAGTGTCGAAAATTTGCGGCATAAACGGGAGTATCTTTTGATCGCGTTGACTTAGAAGTTTGATTTTTTCACAGCTCCAAGAGACCATAGACTTGAGTATTTGATATGAATTTCAGCTTGATACCTCCACGCGTTCCTGAGAAAAAAGGTCTTGACAGACAGACAGACAGACAGACAGACAGACAGACGGACAACAAAGTGATCCTATAAGGGTTCCGTTTTTACCTTTTGAGGTACGGAACCCTAAAAAGGAAAAAAAGAACCAATAATCCGATTCCCGACCACACAATTACCCCGGGCAGACTAAAAAACGGCAAAAGCTTCCTACGCTCCACTCACGCAATCCAAGACAGTCCACCTTCAGTACGAAGCAAGCTATGGCAAGAGAAGTACCCTCCACCTCACGAGCTTAACCCGGCAGTGAACTACAGTGGCCTATTTGGAATTCTCTAAATCGATTGCGTACCCAAGTAGGCCGCTGCTGCAAACATAATCTGGCAAAATGGGGTATTATTGGTTGCTCTAACACAGAATGCGAGTGCGACGCTTTGGACCAAACTATGCCCCATCTGCTGGAGTGTCCCAGGTGTCCGTCAACTCAGCCTGTGGACGGTGAGCTATGGGCTAGCTCGCCGTCCGATGACGACAGGCCGTGTCGACGACGCGTTTGTGTTCCACGCACGCCTCAAAGAAATGTCAGCAAAGTCAAGGGCCGAAGCCTGCCGGGGTTGCGGGACAATTTGAAAGAGATACCGCGGCCCCGGAACATAAAGGGCGAGGAATGAACATGAATGGGTTTTAGTCAGTAAAAGTAAACACTCCCTCCCGCTCCGACCAGAGTGGGAGAAGTTAATTGACGATTTCGCATCCGGAAAAGAAAAGGTGTCCGTCAACCTGCACTCATGACGACCTGAATAACGCCACTGCCGCTGCAATAAATTTGGCCACCTACTGGGCCCAAACCATCTAATAAAGAAGTACATCGATACGACAAGAATAACATGGACCGACTGCCTATCTGACCCCCCAAAACCCAGTTACTACTGAGCAACACGATATATCCAATATAATGATAAGACTGGTTTCAAACTTTCAGGTCACTTACTACCTGTAACGACTGTCAAAGACCTACAAATGATAGCCGGAACCAACGGGTTAACGTGCTTTCCGAAGTACGAAAAAACCCAACCACTGACCAACCTAAATTCTCAAGGAAGACATCCAGTTCGTCCCACCATCTTCTTCGTGGTTTGCGGCGACCCCGTGTCACTGTTTCAGGGCACCATTTCTGAGCCTTACGGGCCCGCAGTTCGTTCGGCATACGACAGACATGTCATGCCCAGTCCCATTGAAGTTGGGCTACTCTATTGTCCAATGTCAATTCAATTTAATTTTGCCTTCAAATTCCGAATCAATGCTCTATCTTTATCGCTTGCAGATTTCATTTAAAAATGAATGTAAAGCGATCGCTTCTGGTACTTGGTAGCTGTCACGAACACTAGTTACCACCGCTACGATATAAAAGCTCCCACAAGAAATTCAATTGCGATAGTTCAGATATGGAAATTGATTTTATTCCTGATTAAAATACTGCCTCGTTGGCCGAGTGGTCGCAAACGCTACAGCTGCAGATGAGGTTCAATGTCAGACATGTTATTGGTTTTCCATCATGAATTTCTCAGTAGCGGCGTTTAATCTGAATTTGTGCTATTTTGATGGCAATAAGCTAGCCACAGTCAGTCTGTATTATGTGTTCTATGTAGTAACAATGAAATTTGACCAACCGGAATGGCGCAGCGGTAGTGAGGCTGCTTTATTTTCTTAGGATCCCGGGTTCGAATATCGGTAGGAGCCAATATTGTTTGTGTGATGAGCATGGACATTTTTTGGGAGTCATGGATGTTTATACTCGTATGTATAATAATATAATAATATCTGGTGGGTGTGCTATATAAGTACATCTCTGCCTAACTCTTTGGGAATTATGGACGTGATTTTATGTAAAATATTCAACTCACGATATTCAGAACTTATTACGGTAATGTTCAGAAACTTATCAAACTTTACCGACGCACTGAGTTGAAACTCTTTTGCGTTTATGATTAAACTTATTTCTCAGGCATTCGTAAATATACGAAATGTATTCGGTTATTAGAAAAAGTTTTCATCTTTAAGTTGTGAGATGGGATTTTTGCAAAAGAGTCTGAAACTAATTCCGGTAAGTAGGCACTCATTCATAAATTGTGCTCATTTGTAAGATTTATCCTTGTGAATTTTACAGATGATGATATCATATTCCTTATTTATTATACGACAGTTTATGAGAATTCTTAAGTGTAATGTGGACGTATTTATTAAACGTCTCAGTACCCACTTAAAATATACAGGATTATTCATTCTTGGTTCATTCTACAAAATAAGCAGAGAGAAATAATTTAATTATTCTAATAACTTCCTTTATTGTGTTAAAGACGCCTCAAAAAGATAAATAAACGCGTTAAGCGAATGAAATAAGCAGGTTCTTACAAATGTTTGCGGTGAAAAGTGAGTCATTATGAAAGTTGTAGGCACTTTCCTGGAATTAAATTTATTCAAAGCAAGCATTTTTACAATTTAAAATTCTACAAACTCGACAAAAAGTTGACTTGCGTCTAAAATTTTCCGCAAATTGTAAACAAAATAAGCGAAGCGACAGTAACAAAAGAGAAAGAATTTAATATCCACCGCGGCATACGGAATGTTTGTTACAATTTGTTTTCTTGCCGCGAACATTCTTTTTTTGTTTCGCAACATAGGTTTAAGTGTAACACTTCGTAAATTATTTTAAATCCCACTGTACATGTGTGAATGTTAAAGTATAAATAGTCTCTGGTTAAGATTTAGTCTCTAAGCTGGTGCCTGTTGCATTCGTACTGGATTGACTACCATATTTTGCGGGTTTCTTTACTATTGCAGATTTGTGTTGTGCCTTTCTGTTTAAAACAAAACTATAATGTGCACTTCTAGAAATATGTGCACAAAATATTTTGAACATTAACTTTATTCAGTCAAGTCAGTATTCAGTTTAAAATTTTCAAAAGTTACCTTTTCATTTGACTTTCTTTTAAGTCTACCATAGTGTCTGAGACAAAACGTATCTCCTCGTGCTTACACATCAAGGAAAACCAATTAATCTGATCACTGGTTGCGTCGACGACACAATCCGTCTGTAACATCCCCACAACTCACTAGATAGATATATTATCAGACCTCAGAGCGTTAAATTGCGAACGACATGCCAATATCAGATCCTTTCTAATATAAAGGATTAGAAACATAATAGGAACCGGGTCCTCAAATATCCGTCTGTCTTGGGATCAAAGGGAACGTAGGCCTTCAGTTTATTAGTAAGGAGGCTCTAATAGTATTGGAAACGTACTGGGTAGTGGGGATCAAAGCGGGTAACTGTCAGATACGAATGAAGCCTCAGATCTGCTGCCTTTGATTAATGCTGGGCACATTGTGCTGGGTGAGTAAGGTGCTCAGATGATTAGGCCTTTGGTATCGAGTGACGGAGCGACGCTGAATTGTTCGTAACGGCTGTCGTGTTCCTTGAAACTGGATAGGTTGTGCGGTTTTGAAGTGAATGAAGATTGTGCTTTGCGATTGTGGTTTGCGAAAATTACAGTACTGTCGTCTTTTACATTTTGATCCATGCGTTTTTATGAGAATGCGGCCTCTGTGGCAAGAGAGAGAGAGAGAGATAAGAGGCAGTATTGTTAAAGGTTCGCTCTCATGTACTGTTTCGGCGAGAGTGTTCAACCACCATAACACTTTCCATACAAACCAAGTGTGCCTTGTACTTAGAAAGCCACTCAACATCGTCTAGGTTTTTATTAACACTGACGTCGTTATATACTGCTGGCACAGCGTTTCCGTGCTCTAAAGGGTGTAAAAAATAAAACCGACCTCTAAAAACACAAAAAAGTGAAAAATAACTTTAGCTTCAGAAGTCGGTGACCTTTGTTTGATTGGTTTAGTTTTTTGCCACTGACTTCTGAAGCTAAAGTTATTTTTCACTTTTTTGTATTTTTAGAAGTCGGTTTTATTTTTTGCAAAGAAGTTTTTACTTTTCACTTTTTAGTGTTTCACAAGCGCTTACCCCTTTACAGCGTACTGGCGTGATGTTATGTCATGAACTGGTGAACAAACAATAGACAGACATGAGATTTCAGCAATCCTAGTCCATTTGCTATTATTTATTGAGGAGTTCCGTTACCTATCTCCGAAGTTCTTCATCAAATCTTCACCAAATTGAAGGGGGACCACTCCGAGAAAGTACTCTTCCGAAAACTATCCAAATCGCTTCATGGGTGCCTATGAAGGTTGAAGAGTTCTTTCTAATTTCATCAGATCCTGACTTGATGATTATGGGACCACCTGTGAAGCATACCCTTTCAAACAAAATAAAAATAATCCAAATCGGTTCAGCCATCTTCGAGTAATCGGGGAACATATATAAAAAAAAAAGATTTCGACGAATTGAGAACCTCCTTGGAAGTCGGTTAAAAAGACTCTTAACAAGGCCGAAAGCACTTGTTCTTCAGTCCTTCCCGATCTTCTTCCCGTTCTTCCCGGTCTTCTTCCCGTTCTTCCCGATCTTCCCGTCCTTCCCGTCCTTCCTGGTCTTCTTCCCGGTCTTCTTTCCGATCTTCCCGTCATTCCCGGTCTTCTTCCCGTTCCTCCTGGTCTTCTTCTCGGTCTTCCCAGTCTTATTCTTGGGTTTTCCGGTCCCTTTTTTTTTTGTCCTTCCCGGTCTTCTTCCCGATCTTCTTCCCGGTCTTATTCCCGCTCTTCCCGTTCTGCTTCCCGTCCTTCCCGTACTTCTTCCCGTTATTCTCGGTCTTCTACCCGTTCCTTCCGGTCTTATTCCCGGTCTTCTTCCCGTTCTTCTTCCCGTCCTTGCCGGTCTTTTTCCCGTCCTTCCCGGTCTACTTCCCGTTCTTCTTCCCGTCCTTACGGGTGTTCTTCCCGTTCTTCCCGGTCTTCTTCCTGAACGTCGACTGCACTGCGAAATGTACCTGAAATAAGTTGGCAATCATTTTGTGATCATGAACGCCATCAACGTTCATTCACGGGAAGGCCGAGGCTTACATTTAGTTTGTTGGTGTTTTTCCAGAACGATTTAAAAATTTTCGTGAGTGGTTGGATGCAACTAAGTCCATTTTTGATTGTTCTTGTCTGTCTTCACACCATTTTAATCAAGCCTTAGATGTTTTCCGCGGTTCTAACATTTCTTTAAAGAAAGTACCATTTTTTGGTTTTCCCGCCTAAATCCACATCCCAAATCTAAGCCCAGCCTCCCCATGCGCGCCAGCGACGTGCTTGATCCAGCCTTTCCTTCTGGGACATTTTTTGTAATTATAAGATTATTAAGCCGCGTCAGTTAAGATACCTTTAACATCATTGTACATTTTTATCGAGAATCAAACAATGCTCACTATTACTACACACAGAATCACAACATGACCCCAACTCTAAAGGAAAGACTCTATATTTCGGAGTTTAGAATGACACAGTGCGTGATAATTATTAATTTGTTCCATTTGTCTGTCACCCCAAATAGTACCTTTATTTGAAACATCCGCTAATGTTATTGGCTCCAATTTTGCATTTTATGTTACATTCAATTACCAGAGGGAAAGTGGTCGGACCAATACACGTCATGCTGTACCGACACCTTTTTAATCGCCGTCAGTGCGGACTGAGTGACAACGCAGTGATCCAACCACCTCTCACAGCCATGAGCGTCACTACGAAAAGTATGTGTATTCGAATTCATTCCCAACATTTTTAGATCGGCACAACACCAAGAGTAATCGCAACAGACATCTGACAATTCTTTAAAAAATATTTCATGGGGGTGGGCATTAAAATCCCCCAAAATGTAAAAAGCCTCAACTCCACAGTTTCATTCTACTGCTATAACAAATTAAATGGTACTGAGGCACTCGGTAAAATCTGGAAGGTTCTCAGTACTGTTAGTCGGCATATAGACACTAAATACCACTATAGATCTACTACTTACAGTTTGCTTTATTGCAGCTGTCCTAACGTTATCACAAGTTATTACAGACACTGATTGAAACACACTTTAACTCCACAATAATGCGACACCACCGTACGGCCTGCCCGTCAGTAGGCCGGCCGACGTGTTGACGGCGGACGTACCCGTGGCACCGAAGCCGTCGTCGATTGTGCTTAGCAGTGGCAGCTCGTGCGGCAGCAACCACGTCTGCTGCAAGGCTACTATATCAGCTTGTTGACACAGCGCCCTAACCCCTTCCATCGATATCTTGATAGACTTGAAGTTGTAGCCAATAAGTTTACTATCATAAAGCTTGTTATCAGTATATAGCCCCACAGTCCTCTTACTCGATTTTCTCGCCTTTCTCGAAAGTTTATGAATCGTCTAAACGAGATCCCAGACAGCCACAACTTATCGTCTAAGAAAAAGTCCATTTTATATTTGACAACAAAGACTTTATATGCATTGTAGTCTTTTTCCTTTCTCATTTTTATTTTACTAAAGAAACAGGTTCGCCTGTCTTTCTGTAAACATAGTCGGTAATGTCCTTTTCCGAGACTTCTTTGTGCACATTTGAGATGAACAAGGCAATCTTAGTATCGACTGCGTTAAATTTTTCGGGTTTTTCTGATTTTGCAACTGCATTTCCTCTCTTAACTCTTAACTTATTCTGCAATCTGCGTCTTTGTACAGTAACCCATTTGTCATCGTGCACTGTTTCCTTCCAATCGTTACCAGAACTGGCTATTTCCGCGAAAGACAGATTTCCCGTAGATTCTGATCGTAATAACTCTGTACTCTTTACTGTTTTGATGTAAGTCTCCGCTTACTTCACTACTGCGTAATGTACAAGTATCGGCTGTCTCGCTTGCACTCTCACGGCCTGGTTGCTCGCTTTGCGATCCTTTCATAGTCTTAATTACATTATCACTATTCATATTCGGCGGTTTAGTACACGTGATCTGAGGTTTGTTTACTGTTTTCAATTATTGTCTATGTTCGGCGATAACGCCATTGGACCGCTATCTAATATGTTTAAAAGTGGTGCCCTTTTTCATCAGATGTTGAAGACCCTTGGCAATTCTGCATAACATTACATTTGTGACATAATTCTCACATGTAATTCCACTTTTGTGACATAATTCTGTCGAATATTCTCAATAGATTCCTGTATTAGGATTTTCTTGAGCAATGGAATAATGTCGATGTGATCAAAGGTAAGGTGGTAATTTTTCCAGATAAAGGGTCACAAATATTGGTAGGTATCTTTTCTGGATCAGTTCCTTTAAGTAACACGATGATATCGTCTAGGTTACGTTGTGTTTTTCCTTGACGCTTTCTAACTTTGGGCGTTTTTTGCAGGATTTCAAAAAGTTGCCTAACTATGTTGGGATGGGCTTCCAGTCTAACCGGATGCAGCTGAATACCAGTATTTTACATGGAGCGACTACCTATCTGGCCTCCACAACCCAGTTACTACTGGGAAATACGGTACCACTTGGTAAGACTGGTGTCAGACTTTTTGGGCCACTGACTACCTGTAACGACTGTTAAAGTTGGACAAATGACAGCCGGGACCAACAGCTTAACGTGCTTTCCGAGGCACGGAGGAAACTCGGTATGCCAGGGCCCCAGTGCGTATACCCATTAAAATAAGGATTTATGAGGTTTAATGTTTTTACATTTTTTTTTCCAATGCCAAATATCAGGCAATAAAAAACGAATTATATGGGTTTGTAAATAGTTGGTTCCGTGTGTTGGTTTTAAAATAAAATCATTACTAAGATATTTTCTTAATAATTAGGTGTATGTGACGGGCAGTCACACTGACAAAGTGGATGATGTTACAAAAATGTTTTATGTTAAATGTGTGTGTAGTGGACAAGTGTGACCTATATTTTTGGTTTGGTCTGCAATGGACAAAGCAAAAAACATTATAATTTTCTGTTGTCTTTCAGACGTAAAAAATTTTTTTGACCGATAGATTGATTCCTAGTAAAGTCATAGGTCTATTGACTCCTAGATCAAGCTAAGGTCATGTAGGTAAGTAAGCATATTCTGTGCTCTCAGCGAGCGTTCAATATCGAGTTTCTACTAAGAAATATAGCACCGACAGCCATACTTCGCAAGTTCGTAGACACAACAAATAATATTAGTAGAAATATGAGACGTCTAACTGGCAAACTGTGTTTCTTCTCTTTGAATGGTTGTTCATAACAATGTTTTTTGTTTTTTATTGAGCTTAAACATATCTACGGTTTTAGATAAATAGCAATTAGTCATTTATTCATAAACAATAAATTGTATTTGAAAATACATGGTTTAAAAAAAACATCGAAAAAGTGATTATAACATGAGGGTCTGGGTTCGATTCCTAAGGTCGGGCAGTGTTATTGGGTTTTTCTAGCAGAAATTTCTCAGTAGCAACCATGAAGTCTGGATTAGTACCCAGTTGATGGCAATAGGCTCGCCCCTTATTAGATGAGACTTAAACATAACTGGTGAACGGTTTTTTTTTTTTTTTTTTTTAGGTTGGGAGATCATCAAATGACTTCTCCCACTCTGGGCGGAGCGGGAGGGATTGTCAGACTTTTACTGACTAAAACCCATCCATGTTCCTTCCTCGCCCTTTACGTTCCGGGGCTGCGGTATCTCTTTCGAACAGTCCCGCAACCCCGGCAGGCTTCGGCCCTTGCGGGCCCCTCTCTATATGCTGACAACTCTTTGAGGCGCGCGTGGAACACGAACGCGCCATCGACACGGCCTGTCGTCGTTAGACGGACGGACGGCTAGCTAGCCCATAGCCAACCGTCCACAGGCCCGCAACTACGGTGGCCGGTAGCCACCACGTGGCCCCCGACGCCCGGTGCGTCGCCCGGTGCGTCCCTGTCTTACTCTTTGGAGATTACAGGCGTGATAATGACAATGCGTGTGTGTGACAAATTCAGTTCAATTTGATAGTTTTTTTGTTCCCAGAAAGTAAATATGTTATTCAACTCAACCATAAAATAACACTGTAGGTACATGAATGCTCCTGTCGGGACTGCGGGACTTTGCAGGGGCTGCGGGACTGTTCGAAAGAGGTTTTTAATTTGAAGTCTGTCACGATGTATACTATAATTATTTCGTAAATATGTTTTTCTTTTTGTGTATTGGCACCTTGCTTTTTACTATATCATTTTGTTTTAACTATTTCATTTAAGTGTGTTATGCTATGTCTTTTGTGTGCACTAAATAAATGATTTATCTATCTATCTATCTATACCGTGGCCCCGGAACATAAAGGGCGAGGAAGGAACATGGGTTTTAGTCAGTAAAAGTCTTACACTCCTTCCAGCTCTGCCCAGAGTAGGGGGAAGTAATTTGATGACTTCCCATCCGAAAAAAAAATGGTATATGAATCCTTTGTTTTAGGTTGATTACTGCTAAAACGCATTCCTATCACAAATTGGTATTTATGATAACTTTTAAAATGGAAATTAAAAAATAATCTACTTAGTTACTGACTGGAAACGCTTGTAATTAACAAACTAAAAATAAATTTTCACTTTGGAATATTTCGAGCCACTGAATTAAAAAATTCATTGTTTCTTTTTTGGCTAACGGGTTAAAAATAAAATTGCAAATTAGTTTATGGTCACAGGAACTTCTACCAAGTTCCAAGCAAAAATAAAATTAACACCAGACGAAAATACCCCAAACTTTTTTAGTTGAACGATACTCAGCCCACCTACCTACTATCTACCTCTTTATCAACTTCTAGCACACTATTAATGAAAATTACGAAAGAAAATGACCGAACAGAAAATGAATACTGGTTAAGTCCCTAATTGCTGTACCTACCGTACTTTAATTACACTAATAACAATTAAAAGTTTGACAATTACAGTGAAGTTTCAATGCGGTCAGAATACATTGGAACGAAAGTTTTGATTAGGTTGTAATTCATTTAGGATACTAGGTTTGAATATTAGGGTTGATGTTATTTTGAGGATATTTTTTGTCCAATTTGAGTAGCGAAACTATGAGCAAATTATAATAATAATAACGGTAGCTTGGACCCTGCTCCCGATATCGGTGGACCACTATTTTTTATGTTTTTAAATGTATTTTTTTTAGTTTTATTTTAAGATATATTTAAAAATGTAAATAATATGTTTCAAAATGAATAAACGAAATAATAATAATAAATAATAATAATCATTTTATTTTCAGGCAACTAGGGCCGATAGATAAAATACATAAAATAACATTAAACAACAATAATAAACTAATACATATTTTAAACCTTATACTAAAACTATACACGCAGCATTGTCGGCGTCGTGTTTCGCTGCGTGGTGTCGCGTAACCGTCCTCGGAAGCGACGATATACGACACCCTGCGGCCAAAAGTCCTCTTTCAAGCAGGTCTGTAGATGTTGGGTTGGTACTCGAACCACAAATGACCTAAAGTTGATGTTGTGGCGCGATTCCAACCTTTCGACCCGCAGAATGAAGTTGGTCTTCACTTTCAAGTACTGCACCACTTCCTCAGGTGTAGTGGAGTGATGCAGACGCGAAATGTACAGTTGCGTCGTAGGCACAGCAGCGCGCAACAGCATGCATGAGTTTGTTAGTCAGATCAGCTTTTGAAAGCTAGCAAGCGTCCCTTAAAGAAACCTTTTATATATGAGAGTCCTTTCTTATTAATAGTAAGAGAATAGAAGAGTAATAGAGAAGTATGGAAAAAGAAGATAAGCTGCACCGAACCCAAATAAATTGATATAAGAGCAGGAGAATGTGAGTCCTTTCTTTTTAATTTGGACTTTAGTAACCAATACCACCAAAGCTCTTGTTTCACAACCACAATGCCACAAAGGTCTAAAAAATTAGCGATGTAAAATCAGCAGTGTGAAAAAAAAAAAAGGGCAAAATTTGTTGCTTTTTTGTTGCTAATTAGTTGCCAAAAAATTTTTTTTGTTGCTGCAGCCGATCGCAAAAAAATTGCAGTAACGCTAGTTTTTCATTATGATAGCGTGGAAATCACTCGATGTGGAATTATCGATCAAGCGAATAAGGGTTAATTTGTTGCTAATTTGTTGCTAAAAGATGCAAAAGAAAAAAATAAAAAAAATCATAAAAATAAATTTTTGTTAAATATGCCAAAATAAATAAAGTCCACGCCAGCTTAACTCTCAAGTTTTTCGTAGAAAATGCTAAATAAAAATTTGTTGCTGCTCATACTGAAGCTACTCTGAGCACAGAGAGTCAGCAACAAAATAAAAACTGAAAGTCGGATTAGTTCGGAGATCGGTTTACGAAAAAGCCGGCCACGCCAGCTTAACTCTCGAATTTTCTGTGGAAAAACTATATTAAAAATTTGTTGCTGGTTAAATTGCAGCTAATCTGAGTACAAAGAGTCAGCAACAAAATAAAAACCGAAGGTCGGATTAGTTTTCAGATCGGCTTACGAAAAAACCGGATACGCCAGCTTAACTCTCGACTTTTACGTAGTAAAACTATAGTAAAAATTTGTTGCTGTTCATATTGCAGCTAGTCTGAGTACAAAGAGACAGCAACAAATTAGAAACCGAAAGTCGGATTAGTTTGGAGATCGGTTAAAGAAGAAGCCGGCCACGCCAGCTTAACTCTCGATTTTTCTGTGGATAAAGTATATTAAAAATTTGTTGCTGGTTAAATTGCAGCTAATCTGAGTACAAAGAGTCAGCAACAAAATATAAACTGAAAGTCGGATTAGTTTGGAGATCGGTTTACGAAAAAACCGGCTACGCCAGCTTCACTCGCCTTTTCCGTAGTAAAACCATAGTAAAAAATTGTTGCTGCTCGTACTGCAGCTAGTCTGAGTACAAAGAGTCAGCAACAAAATAGAAACCGAAAGTCGCATTAGTTTGGAGATCGATTTTCGAGAAAATCGGCTACGCCAGCTTCACTCTCGACTATTCCGTAGAAAAACTATGATATAAATTTGTTGCTGCTCATGCTGCAGCTAGTCTGAGTACAAAGAGTCAGCAACAAAATAAAAACCGAAAGTCCGATTAGTTTGGAGGATCGGTTAAAGAAAAAGCCGGCCACGCCAGCTTAACTCTCGACTTCTGTGGAAAAAACTACATTATAAACTTGTTGCTGGTTAAATTGCAGCTAATCTGAGTACAAAGAGTCAGCAACAAAAATATATACGAATGTCGGATTAGTTTGGAGATCGGTTTACGAAAAAACCCAGCTACGCCAGCTTAAGTCTCGACTTGCCGTAGTAAAACTATAGTAAAAATTTTGTTGCTGTTCGTATTGCAGCTAGTCTGAGTACAAAGAGTCAGCAACAAAATATTTATACCGAAAGTCGGATTAGTTTGGAGATCGGTTTACGAAAAACCAGCTACGCCAGCTTAAGTCTCGACTTGCCGTAGTAAAACTATAGTAAAAATTTGTTGCTGTTCGTATTGCAGCTAGTCTGAGTACACTGAGTCAGCAACAAAATATAAACTGAAAGTCGGATTAGTTTGAAGATTGGGTAATGAAAAAGCCAGGCCACGTCAGCTTAACTGTCGACTTTTCTGTGGAGAAACTTTATTAAAAACCTTGTTGCTGGGTAAATTGCAGCTAGTCCTAAGTACAAAGAGTCAGCAACAAAAATAAAAACTGAATTCGGATAAATTTGGAGATCGGTTTTCGAAAAAGCCGGCCTACACCGGCTTTACTCTCGACTATTCCGTAGAAAAACTATGATATGAATTTGTTTGCTGCTCATGCTGCAGCTAGTCTGAGTACAAAGAGTCAGCAACAAAATAAAAACCGAAAGTCCGATTAGTTTGGAGATCGGTTTTCGAAAAAATCGGCTACGCCAGCTTCACTCTCGACTATTCCGTAGAAAAACTATGATAAAAATTTGTTGCTGCTCATACTGCAGCTAGTCTGAGTACAAAGAGTCAGCAACAAAAATAGAAACTGAAAGTCGGATTAGTTTGGAGATCGGTTTACGAAAAAACCGGCTACGCCAGCTTCACTCGACTTTTCGTAGTAAAACCATAGCAAAAATTTGTTGCTGCTCGTACTGCAGCTAATCTGAGTACAAAGAGGCAGCAAACAAAATAGAAACCGAAATTCGGATAAATTTGGAGATCGGTTTACGAAAAAGCCGGCCACGCCTGCTTAACTCTCGACTTTTCTGTGGAGAACATCAAAAGTGTCTAGGGATCAAGCATTTTTATGCGGATTTCTTGAGATTGAGATGTGGCTTTGTAATAAATTTATGATGTAATAAATTTATATGGATCCTTTTTGGTGCATTTCATAATTTGAAACAGGAACTGTCAATCAAATTCGAGTAAAAGATGAAAATCAGTTGTCAATATTTTCCCTATAAAAACATACAACGCATTGAAGACATTATTAGTTCTACTGTTTCCCTACTACTGATTAAAACCAACGTTATTATGGAGCGGCGACGTCATTTAAGCAGGGAAGAAATGCTCAGAGCCGTGGGAATGATAGAAGCTGGTTCCCGGCAACGTACTGTGGCTTTAGCTCTGAATACAAGTCAGAGTGTTATCAGTCGACTTTGGACACGTTACCGAAGCACTGGTTCCGGCTGAGCGCCATGGAGGACGGTATCGCTGCACCACACGGAGACAAGACCGATACATTCAAATCTTAACTCGAAGAGCTCCAACAATAACCGCCATGATGTTAGCCGTGAGGCTTCATCACTCTTCAGGGAACTTAATTAGCGACCAAACAGTCAGAAACCGCTTGCATGAAGTGAACCTTCATTCCCGAAGACCGCTACGGGTACCACCTATAGCAATGCACAATCGTAGGATTCGATATCAATGGGCTCTTGAACACAGAAATTGGGCAGAAGAACAATGGCGTTTCGTGTGCTTTTCTGATGAGTCTCGTTTTGGTATGAGACCGGATACAAGACGTATACGACACTGGAGAACCCCTGGACGCCAACAGCGATTAAAATCCTGCCAGGAAGTCCATCCTTATAGTGGTGGAACCATCATGGTATGGGCGGGTATTTGGATCGGCGGAAGAACTGAGTTGATTTGGATCAGAGGCAACCTCAACGCTCAAATTTATGCTGAGACGATTGTATCAGACGTCATCGTTCCTCTACAAGTGCAAATCGGTCCCTTATTTCAGTTAATGTGTGTGTGCGCGGTCGTGCATGATAATGCACGACCGCACACCGCAAGAGTTGTAAGACACTCTCGCCGCAGCTAACATCAATGTCCTGCCCTGGCCTGCTCAGTCGCCAGACTTGAACCCGATTGAGCATGCATGGGATATGCTACAGAGAAGAGCTCTGCCGAATATGGAGGGTATCCAGTCGCAAGAAGACCTTTTTTTGTTGTTGCAACGAACATGGGCGGCCATTCCACAGCGTGATTTGGATGAACTCATTTTGAGTATGCCAAACCGATGTTCTTGTGTTGTTAGTGTTCGCGGTAGAAACACGGATTATTAATTGTTTAAGTTACCCAATAAAATTTTAAAGAAAACTGTTATTTCAGTCTTTTTTTCGAACTTTAATGTTAGTGGTTCAAATGTCAAAAATCCCTTTATTAGGAAAATGGCAAATTTCTTTATTAATGCAAAGGTGACTTGGTTTATCGTTACTGTGACAAACGAAAACACTTTATTTGATGGAAGAAAATTTTGATTTATATCAATCAGGAGAAAAGTTATTGCAAAAATATATGTTGATCCCTAGACACTTTTGATGTGTGTATATTAAAAAAATATGGCTGGTTAAACTGCAGCTAATGATAAAACTGAGTACATAGAGTCAGCAACAAAATAAAAACCGAAAGTCGGATTAGTTTTGTTAGAGTCACTCAACAGCTTTCTGAATCTCAGAGTTGGTTTTCTGTAACCGGCCTGTACCTTTTAGAAAAGCTTGGAAACTAAGCCCCACTGTCAAATCGTCAACACATACCTTAAAGTGTCTGTCTTTTTAATGTGAAAAGTAGTGTAAACAAAGTGCATTCATGACAATGTATACTTACTGTTTTGTGGGAGAAAACGTTAAATGCTCAACATGCTTTTTGTAGGTACGTTTCAAAAATGTCTTCTAATACCCCCATTTATTCATAATTTCCGGTTGTTCTTGTTCTCCACTCTTGGTGTTTTCATTCACCGCGGGCGGCGGGCTGTCATCAGTGTCAACTGTCACTGTCATAACAAAAGTCATCTTTTTCCTGCCCTGATACTTAGCCTTTTATGCAAATTTATCATTTTTTTTTGTACTTTATTAGTAAGATCTAAATTCTTAATACTTAATTAGGATCTAGCCTAAAAGACTAATAAGCACTTTTGCACTTTTACACAAGTCCGTAGCACTTACTTTATTGACAGTAGTGATGCAACGAATGGATACAAAAACCAGACCATCCGGGTTTTTTAATGGTGTTAAGCGTCATTTCTTATTTCATTTAGATTCAGCCCGCGCTGTAATGATGCCGTTAAAAAAATGCGATTTATATCGCGGATCCAAATAAATCACGATACTAACCCTATAAAATATAATAAAATAACCATAAACAAGCATATTCTGAAGCAACGTCAAAAATAATTTTGACGTTGCTTTGTTTATTAGAGCCCCAAAGTTGGGTGCCATACGTCCAAATTGGCATCAGATTAATTATGCTTGTACTCGTATAGGGTTATTTTATTATGTATCAATGATAGACAAGATTTCCTTCCGAGTAACCAATACTTACTCATAGATCATCGCTAATCGAGTTCCTGTCATTTCTCTTTGACATAAGCTATGGGCGAGCTCGTGTTCCACGCGCGCCTCAAAGAGATGTCAGCACATTGAAACGGCCCGCAAGGGCCGAAGCCTGCCGGGGTTGCGGGACTGTTCGAAAGAGATACCGTGGCCCCGGAACATAAAGGGCGAGGAAGGAACGTGAATGGGTTTTAGTTAGTATTAGCTTAAGGTACTTGCATACCATTTAGATGTGATAGTCCAAGTGTTTGTTTATAAAATCAATGTGAATTGATTTTGACTCTTTCAGTTTGATCTTCCATTTTTGTGTCCAGTCATAAACTTTGTTCCCAGCTAGTTGAACTTTTTCTAGTACTTTTCTGTGGCTTGATCCAGTAGCCATAATTGCAGTATCATCTGCAAAGGTCGCAATGGTGCGGTTTTCCAGTTCTGGGATGTCACATGTGTATAACAAGTACAAAATTGGGCCTAGCGCACTTCCTTGAGGTACACCAGCTTTTATAGCTTTTAGCTCGGAATATGCGTCCTCCTGCCGTATTCTAAACATTCTGTTAGTTGTATACGACTCTAGGATATCTGCAAATTCTGGTAGCATGCGTCTGAGCTTAAATATTAGACCCTTATGGCAAACTTTGGCAAAAGCTTGCGCGACATCTAAAAGCACGGTGGAGCAGACTTCCTTGTTTTCAAGCCAAATTGATGATTTGGAATAAGTTCTCTATCTTCTATTATTGGTTTTAACCGTTTCAATAAGAGTTTTTAAATAGTTTTGATAACAGAGAACTAGGTATATTCATACATATAATAAAGAAGGAGATAATTAATATGGCGTGGAGTTCAAAATGTATAGAAAACTGGTGAAGCAACAGTTGCCGTGGTTCCCCCTCCGTAACGCTATTAATATTGCACACACAGTTCTGTCAAAACAATACTACGACCAAGTGCACACACGCGCCATCGTTAACTCTGTCATTTAAATATAAACCTTATTCTTTAACCACAGCGTACTTTTCCGTATAATTTACTCACACGAAAACAATTATCATTGTGTGTTGTCGGGAGACGAGGGCAGATATGACACAGTGCTTGACTAAATCGAAGAGTTTTCGATAAATATATCGATAATTTTTTATAAAGGTTTTGGAAATAAAGTAAATGAAAACAATATGAAACCTATAAATCATTCTTCAATTAATAAAAATATTTTAAAAACAATTACAAATCAAATAACACAGTTACACGTAGTTCAAAAACAAAATCAAAGCATTTATTTCAGTTAGGACTACAGGCACTATTGTTGTCAAAGACAAAAAAAAAATTTACCATAGACCATCGTCCCTCCAACCATCGTCCTTCCATGGATTACAAGAGTTAACAAGTTGAAGAAAAATCTGAAATAGTAATATAACAATTCGCAGTGCACTTTCTTGTCGATAGACTTTGTCAAACCTCCACGAGCACATCACCTAGCTCACGCTCAAATACGGCGGACCAGAGCAGCGGACGCACCATGCGACATAACGGCTTAATGATGTTTCGTTATGTTCGCTGTACATTGCTTGTTCAGTCACTCAGTGACAGACTGAGGTGGTTGTAAAAGAGCAATGTATTTAATGCAAACATAATACAGTCAAAGTAATACAAAAAAACTTAAATAAAGTAGTACAAGTCAGATATATTTTAGGGATTATGGTTTTTCGTGATTTTTATGACAAATATTGTAAAATACTTGTACCTACTTACCTGTGCTGTGGTAACTGATGCAATGACTTCTAAAGTTTTTGTCTTCCCTTCTATTTTTGCACTGATTCAGATATTTCTAATAAGCACATTGAGTTGATTGCTATATTGGAAGCTTTGTCCTATATACTGTCAATTAATGGCGATGATTTTGTGATTCTGACAGACTCCAAAAGCTCGCTGCAACACTTGGCTCGGCACACTTCTCACATGCGAGGTATTCCGACAGCCTACGCGTTATATGAATTGATCTTAAAACTTCAAGCTAATTCCAAAACGGTGCGCCTCCAATGGATTCCGTCACATATTCAATTTGAAGAAAATGATATTGTTGATTTACTCGCCAAACAAGCGTGTGTTGACGGAGTCCCTACGAATATTACTCCGCTATATTCAGACTATTATGGAAAGGCAAAAAAAAAGTGTTTAGATTTTTGGCAAGAGTATTTTGATGGAAGATCAAAAGAAAAGGGGATCTGGTACCGAACTATCCAGCCAGAGATCTCTCGGTCTCCGTGGATTGATTGTGATCTGAACAGGAAATTAATTACTATAGCTTTAAGACTTCGTTCCGGCCATATTCCTTCGAATAAGTTCTATCATTTAATGACGAAAGTTTTGTCTCCAAATTGTGATGACTGTGGAGTAATTGATGATGTTTTTCATATCCTGATGGAGTGTGTCCAGAACGAAAATAGTAGACCTAATATGTGTTTGGACGATATAAAACGAATGCTATTGGCATTTGTAATTCCATCCTTGCTTTTCCAGTGTCCGAGAAAGCAAAAGAATTATATGAACTAGTAATAAGTAGATCGTAAGTTAGTGCTAAGTAGATCGTAAGTAATTTGCTTTTCTGTACTGGGCGATGTGGTCGCTAAGCGACAAAGCCCTTTAATCAAATAAAAAAAACTATTTTTGCACGAAACCACCGAACAAGACGGCATAGCCGCCACTTCTTCTGTTTTTAATATTTCTGTCGGTCTAACGGGTGTAAAACACCTCTTCACGAGGCCGAAAGGCATTTGTTCTCCCCATCATTTCGATCATGTTTTTGTTCTACACCATACCTGGGAACCTTCTAGTTACGGAGATATTGGGGGTCAAAGTTACAAGTTTTTGACAAGATTTTTTTAAATAAAAGTTTTTTTTTGTAAGATTTTAACTTTTAGCATCTCCACGACCCCCATACTATTCAATCCATCCATCAGCACAATGTGTTAAGTGCGTTACATTGAGTTCTACCACAAAACATGATTTATAACCTCAAAAAAAAAGTTGTTTCCCAGCAATAATTTTTGCGTAAAGTTTCTTAGTTTGATGTACAGAATGCTTGGTTAACGGCTTTGTGATGAGGTGGTTTACACCCTGTATATGACGATGCTTCATGGGGTGGTTTCCCAGGCTTTGCAATCACAATGACTTCAGCAACCTTCCATGACATTTGGCATTAATTAAAGTTGCCAGCCTAACAAAATTACCCCAATTCAGGAGCATTTAGCTAAGTGATAATACACTAGCTGACCCACGCAACTTGGTCTGCGTCATATAAAAGAGAAAAAACCCACAAAAGGAAAATAAGTAGGTATTCCCCGTTTTTGCAAAAAATTTCATTTATGCTCCGCTCCTGTAGGTTGTAGCGTGAAATGGACTATCCAACACCAAAAGATATTTTCAGTTTCAATCAGTAGTTCCTGAGATTAGCGCGTTGAACAAACAAACAAACTCTTCAACTTTATAACATTAATCAATATATATCAGTATAATATTGTCACCGTAAAATAGGCTTGTTAACTGAAAAAATATAATTAGTCCGTCACTTAGATTATCAAAAAATATTTGACCCGTATTTTTTCTTTTGTCACATAAACCAAAATTGACGAAGATACGACGCTTTTAAAATTCCCAATACGTCACTGTTCGGTATCATTCTTAGTGAGTACCTACTGACGTCACGAGCCCCCACTCCCGAGTTTTGATGCGTTTTATCTTTGTCAATATTCGTTGATTTACAAAAACAAAAAATACGTGTCCATTATTTTCTAATACTCTAACTGACGGACTAAATAGATTTACAATTTATTGATGGTGGAAACAAGCCTATTGTCAAACACGTTATATTGTATTCTCTCTAGCGATATTGCAAACTCTCGAAATATTGTCAAACGAACATACTGCTTACAATAAAACGCATTATTTTTCGTGAAATGCATGCGATGGTAGTCAACTCATGCGGTGTGGAGGGAAGGAGGGGTCCCCCTTGCCCAATGGTACCACTCTCATGAAAAGATACTCTACCATTTCTGAGAAATACCGATTAATATAACCTAACCTTCGAGAAAGAGGTCAATCGTCGAATCCGACTCGGCTGGGCAGCGTTCGGGAAGCTGCGCGGTATCTTCTCGTCCAACTTACCGCAGTGTCTCAAGACGAAAGTCTATGACCAGTGTGTGTTGCCAGTGATTACATACGGGACCGAAACGTGGTCGCTCACAATGGGCCTTATCAAAAGGCTTAAAGTCACCCAAAGGGCAATGGAGAGGGCTATGCTCGGAGTTTCCTTGCGTGATCGAATCAGAAATGAAGACATCCGCAAGAGAACCAAGGTCACCGACGTAGCCCGAAGAATTGCTAAACTTAAGTGGCAGTGGGCAGGGCACATTGCTCGCAGAACGGATGGCCGATGGGGCCGAAAAGTTCTGGAGTGGCGACCGCGAACCGGAAGACGATGCGTTGGAAGACCTCCCACCACAGGTGGACCGATGACCTGGTGAAGGTTGCGGGAATCCGGTGGATGCGAGTCGCAAGGGACCGGTCAATGTGGCGACACTTGGGGGAGGCCTATGTCCAGCAGTGGACGTCTTTCGGCTGAGATGATGATGATGATGATGATGATAACCTAACCTTAAAACACTTTATATTCCCCTAAAAAGCGTAGTCGACGGAGCCCCGCTTAGTGTGCCCCTATTATTGATCTCCAAACTAATCCGACTTTCGGTTTCTATTTTGTTGCTGACTCTTTGTACTCAGACTAGCTGCAGCATGAGCAGCAACAAATTTATATCATAGTTTTTCTACGGAATAGTCGAGAGTGAAGCTGGCGTAGCCGATTTTCTCGAAAATCGATCTCCAAACTAATGCGACTTTCGGTTTCTATTTTGTTGCTGACTCTTTGTACTCAGACTAGCTGCAGTACGAGCAGCAACAATTTTTTACTATGGTTTTACTACGGAAAAGGTGAGTGAAGCTGGCGTAGCCGGTTTTTTCGTAAACCGATCTCCAAATTCATCCGACTTTCAGTTTATATTTTGTTGCTGACTCTTTGTACTCAGATTAGCTGCAATTTAACCAGCAACAAATTTTTAATATACTTTATCCACAGAAAAATCGAGAGTTAAGCTGGCGTGGCCGGCTTCTTCTTTAACCGATCTCCAAACTAATCCGACTTTCGGTTTCTAATTTGTTGCTGTCTCTTTGTACTCAGACTAGCTGCAATATGAACAGCAACAAATTTTTACTATAGTTTTACTACGGAAAAGTCGAGAGTTAAGCTGGCGTATCCGGTTTTTTCGTAAGCCGATCTGAAAACTAATCCGACTTTCGTTTTTTATTTTGTTGCTGACTCTTTGTACTCAGATTAGCTGCAATTTAACCAGCAACAAATTTTTAATATAGTTTTTCCACAGAAAATTCGAGAGTTAAGCTGGCGTGGCCGGCTTTTTCGTAAACCGATCTCCGAACTAATCCGACTTTCAGTTTTTATTTTGTTGCTGACTCTCTGTGCTCAGAGTAGCTTCAGTATGAGCAGCAACAAATTTTTATTTAGCATTTTCTACGAAAAACTTGAGAGTTAAGCTGGCGTGGACTTTATTTATTTTGGCATATTTAACAAAAATTTATTTTTATGATTTTTTTTATTTTTTTCTTTTGCATCTTTTAGCAACAAATTAGCAACAAATTAACCCTAATTCGCTTGATCGATAATTCCACATCGAGTGATTTCCACGCTATCATAATGAAAAACTAGCGTTACTGCATTTTTTTTGCGATCGGCTGCAGCAACAAAAAAAATTCTTTGGCAACTAATTAGCAACAAAAAAGCAACAAATTTTGCCGTTTTTTTTTTTTCACACTGCTGATTTTACATCGCTAATTTTTTAGACCTATGCCACAATGCCTGTCAAGCTGAAGGTATTGGTATTTTTAAACATGGTCGGTAAATTTTGGTTACTTGAAAAAGGTGAGGCCTGAGGGCGTTCCACTTTACGCTTGTCGAAGTTTTTTTTTAATTTATTTATTTGTTTGTTTATTTATTTATTTTAGATATTTTTTTTTTTTTATTTATACACAAAATACTTAAAAGAACAATATATTAACATAGCAAAGCACAAAGGTACTGCTTATTTCAAAAGAAATTTCTTCCAGCAGACCTGCGAGAGGAAATTTGGATAAGAAATGTAGACACAGTGTGTAGAAAAGTCAAACAAAAGTCAAAGTATAGGTACATAAATAAACTTTATTTATCAACCAAAAATAAACACAATAGACCCAGTCATTCCAAAACATTTAGCATATTTGCTAAACTATCGAGATCAGTCTAAACATCCTAGACTAGAAACTATCTGCAGCTATAAACATATTTATTTGTGGAACCCAGTAGCGTATGCAAGTTGGTATCGTAAACATTTCCGTAACAAAAGTTGTTTTTAGTTGCAAATACAGGTAATGAGCAAGTTAACACAGCGTTTCCACGTGAGACTGCCTTGTTTACTAGTGTTGTTTAACTTTTATATTAAACTTTACAATGTATGATACTGTATGATCCTAATTATGTGTTAGAACTTGGTTATATTTGCCGCATAAAGTCAGGTTAACACTAAAAATGCAGTTCTTCCTACTAATATTATAAATTCGAAAGTTTGTGTAAATGTTTGTAACTCTTTCACGCAAAAACTACTGTCCAGATTTGGATGAACTTTGGCACACAGATAGTTTATAACCTGGATGATAGATAACACATAGGATAGACTTTTGACGTGACAACGTCTAATACACGAAAAAGTGTCCCGTTACGCTCATTGTAACGTTACGATCGGAGCGTATGTATGCAATCATTTCATCAATGTTTTGTTATGACGTTGTCACGTTAAACTATCGTCCGTAAACCGACTTTACACACAACTAATTTTTTTTCCGGTGGTGTTATCCGATAATTACCGAACTACACGCGGCCGAAGCCGTGGGGAAAGTTACTGTAGTAAAAAAATATGACTGTGATTTATTTCCCCAAGGCACACTTGATGGGGTATTCTATAATATTTTGTGGATATTGTAAAAAACAGGCAATTTTAGCCATGATGAGACTTCGTTCCTTGCGCAAGAAATGAGATTTTGCGGTTTCGTCCCATCTTTATAAAAATGTCCAGAGACATAAATCACGAAACCCCTCAGTGTTACCACATAAACTATCTATCCTATACAAGTTCGCCCTTTGAAAGAGCATTCAACGTTCCAAAGGATAATGCCCAAACTGATATGAAGAACTTTGTAAGGCATATCGGTGTGTCGCTTAAGTGTGCACAATTTGGTACAGGTAACGACGCCATTTTGTATCGAACGTACTCCTAACGTGTGCTTTAAGTTTTATAGCCTTTTTATTATGTTCCTTTAGCGTCTTTTTGTAGCCATTACCTAGAATCAATGTTAATAACTTTTCAAAGAATGAGTATTTTTCTTGACGTAACGGGGAATTATACGGTTAGTAGTTCTTCGTATGCAGTTATAATGCTTAAATGCCAATCAAGCATAAGTAGACTTACTTTGCTTTGATAACCTCATTAGTGTTTCCGCGTATGTAGGCATAAAACTACAGTATTGAGGATAAAATATGAAGTTTAGGCAAACTGTACTTTGGTAATTATACTTGAGGTAAGATTACTTTAAAAATCAAAATTTCTGATTTTATGGATTCATGTGCGTGTTGTATAATTATCCTTTGCTCGGTGAAGGAAAACATCGTGAGGAAACAAGCATCTTGAGAGGTTTTCATGACGGTAAGCGAATTCAAAGGCCCATAGGGGTCGGGGGGCTTTCGGGAGCGGGACCGCGGTCCCAGATTCCCCCTAAATATTTTTGAGGGGTATTTTGGGACCACAAGAAAAAAAAGAACAAAATTAGGCAGCATAAAAACTCTAACACCAGGATAGGCACTAACAACACGATAAAGAAGAAGATTGAAGGAATCACATTAAATAATGCTAGAGTTTCAATTCATAAACCGGGTGTCAGTCCACAATTTAGTTTGAAACGACTACCTACCATACCATCGACTAGTTAGCCTTTGAAGTCAATCGCGGTAACATCATTACCATCTTGCCAAGCCGGTAACTAGTGGGGGGTTAATATTTGCAGAGGGTTGGCTAACTGTGTTAACCTACATCGATGTTGCTGTTTTTCCGGCCTAGAAACTGGAGCAACAGGAACTGCACTGACAAGACGACTATCGAGGATTAGCTCCTCGATAGTCGTCCTGTCAGTCCAGTTCCTGTAGCTTCTGCACAGCAGCTTGCTGTAGCTTGTGTTCTGTTTGTAGCAGTTCCTGCTATTAAACAAAAAAATTGTTGTCTGTAAAGTCGGTTTACGGACGATAGTTTAACGTGACAACGTCATTACAAAACATTGATGAAATGATTGCATACATACGCTCCGATCGTAACGTTACAATGAGCGTAACGGGACAGAGCGTAACGGGACACCTTTTCGTGCATGCAGCCGTTCATCGATTTATTAGACGTTGTGACGTTAAAAAGTAGTAGAACGTAAAATTGCTTTACTGCAATTTAATTTTTTTTAGTTTTGCTCTTGGCAAAAAATTAATACTTAATAAGTTGAAAGTTCCAAGGTTGAAATTATAAAAAATGTAAATATGAAAATACGAAGCCGAGGATCCGACTGTGCCAGACCTGGGAACCTTCTTGTTATGGAGATATTGAAAGTCTTGTCTAAAGAAGTTCTAAGAAAAACCACCAGACTTTTCACATCATCAAAAACTTTGTTTATTTTGTTTGATGTGTGATGATGAATCGTCCGTTTACAACTTGCATACATTTTGAATAGAAATATACAGTACTTTCATAGTCATATTACTACATACACCACATTATACACCACAGACATAAACCTAAGGTTAACGTACTTCGTAAAAATAAAGGTCACTGCGAGTACTTCAAAATCAGAGGTAGGTATTAACTACGCCTTGTTGTTTTTATGACGTGCAACTTACATTCAATCTTACTAGGGATAGCAATTAAGTACAAGATCGATTGCACGTACTTATTGATCTCTATGTTTGTCTAGACAGTATTCTGAACAGGCAGTATCATATTACAACTACTTACCAACTTTTTTGGTGATTCCTGGGACAGACAAAGTGTTATTGGGTGTTTCCCACAGAAATTTCACAGTAACAGCGACGAAGTCTGGATAGTACCCTATTGATGGCAATAGGCTCGCCCTCTGGGACCTAAACATGACAGGCTATATGTGGGTGTTCTATTAGAGTACACCTCTGCCTGACCCAAGGATTACAAGAGTGATATTATGAAGAACAAATTTATCAGTGTGCAACGAAAAATGTATCAAAAAACTCTTGTACTACCTGTAATGTATGTGTGAGCTTTTAAGTTTTATTACTAAGAGCAAACAAAGGCAGATAAAGTTCCTGTAACGTTGATAGACTGGCAGTTTGTTTTATGCACCCTTTAAACTCCAAACTTTATTACCGTGGGTAGTTTCAACAAGATCACGCTCAGATACGAACAGTAAAAACACGAGGTTAATGACCTATACTTGCTTGTGCGACGGTAAAGCAGTTTACAATGAAAAGTGTTTAGGGAATACGGAATGGACATTACAAAGAATAAAAAACATCAACATCTGCCTAGCCTTTTCCCAACAATGTTGGGGTCGGCTTCCAGTCTAACTGGATACAGCTAAACACCAGTATTTTATAATGAACAACTGCCTTTATGACCTCCACAACCTAGTTAGTACTGGGTAATACGATACCCCTAGATAAGATTGGTCATCAGATTTTCGGGCCACTGATGGCTACCTCTAACGGCTGTTGAAGCTCTAAAAATTACCGCCGAACCAACGGCTTAAAGTCACTATTTACTTTACTTTTGCGAGGTTAACTTCAGTTGCAGACGTTGATGGCGTATCAGAGCGAGGCAAATCTTCCATCACGGTGCTTACCGAGGCACGGAAGAAACTCTGTATGTAGTGAATGGACTCCCATCCACGGTTTGACCGTACAAACCCTACCTTGAAGATCCACGTGCTGTCGCGCTCAAGGCGGAAACGTATACGACCTAGTTCTTAAAGTAGAACATTTTTTCAATTTAGTTCAAGGAAACAAAATGGCAACTGATAGTGACGTTGACGACAGTTCCTTAGCATTGAGTGAATAAGGAAATGTCACCTCTTTCCTGAGGACCGATTTAGAAAATAGTTTTATGCAAAAGAAAATAGAGAGCAAGTATTTTTCTACAGTAACCTTGTTAGGTACTTGTAGGTAGAAATTAATGCTCAAGTGCCGATATGGAAAACTCATTTTCAAGTTTAAAATTAATTAATATTTTGATAGCATCTCCAGTGTAAAAGAACATTTTGATAGACCTGTCCATTATCTGCTAAATAATAATTGGATTCATTGATATGAATATAATATTCCAAACTGAATATTTCATTTGGAAACTTTAAATGGAAAAATAAAACTACAAAACTAATAACAAAGTAAAGGTTCGTTTTTATTAAATTGATTTTAGTACACGCGAGCTTTCGGAGCTCTATTGTGATACACTTTAAGTGTTAAAAGTTAATTTTTCAATGACAAATTTCGAATTTATGGTCACTTTATTTGAAATAATAGTATTTTAGAAATTGAAAATGTAGGATCTTTGTCACTGTTTTTGAAATTATATTGTCACTTGCGGGATATCTTCCGTGATTATTTATTATTTTGAGCACCCGATATTTCGACGCTGTTGCAAGCGCCATGATCGTGGGTTGACTGGAGAATGCGGGTGGATGGAAAATAAAATTTTTACGAGCAGACAAATCTGTCTACCCTCTTTCTTTGTCGTGACTTAGTGTCGAGTTCTAGTAGTGAGTTAGTCAAAAGACAAAGAAAGAGGGTAGACAGATTTGTCTGCTGATATTTCGACGCTGTTGCAAGCGCATGATCGCGGGTTGAGTGGAGAATACGGGTGGATGGAAAATAAAATTATTACGAGCAGACAAATCTGTCTACCCTCTGCGCCCTATACCCTACCTGCGCGTAGCAAAAGACTGTGTGTTTTGCTACGCGCACTATTGGAACTCGACAGGACAAAGAAAGAGGGTAGACAGATTTGTCTGCTCGTAACAATTTTAATTTCCATCCACCCGCATTCTCCAGTGAACTAGCGATCATGGCGCTTGCAACAGCGTCGAAATATCGGGAGGTCAAAATAATAAATAATCACGGAAGATATCCCGTAAAGTGACAATATAAGTTTAGTTTTAAACCGTGAAAGCTTAAAACAGCATCTATTTTTTGGTTTTGTTTAAATAGAATTATTATTGTCACTTATCATCCTTCCTGCCCTTATCCCATGTTATTTCGGTTCGGCACAACACGTTTTTTTATTCCATTCCCCCCTGTCAATCGTAATACTATCATTTACTCCTTTTTCCTTCATATTATTCCCCAATCCGTCTATTTTTGGGTGTTCCTCTCCACCTGTTAACATTATATTCATCACTCTTTTAGTCATGCGATTTAAACGAAAAAGAATTGCCCCTAAAAGTCTTATATTCACTAATGGAAACACTTACGTTGAAACAGTATAAGTGACATAATCTGTAAATAAGGCTGCAAAAACTAGTAGGAGGATAGTTACTGTTTTCATGGGTATACCGCCGTTTGCCCGAATTTTATATGCCCTAATATCATTTGCCATAATAGTCAACAGCCATAATATTATATGACGTAATATTCATTTGCCCTACTCTTATTTGCTATATTAGTCACGTGCTAGAAGCTTTGTTTCCCATGAAGTCACTTACCATAACATCATTTGTCATAATCATTGTAAGCCCTATATATCACGTGCCCTGATTATTACATGCCCTAATTATCACATGCCCTAATTATCATATGCCATAATTATCATATGCCATAACATTATTTGCCATTAACATTGGGTGTGTAACGGTAGTTATATTAGGAGAAACTGGATGCAATCGGGTTTTTAAGGCACCCCGACTCGGATAGGTTAGGTTAGAAGGGGATGGCGGGATCGTTTGAGCGAGCGAAGAGAGCAAATAGACCCTGCCATCCCCTTCGTGGTTATTTTTTTATAAACAATCCAGAAGTAGGAGCCCCGGGGGAGCGTAGCGGGGCTCCGTCAACCAAGCCCACCCTCGACCATGCGTAGAATATTTTATGGTTTTGTCTAATAATCATTATGGCGTTTAAATATTATGTCTAATCATTATTATGGCAACTAAAAATATGAAAAACAATACGTATGGCACTCGTATCTTATGGTATCTAAGTTTCGGGCATATGCGTTTAGGAGTTGAGGTAGTTTGCATAAATATTGGGTTTGCGATGCACTTGGTAAATTCAAAATGTTGTGGTAAAATAGTTTAAGGTTTAATTTGTAGGTAATCGAAAGTCCAAACCACATACAGCCAAACAAAATAAAGCTGTGCCTGTTATTTTAACTTTACAAAATAACAAAAATGGCCTCCACAATTTAACATTACCTACATATTTTACGACCCAGCAAAACACTGGAAGCAATAACATCATTAATTCAAAATCTCACGTGTAATGGTTACATTTGTATGCGTATATAACCGACGACGTAGGCTCTGCACTCAATGTATGGAAATTTATTTCACGGGCCTGTAAAGTTTTACAACCCTGCGGTTATGACTCGGTTTATTCGAGCAGATTTATTAGTGACCCACCTCTAGAACCCAGGAATCGTAATCTGGGAACGTTAATTCAGCTGTGACTGCGTGTCATTTTACGACTTGGGGGCCGGGGGCCCGTTGACACACTGTCGAGACCTGCAGCGGTTTAGTGTTAACTCGTGTTTGAGTGAGCACTTCGGAAGAATATTAAAGTAACCAATTATGTTTGTACGAGGTATACAGGTACAAGATTGTGTTTTGTTGTAATGTAATTATAGTTTTAGTATTGTTTTGTTTTATTGAGGTTACCGTACTTTATTTGTAGGCTTTCCGTGACTTGACATGTGTAGACCTCGAGTCCAATCAGAAAAAGTAAGTAACTTTTGACTTTTAGTCGAGTATCGATCTTTCCACACAGTTTTACCTATTTTAGTAACAGCTCATATCACATACAGCTTATAGCCCATTCCCTCTCATACAGGGGAGGCTGTGTCCCAGCAGTGGGAACAATAAAGGCTAACGATGATTAAGAGCTCAGGTCGATCTTTAGGTTAAGTCGTGCTTGCCCAGGGATGTCTATGGATGGGTGACTTCGTGTTTCTCCGTGCCTCGGAAAGCACGTTAAATTGTTGGTCCCGGCTGTCATTTGTAGATCTTGACAGTCGTTACAGCTAGTCAGTAGCCTAAAAAGTCTGACAACCAGTCTTACCAACATTTAGACTGGAAGCTGACCCTAATATTATATATATGGGAACGGCTAGGCAGATGATGAGTCTTTATATTTCACTTACCATATTCTTCCATATAAAAAGGTCCAAGAAAACTTACCTAAAGGACAAAGAGCAGGAAGGAGAAATTCTATGCATTCTGAAAGTTCTGTTCAAGTTTCAAACCATGCGGAAGGAAACAGCTATTGAGAAAGTTTTGGAACACTTGTGTTATAAAATGAAAGTTGGAGGTGCCAGCCTGCACTTTAACCATATTGCACGAATTGATAGTTTGACTTGAGTTTTTTTTATTAAATAACTGCTAATTCATTGTATTGTGTGACTCATGACGTTTGATATAAGAACTTTTCCTATAAGGGACTATAATTAAGTATCAAGATTAATGATCACCATATTTCAGAAAAAAAACAAATGAAGTTTGCTTATTGAAAAAAAAAAATATCTTAATTTGTGTGGGATTTGACTACACTTTTCTGGTGTCGTGGTGGTAAAGAAACTAGCTGTTGTTTACAGTCTTATACAAAATGACAAATTATGCAGTTTCTACCTGAACAATACATAACCTACCATTCTTTCAAATGTTTTTGTGATGAGCATATGCATTGGTTTCCGAGTCATGGATGTTTATATGCATAATAAGTATATATTTACAAACAAAAAGTATCTAAACATTAGAATTAAGAACGGGATATTTACCATGTTTATTTACAATGGTAGCGGTGTCGTGCGCGAAAAACGAATAAGAAAGAGGGTAGACCGTTTCGTCTGCTCATAAACATCCACCCGCAATAACTTCAGTTCATCCGTGACCATGGCGCTTGTAACAGTGCCGAAATATCGGAAACTCAAAACAAACAATAAACATGGTAAATATCCCGTTCTTAATTCTAATGTTTGTGTTAGTGACCATGTCAGTCTAAAAACTCATAAAAAGTATCTATGTAGTATATCAACTGTCTGGTGACCACGACACAAGCCTTGCTTAGTGTGGTACTAGATGGCGCTGTGTATAATGTCCAGCGATATTTATTTATTATTTATTATATTTATACTTTACATAACATAAGACCTGTAATACGCAAAGGGTTAGACAGAAGTGTACCTAATAGAACATCCACATTTCACTTGTTGTGTTTAAGTCCCTTGTAATAGGAGGCGAACTTATTGTCATCAACTCGGCGCAAATCCTGCTGCTGTGCTACTGAGAAATTTCTAATGGAAAAATCCAATCTCTTTTTATTTTAGTATTTCCGTGCAAAGGTCTATTTACTTTAATTTTAATATATTTATAGTACATATTTGATATAATTAGTATAGTATTTTATACATCCTTGTAGTTTATCGTAGTTTTAATAAAATTATTCGTGAAGTTTCAGGAATGACACCTACCATTTCTTGTATCTGCATCACCTAAAGGTTGACTGGTAGAGAATGCCTTTGGCATTAAGTCCGCCTCTGTACTTTGTGCTTAAAGTGTTAAATAAATAAATCTCACTTTGCCCGACCCGGGAATCGAACCCTGTACCTAATGCTCAGCAGTCGTACTTACGACTACTAGATCAACGAGGCAATTCTACCTACATCTTTATTTATGTAAAATGAGATATCCGTTTTGTCTTAGTGACAACCTTGTTTGGTCAATATTTGCCTAGCGAGAGACAATTTAATTATGCAAATGTCGATCAAACTGTGATGAGATGATTACGCAGCTGTGCATATGACGTCACCGTTTAACACTAATGTCCAAATGCATATAACAAACAACATATTATGCACAATGACAGTACTCGCATGCACATCAAATCAATTACATTTGCATACATGCAAACACACATCGCTTAGTATTTGTTTGCTGGCCGTACTGTTAATGTATGCCTATTTGCTAAAATGATAAGCCAGTTTTAGGCAGTTTCCATTGAGAACTAGTCGAGTACCTACCCTAGTAGCAATTGCCGTTGGCTTCCTTATGCCAACAGTTGGGAATGTATTGGCAGACGGTTAGTTGTTCCGCCAACCTAAACTTAAAATAGGCCCATTGTCATAAACATGCACTATTTGCCCAACGAATAGCCAACAAAGGGCCTTCTGTTACTATTCCTACTGTTGGGTGATTTTTGCAGGGATTTCAGTTATTATAACAACATTGGGCCAATTAACGACGGGCCTGCTGCATCTATTCCTACTGTTAGGAGATTTTTGTAGGGATTTAAATTACTAAAACAACATTGGGCCAACTAACGACGGGCCTGCTGCTTCTATTCCTACTGTTGGGAGTTTTTTGTAGGGATTTAAGTTATGATAACAACATACATCGGTCCAACTTAAACCTTTCACTGGGCCTGCTAAGGATGATACGTATATACTGGTACAGGTATAATTACCCAGTATGAGCTTACTAGTACTCTCTTAATTCTTAGTAACTCTTAGATTTTTTTAGACATATTTTTTATATTTTTGTTTTTATTTGAGATTTATTGTCTATACTGTAAACAAAGTGCAAAATTGAAAATTAGTGATAATTTAAGAAGGACATTCCGTCACTAAATGTCCTCGGTGGGCGATAAGTTCATGCCGAAACCGTAATGATAATATCGTAAAGGTTCAAAAGTTGTACCCCAGCCTCGATAGATGGCGTTGTAGTCCAATTAGAAGTCGCTATCGTTGTGTTACCACGATTTGGTTGGGTTCGAGTGAATTTTAGTAAATATATTACCAGCTTTTAGAGATGGGCTTAAACCAAAGTATAAAAAAAGCTTAAACGTTAAAAGAATAATAACACTGCTAAATGCTAATGCTAAAAATAATTAACAGTTAAAATTAGCAGTTATTTTTAGCAACTGTTAAATTTAGTCACAGATAGATTTTTAACACATAATTAATTCTCATTTCCTTCATTCTTTTCACAGGCTTAGGATTGTCAACTTTTTCTGTTGGCGTATTTATAATGAGAATCAATTTATTTACAACGATTTCTTTTTTTTTCATATCTGTTTTTTAGTATTCGTAATTTTTTATAAGTATGATAATCTTTTGTTTTTCTTGTATTTTTATCTTTTGTTCTTTTTTTTTCTTAAATCTTTTTTTACGGTCTCGCTATCTGTAAAAAAGTTCCATATTTCACTTTTTTTTAGCGTTGTATATCCATTTTAGTTGTTTTCTTCCAATTTGTAAGTATTCTGTTTCAAACGCAAACAACACTACACAAACAGTCAAACCATTGGAATTTTCATTCACAACACTAACCACCTACTACCTAGATAACAAACTCGCGTAAACCTTCGTAACGACAATCAGTCTTTATTTAACACTAGTTAAATATTATAAAAGACTATTTCCAAATTCAGCAGTTAGCACTTAGCAGTTAATTAAATTAACTCGCTCGACCTTAACATTCTAACTGTGACTGAACACTAAATACAAAATTAGTAGTTGCTAAATAAATCGCTATGTTGAAAACAATTCAATAGAGACGGAAGTTATTGTGAGTTGTGACTGTTAAATTTAACAGCTATCTCAGAACTTATTTAACAGGTGTTGACACTAAAAAAAATTACCAGTGTTAATTTAGCAGCTTATTAATTTTAGACCCATCTCTACCAGCTTGTGCGCGCGACAAACACGAGTGGCGTATGGCGTATGGCGGTGGCGCGGGTGCACGGGAGGGCGAGTAAGTGAAGTGGCGCCACTATCTCGCCCTCCGCGCACCCGCACACGCACCACCGCCATACGCCACTTGTAAATGACCCGCGCCTTGGATCAAAGCAATTTAGTTTTATTTCAACCCTATTAGTGTTCACACAAGGTTGTTAGTTCAACACTACCAGCTCGGTAGTAAACATTGGCAGGCAAATCCACGTTGGCCCCATCACAAGTTGGGCTTTCGTAGGCAAATCCACGTAGGCCATCAGTTTTGGGCCCAACCCGCAAACTGCCCGCCAATTGTATGCATTTGCCAACTAACCAGAGGTATGTGGCCCAACTAAATGCCAACAAAAAATGCTACTAGGGTAGATATTGAATTATCAGGAAAACTATTTTTTCTGACAATGGTTATGGTAACAAAAACAACAAAAACAGCGATAATTTGACTATCGTGCCCTAATTTTTTGAGCCATAGCAAATGCATGAGTTCTTATGAGTTTAAATCAAATCAAATCAAATCATTATTCATTTGTTAACATAAGTAAATAAAGTACAGATCTTATGTTCATGAAAAGAGCGCCATGTTATCCCAGGAGGCGTACAAATATGTTGTGCTAAAGTAAAAAATGAGAACTAGAAATGTTACCGCCAAAATTAAGAATAAAATCCAGTCGTATAACGTTCCATATCGAAACATTGAAAAATAAAACAGAACTCAAGCATTTGAATTCCAAACAAACACCGTAACCAATGGAGTACAACAAAAGACATTAATAACACCACATTGATTACTTACTTTTACTGAAGCAAAGTTTCCCTTATCTGAGCCTCGTATATAGGAAGAACAACATCAAAACAAAATAAATTATATTATGGCCACACTTTTACGAAGTATTTTATACTTATTTTTGCTTTACTTTTTATGCTTATTTGCCTTTGCTTGATGGGCTGTGCAAAGAGATAGAAAGGATATAGTTTATGGACGTTAATACCGTTTTTATATTTTGAATAGCTCTTTGAATTCTTCTGATATTTTGTTTTTAAAAGATCAGATCTCTGAGTTTATTGAATATTCTTTAGCCTTTTAAAATATGTATTTACTGTTATTTTATATTACCTTTTTGCGGAACTGACTATTAATGTTGTAAAATCATAGTGGAAGATTCAAATACAATCAAGCATAGCAAACCAACGTGTATCAAAATTCAAGTAATAATAATTAATTCGACATGTCATTTCTACGTAATGGCTCCACTAAAACGTTTCTTCGGAAAACCCGATAAATCAGTCAAATATTGGTGTGCAGCGAATACCAATTTTTTAACGTGATTCATATTATGTTCTGCTAAAGCGGCCATTTTAGGCCCGCAGTAGTGAGTATTACCACAGTTGCTTGTTGACCATATTAAATATTGCAGTACTTCACTGGGCATACTTGACAAAAAATAACTCTACACCTAAGGCCCTAAGATAAATATTAAAGCACGCGCATCGCGTACTCATATGTAATCCTTCGTTAATTGCAAAAGTTCCAAGTACTTATCTCCATGCAGCTAATTCTGTGTGCACCAGAAATTGCGGCTTTGTGCAGATGCAATCATGAATACCACAAATTAGCATATCCAAGCAATTCCTCTCCTAATTAACCACTTAGAGATCATAGTGTGATAACAAGGCACGATTAGATTTGCGTTATAATTTGTGTAGTTAAGAAGGGTTTCGATGGAATTGGTAAATTGAGATTTTCGGTGCTAAAAGGTTCTTTAGAAGCAGACTAATTCAATTACACTTCTTTTTAGGGTTCCGTACCTCAAAAGGTAAAAACGGAACCCTTATAGGATCACTTTGTTGTCCGTCTGTCTGTCTGTCTGTCTGTCTGTCTGTCTGTCTGTCAAGACCTTTTTTCTCAGGAACGCGTGGAGGTATCAAGCTGAAATTCATATCAAATACTCAAGTCTATGGTCTCTTGGAGCTGTGAAAAAATCAAACTTCTAAGTCAACGCGATCAAAAGATACTCCCGTTTATGCCGCAAATTTTCGACACTCGCAAGGGAATCAAAACCTACAGGGTACTTCCCGTGAACTCAGAATCTTGAAATTTGGTACGAAGCAACGTCTTATAACACAGATAAAGGAAAAATTGCGAAAAGCATAAATTTTTAGTTACATCATATAATAAAAATATTTTTAATAATTTTAAACTTATTACCCCTTTACTCATGAACGCGTAGTGGTATTATATTGAAATTCTTAACAAATACTCTATAATATCTTTAAGCTGTAACAAAATCAAACTTCTACGTCAACGCAATCAAAAGATACAGCAATTAAAGCCGCATATTTTGAAACTCGCAACTACTCGCAAGGGAATCAAAACCTAAAGGATACTTCCAGACGACCTGGAAGCTTGAAATTTGGCATGAAGCAACGTTATAAAGTACACATATAGGAAAAATTCCGAAAATCTTAAATTACCATAACTTTTACTTATATACCTACAGGTTTGTACGGAACCCTCGGTGCGCGAGGTTTATGATTTACAATTTCACATTTAGTACTAACATAAGATCGTACCTGTAAGTAAAGAAACAACATTTAATGTTTATAATTGTGTCGTTTCTTAATTAAATCACAATAAAGGATCAATAGTAATTTTATCCACAATGACGAGCGCTTTTTGGTGAGGTCCATAGATTACCTTCAAGTTTTCTTTACCACAGATTAGACTTAAACATAGAACTATAAAGGAACTGTTTTGATGTTGCGGTCAGCTCAAGAACCATTATTACGCGGGAATTCAAATTAATGAAAAATATATTTTTCATTACATGTATAATAAGTATGTACGAGTATTTACAAACAAAAAAAGTATATATGTAGTATATCAACTATCTGGTGTCCACGACACAAGCCTTGCTTAGTGTGGCACTACATGGCGCTGTGTATTAATGTCCAGCGTCATTTATTAAAAAAAAAAAAAAAAAAACTAACACTTCTTTCTTCGTTAGTGTCTAAACTGGTGTCAGAGTTTTTCCGACTGAACACCACTACACTACCACTGCGACTACTGCTGTACTAATTGAAGAAGAGATATTGTTTTTCAGACGACATTGAACATAATCTTATACTGTAACTTACGTGATATCTTCCGTGATTTTCAATTATTATGAACTCCTGATATTTCAATGCTGTTACAAGCACCACAATCGCGGGATGACTTGACATTGAATATGATAAAGAATTATTTAAGGCGGAGGGCAAGAACAGCTTATTAAAATCCCCCTATACTTTAAATATTTCATTTAAGGCGACTACACGAGCTAAACGCGAGTTTTATAATTACTAAAAGTATATGATTCACTGCTATAAACAAGACCAGAAAAATATATGATATTCTTCAGGACATATGCTAGCATGATACTGTTTTGAAAACATAATACAATTAATTTGGCTCGATAAAAAGAAATCACGAACTTACCTCTAAAAATATCTTTCAAACAATAGAAAACATACTAATATGCATGCGATCATTCTGATTTTTTGGCAAATAATTCTACAAGCAATATATTAGCATGATACTGTTTTAGTTTTTTAATCCAATCAATAGTTTTTTTGTAAATCGATCGAAACCACTCATTTCGCGCTATTTGGCCCGCAGTGGCTGACGTAACAACCACTTTGTAGTGCAAGCTGATTAGAACTTTATTCTAACAGTATTTCAAACGAAGTTTGAACCACCACAAATAGAGTTGCTAATTTAGCTCGTATAGGCGCCTTAAATAAATAAATCACTCATAACTTTCTTTTCTCTAACTCACATGTAGATAAAGTTAAAGTAGTAGCAAATAAGATTTAAAGACATTTCCTCCAGTCTATATGTGTGTCAGGTGCCCCCAACTTTCGAGGGTCAAATCTTTTTTCTTCGAATCCGACTTTTTCTTCGAATCCCTTGATGAAGTTTGGCAAAATTCCTTTTGTAACCGATGAAATAGCCAGGTTCTTTTTGTTGGGCCGAGTAGATCTGGGAGACTTTAAGTAATTACATGGGTTACTTACCTAATTGTGATTGGATTGAAAGTAAAAGTATAATATTACTTTTGTTTGGCAGATGTATTGGGTGAGTTTGGCTTGTAAAGGTATTTTATTTGAGGTTCTATTCGATTAGGTTGGTATGTTTAGCGTAACAGCTAATAAATGTTGTTGAATGATGGTGTTTTTTAGTTTAGTATTTTTTATCACGGCAAAATCGATAGGCACGGGAATGAGACTGTTACTTACTCTTCTATACCTAGTTATAGAGCCGAACGGATTGAGGTCATGAGATCCTGGGTTCGATTCCCGGGTGGGGAAATTGTTATTGGGTTTTTCCATCAGGAATTTCTTAGTAGCACCCACGGATGCTGAACTTGTGCCCGATTGATGGCAATAGGCTCGCACCCAATTACACGGGACTTCATTATGTGCCTAGCCTTTTCCCAACTATGTTAGGATCAGCTTCCAGTCTAACTGGATGCAGCTGAATACCAGTATTTTACATGGAGCGAATGCCTATCTGACCTCCACAACCCAGTTAGCACTGAGTAATGCGGTACTCCTTGGTAAGACTGGTTGTCAGACTTTCGGGCCACTGACTACCTGTTACGACTGTCAAATATCTAGAAATGACAGCCGGGACCAACAGCTTGACTTGCTTTCCGAGGCACGGAATCACACGGGACAAAAACGAATATAAATTGAAATGCGTTGTATTTTATATTTAAGTCAAAAATAACATAAATGAAGGGCAGAAGTGTGCTAAAATTACATCCGTGTACCATTGGTTAATGATGCCTATATGTACTTAGAAATATATCTGTGTCGGATGAAGGACAATTCCATTCAAATAACTCTCTTTCGACAATACAAAAACATCAATCAAAACATTGTCTGTAGTTACAAACAATGTATTGATTGAATAATGTTAATGAATTGATATAGTTCAACAAATAATATTGTTTAGGTACACGTTCCTTTATCCCAAAGGTTATTTGCTTTGAATTACCTGATATTTGAACTAACGGATTTATTTGATCCAAAGAGTTATTAATAATTCACGGAATATTTCCAGGAATAAAAAAAAACTCTTCAAATTGTGTCCCTGGTAAAAATATTAGTGCTGGTAAATTAATATGATGACAAACATCATATTAATTTAACATCGTAAAATTCCCTTAGCTTATAACTTTAATTAATAAACAACAATAAAATGCACGAATACAAAGTAACGAATCCGACGTAAACAGATGTATCTGGAATATTAAATTAATTTCGTTTGTTTTAATTAACACCACGAGATTACCGTGTTACGGGCACGCTTAATGAAATGAACATAATCTTATTATGACGGCATGTTAGCATTTAATATGAGTAAATAAGGCTTTTTAAATAATTAAAGTAGCATACCGCATTTCGTGCACGGGCGCTCGGATTACGCAGCATGCAATTTTTTACTGCCGCGGTGTCGAATTATGTGAGGTGAGAAGGCAGGCTCTAGTTTATATTTCCACACGAAATAAGCTGTAAATGTGCCCGTTTTATGCGGTTTTAGCGTGATTCTGTGAAAATTCGTAACGTTTTGAAATAAACATAAATTAATCCGGTTTTATTTGCCATGTTCGTACAAAACAAGAGAATAACAAACACTGTTTTTAAGCTTTCACCGTTTAAAACTAAACTTATATATTGTCTTACTTATAAAGGGTGTAAAACACCTCTTAACGAAGCCGAAAGGCACTTATTCTCCCCGTCATTACGATCATTTTTTTTGTTCTACACCATACCTGGGAACCTTCTAGTTACTGATATATTACTGATATTGGGGGTCACAGTTCCAACTTTTTGCCAACTTTTTTTTAATACTTGTTTTTATTGTAAGATTTTTATTGTAAACAACTGTACGATCCCCGTACCCACCCGCCCCCCCGTACCATCAGCACAATGTTTAAAGTGCGTTAGATTGAGTTCTACCACAAAATATGATTTTTCACCCCAAAAAAAAAGTCGTTTCCCAGCAATAATTTTTGCATTAAGTTATTTAGTTTGATGTACAGAATCCTTGGTTGACGGCTTCGTGATGAGGTGGTTTACACCCTGTATTTTGAGAGAATAACAGTCAAATAAATGCATTTACTTTACAGATATTGAGTAAACAAATAACTCATTCATAGCAAAAGATTGATAAATCACACATAAATACTACAGCATTAATTTCCTAAATGATTATTTGCTAGGACCGAGCGGATATGATTTGACAGTTATTATTAAGGCGTGCAAAATGGCCGCCATACGTCACAGCTGGACACGTTTCAGTCCGACGGCCGTCTATCACGAATATGGGTGAGTGGCAATCAAATCGTATTCACATTCTGGTACTCAATTGCTCTCTTTTGTGCTTATTCGCTAGACCGTTGAGGCGCGACAGACCGAAAAGTATAGCTTGCTGATTTTCCTTTTCGAATCATGTGATTTCGTGTGTGATGTGGTATATCCCATTTATTTTGAGTTCGCACTCATTTTATACAATATTAATGATAGAATTGATCTTCTTCTTTCATGTGGTTTGTGCCTAACCTGGTGTCAGAGTTTTTAATGCCACCCATTGTCTTCTAACTTCGCTTGAAAATTTATCTCAGGCATGTTTGGTTTCCTCACGATGTTTTCCTTCAGCAAAGCTAGAGATATTATTGCATTACTCACATGAATTCGAAAAATCAGACGTGCGTGCTCGGGTTCGAACTCCACCTATGATTTGACAGTCCAACTGTCACACCACTAATCTATCACACTTTTAATTATTGAGTTGATGAATGGTGATCAATCTAGAAAAGGCTTGTTATAGGCTAATTTATTTTCTCCATGAGTATTGCAGTCTACCATAAAGCACTAAGAACTATTTGAATAAAACAAAACGAATAAGTCTCGAACTTGTCTCGCCCAATTTGCAGCACTACCTCAACAAACCTACAAACAGACATATTACAAACGTGCCCAAAATAATGCTAAAGCAAAACTGTTCTCATTCGGCACTGAGAAACTGCAAGTGTGCGCTTCGTGTTCAATTTGATCGAAACTCTGGCGCAAGCCAAGAACCCTGTAAGTGGTAAAACGCCGGTCACGCACAAAACTTAGAAGCAACTGCTAAGACTTCTATCTTTGTGCACTGATCGCTACCAAGTTTTCCAGCTATACGTGTGTGTGTAGTGTACGTGTATTGTGTTTGAAAGTTCTGGTTCATTTGCATTGCAGACTGTCGGCATGTATTGAAAATGTTGGTGTTGTGTCTCAAGTTTTGCACATTACGATACCTACAGTGATATAATCAAGCAATAAGTTTTTCTATTTAAAGCGTAATTAGCGTCCTGCTCCTGCTTCCCACGATTTTACGCTTTGATCTATCGAGATGACTTAACTATATTTACTAAATTAATATTAAAAACCTCCAGAATACAATTGTCTGAACCGCGTCAAACTCTTTTGCGTAGTATAAAAGAACACCGTGGTCATAGGTCACCCTGAGATATATAAAAAGTGACTTAACATTTTATTATTACTACATATATTTGCTTCAGCAACTAAAAATTACCAAAAATGTATAGCATTATATTAAAAAAACCGGGACCAACAGCGACCGCGACCAACAGGGACCGGGACCGGGGAAAACCGGGAACTCAATGTACTAATAACATGTGTAAATAACAATCACGGATGATATCCCGTAAGTGAAATTTTAAGTTAGTTGTAAACCATGATAGCTTACACCAGTGTTTGAAATACATTATAAATTATCTAGCAACCCACAAACCGCAGATAAATTGAATGTAACACCTAATAAATAAATCCTTTAGCATTTCAACGCTCTTTTTCCGAGAATTATCACAAACAACGGATACAAATCCCACGAATGTAGATATGCAACAAGTCTGCAAGCATTACGATAATCCCTTTCCATCAATTAAGTCGAACAAATTGCGCTAAATAGTCTATGGAGCAAACACCACGACAATCCTAGAGGATTTGTTCAAATGGCGCGGGCTTTAACTGAACCTTAAGTCTAATCCTCATTGATCGGTTGAACTATGTATGAAGTTCTACTTCTTTGTTCTATGACTAAAATAGGAATGTATTTTGTGTTTCAAATCAAGTTTTGTTCTTTGAATTCAGTATTATATGTTATTTAAATAAAATATAAATAAAATAAATATCGTTGGACATTAACACACAGCGCCATCTAGTGCCACACTAAGCAAGGCTTGTGTCGTGGACACCAGATAGTTGATATACTATATATATACTTTTTTGTTTGTAAATACATACTTGTTATACATATAAACATCCATGACTCGGAAACAAATGTCCATGCTCATCACACAAACATTTGCTCTTACCGGGATTCGAACCCAGGACCCTAAGAACGTAAGGCAGCCTCACTACCACTACGCCATTCGGGTCGTCATTTACCAACTACAAAAGATCTAAAATGATAATAAAAATATGTACAAGTATCAAAATGGGAAAATAATTACCTACAGGGCGTCAAAAATTCATCCACGTCGCTGTCAATAGAAAAAGTGTCTAGAAGACAAGTAGCAATTGCCACGTTAGAAGACAGTGCTGATTATTTGGCCAAAAAATGTCCAGCCCTCCAGGTCACGTGCAGAAGAGTCGAGCAACTGCTTGGTGATATCCTGAAATATTACGAGTAGGTGGGCACACGGACCATATGTCCCTAGTGGTACAACCTTGTCTGAGCTTTATTTATTGAAATAAGTTTGGAGTTACTTCTATCAATATTGAGATCAGATCACTGGCCACTAATGCCCTAACCGCATGTTTCGTCTGTACCGCCGTGTAGGTACAGACGAAACTTTCAGGGCATCTATTCAACAAAAAACCTCTCTCATTGAATTAAAATAAACAAGGACACCACAAAAATAATGTTAATTATGTGTAGAATTCTGCTTACGCTAGGCTCGCCCATCATCGCTCAAGCAATGGAATTTTCGTCTATATGGAAATGAAATATGAATGGTCCGAGGCATTTAATTTCACGTTAAAGTGTAGGTGTGAATTAAGTGCAGCTACGTACCAAGATCTGCGTTCCAAACATACCGCATAATTACCTTCATTGAAGGCTTCGAGGAAATAACAGAATTTCAGCGATTACGGCGTAAATACCTGTAACCGTTCCTTGCTATAATTAGATAGCGGGCCTAATGAAAAATTCAGACTAATTCCATCGGCAGACGGCAACTGGTAATCATGTGGGGAATTATTAACGGAGTGTGGAGGGCCAAAGCTGCAGCGTTTGGTTAATTTATACGCTACTGCATTTGAATTGCTCGAGGAAAAGTTTAGTGGGTTTATAAATGGTTTATAATCTCTATGGGATTTGCTTTCAAATGGTCAGAGAAAGGAACTAAAGGCATTGAAACGGATATGGTTTGTTTGATAAATTATCGCATTACACTGAAAACAGTTTAAAGGGAGGATTCTCTTGGGAATTATTTTAGAGTCGTAAGATAGCTTATTGTCATTAAAGTCACAATTTTTTGTCACAAACGTTTTACGACGTATCGAGTGGTGAAATATTGTACCTGAAGAACGTGACGTCTTTGTCACTATATCATCTATCGTATCAATTATAGAAGTTTGGAAACAAAGAGGCGTACACATGTATTTTTGATTTTGAACTTTTGAGTTTATGCACCTATCTATTTTAGGCTAGAAACTGTAGAACGACTACTACGATCTTAATATTCCCTTTGTTTCCTCTACATTCATAAATCTGATCAAGATCATACATGCGGCGGTTGAAAATAATACGCACTTACCCTTTTTGAATAACATCACCAATTAGGTATGACATTCTAGGGCCTTCGACTTAGGCCACCATCAGCATCTTCTTTTAAGTTCTCGTAAGCAGTGACACCGCACACCGAATGCGCTGTCGGTCGCGGAACGCGCGAAAAAGGCACGCGCGTGGCACGTATAGAAATACGCCCCGGCAGACTGCAGTAACTTGTTTTCGAGCGCAAATCTACGTTCGAAATACGAGCGAACGGTATACGAGAGGTTAATCCGCAACAAAGACACGTTCTAATTATTCTCTTTTTTCTCTTCCAAGCGAACCATGCGGTATCACACGACGTTGGCACACACGCAACTATAAATAATCACAATTTGTTGGCTCATCGCCTACGAGCGCAAGCGAATTAACGCATTTCATAGATACAACATTTTCTTGTAACAGTTGTCTCGTTATTTATGGGCAGTAATGTGGTTATACTTTGTTTTGGTTTAGGGGTTTTTTAGATTTAGGGGTGAGCAAAACTGGTGTTTAGTCTGAATGGACCAAAATGAATGGACCGCGGTACATACCTAGGTAGACCGATTCTTAAAATCACCAACAACAATGTATGCGACTGCAGTCCCCATAAACTTATTATTGTTTATTCATTTGTTTTTTTGACACCGGTCCGTTTGGACGTAGACATTTTTCGTCTACGTCTGAACGGACCGCGGTCCATTCATTGTGGTCCATTCAGACTAAACACCCAGCAAAACTCTAGCACAGAAGTGGTTTGAGACTTCATCATCGGTCAAGCCTTTTCCTAACTATGTTTGGGGTCGGCTTCCAATCCAACCAGATGCTGAAAACCAGTATTTTACATGGAGCGAGTCCTTATGAGACCTCAACAACCCAGTTACTACTGGGTAATTTAGTAACCCTTGGTAAGACCTGTAACGACTGCCAAGGATCTACAAATGACAGCCAGGACCAACAGTATAACGTAGTTTCTAAAAGCTCCTTCTGAGTTATCTGATACCTAATGTCATCAAAACGTCTTACGACATATCAACTAGAGAAACACTATTTGAAGAACATGTCACTTTCGCCATTATATCTCATATTGCTGAATAGTTCTTTCGGCACGTGGTCTTAATTAGAACTTGCCCAAACACGCGCATTAACTTATTTCCTAGATAAATATTTCAACATTTTCTTGTAACAGTCGTCTCCTTATTTATGGGAAGCAATGCGGTCACAAAGCATCATATATAATGCGGCTATACGTCAAGTTTTGTTTTGGACTTTTATTTACGGTTGTTTTTGATTTAGGAGTGAAAGAAACTAGCAAAATAGTAATACTGATGACGTTGCAACATGTTCGTGTCTTAATAAATAACATATTGTTGACATTCATTTTATTAGCTTCGAGCCCGACTTCGGAAAATGATGATGGCAAATACAATACGATGGAAAATACCCAATGGCTTTCTTCTTAGAATAAAATTATTTATGTTTTATTCATGTCGTATTCGAGTGTTTTCATCCGTAGTCATGTTGTCTGTAGTATTTTCCATTTTCTTCCAGGAACCACTTAAAAGGGGACGTTTATCCTTGCTTTGGACAAAACTATCGCTCGAGCCTATTGCTTGTTCACCTTTTTTTCGTTTTGACAACTAAATCCATGGGATTTCCAAGGGGTCCTTCCTTATGTAACCCGTTTATAGATTGCAACAAAAGAAATTCCACAACAGAAAATATCATATCAACCTCTTATTGTATTCTCATAGAATTCTCTAATGACTAAAACTTTTTTGGCACTGCTTACGTTTCCTCCCAATGTTGGTTCAAGCTCAACTAAGTTTTACGCGAACTCCGTTTTAAACTTTCATCGTTTAAATGTTTACGTGCTTAAACGTCTAGACATTTTAATTAAATACATATGTATATGTCGAAGAATTGACTTTATTGCGTGATTTGATTCAATAACGTGCAGTTATCATAATTATGTTATTCGATTAAAAGCTATGTGTATGAAACCTAAGTAACTCTACTCAATAATTATTGCTGGGATATGACTGTTTTTTGGGTAAAAAATCACGTTTTACAATAGGACTCAATGAAACGCACTCTAAATATTATATTGATAGATGCATTGAATAGTACCGGGGGTGGTGGAAATATTTAAAGAAAGCAGGTCACATGCTATAAAAAATTTAGTGTTCTTTTACAAGAATACCGGCCTGCATTATGAAAAGACCTGTAAGGGTTAATAATTTTATTTTTTTTAAATAGTGGTCTACATGATACGAATACTCACCGTAGACGTAAATCAACGGATCATTTCATAAGGTCCATTTTTAAACTTTTTGGATAAAAGGGACTATTATGTATAAAGCCTTTAACTTTAAAACGAATTTTCATTAAAATTCGCACATAACTAACCCAAGGAGATAAAAATAAAACAAACGAAGTAATATTTTCAACGATATTTCAGCGGAATACATAAAATTAAAACTTTTGCCCAAGATAATTATGCCTAACTTAAGTCCTATTAAGTTAATAAAATACCACTGGACGCTGTTCATAGGCTCTCGTATAATTTAAATTAAACGTTCGCTGGGGCCCAATATCTTTCTGTATTATATTTTTCTGACTGAAACAATTACATTTTATGTGAACTCCATTGTGTTTTCTGAGATATAAAGTTAATGAAAATCTCAAGAGGCTTAATAAAGGCTGCCCAACAAATTTGATAAGCTGTGAGCCCGTGATAAGGGAGTTGATAGAACATTATCATTCAGATCACATTCTCAACGTGGTGGAGGTTTTTTTGTAAAATTACTTTCGTTATGTTTTCTTTTCGGATGAGTTAGGTATTGACAGGGCTTTGTTGTGCCTATGTTGTGGGTATCGACAGGTCCCTAGAGTAGGGACAGATTAGAAGGCCAATAGCTGTCAATTTTCACTTCTTTACTTTTTAGCTTTAATCGTTGTGGGTGGTGATTTTATTATTTATTTATTTGACATAGGCGAACTAAATGACACACTCTGGCTGACTAGCCAGAAATTCTTAAATTAAAAGAACCATTTCTGTAATGGACGACGAGCCCTTGACAAAAATGTAATTTTAGTTTAAGTAGTTTTTGTGTAAACAATGGGGACCTATATGTCTGTCCACCCCCAAACTATTATATACTAAAAGCCTTAAGCATTGCACCATGGCTCGAAATGTTGCATCAGCCATTCGTGAGAGGGGATACGGTCAGGTTTGAACCTGTCCGACGTGGAATATTCCATAATAAAGAGTATCATTGCATCAGCAATTGGGAAAGTCCATTTTTACGGGCTGTGGTTGGATAAAGTTCCCTCAAGGACGCTCAGGTGCTCCCACGACTTGCAATGACGTGATTATTTATGTAAGGGGGACCGATTAAATTGGTGATAATCGAGTCAAATAGTAGTAAATAGAAACATGTAACTAAGTCATTCCATCAGATAATCAGGGAGAAGTCTTCAAGAAGTCAAGGAAGAGCTCCATATCAGACAGATTGTCATGAGAAGTTAAAGTAGAATCATAGTTCTAGTGAGTCCCACGCCCCCAGTGTTAAATTCCTTATATACAGTTTTATGTAAAGTCTTGTGCCCCGCTATGTAAACCTATAACTATATAATAAAAAGTGTTAAAAGTAATCGCGTTTAATTCATTAGACGTATAGAGGAACCACCCCACCTAGTTTGGCCATATAAGCCGGGTAAGCAGCTGAGTCCCAGCGTTGGGATCATATGGGTTGGGTCAGCAGCCGAGTCCCAGCAACTGGTCTACGAGAACCGGGGTGCGAAGAACAATAATAATACAGTCCACAAAAAGTATTTGGCCTCCCTACGAGCCGAATACGTAACATTTTTGGTCCTTGCGATCCGGATAAGCAGAAGTGCCGGTATAATACATAGCGCGTAAATAAGTGATATAAGCGGGCACATAAACTGTAAGTACTGAACAAAATTAACTTTATATATGTCGTGAGTGAATAAAGTGCCGCGATAGGAAAAGTGATATTCTGTGTACCAAAAATCGCGATC